>JAWNNM010000702.1:0-2400000 GCA_035044965.1 Lordiphosa andalusiaca
AAAGGCAATAAAAAAGTAGATCCTCTGATAATTGAGGTATTTTTTGTTCTTCCGGTCTTTTTTGATGATCATCTTTAAGCAAATTGCGCATAACTGGCAGATAATAATCCTTGATAGGGCTGTCTATATTTTTTCAATATATCTATATTTTAGTCTGACAAAGGGTTATTCAGATATGAAATTTTCTGTGCCGGTATGGGCGATTATCAATATTTTTACAAACGATATATCAGAGAGGAAAAATACTATTGAAATTGCTTATAGAGTTAAGAGTGGAAGTGCACAGGTGTCGCATTTGAGCACAATTCAACAGTTTAACTAACCTCTTAAGAGATAAGCGAGTAGTTAGAGAAAGAAAGCTTGGGCTACAACATGAACTAAATTACTTATTGGAGAGCTCACAGTCTGTCATAAAAAAGCAGACTTCACTACTAAATTATATCTAAAATATATTCTAACTTCAGTATACCCTTGCAAAAGGTATCATAAGAAGTTTGCAACGCTTAGAAATATTCATATTCCGACCCCATAAACTATATATATTCTTTATCAGGGTGACCAGCTGAGTCGGTTGAGCTTTGTTCGTCCGTCTGTCTGTCTGTCTGTTTTGAAGCTACCGAGCTGAAATTTGGCACAGAGCCTTCTTTTCGCTGCACTCTATTAATATGACGGAACCGACCGGATCGGATGACTATATCTCATAGCTCCCATAGGAACAATCGGTCGGAAAACTAGTTTTAGTATGAAAAAGTATTGTCTTTTCAATGGAAACGTCTCCAATTTTTGTATTCATAGGTTTTCTATGCTATTTTATAACTTTGTCAAGTTTGGTGAAAATCGGACAACTATATGGTATAGCTGCCAAACAAAAGATAGGTCTCAAAAACAGTCTTAGTTAGAAAAACTTTTTTCTTTTAAAAAGAAACGTCTCCAAATTTTGTATTCGTAAGTTTTCTATGCTTTTTAATAATTTTGTTAAGTTTGATGAAAATCGTACAACTATATGGTATAGCTGCCATACAAAAGATAGGTCTCAAAAACAGTCTTAGTGAGAAAAACTTTTCTGTTTCAAATGGTAGCATCCTGCAATTGTGCATTTGCCTGTTTTACATGCTTTTTTCTAATTCCACAAATTTTTGTCCTAATCAGATGACTATATCATACAGCTACCATACGAACGATCGGTTGGAAAATGGGTCGTTGTGGAAAAGAAAATTATTTTTGAAAACAGACCAAGTTAGCTTAGCTTTCTCGTTTATATTTTAGGGTTATGCTAAAGGAAAGATCAGATAGAATGGGTTCTGAAACTAGTCATTAGAACTTAAATAGTTTTTTGGTTTTTTTTTTGGTAGTAAGATCTAAGGCCGATTTCTCATCTTCTACATAGCTGCTATGTGTTAGATAAACTCAGATTTTGCTCTGTTATTTGTAGGTTTATGTGACAGATAGCTCTATGTAGTAGATTTGAAAACGGCCCTTAGAGTATTATCGATAACTAAATCGTTGTTCTTCAGATTTGAAATATATATAATATAATATAATATCGACAGCACTAACTTTTTATTGATCGTTTTTCCCTGTGGAGCTAATGTATAGCACCTTCCATTAGTTAGAGAAGTCACCAAGTTGTTGAAGAGAGAGGTTAAAGAGTTAAAGCATAATAGCCTAGCTGTTTATATCCTCGTTTTCGAGTAGCAAATAAACTTCATTCCAAATTATCATATTACACTTTTCCAATCAAACTGAAAATGAAAAAAAATTGTTGGAATATGTTAAAAAATCATTAACATTGACTTTTCCGCATAAATTTTCTACATTATCTGTTTGCAATTTGTTTTTGTTTTTTTTTTATAATTTTATTGGATTGCATAAAATATTACATTCCCTGCTTTAAATTAAAACCAATAGAGAATAAGAGAGGGAGAGAGTTTTGGTTAGTTTTAAACAAATAGGTGTATATAATTTTTTTTTTCGTGGTTGCACCACAAATTGTGTGAGATAAAATAATTTAAATAAAATATGCAGCAGCGAAATATGAATTGTGACAATTCACTCACAAATAGAGATAAATATATGGACATGTGTGATAAAATGCAATTTTTATTATTTAATTTGTCATTTGGTTACAGTTTTTTGTTTTTTAATTCCAGCTTATTTGGCATAGTTATTTTTGGTTATGGAAAAATTTATGCAAATGGAATTAAAATGTTGTATTTTTAACTATGTGTGTGTCTATTAATGCTTACAATGTGAATATTGCAAACAAGTGGATACATAAACATCAAGTATGAACTCAGTATAGTTCTTTTTAATGCCAACTTTCGTTTTTATCAACCCACCTGCATCCTTCAGTCCAAACAAACTCTGTGTAACATTCCATTACAACATATTCTGCAGTAATAAAAAAAAAAATGCCATAACCGCTTTATATTTCATTCATTTGAGTGGCACACTTTATGGCATTTTTCTCTGCAAATTCCCTTCAACGTTGTCAACTGCATTATTGAGCTCCAATTAAAACAATTAATTACCATAATCACATAATTTACACCAAGGGAAACCCAACTGGAAATCTCTTTTCAGGCTATTTAAATGTGACTTTTTCTGCAGTTTGTTTATGATTCGCCCCCCCAACCCCCAACCGCCAACCCGCCACACTCCAACTCTTAAAATGCCAAGTGCAGTTAATTCGAATTGCAGCAGCAGCGGGTGACTTTTCGTGTCTCGTGTCTCTGTCTCTCTGTTTGGTTTTTGTTTACTTTGCCTGGTGATTTGCATAATTTGTTGTATAATTTATGGTATGCCAGTGTTCTTTATTCTTATTTTTACTTTTTCTTGTCAATTGTTGTTGCTTTTGTTGCCTTTGGCCTGTCACTCAGTCAACGGTCTGTGCCTCTGATTGAAATGACTTAATTAACTAAATTACGCGCCTGGAATTTAATTGGAAAAAAAAAAAAACGACGAGAATTTCTTGTTTGACTTGGACTTTGCTGTAACCAAGGCGGAAGCTCTTGAGGTCACCATTTCGGTAATTTTCCAGCATTGAACACGGCTTAAGCCATATCCTGTTGTGAAGCCCGAAACTTATTTTATAACCTTGCTGCCAGATGGCTTTAATTTATTTGTAAGAATTGTTTTCCCCATATCAAAGCAATGAAAACAAATTTTCGTTAGTGCTAAGTAAATTTTTATAAACAAATGGGGCCTCACAAAATATACAAAAGAAACAAAGATTTGGAAAATTTTGATGAAAATTGAGTAAGAAGAGAATGAAATGAGATTAAGTAAATTAAAAAAAAAAAAAGTACAAATATGTGTTACCACTACAATAAAGGCATTGAACTATTAATACTTTCAAATGTTGTAAACAATTACTTTAAGTGAATATTTGCATGTAATCTAAACAGTATGTTGCCATTTGTAAGCAAATCTTTAAGTATTCTTAGTACGAAAGAGTAATTTTTGTTAATTTTAGATTGACCTTTGAATTAGTCTTAAAAACATATGGCAAAGTTAACTTCGTCTTGGGCGAAGTTTGAATACACTTGCAGCACGTTTTTCTAACTTATTTTGAACAACATTTCCAGTGAAAACCAACAAGTTTTTCTCACTAAGTCTACTTTTATTTGACAGCTGTACTATATAGATGTCCGATTTCAACCAAACTTGGCAGAATCATAGAAAAGCATAGCAAACTAAGAAATACAAAGTTTGGAGGCGTATTCTTTGAAAACAAAAAAGTTTTTCTCACTAAAACTAGTTTCTCGACTAACCTATGGCCATCCGATTTTGACAAAACTTTAAAGAATTGTGTTAAAGCTTATAAAATACATATATGCCAATTTTAAAGATTTTTACATTGAAAACAAAAAAGTTTTCCTCCCTAAGACTACTTTTCTGACTGCTCTTTTCTATGACAGCTATACTATACAGATGTCCGATTTCAATCAAATTTGGCAGAATCATGGAAAAGCCTTGAAAAATCAGATATAAAAAATTAGAAGTGATTTTCTTTGAAAACAAAAAAGTTTTTCTCACAAAAACTAGTTTCTCGACCGATCATTCACATGGCAGCTATAACCTATGGTTATCCGATTTTGACAATACTTTAAAGAATTGTGTAAAAGCTTATAAAAGAAATATTTGTCAATTTTAAAGAAGTTTACTTCGAAAACAAAAAAGTTTTTCTTGCTAAGACTATTTTTCTAACCTTACTTTTCTATGGCAGCTATACTATATAGATGTCCGATTTCAAGCAAACTTGGCAGAATAATGTAGAAGTATAGCAAACTAAGAAATACAAAGTTTGAAGGCGTTTCCATTAAAAACAAAAAAGTTTTTCTCACTAGAACTAGTTTTTCGACCGACCGTTCCTATGGCAGCTATATGTTATAGTCATCCGATTCGGCCGGTTCCAACAAATGTGCAGCGTATTTGTAACAGAAGACTTCGTGCAAAGTTTGGTCGCGATAGCCTTAAAACTGCCGGAGGAGATAGCATAGAAACAGACGGACATGGCTATATCGGATCAGCTCGACATGCTGATCAAGAATATATCCTTTATGTAGTCGGAAATGCTTCTTTCTATGCGTTACAAACATCTGGACAATTTTAATAAACCCTCTGCAAGGGTATAAAAGAGATAAACAGACTTGCTTCCTCTGAAAAAAGATTCTTAGAATGTATAATAATCTGTCTACCGGGCAATGGTTATGCCACTAAAATATTTCAGATGATTACAGTGCTGCAAACCGGATTTGAACCGATTTGAATCCGAAATTCCCAATTTAATTTTGCTTCGAACCGAACCTCTTTAGATATATAAGCTAAGCCCGAACCTGTTCCGAACCTACATTTTCGGTTCGATAAATTATATCTGTAAAGCTACTTCAAAAGTGATTTCTCATCCTTGAAGTGGCTTTCCTCCCCATTTGTTAGCACTTCCTTTCACCTCAGACCATATCATTGCCGTATCAAATCTGTTTGACATTTAACTTTCTTTTAACTACACACAATTTAGGAGTTCATAGAATAAATTCATCCATAAATAATAATGACAAACAATAAAGGAAAAGCAAAAAATCATATGTGTGCGTAACCCAGACCCCAGAATGAACCACATAAATGGCAATAAATGTGCACTTAAGGGTTAGAAGCTGAAAGAACCAACCCAACCAACCCCACCCATGTCTGAGTTCAGCAGATTGCAGGACCCAGCGGGTGGCTAAAAAACTGAAACACTAAAGCACACCAACAACAAAAAAAAAAACATTAGAAATACATAAATTCATTGTTGTTATTGTTATTATTGTTATTGTAGTTTGTAGCTGTTTATGTAAAACATGCAATTTCGATTTGGCATATAATTTTTTAATATTGGAGGGCCACCCGCTGACATTTTGGGTGACAAAAATGTCAAATGCGTAGAATGTTAAGCGACAGCGGGCGGCTGGCCTGGCCTGGAGTGGGTTGCTGACGCAAGCGACATCCGTCGCGACTACAGACGGGGGCTGGCAAACAACAACGTTAAGGTAGCGACAGTAGCTTCTCAAGCATTTTCATATTCATGAGGCTTTGATTTTTCCAAAAACATCTAAGAAATGAGGGGGCAAGTGGCGCATCCCGCTGCACGTGTCAATTGAAATGAATGTCGCCAGGCATCCCGCAGTCAACGTTGTCCCCTTAACGCCAACGTACCCATCGCTTCGTATGACTAATCTTTGGCGTCATCATTGTCTGGGCAGGGCAAAAACGCTTTAGAAACAATGAAACGGATGTAGGCTGACTTAAGATGGAGGAATTGAAGAATCAGTAATACCGTAAAAGGGGAATTATTTTACTGTATAACTTTTGGTAAAAGTCGTACGCGAATTACCCTGGAATTTATATATATTTGTTTTGGTTTTTTGAAGTTATAAAAAGAAAGTTTAAGTTAGCGTTAGCTCATAAGAATTCTGAATATTTTTTTGGGAATTGCGTAAAGCGATAGTAAAAAAACTAAGAAAATAATTTTAGAAAAACAAAATAAAATGCCACAAAAAAAACTTAGTAAAAAAATTTATGGAAAAAATTAGGAAAAAAAATTTTAAAAAATTAGAAATATAAAAAACTGAGTAAAATATAGTTCTTTAATATTAGGAAAAACTATGTCAATGTTTTACTATCGTAACGGTCGTTATTTTCGTGTCGTGTCGTGGTATCCTAAAATGGAGAACTTCTTCAGCAACAAACATGTACATACACGAGAAAATATATATAAACGGCATAGTTGTCCGAATTATTATAGGGTATCTTAAAGTCCATTACATAATCCACATACATTATTTTTAAAGCAGGATCGTTTTTTTAATGGTCTGAAACTTACCAACTAAACAAAATGTTCAACAGTATTAGGAAAACTGCCAAAAGCGGATATTTACATTTTTTTTTTTTAAATTCGAGCGATTTTTTATGAAATATTTTTGATTTCAGCTTTTCCCATTTTTTTCCTTTTCAATTTTTTTTATACCCTAGCAAAGGGTACTATAATTTTGCAACGCACAGAAATATTCATTTCCAACCCCATAAACTATATATATTTGTAGTAGGATAGAGAGGATACATTCAAAGACTCATGGTCAACCTAACTGCTATTCCCTTTAACATTAACATAGTCATAACATTAGTGGACATCGTCGTCTCTTTCTCGCATACAACTAGATATAAGACTACACTGTAAAAGAACTGTAAAGAGTATGCTAAAAGAGACGCGACGAGATCTTTTCGAATATAAGTCGTTGTTGAGAGTGGAAGTAAAAACTAAACCAAGAAGATTAGAAGTGAATAAACCTAAAGAAACTAAACCTAAATATAACTGGACTCGTCTTTCCTCTCACAAAATCAGAAGTGGGCCTAACTCATAATGAACGCAGTAGAAATTAATCAGTTTTCGTGTATCCAATTAAAAAATTGGTTAGCAGTCCTTGGGTTGCCGACTAAGGGCTCAAAAGCAGAACTAGTGGCGCGATTAAATGCAATATCGCCAAATTGCCGTGGTGTTCCTCCAGAGCATCAGCCGGGTGCAGAAGTGGACAACGAAGATGCACAACAACAACCGCAGCCAGTTCTGGAGTTGAGCGACGCCGCTTTGAGTGGTGAAATTGCTGGCCACGCTCAGGCAAGCAACGGTGCCTCGCCGAAATCATCGCTCGATACACATACATGTACAGGTACATCTGGCGCAGCTGAAAATTTACAACAAAAACAGGCAGCGATCGCTGCACATACACAATCCGACATGTCAGAGGGTGCTGAAGAAGCAGTGGTGCAGCAGTTGCGTGCAGAGATAAATGCGGGAAAAATGTTGATTCAACAATTGCGCGCCGAAGCCATTAAAAACGCGCAATTAAGAGATGTGAATGACGTCATCAACAACGACCTCAGTGGCAACACTGGAGACGACATCGGCAACAACAACAGCGGTGGCAACGCCAGCAGTGTTGGAAGAGTCATCGAGAACAGTGCTGGGCAACAACAAACCGCAAATGTAAACAAACTGGCGCTGGCCAAGGAAATTACTATGGATTTCGACGGAGGATCGTGCGCCAGAAATTGGGTGGCGCAATTACAAAACATTTCAAAAGTATACGATCTGGATGCGGATGGATTGCGAATGTTATTGGTGGCGAAATTAAAAGGAAATGCACAACGTTGGCTGCGTGCCAATCCAAGTCGGATTTTGGAACCAGCTGATCGATTGTTCGAGCAGTTGATTATGGCGTTCGGAGGTAAGCTGTCCAAAGCGGAAACCAGAAGCAAATTCCAGGATCGTCAGTGGTGTGCCGATGAAATGTTTTCGACCTATTTCGATGACAAAATGATGCTGTCCAATGTCGTAAACATCGATGTGGATGAACTAGTGGAGTGCATCATTGAAGGAATTCCTGCATCAGGGTTGCGTGACCAAGCACGCATACAGTGCTTTAGTGAGCCGGAGCAGATTTTACGGGCATTCTCTAGTGTGCGCCTACCGGTACAGGAGAAAAGAGCCAACACATCGCAGATGGCAACAGCACGAGTTATGGGCAACAAGGAGCTGCGCTGTGTAAATTGCAACTCTAAAGGGCATTTTGCCAAAGAATGCCGTAAACCGAAGAGGGAGCCTGGATCATGCTACGCCTGTGGAGAATTTGGTCATTTTGTGGGGCAGTGTGCGAATCGAAAGGGTGCTGGAGTAAATAATTATGTAAGGTATTTTAAAATTATGTTTTCAAATATTTTATTATTGCCAATTATTGCAGCGTGCCTCATAGACAGCGGTAGTCCAATTTCTTTTATTAAAAAGTATCGAGTACCCAAAGAAGTTTCAATGAAACCAGTTCGAAAATCTTATTTTGGGCTAAATAAAAGCCAACTTGAAATATTTGGAAAATCATTATGTTACATATGGAAAGGATCAATAAAATGTTATTTTCATTTATATATTGTTGCTGATCAATCTATGAGTCACGATGTTGTTCTTGGCAGGAACTTTATGGAGGCATGCGATTTAAATTTAGATCTAAATACGTTGAAAATGGTTACGATAGAGAATGTGGATATGAAACATAAAGAAAACAAGCCGGAAAAGTTACGAAATGAAAATTTTCCACAGTTATGTGAACCGACAACAAGAAAGCATATGTCAAATGAAAATGAATCGTCAATGGTAGAGTCAAATGAAACGGTTAGTGAAACAGTTAGTAAGACAGTTAGTGAAACAGTTAGTGAGACAGTTAGTGAGATAGTTAGTAAGACAGTTAGTGAAACAGTTAGTGAAACAGTTAGTAAGACAGCTAATGAAACAGTTAACAGACAGAAAAAGTTATTGGGTAAATCAACTGAAAATGTAAATGAGAACGAAGAAAGTTTTGACAAAGACATGCTTAATATTAATTATACAGATGATTCAATGAATGATTACAATTGTGGGAAAAATGTGGATTATAGAACACGATGCCGATTCAAACAGTTAATTGAAGACAATTATGTAAAAGCGGAAAAGCCTCAGGAGCCGTTGGTCAGATGTGAAATCAAACTAAATTTGGAAAAGTCAAAACCGTTTAGCTGCGCTCCTAGAAGATTATCTTATACAGAGAAGGAAAAGTTGCAACAAATACTAGATGATTATTTAGAGAAAGGAATAATACGACCCAGTGAGTCTGAATATGCTTCAAACATAGTGCTGGTGAAGAAGAAGACGATAGAATTGATTGATTTGAGATTATGTATAGACTTTCGAAAAATTAATAAGTATTTGATCAAAGACAACTATCCGCTACCGCTTATAGATGATTTGTTGGATAAATTGGTTAACAAAAAAGTGTTTTCTAAGTTAGATCTTAAAAACGGTTATTTCCATGTGTTTGTCAATGAGGAATCGATTAAATATACGTCATTCGTAACACCATTAGGGCAGTTCGAGTTTCTCAGAATGCCTATGGGGTTGAAAAATGCCCCAGCAGTGTTTCAACGTTTTGTAAACAAGATATTTGCTGACCTGATCAGAGAGAACAAAGTAATCGTATACATGGACGATATTATGGTGGCAAGTGAAGATTTAAACGATCATTTGGAAACGTTAAAAGAGGTTTTCATCAGATTATCGCAAAATAAATTGGAGTTACGAATGGATAAGTGTGAATTTCTGCAATCAAGTGTTAAATATTTGGGATTCTTGATATCAGGTGAAGGAATTAGAGCAGATGAAAAAGGGATGGAAGCAGTGCAAAATTTTCCAGTTCCAGATAAAGCACAGGCTGTTCAAAGCTTTCTCGGTTTGTGTTCATATTTTCGCAGATTTATAAAAGATTTTTCGACTATTGCCAAACCTTTGTATGACTTATTAAAAAAAGATAGACAGTTTCAATTTGGGGAAAATGAGTTGAATTGCTTTTCAACGCTCAAAGAAAAGTTGATGCAATCTCCAGTGCTATCAATTTATAATTACAAAGACGACATTGAGCTTCACTGTGATGCAAGTGCTCTAGGATTTGGTGCGGTATTGCTACAGAAAAAAGAAGACAAGAAACTTCATCCAATTTTCTATTTTTCAAAGCGAACGACAGAGGCTGAGTCAAAGTACCACAGTTTCGAGCTAGAAACGCTAGCTATTATTCATGCTTTACGCAGATTTCGCATTTACTTACAAGGGAAACGCTTTAAAATTGTCACTGACTGCAACTCACTTACGCTAACGTTAAACAAGGTAGAGCTTAATCCACGAATTGCCAGATGGGCATTGGAACTGCAAAATTATGACTATGAACTGGTGCATAGAGCTGGGAATAGAATGCAGCATGTGGACGCTCTTAGCAGATGTACAAACATATTAATTGTGGAAACAAACAGTTTTGAAGATAATCTTGTCATTTGTCAATCAAAAGATCAGAAAATACAGAAATTGAAAAAAGTTTTGGAGAATACAGAACATAAATTATTCGAGATGAGAAACGGGGTTATATACAGGAAAGCGAACGATGGTAGAATTTTATTTTATGTCCCAGAAGAAATGGAGGATCATGTGATGTACAAATATCACGATGAAATTGGTCACATTGGTAGAGATAAAATGATGGATATAATAGGTAAAAGTTATTGGTTCCCGAACATCAAAGAGAAATGTGTCCATCACATTGAAAACTGTTTGAAATGTATTGCTTTTTCTCCGAAAACTGGCAAGGGAGAAGGGTTGCTGCACTGCATTCCAAAAGGCAACAAGCCATTTGAGGTAGTTCATATCGACCATTATGGACCAGTAGATTCTGGTAGATCGAAAAAGCATCTGTTTGTTGTGGTTGATGGTTTTACAAAGTTTGTGAGATTGTATGCAACAAAAACGACAAATACGAAAGAGGTTATGGTAGCATTGAGAGACTATTTTAGGGCATACAGTAGACCAAAATGTATAATTTCAGATCGCGGAAGTTGTTTTACGTCAAACGAATTCGAGTTATTTATGGAGGAATCTAATATCAAACATGTTAAGATTGCAACAGGCTCGCCACAGGCGAACGGACAGGTTGAAAGGATTAACAGAAGCCTTGGCCCAATGATAGCAAAGTTGATAGAACCAGAAATAGGTTTGCATTGGGACATGGTGATAGAAAAAGTAGAATACGCGATGAACAACACACAACATAGAAGCATTAAACAGTTACCAAGTAAAATGTTGTTCGGGATAGAACAAAAAGGACAAGTAATGGACGAATTAAAGGAAAAATTAGAAGAGAAATTAAATATACCGGTTACAGAAAGTTTATCAGGGATAAGAGACAAAGCGGCGGAGATTCAAAAGAAAGCACAAGATTACAACAAGGAAAAGTATGACAAAGGAAAAAGAGAAGCTAGAAAGTACAAAAAGGGAGATTATGTAATGGTCAAGAATTTTGACAGTACTGTAGGGGCATCTAGAAAGCTAATTCCGAAAAATAAGGGACCTTATATGATAACGAAAGTGTTAAGAAACGATAGATTTTTATTAAAAGACGTAGAAGGATTCCAATTGTCCCGTAACCCTTATCAAGGTATTTGGAGTGCACAAAATATGAGAATTTGGAAAGGGAATAAGAAAAAATTAATACGATACAGAAATAGCTGATAAACTAGAAATAATGATAAGTAAATTAAGATAATTTTTGTAAAATACTGTGATCAGGGGATACAGCAGTCAGGATGGCCGAGTTGTAGTAGGATAGAGAGGATACATTCAAAGACTCATGGTCAACCTAACTGCTATTCCCTTTAACATTAACATAGTCATAACATTAGTGGACATAGTCGTCTCTTTCTCGCATACACCTAGATATAAGACTACACTGTAAAAGAACTGTAAAGAGTATGCTAAAAGAGACGCGACGAGATCTTTTCGAATATAAGTCGTTGTTGAGAGTGGAAGTAAAAACTAAACCAAGAAGATTAGAAGTGAATAAACCTAAAGAAACTAAACCTAAATATAACTGGACTCGTCTTTCCTCTCACATATTATTCATCAGGCTGACGAGCTGAGTCGATTGAGCGTTGTCTGTCTATTTCTACGCAAACTAGTCTCTCAGTTTTAAAGCTGTCGAGCTTAAATCTTGCACAGGGTCTTCTTTTTGTTGCACGCTACTATTACATCGAAACCAACCGGATCGGATGACCATATCTCATAGCTCCCATAGGAACAATCGGTTGGAAAACTACTTTAGTGAGAAAAACCTTTTTTCTTTTCAATGGAAACGTCTCCAAACTTTGTAATCGTAGGTTTTCTGTGTTTTTTATAATTCTACCAAGTTTTATTAAAATCGGACAACTATATGTCATAGCTGCCATACAACAGATAGGTCTGAAAACAGTCTTGGTTAGAAAAACTTTTTTGTTTTTAATGGTAGCATCCTGAATTCTTGATTTTGTCTGTTTTACACGCTTTTAGCTAATTCTACAAATTTTAGTCGAAATCGAATGACTATATCATATAGCTCCAATATGAACGATCGGTCGAAAAATGCGTAAAAATTTAGGAAAATATTTAAGCGAGCACTTGCAAGGGTTTAAAAACTTGGGCACAGACGAAGCTAGCTTTACTTTCTCGTTTTTTCCTAATTTTTTGATTTCCATGTTTTATAATATTTTTCCGAATTTAATTTTTCTAATTTTTTTTCCTTCTTTTAATTTTGCAAATTATTTTCCCTCAATTTTGGTTTCCGAATTTTAATATTCTTAGAATTAATTGTTTGAATTCTTATAGGGAATCCTAGTTGGCACGAAATCATATAATGTGAATAGGTTGTCCGTATATCCTTTTTCCAGGGTACTCTGATCGTAATATGACTTGCTTTCTTTGAAAAATTACCTAAGACTTTCTTGTGTTAGAATAAATTCTTGATATGTGATTTTTTGGACCCTGCACGACCTGTGCACGAACAAGTTCTACCAAAACCCCATAGGCAATTTTTATATGGTGTTTGTTAATTTATGATGTACCTAGAATCTAGCTCTATTTCAGAATTTTACGTGCCTAAGCACGAGTATGCACGAAATAGTGTGAGAGGAAAGACGAGTCCAGTTATATTTAGGTTTAGTTTCTTTAGGTTTATTCACTTCTAATCTTCTTGGTTTAGTTTTTACTTCCACTCTCGACAACGACTTATATTCGAATGATCTCGTCGCGTCTCTTTTAGCATACTCTTTACAGTTCTTTTACAGTGTAGTCTTATATCTAGGTGTATGCGAGAAAGAGACGACTATGTCCACTAATGTTATGACTATGTTAATGTTAAAGGGAATAGCAGTTAGGTTGACCATGAGTCTTTGAATGTATCCTCTCTATCCTACTACAACTCGGCCATCCTGACTGCTGTATCCCCTGATCACAGTATTTTACAAAAATTATCTTAATTTACTTATCATTATTTCTAGTTTATCAGCTATTTCTGTATCGTATTAATTTTTTCTTATTCCCTTTCCAAATTCTCATATTTTGTGCACTCCAAATACCTTGATAAGGGTTACGGGACAATTGGAATCCTTCTACGTCTTTTAATAAAAATCTATCGTTTCTTAACACTTTCGTTATCATATAAGGTCCCTTATTTTTCGGAATTAGCTTTCTAGATGCCCCTACAGTACTGTCAAAATTCTTGACCATTACATAATCTCCCTTTTTGTACTTTCTAGCTTCTCTTTTTCCTTTGTCATACTTTTCCTTGTTGTAATCTTGTGCTTTCTTTTGAATCTCCGCCGCTTTGTCTCTTATCCCTGATAAACTTTCTGTAACCGGTATATTTAATTTCTCTTCTAATTTTTCCTTTAATTCGTCCATTACTTGTCCTTTTTGTTCTATCCCGAACAACATTTTACTTGGTAACTGTTTAATGCTTCTATGTTGTGTGTTGTTCATCGCGTATTCTACTTTTTCTATCACCATGTCCCAATGCAAACCTATTTCTGGTTCTATCAACTTTGCTATCATTGGGCCAAGGCTTCTGTTAATCCTTTCAACCTGTCCGTTCGCCTGTGGCGAGCCTGTTGCAATCTTAACATGTTTGATATTAGATTCCTCCATAAATAACTCGAATTCGTTTGACGTAAAACAACTTCCGCGATCTGAAATTATACATTTTGGTCTACTGTATGCCCTAAAATAGTCTCTCAATGCTACCATAACCTCTTTCGTATTTGTCGTTTTTGTTGCATACAATCTCACAAACTTTGTAAAACCATCAACCACAACAAACAGATGCTTTTTCGATCTACCAGAATCTACTGGTCCATAATGGTCGATATGAACTACCTCAAATGGCTTGTTGCCTTTTGGAATGCAGTGCAGCAACCCTTCTCCCTTGCCAGTTTTCGGAGAAAAAGCAATACATTTCAAACAGTTTTCAATGTGATGGACACATTTCTCTTTGATGTTCGGGAACCAATAACTTTTACCTATTATATCCATCATTTTATCTCTACCAATGTGACCAATTTCATCGTGATATTTGTACATCACATGATCCTCCATTTCTTCTGGGACATAAAATAAAATTCTACCATCGTTCGCTTTCCTGTATATAACCCCGTTTCTCATCTCGAATAATTTATGTTCTGTATTCTCCAAAACTTTTTTCAATTTCTGTATTTTCTGATCTTTTGATTGACAAATGACAAGATTATCTTCAAAACTGTTTGTTTCCACAATTAATATGTTTGTACATCTGCTAAGAGCGTCCACATGCTGCATTCTATTCCCAGCTCTATGCACCAGTTCATAGTCATAATTTTGCAGTTCCAATGCCCATCTGGCAATTCGTGGATTAAGCTCTACCTTGTTTAACGTTAGCGTAAGTGAGTTGCAGTCAGTGACAATTTTAAAGCGTTTCCCTTGTAAGTAAATGCGAAATCTGCGTAAAGCATGAATAATAGCTAGCGTTTCTAGCTCGAAACTGTGGTACTTTGACTCAGCCTCTGTCGTTCGCTTTGAAAAATAGAAAATTGGATGAAGTTTCTTGTCTTCTTTTTTCTGTAGCAATACCGCACCAAATCCTAGAGCACTTGCATCACAGTGAAGCTCAATGTCGTCTTTGTAATTATAAATTGATAGCACTGGAGATTGCATCAACTTTTCTTTGAGCGTTGAAAAGCAATTCAACTCATTTTCCCCAAATTGAAACTGTCTATCTTTTTTTAATAAGTCATACAAAGGTTTGGCAATAGTCGAAAAATCTTTTATAAATCTGCGAAAATATGAACACAAACCGAGAAAGCTTTGAACAGCCTGTGCTTTATCTGGAACTGGAAAATTTTGCACTGCTTCCATCCCTTTTTCATCTGCTCTAATTCCTTCACCTGATATCAAGAATCCCAAATATTTAACACTTGATTGCAGAAATTCACACTTATCCATTCGTAACTCCAATTTATTCTGCGATAATCTGATGAAAACCTCTTTTAACGTTTCCAAATGATCGTTTAAATCTTCACTTGCCACCATAATATCGTCCATGTATACGATTACTTTGTTCTCTCTGATCAGGTCAGCAAATATCTTGTTTACAAAACGTTGAAACACTGCTGGGGCATTTTTCAAACCCATAGGCATTCTGAGAAACTCGAACTGCCCTAATGGTGTTACGAATGACGTATATTTAATCGATTCCTCATTGACAAACACATGGAAATAACCGTTTTTAAGATCTAACTTAGAAAACACTTTTTTGTTAACCAATTTATCCAACAAATCATCTATAAGCGGTAGCGGATAGTTGTCTTTGATCAAATACTTATTAATTTTTCGAAAGTCTATACATAATCTCAAATCAATCAATTCTATCGTCTTCTTCTTCACCAGCACTATGTTTGAAGCATATTCAGACTCACTGGGTCGTATTATTCCTTTCTCTAAATAATCATCTAGTATTTGTTGCAACTTTTCCTTCTCTGTATAAGATAATCTTCTAGGAGCGCAGCTAAACGGTTTTGACTTTTCCAAATTTAGTTTGATTTCACATCTGACCAACGGCTCCTGAGGCTTTTCCGCTTTTACATAATTGTCTTCAATTAACTGTTTGAATCGGCATCGTGTTCTATAATCCACATTTTTCCCACAATTGTAATCATTCATTGAATCATCTGTATAATTAATATTAAGCATGTCTTTGTCAAAACTTTCTTCGTTCTCATTTACATTTTCAGTTGATTTACCCAATAACTTTTTCTGTCTGTTAACTGTTTCATTAGCTGTCTTACTAACTGTTTCACTAACTGTTTCACTAACTGTTTCACTAACCGTTTCATTTGACTCTACCATTGACGATTCATTTTCATTTGACATATGCTTTCTTGTTGTCGGTTCACATAACTGTGGAAAATTTTCATTTCGTAACTTTTCCGGCTTGTTTTCTTTATGTTTCATATCCACATTCTCTATCGTAACCATTTTCAACGTATTTAGATCTAAATTTAAATCGCATGCCTCCATAAAGTTCCTGCCAAGAACAACATCGTGACTCATAGATTGATCAGCAACAATATATAAATGAAAATAACATTTTATTGATCCTTTCCATATGTAACATAATGATTTTCCAAATATTTCAAGTTGGCTTTTATTTAGCCCAAAATAAGATTTTCGAACTGGTTTCATTGTAACTTCTTTGGGTACTCGATACTTTTTAATAAAAGAAATTGGACTACCGCTGTCTATGAGGCACGCTGCAATAATTGGCAATAATAAAATATTTGAAAACATAATTTTAAAATACCTTACATAATTATTTACTCCAGCACCCTTTCGATTCGCACACTGCCCCACAAAATGACCAAATTCTCCACAGGCGTAGCATGATCCAGGCTCCCTCTTCGGTTTACGGCATTCTTTGGCAAAATGCCCTTTAGAGTTGCAATTTACACAGCGCAGCTCCTTGTTGCCCATAACTCGTGCTGTTGCCATCTGCGATGTGTTGGCTCTTTTCTCCTGTACCGGTAGGCGCACACTAGAGAATGCCCGTAAAATCTGCTCCGGCTCACTAAAGCACTGTATGCGTGCTTGGTCACGCAACCCTGATGCAGGAATTCCTTCAATGATGCACTCCACTAGTTCATCCACATCGATGTTTACGACATTGGACAGCATCATTTTGTCATCGAAATAGGTCGAAAACATTTCATCGGCACACCACTGACGATCCTGGAATTTGCTTCTGGTTTCCGCTTTGGACAGCTTACCTCCGAACGCCATAATCAACTGCTCGAACAATCGATCAGCTGGTTCCAAAATCCGACTTGGATTGGCACGCAGCCAACGTTGTGCATTTCCTTTTAATTTCGCCACCAATAACATTCGCAATCCATCCGCATCCAGATCGTATACTTTTGAAATGTTTTGTAATTGCGCCACCCAATTTCTGGCGCACGATCCTCCGTCGAAATCCATAGTAATTTCCTTGGCCAGCGCCAGTTTGTTTACATTTGCGGTTTGTTGTTGCCCAGCACTGTTCTCGATGACTCTTCCAACACTGCTGGCGTTGCCACCGCTGTTGTTGTTGCCGATGTCGTCTCCAGTGTTGCCACTGAGGTCGTTGTTGATGACGTCATTCACATCTCTTAATTGCGCGTTTTTAATGGCTTCGGCGCGCAATTGTTGAATCAACATTTTTCCCGCATTTATCTCTGCACGCAACTGCTGCACCACTGCTTCTTCAGCACCCTCTGACATGTCGGATTGTGTATGTGCAGCGATCGCTGCCTGTTTTTGTTGTAAATTTTCAGCTGCGCCAGATGTACCTGTACATGTATGTGTATCGAGCGATGATTTCGGCGAGGCACCGTTGCTTGCCTGAGCGTGGCCAGCAATTTCACCACTCAAAGCGGCGTCGCTCAACTCCAGAACTGGCTGCGGTTGTTGTTGTGCATCTTCGTTGTCCACTTCTGCACCCGGCTGATGCTCTGGAGGAACACCACGGCAATTTGGCGATATTGCATTTAATCGCGCCACTAGTTCTGCTTTTGAGCCCTTAGTCGGCAACCCAAGGACTGCTAACCAATTTTTTAATTGGATACACGAAAACTGATTAATTTCTACTGCGTTCATTATGAGTTAGGCCCACTTCTGATTTTGTGAGAGGAAAGACGAGTCCAGTTATATTTAGGTTTAGTTTCTTTAGGTTTATTCACTTCTAATCTTCTTGGTTTAGTTTTTACTTCCACTCTCGACAACGACTTATATTCGAATGATCTCGTCGCGTCTCTTTTAGCATACTCTTTACAGTTCTTTTACAGTGTAGTCTTATATCTAGGTGTATGCGAGAAAGAGACGACTATGTCCACTAATGTTATGACTATGTTAATGTTAAAGGGAATAGCAGTTAGGTTGACCATGAGTCTTTGAATGTATCCTCTCTATCCTACTACAATAGCAGTTCTACGAAGGCAAAAGTGATCAAAATATATACTTATCAAAATCATAAAATTACTTATAAATCTTAATTTTAGCAAACTAAAACAAACTTACAATCTAGAGTGCTAGCTTGTAGCATAAGCTTACATTTTAAGCAGCATAGGGAATGCAAAAAATGTTCAACTCACGAACGTCTGATAATTTAGCAAATAAAAAAGTTCGTGTTCCTTCGTGAGTAAGCACGAAAACAAAAATTCATTAATGCAGCTCTCAAGTAAGCCCATGAATAAAATAAAACATTCGACTGTTTAATAAATCAGAGTTTCAAAAAGTTCAGCCCTTCCCATTCACCCAGCATACCCTACTCCATCAAAAAAGGAGAAGAACACAGGGCAGGAAAAATCACAAAACCACACAGACTTTTGCCATATGCAATTTGCTGCCCATCGAAGGGCAGCAACGATTGATTCTCGCATTCAAAGTCCCTGTAGTCCAACCACCTTCTCAACCACCGAAACCAAAAAAAAAATAGAAGAAGGAAAAAATTGCGTCGCAGTCGGCAAATATACGATATTAAACCCCCTAAAGACACCCTTAAGCACCCTCAAGTATTTACATTTGAATTTCACACAAATAAACTCGTCGACTCGTCGCTGTGTACGCATCCCTTTTTGTTGGCATCCAAAAATTAATAATAACAATAAATTGAAAACGGCAGCAGCAGAAGCCAGAAGGTATCTCTCCGTCCGTCCGTCCTTCTGTCCGTCGAACCGTCCGTCCGCCTGTCTGTGCTTCAACAATTTTTAGTGACTGTGGCTGGTGGTTGACGGCTTTTGGCTTCCATTGCAATTGCATTTCTGCCTCGTTCCTCTATTTGACACTTTTGCCTGTATGTTTCAGTTATGCTTTTCATATTGATTTTCGTGTGTGTGTGTGTGTGTGTGTGTGTGTGTGTGTGCGAGTGTGTGTGCGGCGCTGCCTTCTGTGTGGTTCTCTCCACTGACGACTGTGAGTCGTCGTGTTTGTGTATTGAATTTCAAATGAATCGATTAGCTGGGTTGCCTTCACTTCACCCAGTTGTAGCTGTAGCTGTTTGTTATTCTCCTCCTTTCCGTGTTTCCCTTGACTGTGCTTAAGTTTATATATATATATATATATATATATCTATATGTTTGGATTTTTTTTTGTGTTTGCCTTGCACTGCATTTAATTAACTTTTGAGCGGCATTTTGGTTTTCGCTTGAGGATTTTCAGTGTGTTAAATATAATTTAAAGCTATTGTTTTTGTAAAGCAGCTCGACATAAGCAAGTGATTTATCTTATGCACTGCCATAAGCAAGCTGTGGGCATCCGTGATCCTTCCCAATCCTCTAAACACCTTCAAAAATCAATCAACTTGCAATTAAATGAATTACCACAATTTCCCACTTCTCATACTTTCAACTTTGGCCTAATCAATTTGTGGTCCCGACTATCACATAATTTCCAATTTCATTTCACCTTCTTATCCAGGCTTTTCAATTTCCCTTAACTCGACTTTCAACACATTCGTTAATTTGTTTAGACTTCTCACAACAAATCGCTTCAAAAATCGCGTATAAAATCTGGCCTCAGGCTAAAACATTCGTCAACACGTTTTTTTTTTTTATTTTGCCAAATTTTATTAGCTTGTCCTGAGGGTACACATCCACACACACACACACGTACACACACCGTAGTAAGCCAGAAAGAGAAAGAGCTCAAGGATACTGGCAGACAGGCGCACAGCAGCGAGATGGACGAGTATTTCTCCTTCAACCAACCCCACGGAACTGAAACTGAGTGGTTTGACATTTGTGCTGACGCGCGAACGTATGCAGCACAAGGATGTGAAGCATAGAGGATGAAGGATGTGGAATGATGCTTTGGTTGATTGTTGTTATCCTTGTTGTTAGCAGGCAGGCGGCAGGGTTGAACTTGCGCCGATAATCTCGATAATGAAGTGACTTTGCCTGTGCCCCTCTACGGTCATGCATCCTGTATTCCTGTATGTGTGTCTGTGTATTTGATATCCGGTTCCCGATTCAGCAGATTCCCACTCTCTTTGTAACCCTTAAGTGGTGGGTTTTTTTTTGTTCTTTCTGGATTCCTTTTTATTTGTCGCCGAGACTTTTGACCATTTTGCACGGAAATTGAATTTAAATTGGAACGTTTTTAACCCCAGCACGTTGCGCGATAATCTCCAGGCGAAAAGCATGTTGTCAATACACACACAAAAATCCCTGACAAGCCGCTGCGTGTATAATTTGCTTAGTGTTATTTTTTTTTTTTGCTCCTTTTCTTTTCAAATTCTATTAGCAAACAAATTTAAGGGTTATGCGGAATGTGGATGCCCGAAGATGATTTCTGCAGCAGATAAATGAGAGCTATTGTTCATTAATTCATTAATTATCAGATAATACCCCTCTTGCCTAAATGTTTTCATACCGGAAAAATTTAACGGTAACTGAGAGAAGGTATCTTTGGAGAGGTTTGCAACGAAGTTTGTATACTCTTTTGATTGGTCTGTGGATTCAAGTTTTTTGTACAACGATGGAAAGGAAAATGTGCGTGCTTATTGAGGCTTAAGAACAAAAATACCTAAGATTTTCAACTAAAATATGACTAAAATTGGGCCATCCTTTATGGAACACTTATCCTGTAAGGTCGAGTGGCCGGTCTTTTAAATAACCTATACCCGTGATTTAATATGATTTCATTTAGTATACTTTATACTTTTAATAACTTCAGACATTCGAATCAAAATATAGAAGACTTTTACAAAAGACCATACCATACATAGATGCGATTAGAATAACAAGAAGAAAGTCGATCAAGCTCGTCTGTTATATACTCTGTAACAACGAAAGTGTATATGCTCATCAATCCCAGAACCTCGAAACTTGATTTTCGCTCATAAATTTGCCATATCTATCTTATAATGTGTACCAATTTGAGAATAGTAACTTATTAAAGGTAGCGGCAGAGTTGCTTAATAGTCCCGGGTTGAAAAAATCAACCTGGTTGCAGCACAAAACGTAGTTAATTTAAATTAAGAAGAACAGTAAGAAACTAGTAATACTAAGGCAGTTCAAGAAAGGATAAGAGATGCTTGGATCGATGTATGTTTTCACAAAATAACCTTTTTTTAAAGGAACTTTAAAGAAAACCCATTTTTAAATCGAACTAAGTTCCAAATCCAACTTGTATTTAGATATAAATTATCTGGATCACGTTTAAGGTTCGGGTGTTTAGAAACAGCAGCATAAGACGGCATGATTATGGGTCCATCGGGCCGGACGCAAACCCAAACCTTCCAGATTAATCTTTTGAATATAGAATCTCGCTAAAAGATTCGGTTCAATATATCCCTTTGACATGTTTTTATATCATTGCAAAGGGTATTATAATTTTACCCTGAAGTTTGCAAAGCCTAGAAATATTAATTTCCGATCCCATAAACTATATATATTCTTGATCAGGGTAATGAGCTGAGTCGATTGAGCTTTGTCCGTCCGTCTGTCTGTTTCTACGCGAACTAGTCTCTCAGTTTTGAAGCTATCGAGTTGAAATTTTGCACAGAGTCTTCTTTTTGCTGCACACTACTAATATGTCGGAACCGACCGGATCGGATGACGATGTCGATGAAAACTAGTTTTGGTGAGAAAAACTTTTTTCTTTTCAATGGAAACGTCTCCAAACTTTGTAATCATAAGTTTTCTATGTTTTTTTATAATTCTAAAAAGTTTTATTAAAATCGGACAATTATATGGTATAGCTGCCATACGAAAGATATGTCTGAAAAACAGTTTTGGTTAAAAAAACTTTTTTGTTTTTAATGGTAGCATCCTGCAGTTTTGTATTTGTTTGTTTCACATGCTTTCACATAATTTTGCAAGTTATTGGCCAATTCGGATGAATATATCATATAGCTCCCATACGAACAATTGGTCGGAAAACGGGAAAACGACTATTTTTAGAATATTTAAGCGAGCACTTGCAAGGGTGTAAAAACTTCGGCACAGACGAAGTTAGCTTAGCTTTCTCGTTGTATAACTTTTCAGACTTTTACAATATATAGGCCAGATAAAAATTGTTTTATAGTAGTGAATCGGAGCATTATCTATTCAAAACCATATCCAAACTCGGTATATAATATTACATTTTTGATAAGGCAAATAAAGTATTATTTAAGTTGTTTAATATGAAATATGTAAGGAAAATGTAACTATAATGAATAACGTCAATTCCGATATTGTTCAAATATAAGTGAATAGTGACTTTGCGTCAGGTACCAGCAAGTAATGCGTTTGGGATTGAATTACGCGGGGCGTGCTAAATTGTACTAAAATATATATATCCTTATAGCATATTTAAAAGTTATGTGAGTCGTTAAGTGGATTTAAAACATGTTTTAGAGAAGATTTGAAGAAAAATTTTGCCCTTTCTAGAAGTGATATTAATGGAAGTTTGAAATAAAAGCTAGACGCCTCCAAAAAAAACATTTCAACCATCTAAGAATCCAGGAATCAAGTGTCGAACCCATTCCTTAGGTTCAATAAGTAAAGCCATCGGCCAGAGAAGCGAACCTTACCACAGGTTTTGAATGCTCAGACTGAAACTGTTTTAGAATTTCAGACATATGAAGCCTTAATAATTTCTATTCTGTTGGAACTATGATAAGTACGTTATACATTTGATAGAAAAGACCCATAATAAAGCAAACATTATGTAAAGTTCAATGTAAAATACAATTTAGGAATTATAGATACACAAGAGGTGTTAACAGCTTAAGCACTAGCATACAATTTGGTATTGAAAAGTACAGAGAGACATACACGATAACTCAGAAAAAACCATACCCTGGAAGTTGTTGTTGTTTGACAAATGTTTATATCAATCTGGACAGAATTGCATTGGATGCCATAATAATTATACAAAATCCTCTCATAATTTTTATAGTGTACCTTTCCTAGTCGGCATAGTTGAATCCCCCTGATGCCACATAATACCTACATATGTTCCCAGTTCTATGCTCGACTATTGTCCCTTGGTCTTTGCCTCTGTTTGATTGTTATTGCTTTTCATATTTTTGCCTTTGGGTTTTTTTCTCTCCTTTTTTTTTTTTTTTTTGCTCGGCTTTTGCGTTTTGCGTGTTTAACCCTTTGAGGTTACATTTGGCGTGTGTTTTGGGAGTCCCTTTGCACCTCACCCCCTGCTTCATCAAAAAAAAAAGTCCAACTGTTGTCTGCCATCAAAAGAATACAGCAACAACAACAACAACAAAATGGTACGCACTGAACAAACCGCCCCAAAAAGGATTTCTTCGACCCAAACAAGCAAAGCTGATGAAAAGTAAAAGCTCTGAAATAAAAAAAATATATATAAAAATATAAAAAAAAAAAGCAAAATACATAAATTTGTATTGTACATATGTACGTATTTGGTTTGGTTTTGGTTATATTTAATCACAAACGATGACGCAGAAAAAGTTCAAAGAAGGAAGGAATTATAACCCCGAAGTAAAGTGCTACCCCAGACGGGAATGAAGCGTGGATGGGGCAGGGAGAGCTCACATTTAACCCCTTACAGACCGAGTCGAGTCATTTCTTCTTCAAATAAAGTCTTAGATCAATGCAAATGAGCTACCTGAAAGCCAGACACAACAAGCACCAGTCGGAAGTGGCTCAGGTAGAGTGTGTGTCTCTGCAAGAGACACCCTGTATGCAACAGGATGCACATTAGAACCACTAAACAGACTCATAAATGTTTCGCTTCCGTCAGACGAGCGAATCAACCACCAAAGTGGTTGCAAAAACAAAAAGGTTCGCCTCACTTTAAAGGCACATTTAACCACCACCGAGGCGAAGCCTTGATAAATAGTCGTAGAATTGTGGAATTGTGTGTACATCATCATTATCGGGGTCCTACACTTATCATGTGTAAAGCGATATGCCGAGCGAAGCGTGTCGTCCTCTATTGTTCCCTGTGTGTGTGTGTGTGTCTGAGTGTGTGTGCTTCTGTACATATATCCTTGACATTGTCAGTCGCCTATTTACGCCCAGAGCGCCCTTTAGGCGTGCTGATGGTACCAGACATTCTTTTGCTCGGCTCGTTGAATTCGACGCACTTTTTGGCCTGCGGTTTATTGGTTTGTAATAAGCTCTTTGAAGTGTTTAATTGAAGCTTTTGTTAAGCAATTAGGCGCCAGAATGAAGCGCTTGAAGGTGTTGTTTAGTTTAGTGCTAGAAGTGAATTCCCATGGGACTCGGCTTTACACTGGTCGAGTGTGTGTGTGTGTGTGTGTGTGTGCGTGTGTAGCCGCATTTTTTATTTTTGTGTATCTATGGAATGTTGGCAGGCAGGCAGGCAGACAGACGTCTTCGAGCATCTTCTGTACAGATACAGATACAGCTACAGATACAAATGCAGTTGCAGCTACACTTACACTTACACACACTCTTCTGCAGAGCAAACACACTCAGATTCCGATTCAGAGTCGCATGCAAACGCTAAAACGCCATTATCATTGACCAATCATCATCATCATGATCAACATGATCAGCAGATGAACATCAGTATCAACCTCATTGCCCAGTTGGTTCGTTGCGTTGCCGATCGTCATCATCTGGCATCTGTTTGCATGAGTGTGCGTATGTGTGCTGTTTTCTCGTGAAGGAGCTCTAGAGAAGCAAGCGTGACACGACAGCTGAATTTCCAGCACTTTCTTAGAGTTAATATATTTTGAGACCAGAATCAGAACCATTTAAGCATAATTATAGCTTGAAATAAGAAGCAACACAATTTTTAACCTAGCACTGCTCGCGTAAAAGACTGAAAGAATGAAGCAAAGCCCGTTTTGGTCTCTGCAAAACAGAATTTGTGGCTATAGTTAAGTAACCAAATACATTTCACTACAGGCCAAGCGTTTAAAAATCGAATTGCTCTTTTTGTTGTTATGGTGCAGCTAGAGCTGAGAGAGTCAGTGTTAGAAAGTGAGAGTAATAATACTATATAAAATAATACAAATATGCAGTGTTTAAAGTAGACTGAAAAAAATTGACCTGATTATCTCTACAATTCAAAGGTTGGAAATTTTCATGAAATGAAACTATACGAAAAATTATGTTTCTCTAATATCTGAGCTCGCTAAGAATGATACCTGCAGTCCTTAAGGCAGTCAGAAAAACAATTATCCTTCCATACAATGAAAACGTGAGCCAAAATTTCAACACACCACTGACTTTATTGTGTTGACTCTAATAAGAGGTTTGTTTTGCCATTTTATAACTTGACTAAAGCTGTATTTATTATGAATTTTGGATATGCTGTCTAAAATGTATCTTAGTTTTAGTAATATCGTTTTTATTCGATCCCAAAACATTACAACTAAAACCATGGACTTGATCCGGCAAATGCTATTGAACTGATTACTAAAAGGAACACAAACTTTCTACACTCGAAATATCGTGTGTTTCTCTACGTCCAAATGGAAAGTCGTACCTATTTTGATATTCGAAGAATCCAATCACGGAAAATCTATTGAAAATATAATTGAAAAACAAGTGGGAAAGTCGGTAAAGCATGACAATAACATACTCTGTACCTCCCAAAGTATGTAAGTGCTGTCCATCGCTGTTTCACCTGGTGCTGCCCAGCTTAAATGTTTCTTTTCCCTATAACTCGACAATCGTTCAAAAGATCTTCACATTTCCTTTTGAGGATAGATAATTTAAACTTATAACAAAATATGTCCAGAAGGTACGAACTTTCTATCAGTAAAATTGTAGAAGATATGTTTTTTTTTTCATATTACAGGGACAGGAGTGGGCGTGGCATAAATTGAGAATAAGAAGTTTTTGTCCCATACATGGCAAACCTCTATCTCTTAACCTGTGCGTCCATACGCACACTCCTCGGATAGACGGACATGTCTTTATTGACTCGGCAGCTGATGCTAATGAAAAATATATATACTTTATGTGATAGTAGATGATTTCTACTGACTGTTACATAGCTTTGCGCAAACTTAGTACACTCTGTGTACCTTTGGTACTTTCTAAAAATCAACAAATTATATAAATTTATATTTTAATATATATTTAATCTGGGATTTGAAGTCGGTTGCTGTAGACTGAACACAATTGGAATGCCATGTCAAATAGTTGCGCCATCGCACATGTTGGTAGATACTACTTATTTTGTATTGAATCTACCGTCTGCTTAAAAGTATACTTTAATAAGTTTAGACAACTTGGAATTCTCAAGTTGGAATTCCTTGAACTCTCAAAATAAAAGGGGCAACTGAAATTCATGTCAGCTATGTAATAGTTAAGCGATGTATCTTTACATCACAATTTGCAAGATGAAGCGAGCATTCTAGGCGAAGTTTGAGGGATATATTTCCAATTTACCGAAAGTATAATAAATATCCCATATCTAATGTTAAAAGGTTTGTGTAAATCCTCAAACTATCACCAAGTTCTTCGCCTGAATTCTCACTCAACTCTCTCCTTGACGAGAGAGATAAGAAGAAACACGACAAAAAGTTTGCATGGAATGATCCTTGAGCATAATATCTCCGTGGACTTAATTAATGGAAGAAGTGGTTCCTTTGATTTTAGTCGGAAAGCATACAGATATGCAGGTTTGATTGAAATTCATCGAAAATTATAGTCCAAAATGATTCAACGAATTAAGATGCTTTGAACCAAGGTTCGAAACAAAACCGTAGGTTCGATAGTTTACAAAAAACCGGTTCAAAGGCAAAAACTATAGTTTGCAATGGGCTAAAAGTTTCAGACCAGACCGGCTTGCCGAAAATTGATGTTTTGAAATTACCCCATGAAAGGTTTCACTCAGCTTGCTAAGGGTTTAATAATCTGCTGTTTGAATTAGACGCAAAAACTATTAAGAAAGGAAGGATGTTTTTGAGGATTAAGTTATATATACTTCATTTATTATATATGAATGAAAATGGACCTTCAGGATGCCTCTATAAAGCTTCTTTCCTTTCATTTGATATGTAGAAAAAGATACTCTAGTTTTTTTTTCAGTTTTTTCGAACAAATTTTCTCGATGATCAATCGTTTGTTTCCATCTCTAATTGATCAGCGACTGCCGCGTACTTTTGTGGATTTGTTCAGTTTTTCTGTTTGTTGTTGTTTTTGTGTTGTACTTGATTGTGGCATAATTTCTCGCTGGCCTCCTCGCCACTCCACCCCTTAGGATTTCCACCTCTGCCCTAGCTCTCTTCTCGCTCTCAGCGCTGGCCGGGCATAAATTTTTTATTTGTTTGGTATTCATCTTATTTCGTTTAATGTATTTTTATTTTCAGCTTTGTGTGTGTGTGTGTGTGTGTGTGTGTGTATGTTTTTGTTTTGTTTTTTCTTTGCAGCTTGTTTGGTGTTTTTAAGGTAATTTTTGTTGCTGCTGTTGTTGTCGTTGTTGTTGTCGTTGTTGTTGTTGTTGCTGTTATTGCGTATAAGTATTTTGTGTGTTAATTTTTGTGCGGCGGCTGCCGCTGCTTTTGCTGGCTGTGGTTGACGACGGGTTTGTTCAGTCATTCAACTATATAAAGTATTGTGTCGTTCCGTTTGCTGTGCGTTTCGTTTTCGATTCGATTTCGTTCGTTTTGTTGTTGTTGTTGCTGCTGCTGAAGCGTGGGCATGTGGCATCCAGTTTGTTGTAATTGCGTTGAAGGCAACTGCATGAATAATTATTAAGTTATATGGCATTAAGAGAGAGAGAGAGTGAGAGAGAAGGAGGGAAGGAGGGAGGGAGGAAGGGACGGTGGAGGAAACACTAAGATGGTACCCCAAGAGGAAGTGATCCCCGACTGAGTCTACCTCATTGTGTTGCTGTTGTGTTGATGTGTTGTCTTGTCTTGTACTATATGCTCGCTCAATTTGTAGATGTTTTGTATATTTTTAGATTTTGGAATTGATATTTCAGGAATTTTTTTATATGTATGTTTATGGTGCTTGGCAACAGCTTGTAAAGTTCTCAAAGTTTTGTTTGGAACTCTTAAATTGATGAGATTTTGGTATTTCGCTGATTTAGTCTTAGTTTAGGTATTTGAAGAAAAACAAAGCATACTTTTTGGCACACTTAACTTGAAATAAAAGCAGTTCTATCTTTTATATAAGACTAAAGACAGGTATCTCTCAGCATATAATTATTGGAAGAAAGCTGAAAGCTAAAACGTTTGAGATTCCGAACACAAAATCGTTTAATTCCGTATTAAGTGTTTAGGTTGAAGAATTTGTTTCTAGACATGACTTATATATCTATGCTCACGGTAAATTCATTACAAATTAAGTAGAGAACATCAATCATCAACATCAGTGGTTGTTCAATACTAAGAAAACCTAGTAAAACTTGTAAGGAAGCTCTTCAGCTGGGGTATATATATTATATATATCTCAATCTATTCTACGGTTTTGTATAACAAAACTGATGGAACCTTTAAAAGAGATACCTAGAAGATAGTAGTAGCTTCTAAGGATGACTGTTACCATTCGAAAACTTGCCATCCCGTACATCTACGGCAATTTTTCACAGACCTCCTAAGATACCTTTCATAGAGCTACATTCCTGGGTACACCATTTGCTTTATTATCTTTGAATTATCTACAAAAATTTATGATTTTAAGCATCTATATAAAGATGTTCTTCAATTTCATGATATTTGAAAACGGATACGTTTCTTTATAAGATATAATATATAAGAAATAACTAGTGAACCACTGAACGGGAGGTTTAATAACTGCTTGAACCACTAAATCGAACCAGTGCTTATATTCGAGCGGTTTGCCACCCTGGTTTATTGTGGCACATCGTTTCCTCCTATCGATAAGAAAGTTTGATGTTGTCTGAGGCATAACAATAAGTTTTTTAAAGAACTTCAGTATTTCGCTCAATATTTTTATATTATTATTATATATTTTTATCCGATGTCGACCAAACTTAATAGAATCACGCAAAATCCTAACAAGCGAACATGTATGAAATTCGAAGTCGATATCATTTCAAACAAAAAAGTTTTTCTCAGTATAACTTTTTTTCGACCGATCATTCCAACTGCAGCTACATGCTATCGTCATCCGATTTTGGCAAAACTTTGTGGAATTGTGTGAAAGCGTTTTAAATAAATAAATGCCAGTTTAAAAAATATTTCCATGGAAAACAAAAAAGTTATTCTTTCTAAGACTACTTTTTAGACTCTATTTTTCTTTGCAAGCTATGCTATATAGATGTACGATGTCCACCAAACTTAGTTAAAAACAATGGGAAAGCATAGCAAACTAGGAAATCAAAGTTTGGAGGCGCCTTCATTGAAAACCAAAAGGTTTTTCTCACTAAATAGGTTTTTCGACCGATTTTTCCTATGACAGCTATATGCTATAGCTATCCGATCCGGCCGGTTCCGACAAATATTTGTACAAAGAAATCGTGCAAAGTTTGGTGAAGATAGCTTTCAAACTGACGCATATCAAGAATGTTGATCAAGAAGATGGTCGGAGATGCTTCCTTTTATGCGCTACAAACAGCAGGACAATTTTATAATACCCTCTGCAAGGGTATTACAATACAGCAGATCGCAAAATTGTACAGTCATTTTTCAGATTTCATTTAAGAGAAATTAAATCGTTTGTGTTTAAAATTTCTTTTCTGAAATCAGAACAGTGCATTCATGCAATTTTTTTAGGCGACTGACTAAATATCAAACTGAACCACTGAACCACATTCAAATTAGTGCAATTTGATCTTTATCTCGGATAATGGATTGCAATGTATAAATTCCCCAACTCTCCCCTATAACTGCTACCAAACTACGACAGGGATATGGCTACTTAAGGTTTTACAAATTATATAGCATACTTTTGGGTCATCCAAGTTAACAAAATGGCGGGGCATAGCATAGCAGCTGGGTTTAACTTTCAAATTGACAAAAGCGATAAGAAACACTACAGGGATATGTCTTTTTTTCAAGTTTAACAAAAATGTAGCATACTTTTGGATCGATCAAGTCAACAAAATGGCGGGTGGTATAGTACCTAGGATTTCTGTTGCGGTTTTAGCATAGATTCAGCATTTTCGAAGAGGGACAATAAATTTGAAGTAAAAATATCCTCAAAAAATAAGCTTTCCTGACCAAAAATACTATAAAAAAATTATTTAAAAAGATGATTAATATTCAACATAGAATTTTTAATAATTCCTAACTAAACAAACAAAACAAATGGTGCAAAAAATTTTAAAAACTCGCAAAATATGCTATTGTCGATCTTCTATAAAGCGAAACTTAAGGGGACAAAAATAAACATCGTTATGTGAAAAAATTCGTAATTTAAAATTGTTTTAATATTGAATGAAATTGCAGGGTTCTGGAAATTTATTCGTCAAAATAGAGAAAATAGACAGTATTTACAAAAAATGTGCACAAAGAGATAATTTTTATATTTCTAATTGATTTTCAACTAAAAGTCAACAAAGGATAACAGATTTTCCACATAACATTATCAAAACAATTAGTTTTCTACAGTAAAACAATACCATAAATCGCCTGAATGCCTAATCCCCATTGTATCCCAAAAAGATAAGTCAACAAATGCCCCATCATAAATTAGTAAAAAGTCGCTTCAAGTCAATAAAAATTAATTTAAACCTAATAAACGTATTCCTTTATTAATTTAACACTATTAGTGTTCATGCCTTCTAAACCCATATCAATTTTCGGCACTCAACACACAAACACAAAATAATATCCGCCCCCAAGAAGTAAGTTGTAACACACAAACGAACGTTTTCATTCATCGCTAACCAACAACAAAAAAAACAACAAAAAAAACAAACGAAAAATCCACTCCAGCAAACCAGAACAGGAATTGAGTTTTCAGCAACAGAGAAAGAGCGAGCGAGGGAGTGAGGGAGAGGGAGAGGGAGAAAGAGAGAAAATTCCAATGCTACTTGCACTCCCGTCCACTTCTGGGCTGCTTCTTTGTGTGTTGTTGTGATATTTATGTTTTCATCAAAAGGCAACTCAACAATCAAAATGCTGCAGCAGCAGCAGCAGCAGCAGCACCAACAACAACTCTCCACACTCGAACCGAGAAGCAGCAGATGCACAAGATACAGACAGCGGCTACGGCTACGCCACAGGTACATGAAGAAGGCAACGCTTTAACCTCATATTTATCCGACAACAAAACGAAAAAAAAAAGAAAACAAATTTCAATAAAATATTATTACGCTTACGTTTATCGAACGTAGAGAGGTGAGAGACAACAAGAGACAGCGAGAGAGAGAGAGAGTTTGTTTGTATGTACATTCCGATATTCGGTCGCCAAGCGTTATAAATAAACCATATCCATCAATTGCTTAACTCAAAAAGATACAACCAAAAACCACACAGAAGAGATACAGAAACGAAAACACACAAAAAGAAAGAAAATCGTCAGCCTGAACTGATACGAGGTGGAGGAGGAGGAGGTGGTGTGGTGGTGGTATGAAATCTCAAAGTATCTGCCGATGTTCCCTAACGTTGATTTTCTGCTTCTTAGTTGAATGGTGGGAGGGAGGGAGGGAGAGGTGGGCAGGTAGCGAAGACTCGTTGTTGCCTTCTTTCACTTTGTGTGGCAGCCAGCCAAGCACTCAGCATAATTTTGCACGCTCTTTTTCTCCTACGTTTTTTTTTCGCTGATTATTTTGCCAAACAAGGCAAGGGGGAGGCAGTGGGGGCGGGGGGGAGGCTTGCACGTGGAAAGGTGTCTGCCTCAAACCAACCAACCAACCAAGCAACAACAACACCAACAACAACCACAACAACAAGCAAAAGCAAAGTTCATCGTTTACTGTCGGACTCTCTCTCGTTTGCTGCTCACGCATTTTACCAGCCCACCCAAACCACCCCACCAACAACAAGCAAAACAACAGTTACAACCAACGAAGCTCTCTCGCTCACAAATGCGCAACATATTTGCCGACTGTCGGCCACCCAGCCCACCCCCCTCGTACACTGCTGCTGCTGCTGCTGCTGATTTTTTTCCACTACTATTTTCACGCTGCTGCTGCTGCTGCTGCTGCAATTGTTGTTGCTGCCGCTGCTGCTGCTCTGGCTACATAATTGATTTTAGTGCTGCGCTCTCTCATTGCTGCACTCCGCTTTAGCTCTGGCAGTTACTTTTAGTATAATCTCAACATTTGCTGTTCTTCCAGCTCAACAGCAGCAACTTCCTACTACCCCTCCCACACCCCAACCCGCCCCGTTACCGCAAGCCCCAGTACTGGTGTTGGGAAGCGCTTTCGTCGCTTGTTGGTTTCGGTGGCTCTGTTGGGTTTTTGGTTTTTGTGAAAACCAGATTTTTGTCGTTTTAAGCATTAAATTGTTTTTACAGCCGATATATACAGGGTGTTACTGTGGCAGGAGATGCGAGTAGAGTGGCCAAATTTACATATTTCGACAGCGTGTCTATGGTTTGCAACGTGCAATTGGGTTTAGCACCCTGTATTATGCTTTAAATGTTACTTACAGCCGATATACAGGGTGCTGCTGAGGCAGGAGTCGAGTCATGAGTACGTTTTACGATTGAATGTCTGTGGTTTACACCCTTCAAATGGGCTTGGCACCCTGTATTATGCTTTAAATGTTACTTACAGCCGATATACAGGGTGCTGCTGAGGCAGGAGTCGAGTCATAAGTACGTATATCGATTGAGTGTCTGTGGTTTACACCATACAAATGGGCTTGGCACCCGGTATTGTGCATAAAATTGTTTTTTCAGCCGATATACAGGGTGTTTTTGGGCAAAAGACGCGGCTAAAGTGACTAAACTTACATATTTCGACTGAGAGTGTGAGGCTTACGCTCTTCAAATGGGTTTAGCACCCTGTATAAGTTGAGGAATGTGTTTAAAATTAAATATTTTTCAAACACTACCCCTAAAAGTCCAGTAAATCGGCTGAAAACAGCTCACCATGAGCACTTAAGCTTATACAGACACCCTGTATAATTTTTGATTACGCCAAATCTATTCGAAATTATGTTTAAAACGATTTATTTGTTAAATAGATACATTTAACTTTCAAATTTGAATTTCATGTATAGAAATTGTGACTATTTTGAATATTGAAGAGTTTTACACAAAATATTAGCATTTACTGATTAAGTTAGCTAAATTCAACGGCTTTGCTCTGTTACACGTATGTAGAAGACACCTTAGTCCTTTTTCTAAAGACTTTCTCCTGAAAGACACCCTGTATAGTAAGCTAAAATCACAGCAATCTTGCTAAAAAGTAAACCAAATTAAAAATCCCAACAAAATACCTTTCAAAAACCCTTAGCCTGATCCTTTATTTTGGACACCCTGTGTGTGTCAGTGCTATGCAGCTCAGTCACAGTAACAGGAACAGGCACAGGAACCAACACGCACATAAGCAGGCATGACACATACACAATGCCCCCAGAACAGTGGACAGGGACAGGGGCGCAGGGTAGGCAGGCGAAAACAACAAGCCAACAACCAACGCATTTACACAGATACAGATACGGATACAGATACAGGGCTCGACAGCGACCGACCCTCCCTCACCCTCACACGTGCACAAAAACCGACACCGGCAGCAGCGACAGCAGCAGCCACTGATGCCGCCGACGTCAGTACATTTCCTTTTCGAGGATGGTGAAGAATACAAAAAAAAAAAAAGTACTTCCTCTCTTCTCTTCTAAGGACTGCCGAAAAAAATGTGCATGTTAAATAAAATAAAACATAATTTTATGCCAAAAGCAACAAACACATTAGCAGAGCAAGCAGCGCAGTCAACGTCAACGTCATCAATAAATCGCGACTCGAACCAACCAACCAACCAACCAACCAACCTACCACCCACCCAACCCGCAAGCTCTCCACCTCTCACTCTCGCTCTCTCGCTCTCTCTCTCTCTCGTTTTTCCGCTCTCGCTCTTTGAAAATTTAATCTCGATATGGCAACAAAATATGCTACAATTTCATTGAGATGAACACCCGATACGATGGCTTTTCTCACGCAGCTGCTTAAGTGCAAAACGAGAGAGAGAGAGAGAGAGTGTGGCAGCGAGAGAGTTTCATACACTACTACATTTTTCGGTGCTAATTGAGTGATAAATTGGGAGTGGATTTTGTTTTGGCCTAACAAACAGCACCAGAGAGCGTAAGAGCGTGAAATGTAGAGGAGATGTGTGCATGCGTTTGTGTGTGTGTGTGTGTGCGTTTGCGAGTCAATTGATATGCTCAGATTAAATTGTTAAATGATTTTTTATACGGGTAATTAAAGTATTTCCATTTTAAAGGTCATTCAGAAAAATTTTGAAAAAAATTCAAAAATATTGAAAATTTCGAGAAAATATACTGAAATAATTATTTGAAATTATAGAAATACCAAAAATTGTTGATAGAAGCAATTAATTAGAATACAAATTTGGATAAAATCAAGATTTATTTCTTAATTCATAAAAATTACTAATACGCCTCGTTAAGCCACACAAAAATATTTAATGGTAGTTTGGAAAAAAAAGATAATATATCAACTGTTTTAGGATTTTCAAATAATTTTACAATCGACACAACTTAAAAATTACAGAAAACCGTAAGAATCGAAGAATTGGTTTTGAACCGAACCGAACCAAACCAGCCCACGTCGAACCGTTTATTCATGCGAGAAAACCAAGCTTAAGCGAATCTTAAACCTTAAAAGAAACCGGTTCTGTTCATTTCACCCACAAGTTTGAGACAAAAAGTCTCAAAATTTAGAAAATTGTTTGGGAAAACCTCACTTTATTTGTATACTTCAAGTAATCTGTCGGGCTAATGTAGGAGGTCAGTGTTTCAACAATCCCTGATATTTTTGCCCCTATTGGAATTAACGACTTTTTGTGAATTTTCGAAATTCGGAGCTTTTTTCACCCGTTCTTCTTGGTTTCTGGATTCTTGTTAACAATTAAATTGTTTGAATAATAGCTAAAAGTGAAAAATTTCTAAATGGAAACTATAAAATTTTCAATATTTTTCAAAAACATAAAAACTGCGAATAAAATTTGAAAATATCTAATAAAATCTAAAATAGTCCAAAAGAAATTCTAAAATTCCCAAATATGAAAAAATCTAATAATATCTAAAACTATCCAAAACAATTTCTAAAATTAGTGGCTGATTACTGATAAATAAAAGTGTTGTAAAGTTTGATTTATAAAACCGAAATATTTGATTGACAGCTGGCCTTTTCTAGCACAGAATTTATGATTTTATCGTTATAATTCGCATCCCGATTAAGCTTCCCTCAACTAATAAGGCGTAGCAGAACTCCGCAGTCGTTACATAGTCTACTGCTATAGGGAGCAGACTGCTCCCATTATCCAAATCTCACAGACAACCCATAATTCAAAACGCCTAAAAACCAAAAAAAAAAAAACAAAACTGTCACCTTATCATACAAATTTTTATAAATTTGTTCCTGCCGTTTAATAAATCATTCAAAAACCTAACACAAATCACAACAATTAAGACAAATGTGCTGAAAAATCTACTTAACGCTCACCCCACAAACACGCACACTCACACTCTCACACACACACACTCTCAAACCCATTAAACGCTTTCAAAACAAACCCAATAAATGTCATACCAGAAAAAAAAAGTAAGGTAGTAGAAATCTACTACGCTTTTAGCTACGCTACCAAGTCAAACAAATTGACATACGTATACATAATTATTATTTTACTTAAGTGCTCGCGCGTCGTCGCCCCTTAAACAGCGACCTGAAATAAATCAACCGAACGAACACACACTGCCAGAGAGAGGGAGCGAGCGACAGAGAGCGAGAGAGCAACTGTACATGTTGGTTTTAACTGTGTGTGGGTGCCTGCCTGCCAGCCAGCAAAAAGGTAAAGCGACAGCGGCAGCTGCCGCTGCTGCTGCTGCTGCTGCTGCCACTGCCGCTGCTACGGCTGCTTGGTTGCTTGCAGTCAGACGTTGTCAGTCAGTTACGAGTCTCAGACAGCTTCAGTTCCTTTCTGGCTGCCGTCGAACAACGTTGTTGTCGTTCGGGAAGTTGAAAACACGCGCGTTCGAAGCAGCAAGCAAACAAAATAAAACACAGCAACATCAAAAAGTGTAGCCTAACCGCAAGGCTAAATTTACGTGAAAAATTTTTGAATCAAACTACAGAGTTTTTTTTCGAACAAATCAGAAGAATTGTGTGTAAAAAAAAAACAAAGCAAAGCAAACAACTACAAGTATTTGTGACTTAATTGTAAAATCTTAGCAACAACAACAACAACAACCACAAAATTCAAAAAACCAAACTAAGCACAATTGTTGGATTAAGTGCTTAAAAAGTTCCTGTGGCAAGACACAACTTGGATTACTACAACAACAACAACAACAGTATTAACAGCAACCACAACTACAACAAAACTGCAAAAATTTTGCTAGGCAACCAAAAAAAAAAAAAGGAGAAAAAAACAACTTGTGCAAAAAAATAAATGTTCAAGAAATGTGAAAAACAAAAAATTACCATAAAATGTTAATGAACCTACCAAAATAAACAACTCTCTCTCAAAAAAAAAACAAACAACAACAAAAAGAAAAACAAAACAACCGAAACTAGTGTTGTCCCATGTATTTGTTGATGCCATGCAATTGATTGTTGACAAAATTCCCATGTATTCCAAACAAACCACGAAGCGCAATTCCAAAAAGTAAGTTCTGCTCTACAAAACAAAACCAAACACAAGAAAAACAAGTGAAAAGTTCGTCATTAAAACAAACAAATCAAATCAAAAGCAAACAAAAACAAACATAACTGTGACCGATAACCACACCACACCACCCCAGAGAGTGTGTGTGTGCGTGTGTGTGTGTGTGTGTGTGTGCCATTGTGTGTGAGTGAGTAGTGAGTGTGTGTGTAAGAGAGTGAGAGAGGGAGAGCAACTACGACAACAACGTGTGCACCTGTCTCCCCCCCACCGCCCAGCTTCAACCTACAACAACAACAACAACAACTTAAAAAGCATAAACAACATCACAAAACAACCTAAAAACTTAGGTAAAATATCTAAAAATAAATTCAACATTTTTGTTTTTGTTAAATGCATTGAAGCCAAATCATCGAACAACTGAAAGAAAGAAAAAAGAAACACACACACACAAATTGAAGTGCCCAATTGATATCAAAAAGTGGTCAACAAATTCTGTTTTGGCTTCTCTGTTTATGTTTTACTTAAACTTTGTAATTGTTGTGCAAAAAAAAAAAAAAAAAACGGAATGTGCTTTGGTTTTTAGATATTTTATGTAAATTGTTTTTATGATTACATTTTATGCTTTGTTTGTTGTTTGTAAGAAAAGAATAAAACAAAATATTGAAATATTTTTGTAGTGCTCCCCCCCCCCCACCCCCCACCCCCCAAAGTAGTAGTTATTGTGTATTGACGTTTCAGTGTTTTTGAACCAAAATTTGTGCTTCCTAGAAATTCTATTGATAAGAAATTATTTTCTAGAATATTTTTCAAAGTGCAGAAATTTTGATGAAACATTTTTTGTGGGGTTTTCTGTGAATTCGTTGTACAGGAGATAAGTTGGAAATAAACAGTGACAAGTTTTTTTGCGTTTAATTTGATAGAAACATGCAATTTTGTTCACTAAAATAATAAAGTTATTTCTACTAAATTGTTATTTTAACAAAAAGTTTAATTTTCCGATTAATTTAATTTAACTAAAATATGTCTTATTGTTTTTGGCTTGTTAATTGCCAACTTGTTATTTCAATATAGCCTTTTTAATAACAATATTTTCCTATTAAAGTAAAACAATGAAATTTTTTAATATTTCTTTTACTTAAAATGATGATTTCTTGTTTCAAAAAGTCCAAAACAATAAAGACAAATGTATGGCAGCAATTTTACTGAATGAAGTATGCAAATTTATCAAACATTTTCAAGAGGGAATTAGTCAAGTGATTTTTATTATCAAATCGAAAATTTGTCTTAAAAACAAATAACAACAAAAAAAGTTTTAAAAGTGCTTAAAAATCAAAAGGTGAAATGTGATGAAAAATAAAAAAAAAAAAAAAAATTTAATTTTATTAGCTTGGCATGAACATAACTTCATTTTTTGAATATTTTTTTTTGTTTTTGTCAAAAGAAAGCATTATTATTTTTAAAAATATGCCAGCCTGAGGTTATAGTTATAGTTATGAGCAATGCTGCAAACAGGGTTTTAACCGAACCGGTTCGAACCTGGTATTCCGAACATTATTTTAAAGTGATCCGAACCTCTTTAGGTACAAAAACTGAACCTAATGATTCTCAATATTATTTCAAGAATCAATATGATTCTCAATTATATTTCATTAATTTGAAAATATCTTTCATTTTTAGGCTTCGAAATAGTATTTTATTTAACATTTAATAATATTTAGAATTATCAAATCACTTTCAAGGCAATTTGCATACGACTAGTACCGATTTTAAGCCGATTAATACATAAATATGAATATATAGCATGGGCTGAACCGAAACTCGAACCAAAACCTTCGCTCAAAAAAATTGAAAAACTTTGAACCTCAAATTTCCGAACCAAATTCTTTAACAACTTTCAGGCTTGTGCTGAAACCAATCTTCCTTGTGATATACACAAATAATTCAGTTATTCCCCTAGCCCCAACACTTCTAAATCATGTTTATAATAAAAAAAAAAAGGTTTTTGGTTTTTTTTATTAAAAATTGAATTTTCTGCCATAAAAGTCGGAGGTCAATCTTTAACAGGTATTCAAAACGACTCGTTAGTTAGATATAAATTCCTAAAAATAATATACAAAAATGTTCTAATCCGGGATTTATCTCAAATAATATTTTATTACACATCAGATCACAATTTATAGATTTTTAAACCAAATTTGATTGAGATTCGAAAAAATTGTTAAAACTACCTATTGTTCCCCTTATCCCAACATAATTTAACTTGTTGATTCACCGTGAAACTATAAATAATCATTCCTTTATCTTGTTTAGTTTAATTATTAGGAAAATATTCAACATTTTCCGTTTGTTTTGGAAAAAAAAACTTGAAAAACATCTGTGACTGTTGCTGAACCTGTTTCGAACTTAAATATTTGGTTTGGTTCAACAAGAATTTAAATTGTCGATATCAGTTCAATATTTTGCTACAAAGACTCCAAAATTTGCAGCAATTATTAGGTATTTCTCTTCGAAATTCTAGAAAAATGTTTAAATTAAGCCATTAAAACTCCAATTAAATTTTTAGATACTTGATTTTACGTTCAGAAGATGACGAATGTTTCTTCTGAGTGTTTGATAGCAATACAGATATTTTTGATACTAGTTTACACTTATAAAATATCGACTAGGGTCAGTTGTCTGATCAAAAGCAAAGAAATTATGCATATTATTTGCTTATAAATCCAAAAAGATGCTTATAAAAAGCCTTCAAATATTTGTCAAATAATTTCCAATATTACACTTTCAGTTCAGGACTTTTATAACTTTCTCTTGAATTGTGTGTGGATTTAAAATTTCGTAAAATTTTGTTCTTTTTGAACCTAAAATTTGTGAAAAGTTTGAAATAAAGTGGGAAATTAAGTTTAATTTTAATGATACATTTAAGTTAATCATGAATTTATGCATCACATTCGTGGGAATTTGTTTTAGACTTTGTTCTAAAATTGTAGAACTGTCGAAAGAATGAATCAAAGTTCGAAATATAAATGACTATATCAAGACATATAGATGGACATATTCCCAATGTTGAAAATGCCAAAATAATAATATGCATAAAAGTGAAAAGCTCCCTTAGAGTTAAACAGATGTCACCCAAATAACTCCCACCCCCTTTTAACAAATCAGCTGTGACTGGTGACTGTGAGCACCCCCCAAACCTCAATGCTCAGCCACTCTACCACCTCAACATCTCTCTCTCTCTCTCTCCCTATCTCTCGCTCTCTTCCTCCCTCTCTCCAGCACTCACGCACAGCTGACCCATAATTGACTCACTCACACTCGAAAATCGGTATGCACGTACACCAAGCCAGAGCAAACTGTAGCCATTCAGACAACGTACCAAGACCAAGTCAGTCACCCATAGAAAGCAACCGAAAAGAAGAATTTTGTTTGCCACGACTTTTGTCTTCTGGCAGCGACCTACTGCTGTTGCTTTGTTGTTGTTGCTGTTGCCGGAGTTTTCCATTGAACTATTTTCGTAGAACGAAGGCAACAGCAACAGCAACAGCAACAGCGGCAGCGGCCACAACATATCGATACCAAGAAAGAAAATTTTCCCAAGACAAGCGATCCGCTTCGTTTCGGCATTTCGTCAGAGACTTGACAATGTTTTCGCCCATTTTGTGTGTGAGAAGCAGAAAACAACTACAACAGCAACACCAACAGCAAAAGGGGGGAGAGCTCGGGCTCGGAAAAAAGGTCACTTCGCCAGCGAGCGAAGCATTACAACCTCGTCTGGGTCTACCTACACACTCTATATAAGTATAAGTATGTATTGTACATGGTATATACCCCTCCTCCTCCTCCTCCTTTCCCTGCTTGTTTGCCGTTTTTTTTTTTTCTCACATGCCACGCATATTTTTCCCCTCTACATACACATTATTTTATTTTATTTTTTTTGTTGTTTTTTTTTTGGGTTTGGGTTAGTAATTCATCATGGAGATGAGAGCTGAGAGCGGGAAAAAGAAAGGTTGAAATCCGTTTACAGTTAAAGTGTAAGAAAAATGCTGGCCACAGGTAAAATCTTAACCCATTTGTGAAGATTATGAAGTGCAGGTAGTACGCAAAAAGGTGACTTAGTTGGAGGTTAAGTGTAGGCTATGTGTAGCAAAATTCGAACAGTTTTTATAGCCAGCTTGAAGGTGATGCGAAAAATGCATAATTTTGTTAGTTGAATGAGTTTTAACTGACAAATATTGTTTATAGATCTCAAAACACTCCTAAACTTACTTAATCATCTAAGCAGAATAAGTCTGTTAACCAAACTCCGGCTATTTTGAGCTTCCCGAACCAAGTCTTGTACCGAACCTCTAAGGTTCAAGCTTTTCCGAACCATACAGGCTCTATATATAGGTTCCGTACATTAGAGACTGTAGATCACTTTTTAAGGAAGAACTTTTTGAAATGCACCCAAATTTAAAAAGAATTGGAAAAATTTGTTTGCCACTTTTTTTTGCATAAATTGTGGTCCCTAACAAAAATCTCGTGAACATTTGGGTTTCCAACCAAAAAAATAATATGAAAATTAATAGAAAATGAATAGATCAGTGGACAAATGGAAAGTTATTTCAAAAGTTGAATAAAAGCACAAATCCGTGAATTAATGAATAGAGTATCACGGGATAAATGGAAAAGTTGAACAACTTTAGAAATGAAATCATTCATTGATAACAGAAATGAATAAAGAAATGAACATGGACTGAGGATGAATGAGGAATGAATTGTAGAATAAACAGATGAATTAATGAAGAAATGTTTTAAAAAGATGATTAAATGAATAGATCAGTGAATTAAGAAATAGAGGATTTCCGGAAAAATGGAAAAGTTGAACAACTAGAGAAATAAATTCATTCATTGATTACAGAAATGAATAAAGAAATGAACAGAGGAATGAATAGTAGAATGAACAGATGAATTAATGAAGAAATGAATACCACAATGAACTGTCGAATAAATAAAGAAGTGAATAGAAAATTTCTTTGATGAATGAAAAGAGGAAAATAATTAGATCAATGGTTTGTTGAAAAAAAAAAAATGAACAAAGAAAATTACAGTTTAATGAATTGAAAAATTAATAGATCAGTGGAGGAACTAAAAATAAACAATGAATACTTCTTAATAGGTTGAAGAATTGTCTTTGTGGAACTACAAAAAATTTAAAATCCTCTATTTATGTTGTAAATTTCCTTTTACAACTTCAATCATTCAAAAAGTTATCATATTGGTACTTTTGCTGCAAAAAAAAACGGCAAGCGGACGTCTTGCTGCTTGCCTAGACGCGCGGAAAATCATAGTTTTTATATAAATATGGCTGGTGTACGTCGCTAAAACATTCGTATCACAAGAAAAATATTTGAAAATCTACAAAATTGTATCAATTCACTTTTTGAATCGATATTAACAAAGATTGCCATATTTCCCCGATTGTCCATTCAGCCAAACACAACGCGACTTCATACCACACAAGTTTACAATTTGTTTGCTATTCAGCATTTTGCTCTCTGTTTGCTCAATCAATTTTTCACGTTATTCACCCGCATACCTCTGTTGTTTCCATTCACAAAAAAAAAAAGAAACAGCAGAAGAAAAACAAAAACATTTTGTAGTCTTCACTACGTACCTGTACTACCATACTAACTGGGCGGACCGTCAGCGATAAGCAATTCGGCGATAACTACAAAAATTTCTGCATACCTAAACGCAAAATTGTATGTACGAGAATTCAGAATGAAAATTTCCATTGTTGTTGGCAGTCGCTCTCTCTAAGTTGGATAGAACGATGGCAACGATCTGGCCTATAATTAGCTTGTCGAGGCTGATAAGAATTTTGGTGCTTACCTTTGATTTTTGGTGGAACCATTCCACACACACCCACACACACACACACCATTTGCTATCGACTATCTGTTGGCAGAGTCTCTTTATGTTTTAGTGTAGTGGTTGCTGGTACGTTCTGTTTGATATCAGCACGCGTTCAGGGGCTTTTAATTGGGTCGTTAAAATGGTTGCCTTGTTCAACTTTGGGTACGCGTTTTCTTTTTTTTTTATCATGTGACTTCTTCAAGGTGTTTTGAGGACAAAAGTCAAACTCTTAACCCATTAAGACCTAATCAAATTCAAATTTTCATGATTAGTTAGGCACGTAGATGATGATGGTTGATGATGACCTTCAATGGATGGGGTGAAAAAATTAAGTGATTTAGGGGTGGCTTTTTACACATGTAACGGTGGTTGAGCAAAGCACAGACCCCTTTTTTTGGGCTGATGGGTTTATTAATATGGGACCTCGATAAGGCAATATTTGTAATTCTCTCTACTCGCTCTCTCTCTCCCCCAAGGGGTTGTTTGTATATAAGTATATATATTTTTTGCGATTTGCAAATGGTTTTCCGCGTTTAGGTTTTGTTTTTCTGTCATTTTACTCTTTTGTAGCAGATTTTTATTTCCCGTGTGAAAATTGCCAAAGAGACCAGAAAACAGGAAGTACAAACGTCTCCTTCACACACACACACATACAGTTTACTCGACGCATCTGTTATGGTGGTTGTTGTTGCTGTTGTTGTTGTTGGTTTTTTGATGGCTTGTGATTTGGGCTTGCCTTTCGGTGGTTGATTGATGTCTCGTCACATAGTTCTTGCATTTAAGCGGGAAGTATTTAACAGAGTAGAAGGTAGAATTTGGTTTGGGGGTGTCATATTTGAAGCGGGGTGTTTCTTGGTTGAGTTGAGTGTTAATTATGATACAAGTTTTGGTAGAATGAGTGAGAGTTTAGTTAAAGTTTGAGAGCAATCTGAAGTGGGATGGCAGGTTTGTTCTTTTAACGCGCAGTATTCGTAGTTGAAGATGTATAAATCAAGCCTCAAAAGACTTTCCGCGCATCCAGACAAGCAGTTGAACGTCTGTTTGCCTCTTTTTCAATTAAGTTTTTGAACATTTCTTTGAACTTTTCAATGAATCAAGTTTTATTTGCCTTATTTGGAATACGAAGCGAATGTTCGTTAAATGTTTAAAAGATCAGTTATCAATTGCTAAGTTTTAAAACTTTTTTCAAGTCTTAAAATATATTTTTCCTGCCTGAATATTTTAAAATTCTATTTTAAGATATGTTTCCCTGACTTTCCGCGCGTCTATGCAAATAGTTCAACGTTCGTATGACGATTTTAATGTGGCAAAAGTCCCGTTTTTAAAAGGTTTTTTGAACATTTCTGAAATATTTCAATAAATCGCATTTGAATTATCTGCTGAGGTTCGTTTATGAGCTTATTTATGAATATTTAGCGAATGTTCTTTAAAATCTCAATCCAAATCATTAGCTTAATAGTCAAAAAGCAGTTAAAATCGAGTCTCAAATTCGATAATATCAAAGTTCGATAATGACAAAATCGATAATTCATATATCGAGTGAACACAATATTGATATATCGATAAACAATATTATCGAAAGTATTTTTAAGCCTTTTAAATGATTTGAAATAATATCAAATCAATTACCTATTAATTTTAGGTATTTTTGGACTGGCTTTCTACCCACGGTATTAAATATTAGGATCGATTGATACTAAGGCACATAAACCTGATCCATTTTGATTAAATGTGACATAAGTAATTAGATTGTCATGAAATTTATCAAGTGGGGCCGATACAAATCGTTGAATGAAATATCGATTATCAACATGGTCGCAGGGATTAGTGAATATCGCCTAAAAAATACCGATATATCGATTTATCGATACTGTATTGACAAGATTTTTAATGTCAAACCTTCAGAAAAATAGAATTCTGTAGAATCCCAGAAGAAAATACTGAAATCAAGCATAAAATTTAGAAATTTACTTTTTTGGCAAATTAATTAGACCCATTCTCTATTCAAAATCCCATTAAGAATATATTTTAATAAATCCAAGAGTTGATTTTCACAAATTCTTAAAATTAAGTAGGTTTAAAAGAAGAATAAATCCTTTAAAAACTTATCAAGAAAGTGTCTTGATTAAATATAATTAAATAAATAAAACTTTTTGGATTTATCTTATTTATTCTATTATTTATATTATTTTTTCTTTCACCCATAAATTCGAAGTGGAGATCAATGGCCTTATCGTCTGGAAGCTCTTTTTGTACTACAATTTTAAGAAGAATTATCTTATTGAAGCCGATTTCAGCTCTCTATTATCACTTAAAATGAAAAAAATGTGGGAAATTTTTTTCTTTTTACGATATTGAGGCTTTCCTTCTTAGTCCTTTCATTGAACGCATGAACGCATAAATTCAAACAGCAAATTCATTTTTCGCTCTGCATTATTCAATTCTCTTTAATTTTTTTTGTTTTGTCCTTGTCTGCTGATGTAACGCAAACGTTTTGGTGATGGGTTTTGTTGGTGATGGCGACTGCTGCTCGTGTTGGCGATAAAAAATATGAAAAAAAAAACGAGCAAACTTTGTAACACACGCGCTAATCAAAGTTCCAGTTGCTGGTATTCTTTTGCTGTTTGTTACACCAACCTCTGTCATAACTATCAATCAGCGCTGCTAGTTTTGCACACCTTACGTAGCCAGTTTCGTTATCTTATCTGTCGCGTCAGCATTTTGCTGAAACAAAATTTATGCCAGTCAGTCGAAACTCTCGCAGCAGCAACAGTTTTATCTAATCGCCAATTAAAAACCAAAAAAAAAAAACCAACAAAAAATAATATTGTATAAAAATACCAAACAAAAATCATAAACAATTAGACAGACATAAACATTAAAAATAAATCGAAGGCTAAAACAGTCAAACGTTAACAGACAACAACAAAGCAAAAAAAAAAAAAAACACAAAAAAAAAGAAGCTGCAATAATTTTGCTCAAGTATTTTTGCGCATATGTGCAAACAAATACATAAATCACATTTAAAATAAAACAAAACGAAAATTGCAACAGTCCGGACGACGAACAACGCATAAATCGCGTCAACAGAGAGCTACAGAGAGACTGAGAAACAGAGAGAGAGAGGGGTCGACGTCAGCTGAGACGTCGACAGCAGCTTCGTACTTGAAAACCAGTTTCATACAGCACACAAAAATCATGTCTACCGAAGTACAGCTAAGAAAACAGCAACAATATCTGCCTTCCACAGTAAACAAAACAAAAAAAAATGTACAAGACCTCAAAAAATTTAACATAAAACTGAAAGTTAAATCTTAAGAAGGAATTGAAAATACATGTGGGATTCAAAGAAGACCTTTGATAAGCAACTTTTATGATTTACTATCATCTAGAGTTTTCAATTGAAAACCAGTTTCGTGCTTTTCAGACAGCACGAACAGGCACGAAATCGAGCTAATGCAACTCTAGTTCAGTCCAATCAAGTTTAAAGTGCAATCCTTTCTCAACTGTTGAATGCCCCAATAACTAGGCTACAAAATTTTTACAGTTTTACAGCTCTTCTTCAAAGTGCATGTAAAACCGCTTAAACCTTTTGCAAAAGTGTAAAAAATATAACAAATTTTGCCACTGCAATATGCAATTGGCCATATCGCTTGCTCCATACATCATTCTCTTCATCATCATTCCCCCTCCCCCGCCTCTTCGTTCCTTTCCACATGCTGTCCATTTTGTATTATGTATTTATGCCGGGGATTTTTAATCAAAAATTGTGCGCCTTTTTTTTCTTTTCTCACATATTTTTGTTCTTCTTCTTCATTTTCCTCCATACATACACTCATCATCTATATATATGTATATTGTTTTGCAGTTCGATTTTTATTTTGTGTTGGGGCGGTTGGCGGTTGGCAGTTAAATCCCACCCTGTCGCACATTGTTTTTGGAGGGGTGGCTTTTTGCTTTTCGAGAGTCTATTATGCTGATTTATTTTGATTTTCATAGCAAGAATTTATGAGACCAGAGGCCAAATGAATTATGTGAACGTTATTTTAAGGGAATAAAACAAGGCGGGAAATTTTGGAAAGCAAAAAAAAAAAAAAAGGATTGCCTACCTCAAGGCTTTAGATGTGTTGCGCGGGGGGGCTTATGATGGTTCAACTCAGATTTGATAAACACCCTTGAAAATTCAACTGTCAAATACATTTCGTTCCTTTTTTTTTATCAACCACATTTTTCACTTTATTGGTTTTACGATATTCAAAGAAAATTTCGATTTTCTTTAAACCATAAATCAAAAGCCAGCATAAACTCATCAAACTTGTGGCATTCACAATTTTTCATAGTCTTCACATAAATTTTAAATAAATATTTTTGTTTGAACAACGCATAAAAAGGTTGTCTAAAAAAGCATCAATAAAAAATTGAAGCTTTTGTTTGCACTCTGACCAGACTCAATATATTGTGTACACAGGATCTCTTTTGTTGTATTATAGCTCATATTTTATGAACGATAAACAACGATATGGCAGGTATTCATGTTTTGTTAAATGTTTACACAAAATGTTTTAATAATTGGCGCCCAATGTGAGGAACTAATTTAGTAGAGAATAATCTTTGTAGATCCTTAAAACAGAAATAGCTAAGAAAACTTCAATACTTGCAAAGTCTACTGATGATAGCTTGTAATAAAGATAGTATCTTCCCACAAACAGATATAGGCCTCTAATCTTTTTTCATTCAAAGTACAAAGACAAAGTCTACTGATGATAGTTACTGAAACAGCTTTGATTATTGTTGATGGATATATGAAATGAAATGGAAATGCTAACAAAATGAAATCTATAGGCTTTAGTAAGAGCCACTAAATAGACAACGTTGTTTGCTTCATTAAATAGTTAATCTTTTACTTTAGTTTTAATTTCAAGGAATTATACAACTTGGATATTCTTAAAATTAAATCTGAAACTTAATCGAGGCATTCTGCAAATCAAGCCAGGCTTTTGAAGCGCTGATATTTTAACAAAATCAATATTTCTTCAGTAATCAAAGTTCTTCAAATGAGAAGACTTTTCTTAACTAATAAAAAGTTTAGTTTAAGCAATTTTGTGATCACAAAGGGAAATAGTCTGTCTAAAGTCATAACTTTCCGTTCTATTGGAACCATTAAATATTCCTGTCTTCAATACACAATCAAATTTCTTAGCTTTAAAACTGTTTCCATGGAGTTAGTTGTGGGATAAGGAACTAGAAACACTTCTCTATATTCGGTGGAATATTACAATAGAAAAAGCTTATCAGAATGTTCGCATAAGAGTTAAAGGGTCTGTATAAAGAGTCTGTTTAAAGTCCAGATTTTATCCCATAGAATATAAGTTCCTTAACACGATTTATATAGAGCAGAGGTGACATATGAAGAAATTAAAGTCAACCACAAGAAAACGAAGGAGAAAGTCGATTATTTTCTGAGGCTGTCACTGACAACAACAAAATCTACCTGAAGACCAGGTAAAAGTATTTGTTGTTGTTCAGTATTGGAGAAGGCGTAAGACAGAAGAAGAAGAAGAAGGAAAACATTCAAAGTTGTTGTGGCAATTGTGATCAAAATTGTAAGACTCTGTGCGATAGCCAATATTTTTGCGTAAGACCACAGCGAATGCGTGTCTCGCGTATAGGCAGAGGGCACCCCTGATATAAAATTAGATATTCTCAAACAAAAGTCAACCTAAATATGGAATTTTAAATCAGAATTAGAACTAGAATTCAAAACTCAGTCACCTCCAAATTTCATTGAACTCGGAAGATGTAAATTGCCAAATGTGAGAACAAAAATTTTATTTCAAGTTTGACTTTGGGCCATCAAATCTCCTAAAGTGGAATTTATCTTATTATTTTTTGTTCCTGCTTTTCGTGATTTGAAATTTGAGATAGATTTATGCTTAATTCAACAAAATACGAACAAAACCACTTTCAAAAATGAAGAACTTAACAGTCTAAATTCCATTTAAAGCATAACTTAATAAAGAATGCCATTTTCTCTAAGTATTGGCATTTACTTACTTTTAAAAGCTGTATTATTTCATCAGAAAATACTAATCGATAACAAGGTATGCATCAGGTGGCAACGCTGTCAAAATTGAAACGACTTTTCGCTGATTAAACCAAGACAAAATGTTGAAAAATGGTGCAAAAGATTATTGTAGAGTTTTTTTTTATCTTCCTCACAATCTCCATGGCACCTCCCTCTTTTTTTGTATCTCAAAATTCTCAATCAGACGCCTCTGCTTTTGTGACATACGGAAACAATTTCGTGTGCCAAATGAGAAATAATATTTTATTACCCAAAGCAAATCAAAGTGCGCACAAATTTACAATTACACAAACAGCAAACAGAAAAGTGAGCAAGAGAGAGAGAATCGTGCACTGGTTTCGATATAAACCAAGCACGTGTCATTGCTCAAAGGTTGTCTTGATTCTCTCGACCAGTTTTTATCTAATCAAAATAAAATAGAATATACTATATAAAAATTATACAAACATTTATCTAATCGAATGGAAAACAAACTGAAGTGAAGATCAAGTCATAAAACAAAATTTCGGATCACACCTTTTTGGGAGTAAAGTTTTCCATAAAACAGCTATTACGTGGGCAATCTCTCACATTTGTGTTTTATCGTTACTCGGCTGAAGGTTATGTGTGTTAGCAGGAAGTTGTAGATAACTATATAGAACATCTAGATAAGCGTTATGACTTCAATGGCAGCGTTAAAATCAAGGTATGCCTTATCCCCCGCTGACCTGCTGACCCGCATTTGGTTAGCAATTTGTTTACCTCACCGCTGCTGCTCTCCATTTCTAGTACAAACAAGCCCCAAATGCTAATTTATCGTCACAGCAGCAACAGCAATCACAGGTTCAGTTTTTCCTCTGGCTCTGGCCTGTGTGTTGGGGGGGTTTTCGTCATGCGATTATCAGCCAATCGCTTAGTGGGCTATTTATTTGCATTTGTTATTGTTGCTGTTGCTGTGGCTATGGCTGTTCTGTGTTTGCTTTTTGTTCTGCTTTTTTTTTTTTTATATATTTTTTTGTAGATGCGCAATTATTGTGAGCGTGTTACTTTATATTTTATGTATTTTTTCCAATTCGCATTGCGTTTTGTGTTTGTATATTCTCGTCGTTTGTCTGGTTGGGGGCTAGCTAGCAAATATGCTTAATTATTTTTACCTTAAAAGTCGCGCCATCAAAACGAATGCGAAAACAATTTCAGTGGCGCGGTTGGGTACAGGGGGAGGGGGAGGGGGGAGAGAGAAACCTAAGCCCTGAGCCCATTTGACATTTTAGGCTTTAAATGTCAGCCGCACATCAGGCACATCACAGAGTAGGTAATCGAGAAGCAAAGTGAGAAAACAAAATTGCAATACAGATGACACAAAAAGCAATGCCAATAAATATGCAACAGCATTAGCAACAACAATAATGAATGACGTTGACAATAATGTTGATATTGCTGATGATGAAATTGTTGACCTCATGACATCATCGTTGAGGCAGTAGTAGAAAAAAAAACAGTCTATTTATAGGTCAATTGTTAAGACTGGCATTAAGTTTTAACTTAACTTGTCTAAGAAAGAAAGCTGTCTAAAGAACGAAAAACGCTTTAAGTTCTGTCTCTGCTCTGAAAAGTGGGGAAAACACTTCTAAACTGAGCCTTAACTTTCTTTCCAATGTGCAATTTTCTTTGAAAATATGTGTTAAAGGTTATTTCTCCACAATCTGAAGAACAAAAAACACTATCAGATCTGTTTATTTGCGAAAAAACGCTTCTGCTTAATTTTTAATGTCTCTACTTAGTACGATTTTCTTTGAAAATATGAGTTGAAAGTTATTTACAAGCTTAGATCCCATTATAAAAATTGCATTGAATAATAAAAAAAACAAATTTCTATAGTTCTGATTGGTTTAGAAACCATTTCCTTCATAAAGGCTTAACTGTTTAATGTAAAAAACTCTTCAGGCTAAGATTTTTATTACAAGAAACCATTTCTTTTTTAAAAGGCGCCCTAGGTGGTTCAATTCAAAGGTAAATTTTATAGTTCGGTCAAGAAAATCTCTCTTAATTAGAAAGATTTTTGCGTATACAAGTTTATTACAAATTGGCGCCCAAGGTGGGGACTATGCGTAGGTCAATTTTACAACAAAATAAGTAAAAAAATAGAACTATTCTTTAAATTCATTAAGCTAAATTAAGCTTAGAGGTTGGTTTTTCAAATTGGCGCCCAATGTGGGGGACTGTTCTTCGCTGAAAAGTACCAAATCTTCCTTCCAAAACAAACTTTTTAAGCTAAATAAACCTTGCAGGCTTGTTTTTCAAATTGGGGCCCAATGTGGGGTACTGTTCTAAGCTGACAAGTACAAAATCTTCATTCTAAACCAACTTTTTAAGCTAAATTTAGCTTAGAGGTTGGTTTTTAGAAATGGGCGCCCAATGTGGGGGACTGTTCTTAGCTAAAAAATTATAAAATCTTCATGCTAAAATAACATTTTGACACATTACTAAAGGTTCTTAAAGAAACCCAATAAAAATATCACCTTAACCACCCCCACCTTTCTCCCACTTGTCAACTCAGTCAACGAAAATTGTACACACTTTTCGGTTTCAAAATTAAACAAACAACAAACATTTTGTTGTAAAAACTTTCGCGTTATGCTTAACAGATTTACTACAATACCAAATGCTGTGGCGATTAGGCCCCTGCCAGCAACACTTACCTATGCTTTAATGCCGCCAACAACTAATTCATGTTATTATCTTTACTACAATTATTACAGGAAAAATGATGAAATGAACCAGCAGGCAGGCTCCTCAAGGGCGCCAGCCACAGGGGGCCAAATTTCACCGCCAGGTGGCAGCACAAGCAACAACAGCAGCAACAATCAGAGTGTAGTAGATCAACAACAACAACACCAGCAGCAGCAGCAGCAGCAACAGCAACAGTACTACAATCAGCAACAGCAGCAGCAATACCAACAACAACAACGCGAAAGTTTTTTGGCCTACCAGCAGCAGCAACAACAACATCAGCAGCAGCAGCAACAGCAGCAACAACAACAGCAGCAGCAGCGATCAGTGGGCGGAGGCGGCGGCGGCGGCAACTTTATGCTGGGCAATGAGCTCGTTGGTGGCGACAGCCTGCGCAGCCTAAACAACACCTTCGGTCCCAATTCGGAGTTTACTTCACTGAGTGGCCAAAATTCGGCCAGTTCATTGGGTGGCCTTAGCAACTCAAATAGCAGCCAAAGCGCACAAAGTTTGGGCGGTTATCCTAATATGGTAACAGCCAATCAACAGCAGCAGCAGCAACAACAACAACAACAGCAACAACAACAACAGCAGCAGCAACAGCAGCTACATCAGCAACAACACTTGTCCAACATGGATGCCATGAGTGGTTACAGTCAGGTGAGAATCACAACCACATTTATCAATTGTCCAAAGGATTTTGTTGTTACTTCAGAGGAAGAAAGGGCTGGGCATCAAGGGCTCTAGGAGCCCATTGATAACCCATCAGGATAGAGTAAAGCTGCTTGCAGGATTTTGTTTTTCTTTTTTCTACGAATTTCCACCAATTTTCTAAATTATTTTTGGCCAAGCTTAACCAGAGTTCAATTTTGCAACACTTCTGTTTTAGTTTTAGCTGCCTTAAAAACTGTTTCCATATTTGAATCAAGTTAGAGATTCATAGCTAAAATAGCCGAAACCGGTTAATACTGATTCGAAACCCAGTCTGATTCAGGAAATTACCAGCTTAAGCTGTTCTTAAGTTCTCATCTGAGTTCAAATCCAAAAAAAACTCAGGAAGTTATGACTCGGCTGGCAAAAAACATACTAGAACAAGTCAAATGAGCAGATTTATGTTTCTGAACCACTTTCGAACCGATTTTAAGACTTTTCGAATCATTTTGCAAACATGAGACAAAGCCAAAAGTTGTTAATTGTTCGACAAATACCTGAGGTTGTTTAGTTGCCCCTCTATTTAGGTATAAGTGTTAGCTAACACTCCTCAATTCAATTCAGAAAATGTCAGAACTCGCAAAATATGGTCAAACATTTTTTGTATGCTGTCTGCTCAGCGAAAATACAGGTATAAGTAGAACAGAATCGCTTACCTCTCTCACAACAAAATACTTCTCGTTGCTTCTCAAGTGCTTTCTGTTTCATGACAGGGATGAACAAACTGAACCAACACAATTCGAATTCTCGAACGGTTTTGCATTCTTGTTTAAGAGAAACATAGGAAGCTGTCTTATGATAACCGCATGAAGAAGACAGCTTCATTGGCCTATTAGCAGCTAAGCCAGAATGTCAGTAAATGTCTTGTTTCCTACAGAAATTCGCATACACACTTGCAGTTTATTGGAATAGAAGCGCCAACATTACTTTGAACAGTTTCAAAATGAGCGAAAAATGCATTGTTTGAGCAAAGAGTTTGTTGAGTTAAAGACAAATGTGAAATGGAATCGAAATGTTCCTTTTCATGGTGTAAAGCGATGGAGACAGTGTGAATGAAACACTTTGTTCAGTTGGTTATAAGGTTTACTCGAGTTATTCGTTTTTGGACTAGAAGATATAGGCTCTTCTTGTTTGTACAGAAACTGAACAACTGAACAAGAAAGCTATTGCGAGTAAGCAACAGAGCAACTAATCAAAAAAGATTATTCGAGAAGTACAAGTTCAACCCAACTTCTTTTTCACTATTCCTTCGAATCCATATGATATTAGAATTGGCGCCCCATGTGGGTTGCTCCTATCAATTAACTTTCTCAGGGTTATAAATTCGAAATTCCTTTAAATCTCTTACAGATGGCCGGTGGCATGCATCCGGGAGCTAATGGAAGCATGATGGGCAATGGCAGTGCCCAGTACATGAATGGTGGAGGAGTCGGAGGTATGGGACAGTCAGCCTACAATAGCAGTCAAGCCGGAGGCATGGGTATGGCCGGCATGGGCATGGGCTATGGAGGAGGCGGTATTGGCGGACCACAAAGGCATCATCAAGTGAGTAGAACAAAAATAATAACAAAAATAATAACAAAAAAAAAACATGGGGTAAAGATGACTTCACTGCTGGAGCGTAGTTCCAGCTGTGCCACAATCGACAAATTGTTTTTAATGCTCGACTAATCGGCGCACAAAACAGAAGTCGAATGACAAATTTTCATAATCCGCTCAAGCTTTGACACAGTCAGTTAAATGAGGCAATAATTTTTAGCTGCATATGGAAAACTCACCCTGTTATCCGTTTTTCATTCATGTTTTCTCTTTTACAGATGACGCCCATGAACCAAATGCAAAACTTAACCATGGGTCCTGGCGGTGCTGGAGCTGGCGGCATGCCCGGCATGCAGCAGCAAATGGGTGGCATGAATCCCATGGCCAAAATGCAAGGCATGGCCAATGGTGGCTATCCGCAACAGGCTCCACCTCAGCAGCAGCAACGTCGCATGGCTCCCTATCCACATCCGCAGATGCATATGGCCCAGAAACGGGCAGGAGCTGTGTCAGGCGCTGGTGTCGGTGGTGCTGGCGGCATGTATCCCAATCCTGGTCAGCAGCAACCACCGCAGATGTACGGTGGTCAGCAGATGCATCCGGGAGCGGGCGCCGGTGGCGGTGTGCCTTTGCCCATGCAAGCGGGTGCAGGCAATGCGGGTTATGGCCGTGCCGGTCCCATGGGCAATGGCAATGGCTATGGACGTCCAAATGGTGGTCCCGTTATGGGACCCATGGGTCCCGGTGGTATGGCTGGCGTTGGTATGGGTCCCGGAACGGGTTGCATGAGCCAACAGCAACGCTTTATGCCACAAGCTGGCGGCGGAGCAGGAGCTGGCATGGGCTATGGCGCCGGTGCTGGTGGTGTGGGCCCCCAGGGACAATTCTATCCGGGTGCGAATGGAGCTGGCGGAGTCGGGGGTATGCAACCCGGTGTCATGTGCCCGGCTGGACCGGGTGGTGTGGCCACCACAGGCAATCCCTATCAGAATCAAGGTTTCCAGCAAAACTATCAGCACAGTCCAGTTCCTGGCAATCCAACGCCGCCGCTGACACCCGCCTGCAGTGTGCCCTACGTCAGCCCCAATCCGGACATTAAGCCGCCTATGGATAACAGTAAGTGTGGGAGGATCGCAGCACAGAATTTGCCATACTGATCCAAAATTTCTTCCTCTTGCAGGCGAAGAAATGAGACTGACATTCCCCGTAAGGGATGGCATTATATTGGCACCCTTCCGCCTATTACACAATCTCTCCGTGAGCAATCATGTGTTCCATTTGAAGCAGAATGTCTACAATACGTTGATGTGCCGGTAAGTTAAACCAATCTCCCGTCCTTGGGCTCGCTTAACCATGTTCCTGTTCTTCTCTTCAGCACCGACTTGGAGCTGCAACTGAAATGCTTCCATCAGGATGATCGCCAGATGAATACCAACTGGCCACATACTGTGACAGTCTCCGCCAATGCCACACCGCTTAATATAGAGCGTTCCGAGAAGAATAGCACTGCATTGCGTCCATTGTACTTGAAGGCTGTGTGCCAGCCTGGACGCAATACGCTTCAATTGACCGCCAGTTCCTGTTGTTGTGTAAGTCCATCATAGATTTAGTCCCACCGTTTGGCAAGTGGTTTAATCATACCAATCTTCCCCCGCAGTCCCATCTTTTTGTATTGCAACTAGTCCATCGGCCCTCAGTGCGCCAGGTACTGCAGACTCTGCACAAGCGTAATCTGCTGCCCCTGGAGCATAGTGTGCAAAAGATTAAACGTAATCTGAGCATGCCCAGTGAGGGTCAGACTACGGGTGTGGGCAATGGTACGGATTCCTCCCAACAGCAGCAGCAGCAGCAATGCGCCAAGATCTCACTGAAGTGTCCCATCACCAAATCTCGAATACGTCTCCCGGCCCGTGGACACGAATGTAAGCATGTGCAGTGCTTCGATCTGGAGGCCTATCTGATGATCAACAGCGAGCGCGGCTCGTGGCGTTGCCCGGAGTGCAGCAAGTCGGCCATTACGGATACTTTGGAAATTGATCAATATATCTGGGCCATACTCAACACGTTAAGCAACTCGGATGTGGACGAGGTGATCATTGATTCCTCAGCAAATTGGCGAGCGTTGCAGCATAATGGTGGCATGCCCAATCCTCCTGGTGGTGCACCAGCCACCACAAATCCACCCACATCCAGCGGCAGCAGCACCAGTTTGCCGGCCATCAAACAGGAATTGTGCGATGATATAGCCAAAGTCATGTCGCCGGGCTCCACACAATTGCCCACCTGGGACAACTCGCAGGCGATGAGTCCTTACAATATGCATGACATGAACTCCATAGCCAATGGCAATATGATGGGCAATGCAGGACAACAGCTGTAAGTAAAGGAAAAGGAAAAAGGAGAGAATGTTAAAGAAAGTGGCTTATCATTTTGATCTCTTCTGCAGTGGCAATCGCGGCAGCTTTGATAACTTCAGTGGCAACCACAGCGATGGCAGTGGCGGTGATGGCGGTGTCAATTCCCTAGATCAGCTTAATGCCATGGAGAAATCACTCAGCGATCAGGTGAGTAATTCTTAGAGTTGGTTAAAATAAAAAGTTCGAACTGTATCGATCTCAGTTACATACCAAAATTGATGCTGGTACTCGAGTTGGGCAAGGGATGGAAATTTTATGAGTCTCCCTATGTCCTACGATCCAAATTTGTTAAGGCTACACTTCTCTCCAGCTGAAAGGAACTGCAGGTATCCGAATAACATACAGAATAACACTCAATCATCCGAGAACAGAAGAATGTCACAAGAAAAATAGGTTTTTGAAAAGATTTGAGGTAAAACTGAATAGGCTACCATCCATTTAGAGTTAATAGTTCTGAATATCCTTTTTTTCATATTAAAATAAACATTTTTCATATCCTTTGGACGATTTTCAGCTACGTTGGATGAAAATCTAAGATCTTTTTGACATTAAATGGATATTTTAGTATATAAAAATAAATTTTAGAACATATCATGGTTTGTATACCCTTGCAGCATGATTTTTCTAACTAAAACTACTTTTCTGAACCGTACTTTTCTATGGGAGCTATACTATTTAGATGTCCGATTTCGACCAAACTTAGTGAAATCATAAAAAAAAGCATAGCAAACTAAGAAATACAAAGTTTGGAGGCGTTTCCATTGAAAACAAAAAAGTTTTTCTCACTCGAACTTCTTTTTCGAACGATTTTTCGTATTGCAACTATATGCTAAAGTCATCCGATTTGAACAAAACTTTGTAGTATTATGTAAAAGCATTTCAAATTATATATTGCCAGTTTTCAGAACATTTCTATGGAAAACAAACAAGTTTTTCTTAATAAGACTACTTTTCTGACTCTACTTTTCTATTACAGCTTTACTATATAGATGTACGATTTCGACCAAACTTGGTATAATTATGGCAAAGCATAGCAAACTAAGAAATGCAAAGTTTGGAGGTGTTTCCATTGAAAACAAAAAAGGTTTTATCACTAAAACTAGTTTTTCGACCCAATGTTCCTATGACAGCTATATGCTATATATAATACGCTCTGCAAAGGTATAAAAAGTAAGCCCTAAAGTCTACATTTGTCAATGTTAAGGTCTGATTTAGGTCGTATAGTCATATTCGAGGAAACGGTGGTTCAGAAAATATATGAACCACTGAACCGAACCAGTTTATATGTCTATAGCAGTATGCATACCTGCTCTTATCTGCTGGTTTCTTGATATTCTTTAGCTTTTTTCTTCATATCAATATCATAAAGGTAATCCCCTACACATCCCACCCTTTCCAATTACATATATTTCCGCTTTTCCGTCCCTTGCCCAACTCTAGCTGGTACCAAACTTGGGTACTTTTTGATTAGGTACTGTACTACACAGTTCCTGAGTTTATTTTGAAAGTACCTCTGTACGTACGGTAAATGCCCGCCGTTTCAGTACCTAAACCTAGGTACTGTTCAATGGTTGGGTACCGAAAATTTAAATACGTACCATACCAAGTTTCCAATTTTAACCGTCTCTCTCTCTCTTTCAATTCAGATGCCTCATACGCCACATACACCCGGTGCGGCCAGCCATCCCATGACTCCTGGAGGACCACCCAGCGTTAGTTCGGCCCATAATGAGCCTGGCTCAACGCCTGGCAATGGCAACAACACGGGTCACAGTTCACCACAGACACCCGGTACACCCAATCGCCTGGGAGGTAGCAGCATGTCCTCCACCACCACAGATAGCCAGCAGCAACAGCAGGAGCAGCTGCTCAACTCCCTAATGAACAGCCAGACGCAGTTGAAGTTCTCGGAGAGTGATTTAAGTGCCGAGCTGCAGAGTTTTGATGCGGCAGCAGCAGCCATCAATGACACCGCCCACGATCTGAATGTAAGTTGACTGCGGAGAGAGAAGGTGTCTAGTTTGATACCAGTCTCTAAAAAAGAACCGTATTGTTAGAGAAAGAGAGAGAAAAACTAACTGTAATGTTCGCTCTTCTGCCCACAGTTGCTGCAAGATGTGGATCCCATGGAAATCCTATCGTACCTGGACCCACAGCCAGACTTGAATACGCCACCCTCTAGTGGCAGCAGCAACAACAATGCCAGCGACGATCTATTGGCCACTTTATTTGACTAAAAACTGGATCAGGGCGGCAGCAGCAACAACAATGCCAGCGACGATCTATTGGCCAACTTCTTTGACTAAACAGAACACACTTGAGCAGTGTGGTCACACTAACAGCGGGCCAGTGTTGAACAAGGCCACAATATGTGAAAGTAAATAACAGAAGCAAACAAAAAATTAAACAAAAGAAATGGCAAAAACAATTTTGTATATAGTATTATTAATTTTAAACAAAACCACACACAAAACAAACAAAAAAACAAAACATTTGCGTTTCCTCACACAACAACAACAACTATACAAAATTTCAATTTGAATTTTTGCCGGTGTTGAAAAACCTTGAAATGTGATTTAAAAATTAATTAATTAAATTAATTGGCATTTAATTTAATAAAACAGCAAGAAAAATCTAACAAACAGTCATTATACCACTTAAAACAGTTGAGAAACCAACACACAAAATTCCTTCAATGAAATTTACGAATTTACAACAAAAAATGTAATTTTCGCTGGCCCCCCCATACAAAAACAACAACAACAACAATTCAATTTATTTTGTTCATTTGCCTTAATTTTTGTTATTGTACAAAGTATTAAAAAAAAAAGAAAAAACAAGCAGCAAAATTATAAAATTTTATTACATTTATAAAATGGAAAAAAAAACAACAAAACAAAAAACAAAACCAACCAACAAAAACAAACATTTAAATTTTAATTGTTGCATAATTTTAATTATTTTTTAAACATAAACAAAAGCCTATCTACATTTAAACAACTTAAACTTAGCTTTCGGTATAATTAAACAATTACAGAGAAAACAAAAAATACATAAAGAAAATGATTAAGAAATATTAACACCTAATCGTAAGCAGGCAAACACAAAAACTATTAAAAATGTAAATCAAATTTAATATTAGATTCTAAACAAAAACAACAAATATATTGTATATATGGAATTATTGTATGTTATATATGCGGCAACAAGAAAAACACACACACACACACAAACAAAAACTAATTAATTATAAATAATAAAAACAAAAAGATCAGTAAAAACAAGTATTTCCAGAAACCATTTGATATCTTTATTTTCCAAACACGAAATTTGATTTTTTTCAGTTCTTTTGGTGGTTAACATGGACCAATTTTTATATATATAACACACCGAACAAGTCGAAACAACCAAATTATATATATATATATATATAATAATAATATTATATAATACTCAAAACATATAGCGAAATTTTTAAAAATTGCTTTTTGCCAAGCTCTTTAACCCCACAAAAAACAAGCTTACAAAAAAATTATGCTAAACAAAAATTTAAATGTGCTAGTTAAATGAATCTCCAACAAAAAAAACTTAAAAACAAAACAAAAAAAACGAACAAACAACTTTTCTCAATGTTATCAAAAAGAAAATAATGCTTACAAAATTATAGAAAGAACGTGTAGGGCGGATTGACTGTAACTGTTAGCAAATGTATAGGAAAAGAGTTGCTTGAGTAGCCCTGTGGTTTGAGTACTCCTAGCAAGGTTAATTTACTGCTTTTACCCATTTCTGGACTCAATCAGCTGTTTCTGACTGTAAAGTTAGCGGCGTCTTGAGTATTGCGTTGGGTATGAGTGAAAATACTAGTTTCTCTTAGCACTGACCCAGCGTAGGGACCATTCGCAACCTCACGAATGCCTTTAGCTAGGCTAAAAGATCGTTAAGTTCGCAAGCAGCTATGTCAAGTTTTATTTACTTACAAGCAAGAATTTATAAAAAGGGTTTTCCCTTGACGTGACTTTGAACGGGTTACGTTGAGTCACTATGTGAACGCGAGCAAACACAAGGCATCGTGAGTGAGCATCGTAAGTGGATAAAGGTCAAATTTGCGATTTTTTTTTTATTTGTGTTTTTAAATGATTATTTCTACAAAATGTACGCATATTTAATGATATTTAGCTATCAAAATGGTAAGGGCAATTCATGCAAAGAAGTGCTGTCAGGCTCAGCTCAGCGTGGTACAATTGGGTTGTTGTGACACCGGTGCATTCAACAAGATCCAAGGGATATCGAGCGCGTGAGCGTGTACTAAATATCTTCCTTTCCTTTGAAGAGTTTTAAATAACTCACGAATCATGGAAGCTGTAAGGACGCGTCATGAATGCTCACGCACGGTATAAGGACATCTCCACCGAAACTGCCATAGACATATCGGCTAAGACAATAAGTTTCGGTTGTAATCGCAGCCTACAAGTTCTCTCTATTATGCATCAGGACAGCGAGGCCAAAAAGTGAGTTTAACAACTAGCTCTGACCTGCTCTCATCGACCTCTGGCGTGCCACTGAAAGCAAACCATAAATGCTCGTTGGTTGGTTCTGGTGTATTTATGCAAGGAATCGCAGAAGCTTGATATGTTAAAGGTTTAATCTCTTTTGTATAGCAACTTGTATCAAGTCTAATCATAACAATATCAGAACTTGATTTAGATGAACCTTTTTTTTCAAAAGTTGAAGCAATAAGCACTTTGACTCCACTCTTGCAGAGCCTAACCCTAGGCTCTACCCAATTCTGTACGGATTTCAGTTCCAAAAATTTAAGTTTACTCAGTAACTTTACCTTTTTGCCTTTTATTTTTTAGAGGAATCTGAACGATGTCAAGTATGAAAAGTGGTTGGTAGGGTCCTAAATCAAAAGTACACCATAAAAATCAAAGAATTTCTAAGAACTGTTGAACTGTTGATTTTCTGTAGGCAAATTCAGATTCTCTTAGTTTCTTTAATATGATAAAGTTTACTTTCAAATTTCAACTGAAAGAACTAGTTCTTTCTATTACATTTCACTGTCATGAGTCACCCCACTAAAAAAGTATGCTTAACCTTTGAGCACGAGTGGCCCTCTAAGCACACATGAGGGGTATGCAGGCCTTTTACAGTATGGTTACCCAAGCAACTTAGACAACCCAGTTACAGTAGTACCTCCATATAATGACACAAAAAAATCTAGTAGTGGTTTCATTAAAAATTAAAAAACAAAAAGGAAAACAGCAAAAAAAAAAAACATAGCTTCAAACAATTTTCTCGCTTCTCGAAAAGAAAAAACAAAAAAAAAACAAAAAAACCGAAACGAAAAGATGGCGCTAAATGTGATTTTATTCAAAATAAAATTACAGTGTAGAGATTTGTAATTGAATTTTTATTTTCGCAGGACACACGATGTACATACGAGTAATTAACTAACATGATAATGAATATGAATATATATGATATATATATATATATATATATATAAATTTTAGTGCATAAGAAAAAGTAATTTTAAATGAAGGACAAAAACAGAAATAAACAGATCCAGTTTAATTCCAACGACTTTTCTTGGCACGCGCGGAGGATGATGCTGATGACGACGAGGATGATGATGATGATGTGGATGTGGGGGCAGCTGAGGGTGGCGGCGGTGGGGCAGCGAATACACCCGTTTCGGGAACAGTCTGCTCCCAGGTGCGATCACTGGAGGCGCGAAACTGTTGAGTGTACTGCGAGCGGAAGGCCTCTCGCATGGCCGAGTAACGATCGGTGGCGGGTCCCAAATTGGATAGACTTTTGGTAGGCGCTTCTGTGGTGGTAGCAGCGGAGGACGACCCGATGGCTTGGGAGTTAGTGGAGGAGGGCCCCCTTTCGCGATAGCCCAAGCCTGTATAGGTGTGGGTCATCTTTTTCCCCTTGCCCTGCTTGAAACGCGATGAACGAAACCAGGAACTTTTCAGAGCCAACTCCATTAGATCCTCCGGCACGGACTGATCGGCTCCCTCCAAATTACGCACCAAATGGCCTGCAAATTCTTTATCCTTCTCCGTGACCAAGGTATACGCATTACCCTTCTCTCCCGCTCGTCCAGTACGTCCTATGCGGTGAGTGTGCGTGTCGATATCACGTGCTATGTCATAGTTGACCACATTTCTGATGTGCGGTATGTCCAATCCTCTGGCAGCCACATCTGTGGCCACCAATATGTCGCATTCCTTGCGCTTGAATTGTGTTATGACCTTGTTACGATCCGCCTGATCCATATCACCATGAAGCAGCAGACAGTTGTACTCCTTTACCAGCAGATTGTTGGCCACCGTTTCGGCATCGGCTTTCTTGGTGACAAACACCAGGACACTTCCTTCGGACAGAAACTTAACCAAATGACACAGCAGCCAGTTCCATTTCTGCAGAGGATTGGGGAACACAAACACCGCTTGGGTAATATCCTGATTGGCCTCGTTCAATTCACCCTGGACTATGCGTATGGGATCTGACAACACATCTCGGGCCAGGCGTTCAATCCTTTTCTTGAAGGTGGCCGAAAAGAGCAAAGTCTGACGATCCGGACGCACATGATTGCATATGGAACGCACCTGTGGCTCAAAGCCCATATGGAACATGCGATCCGCCTCATCCAAGACCAGGAAAGTCACTCGCCTCAAATTGGTGGCCTTCATTTTGACCATATCAATCATGCGTCCCGGTGTGGCCACTATGATTTCAGCTCCCTGCTCCAGGGCCTTGCTCTGCTCCCACTTGGAGCCACCGCCATAGCAGCAGACCACTCGCAGATTGTAGACTTTACCAAATTTCTTGGCCTCATTGTAGATCTGCAAGGACAGCTCACGCGTGGGCGCCAGTATCAGACCTATGGGACCATCGCCTGCCTTCAATTCACGCTGATCCATTAGATGCATTAGCAGTGGCCATATAAACGCCGCCGTTTTGCCCGATCCCGTCTTGGCGATGCCGATGATATCCCTTCCCGCCAGAGCAGTGGGCACTGCCTGTGCCTGTATGGGTGTGGGTTGTGTGTACTCCGCCTTGCGTACCGCCTTCATCAGCTGCTCGTCAAAGCCGAAATGGCCAAACGAGCTGACCGGCTTGGGTGGCGCTGCTCCCGTCACCTTTACACCCAGCGTATGCCTCAGTTCTCGCACCTGGTCCTCATCCAGAGCCGCTATCTCCTCATGCTGCGTATAGAAGTTCTTCTCAAATGGTTCATACTCTATCTCCGAGTGGTAAATGGGTGGCAGAGGGTCTATATCCTTCTTCTTGGGTGGAGCTATGGGATTGCCATCTTCATCGTAGTCTATTTCCACATCGGAGCCCTCGTCCCTCAAGCCCGCCTGTGGATTCTCCTCCATATAACGATAGTAGCTCTCCTCATCGTCCTCATCGTCTATATCCCCCCTGACTCCTTTCTCCGGCTGCAGCTGTTGTTGCTGCAGGGATTTGGTTTGCTTCTCCTTTTCCTTCTCCTTCTCTACCTGCTGCTTAATGCCGGCCATAAACTGCTCCAGAGGATCTTCATCCGAATCGGTTTCGTCTTTCTCTGCTGCTGCTGGAGGTGCTCCCGGGGAGCCAGGTGCCGGTATGTAGGCTTGTTCCGGTTCCTGACGCTGTCCGCTGCCGGATTCATCATCGTCTTCGAAATAATCATCGTCCGTGTGATGTTTGCGCTTGCCCACAAAATTGGTAGAGTTGGTATATTGACTGATCGAGTCCAAGGTGGAATAGCCATGCTTTGAGCTGCCAGAGGCTGCCGCCATTCCCAGGCCTCCTCTGCCGGCTAGAGCTGCTGCTCCCACTCCCCCTCTGCCCGCATAGCCGCGATTGTTCAGCGTGGGCGGTGGGGGCACTGCGTTCATATTATGGCCCGAGCTGGCCTTTCGATAGGGAAATCCGCCGCCGCCTATGCCGCGATAGTTGCTCATGTTTTAAACTCGTTTTCACACTTTTCTTCCCCCAAAAAACCCAATAACAAACAAATCAATGAATTGTCTGCGGCCAGTGTTGGTAGGCGATTTGAGTTTTGGGTTAGTGTGGCCACACTACTAAAGAATTTTGATCTAGAGATGAGCAGTGGCGGGAGTTGGAAGTTAGTGCGCAAAATTCGTGACTCAGGAAGAACAGATAAAAAAGTTAGAATAGAATATGAGTGAATTACTTAAAAAATCTCAATCCAAAACTCTAAACATCTTAAATGATTTTTAAACGAATTTAATTGATAGTCTATTGGTAAAAACCCCGGTCCGAGTGTATTTCCTATCACTTCACAGTCACTGTAGCAGTCACAGCTTACCTCGCGTTGCTCATCACTGGTAAACTAAAAGTGTGTATTAGTGTTGTGAAAACATCGACAGTGGGCACCATCGATAGTATCGATAGCTTTACCAACACCAAGTGTTTACGAACAAAATCAGAAATAAAATGCCTTTGGAGAACTGCTCCCAGGACTATGCAAAGATTATACGAAGCGCCGACTTGGAAAGGGAAATCAATCCTTTGTGCAATAGCGTAGAGGATATGCTGGCCCGCCTGGATGAGTTCGAGTCGCTGCTAGCTTCAGTAAGGTTTGTTAGTTTCCAAGGGCGCAGCCAGGTGGCCAGGGGGGGGTTAGTTGGCCCCGTTATTCACAGATTTTCATTTATCCGTTATCCCCTACCTTTTTGAAAGCTGGCTTCGCCCTTGTTAGTTACCGCAAATTCATTTCTCTATATCCCCCGCATCCTCCTTTCCCCACAAACAGGTGCGTGCCGAGTCCAATGGCATTATGGCCGATCATGTCTGCAACATTATAAGTTTTGGCCAGAACTTTCAGGAATTGCAATCACGCGTAGACAATCTGGAGCTAATGGTCCGCCAGGTGCAGGCCAATCTCAATGAGGTGGAACACTCGGTGGAGGTGGCCGAACAGGAGTTAAGTGTGACCGACTATAGTTTTAGGGGGCTGCTCCTGAAACCCTTGAAAGCCAAGCTCGGGTCAGTTGACAGTCAAAACACACTATTGGAGCAGCGGAGAAGCAATCTGGTAGCGGGGGAATTCCAATCTGTGCCTATTTACAACTCTGACAATTATTTTGGGCAGTGCCCGGGAGCGGAAGAATAATACAAGCAATTCGTATTGCAGAAAAACATGAGCTTTTGTTTAAATTAACTTATATTGCGGGTACCAAAGAAATCAGGCTTAAAATCACCCTCTCACATTTTACATATTACCAAAAACACAGTACGACACGACAGCTTCTTCCATCTCTAACTTAATATGACAACATTTACTAGTGTTGTATAAACATCGATAGTAGACACCCTCCATAGATGGTATCGATAGTGCTATCGAAGGTTTTCCCACCACTAGCATTTACTTATTCTGTAAGCCAGGAAAACACAGCCGCAAGTCAAATGGTAAATGGGGATTTGTACCAGAGGCACACAGAGTATATTAAGTTTGTGCAAAAGTATGTAACAGCTAGAGGGCAGCATCTCCGACCCATGAAGTATATATATTCTTGATCAGCATCAGCAGGCGAGTCATGTCCGTCAGTCTGTCCGTATGAACGCACAGATCTCCGAGATGGTAAGAGACAGAGGGTTAACACTTTTTATGTCTGCCGGCAGATCAAGTTTATTTTCAATTTTGGCCACGCCCCCCTTCCGGCCCAGCAATTCGGAAAAAGTCATATCTCCCACAGCTTAAAAGATAATGGGTTCGTTCCTTCCAGACATATTTAGTAATCAGGAGAACTTATCGATCCGCCAAAAGATTGGTAAAGATCGGACGAACTGTTGTTGAGTTATGATCAAAAGATCAAAAGTGTTTGCTACAGAGTACTGTACAGTCGGGCATGACCGATTTTCTTTCTTGTTTAAACTAATCCCTTTCTTACCTCCCATTTCCAGTCGGTTACACTTCATACCGATGTGGGCGATTTAAAAATCGAGCTCTTCTGCGAGGCGTGCCCGAAAGCTTGTGAGAACTTTCTTGCCCTGTGCGCCAGCGATTACTACAGCGGATGCGTTTTTATACGAAATATACACAAGTTCATTGTTCAAACGGGTGACCCCACCAACACGGGCAAGAGTGGACATTCCATTTGGGGCAACAAGTTTGATGACGAGTTCAAGGAAACCCTCAAGGTAAGCTCCCTGCCTAATGCTTTAATATTCACTCTCACTAACGTTTTCTTGAATTGCAGCACACGGATCGAGGGATGGTGTCCATGGCCAATAATGGACCCAATGCCAACGCCAGCCAGTTCTTTATTACCTATGCCGCTCAACCCAATCTCGATCTGAAGTACACGCTCTTTGGCCGATTGATAGATGGGTTCGATGCTCTGGATGAACTGGAGAAGCTGCCAGTAAATCCGAAGAACTATCGCCCGCATGTGGATAAGAAAATCAATGGTGTTACTATACATGCCAATCCTTTGGCAGTATGATGCACGAATAGAACAATTAATGTCGGAGGATTGGACTGACCAATTTCAGTGGCAAACAGTAAATTAGATTTTTATGTCCATAACAAAATCTTAAATTTATTGGGAATGTACTGTCCTGTATTATCCTCCAAGCTGTCCTCAGTTACTTCCTTGATTGTGGCTGATGGAGATGTGGTCTTAGTGGTCTCCGTGGAGGATGCTGCTGGTTGTACCTGCTTTTGTGTCGTCTCTGGATGAATTGTGCCCTCTCGATTGGATTGCTTCGCCGGCAACTTTGGATATTGAGGAAGAGGAGGTACCTCTGCAGTTTTTACAACATCCGGCTTAGTTGATTCCGCCTGTTCACGTTTAGAGCGACTCGCATGCAAATCTAAGCTAGATTTCAGCGGATTTAAACGCTCCACCGTTTGGGGATCACTAAGCTCATCAGGTTTGATGTTACTGACAGGGCAGATGGTGCCTTGAGTGGGTTCCTTAGTGTCAGCTGGTGTGGGAGCGGCTTGCGAGAAGGTCACCAAAGCCAAGATGATCAACTGGAAATGTAATTCATAAAAAAATTGAAAAGCAACTTTGGAAAGTGCAAGAAAAATGTTATATCCTAGCAAATGGTATTAGATAAATTGTACGAATGTTTGTAACGCTTAGAAGGAAGCATCTCCGACCACATAAAGTATATATATACTTGTTCAGCACGACAAGCTGAGTTGATTTAGCCTAGTCCGTCTGTTTCTAAGCTATCTCTTCTATCAGTTTAGAAGCTATCTTCACCAAACTTTGCACGAAGTCTGGTAGTACAAATACGCTGCACATTTGACGGAACCAGTCGGATCGGAGAACAGTAGCATATAGCTGCCTTAGGAACGTTGGGTCGAAACACTTGTTTTAGTGAGAAAAACTTTTTTGTTTTCATTCGAAACGCCTTCAATCTTTGTATTTTTTAGATTGCTTTGCTTTCCCATGATTCCACTGAGTTTGGTTGAAATCGGACATCTATATAGTATAGCTGTCATGGAAAAGTAAGGTTAGAAAAGTAGTTTTAGTGAAAAAAACTTTTTTGTTTTCAATGTTAACCTCTTTAAAATTGGCACATATTTATTTTATAAGCTTTCACACAATTCTTTTAAGTTTTATCAAAATCAGATGACTATAGGTTATAGCTGCCATAGGAATGATCGGTCGTGAAACTGGTTTTAGAGAGAAAAACATTTTTGTTTTTAATGCAAAAATCTCTAAACTCCGTATTTACTAGTATTCAATGCTTCACCATGATTCTGGCAAGTTTGGTCGAAATCGGACATCTATATAGTATAGCTGTCATACAAAAGTAGAGTCAGAAAAGTAGTCTTAGTGAGAAAAACTTGTTTGTTTTTAGCGGAAATGTCCTGCAAATTAGTTAGAAAAACGTGCTCCTAGGGTATACAAACTTTGGCAGAGCTGAAGTTGACTTTTCTTTATTTTTCACTACAAGATTTAACCAAATTTTCAAAAGAAGAAAGTGTACCACAAGTTTGTAAAAATCAACCAAGTATCTGCAGCTATTTAGTTGACCCGTTGGTCCTGTCTATCCTGAATATGATACTTCAAAGGAACCCCTTGCTTCTTCTACTACCATAAGCTTCAGTATTTCATTCACAAACCTCTCTCGAATTAAAATTTGCAGAGATGTTACGAATAGCGGTGAATAAATATTTGAAAAATTTGTATCAAAGCGATAATTGTGTATCACAACAAACTTTCTATTTATATACATAGATAATTGGTTATTTTGATTTGAACTTAACTTACCAGCATCTTCATCTTGATCCGTTGAGAAAAAGCCGTGTGAGCGATTTAAAAATTATACTTCAACTGTTGTCAGCTGCTTACAGGGGTTTCCATTTTATCATTGATTGTTAACCAGTTTGTAAGTAATATCAATTACAATTTGTGGGAAAACCAGTTACTTCTATTATTTATTCATATTAGCATCTCATCTAGTATTGACAAGTCAAGCTATTAAACAATGTGTAAGCTATTAATTACTTGCCAATTTTGAGACTTGAACAAATTTACATAGAGTTTATTAAGTTAGTGCGAATGTGTGTAACAGGGAAGCATCTCCTGAAGTAATATTACAAACAAAATCAACAAAATAATTACAAAAAGAAGCTTGTAGTTCGTGCAGCTGTTTCAAGACCTATCGATCTATCGACTGTCAGTCCTGCGTTGCCATAACTGTTTGGGAATTCCCAAGCAGCTTGCACGCAAATAGCGAAAGACAACGCAGCAACAGACAGACGCCTTTGCGTATTAGTATTAGTATGGAAGATACTTTTTCCGCTGCTAAAACGTTTTAATATACACATATGTGACTGTTTTTGCAACCTATCAAGGTTAAACTCTCGCATAACACGACGTTTCAGGCGTTTAAGTACACATGTGCCTGTTTTTACTACCCATATGATAAGTAAACCTGTGCTTTCGCATAGCTATAAATCCATGAAAAATTTCCACCACTTCCGTTAAAAACTTAACGGTCACGCAGTTAAATTTTGATGCTTGGGAATAAAAAGAAATCATTATTCAATCATATTTAATTATCAGCGCTTCTTTTGCGAAAAAACCTTTTTTGTACCAATGTGTTCAAGCAAAATCTTACATATGCTGGTGGAACTAATGTTTGGGGATGCCTCAATATCACTTGACGATCCTATAGACCATAAGATAATATAAAATAAGTCATAAGACTATAAGATATAGCATCTTTTCTCGATTTTTTCTCGACCTTCAAGGAACTCCTTGCTAAGCGAACTACGATCCTGATTGAATTTGCCATACCAGCGGCTTACAGTGGTTTTTGATGGTGCTCTATCGCCATACAAAAAACTGAGTTCATCGACACACTTTTGGTGAGATAATTCAAGTTGAAAGTTGAGAAAAATAATCCCACAAGAAACTTATACCCTTGCAAACGGTATTATAATTTTGCCCAGAATTTTGCAACGCATAGAAATATACAATTCCGACTCCATATTTTATATATATTCTTGATCAAGGTGACGTGCTAAGTCGATTGAGCTTTGTCCGTCTGTCTGTCTGGTTCTACGCGAACTAGTCTCTCATTTTTAAATCTATCGAGCTGAAATTTTGCATAGAGTCTTCTTTTTTTGCTGCACACTACTAATATGTCAGAACAGACCGGATTGGATGACTATATCACACAGTTCCCCTAGGAACAATCGGTCGGAAAACTAGTTTCAGTGGGAAAAAATTTTTTCTTTTCAATGGAAACGTCTTCAAACTTTGTAATCGTAGGTTTTCTATGTTTTTTTATAAGTCTATTAAGTTTCATTAAAATCGGACAACTATATGGTATAGCTACCATACAAAAGATAGGTCTGAAAAACAGTGTTAGTTAGAAAAACTTTGTTGTTTTTAATGGTAGCATCCTGCATTTTTGTATTTGTTTGTTTCAACTGTTTTTACTTAATTTAACAAATTTTTGGCCAAATCGGATGACCATATCGTACAGCTCCCATACGAACGATCGGTCAGAAAATGGTAGAAAGAGTAATTTTTTTGAAAATATTTAGGCGATTTGGGATTAGGATATTTGTTTCAACTGTTTTTACTTAATTTTAAAAATTTTTGGCCAAATCGGATGACTATATCATACAGCTCCCATACGAACGATCGGTCGGAAAATGGTAGAAAGAGTATTTTTTTGAAAATATTTAAGCGAACACTTGCAAGGGTATAAAAACTGCGGCACAGACGTTGTTACTTTAGCTTCTGGTTACATGTATACTAGAGCTGGCAAAAAAATCGATTCTCGAATCGATGTATCGATTTTTTGCCAGCTCTAATGTATACTAATTCTTATTCCTCCAGGCATATCAAGCTTATTTGCTATTCCAGCTGTTTCTGTGGGAGTAAAGGGCAAGGGAAACTGTATGACATGTAATTTTAAAAATATATTTTAATTTTATTTAAAACTTTGATTTTTTCATATTTTTTCCAGCACAGCTTATGATGCCTTGGAATCAGTTTTCTAGCAGTCCTCTTTCTTGATCGCCGCAGTGTAAGAGTTCCTTAAGAGGGGGAATTACATCGTAGAAGCAGAGGACTGGTGCAGATGTGTTCTGGATTTCATCGGGAACGGAAATTTCACGACGATGGCGATGAGCTGATGAGCCACTGCCAGAAGTAGCGTCATGTTGTTTTTGTTTAAGTATCTGCGTTATTAATTTATCCAATGACGATTGTGCAGAAATTTTGATACCTTCCTCGTGCTGTGTCTCTCGCTTGGCATGTCTCGGTGCCTCCTCCTGACCATGATGCAATAACAATGGCAGTGATTTGTTACTTTCTTCGTTGACATCTGCTGGTGTGGGAGCTGCTTGTGAAAAGGCCAACAAAGCACAGAGAATTATCTGGAGAACAGAAATAAAATCAATAATCAATACAAAGTCGAAATGGATCAAGCCGAGCTCCTCTCAATATCTTGGCTTGAGTGCACAAGAGAAAGGGATCTACACTTTAACGCCGACTACGAATGGCAAAGTTGGAGATGCTGGCGCCAATAGCTTGTGACGGTGACCGTTTGTGAAACAACTTATTATTCCTTAAGCCCACGACCTCTTAACACAGCAGGCCACACACCACCCGCTATACCACATCTGGTCTTTCATATGTGAAATTTGAAACTCATTTTAAAAACATTAGAAATTTTGTCAGATTCCATTACAAATGTTAGAATTAAATAGTTTTTTTTTAACATTTCTGTGCTTTTCTGCAGTTTATGTATATTTTATTAGAGATTTGTAACTATTTCACTATTCACAAATTCATTTCTTTGTTCACAACTTACAAACTTGTTCATTTTTTTGTGTTTAAAGAACAGCAGCAGTGCTAGCGGTTTGAAAATTATACTTCAACTGTTGCCGGAGTCTTCCGTGCGGTTCCATAAGTATAGCTCATATCTTGAAACTTGTAAACAAAACCAGTTTTCATTTTTTATTTGCATCTCTTATTATAATATTGACAAGTCAACCTAATTACAATGTTAGCTTAAAATTATTTGTCAACTTTGTGACCTAGGCAAACTAAATGGGCTTAGATAGATTTTCAATATGAAGTATAGAAAAGCTTATAAAACGCTTAAGAAAGTCGATTCAGGCCGAGTATCAAATAGTTTGTATCAACTATCGATTAATCATTAAACTTGCCAGAAAATTTTTGATAAATCTATACGATAGGATAAGTTAAAGTTAGGGTTATTAAAAAAACACGTCATCATTATAGTGAAGATAGCAAATTCCACATCTGGAGCTAGTTTTGAAGCCGATAATATTCTGATCGATGATTGAATTTTAAGAATCAAATTTTTGAATTTTGACGCTATGACGAAAAGCATGTAAATTCCGATTTAATATTAATCCTATTCTGTAAGACTGTTTATCTCTTAAAAGCTTTAAGTAAGCGCACAAAATTATGTTGTTTTTTTTTTGGAATAAGAGCCCCCTAAAATCATGTAGTGCCTATTCCAAAAATTTAAGCAAATATATGAAAAAAAAAACAGTTTTCCTGCTTAAGGTGTCATGACGTAAAGCTGACGGACATAAAGCCCATATCAAAATTAATCGTAGTGTACTCTGAAAAATCACTCAAATTTGCAATGGGCGATAAGTCCGCCCAGAACTCGGACATAATGCCCAGATTTTTTAGTCAAACAAGTCGATTTAATGGTAAATTATCGATTATTTCGATACAAAAACATCTATCTATCATACTGTCTTAACTAAAAAATCTATATATTGATACACTCAGTGAAAATAAAGAGAATTTCATACTTGAATCAAGAATGATTAGTGTCAGAAGATCGATAAGTAAGAAAATTTTTGTTCCAAGTATAAATTTTTACTTCAAGTGCTTCAATACATGAAACAACTATTATAACAAAAATGGCAAAATTCTGGAATTAAGTGCTAAACGTACTCATTTACAAAATGGTTCATTCTTGAATCAAGAGTAGATTGTTTTGTTAAAAGCTTAGAATGTTTGTGCTTATATTAAGAGCTCATCTGGTTCAAGAGTAAGATTGCTAACTCTTGAACCAGGAGTGGATACAAAAGTAAGGGAGTTCAGATTCCAATCAAACAAATATTAAGAAAATTAATGGTCAAAACAAATGAATCAGAATGACACCACAAATCGGCAAAGCATCAGTCCTTGACTGTCAACTGTCAGTCTCTACATGCCAGCAATGCTATAACTGCTTGGGAATTTCAAGGCTACATTAGTGCAAAAACAGATGTCGCCCTCATATCCCACACAAAAGGGAATCTGTGAGAGCGAACTCCAGGTTATTCTCTAAAATGCGCTTGTTTTACTGTCTCAACTTCTTATTAATATATATACATTGATCAACTGCCGAGACGAAATAGGTATATCCGTTGTCATATGGCAGGAGCTAGAGACTTGAAATGTAGGGAAGGAGCTAGTAGAGTAGAGCTAGTGCAGTCTCTGCATTAAAGGGCAAAGAGGAACAGTTTAACATTAAAATATTTCAAATATTTTCTCACTTTATTTCAAAAATTGATTTTTCGAAATATATTTTCAATCGTAACCAAAGGATTCAACATTCAAAAGTCAAAGCTTAAGCCTTAACTTCAGTTTCCTTGCTGTCCTTCTCCTTGCTCTCCTCAGAGCTGGCTGGCTTCTGCTTGTGGAAGAATTCATCAACGGGTATGGGATGATGACGCAGGGGGAAGCCGGGAGTGGTGCTGTGGTGCTCTCCATCGGCCTTGGTGGATGTGGCTGGTGCAGTTGTGGTCTTGATTTCAGTGGGAACAGGAATATCGCGTTGATGACGATGCTCCGAACCACTACCTACAGCTGCCTCATGTTGTTCATGTGCATCGTGGGTTACGGCTTCAGGTTTATTGGATTCGGGATGGGCATGATCGGACACATCTGCGGGCTTGGGAGGTGTTTCACGTTTAGATCTCAGGGGTTGAGGAATGGCGAGAGCAACAGCCGGCACTAGAGTGTGCTCTGTAGATTGGGTATGATCCTTCTCCTCCTGATGGGTTTCCTCTTCGGTTGTCTCACGCTTGTTCAGCTTGATGGCTTGTTTCTGTGGCTCCTCGTGATGATGAGGATTATGCTGCAGAGATTCGGAAGCTACCACACTATGTGGCTTGGCTGGAACAGTTTCGTGGTGACCTTCGTCGTGGTGGCCTTCCTCATGGTGACCTTCCTCATGATGTGCCTCACGTTTGTTCAGCTTGATGGCTTGTTTCTGTGGCTCCTCATGATGATGAGGATTATGCTGCAGAGATTCGGAAGCTACCACACTATGTGGCTTGGCTGGAGCAGTTTCGTGGTGACCTTCCTCGTGGTGACCTTCCTCGTGGTGTGCCTCACGTTTGTTCAGCTTGATAATTTTTCTCGGTGGCTCCGCCTGATGCGGATGACCATGTTGCTGCAATAGAGTAGCTGTAGCACTGTCTAGCTTGGCTGTGTCAGTTCCATGACCCTCCTCGTGACCTTCTTCGTGATGAGTTTCGCGCTTCTGTAATTTAAAGGCATCCTTCGGTATGTCCTCATGGTGATGAGCATGAGATTGTACTGGATCCTTTGCTAGGAGTGTTTCGGGCTGAACTGTAGCAGCCTGCTCATCACGTCTATGACGATGCTCTGGTATGTGGGACAGCACTTGACCCTCCGCCGGTTTGGGATCACTAACTACATCCGGATTAATGGGACTGGGACGAGAGAGGGCCACCTGTGGTGTTTCCGTAACATCTGCTGGGGTGGGAGCGGCTTGGGAAAAGGCCACCAAAGCCAAGAGAATCATCTAAAAAACAAAAAGAAAGCAAAAGAAGTTCGCAAAACTTTAAAAAAGTTGGAAAAACTTTGGTAACATAAGTTTAGAGTGTAGAAAAGTCTTTACTAAAGATGGGCACTTATGTTTTTGGACTTTGTGTATATGTTAAACAAATTGTACTTCCACTTCCAACTTACAAATTTTTTCATCTTTTGTTTCTTTTTCTTGTTGTGGTTGGAGGAGCAGCCGTGTTAGCGGTTTCAAAATTGCACTTCAACTGTTGTCGGAGGCTTCCGTGCGGTCCCATTTTATCATCCTCACGTAGCGCTTGTTTGTTGTTGTTATTAACTAGTTTGTAATTTGGTGCTAATTGCCCGGTGTAGGAGAGGAGTACAGACATGTCAAATCCAAGTCAAATGCGTTTCTCCAGTCACTTATTATTCGTAAACATTAGCATCTCATCTGATATTGATAAGTCGTCGAAGCTAATTATAAAGCTGGAAATCATTTGAAAATTTTGCAACCTAGACAACAAAATGAGCTCAAGGCTTTGTCAGATAGATCTCAAGATCTCGTAGCCGAGAATAGCGCCACATATAACCGTTAGTCATACCCACTTAGCACTTTCATGCAATAAAAAATATAGAAAAAAAAAATAACAAAATAAAAAATGCAAAAACAATTTGCTTTAAGTTTATGTCGGCACACAAGCTTATGTCGGCACACGAAGCTTAGATACACTGGGGAAACACTATCTTCCAGACGTCAATTGTTTGTAAACTTAGAAAAATAGAGGAAAGTTAACTTCGGCCGAGCCGAACTCATTTGAACAACATTTCTACTGAAAACAAACAAGTTTTTCTCACTTAGACTACTTTTTTGACTCTACTTTTCTATGACAGCTATACAATATAGCTGTCCGATTTTGACCAAACTTAGTGGAATTATGAAAAAGCATAGCAAACTAAGAAATACAAAGTTTGGAGGCGTTTCCATTGAAAACAAAAAAGTTGTTCTCACTAAAACTAGTTTCTCGACCGATCATTCCTATGGCAGCTATATCCTACAGTCATCCGATTTTGACAAAACTTTAAAGAATGCTGTGAAAGCTTTTAAAATAAATATACGCCAATTTTAAATTGTCTAATTTTTTTTCTAACTTTACTTTTCTATGACAGCTATACGATATAGATGTTCGATTTTGACCAAACTTTGTGGAATCATGGCAAAGTATAGCAAACTAAGAAATACTAAGTTTGGAGGCGTTTCGAATGAAAACATAAAAGTTTTTCTCACTAAAACTAGTTTTTCGACCGTTCATTCCTATGGCAGCCATAACCTAGTCAACCGATTTTGACAAAATTTTGAAGAGTTGTGTAAAAGCTTAAAAAATAAATATATACCAATTTAAAAGAGGTGTACATGGAAAACAAAAAAGTTTTTCTCACTTAAACTATTTTCTAACCTAACTTTTCTATGGCAGCTATACTGTATAGATGTCCGATTTCGGCCAAATTGGGCAGAATTATGGAGAAGCATTGAAAACTAGTGGATACGAAGTTTGGAGGCGTTTGCATTGAAAACAAAAAAGTTTTTCTCACTAGAACTAGTTTTTCGACGAATCGTTCCTATGGCAGCTATATGTTATAGTCATCCGATCCGGCCGGTTCCGACAAATGTGCAGCGTATTTGTACCAGAAGACTTCGTGCAAAGTTTGGTTGCGATAGCTTTAAAACTGACGAACGGACAGACGGACATGGCTATTTCGACTCAGCTCGTCATGCTGATCAAGAATATATGTACTTTATGCGGTTGGAAATGCTTCCTTCTATGCGTTACAAACTTCTGGACAATTTGTAATATACCCTCTACAAGGGTATAAAAATATCCTTCTTTGTTGAAATATGTGATTACACTTTCTCTTAGAAGATTTTTGACAACGGACTATTTAGAGCTTTAAATGGAAAGTGTAATAGCAGCTTAGTGTTTAATTTTTATGTTTTTAGTCACAGTATTACTCAAAAAACAAATCTACCCGCTTGCAAAGTGTGTGTAAAAGGGCAGCAATCTTAATTAAAATGCACATAAAATTGTAACTATTGAGCATTTACATCTAATTACAACTTACGTAAGATGTCAAAACGCAAAACATATTAATTATTTCGCTGCAATTTGAAGTGTTGTTCCCCTCTTCAAGATTAATTGCTTGACTTATTTGTGACTTATAAATATTAATGTGGAATATAATTACAAATTTAACGTTTTTCGACCAGTGTTCACCCAACAACGCAAGCAGTAAAAAATCCCAAACGGGAATTTGGTATTTTGATAGTTTTTCCGCTTTAGCTGGTGTGTACACACTGCAAGCGAATTGAGTGTGCTAAATCTGAATTGTTGCCATAAAACAAAATGCCCACAGAAATCGAGAACATCAATCCCAATGTGTATGGCAAGATCAAGGAGCGTGTGCTGACGGCGCTGGAAGCAGACGAGACCGTGTCGGATCCCTTTGACAAGCGCGAGATATTTGGTAAGGCTGCAGATGCCGAGGCCAGCGAACTGTATCTAAACTAACTACCTTGCAGACCTCATCCGCCACATTAACGATCCGGAGCATCCCTTGACCCTGGAGGAACTACATGTGGTGCAGGAGGAACTCATACGCATCAGTGATGCAAAGAACTCGGTGCATATCAACTTCACGCCCACCATACCGCATTGCTCCATGGCTACCTTGATAGGTCTCTCCATACGGGTCAAGTTGTTACGCTCGCTGCCGCCCAGGTTCAAGGTCACGGTAGAGATTACACCGGGCACACATGCCTCTGAGTTGGCTGTAAACAAACAGCTGGCGGATAAGGAACGCGTGGCGGCGGCTCTGGAGAACAAACATCTGGCCGAGGTCATCAATCAGTGCATAGCGGCCAAGGGTTAAGGAATAGCATAGAAGTGTAATTAAATGTAGTTGTGAGAAACCACAAGCAAGACCTGCTCGGAATTGGGTTGGTTGATAAAATTTTGGGTTTTATTTCAGCAGCGTCCATTTGAGGGTCCTAGAAAAAGTTATGAGCTAAGAAAAACGATAACAAAACACAGCACTCCAAAGTGGTTGGTTCCTGGGGGGGGGTCTACTAACTACAACTACTACTGCTGCTGCTTGGGTGGAGGACCTTTCATTCGACCCATATGTGGCTCATTAGTACTGGACGCGGTGGTTGTAGCGGCGGCAGCTGTCTGTGGCTTTGTGGGATCATGCTTAAATGTCTTCACTAGCGGACCCTTGCCCGCCTTGGCGAATCGTATCTCATCCAAACGCTGACGCTCCTCTATCTCTTTGCTTATCTTCATGTTCTCCCAAGCTAAAAAAAAAGGGACCAGCAACAATTAGTAAATCAAACGGAGGCTTCAATAGACTTCAACTTACAGTCCTTCATGCCGCCCACAAAGCCCTTCTTCTTGGCCGGCAACGAACTGGGCGCATGTGTCAGCATCTTTTCGATTTTAAAGTAATCTCTTACCGCAGGCACTCGCAGCACGGCCACCTGACCCAGTGATATGAAATTACTGCAGGCCCAGTAGGTAAGTATGGCGGCTGGGAAGTTCATGGTAAAGGGAAAGATGACCAGGGGCAGGGCCCGGAGCACATACTTCATGGTGTTCATATTGGCCGCGGACAGCCGAGCACTGTCTGTGCCTATTTCAATGGTGAGGTACAAAGTGGCGCTGGTGATCAAGGGCAGCAGGTAAAACGGATCGGCCAGGGTCAGGTCCTGGAACCACCAAAGGCCACCGTCCCGCATACTCTCCACGGGCGTATTGGCCATTTGTCTCAAGCCCATAAAGAAGGAGATAAACAACGGAGCCTGAGCCAGGGGTACCACCATATTCTTGATGGGATTAACACCCTTCTCACGCATAAACAACATCATCTCCTGGGCATAGCGGGCGGACTCAATGGCATTGCCCGACTGACGCGCCTCGGTCATTTTCAGCTGCAGCAGCTGCATCTGTGGCATGTTGTTGTTCATTTTGGCCGAGTTCCTTTGGGCCACTATGACCAACGGGAAGATGATGGTGCGCACTACCAAAGTGCCTATGGCAATGGCCCCCCACCAGGGCAGATCCCAGGTGCAGTGCAGGAATTCCATGCAATTTTGAACTACGCCCACTGGCGTCCAGCCACCCAGTCCAATGGAAGCAAAGGTGGGCTCTCCGGCCAAATTTAGAGTCTCCACCAGATCTGGACCAAGACCCAAATCGCCCAGGCCAGACGACATGGGCGGAGGTGTAGGAACTTCGGGTAAATCCGGCAAATCAACCAGTTCCTTGGTGGAAATGGACTCCGGCAGGGGCAAATCTTCTGTGCTGGCAAAGCGCAAGCTGGTGGACGAAACCAGAAACTGTGTGGTGGGCAGTAGAGGAAACTGTTGACGCCCGCAGTTGGCCGCCGCATGCATTTGTCTTTGGTGGCACTCACTGCCACCGACAGCGCTGCCGGGCAACTGCTGGAGGAGATTCGGCATTAAGGTTATGTCACACGTTATGGACCGGCCGCCGCCTGCTCTCACCTGTTTGGACCAGCGTCCCATGGCGTTCGCCGCCCTCAATAGCTGCATTCTCTTGGCCAGCATCTTTATGCGCTATGCTTTGACTTTTAATTTAAAACACAATTTAATTTTGCTATTTTGGTTTTCGCTGCTGCTGCACACTACCAAAAGAAAGGGACGGCATGCAGCGCGGTTTGCAAGTGCGTGTGTGCGAAAGAGACAAATCGTATGTGTTCAGTTCAAACAGCTGTTGCAGTGGCGGTAAATTTAAACTTTCTGTGTGTGTGTGTGTGTATTTGCACTTGAAATTTTGTGTGCTTGGCAATTTGGCTTGATCTTTTCAGTTAATTCAGTAAATATTTGTTTTGATAACAGACAAAGAAATACAAAGAAAATACATGGCCAACTAGGGAACATTTTTTCATTGCTTGATATAAATTCAATTGATGTTTTGTGATTTTATGTCAACTCCCCCGAGTGACTGCAAATAACGGTTTGGTTACAAACACAACGAAAAGAGGGAGCGAAAGACACCTTGAGCTCTGTTTTTGCTCAATTCTGTTGCGCTCAGAAACACGTAACACGAACACGTAACGTAAAACATAAGAAGCGAGAGAAAAAGTGTTTCGCTCAGTGAGAGACTTTGTCACTTAGGCTCAAGGTATACTTAACAAGGCAGCAGCACTTCCCCTCTCACAGATACTTACACATATGAAGATTTTATGATATTTTTACAAAAAAATTTCAATAAATAAGTTTGTATCAAAACAATTTGGAATATTTTCAAATAGAGAATCTAACAAGCACTATTAAAAATAATCCTAGATCGTTTTTCACAAAACCTTGCTGGTTTTAGTCAATTAATTATTCAAACTTTTTTCCAAACGTACAAAAAATTAAAGTAGTATAGGTTCAACTCCAAATTTAAACGAAAACAAAGAAATTTTTTATGTAAAATATCGTTTTATATAATATTTATCCTAAAAAAAATGCTTGTAATCAGGACCTTCCTGTGAAATATACTCATAAACAATAAATATAGTTTAACAAAAATATATTTTTTTTTGTTTAATCTCGCATTGTTTGGACGCAAATTCGCACCAAAATCGTACGTCCCCTCATTTGCATAAGCCTCACGACAGCAAAACACAGATACTTGAGAAATTATAAATGTTTATAAATATGCGAATTAAGCCCCAGAATTGGAGTGAATTATTATAGTTGCCAAAAATGCTGAAGCGTGTTTGATATGCAAAACTAATTTGGTTATTAACTAAAAAAGAGCTGAATCTATTGTATTAAATGCAGAAACTAGTTAGACCACTTTTTTGGCTTGCTGCTGTTTCTATGGAGATGCATCTGCTTGGTATTAAAAAAATGTTATATGGATTATTAAAATTGCTAAGTAGCCATTTGATTGTTGAAGATAAATACCAAGTGACGTTTGTGGCAGACAAAGTGACTACACAGTATTTACGTATTAACAGTATATGGTTGGAATTGCTTCCTTCTATGCGTGGCGGATACCCCAATACAAATAAAAACCACTCATAAAATCCAACTTACTAATTTAATCCAGACTTATTAGCATATTTAACATTTTGCTTGATTTCACTTTCTATTAATTCTTGAATGCCTAATTTTTATTACTATTGTATCATCTACTGGATCTTAGAGTGTCTATCAAGGTCAGACCTCCTATGATGATATATGCGTTGGGAAAATCAACATTTAGCACATTGGGGCAAAAGTTAATTTTGTTGTTATAAATCTTTTTTTTATTGTTTGAAGAAATGAAAACCGTTGGGAGTTCTTTAAAGAGATCAGTTTATATTCAATGAATATTATAAGAATCTTCTAAGATTTTACCAAAGTTCTACAGACTTCTGAAAATTCGGATAGGATTCGAATCCGGAAAATTCTTTTGGTATAGGTTTCTGAAGTGGGCTTAAGATATGAGATGTCTGAATTAAAATATTAATTCTATGGTTTTCAGAACAATATATAAATATCTGTATATCCTAATGCTTACATCAAGTAAACAATAAGTTATATGTCAATATTTCTGTTGGTTTCTGCTTTTATAAGTGTGTGAACTGACATCTGAAACGAATCCAAATGACCGATAACTCATTGTTGAAATATCTCTCAATATCTCTCTAAACAACGTAAAGTCATTAAGGACTCCACGAATTTAAATTCGAAATTGTTGAAAATCCACATCTTCATTCAGAGAATATTTAATCAGAATATTTTAAATATAGGAGATAGGTTCACAGAAAAGACACTTTCAGCTTCCAAAATTATTAAAACCTGACAAAATGTTTAATATTTTAAAGATAAGCCATACTATAGAGCTATTTCAAACAAACACCTGGGGCTTCATTCTTCTAAAAATAAGAACTCATACTTTATAATGTTTTGGAGACCCAATATCGAATAGATTCATGGTTTAGGGACATTTCTGAAGGTAAAACTTAGTAAAGGGCTTAAATTCTTAAGGTACGTTTGAACCAAGCATGATACTTATACACAAATAAGTTTTTGACAACAAATACGATTTTGCCGCCACTTCAAAAGTCCAAAAATATAACTGTTCTAGCAGATTGAAAGGTTCGTCGCTACGTAATACTCAAGGAAGGACTTTAAGAGTTGAAATATGGTGAGTTTTTAATAGTTTTGCGGACTGCCTCACCTTCGAAAACATACGTTTCCGCGCAGATTTAAGAGCAAGTCGGGACATAATACTTAAAAATAGTTATAAGGCTTCAGAGTCGGTGAAATTAAGGACGATCCTTGAACAGAAGTGGGTATTTGCCAGCTTTTCAAACTGCATTACTTTCGAAAGACCGAAGAGCAACAGCTTTTCAAATAGATTTAAGCAAAATTCGAGGCGTTATTCTTAAGTAAAGGCTTTAAGGGTTGAGATTTGGCGGAATAATGAGCGATCCTAGAGTTAATGAAATTTTTCTTCATATCTGGTGTAGCTTCAAAAGGGGTTCAAAAGGTTTCCAAAAAAATTTAACTATAAAACCCGGGTAGATATACTCAAGGGCGGGCTTTAAGTGTTAAACCCTTGAGTGGTGAATACTAACTTTGGGATGTGCAGGGTAAGGTAAAGTCTTTTTTGGCCGACATTCATACTTGTTTGCTTTTGATTTCTGAAAAATCGACAGGAAAGTAAAAAGGCGGCCCAATTAAAATATCTATGTTGAGTTATACAAGTTTCCTGGATCCAAAAAGCACATTGGTAATATTTATTATATTTATTAAAAATGCCTTTTGTATAACTTTTAGTAGAGGATGAGGAAGTAGAGTTCATAAGAAACAAAAAAATCAACATCGACCCAAGTCTAAGCTGAAAAGGCTTATCTTAATCTAAAGAAATTCGGAATAATAGCTTGTATATATTGAAGAAACTAAGTTTCTATTTTAATGGAGTTAAACGTAAGCCGAACGTAGATATGAACCAAAACTTTTACTGTAGAGGTTCTGTTTTGAACATTAACCTTTGGTAAATGTAGACTCAAGCTAGAGATGGGCGTTTATCGAATATGTTCAAAACGACACGACTCTTTGCACGAATGTCATATTGAAAACACGCACGCTCAAAAACAATCTAATCGCAACACGAACCGTATCGGATATCGGGTGTTCTGCAATTTCCATGTATTTAATGAACTGCTTCAGTGATTTGACTCTTTCAGACCAATGTGCTGCCGTGTGGTGTCATAATTTAGAATAAGATAACAAGGTGCCGAAACTACACACGAGACGTTTTGTTTTAACGCTGGTTTTTCGATAAGGCAAGGCTGAATCAATCCTGTTTTGTTGTGGTATCTCTCATTGATATCTCGCATCTCAGTTTGTTTATTAATTAAGTACTAACTCAATTTGATGGGCCAATTTGTTAAACGCACACATTTCAGACCATTTCAGACAGACGCTGCGATTAGCTTGACATTACGGGTCCAAGTCGGTTGATGGGTCATAAAACACAAAACTAAAACTGGAAAAGTCAAATCATTCGCCGGTCAAGTGGAACCATAAATTATGCTAAATTTTTATTTGGCTATTGCCACAAAAACGTATTCAAAATGCATCTAAGCGGGTTTTGTTTTTGGGTGTGCCGGGTCTCTCCGACATTGACATTGCCGCATGCGGTGATGGCTTTTAATTTGTGCGATGATGGGTTGGCGCTGCTCAGCTCCAGCAGACTAGACCCACACACATGCTCCAGTTTGGCCAGCCACTTTTAGTTTTAACGATTTTTATTGTTATTTAGATTAATTTCCTGCCCTCAGGCGTAAAAGTTGCTTTGGTTTTGGTTTTGCAGAATTTTTGTATAAAATCATTTGACAGCCGAGAGCAAATCATCATTTCCAATTGTCTCTTAGTCCAAGACACAGAAATCAATCCACCAGCAACGATGTTCCGTTTCGTAAGTAGCCTAGTCTGTGGAAGTCTGTAGGAATCTGTGGTTTAATTGCCCGAATCTATCCCTTCAGCTGCTTATCGCCTCCGCTGTGCTGGCCTGCGCCCTGGCAGCCAATCCTGCTGATTACTCCGCCTATGTGGTGAAGAGCACCGGTGATGTCCAACCCGATGGCAGCTACCAATATAACTATGAGACCAGCAATGGTATTGGTGCCCAGGAAGCGGGAGTTGGTGGACATCATGCCACTGGTGGTTATTCCTACTACTCGCCGGAGGGTGAACTCATTCAGATTTCCTATCTGGCCGATGAGAATGGTTTCCAGCCCCAGGGTGCTGCCCTGCCCACTCCTCCCCCAATTCCTGCCGCCATCCTGAGGTCCCTGGAGTACATTCGCACTCACCCACAGTATGATGAGCATCAGCATCAGCCCCAGCAGCGCAAGAGCTTCAACCGTTTCTCTGGTTAGAAATGGATATAAGGAATCCATTTTTGAATACGGAAAAAAGCTTTATTGATGTGTTTTTTTATTTGAAATAAAACGAAGGAGACAAAATACATAATACGTTGTTTGAAATGCTTTTTCGAAAATGGTTCGATAACTTATAACTACCTAAGTAACTATTTTCAAGTTGCTGGCCATAAATTTGCACATTTCCCTTAAAATTCATCTTCTTGACGTTAAGAATATTCTTTAAAATGGCTCTGAGTCTCTTTTAAATGTTTTGATCTGTTAAAGTCCAACTTCATTTTAAAATAAAAGTTCAAAGACTACAGATCTTTTGTCTAAAGACTCTGAACCACTTTAAACCCCGTTCAATATAGTTTTGAACAGGAAAAATATTCATTAAAATTTTGTTGAAGGAATAATATTATTATCAAATCTGAAACCATGAACCGAACCTCTTAATCGTATGACTTTCCGAACCAAAACCCGAGCCGAACTTCATCTTTAAAGTTCGTGCAGTAAAATTTCAATACTGAAGACCCATATTTGAGTAGAGACTGCCTTCCAATTTCTCAAATTTTAAAGAGATGTGAACATGGTCAAACGACTCAAGTATCGTATAGTATATGATAGCATGAAATAGTGCGTTATTCTCAGAAGTCAAAGAATAGAATGGAAAATATGTATTATCAAGTTCTTATATCAAAAACAAGTTGTCCAACACTTTCAATACTTTATCCTATACTTGATTTAAGATTGATTCGGGATGGTTAGGTTAGGTTGTAATGGTTGAAATGGGAGAGATCCCATTCTTCACTTAGGCCAATGTAGGCCCGTAGTGTTATCATATAACCCTTTCTACGATTGATAACTTCGGGATATTTGAAGAACATTTTCGATTTTTTCTTAAGCCTTATGGAGCATTCATTAAGGATGTTATAGTCTTAAGTCAAATCCGATTAGCTATTTAAATGTTCTTTTTACATATATTCTTTGTTAAAGTCTTATAAACTCTCTGGTTATTCTTGCAACAACATAAATCAATCACAAAACATTCTCGTCTGAAGCCCTCGTATGTAGTTCCAAAGCTTTTCCAAATTAGTTCTTGAAATAAGGTATCTTTATGGATTCAAAGAAGCCGGGGCCATTAGTTATATAACGACCAAGATTTTAAAGGTAAAGACCATGCATTTACCTCCACTCCATAAGAAAAGAGTTAAAACCAGTTGGTAATTTAAAGCACAGATAATTTTAGAAATAATTAGTTTTCCGCTGCGCACTTTTTGGAGGCATAGATAGAGTTTTTTGTACTCAATCCAAGATGTTCTGTACTTGAAGTATCGTTTTAATTCCCAAACGTTTTTATACCATTGCACAGGGTATTATAATTTTGCCCAGAAGCTTGCAACGCATAGAATATTCATTTCCGACCCCTTTAACTATATATAGTCTTGATCAGGGTGACGAGCTGAGTCGATTGAGCTTTGTCCGTCCGTCTGTCTGTCCGTTTCTACGCGACTAGTCTCTCAGTTTTAAAGCTATCAAGCTGATATTTTGCACAGAGTCTTCTTTTTGCTGTAGACTACTAATACGTCGGAACCGACCGGATCGGATGACTAAATCTCATAGCTCCCATATGAACAATCGGTCGGAAAACCAGTTTTAGTGAGAAAAACTTTTTTCTTTTCCATGGAAACGTCTCCAAACTTTGTAATCGTAGGTTTTCTATGCTTTTTTATAATTTTGCCAAGATTGATGAAAATCTGAGAACTATATGGTATAGCTGCCATACAAAAGAGAAGTCTGAAAAACAGTCTTAGTTAGAAAAACTTTTTTATTTTTAATGGTAGCATCCTGCAATTTTGTATTTGTTTGTTTCACATGCTTTCACATAATTTTACAAATTTTTGACCAAATCGGATGACTATATCATATAGCTCCCATACGAACGATCGGTTAGAAAATGGAAAAGAGTGAATTTTTTGAAAATATTTAAGCAAGCACTTGCAAGGGTATAAAAACTTCGGCACAGACGAAGTAATCTTTGCTTTCTCGTTTCTTATTTATTCGATTCGATCCTAGTATGAAACTGTTTGACCCTTTTTTAATATAAAACTATTGTTATAAGAATTAAAAGAACCTATAACTGAGACATGGAAGTGCACTACACAAAAAAACGACTTAAAACTAAATCGGTTTCAGTTTTGTAAAACTTAAAATTTAAAGTATGCTTTCTGGCCATCAAATAAAGTCTGCACATCTATCCAACGCTTTAACTTAGCCCACATTTCATAGGGCATACTTTTAGGAAACTTACTCAAAACCAAACATCATGAAAAAACTCAACTCAGCGAGGGATGGTATAATAAAAGTTTCTACTCTACCAACAAGAAAACAAGTCGTCAAGTTGAGCATCGATTTTATAAACAAAATATTCTCATAGCAAAAACTGATTAAGTTTGCAACAGTTTACACTCTTGAGGGCCATCAATTTAGTCTAATCAAATAAACAACAGAAGCACTTGATTTGAAATTTACGATGACACTCGAATGTGTTTCACGCTCAAGTCTGACTCTGAGACTGGAAATAAACAATTTTAACGTATGCATTCTTTTTGCGATGGTCGCATCTAATTAACAACACAGGCTGCTGAACTGAACTGGACAAGCTGAAGCATCTGTTTGGCGCCTCACAAATGATTATTCATATTTATTCATAAAATTGGTAATACTCGAACAGAAGATGCGTTGGGTGGGTTTTAAATGCTTTTTTATGGGCTTACTTATGATCCACAGAAGTGAATTATCTATGCTTTAATGGGCTTAAGAAGTATGACCAGATCGTATATACCCTTTACTTTTTATTTGATACTGAAAGCTAACCAAATAGTCAGCTTCTGATTTTTATCTAAGATCGATCGGAACGATCTCTTGAGTCGCACGGATGTAAAATTTCCTTAAATTTTCATTATTTGTAAATGGAACTCTTAAGGCAGAAAAAAATTATGAAAATTTTCCGAATTCAATCCATAAGAGTTAGTATAAGTTAAATCTCCGTAGAAATGTTATTTGTTGTATGGGAAGAAGTGCAACGCGACCAGTTCTGATATATAGGCCCCCCCCCCCCTACTGAGTTTAAAACTCTTCTAGTGGCCCTATGTCTTGTACGAATGTCAGGATTTTTGTGGGTTCTAGGTGGGCCGCTAGATCATCGCAGTGTTCAGAGGACTCCTCCTTCTCTTGACAGTATCTACATAATTAGGTGTTTCCCAACTTGTACAACTTACACCACAGTCTGTAAGAATCCTGCGGGTATTCGTTTCTTGTTGTTTCAGTTTCTGGTTCTGTTCTGTTCCTAGGGTCCGAGCTAGTGTTGTGGGGGTCCATTTTGATTACAGTTTAGAATGTTCATGTAGATAAAATCAATTTCTTTTAACAGAAACAGGAAATAAAACTGGAATCTATATTTGAAACGTATACCCAAAAGAAACAAGTTCAAATCAAATAATATCTTTTACTTTTTGAGAAACGTTTTTCGATTTTTATTTTGAACCGAAAGTTTTGGAAAGATTCAAAATATATTTAGCCCAGCTTCAACTGAAATTGAACTGAATCCTTAAAAACCGGACTTTAACAGCCCGAACCTGATCCCTTACCTAATAGAGGTTAGGTTCAAAAATTATTTTTGAGAACTTAGATTATTTTCTGAGCATTAGCTTAGGAAAATGCGATTTGAAAGTCTGATCTACATTTTAAGAGGCTTATAGCTTTGGTTCAATCAAGGTCGTCTCATCCAAAGAGTTTTTTAAATTAAATAGATTACAGTAACAGATCTTTTCAGTGAAATATAAGACTAGACTTACACGGTGAAGCAAACCTCTTGAAGTTCTCTTAGTAGGCGGAATGTTCAAAGCAAAATGAATACGTTTTATAAAGGAAAGTTTGAAAATCTCACCTCATACTCTAGCCTACTAAGAGAACTTCATGAAGTTTGCTTCACAGTGTAAATCCAGTATAAGTTAGGGCTAGTAGCCTTCCCAAAGCCTGAACCAAAACACGTTTCAGTTTAATTTCCTGAATAATAATAGACTTAATATACCCTTTAAGGCAAATCTTCTATCGATTTCTATCTCAAAACCCAGAAAGAGCATAAAAACGTCACCTTAACAACCATTTCCATGCGGCTTTAGCTACGCTTCTTTTATGAATTCAACTCAAGATTGGATAAGAAATAAAGCATCATTGTTGTGGAATCGATGGCATCTGCATTTATAAGATCAGCCCCAAGAAGAATGTAACGTTAACGCTTCACTCCACGTTGTGGCTTACGAACGGTGGCGTTCGCTCGTAAAACTCGGTCAAATTAATAATTCCAAAACATAAAACGCGTCTATTTTGCGAGAATAACCAAACTGAATATGTTTTTCATAATTTTATTTTTCGTTGCTGCTGTTGTTGTTGCTGTTGTTGTCCGTGGTGTAGGTGTAGGTCAGTGTATCAGGTTGAAGAGGTTTTGGTATAAAAACAACATCAGTGAACTTACGAAATCAGTCTACGAACGGATCACCACACAATATGTACAAAATTGTAAGTGTTTTAGTAAAATGAGTTTAAGTTTAAAGTTAAAGTTCAAGTTTTTCATATCTTTTAGTTACCTTTCATTGCTTTGAGCCTGGTGGCCTTTATAAATGCGGCCGAGGATGAGTCCCAAGCTTTTGTTATCCACTATGAGAATGATATTCAGCAGGATGGCAGTTACAATTGGGAATTTGACACCTCGAACAATATACAAGCCAAGGAGACTGGCGTGGGTAGTGCCTATGCAGCGGGATCGTATCAGTATACAGCTCCGGATGGTCAAAACATACAATTGGAGTACACAGCCGATGAGCGTGGCTATCAACCTAGGGGCGCACACTTGCCCACACCACCACCCATTCCGGATTATATACTCCGCTCCTTGGCCTACATAGAGGCGCATCCCTTTACACGCATCCAGCTTAAGAAATAGTTGGATTTAAGTAGAACCAGTAACTAGCTCTAATTTAGCCCAATTTATAAAATATAATACCAATACTTTTTCGGAAATTAAATTTTAGTTTTTATTTTGTTGTAAATCTTTCTTTCGTTTGTAATTGCAACATTTTGTGATATTTCTTCTTTTGTTTTTGCAACTAATTTGAAATTTGTCAGTTTTTTAAATGATATCAAGCGCTTCTGAAGTGCCGAAAAACAAAAAAAAATTGGTTTCCAAATAAATAGTTACATTAAATTGGGTTTTTGCAGCTTTCTTTCTCTTTTAGATCACATTGAAAACATGTTTATTTTTGTTGGTATTATTTGTTTTGAAAAGTACAACGTGCACATATCTTAGTGGTTTAATTGGTTTTGTTTTTTTTTGTGTGTTTTCTAATAAGTGTTGTTTCATATTTCTAAGACACTTTAGACAAATCACAGGTAAGACATGTGGGCAGAAGTTTTTAAGAAGCGAAGTTTGAAACTGAAATGGGTTTACCTTTAAAAGGAAACAGTAGAAGTAGAAGAAACATAGAACATCGATATAAACCAGAGTCTAAAGATTTGGTAGGGTAACTAAGACTAGATTACGAAATCTCCACCCACGCTTTTTCTAACCAGTTCAATTTTCAATTCAATTCCGCCTTGATTCCTATACAGAACACAAAAAACTGATCCATTAAGATGCATGGACTGCATATTAGCGAATCACCTTTTTATGATACTATAATATCATTTTTTTAGTATCATTTTTGAAATTTTCAGTTCCTGAGGATGAAAATCTAAGATAAATTTAACATTAAATTGATATTATAATATGCAAAAATGATTTTTAAATGATATGCAGTCCAAATGATTGACAAAATCATTCAATGGATCATCAACAACTATTCCCATTCAACTATTCAACTTTATGTCATCCCGTTTCGATCCCCTATCCGATTATTAAACTCAATCTCTTTCTCCTATTACTTCCCCTCTCAAATGGGTTCCCACAATTTCAGTTTGGATAACGATATTATCGATTTTTATTAGCGTCTTTATTAAAAAGTTTGCTATTGCCATGTGTAACCAGTTTTGCATTCGTGTATAAGTGTGACCATTCGATTATATCAAATGTTTTGATTATTGTTGTACTTTAAATTGCTGGGGCATTTAGAAAAATTCAGTATTGGGTGTTTCACCTACCGCTTCTTGAAAGTGTGACCATTTTATATTACATTCATGCATAAATGTGACCATACGATTAATTCGATAAAGTACATTTCGATAAATGGATTTCATTGCTGTACTTAAGCTTGCCTAAGACCCAGGGATGCAAAAGCGGCTCTGCATTGAATTGAACACTTATTTCAGCTGATCAGTCGAACCGCAAACTGAAACGGCGTCCTTTCGAAAATGCTTAAACCAAATCCAAGAGCACTCAGCCTATTGTTTTGGTTCTGTGCAGTTCACTGAGTTCTTTATAGACGCAAAGCGCCTTTTCAAATGATGCTTCTAAATTTATCGATAAGTTTTATCGGGATTCCGCTAAGAGACCCTCTACACAAGTTGAACCGGAGTAATACCTTCTAAAGCTGTCTTTACACTTGTCAAACTCGGCCAGCTCTTTCAAAACTTTAAGAATCACTAAACCGAAACCAGTTCTAACTTCCGAGCGATTTGCTTCCCTAAGAAAATCTTACATTAAAAAATTGAAGACCTTCATAATTTGGAAAACCTGTGTCTATTCCGACCCCACACTTTAAAGTCTTCAAGCTTTCATCTTTAGATCAATCCCTACTTTCCTTATGAATCCTTCTCGAAATCCATAAACAAAATAGGATACATTGTATTTGAAATCGATAATAATGCAGCGATCATACACTAAAGCATTATTCTACTGCGAAAGTTTTGAGTAACATATACAAAGATAAGTTTTGAATGCATAGAAATCTCAAGAGTTCGGTTCATGTTGTGATTCAAGAGACCCAAACCTGAATAAAACTGAACCGAAATCTTCGGAGCAGATTCTGGTATTTGCTGCACACAGAATTCCTTTTCAGCTCTAAAAATTAAGTTGGTTTCTGGCTTTAGAAATACCTTAACCGTAGCGATTCGGTTATGGACCAATTCTAAGCTGATATTAAGATACAGTCCTGTTCCCATTTTTGTTTAAATTATGCGGAATTTGAATTGAACACTCTTTCTTTTATCAAAAACCGTTTGAGTGAATTGGATTTATGTTCTAATGGGCATTTAAATTCGACTGTTTTGAGGGCTGAAATTCTTAACCAAATTTTATGATTCTTTCTTTGATATCAGCTGACTTACCTAATTCAATAGATAAAATTCCGAAAAGAGAGCAGGTCTGATAATTAAAACCAATATTATAATATAAATATTACAAATTTTATACGGAAAAATATGAAATCATGAATTTTCCTTTAGATTTCAACCAATATTTAAGGTTTCTTTCTAGATCGGTTTTATAAAACAACAGAATCAGTTGAAAAAGCTTTGAAAAACAGGTTGAAATTGTTACAGAAAACGCTGTTAAAGACTTAAGCAACTTCTATGCTTCTAAGAACAACTCCTTGACGGTTGCAAACCCAACAGATCAGCTAATGGAAAATCTACAGAATGATGTAATGACATGACAACAAAAAACCTATTAATAAACTATATATTCAAGAAAAAAGCAATAGTTTTGGTCAACACAAATCAATCGAAAATCAAACAAATAGTCGTCACTAGGCCTTTAATTTCACAACTGAACTGTAGAAAAGACAAAACATAAATTTAACATATAATTTTACTTAGAACCGATTTCTCATCTTCATGTTAAAATTAAATGCCAAAGTCTTAACATGAACATAAGAGAATCGGGTCTTAGACTTGAAGTTGGTTTAACTCGGATGCAAAAACATAGAACGCAAGTGTCTTCTAAATATGAAACAGCTCTCAATGTTTAGCTGGCTTTTCTAATTTTACAATAAGTTAACGTTTTTTTTTTTTTTTACGTTTGCATAGGCATTTCTTGTAATATTAATTGTTTGTTTTTGTTGTTTTTTTTTAAGGTTTTCTAAAGAAATTTACTCTTTGTCTCTCTGTCTCTGCGCTAACAGAAATTCATAATTTAATAATTACATGTATTATTTTGTTTTTTTTTTTGAATCGCTTTGCTTAAAGCCAATTTCCAATCAAAGATGTTTCCATTTTTTTTCTTTTGTTGGTTTTGAGTAAATTATAAAAAAGAGTAGAAAAATCTAATAGATAGTTTTTTTGTTTGTTTAGTTTTAGTTTTTCGTTTTGCAAAAAAGTGCTATTCGCTCAAAAATTATTATATAGTTTATGTTATACATGTTTTTGTTTTAATCATAGTTTAATATGCAAATTTCTCAATTTTTTTTGTTACATCAATTTCTAGAAGAAAAAAAACATAAACTTAAACGCAAATTACTATTTTGTTATGGGAGTGGGAGGAGTAGGCGGGAAAAGTGGGGAGAGAAATGAATTGAAAATAATATGAAAAATATTGAACTGCCTGTCTAATTGTAAATTTCCAAAAATGTGTCAAATATGTGGGTGTGTTTATGAGAATTTAGAAGTGTGTGGATGTGTGTGTGTATGTGTGTCTTTATGCCGTAGTGGGTGATGCCGCAGCGCTGGCTGCATTGGTCAATGTGGGCGGATGCGTGGCATTCACCACGCGATTTGTATTGTCCCGCGTTTTCGAGTGCTGCAATTGCATTAGATAATGCTGCTGTGTGGGCTTATGTAAAGCCAAACGGGACAAGGCATCATCGATTGTAAACCATTGACGTTTGCGTCCAATGTTTCGTGAATCCTCCCATTCCTCCAGCTCCTTGGTTACATTCATAACAAACACCTCGGTGCGATGCATGTGATCGTTGTTCTGCGGGGGGAAGAAAATCAGGAAAATAAGTTTTAAATTAAATTACCAGAAATTTGAAATATTGTATAGCTTTAGTAGTAAAATGATATGGATATGTGTTTCCCCTTTGGCAAACGCTTATATAATTTTGGATGTAGGCAAAGACCAAATCGAAAGGATGATATGCTTTTATGCCTGCACAAAAAAAAAGGTTCCTGGACATCAAATTAACTTAATGTAGTGGCCCTCTAAATCATCTGATCCCTATTCTATGAAGCACTTCTAGGGCATATTAGGAAAGATTCTTGGAGGTTTTCGGTTTAGTTTTTGAACATATGGAGGAAAATATATAGAAAATAAGGGTGTCATTTGAATGCTCTAACTATGGACTGACCTTTCACTCACACTTGATGGTCAATTTATCATTAATTATAAAACGATACTAAAAATTGTAAACTGGACGCGTTCATCAAGCCACAGGTTTACTTGGGATACAATTAGCATTAAAACAACATACAAAATATTTCTTAAAATTGATTTTGTCTGCTGATGACGATCCCAATGGCCATGTTCAGCAGTAGGAATGATCGCTGAGCAGTTATCGAAAAAAAGAAGGTATATCGAATGGTATCTGCTGAACAAAGTGCTACATTTTTGGACAAAAACTTCAAAAGACCATTTTTTAAAAGTATAATCGATTCGTGTCAACATGGAAATAGCATAAAAGTGGTCAAACATAAGTTTTAGAATACTTTTTAGTTTTTTAAAATCATGTATCGCCCATAAAAAACGAAGTTTTAAATTAAGTGCATAAAATGATACCAAATACGTGTATCGGTATCGAAAAAAAACCTATCGATATACTATAACAGCTGTATTACTTGAAAGGAGCGTACTATTTTCTCGCTACATGCTCTAATAACATGAAACATCCTGATACTATCGAAATACCATATCACTGAAGCTTAGCAGAAAGATCAGGGAGCAAGTTCTTCTGCTGAACGCGGCCACTGATTAACTAATTTCCTCGTTTGTTAAAGGAAACCATGTTGAGCACTCTTAAAAAGTGAGGGAGACGAACTCTGTTTTCTTTTTAAAGTTGAAAATGTTCAACAAAAGGCAGAGAGCATCTACAGTGAAAAGGTTCACATCAAATTTCTGACCACAAATTCTTTAAACTTGATATCCCTACTCTCCTTTTGACAAACATTAATCGATTTCTTCTATGATTATAGTGTAAATGGGCAGGATCACCGGTAAACCGGAATCTAAACCTCAGCTTGTTCTTCAACACAAAATGCAACTAAGCTTTAATCAAATCTTACCTCAAAAACGCCCAGACAACGACCCAAACTGCCCACAACGCCAGCCTCTTCCAAGACTTCACGTACAGCGGTAACAGATGGTTCTTCCTCGGGTTCTACACCACCACCAGGAACAATCCATAACTCCGGACGGCGTGAGGAGGTGACCAGTAGCACCTGCAGAAACAAGACAATTAAACAATATCCCTTGAAAAGTATTATCAATTCAAACATTTACCTCCGCTTCGTTCTCGGAGCGTACACAAATGCAGGCAGCGCGTCGCCTGAAGCCATCTTTATCATAGATGCGCGTCGAATTGGGCTTCTCCTTGACCATCTGCAAAATTAATCAAATGTTGTTTATGGTCCGAAAAAAAAACCTTAACATATATATTTTTTAAAATTATTAACAACTGATAAAAACGCACAAGCTTAAGCTCTCAATTTATCATTTTATTGCTGTCGCGTTTAATTTGAATGTGCCAGCACACGAGAATCGTGATTTCGTTCTTATCAGATACAAGATTAGACCCCGGGAAAAAAACGACAAAATTGCAGCGCCAGAGGCTTATCAGCCAAACGATGTTTCGGTGTGTTTGTACCAGGTCCCCTTTGAGGAAATACCTTGCCTTGAATGGTATCAAAAATACTCTATACTTTTAGGGAAAGGTGAAAAAAAAATAGGTATCCCTTGAGATTTTATAGAACTAAACCAAATATATGTTAATAGTATTCAAATTGGAGAATATGGACCAACGTTAGGCAGCTATAACATCAGAATACTACTCTAGCTACACCCTGTATAATGATTTTAAAGCTATTTCAACGTTTTGTAGGAAATCTACTTTGAAAATAAGTGTTAAAAGCAGAGATTTTTTAATATAAAACAGAAAAATTACTAAATTTAGTAATAATATCAAGATCTAAACCACAAAGAACCATCAAATTTTCATGTTTTGAGCCAAAAAGCTATTTTAAAACCGAAAAGGTGGTTAAGATCTCAAATCCACATAGTTTTTATATAGTATTGGTAAGCTAAACTGTTATCCCAACACAAACTTGCCATCTTCAGTGCCCCCATAAAAAACACCCTGTACTTAAGCGGCCAGCAGCTGAAGCTGCGCTCTCACAATTTCAAATATTAAATAGGATTCACATCGTGAGGCTATCCTGCATACGTTTATAGTTCTTCAATATTTGTTTTTTTATTCCAACATCTGGAAATTGGCGTGCTTACTTTTCCGAGTTGTGTAAGTACGCGGCGGCGGCAAAAATATAAACCTTGGACAGAAGATTGCGGCGGCTGCAACAAGTGTGTGTGTGTGTGTGTATGTGTAGGGGGTTTGTGTGTCCGGGAGCCGGTCTGATCTCGTGCCGACTATTGCCAGGTGCTTTTTGGTCGGTCGTTCGTGTCTCGTGTGTGCAAAAAAAAGCTGCCGTTGTATGTGTAATTGTTGTTGTTGTCGAAGTAACGAAAAAAGAACTGCGCGTCAAGTGTGTGTGTGTGTGTGTGTGTTGCCGGGGGCGGGGGAAGGTGTGTGTGTGTGTGGGAGGAGAAACAGAAACTTGTTGAAATTTTTTAAACAAGAACAACGAAAATTGAAGAAGAAAAAAGGAAATAAAGCGCAGACAGGGCAGAATTATTTAACTACTTTTGCAATGGTTGCATGTTGTTGTTGTGTTGTGTGTGGTATTGTGTGGGAGAGGAAGAGAGACCGCGGCGGTGAGAGAGAGTGTGAGAGTAGAGTGAGAGAGTAGTTATTTGTCGGTGTCGGTGTCTTTGTCCTGCTGCCGCGAGAACACGCTTAGAATCTCTGAGCCGTTGCTGTATTTGTAGCAATTTTTTCGCTTTTTTGTCGTCGCCGACGCACAAGTTTTTATCTGAATGCACATGCGTTTTCCTTTTCCATTGCTGCTACACTCTGGCAGCTTTTTACCGGAAAATCGAAAATCTATTGTGTGGGAATTTGGATGAACTCGATTTCGTTGCGGCCGCTGGACACGCCGCGCACGTTTGGTTTGCTGGTGACCGCTTTTTAGGTTGCCGTTTTGAACAAAATTGTTGTTAATTTTTTTTTTTACGTATTGTCGCCAGTGTGACCGCAAGCGGCGTAGACGAAAATACAAACTAAGTGTTGTGAAGTGAAAATACCGAAATGTGCGCGCGAGTTAAGCGAATGGCTGCTGCTGGAACGTGAACTAGTGGTTCCCTTTACAGTTGGAACTGGTTGGCGGGTAAGTTTGAAATAAGAAAACCTAGAATAGTTGCAGTTGAAAAGCTTTGCCTTCGATCTGCAGTAAATGTGAATTATTCTTTATATACAAACGATGAAGATTAAGTACTGATACACACTGGCAGGTGTTCACGAAATCCAAACCAAATCTAAATCAGCCTCAAAGCTGATTTCAATAAGGGCCGTTTTCGAATCGTTTACATAGAGCTATCTGTCACATAAACCTACAAATAACAGAACAAAATCTTAGTTTATCTGACACATAGGAGCTATTTAGAAGATAAGAAATTGGTCCCAAGTCTTTTGGTATGACCCTTACTTGCTCTGAGCACACTGGATATAGTCTCGATAGGAGAGCTGATCTAAAACTAACCTTAATTAAATCAAAAATTTCTTTCAGAAATACCATTAAAATGTTCAAAACTCTCGTATAAAATGATTTAGATTCGAAATCCACCGCCAACAGCTAGAGAGAGTAAAGCCCAAAGCTTCCGCCCCGAGCTTTTCCCCTCCATTCAAACTCCGCCGCGAATTATGCTACAGAAAGTTAGTTTTAAAAATTTCCACAATCCTTACAAATATAGTTCTTGCATTATTTCGCCTGGTTTCACTTTAAAGTCCCCCCATTTAAACCCAGTCGGCAATCGAAATGATTTATAGTCCTCCCTCCGCACCAAAGTTACAGTCTCGCACAATTTTTTGATACGCTGCCAACAAATGGCAGCAGGAAGACAGGAGGAGCAAGCATTTTATGGCCAAAAATTTGCCTTGCATTTGTTTCTGTTTCTCTGTGTAAGCTTTTAATGCAACTACTTAGAGAGGCAATCCCCAAACCCCAGCCCCACATTCTGCGTGTCCTTGGCTTGCCTTAACCGTTTTACTGCCGGCGGCGCCTTCCACCTTCGCCTCCCCAGCTAGCGACACATTGGTCCTGCTCGGCTGCGCCCTGATCTTTGCCCACTGTACAGTGTAAAAAGCCAAATTGCTTATTTCTTAATGCATTTGCCATTTCTTAGACATTTTCCTTGGGTTTTTTGTGTGTGTTCTCAAATGAATTATGGATTTTATGCATTTCTTTTTCATTGGGTGGTCATGCAGAAGTGTTAAACAGTTTAACACGTTGTGTTTTGTGGACGCTTTTCGGTATGACTTTCTTTTGATTTGAAACTGTTGGTTGAATTTGAAATTTTGTTTTTTTTTGGTTCGGCTTTTTCATTCTCCGTGTGTTGCACTTGAATTTAGTATTATGAATTGGTTCATAGGCGTCGCTGTGGCTGTTGGGAAAAAAAAGACATAAATTTTGTATATTTGTATAGCCAGAGGAAATGATGTTGATTAAGGGCTGCTGATGCAGCAGGGGTAGAAAATTATGAATTTTATATTCAGTGGGACTCACAGATATCCATAAAATTAGAGAAACTAGAAATTGAGGTCTAAAGGAAAACGTAATACTAAATCATGAACCAATCTATCACCTTGAAATATCGAGCTCTACTATCCAACAGCAAATCTAAATGTTTGAACAAATTTAGAAAATATTTTCATGAATAGTAACTATAAAACTGACGACAATAGCTAGTGAACGTGACCGGGTGTGCCTATATTCTTTAATAGAAACCTTTTCCATCTTTCTTAAGGCCGTTTCTACTGTTCAGGAATTTTGGTTAAATATCAAATTTTTTCGGATATTTTACTTAAAAACAGAGTTATGAGTCTATTGGATGAAAAACAGCAATAGGCAATAACATAGGCCTCGTTTTTTTTAAATATATTGAAGAGTTAGTGGAGAACTCATAAGATTTTCGTGTGCTGATCACAAATCTGTCTACATTTTTAGTAATTTGAGGCTGAAGTTGCTTCAATGCCGTTTTTTTTACTCTTCTGTGTGCTCTTTTTCAACTGTTTTTTGTGGGGAACTTATGCTATTATTTAAACTCTCTTTCATATTAAACTACAGTATTACTTCTTAGCTATTAAATAAATTATGCCACACATTTATGCGATTTTTTTATGAACATTTTGAACAATAGTCTTTGCATACCTATGGGCGGTACAAAATACGGTCGTTTTTAGCACATCTATAGAATGTGGTATATCTTTGCTTAAAAAAATCTTAGAAATATTTGGCAAAGTTGATTTTGTAGCTAAGAAAATGTACTTTTAGATAACATCAAAGTCAGCCTTATAAAAAATGTCGAAAAGGAATCAATATATGAATTTTGAACAACTTTAAGTTAAAATAATCAAATATCTAGACGTTATGGAATATTTCCGAAACCAGTTTCCTGATAGAAGATTCGTATCTTCTGGACATAATTAGTAATCAATATTATTTAACAATCCGTTCAAGGAATGTTGAAGATTGGATGAACGATAGTCGAGTTATAGGTAGACTGAAACAGTCATGAGCAGCACTTTACACACCTTATCACGTATGTATGATGAATTCAAACATTTAGCAGAGTTGCCAATATTCGAATAAAAAAATCATCTAAATAATTATTTGAAATCAAATGTTATTTATTAGATTTTATTTGTAAATAATTAAAAATAAATAACGATCATTCGAATGATTATCTTCTGTAGTATGTTATGGTCGGGCTTGACTGACTTTCTTAGGCTTTTTTATATGAAGTTTTCAATTGCATCGAAATCAGTTTCTGATCTTGTTCACTTGTTCTATCACTTGATCAGAAAATGTACAATAGAGAACCACCGAATAAGTGAACAACCAAGTGAAACACTGACCTAAGTGTAACTAACATTATGCATTTGATATAGAAAACGTCTCAAAGCTCTGGCTAAACATAGATCTAAGAAGAAATACAAAGAAATACAATATTTTTATAAGTCATCAAACTCATAAATGAAATGAGCCTCTCCGAAACGCTTTCAATTGCTGTTTTCAGTGCGGTTCAGCACTTTCAAAAGAACACTTAAGAGCTATTAATAGAGATGGTTCGGTTCGGGTTCGGGTTCAGGTTTAAGGTTCCTAAAACCGGATTCATTTTGTCTAATTGAAAACCAACTATTTATTGATAGCTTTCGTAATCGAGTTGCTCCACAGTCCCTAAATTTTAGCCACTGCAATTGCCAAATAATGTCCTTCAACTTCACTTGCAGCGCCCTGAAACCAGTTAACCGTTTCAAACCAGGACAAGTCAAAAAAAAAAAAAAAAACAATTTAAATAGCAATTCTTTCCATTTATAGTCTCAGTTTTTTTCGCCAGCCTTTTTTTTCCTTCCTCTGCTGCTGTCCTTTATCCTTTGGTTTTTGTGGTCAATGTTTCTTCTGTCCTGTCTGCCATTTACCCGATTCCCTTAGGTCAACTCCTTCGCTCCTGGGCGCAACATCATGAATTTAAATCAACTTGACTCCCCCCGCTCTCGCGCCGTCTCTGGCCCTAAGTTACTATTAATTGACTGCGAATTTAGTTCGGTTCATTGAAAAGCAATTGTGGAAATGCTGCAGGTGTTGGCACCGCCAGGATATTGTCGTTAATTACTTATTTAGTGCGGCCACCGGAGTTGGGGCGTGAGCTGACTTTTAAACCGGTCACATTCTTGGCAACATATTGCCTGTCCCGGCCAGTCACCTACAAACGCAATTTGGCAACAAATTCACGAAACAGACACACACAACACAAAACCAGAATTATACAATTTATGCGATTTACGAGCTTGGCTCCCGTTTTTAGTCCTTGCAGCTCCCTTTGTCGGGGTTTTTGTTGTTGTTTTCTTTTTTTTTTCTTGTTGTAGCTTGCCTCAAAACTATTTCTATGGCTGCGGCGCCTGGCCCTGGGTCCTGGGGCTAGGATATGCCGTATTTCCGTTTACATAATAAATTTGCTAACCACGTTCTGTCGTCGTTGTCGTTGTCCTGCTCCGCCATCAAGTGCCTTGTGGTTTCCACTCTCTTTTTTGTCTCGCTGAGGCTGAGGCGGAGGTCGTGGCACCTTAAAAGCAACAACAACAACAACAACAACACCAACACCAGAAAACTTAACTAAAGTTTTCAATTTCGCTTTATAAAACTTTAAGTTGCAGTTGGCTTTGATTGACGGAAGTCAATTGGCTGCAAAACAACTTTTGCTTAATCATGGGGCGGCCCATGCTCTTGGCCAGCTCTCTAATTAATCTATTAAAGTCGCCTACAAAAAATGGTTAAATCGAGGAAGTTGCTCCAGTTGGCGTCGCGCGACTTGGAACTGGCCGCTTCCGTTTTCCGCTGGAAGTGAAATCTGCACCAAAACGGATGCCAATAAATTGCCTGACATGTCGGCCGGTGGGCGAACTCAGTTCATAGATCCTTCCATCAACTTTTCGTTGACTACTTCTAGCTCTAGCTGTCCCATAACCAGACGGTTCAATAACCTGATCCTCTGCTCTGTTAATGGCTTGCCACACTTTACATTAGCGTCACAATTTATTGGCCAACTGGCGCAGCGCGGACGCTGTCCACTTGGTAGCCTCCAAAATGGTCATAATAATAATGAAAATTTTCTGCGTCGCAGTCGCCAGCGAGGCGTTTGAGCGCATGTTTGGGCGCCTGTTGACCAAGTCGTCAAGTCACCACGATTCCCAGTGCGTAAGCAGCAGCTCGGCGGCGGCAGGCGGATTGGCACCGACCGGTTTATGTCAAATGCTATTGACAGGTGCCTAGAAGTTGACTCGCTGCTGCTCCAGATCCCGCAGCAGCAGCAGGCTCCATTTGAATTGATTTTGGTATAAATTTATGTTTCCGCATTCCGCAGTTCCTCGGTAGAACTCCTGCGTTAACACCCACAAAAAAAAAAACCTTGGCCATTGTACTGCTGCTCCTGCTCCTGCTGCTGCTGCTGCTGCTGCTGCTCCTCATCCTCCATTGGCTTTGGCGGCTTCCTTTGTGCGGTGCAGTGCGGTGTGTGTGCAGTTTTTAGATTATTTGTTGCTGACAGCTTCATGAAATATTTATTATTATGGTCTTCTCCAGGGCCTCGCTCTCCCGCAGGTGTTGGGGGTGCGCACCCATACCGATTGCCGGACATAGGCAAAGCAGCTACCAAAATTGAGGTGTCTGCGCGCGAAACTTAAAAGCGAAATCGCCGCCGCCCCGCCGACAACACGGATCAAAGACGCGCTCCGTTCGTCCGCTCCATGGAACAATGCTGCGTTAAAGGTAATTGTTTGTCAATTACTTGACTCCCGAGCCGAAGCCCAAGCCAAAGCCGAAGCTGAGGACGCAGCGCGTGGCCCGGTCCCTGCTCTTCTTGGGCCAATTATAGGCAGCCAAGCTCGTTAGCATACACATGGCACACAAAATCCGTATCCGTATGGCAATCGCTGGTATCGTGGACCGATAATCGCTTGGAGTGTAAAATTATTTAATTCTCCGCTTATCGCCGCTGCCGTGGAGCAGTTGTACATGGAGAGAGATTCGCTCGCTTTCGATTTGAGTGTGTGAAAATGTGTAGCAGTCGAAATAACAATGATATCTGGAATGGGCATGGAGTGGAGTAGGGATTTGAGGTATGTGTGTGGCGGCGATAAGGTATGCTGACTGTGTCGGTGAGGTTGGATAAGTAGAGCAAGGAAGCTTGGTTAGAGGTATGGTAGGGATAAATTCAAATAAAGTTGAAGGGAAGATCGAGTTAGGGTTAAGATAAGGATTCGCAAAGGTAGAGGCAGGGTTAGGGTAAGGTTAGAGTAAGGTTGGGGTAAGATTAGGGTAAGTATAGCTTACTGCTAGGGTACCATTAGGGTCAGGTTAGCGTAAGTTGAGGATAAGGTTGGGATAACGTAAGGGTAAGGTTCAACTAGGTTTCAGCGAAGGTTGAACTGAGAATAAGCGTATGAGATAAGGTGGAAGAATGAGAGAATGAGAGAAGGTTGAGCAAAGTTTGGGTTTGGGTTGAGTTAGGGTTGAGCTAATGTTGCGTTAAGGTTGAGCTAAGTCTGAGCTTAGGTTGAACTGAGGATGTCCTGAGTTTGAGCTAGAATTGATCTTAGATTGAGCTAAGTTTGAACCTGGGTTTATCTATGGTTAAACTAAGGTTGGGATAAGATTAAGCTAAAGTTGAGCTAAGGTTAAGCTTAGCTTTGGCTAAGTTGGTGCTAAGGTTGAGCTCAAATGGAGCCAAGAATGAGCTAAGTTTGAGCTAGAGTTGAGCTAAGGTTTGGCTAAGGTTCGGCTAGGGTCGAGCTAAGGTTGAACTAAAGTTGAGATAAGGTTGAGCAAATGTTGCGCTAAGGTTGGGCTTAGCTTGGCCTAAGTTGGTGCTAAGGTTGAGCTAGCATCGAGCCAAGGTTAAGCTTAGCTCGAGCTAGAGTTGAGCTTGGGTTTGTCTAAGGTTGCGCTAAGGTTAAGCTTAGGTTGAGCTATGGTTGAGCTTGGGTTAAACTAAGGATGTGCTGAGTTTGAACTAGAATTGATCTTAGGTTGAGCTAAGTGTGAGCTAGGGTTAATCTATGGTTAAACTAAGGTTGGGATAAGATTAAGCTTAAGTTGAGCTTAGGCAGAGCTTAGCTTGGGCTAAGTTGGTGCTAAGTTTGTGCGATAATCGAGCTCAGGTTGAGCCAAGTTTGAGCTGGGGTTGAACTAAGGTTGAGCTTAGGTTGACCCGAGGTTGAGCTTAGTTTAAGCTAAGTTTGAACTAACCATGTCCTGAGTTTGAGCTTGGGTTGGTTTAAGGCTGGGCTATAGTTGAGATAAGGTGGAACTAAGGAAGAGCTTAATCGAAGCTAGGGTTGATCTAAGGTTGAGTTAAGTTTAAGCTAGGGTTGAGCTATAGTTGAGCAAAGGCTGAGCTTAGCTTGAGCTAAGTTAGTGCAAAGGTTGAGGCAAGTATGAGCCAAGTTCTAGCTAGGGTTGAACTAAGTCTGGGCTAAGATTGAAATAAAGTTGAGCTAAGATTGAGCCAAGTTTGAGCTTAAGCTTAACTATGGTTGAGCCAAGCTCCTGCTAGGGTTGAGCCAAGAGTGAACTTACTTTGACTTAAGGTTGAGCTAAGGTTTCGCGAAGTTTGAGCAAAGTTTGAGCTAAGGTTTCACAAAGTTTGAGCTTAGATTAAGCTAAGGTTCTTCGCAAACCTTAACTGAAAGTAAAAACTAAAAGTAGACTAAGCTGTTTGTTGAACAAGAATCTGCTTTCGATAAGGTTACATAGCTGTCTCTACCTGAGGGTATTGAAGCGTCACCATTTGCCAAATCTCCATTTGCTACGGCTGTTCTTTTAGTTTACACAGAAAAGTAATTTCGAGCATGTTGCCACAATCAGACGATGCCGCTGCCACCGCCGCCGCCGCCACGAGATGCTTTGATATGCTCCAGTCCCTGGGTCCTGGTCCAGTTTCGAAGGTGTTTGTTTGCTCCTCCTTAATTGCTTGCGATTTTCAAATGCTGCTGCTGCCGCTGCTGGACGCATTCAATTTATCACTGGGCAGGAGTAGGAGTTGTGACATCCACAGTTGACATTTTATTAGGCGATAACGATAAATTTACCAAGATTTATGATGTGGGATGTGGGAAACTGCCAGTTCACACTAACCATTTCAACAATTATTGATCACTTGCCGGCTGCACGCACTAATGAGTTGATATTTGTAGATCAATTTGTTGTTGCAACATGATTTTCTAGAATATTTTCAAATCGTTTTTCTGAGCGCATGCGGGCGTTGTTGGCGTGGGTGCCAGCTTCAGACACTCGATGCTTAACAGCAAATTATGCAAATTTCACTTCTTCTAGAGCAACTCCTCTTCCGCGCACTGTGTGTCTGGCCCCGGTCTGGGACTGTCTGTCGTCTGCTCTTTGTGGGTGGACAATGTGACACGCGTCGTCGTGAAAAACAACAGTTTACTCGCTGCCAGAGACTCCAGCACCAACAGCTCAAGACTGACTCCGAGGCCAGGGCCAGACAGTTTTACTGTCTTGACTGGCAAAATTTATATTATTTCATGCAATTTGTCATCGTTTTGCCAAGCGCAAAAAGAAAGATGACTTCGTATGGTGCAGAATCATTCACATGGCTTAGATTTGGACTGGTTGGGCGAGTTGACAATGTATGTGGTAAAAGCTAGAAATTGTGGCAATTTATTTCTCCTTTTTGAGTAGTTATATTTAGTTTTGGCAAAAGATATTAAGCAAGTCCTTATATAATATCATCTTACCACTGCACGCTGCTAATATGTCGGAACTAATCGGATGGGAAGTCTAAAATATTGTGTGTATTCTTAGATGAACATCCACTGACGGATTATATAAGTAATCCATAGGAAATATGATGCAGAATGTTGTCGAGTAAACTGTGTGAGCTAAACGATAAGTTAGATATCTATGGAAGAATTTTAAAAAGCATACAGAATGAAACTTGTATACCCTTGCAGAGGGTATAGTGAAATTATCCAGATGTTTGTAACGCATAGAAGGAAGCATTTCCGACCACATAAAGTATATATATTGTTGATCAGCATGACGAGCTGAGTCGATATGGCCATATCCGTCTGTTTCTATGCCATCTCCTCCGTCAGTTTAAAAGCAATCGCGACCAAACTTTGCACGAAGTGTACTAGTACAAATACGCTGCACATTTGTCGGAACCGGCCGGATCGAATGACTATAACATATAGCTGCCATAGGAACATTCAGTCGAAAAACTAGTTCTGGTGAGAAAAACTTTTTTATTTTTAATGCAAACGTCTCCAAAATCTGTATTTACTAGTTTTTAAGGCTTCTTCATAATTCTGCCAATTTTGGGCGAAATCAGACATCTATATAGTATAGCTGCCATAGAATAGTAAGCTTAGAAAAATAGTCTTAGTAAGAAAAACTTTTTTGTTTTCAATGTAAACCTCTTTAAAATTGGCATATATTTATTTTATAAGCTTTCACACAATTCTTCAAAGTTTTACTAAAATCGGATGACTATAGGTTATAGCTGCCATAGGAACGATCGGTCGAAAAACAAGTATTAGTGAGAAATACTTTTTTGTTTTCAAAGAAAACGCCTCCAAACTTTGTATTCTCTAGTTTGCTATGCTTTTCCATGATAACACAAAGTTTGCTCGAAATCGGACATCTATTTAGTATAGCTGTCATACAAAAGTAGAGTCAGAAAAGTAGTCTTATTGAGAAAAACTTGTTTGTAATCAGTGGATATGTTCTTCAAATTAGTTAAAAAACGTGCTGAAAGGGTATACAAACTTCGGCCGAGCCGAAGTTATCTTCTATATCTAAGTTATCCTCTATTTTCATATATTTTTTTTCAAGTTTGAAGCTTTATTGTGAAAAACTTATTAGAAAATCCTTTTTCAAAGAATTATCCATAGCTAGCCTTTACTTTTTTCCATCTTACTGGTTATTTTGGTATAAGATCTCGAAAAATCTAAGCATCTTTTGGTCAATCCTATTCTATCTATTAAATTTTGGTATTCTTCAACTTCTCCTGCTGATCCTCAAGGGTATGCGTCCTGAAAACAAATGGTAGTTGGAAGGTGCAATCTCTGGGCTTTCCCAGGTCTTCCCTTTTCAGAGTTTCATGATATTTCTGCTCGCTGCTGCTTTCTCATAAGAACGAGAGTTGTCATGTTGTTAAACTACCTTGTAGTGCATTTTTCTTGATTTCTGGGCGTTTTAACTTTAACGCTTGGCTCAAACATATCACTTTAGTTCTGTAGATCAGTCGCAATAATGAGTGTGTGGGTCGGTTTTCATTAGTGAATGAGCATAAACGCCTACCAAGCCCAATTTACCGCCTCCTATATGTCCCGGGTTCTGTTTAGCAACCGGGGGCTACAAACGCGGAGCTGTGAGTCGACTTGGCACAAAGTAAAGCAGGTACACCCGGTCAGAAGCATTATCTCACTCTATGCAGGAGAGTTCCTGTCTTCCAAAGAAGCCCAGTCACAATACGATGGAAAAATCTCTTTTTTTTTGTCCTTGAAGCATCATATTATGTTTTGTAGGCACAAAACGTTGTCATTTTTGAGGTATACACAAAAATTATGTTGTTTACACTGCAGCGAAATGACACATACTGAAATAAAAAGCCTAATGATGAGGCTTCCAAATGAAGTTGGCTGAAACATTGACCTATTCGATTAAGTACTAGTAAAGCAATCTCGGAATAATCCCTTTGAGCTGATTTGCATAGCTACAGAAAGCTTGTAGCCAGATGGGTGCCGCTATTACTCACACTTTCATACAACAAAGAAAGTTTTGAGAATTTATTTTAATCATAAGTCATCATAATACACTTCCTGTAAAAAATAAAGGAACAGTCAAACTAAAGAAGTGAAAGGCAATATGGCATAATGGAATAGGGATCCTTAACTACCGAACCTGAACCCGAACCGTACGCTCTTCTCCCTTAAGTAAATCTTAACGAACTCTAATACAAAATCACCATGAATGATTTCCCCCTGTCTGGCTCGCCCAACTCTGCCAGTTCGTACTATTTTCTTTAACAATTTTCCAGTTCATTTTATGTTGCTCTTTGCATACATGTATACGAGCAGTTCCTCTCGTCCTCCGATTTCTTTTTTTTTCTTTTATGCGACATTGAAAATATGTGGCACATTATATTGTTTGCATTTACATGCATTTATGAGTTATTAAATTGGTAAATTTATGGAGAGACAGTTGTGGGCGGACTTGGGGCGATGACAGGCGTGACAAGTGTGCGTAGGTGTGGCTGGAAATGGTATGGATGGAAAATGTAATGTTTATTAACCAAACTCCCCCAAAAAAAAAACCAAAATCAAAACATAAATTGTGCAAAATCTTTTCGTATATTACACTAATTAAAATGCAATAAAATGTGGCTTGAAATTGCAGGCTAATAAATCATTATGACTGCAGTTGATATCCCCAAACTAGTCCCAGGCCCAGTCTCTCGGGCCAGGGACTGCTTACCTAGGTATTGAGGCTTGAAAAGATTTGAGGTGTGAGCCGACAAAGGAAATGCGTGTGCAATTTGCTTGAAAAAGCGTTGGGCTCATCATCATTAGAGAGTGGCTTGGGTTGCTATATCTACCATCTATATGGTCCTACTATTTGCTTTATGATTTTGTTAATTCTCGCTGGCATGAATCAGTGGCGCAGTTGGCAAATGTTTCACAAAAGGAAGTTGGCATTCAGAGAATCTCTTAAGAATTTGTGGCACTATCAGTTCTATTTTCTGGGGGTTTTCAAACCTCCCCCCTTTTCAAAACCCCTTTTGGTGGTTTTCCTGGCACTGCCATAGACTTTGGCCATCTGGTGGGAAAACCAACTTTGTGGCCAAAAAGCTTATTAAAATTGCTTAAGCTTTGATCAAATATTTGTAGAAACGTTTTCTGTGCAGCAGCAGCAGCAGCAGCAGCTTCTACAAAATTATGCGCAATTTGGCCAAACACAATGGCTCCTCTTCTCGTTGCGGTTAATCGGCAATCAATATCATCATCCCGATACCCCAAAAGAGTGCTCCGACTTCCAATTGGGCTGCCAGAGGCGCGCCCATTAAACATAAACAAAATTAAGTGACCATTAAAATGCCATAAACTGGCGGCGGCGTTCATGGCCATGTCGCTGGATTAACCGCTCGCTGACCAGGGCCCTGGCCAGGCATCCTCAATCGAGGCACTTCATCGGCCCACATAAATCGTGTACTTGCCGCTTGTAGCTTTCAATTTGTGACAAGCAAAAAAAAAAAAAAAACAAAAAAGGCAGCTCCAGCTGAAGCTGGGGTGGACAGAAGTAACCAAACTCCTAGCGTATACAAAATGCTGCGTGGGTGAAGGCGGTTGTCATGTCAGGTCCTCCTCTAACCCCTACCCAACTCCTTGGGCTTACGCTTACGCAAAATGTTTCAATTAAGTTGTTGCAATAGAGAGGAGACTTGGAATGAGCTTAGAAGAGTAGATTTGGTACCTGCTAGGATTCTGTTGAAAGGGATTTGAAATTTGCTAAGATATCCTGAAGAAGTGTTAAGAAGTAGAGTGTCTTTAAAAGTTTTGTATTATTAGGTTTACTCATACTTTAACTCAATCAATTTAAAGGATTTTGAGCCAATATGTGAGTAAAGAAAAAGTCTTATTTGTCGCGACCCTCAACAAGAGCAAGTCAATTAGGTAGCCAAAAAACTTTTCCCAAGCGTAGCTGAAGAGAATGCAACAGCTAAGCCTTTAAGCGGATCAAGAAGCTGACGAAAAATCACAACAGGCGAACAATCGACGGCAACAAAGTTCTGAAAACATTGCTTCCCAGCGTGTTTCTTAAACTACGCTACAGCCCAGCTTCAAACCTGCGGAAACGCCAAAGCAGGCTAGCAATCGACGGCAGTAATACGCTAAACACATCGAATCCAAAAATTGCAAAATTTTCTCCATTTTTATATGAGTCAAGAAGAGTAAGACAAATGAGTAGCCAAGAAACATTTTCCCTGAAGAGCGCTACAGCCCAGCTTGAAACCTGCGGAAACGCCAAAGCAGGCTAGCAATCGACGGCAGTAATTCGCTAAACACATCGAATCCTGAAATTGCAAAATTTTCTCTACTTTTAAATGAGTCAAAAAGAACAAGACAAATGAGTAGCCAAGAAACATTTTCCCTGAAGAGAATGCCACAAGCGGATCAAGAAGCTGACGAAATGTCACAATAGGCGAGCAATCGACGGCAACATTTTGCTGAAATTATAGCATCCCAGCGCCCTTCTAAGTTTCCGCTACAATCACAAGCGCTTCCTCCCAGCTTGACATCTGCGGAAACGCCGGAGCAGGCTAGCAATCGACGGCAGAATTTTGCTAAACACATCGAATCCTAAAATTGCAGCATTTTCTTCATTTTTATATGAGTCAAAAAGAGCAAGACAAATGAGTAGCCAAGAAACGTTTTCCCAAACGGATTAAGATGCTAACGAAATGTCAGAGCAGGCGAGCAATCGACGGCTGTAATTTGCTGAAATCATAGCATCTCAGCGTCTTTCTAAGTTTCCGCAACAATCACAAGCGCTTGACATCTACGGAAACGCCGGAGCAGGCTAGCAATCGACGGTAGAAATTTGCTCAGACTTATTCTCTGTGTCTCTCTATGTTTTATGACAGTGAAGGGGAGGCAAAATATTTAAAGCATAAAAAACCTTATCAGCATATCGATTTTGCAGCAGTTTCGAGAAATAATGTCTATGGCAGCTTGTGATTTAAAAAAAAAAACAGGATAGTTGAATTTGAAACGAGTTTGCTCACATTTTAGTGGAAGCTTATGAGTCTCAGCTCTAGGCTATGAACCATGTTTCACTCTCCAAATCAGTTAGGGTTGACTTAGACTTTTTCTATGCCTCGCAGCTTCAAAATTATCGTTGAATTCTTATTACGATGTTTTGAAATATCAGGACATGCTTTATTTAATGTTAACTAAAAAGCCATCAAAGTGCTAAAATATTCAAAATAATATTCAGAGTTTAAGAAACTAGAAAAAGCATTTAGCTATCTGCTTACTCTGAACTAGATCGAGAAAGTTTTCTTAAAATTGTATTAACTTAATTTCTAAAACTTTCACAGAATACGTTCGTAACGAAACTTGGTTTTTCGAAACAAATATTTTTTCAAAAAGAAGCGCTAAGTTTTTGGTGTTGCTTAAATTGAAGCTATCGTTGTTTTGAACCGGTTCAAGGGACTCTCAAAACTTAGTTAAGCCAGTTCTTGAATTTCGAAATCGAAATTCAAATAATCACTAAATTTATCTCTGTTTATCGAACATCAGTTTATTATTTCTATGCACTCACGTTTGAGCCGCCAGTGTACACCTCTAGCTGAAAATGGCCAGCCTTTAAAGTGAAAAATTAAGGCCGGATGTGAGAAATGGCCAGGCGGCACGCAAATCATAAGCTCGGGATCATCTCCTGTTGGCAAGCTGCGGGGTTGCCAGCATCTCTCTCTCTCTCTCTCTCTCTCTTATTATTGGATCATTCTTGGTGGTGATTGATTTATCGGCTGTAAAACGCCAGCTAATTGAGTTATATTAAGGCTGCCGCTGCTGCTCTCTTTCGCGAACTCTCACACTGTCATTGGGCGGCGATCAGGCGGCCTCCGTTTGATGGAAACGACGTCACTTGACTTTATATGGCTAAAACGCGCCATTAATTGCCCCACAGTACCAGATACGAGCCGCAGGCCCAGCTTTAATATTTATTGTCAATTATTGTTAGTTTAATTGTCAATTATTAAAAATTGCTGACGTCTGTTGAAAAATTTCGTTACACACGGCGTATGTGCAATATGTGAAAATTGGAGGCAGCTCCATCAATGCGTAAGCTCAGGTGCGAGTGCCTGTCAGGGGGATTCGGGAGCGACTGAGTGGTTTATGGCTGAGAAAAGTCAGTTAACCAATTAGTTCGTAAAATGGCAGCTGGTGCTAGCTCTCATTTGGTTAGTTAAGTTGGGGTGTCTGCTGTACTCCACTCAGTTGTGTTTTCTTCCCCCTTTTTACAACTTAATGAAGCAAATCACGAGTAGAGAGATACATCACTCAGTCTCAGTCGCAGTCGCAGTTGCAGGTGCTAAAATTGGCCTCCGATTTTGTTTTACAACCTGCTTGCACTTTGAAATTGATCTGCAGTTGCAATCAGCAGCCTTACGATTGCCATCTCTCATCTCATCAGTCATTCATTCGCTCCGTTGACACAAGGCGGCACGATTAAGGCCAGTGGCCTCATTTATTTAGCTGAGCGTTGCCAATTGTTAATTTACTTATGGTTTAGATTAACGGACCAAACAATGGTCAACCATTTGTTTAACTCGAGCTTCTGCTCCTGCCTGCTCCAGCTTCTCCTCCCACTTGTGGGTGCAAAAAAATGCAATAAGCCAGCGCGTAAATCAACAGAAGGAACAAGACCAGGACATACCGCAGCAAGAGACCTGGTCGTTGCTTCTAATCAAGTTGGGCGGTCCAAGGACCAAAGCGACTCGGCTCATAAAAACCAAATGAATGAATGGCTGGCACATTGCAAAACCTGCAGTCGGCGAGAAGGCAAAAAACTTTACGACAAGCCGCACAAATTGGAAGCACTGTTTCTATTTTTTTTTTTTTTTGTTTTGTGTTAGTAGTGAAACAGGAGCAGGACACTTGACTTGAAATGCTCTGCTAAAGGAGTCTGCTAACAATTCTGGGGAATTCAAGATGGTTCAAAGATGATTGATCTCGTTTTAGTCTTAGATCAATGGATGCTCTTGAATCTCCACAAGTCTCTCAGAAATTGGTGGAAATTGCTTGGACCCAGTAAACAGATTTTCTTTAAACTTCATTTTAAACGACAATCTCAACAGTTTCTTAGGGTCGTCTTCAATTCTCAGGGCAAGAGCTAAGCTTTTCAATAGTTGCTCGTTAACTTATAGAGCTTATTCGGAGGATTTGGGTACTTAAGAACGGCATACGAATCGCTCAGAAGGCGCTTAAGAGTCGCTCAGAAGTCGCTCAAAAGGTGCTTAGCATCGGTAGATATTCAGCAAAGCAACTTAGTTTATAAGGAGTCTCCAGAAAGTCGCTCATTTCTTAAGCTTTTCACTTGTCTTCATTCTTCATTTGAGTGGCTCAGACGGTGTTATCCTAAATCAGAGAAGCTGAGTTAATCGAAAATGCTCTAAGGATCTGAGGCTTCATATTAGTTTTTTGACAGACAGCTCAGACAATTGAATTATAAACTAAATCCATTGTTTATCCACTCATAAGTCGTTGAGAAGTCGATAAGCATCATTCAGAAGTCGCTCTCCAGCTTCTCTTATTCCCGTGTCTTGACTTGTCTCTTCCTACTTACTTCACAGCCGCTGCCAGTAGCATTCAAGATGAAGGCTGTATAAAAGCTCAAATCTAGCATTAAATGTTCATCAAACTCATGCTCAGAATTGCTTGAGAGTTCTTTATTCTATATTTCTATTCTATCTCTGGAATGAACAACATCTAATAGCAATATCCAGAAGCAAACTAATTAAGCAAAAGAATGATTCTTTATTGTTGTTATTTGACAGAATACTTTCTTCCTATATATTCCATACTAGCTAGGACACTCAAAGCAAAGAGGCGAAGCCTATTTTATAATTGCCCCCTATGAAATTTTTATAATATTTTTAATTCATTATAAAGTTCCGAATGTCTCCATAATAGTCCGAAAAACTAACAAATTTTATTTTTTTTAAGCATTCAATCAACATCTACTCCTATAGCAAGCTATTAAGGACCTATTTCACTATCTGTCACATAAAGTAACAAATAACATAGGAAATTTGGAGTTTATCTGACACATAGTAGTTATCTAGGAGATGAGAAATCGGCCCTTAATCTTCTTTACATTAAAAGCTTATATGAAAATATCTTTTCAAATTTCATGTTTTCCCATATTGTTTTGTTTACTTTCCGTCTATTTCTTGTTGGTAATCAATACTGAAATATAATTCTATCTTATTTTGCTGTTTTCTGTACAGTTCGGCCCTCCTTCTTATAGCCTTTTCAGCAAACAGGGGAGCTTCTGCTTTCACTGCTGTCTTAGCCACTTTCTGGCGTCGATTGCTCGTCTGCTGCTTCACTTGATCAACACGATTGTGATTAATGCGCAGTTTCAGCAGCTCTCTGGGACATGATGTGTATAATAAATAAATGGTGTCGATTGCTCGCCTGCATCGGCGTTTCTGCAGTTCTTAACCAGGCCTGAAGCTCAAATTGTTTATCGCGCCGCATACAACCTTCCAACCATCCATTTTTCACCTAGGGAGTAGAGTTTTCGGAAAGATTTGGATGGTGTCAATTTTAATTTTCTATTTAGATCTTTGACATTAAATTTGTACCTAAGTATTCTGCGGATTCGCCACATTTCCAGGTTTCATTTCAGTGGAAAACTACTGTGAAAAGCTAAGCTTTCTCAATCTTATAGTTTGGGCTGTATGAGAGTCTATGAGTCAGTCAGGTTAAACACTTTTACATATTTAGAAGACATAGAAATTTAAAAATTTTTTGGGTTTGGTACCAAGAATGAAACATTTTGAACTCTTGCTTTCAACTGATCTTTCGCCTAGGATAGTATACGATCTGGCAAGTACAACTACTTAATCTAGCCTTTCAATTTGAAAAGGTAAAGTTTTTGCCTTTAACATTCAACGTGTTTATGTCAAATAAAACCAGACACGAGTTACCTACTCCTGACTCTAAAAATCGTAACAATTCTACAAAAAATCACTCCAAATGATTCTTAAGCGATCGGCGGCTGTTGATTAGATTAACTGGAAATCTACTAAAACGTCAACTAAAATTTACACCTCAAATTTGCCAATCCACGCAGCACCTTGGCGTCTTCCTTCTTAAATCTTTACACTTCTAACTCTCTTAAGGCTCTTACTTCTTTCCGTTAGACTTTAAAATACTTGTCGTTGTCTACGAATCATCATAAATCTCTTGAAAAGTGGGAATTTTGTGTATTTAGCAATACACAAAACCAATTCAAGAGCATCTGGCCTTCATCAGGCCTCACTTAGCCACTTCCTTCTTGTTTTATGAGCCGCACGGCTAGCTAGCAGCAGCAGCAGCAGCAACTCGCATCATGTTGATGCTGATGACAAAGGCCAAAAGAGTTTCAGTTTCAGTCTCACCCCACCCCACCCCCCCTCCTCCGCCCCACCCTACTGCCCACTTTGCGTTGTTTCAGCTGCTGCTGGCCATTTGCATGCCTTCGTTCGTGTCTTCTGGTACATAAATTTCGTTGGGTGCAAATGAAATGCAATTTCTGAGCCAAGTTCCCTTATCATTGCTGTATCATCAGCCGGGCACACAAATTAAATAAAAATTTTTGCTTGTCAAAGAGCCAAGAGGCAGTGGACGAAATACCTAAAAACTTGTAGGAGGTAGAAGTCGCCATCGACCACATTTACCGATTCCAATCGGTCTGGGGCTGCGCTCCGTTTGGCAGCGCCTCTAACAGATTGGAATCGCTCATTTCACCCGTTTCCCACACTCACGCACCCAAAAAAAGGAAAAAAGGAAAAACAAAAAAAATATTTGCCACATATTCTATGCCAAAAACAACTCAAAGCAAGAAACCGCATACAAACTATAAAAGATTTTGTTTGTTGTTTTTTTTTTATTTTTTCATATGCAAGCGTCAGATTAGCGGGGCAAGTCAGGCGCAGCTGCTGCCGCATTAATTACACCAGAGTGAGCTACGAAAACCTGCTTGGCGGGTCGACACTGGCACCCGCATAAGACTCCGCCGATTCCGACTCTACGCCAATCCTCCATTCATGCTGCGAGGAGCTGCCCATAAAATTCATAGCTTTCTGAATGTCATTTGTCGTTAACGGCCGCAAGTTTGTTTCCAAATTGACTTGGCGTATACGAAATGGCCCACAGCAGAAGGAAAAACAAATCAAATCAATTTGGCGAGCCACAAAAGTTGTTAAACGGTTTTTGAAGTTAAAGATTTTTTCAGTTCTAGAGATAAGATTGAGTGGTGGTCGTTTGATGGCAGCAGCAAAAGTTCTAGCCGTTGGCTGTTGTAAAATAAAGCTTCTTATATGACGGGTGAAATAATTTACTTGGCTTCAGTACTTTTTCTTACACACTTACTTACTTACTACTTACACAGCCGGTCACCTTTACAAGCTATTGGTGCCAGCTTTGAAGTAACCAGTAATGAAATAGCTTCTCAAACGTTTAGATTCGGCGTTAAACTATGGGTTCCTTTCTTTTGTGCGGCATTTGGAGGCACACAGGCTAAGAGACCGAGAGAAGCTCGGCTGGGCCCCTTTGGGCTATGTAAAGCTAATTTTTTGGACTTGAGCTCACGACCTGCTCCCAAGGTGAAAGCATAACAAATGACTGGGTTGACCTGGGAGATGTCGGAAATAATATCGAAGTATCGATATTTATACCCTTGCAAAGTGTATTATAATTTTGCCCAGAAATTTGCAACGCATAGAAATATTCATTTACGACCCTATAAACTATATATATTCTTGATCAGGGTGACGAGCTGAGTCGATTGACTCGTCTGTCTGTCTGTCTGTTTCTACGCAAACAAGTCTCTCAGTTTTGAAGCTTTCGAGCTGAAATTTTGCACAGAGTCTTCTTTTTGCTGCACACTACTAATATATCGGAACCGACCAGATCGGATGACTATATCCCATAGCTCCCATAGGAAAAATAGGTCGGAGAACTAGTTTTAGTGAGAAAAACTTTTTTCTTTTCAATGGAAACGTCTTCAAACTTTGTAATCGTAGGTTTTCTATGGTTTTTAAAATTCAACCAAGTTTTATAGAAAATCGGACAAGTATATGGTACAGCTGCCATACAAAAGATAGGTCTGAAAAACAGTCTTAGTTAGAAAAACTTTTTTGTTTTTAATGGTAGCATCCTACAATTTTGTATTTAATTGTTTCACATGCTTTCACTTAATTTTACAAATTTTTGGCCAAATCGGATAACTATATCATATAGCTCCCATACGAACGATCGGTCGGAAAATGGGAAAACGAGTATTTTTGAAAATATTTAAGAGAGCACTTGCAAGGGCATAAAAACTTCGGCACAGACGAAGTTAGCTTAGTTTTTTCGTTGTAGCATAATACAAACTTTTTCCTATTCCCATCGATTTTGAGTTGACTTTGAGTTAGTCCTTGAAATCAACACCTAATATTCACTTAAAATTTCGTCAGCGCTCAGTCAATTTGAAAATAAACATCAGAAGCCTTGCCATCTTCTGATGCGTAGTATCCCAACTAATCCAAAACTAGCTTTTTTTCTACCAGTTAAATTCTAGTTACCAATAACATGTTGCAAATTGTACATGCTTCAGTTGTAAACATGTCCTAGCTCTACTTTAAAGAATTGTTTGTGTAAAGAACCACATTAAAAAAGTATTCATTTCTGTTGTTCAAAACTTGATTCTACTTTTCTGTTTCAAAATCCAATCAAAATTGTCAAAAGTATTATCATCAGCTTGCCACACAGTTCTGGCTCAAAGTGAAGTCATCATTTCAATTCTGGTACCCGCAACTTTAATTAACCATCCAATAATGACTTAACAACTCCACCAAACAACAAAGTTGCCTTTACGAACCTTTTTCCTTGGAAAACGTACTCATTTATGCTGGAGATCGCCACCATGCCTGGCATATAAATTATGAGCCGGCGAACGGATGCCTTCCCTCAAGAATGTCATAGCTGGCCATTTTCATTGTCCTCTGGTCCTACGAGCGATGGGAGCGATAAGCATATTGGTCCACGATCCGCACAACGATTGTCGTACCAAAGTGGCAAGAGCAATTTGTAGTTGGGTGAACGTGTAGTGACCAAAACGGCAGCAGCAAATGTTTCTGTTTCTGTTCCTTTGCTGTTGGCTGCCGCTTAATTAATAGACAGTCTCTGTCTCAGCCCCAGTCGGCTGTCCGCTGACCACTTACCACTTGCATATGATCAGTATGTGTTGATTAGTGTGGTCATAGTCATAGTCTGGTATCGCGTACATATCTCGAAGCGGCTTTTATGGTCCGTTGACAATTTTTTTGTTTGTTTGTTTGTTCAGTATTTTGCCATATGTGCAACGGCCTTCGTGGCAGTTCTTGTCGCATAAATCAACCGCAGCTGCAAGTCAGCCGAAAAATTACAAATAGAAATAGTGAAATACACAAATCACAATTGCGGGTGTTTGCTCGCTGTTCCCAGCGACCTTAGAAACTATGCGACACAAATTTATGGCTCCGCATTGCAATCATGCGAAATCAATGAGCTGGCTAAGGTCGCTCGTGTGTGGGTGTAGCCCCTCCGGCGTCAACTCTGACTGCACCTGCAGCTGCACATCCAAGCGCATGCAAATTTGTGATTAAGGTCAGCTCAGGCAGCATCATCATCATTTCGGCCTCAGTCTGGGGGCTTGGACCCGAGAATGTCTTGTGGGTGCCTTGCAGTCTTTTGGCTCTGAGGTCCGGCCGGGCAGGGGGCATCGTTTGTCAAGCAGCGAGGACGCACACACAGCGCACGCCCCGACAGTTGAGACGACCTGCGGATGGGGATCTCTTGCCGGGTTCTTTTTTTTTTTTTTTTGGATTTATTGCTTGGCTGTTGGAAAGTAATGATGAGCTCTAAGAATGCAAATTTAAGTATGGAGAACTGTTTATTGTGAAAACTATTTATTTTCGACTTGGGTTTTTTGAATAGGTATTAGTTTTAATGAAATATTTTGGGAAGAGGAACAAAATGGTTTTTATTGTAAATAGCTTGTCATAAATAAATGTCAAAGGTCGAGTGCTTTAGCTTTCAGATAAGTCGCGTAGATCGCACAGAAAAGAATGACACAGAAACAGAGAAACTTACGACAAGCTACATTAACGATTCAGCAATAGCCTGCCTCTGCTTAGATTGTTGTCTCAGGAGCTCTCTTTGATTGCTGTAATCGATTGCTCGCCTGCTACGGTGTTTCTGCCACTTGTCATCGTAATAGAGATTGTTTCACAGTCTCATCGGCTCTGTGGAATGCGATGCGCTTTGGAAAATGCTGGCATCGATTGCTCTTCTGTTCCGGCGTTTCTGCACATTTTATCCTGCAATCTCCAGAGATTTCTGTGCCATCTCAGCAATTATAGTTGCTTCACATGAAAGTATGAGTAAATTATGACTAGCATCTTCAATGCTGGCGTCGTTTGCTCGCCTGCTACGCCGTTTCTGCAGAGCTTACCATTGCCAGGCGCTCTTCTTTTTCATCACGATTAAAATCTTTCGCAGTCTTAACCACTCTCTGGGATGCGATGTGCTTAGGGAACTGCTGGCGTCGATTGCTCGCCTGATCCGCTGATTCTGCAGAGCTTGGCATGGCCAGGCGCTCCACTTTTTAATCAAGATTGCGATTTTTCCGCAGTTTGTGAGACTAGATATGTTTCGGAAAATGCTGGCATCGATTGCTCGACTGCTCCAGCGTTTCTGCAGTGCTTAATATGGCCAGCCGCTCCACTTTTTCATTACGATTCAGATTCTTTCAAAGTGTCAGCATCACTCTTGGTTGCTATGTGCTTAGGAAAATGCTAGCGTCGGTTGCTCGCCTGCTCCGGCGTTTCTGCAGAGCTCAACAGTGATAGCCGCTCCACTTTTCCAAAACGATTCAGATTTTTTTTGCAGATTTTGTAGCTCTCTGAAATGCGATGTGCTTGGGAAAATGCTGACTTCGATTGCTCGCCTGCAGCGGCTTTTTTGCAGAGCTTAACATGGCAAGCCGTCCCAATTCTTATCACGACTGAGATGTCAATTGAGACAGACGTACTTCGGTACAGGTAGTAAAATATTAGTATGGTTTGGATTATGGTCAAGTTGAAGAGTCTCTTAGGAAGAAGAGTTCCCTTGGAAGAGTTAAGAAACTATAGCTGCATCGAAAGGATTAAGTGATTTCTATTGAACCTAACTCCGCTCTGGAACCGCACTCAATAGCTAAATATATCATTCTATATTCTAAATAAGTTCAAGAATATGCTCTCAGTTGCCAGTGGCAACTTCTCTGCCTACTTTTCCAAAACCCTGGACCAAGTCTTATATGCCTTCTCCAGCCATTTGCTCCCTCCTTCCATTTATTTCGCGAAATGCCGTCTAAGGTCTAACACCAAATCAGTTTGCTAACTTTTACTGTTTCCCTCCTCCCTTTCCCAGTCTTTTTTTCATTGCAAATTGTTTTTGTGTGTACTTTTACAACCGTTTCAAAAGCAATTGACTTCGCACCCCCCCTCCTGAACGACTTTGGTTGGCTTTTGGCGAGGCACCCTTCACTCTGTAACTTTAAAAACATTTAAACATTCAATTAACTAGCTCATGACGAATCAATGCGTCTCAAGACACATTAGCAATGAGAAACCTTAAACGAAAACTGCAAATTTTCTATTAACACCTATCGACAGGCGGCCATAAAAAGGACGCTGTCCAGTTGTTAGCAACATGGGACGGGGGGCGGCAACTTAATTACCTTAGTCTCTTAGAGAGCTGTTAATGACTGGTGAGGAAAAAGTCAGCTTCCGTTCCCAGGCTGCTCGGTGGCTTGTGGTCACCCCAGTTGGGGGGCGAACCACACAAACGAAGCCACGGGGCACACTTCCGCCACATAAAAGCGAACAGAAATTTAAATGTGTGTCATAAAAGCTGTGGGTCGGAGTGGGAAAGGTATTACGAAATCGAATTGGGATTTGGTGATCGGGGAGGCAAACTTTGGTCCTAAATCCCGTTGCACTTTAACTGCGCTTCTATAATCACTTGATAGACGGTGCCCAGGTTGGTGCCACGCACGCAATCAAGCGGCAAATCAACAATTTTCCATAGCAAAACAGGCAACGGTGTTGTGTTTTTTTTTTTTTTTATTTTGTGCGGGTGATTGACGCTTGTTGCATGCAACAAAAGCAACAACGACAACGACAACAACAACAGCAGCAGCAGCGGCAAGCAGTCGATATTTAAGTGGTCGTAACCGCAACTTGGACTCTTGGCAAATGGCCCCTCAGGCGCAACTTTCAACAACCAGCCAACGGGGTAAACAGGTGAAATGTTTGGCTCTGGCCTTTCTAACGCCTTTAACTTAAATCTCCACCTGACCATGCGTGTGTCAATATGCGTGCAACAAGTTTGCCAGGCATTTAAGCCACATGGTATGTGTATGCACTTTTTTTTTTGGGGCGCGGGTGCTCTACACCTTAAATTTATTACAGCTCGATTACTTGTACTTACCGCAGTTTTTTTTGTTGTCCCACGATATCGATCTGGTGCACTGAAAAAAAAATAGTTGAGGAATTTTATAACATTGAAGGAAGTTCGTTGGGGAAGAGGGTAAGGAGACCTATGACTGATATACTTACTTTCTCTTTTTACCAAACAATAAGGCATATTTTTATAAATTTGTACGATTAGCAGGGGTTATCTCTTTTTCTATTGCTAATAACTCTTCTTTATATCATCTGCTTGTTAAAAAAATTGCTCTTATTCTCTCTATTTAAGTGCACTTTTGGCTTATAAGTATTCATGTGTGCTATTAGCTTGGTCTTAGACAGTTTCTATTGCTAATAACTCCACTTAATTTCATCTACTTGCTAGAAAACGTAATCCTACTCCATCTATTTAAGTCTTCTTTTGGCGTATAGGTATATACTTGTGCTATTAGCATGGGGTTAGACAATTTATATTGCTAATAACTCTACTGACTGATAAGTGCGTTGCATATAGTAGCCTTTAGTGGCCATGACTTTCCTCTTTCTCTTTAGCTCTACTATTTATGCTTTTAGCAAGGGGTAATAGAACTTTCGGATGCTAATAACTCGACCTTCGTTCTTTTGCTTGATAGAAAAGTTGCTTGAAATCTAATCATTCGCCGACAAAATTATGTGAGAGGCATTATTTTGTTTCTGCAGGATTATTATGAATATAATAAGGCTACTTTTCAATCGATCGATCTTTTTTAACCATAATCTGTCCCTTGAAATTCTCAACTAGTTCTAACGGTTTGCTTTAGGAGCTAGATTCCGAACATTAATGCCCTTGGATCTATGCAGGACTATTCAGGTCAGAGCTGTTTTGCAGAAAAAATTGGGAAAAGCTTATCAATTTACTGGGCTGAAAGCTAGAACATGTACTAAATGAAGTCATTTCAGCAGTTTTTTTCTCTTTTAAAGTATGGGAATTCATGTTATTAAAGGTTCATTGGGACTGGCAATAAATGTTTAAATAGTTGGAATATACCTAAAATATCTAGAACTAGTCTAAAAGCAAGTATATTGGTATCAAAATAGAACACTTGAATCAAGTATTTACGTACTTGAATTAAGTATTTTGCTACTTGAATCAAGTACTGATTCTTAGTTAATTTTGACTTGATTCAGGTATTTTCTTACTTGATTCAAGTACAAAATGATTGATTTCATTGAAAAATATGCCAGCATAAATGTTTGGCTTAGGACTTGGGTATAGATCTGGCGTGGACCAAGACCAACCCACAAAAACTGAACAATATTTCCCAAAATATATTCAACTAACTTTTGCACAGTGTATTCGCTTGGGACCACAGCGTCATCGAACGCCCACAATAAGCCCAAACTCCTGCTACAGCTTTGGCTCCTTTTCCATCTGTTTGCGCTGCATGTAAATTAGCATATCGTGCGCGTAATCTGGCTAACAGGAGCAGCAGCGCGGCAGCAGGAGGAGGAGAAGGCATGGTAGACCTCAGCACCATATCCTGCTGTTGCGGCATGCGAAGGCGTCGTCACGCAACATACTTGACCACTGTGTGGGCAGGTGAAGGAAAGAGAAGGCTCTTTTCTTTTTTTTTTCTCCATTTTTTTTTGGTGCGTGAATTTGTTGTGTTGCACTTTAGCTTAATGACATTTTATCTCGGTAGCTGCCAACAAATGCAAAAAAATTACTTATACGCCGCGTTGTGCCTTTTCGGTTATGCAACATAAAACTGAGACGAGTCTCTCTTCTTTTTTTTTGGTTTTTTATATGCAATTGGCAACGGAAATTGTGGCCATTGGTTTTTATGTCATTTTAATATGCAAAAGTTTTTGGGGGAAAACCTTTTGGGATGCATAACGCTTGCCAAGTTTTTGTCCACTGGTCAAGGAACCTAGACTCTAATCTGGTCCCAACACCCTGTAAATGCATTTAATTTAGTTTTTATTGAGTTGGCAAATCCAATTAGCAGCCGAAACTTTTCTCTCTCTTTAAGACAAGGGAAAAAACTTGAACAGCAGACCCAGGAGAAGCCGCAATATGCCATTAGGACTCGAAGCAACTTCTGCGGTTGTCTCCTGTATCCTGTTGGTGGTGTCCTTTGCCCGCATTGTTAACTGTTGACTTTTCTTAAACTTTTGCGCCCTGTGCACTGTGCTGCTCCGTCTCTGTGTGTCGTGTGGCGGGCGGTGGGTTTGGCGGGTGTTGGCATAAAAAATGTATTCCAAATCCCTGCACTGCAGCTGCAGCATTACGTGGTTAGCGAATTTATTATGCAGCAGTTGCTGCCATCCTTGCCGCCAGAGAGTGTGTGTGCGTTTGTGTGTGTGTGGGCAACCCAAGTGGATGACCAAAAAGTGTTAGGTCTGCCTTTATCAACTAATTGCCTTTTAACAAACAAATCGTGCAAGAAATCATATTGAACCGGGCGCAATTCATTAGCCGTTCGTGGCCAACACCAAGATGCTCACTTGAGCTCACTTACTTCTAAGTGTGTGTGGGCAACCGCACGAAGCCAAAGTTTAAACTAATGTGAAGACTTTTGGTATACTCTGGCTTAGAATAAAATGAGGCGCCTCCTATCGGTGGGAAAGTGTAGCGCAAGGAAAAGATTTTAGAGCAAAGCTAGAGATTTTGAGAAGTTTTGTTACTTTTTTGGGTCTAGAGAATATTGTCAAGCTTCGGTTGGAATGGAAAACCTGCATTTTGTACACCCGAAATGTTTAAAGTAAAAGTAAGCCACTTAATGTAGCATTCCTAGTAGTTTCTAAGTACTTATTTCGTGGTAAGTTGGCTTTAAAGGAACATGCAAAACGACTTGTTAGTGTAACAGCAGAAAAGTCTGCTGATGAGAATACCGAGTGGCCCAGAAAACGGCACTGTACACATATGTAACACTATACATATGAAATATTACAATTCAAGAGTCTTTGATGTTATTGAACTATTGTCAACAGTGGTCCTTAAGCCGGCTAATAGCTTCCTTGACTAAACTCTAAGCAGGTCGCTTAAACTTACATAAAATCATATCTTACTGTGAACTTTAAGTCTTGGCTGTTATCGATTAAAAGTTGATTGTCTATCGATAACATTTTTAAAAGATAAAACCATTTTGAAAAGGAAAGAAGGCGATTCAAGTCCAAAGGGAAAGATAAGGCAACAATAAGGCAAACGCATCGATATGCTCTGGCCGACCATTGGAGGCTGATGGCAACAAAATCAAAGAAATATTTACAGAAAATATTTGGAAATTCGGTTTTTGAAACGAATCATTAAGGGGGATATATTTAGACTAGGTGGTCTTCAATTAAGTCGAACGAAAGTGTTCATGAAGCATATGCCGATTCAGATCACATCAAAAAATATCAGCTTATGCTGTCATTTAGTTGAAATAGCAAAAGTATATTAAATTTTTAAGCTGACATTACTTAAAGTACTTCAAAAATTCTTTAAATGATAAACCATTGATTTCGCTTAAGCAGTCCAGCTGTTTTTTTTTGCTTGTAACACTTTCAACCCCCAATTAAGTCGAACAGATATACCCAATATCTGAAATAGAGCATTACGACAAAACACAAACAAATCTTAAACAAAACCCAGTCAGAGGAGAGTGCAACATGAACTCAACTGGCTCAGTGACTTAGGCGTGGACTTGCTTAAAAATTCTATTTCTTAAACGTGCTTTTGCCAAATCCTAGGGCCAGGCTATGGCCCTGACTGGGTGTATGGACTAAGGACTGCAGCTTCTTCTACATGTATGTGTGTGTTGGGGGGTCTTGGCTGTGAAAATTTAAGTGTTTTGTACGTGCGCCAACAGCAATTGGCAAATTCAAAGGCGTGTTAGCATGCCATCAGCAAAGTAGACTTCACTTGGCGTCGAGTTGAGTCTCCGGGCGGGGCACACACATGCACACACACACACACACACGGATGCATACATATAGAAGGGACCCAGGAGGGTGTTTGCGGGCGAATTATCCTTTCAATTTGACTTGGCATATGTGTGGCTGGGAAAATCGCATTTTAAATTTCAAATGTCTTGAGATTTTTCCTTTCCTTTTTTTTTCTGCCAACATATTCGCAACTATACCGCAAGGGGTGTAGGTAGGTGAGATTATAAAGGGGGCTTAGGGATTTCTGAAAAATGAAATGGCTTCGAACGATTTTAGTTACAAAGTTTTCTTCATATTTTATTCCCAACTCATTTCCCTTGACCCCTTTCCACTACTCCACTTGCGTTTTGCCCCCCTCATCCATTTGACGTATGTTGCCCAGTTCCGTTTCGTATGCATTTTGGGTAAAAATATCGCAATTGATTTATATTGGAAAAAGGTTCAAGACTTGACTGTCGACTCGTTGTCTTGGGCCACTTCCTGCGCCATAGACAGCAAACGGAAGTCAAATCAATTGCTTGAACTTAAGGCAGAACCAAAGACCAGGCACGTCCACACGACATCTCCACAAATTGCGGCAAACGAGTTTGCCACATTTTAATGATGATTTCATGTAGGTGCCGCCAATAAACTCAATGCTTAAATATTGCAGACAGTCGCACAGCCTCATTTGGTTCATAATTAGTTGGCTGCATCAGACAACAGGTTGCCTACATCAAGTCTCCGGCTCTGCACACACACAACACACACAAACACACACACTCACACACATGACGATTGGCTAAACGTTTTATGGCACAAAGTACCGTTGACAATGCGAAATGCGCCCTGCAGGCCAAAAACATTGCAAACTTGCCAACTTTATGCAAAATGCAAATGCATTTTGGCTTACAACTCATCTACGACTCCTCTTCTGGCTAAGCCAAACGCATCTCTGATGGATGGCAAATGCTGATGTTGAAGGAGGGTTGGGCAACAAAAGTCACTGAACTGGTATTAGTCACAATGTAAGTGTAATTTTTTGTAAGAATTTAGAATGATTATGGAAAAACCTTGAATGAAATTATGAATAGTAAACTTTAAAGAGCTGTGGGAAAAGTATCAACTTTTTGGCTGAACTTAAGGCAGAACCCGAGAGTTAAAGTCAACCCAGCCCGACTTCGATATCTATATCTATCTCTTATATTAAGCTCTAACCGAGCTTTAACATTAATGTTAACATACTAACATTATGATAACAGACCACAAATTTCTAACAAAAGATAATTTGCAAATAACGCCGAAAAGAATGCAGCGTTTTTTGTTAACACCAAATATATGACAGAAAGTGATGTTCTTATAACTCCGCTTGCTCTTATCCGATCCATATGCAAATTTGATCGAATAAAGAAATTGTGATAATAAATTTGACTTTCCAGTTTGAAGAACAAGTCCCAACACAGCATTCTACAAACCAATACTTGACTCAGAACCAAAACTTTTACGCTGCAAGGTTCAAAAATAACGCTTTTCGAAGAACTGTTCCTAATACATTCGAAAAACTGGTTCTGATTACGGTTCTAGCTTTAATTTCATTCTTTTTGGTATAAACTGGTGGTAAATTGCATACAGAATTAACAAATCTTGTGTTTTAAAAATCTCTAAAGATATTTGTATTAAAGTTAGAGCCAGTAATTGAAAATCTAAAAGGCAACTGAAATAAACAGTACCTGGGTAAAAGTACAAGAAAGGAACTTTTTTTTAAACCGTTTTAAAGCATGACTTTAACACCTCTTGAAAATGTTCAGAACATAAAAAATAATATATCATCTATGCAACCAAATCTTTACAGTTTTTCAAAATAAACAGATAAAAAGATTCTTGGGAATAATAAAAACAGTTCTCTGCTCTAAGTTTTCCAAATTCTTCACATAATACATACACAGAGAAAAGTATCCGTAGTCTGTTTCTGATAGAAGGAGGGGGACTCCTTTCTCCCCGTAAAAATAGTCTGCATTTATTTGTTCTTTTTAAAAAATATACAAAATAAATTGATTTCTTTTCTACTTACCTTGTCTGGGATTCGATCTCACGGCCCCGGGGACCTAACGGGAATGGCGACATCTTAGCGCACTCGACTATCAGTACCTTTTCGTGGTGACAGCGGTGAATCACAGTAAAGAATGTAGTCAAAAACACATTGAGGTGGTCGAATGGCAAGATCCTTGCATTGTCTTGAATATTTAAGACGATAGCGAAGTCCACTGGTAAAAGAGTCCTTGAATATATTTTGGTTTGGTGTGTGTTGCTTAATGCTGAGGATTACACAAGAAAGAGGAAGAGAGAGAAAGAGATTTACAAGAGAGCTTATGTACTTTAATTTAATGAAAGTCGCTAAAAGATTTGGATCTGAGAAATTAGAAGAGATAGAGCAACCAGCACTATGCATACTGAGATTGTCTGCATGCAGATCAAGTTTGTGTCTTTTATTTTCAGATAGCGATCTGAAATTTAAGACCTACTTTTACAAACCAAATATCTTTATTGTAACTTCTTCCTAATGCTAAAGTAGACTTGCTTACTTAAGATAGTATCTGTAATATCTGATCTCTGGATTCTGAATTTTTCAGGATTTTTATAAATTTAAAAATCGTTGCATACTTCCTGGCTTTCCCACATTTGGGGTCAGCCTGCATTCTTTGACTGAGTAACGGGCAAATCAATTTCAGGCAGGGCCCACTTCAACTTACGCTTTCGTTGCAGAATGTTGTATGTCCTGGTAGCCTTCTCTACTTCAATTTCCATATACCAGCACTGTGATTGTGTGTGTCCAGCCCTACATTCAATTTGCAAATTGATACCCTAAAACTAATGTTTAAGCAAACGATGGGGAAGCAGGTAGTCGTTAAATTGGTGTCCATAATTCATGGTCACCTCATGTGGTTCAAATACAAGTTATACTTTCTGCTCCGGCCAGGCAATTATGTGCGGTGAAACACCTTCGGGTGACCATAAAAGGCAACTCCTTCGGTGTAAATCGAGTAGGCATATTATTTGTATTTTTATTTTAATTGAAACATTTTTAGCCGCAAATCGATTGAAGTGCCGTCGAGATGTCGTTGCCATTGATTTGCATCGGCTTTGGAACGACTCCCAACGCCATGTTGTGCTGCTTGTCGCCTGTCACTTTGTCACATACCCCTCCCCCCCACTCCGTCGATGACTGACAAACTACAACGCAGACGCGTCTGCATGTTTGTTTAATTTTTTACTTAATTAAATTTGAATTTGTAATTTGCGCTCAACTATTTTGCGCGCGCGGCGCACAAATAACGAAAAAAAAAAAAATAAAAAGAAAAGAAACGGAAAAATCTGCAAGCCATATGAGCTAAAGGCCATTGCCATGTTGCCTTAGCATTGAAAATGATGTACAAGTTGTTGTTGGAGTTGGAATTGTGGCTGCGTTGGTGTGGCGACCAGACCCATGCAAGTCGAAGAGGAGGAGCAGCAAACGAAACGCAAAAAAAAAAGCACTCCCACCCAGAGGGGCTTGTTGCACTTGGCAAGCGCAGACGCTGCATAAGATTTATCACATTGTTCCACAGATTGTCTGCAGATTTATATATATATATATTTATATGCATATATAGGATAGGATGGATGCCATGCACCCGCGCCTACCACAACAAATACAAGGAAGAAAAAAAAAACTACACCAACGAATTGAAAGACGAGTCTGTCGAGCTAAGTGGAGTGCCAAAAGTGACGAGGGCTGTTCAAGGTTTAAAGCGAAATTTTAGTAAATTTTCTAAACTATTGTAGGATTACTTTAATTGTATAATTTTAAGTTTGAAAAGAAAAGTTAAAGATATTTTGAGAAAGCTTGTAAAATGTTCGCCATTTTGTTGAGATAGAGTATGAGGCATACCTTCTTAACACTCTTCTTAACATAGTTTTCTAGACTTCGAGTCTTAACGACATAATTTAGCTATAATTTAGCAAATTTATTTAATTTTATATATTTATGTAAGTGTTGAAGTGTTGATCCTTTCTTCGAAACAGCTAACATCTTTTATAACTTCGAAAGTAACTAAAAACTGGTAATCAATATCTCCCTACCCTGCCGTCACCTTCACCAGCCACTGGCGTCAGCGTTCAAAAGCGTTTTAAAGCTTTTAAGCTTTTCCAACTTAAACCAATATTACATAAAATCTATTGAAATTGCTTAAAAATTCAATGCAGTATGGTCTTCTCTCTCTTTTCATCAAAAGTAATTCCCTTTACGATTTTGAGAAAGTGTGACAGGCTTTATTACATTATGTAAGAAAACCAGATATGAAATGCTTTAAAAACTCCAGAAGTATTGCTTCCAATACATCTATTCTCTATGTCTCCTTAACTATTCTCTTGTTTTAATGGTTTGACAATACTTTGACAGGGAAGTTGCTCAAAAATTGGTTATATTTTGATGATAAGATGAAGAAGGAACATTTTTAAGGCAGTTATTCTTCAGCTGTAAGAGATCAGAAAATTCCATTCGTGATCCGGCTCGAAGGACCATAAAGCTTCGCGGCTTGAAATCAACTTGGAGAATAAACCAAGCACTTTATTGTTGAAGAAATGAAGGTGTTTAAAAGAATTGAAACCAATTGTGACAATTATGATTACAAATTTTATGCCCTACCCACTAAGAACTGGAATACTTAAACACCGGATTACTAACGTCTTAGAAGCAAACTTGTGTGCCAACTTTAACCTTATAGCCTTAGGCATTTTAGCAGGACAAAAGAGCCTTTGCTTTCTATCTATAGCATTATGTTTTGTTTTACTTAACCTACTACTTTCTTTTCCCAAACTTTTACTGCCACCCGCCCCTTTCGAGACATGCAGATCTGCACTGATCTGTAAAGTCTGTTGAACTTCAGAGACAAATCTTACATGTGAGAAAAAAAAAAGGCGAAAACTATTTGTGTCTGTCCTGGTTCATCCTCCAACATCTTCGTCTGCAAATTTCCAATGTAATGAGCTTGATATGTGCATTTTTCCCCAAATCGCACACTAAACAGATGTCGCCCTCAACCGACTTCGCATGGGTCCAAGTCGAAATTCTTCTGGTTTTTTTTTTTTTTTTTGTGTGGGGGAGTTTTTTCATTTTTGCAGTTGTTGCTCGCATGTCTGGAGTCTGCCTTGTAGCATGTCAAATTGCATTAGATTGGGAAAATTCTTAGAAATATTTGTGAGTATTAATAGACCCACACAGCAGAGATGATCATTTAGTTTAGGGCCTAAACTGTAACGAATTTTATGTATCAATTTTGGTAGAGAAGCTCACCTTTGGTGGTCCAGTCCGCTGCCCAACGAATTGATTTGAAGTTCTTTCCCAGACACACACACACAACGAATTCATTTCAATTTAATTTCAATATTTCGAAAGTTTTCTGTGGCTTAGCCTAAGCCGCTGCTGCTGCTGCTGCTGGGCACCCACTGTGTGCGCTTCTGTTCATCGTTGGCTGGCCTTTACCGAATTCAAGTTAATTACTTTTCACTGCACTTGACTTTGGTCACACGCTCGATCTGCCAACTGCCCCGTTGACTTTTCTCACCAGGGAAATCTCTTTCGTTCGTCGCTGTCTCCATCTCGCTTTTGCGTTGACTAAAAACCAGGAAACACCAGAGAGACATATGGAGAGATAGTGGTAGTAGCTGAGAAGGGAGGCGAGTCGCATGTTAATTTTCCGCATGCTAAACTTTTAGCACAGTAGCCAGCCTAGGGATGAGAGCGTGATGAGGTCGCGAGGAGGAGGAATTGTTATAAATGACCAAGTATGGAGAAAGAAAAGTGAACTTCTGTGAACAAGGTTCAAATGTAAACCGGCGAACCTAAAGTTTTAAAAAGATTTGAATAGTTCAAGTCGACTTTTAATTGAATAAATGGATGCGATTTTGGCTGCATAACTGAAACTCACTTAGAATATGTATAAAAGCCAAAAATGTTTGAAACCAGGCTTAACCGAAATCGATTTGCTGGATTTGCCATTTCGATAACCGAATCCTTCACCTCTTACAAGTATCTCAAACTTCTGAGCCGAACCTTCGGCTTCGTTTTAGAGCGGTTCAACCTTTTCTCCAACTTTTCGCCACCGTCACGTACTCATCTCTAGCCAAAGTCAATTGCCACTGGCCCTGGCATTGCGGGTGCTTGCGTATACCGGCACCATGGACATGCCTAAATCGCCGCTAAATTGTTATCTATGAGTGCAGCGTGTGCGCTGGCATTTGCTGGGTAATTAAAAACACATTCAATGTGCGGAAAATCACAGGCAGAGGCTGCAACCAACCAATTTCCATTAGGGTCCACGAGATGCGCGAACCAATCCGAGTTTCTAGTCCCAGCTTGCCCCGCCTCATGCTCCCGCAATCCCGGCTAAGGCCATTAACTCTTGTTTGTGGCTGAGCCAATTTGACACATAATTCCATAACTTGCTGGCAGCTTGCGGGCAGCTTGGCCATACCTGATGCATTTATTTGCTTTTTGGCAGTGCAAACAATTTCGATTTATCGCCAGAACTCACGCGGTGCTCTGCGCATGCGTAGAGGCTCGCCTGTGTGGCCGAACGAAAAGTATTTCTGTGTGGGTCGTGAAGTGAGTTTTTTTTTTTTCGTTTTGATTGTAATTGCATTTCATTACATACTTTAAATTTGTTATAGCCTCAAGGTCGTGTCCAGTACGATCTATATTGCTTTATTGGACAATTTTTATGCAAAAATAATCAATTGCAAATTTGATTTGTATTTGGTTTATGGACAAGGCCCCGAGGCTGAATGAAAATGATATGTAGAGGAAAATTGACAACCGTTGAGCGATAGATGCATATATTTATGGGAATTTCTTGTGTATGATTCTTGAAAGAATTGATATCAGTTAGAGATATTTATTTGGTTTCCCACATTCAATTAAAGGAGTGCCCACACAATGTTTATGGCAGTGCGCAAGCCTATACATAGCAAGAAAATAATTTGTGACTTAACAAGCACTACAAATAGTTTACTAGTAAAATATGTATAATTAATTTATTTTGTTACAAATTAGACGATAAAATTAAGTGTAGAAATATACATATTATATAACCCCAGTGCAGAATGTGGTTCCCAAGAGAATGCCATTTACACATAGGGTATTGTAACTTTGCCCAGAAGTTTGCAACGCATAATAATATATATTTTCGACCCCATAAACCATACATATTCTTAATCAGGGCTACGAGCTGACTCGATTGAGCTTTGTCCGTCCGTATGTCTGTTTCCACGCAAACTAGTCTGTCAGCTTGAACGCTATTAAGCCGAAATTTTGCACAGAGTATTTTTTTCTTGCACGCTACCAATATGTCGGAACCGACCGGATCGGATGACTATATCTCATAGCTCCCATAGGAGTAATCGGTCGGAAAACTAGTTTTAGTGGGAAAACTTTTTTCTTTTTTAAGGAAACGTCTCCAAACATTGTATTCATATGTTTTCTATGCTTTTTTATAACTCTGCCAAGTTTGATGAAAATCAGACAACTATATGAGATAGCTGTCATACAAAAGATAGGTCTGAAAAACAGTCTTAGCTAGACAAACTTTTTTGTTTTTAGTGGTAGCATCCTTAAATATTGTATTTGTTTCTTTTACATCCTCTCACTTAATTCTACAAATTTTTGTCCAAATCGGATGACTATATCATATCGTTGGTATGGGAGCTATATGATTTAGTCATCCGATTTGGCCAAAAATTTGTAAAATTATGTGAAAGCATGTGAAACAAACAAATACCAAATTGCAGGATGCTACCATTTAAAACAAAAAAGTTTTTCTAACTAAGACTGTTTTTCGGACCTATCTTTTGTATGGCAGCTATACCATATAGTTGTCCGATTTTAATAAAACTTGGTAGAATTGTATAAAAACATAGAAAACCTACGATTACAAAGTTTGAAGACGTTTTCATTAAAAGGAAAAAAGTTTTTTTTACTAAAACTAGTTTTCCGACCTATTGCTCCTATGGCAGCTATAAGATATAGTCATCCGATCCGGTCAATTTAGACCTATTAGTAGTGTGCAGCAAAAAAAAAACTCTAGGGGATTCACCCCTTAATAAAAGTGAATGCAACTTTTCAATTATTGGAACTTCTGATTTAGTAAAAAAGAAGTATTGAAAATATGCATATTTTATGGTTTCATGTCCAACTTGGAAATCAAACGACAAGTTGACAGAAGCTTTTGCTTATGTGTGTGTTTACCCATTTTGCCTTACTGTAACAGAGTTTACATTGGAGGTTTGACATTGAAATCCGTACCTACTTCTGTCTCAATTTAGTATCATTTGATTATGCGAGCTTGAAATTCGATTTTTCAGTTTTATTTCCAGCCTTTCAAAGTTGCATCAAGTTTAAATTTCAATCCAAAGATCGAGATCAAATCATTCCTTTTTCTGTGTACGTTCTCCTCTTTTTACACACAAATATCAAAAGAAATGTTTGGAGTGTGTGACATTCAGAAATGATCTCTATCCTGCATAAAATGAAGATGTTTTTTAATCTATAGAAAATGTGTAGCCTTGGTGTTTGTACTATTTTGCTTTCCCATTTTTTGTTTGTGCCTATCTCCAACTTATCCATTTTTGGCCACAAGAATTCACTTAATGAATTTCTCTTAAAGTTTAATCTGGCATTTAATTTGGCGCCTAATGAAGTTAGCCCAAAGTTGGTGTCAGTCTGTTTGGTCTGTTGAATCAACAGTCCAGATTACACTTAGACAGGATGTTTGCTTTAATCCTCCCTCCTTAATCCTGGCGATTTCAGGCAGACAAACAAATGGGAGGAAAAAAATATGCAAACATTTTTTCTGCCGTCTACTCTACATAATTAGAGACCCGAAATGAGTTGCGAGTTTGGGAGTATCGCGTGCTGAAAGGAAGAAAAAATAAAATTTTTATTTATGTGCTGCCGCCACATTTCTTGTCTCCTTTCTGTTTTTTTTTTGTGCTGGCAGTTGCCTAAATATATCAGGGGGCGGCAATTTGCGCTAAGTGGATAATGTGCATAATGGTAGTTAAATTTAAATATGTCATAAAACACTTCATTTTGTGAGTTGCTAGACAAATTGTTGACCAAAACAAAAAGAAAGCATAAAAACTGTCAGGCGGCAAATTACAAAAAATTGTTGGAGAATTTGTGGTAAAGTTTGTATTGGAAAGGCTAAAACAAGTTGGTACATTTTGGTGTGAACAGTCAGCCTCTCCTTGGCTAGCATCTCCATTCTGCTTTGTATGTAAACTACACGCATGTACAGACGTACTTTCGATAGCAATCTAAGTCGGAGCTCTTTCAAGGCAGTTGGCCATTAATTAATTGAGCGCAAGCGCAAGCCGCTCACTCCTGTTCACACCATACCGTAGACTCCGCTGCCTTTGTTTGCTTTGGGCAGTCTGATCTTACTCTGTGTGGAAGAAGAGGAAGGCGTTCCATCTAATGGACAATATCTAAGCTAATCCATTTAATTATTATTTATATCAAGATGTGGGTAAATTTTTTAGACGCCGCCTTGTCTGTTCTAAGTTCTGGCTTAGTCGGGGCCAGGGAACGGGGGACCCACACCAGGGAGGGGAGGGTAAAAGCTGCTGCTGCTGCTGGTTTGAGAAATGCAATTAAAGTCATTTGCTGTGGCAATGGCGACATAAAATGCCTTCGCTGTGGCGTCGGCGTCGTCGGCACTTTTTGCATGCCGCGCGCGGCTTTTTTTTTAAACTTAAACAGAAGAACCGAACAGGATGCCAGAGAGGTAGAGCAAAAAAGCAGTGAGAATGTGGTGTGGGCAAAGGTTTGGACTGCGCCAGTACCCTGTATGATTTACACATAAAATATACTTCGAAAATTTTTGCATACCTCATTTCTGAATAGTAATTTTATCCCAAAAGTTGCTCTAATATAAAATGAGATTTCCTTCCCTCCTCCCCTAGCCCCAACTACCTTTCGTATCTCTTAATGCAGCTCACAAAAAAAAAAAAAAAATGCGCTGGCAATCGCCAGTCGGTGGCTGTTAAAAACCTCCTACTTTTCCTGCATTTCCGCTCATAATGATCATGATGATTGCATTGCGTGGCTGATGGGATTTGAATGTTGCCAGTCTCCTCCTGCCCGAGTGAGTGTATGTTGGTGTGTAATTTGCCCCGCATCGTGGGAGCGCACCTTTTCCTTTTTGTTTTTCTGAACTGAACTCTTGGGTGATGTGTTGACCTGTGGCTAACGCTACCGTCTCCGTCTCCGTGTCCAAATCCAAATCCAAATCCAAGAACTGCACCTGTTACCCCCAAAACAACAATTTGGCGGCTATAAGTTAGCCCCCCCCCCTTGATGCTCCGGACCTGATAACTGTGGAGACAACAGCTCGTAAACAGCAAAGTTTTGTCTAATAAATTCAACTCTTGCACTTAGTAAATTTTCCTGCAGCTTGGCATTAGTTTCTTTTTTTGAGCACTTCATCATCAAATGCATGCATGAGCCCCGGCTTCAACTTTTTTTATGCGCAATTTACTTTGGCCTAAAGTCGCATAAATCGTGGCTCAAGAGACGGGAGCAGCAGCCAAGGTAAAATGCTACCCACAATCCGCACACAAAACACTTAAGTGCCATAAAAGAGATTTTTATTATGGTCTTGTGCGCAAAAAAAAAGAAGAGAAGCGAAGCAGGGAAGAGATCCAGAGGTAATTTTTATTTTGGATGGATACCCTGAGATGCTTGAAGAGAATCATGATTCCAAAAGGGAATGGAATCAAGGGCGTTGATTCGACAATAACCAGCGATACTACCACGATTTTATAAGTATTATGCTAGTGAGCAAACTTTTAAGCGAAAAACAACAAAATCAGAAATCAACAGAATCTGATTACCCATAAAACTTTTTGCAACTGCACAGAGAAAAACAGACAAGAACAGTCTATTAGTTTTCTTTTTGGAATCTTTTGATATCCATTTGTAAATATAATATCCTTTTAATGTTAAATGGATCCTATATTTTCATCCAACGTATATGAAAAATAGATGTCTTACTATACATTCCATCTCAAATATGAATACTCGGTACTTTTTACAGCAACACAAGGTCCGAACTTTCGCCCCATGCTTGGTATTTGATACTACAATCGGATCCTTCCAAATTGGCAATCCGGGTACGATTCAGATATTACCATACAGACACAAATCACAAGGTCATGACGTAATGGGACATGTCTGTGCTAAATATATGGCAGAAACTTATATAAAGCATGCCATAAATTCAGTACCAGCGCTTTGTTAGGGTTGATTCTGAGACGAACTAAAGGGTAGTTTCAACGTACACTTTAATTTTCTGAAAACTAGAATAATTTTTATACTCTGTACCGAAGGTATATAGAGTATTATAAGTTTGTGCAAAAGTATGTAACATCCAGAAGGAAGCATCTCCGACCCCATAAAGTATATATATTCTTGATCAGCATCAACAGCCGAGTCGATATAGCCATGTCCGTCTGTCCGTCCGTACGTCTGTCTGTCCGTATGAACGCACAGATCTCAGAGATGGTAAGAGATAGAGGTTTGACATGTATGGGACATATGCTTCTTAAGTCTGCACGCAGATTAAGTTTATTTTCAATTTTGGCCACACCCACGCAATTTAGATATATCATATATCATATCTCCTACAGTTTTAAAGATAGGTGGGTTATTCCTTCTGGATATATTTAGCAATAAGGATACCTTATCGATCAGCCAAAGGAATGGTGAAGATTGGATGAACGGTTTTCGAGTTATGATCAAAAGACTGTTCGCTGCTGCAGCGCAGAAGCAGCGCTGCTTTCAGCTACTACTGCAGCATCAAAATGTATGCTGAGCGTATAATTCCGTTGGTACAGAGTATGCTATAGTCGGGCTTGACCGACTTTCTTTCTTGTTCAACTTCAAAATTTACTAAATAGAGGGAGTTCATTATTCCTAACAATTGTATTTCAATATTTCTAATTTTGTTCCTATTTTTATTTCTTTTCCAGCTGCATTAATTTGACTACTCTGTGGATTCCTTTGGTTAACAAAATGTCCTGCCGTAAGTACTTTTTTTTTTTAACAAATTAAGTTCTATTTCCATTTATTTATATATCTAAGTTAGAAAAAAGTTGTTGTTTTAGGTTTTGGTTTGATGCTTGCTAAGCCTTCTGTTTTACCCTAATAAGCGTCAGTTACTTTCCTTTTGGTCATCTTAAGAAAGCGAAATTCACAAATTTAAAACCATTTAGGGACTAAGCTATATGAATTTTTAATATTTTTGGTATGGCTTGGGGTGGCTTTAAAGAATTCATGGAATCTTACTGCTTCGATAGATAAGATGCAGGCTTATGTAACCGGCTCGAAGGACCAAAGAACTGTTAGGAGTTGCGTCTGGAGTTTCCGGCATTAAGTAGGATTGCTGTTTCTTCAATATTCCTAATTTCTGACCCAAGGAAGACAATTCCGAAAGAGTATTCACGTTTCTGTACACAAATTTTCTACTGTTGATTTGCTGCCTTTTTTTTTTTTTTTGGTAAAATGAGAAAAAAACAAAATCTGTGGCAGTCTGAAGATGTTGCAGCACGTTGGCTGTCTTGATGATTGCCTTGTCTGGCTGCCGTTTACTTGTTGCTCCCACACCCCCTCCCCTTCCTCTTCCGCACCATCTCCTGCGGCCAGCTCCTTCTCTACCAACTTGTGTGTCGTCTGGCAGCTTATGCAAATTGTGTGCTTATTGCCCCTGGCCATGTGGGTGTCAGCTTACCGAGAGTGATTCAGTTGATAGACTTGTTGCCATTGTTGACATTTCGTCAACAGGCCAGGGGAAGTGACTTCAGTTTTGTAGTACTCACAGTAGGCTGGCCCAGAGCCATCAAAATGGGAATGCATTTCGCAATTACTGATATCGGTTTGCTGCTCTATCTCTTTGATTACTCGCTCGTTCGCCCACTATCGGCCGAATGCCTTTTGCCAGGGAAAATGCCTGGAGTGGGGGGTATCCGTGTGCCAAGTATGTGGTTTACGTACAAGCCACACAGCCTCCGACACATTACTTTGGCTTCAATCACAACTGCGTGGGCACCATCTATGTACTGACACCGTCGCACTGTGTTTTCGATGGCAACAAGTGAGTAAGCAACAGGTGACCACAGGGCAGTGTAATCCATACTCTTTGACGGCAGCCCAAGGAATTGCTGATCATAGCTGGCTCCCCCCATCTGTTGCGTCCTACAGAGAATGCGCGCATCTTTCGTATTGCCCAGGTGTATACCTTTACGCCGCATCACATCTCCCGGACGCATCAACGAAATGTTGGACTTGAATCTTACCCCTAGCTTGGGCATAGCAGAGTTACCAACCAAGCCTCCGCCTAAGCAGGGCAATTGCTCTGTTCTGGGAAAGCTTGAGGGTGGCGGAGCGTCTTCGACTGGAGACACAGAAGACGTGTCGCCACATCTTTCCAGTGACTTTTAAACGGGTCATGATCTGTGCCAATGTCACACCAGACTCCAAGCAGCATGTGTGTCGCGAGGATTCAGGAGGACCACTCTTCTGTGGCCATCAGCTGACGGGTATAGTTTCATATAGACAGCTCCGGCTATCTTTAAAGGCGTATTCTTTTGTTATCCTTGGATAATGAGAACTTTTTTCAAGGCCAGCAGGATGTGGCCACAGCTTTTGGTTTGGATGTGGCTTTGTGTTTTATTTTGGAAATCAAAACCCAAAAACCAAAACAAACCGTTTATCTCCCTCATTGCAACTTATTCATTAGAGTTCATTAGTTGCAATCAGGCTGGCGAAATGGACAAGAAACAATTATCACGGTTACGCCCGGCACTGAGTACCCCCACCCCCCATCCCCCCCCACCAACTCTAACCGCACTCCGCACCAGCGACAGCGACACCAAATGGCTGCATTACCAACAATCTGTTGACCTTCGCCTGCCTGCCCAGACTCAGTTGTGGACTTGCGGACTCGGAACGCCCGCCCATAGACAAGACAACAACACCATAGAACAGAGAACTGCCAAAGCCTGAGGTAACAAGCTTTCTGAACATGTGGCTAGCCACAGACTCCTGCCTCTCCGCCTCTCCGTCCCGGCTGCTCCCCCGCCAATGTGTGACTTGTCTCAAGTCTCGATCTTTTCAGCTGCGCCTGCCCGGTTGGCTTTCAATGGCGTTATTTATGTTTATTACCTCTAAGGTCGTTCGTTACTCGAACGTTGCTGCGTCGCCGTCGTCTCGGCCAGCGGACTTGTTGTGGTTGTAGTTGGTGTTGTTGGTGCTGTCGCCGCTGTTGATAATATTTTGTACGCAGATATCAGTAAATTTAGATTTAAAGTGAATGCGCGCGTTGAGTGTCAAATGCGCCAAGTGTCAAAAGACAAGTTGTTGGTGCAGGACGTACTACATGGACTGTCCGCACCTGTTGCTGTTGTTGTTGTTGCTGTTGTTGCTGTTGTCGCGTTACAGTTATACTCTTTTTTTTTTTTTGCTGTTTTGCTCCATATAAGGCCTGGGCATAAATTTCCAATTGTTGTGGCCGCCCGCTTATGAAGACATACGCATATTTTATTTACGACTCTCCCAGCATAAAAATATTGTATAAAAAGATTTTTTTTTGTTTTTTTTGTGTGCTAATTTTATCACTTTGTGTGTCGCTCTGCCGTCACGACTTCTGACAGCACATAAATACTCATAATTTATTAATACGGTAAATGTTGCATGCAATAATTTCATGGCAACAGCGAGGAGGTGGGAGGGGAGGGGAAGCGAAAAGGAAGGCAACTTCAATGGCAACAAGTGGCCCAAACAAATCGATGCTGCAAGCCCAGGCTACCGACTACCGCCTGGGAAAACTGCACTCAAAGAAATTGCAGATTCGGCTGGCCTTGACGCTGTTTTAAGTTTAAATGGAAATAACACCACCGGTCACCTTCACCAGCTATTTTGTTGTTGCTCGGCCTTAGAGCCAAGCCAAGTGATGGAGATGAGCTCGGCTTGGCTCTTAGGGCTGTGTAAAGCCAAGTGTGTTGATATTGGAATCAGGAAATTAACTTCATAACTCGAAGAACTTTATACAAAGTATAGTTATTTTCTATTATGAACCAAAAATATATAATACCAACTTAAACGATTTGTTGGGGTACACGAATCTCCCTTAGTTTATGAGAAGTTACAGGAAATCCATGAATGATATATCATTCGCAGTATTTTTTCATGTTGTATCATGGTAATGAATCGATGCATCCTATCATGTTTTCCGAAATCATTGAACCAATACCCTTTTGGTTGAAATTTAGAAACTCTTCGGACTATAAAATTGGGAATCAAAAAGAAAGCTAAGAGGTTGCTAAACTCTTCATGTGATATTTTTACCCGTTGCTCGTAGAGTAAGTAGGCAGAAAACAGGCAGACGGACACATTTGCGATAAAGGATATATAATATATTATTAATCAGCATCAATAGTAGAGTTTATGAAGTTAATCAGCAGCAATAGTAGAGTTTATAAAGTTATGATCGTCTGTCCGTCCTTGCATCTGTCAGTATAAACACCTAGTTCTCAGAGACTATTAGAGGTAGGGCAACCAAATTGTATGCACGCAGGTCAAGTTAGATTCAAATTTTTGCTTTGAGACTACCCTCTCAATAAAATAATATGTCTAATATTCCGCTATATATTGAATATATAGTGTATGTTTTATAATCTTTCGAATTTGAGTAAGAATTTACAGAGTTATAAAGGATATAAAAAACGTTGTATACTTTTTAGTGCAGTATACGCTGCTGGCTAACATAGTGTTAAATGATTACATTAATGTTAAAGCTCTGTTTATTTACCGACAGACATGACAATCAACCATGATACAACAACTAAGGTACGGCGCACATTTTTTTTAAGTACTGAGCTTTTTCCAAAAGCGCGCGAGAAAGTGGGAGAGTGAGAGTGAGCGCTAAAGCGAACGGCTCACATGGACGCAAATTAGACAGCGAGACCTTACGCTTCAAGAGTACCAAAAAACTGAACGATTTGAGTACTTTGCTAAGGGCGCACACTGCGAGCGCCATAGCTTGCTTGTTATTTCAAGAAATCAACGCCCCAATATTAACGCTTTAGGTTAGCATGAGCATTAGAAATAAGCGACTCGAGTGGCGCAAAGACTGCATTCATTTTTATGCAGTGTTTGGGTCGCTCGGTTGTGAAAATGGGAATTACTTATGTGCAGCACTTATTCAGATGAAGATTAGACTATAGGAGATCAAGCCCATAAATACACAACAGACGTTGTACCCCAGAGCTTTTAAGATAATCTCTAGAACTTGCTTTTAACAACCAAAAGGAACCATCTCCGATCCCATTAAGATGAGTAGATATAGCCATGTCCGTCTGTTTGTTCGTATAAACAAACAAATCTCAGAGATGGTTAGCGAAAGCTTGGACAGAGTTATGGGTCTCCAGCACTAAGTTTATCCCACTTTACATTGGTGTACGAATGAGAGGGAGGTTACGGTTTAATCCTCCGCAAAACCTTCATAAGTTACGCATGACGCGTGACGAATTTGATGCAATTCTTGCCCATTCCAAACGAAAAAAATAAGGTTTATCAAACAAAATGTAACTCTTATTCAACTGTAGTCCCATAACACGCACAATCGGAAACGGCAGTGAAAGATTCAGGCTGCATAAATAATAACTTGATCATTGAGTGGCCGGTGATGATTTATTTAGCCAGACCATAAAAGGATTGGCTTTCGGTTTTTGGTCACCCAGTTCCTTTGGCCGACTGTCATAAGCTGTGAGCGATTTATTGTCAAGGCAATTTTTTGGTCACCTTCAATTCGCTTCACTTGCTAATTCAATTTTTTTTTTTACGTACTCACTCCGTCACTTCTCATGGAGACAGTGACAGAGAGAGAGAGAGAGAGAGAGAGAGAAAGAAAGGGATGACAACAGAAACCTTTGGCGAAATATTTATAGCAATAATTTATTGTAGTTTGGAATTTATTGTCTACGACACGTTTCAATTGTTAGAGAAATTGAGACGAGAGGAATTGAGGGAATTGTTTTGCTTTTGCCAGGCACTTAGCACGAGGAGGCGACTCCGAGTGCATCATTTGACACTTTGGAGATTTATAGCGTTGCCTGCGGCAAGCATTTCTAAGATGCCATTTGGCAAAAGACACAGTCAGCCGGCAAAACTAATGGAATCTTAATTTAGCAGCGCCAAAATAAAGGCAACCAACGGCAGCAACAAAAGCAAATTCCATTTGCCAGGCAAGTGCAAGAAGAATAACGAGCAGAAAAAAGAGTGCGGAGCGGTAAACACTTCTTGACTTGTAAATTGAATTAAAATGATGGCAAAGTCCGCTGTTTTTTTTTGTTGTTGTTTGTTTGTTCATTTTCTGCCGAGGCACCTGCACGAAATTAACGCCGAACGCCAAAAATAATTACAATTATAAATTCAAGAGTAGCCAGTCGGGTAATTGGGCAACCGCAGCAATTTGTGCCATGTCAGTTATACTACAAAAGCCACCCTCGTTGCCAAGTCCAGTTTGCTACTTCAACTCCTCCGCCGCCTGCTACTCCACCGCACTCCCCCTGCCAGCTTCTCTGCATAATGCATGCTGATTGAGCAACATTTTTGTGCAACCCACTGACAAAACAACGCGCCTATCGACAGACAATCAACAACAGCAACAGCAGCAACGGCAGCAACGGCAGCAGCAGCAACCACATCCTTTCCACCTCCGCGTCCGTTATGCTATGCACTTCCTGTCCTCGCAATCTTTCATTCATGAAATTTGTTGCCGTTGTCATTGTTTGTGTTGCAAATCAAATGCCCGCCGGCAACAACTGTTGCTGCCGTCGCATAAATTGCCGCTGCTGCTCCACTTTGGCAGCAGCAAATCTCTGAGGCCGAGACAAAGTTTTTGGCTTGCAGTTATTTTAACGAATTTATTTGCCTCAACTCTCATGGTCAGCGCAAACAATTTAATGTAATTTAAATGACGTGCCCAGGACGCACACAGAACAGGACAGGACAGGGCGGGACAGGAGAGATGGGGCCGAAGCTGAAGCTGAAGCTGGGGATGGAGGACAGGTGCAGACGTCCACAGTGGGAGTATGCAGGTCGTTCGCATTTTTCTCTGGCGGCTTCTTTTGTAAGCGACATTGACGACGACAGGCGAATGTCGCTATCAAGTTTTTTTTTTTTGTTTTCGGACACATTTTAATGATGAGTCGAGGCTCTCGGAATTGGGCTTGTCGCTGTGCGACTTCGTCTCCATCGTTGTCGTCGTCGCTCCGTCGGCTGCTGCCGGCAACAAGGGAAATGCTAATTTGTGTGTGTCGCTTCTTCTGTTGAATGTTGTCTTGGGTTTGGTCGTTGATTAACCTTTAAGAGGGTATTACCACTTTGGTATGGGAGATGAATGGGTCTGGGAAATGACATTAAACTAGACATTCAGCTTTTATGAACGCAAGAGGGGTTTTTGTAAAATTTATATATTTCGGGAGATTTTGTTAGTTGATTTGACATTTTTCTAGTTTCGTTTCTCCTTCTTTTTTTGTTTTTATTTTGCTAATTTTTTGATTGGGTTTCGACGGATGGAGTCAGAGCAAAATATCAAAGCAGCGATGGGCATCTTATGGCCCGTTATGCCCTCGATATCCGTCCCTCAATTTCTCTCTAAGCGGAGTTAAGAGCTGACGAAGTAAGGTCCACTCGGGATTCTAAGGTGTTAACTGCAGAACAGTAAAGGTTCTCCCGGAATTGCGGGGCTATTTTCCAGGCAAGACTTCAGTTCTGCCTGTGTTCCTGCAAGAATTTAAGAAACAGCTCAAGATTTGACGACTCTTTGCTCCCAGCTTTAGAGCTGTGACTTGAAGATCAGAGCTGAAAGTAAGGAGTTATGAGCTTATTGTTACTTTCTGCTCTCGAGCTTCAGCCCTCAGCACTGAGTCAAATGCTGTGGCTAACATGCCTATAGTCCGTCGCAAGCTCCTGCTCTCAATTCAAAGCCAAGAACTGGGAGTATAGAGCTACTATGTAGCAGTTTGCTGCTCCTAGGAGAAGGGAGCTGTAGCACTTGCAATGAGAGCTTAAGAAACGACTCAAAACCTGGCAACTCTTTAAACGGAATTTTTTGCTCCCAGCTCTAGAGCTATAATTCGAAGCTCAGAGCTGAGTCTAAGGAGCAGTTTGCTGCTCCCAAGAGGAGAGAGCTGTAGCAGTTGAAGTGAGAGCTTAAGCAACGGATCAAGAGCTGGCTACTCTTTACTCACATCTCTGTGCTTTCAGCTCTAGAGCTCAGGGCTGAGAGTAAGGAGCTATGAGCAATTTGTTACTCCCCGCTCTCGAACTGCAGCTATTTGCACAGAGTCAAGAGCTGTGGTTTTCAACTCAGATCCAAGAACAGAAAGTATAGAACTACTTTGTAGCAGTTTAGTGCTCCCAGCTTTCAGTTGAAAACAGACACTTTAAAGCTCACGGTCGCAGCTCAAAGCTGGCTTGCAGCTCTTAGCTCAAGGCTGCGAGCCAAAAAGAGATGCTTAACTCGTGCTAGAACGGATAAGTTGAGAGCCGAGCTCTCGAATATGCGCTGCACTGGAGAGGGTAGTAAAATCAAAGTTTATCTAGCACCTAGCAGCTATCTTTAAGATGAGAAATCCTCCCTTAAAGAGATAACTTTAACGGCAGCTTCCCATTTGAAATAACTATTTATCTTCCACATTTGTTAACATCATATTTTTGGTCTCTTTTGCTCTTCTCTTGATGACTTGATATATGTACTGTACAAGGCGAGTTGGATGCAATTTTCAAAACGAATTGCTAATGAAAATGTCATTTGAAAATTGCGGCACGTACTGTTAGTCTAGCAAAATGGGCAATTTGTTGCTCGTGCCGCCACCGCCGACAATCGCATGAAGGAAACATATGTACGTCCCCGTCCTAGATCTCTGGTGACAAAGGCCCCGGCCAGGCCCTAAAAGGTTTTTATCTGCCATCCAGCAAAACCCAAAACCGCAGCCACGTTGCAGTCTTCTCTCGTTAGCTGCCAAATCGTTTGGCGATTATCGCATTTTTGCATTTTTGCATTTCTCTCCGCAAACAAAGTGTAAAATTATTTAATGCATGTGCTTAACGGGTTGGCGGGGGGTCGGTGGGGTGGAGCGGGGGTGCGGTAGATTGGCGGAGGAGGCATTTTATTTTGTAGGTGTTGCTGATTGCGGCACGTAGACGCTCAAACTGAAACTGAAGAGGGGCAAATTCAATTTAACTTATGCAGCAGCGCCCAGGTTCAGGTTGCTGCTTGCCACAGATGCAATCAGGCAAAAAAAAAAAAAGAGAAGAAAAAGAAACAAAAAAAAAACAAAAAAAACAAAAAACAGCTATCGATATCAGTTTGTTGCTGTTGCAGAGTCAAAGGCAATCGTGCAACACGGCATGTAGCAGCTTGTTATTGCTTGATTGCCGCTAAAATTAAGTTGGTTGTGAGACACTGAGCGGGCCAGCGAGCGAGTGGTCCAGAGACTTCCAATGATAAATCACTTAATTGCACGACGAACGCGCCAAATGGAAATTGAGCTTGCTCAATTGCGTGAAGGGGGTGTGTCCACAGAGGGGTGGGTGGCTGGTGGTTCACCCGCATCATAAACTCTAATGATTGCTGCCCCCACACACTCGACGAAATCGAAAACAATATCAATATCGAAATCAATGCCTGACAAATTGACACAATTGCCGCATGAGTCAATTGAAAAAGAAAGAAAAGTTTCACACCAGCAACAGGCAGCGACAGCGGCAACAATTGCTGTTGATGATGACGTTTGTTGCTGGTGTGCCAGTGTGTTGCCCATGTTACTGTTCGCCTGTATTTGCCACTTTATTTTATTGTTTCCCAAAGGCCAGGCGACACCAGCGACACAGCACAGTGGGACAAGCTGACTGAAAAGTGAAACCAATATCGGATATTCTTTGGCATGAAATGAATGAAAGGGTGCATGTATTTTATTTATTGTTGTGGTGTTGCGTGAAGAGTGTGAAAAAGAGACGCACCTGTGACTACTATTTATGTGCCTCCAAGGATGTTTTAACCTCAAAGTACTGGGTGAATTCATCTTCGAGTAAACTAGAAATCCAACTAAAATTGCTCAAACTTTAAAGAGGACCTTTAATTGAAATTGTTTTGTATTAGTACTCCAACCACTGTGCAGCAGCTCAGTTCAAAAAGTGAAATAAATTGCCAGCCACGATTCTAACTGTGATTCTACTCCCTCTCATTTGGCTGCCACCCCCTTCTCTCTCTGTGTGTGTGTGTGTGTGGGTTGCCGGCGACAGCATCGTTCGACATCGGCAACAGCATCAGCAACATCAATTAAACCAGCAGCAAAGCGACAACAACAGCAACAACAACACAACAAACGCCTCTGGCCCTCAACTTGTTCAAGCGTATGCGGGTGTAAGTTGTCGCATTTATCGGTTTTTGTTTTGTCATTGATTTCATTTCAATTTGATTGCAAATTGAAATCAATTGTTACCCTTTTTAATTGATGCACTGATTGCGCATAATTTGTGACAATTTGTTACAATTTTCGAATAATGAATAATTTTTTGGGGAAATGGTGGGAACTCGATAGGAAAATATGTATTTAACAGGCAATTTAACATGCATTATTAATAAGCCAACAACATTGATATCACGGCCCACTTAATGGCTTTATTTTTGATGAGGGGACGGGGTTTAGGCAACTTATGATATGAGCTTAACTTAGTTGGTTATTGGTTTATTTACTTTTTAAAGGCTTAGCCATCAGGCAGTATAACAATTTTAGGCGCCATCTACCTTGGGATTGGCTTGATCGTCAAATATACCAAACAAAAATAAATATTATTATTAGCTGAAGTTTGTAATCAACGGCAATAGTCAGTTAAAAATTCAAGTTTTCAGATCTACGGATAGCATAAGGAATAGCATTATATTTGATGAAGTCAAAGGAAGGTCAAACTTTCTGATGTCTACCATTTTTACTGAATCGAAACATAATTCGGAATAGGTTCGGTTAACTGTTTAATAAAAGTCAGAACTTCGTGTTCAAACTGGTTCCTTCAAAAGCGGCTTAAAGCCCTGCTTTTAAGTTAGTAATTACGAAATAAGTGACCAAATAAGCTGAATAGTTTACTTAGCTAATCTTTATGGGCCTTTACAAAGAGAGAGAGAGAGAGAGAGAAAAATATATTTAGAAACTCACCAAGAACCAAGGATGAAACCTTCTCTTTGGGCCTAAGGATTTTGTTCAATCTTTTGTTATTAGCATCTTAAACTCTATAAGCTTCGCTCGGTTTTCCAAATCTGTCTATCAGCAGATAAAAATGGAGATATGCTTGGAACTTAGAGCTCTATACCAAGAAACAAATATCTTAAACTCACATTATAAAATGCATTTTTAAAAGAGGCCTAAAAACAAAACTCTGAGGAAAGTTAACTTTGGCTCTGCCGAAGTATGCATACCCTAGCAGCACGTTTTTTAACTAATTTGAAGAACATAGCCACTGTAAACAAACAAGTTTTTTTAATAAGAGTACTTTTCTGACTCTAATTTTGTATAACAGCTATACTATATAGTGGTCCGATTTCGACCAAACTTAGTGGAATTATGTAAAAGCATAACAAACTTAGAAATACAAAGTTTGGATACATTTTCTTTAAAAACAAAACAATTTTTGTCACTAAAACTAGTTTTCGACCGATCATTCATATGGCAGCCATAACCCATAGTCATCCGATTTTGACAAAACTTTGAAGAATTGTGTCAAAGCTTATAAAATAAATAAATGTTAATTTTAAAGAGGTTGACATTGAAAACAAAAAAGTTTTTCTTACTAAGACTATTTTTCTAACCTTACTTTTCTATGGCAGCTATACTATATAGATGTCCGATTTCGCCTAAATTTTGCAGAATTATGGAGAAGCATTAAAAACTAGTAAATACAGATTTTGGAGACGTTTGCATTAAAAACCAAAAAGTTTTTCTCACTAGAACTAGTTTTTCGACCGATCGTTCCTATGGCAGCTATATGTTTTAGTCATCCGATCTGACCGGTTCCGACAAATGTGCAGCGTATTTGTACCAGAAGACTTCGTGCAAAGTTTGGTCGCGATAGCTTTAAAACTGACGGAGGACATAGCTTAGAAACAAGGGACAGACTGAAGGACATGGCTACATCGACTTAGCTCGACATGCTGATCAAGAATATATATACTTTATGTGGTCGGAAATGCTTCCTTCTATGCGGACTATAGGTTTTAGCTGCCAAATAATTGATCGGTTGAGAAACTAGTTTTAGTGAGAAAAACTTACTTGTTTTCAAAGAAAACGCCTCCAAACTTTGTATTTCTTAGTTTGTTATGCTCTTCCATAATTCCAATAAGTTTGGTCAAAATCGGATATCTATATAGTATAGCTGTCATACAAAAGAAGAGTCAGAAAAGTACTCTTGTTTGTTTTCAGTTTATATCTCCTTCAAATTGTTTAGAAACCGTGCTGCAAAGTTATACAAACTTCGGCCGAGCCGAAGTTAATTTTCCTCTATTTTTACTATTTAGTTTAGGGTCGACTTCTACATATCTTCATATATATATCTTCTATATAGCTTCTATGAGTAAGATGATCTCAGATTTTACACTGTTATTTGTAGGTTTATGGGACAGAAAGAAGATTAGAAATCGTCCTTTACTATGTGCTTGAAATAAATACAATATGTGTAGCATACTTTGAGGGGTCAAACAATCCATTTCGTGCATATTTTGCAGGAGATCTAACCAAAACCAAATATGAATGAATTGATAAGAAGCGTTTTCAACTTTGTCTGCTCATAAAATGTCCCCTTACTCTCCCTGCTCTCTCTCTCTCTCTCTCTACCACAGTGTAACAATCATAAATTCTCAACAATCGCCACACAAATCGTCGCCCCAAAAACAAAAAAAATGCATTCTCGTTTCGCGGTTTCTAATCGTTTTTCGTGTACTTTTTTGCGGATAAAAAATTGTCCGTCTGGGCATCCCGAACGCGCCTTGTTCGCCAACGCCGCCGCCTGTTCTCGTTCAATTCTTGGCAGCCGATGCAAAGTTTACGTGAACAGAGATTAATATGTCCAATTACTGTGACAAAATCGTAAAATGTCGTCTGCATTCTCCTTTTCCTCCTCATCCTCATCCTCCTCCTCCTTTTTTTTTGGTTGTTGTTTTGCCAAAAATCTCATACAACTGAAATGATCTAAGAAGTGGCGAAAAATTTTGAATTGCGATGGCGGCGATGGTGGCGCGTGCTAATTAGCGTCAGTTGGCGGTTGCACCCCTTCCCCCCCTCCTTCCCCTCCACCGGCACACAACAAAAAATAAACAAAGCTAATTTGTGGAAAAGGCAAGTCTACACGTTGCAATTGCCACCCCAAAAAAAAAGGAAAAAAAAAAAAACAGAAGTACGACAAAAAATTATTTAAAATTTTCCATGTCACGTTTTGTTGGTGCGCGCAAAAGTTTTCCTGCCATTTCGGTTGACAATTTTTCCTGTTGTTTGTGTGCATAAAATTAATTTCGCCTTGTCTTTTGTTGCTGGGATCTCACCTAAATGGTAATAGAAACTGAAAATGGCTGCCACAGCCGGCGAAAGATTTTGTAACAGCTGCAGGCCAAAAAGCGTGCTCTCATTTTTATTTAGCCTGCCTGCCCCCTCCTTTTTGTTGTTGTCGTCGTTTGTTGTTGCTGCTAATTTGAACATTTTGTGCCGGCTAGGCGAAAGTAAACAAGTGTGCACGGTCGCCACATGCTCGGCAAATGTTTTCTCAATTTTTAATTAAAATTGTGCCCCGACTTTTGAGAATTCGGTTACCTTTCCATTTTTGTGAATGGCAAATTTCACTGCCTCTAACTTTTCCCACGCCTCAATCGCTCGACCAAGTAATTAGCGTGGCCAGACAGCGCCAGAGTCCCTAACGATGTCACTTTATCAGCGGGCTTTTTTTTTTTTGTGTCTCCTCTTGTTCTTCTGCAAGTTGTACCGCTAATATGGCTGGCCTACGCCTACTCCACAGTCCACAGTCCACAGTCCGCAGTGCGAGTCCCAGCCTCAAGTCCAAGTCCACGCTGGAGCCGCAGAGTCAGCTTGAAGACAAGATAAAAGCCAAACGCAGTGCGTCTTCTCTGCATAAAGCGGAGCACTTTGCATTAGCGACATAATTTATCTCGCCAACGAGCAGTCAGCGAGGGGGGAGCGGAATTGGTGGCCTGACCACGCAGACGCAACGTCTTCGCTGGCCTGCCGGCTCGTTCGTTGCACCTGCAGCCTTGCCGCGTCATCTTCGTTGCGTTGTCGTTGTCGTCTTCATCGTCGCCTTTGGTCCGCGCGGTTTAGAGCCGGCTCCCACTGTTCCACTGTGTTTGTTTCTTTAGTTTTATTTTTTTTTTTCATTTTTTTTTTGGGCGCAACAAGTGCAATTATTAAAAATTCCGGAATTTTGCAGGCGGCTGGAACAGCAGAGCAGCGAGATGAAGGTGTACACTGTGACAAAATGGGGCGTACATCAACATCCCTGTAGATATACGAAGAAGTGTTTAACTTCAACAGTTCTGGTATTATTCTTATGCAATGAACTCCATACAGTTCTTTTTTTACGGTGTAAGTCGAGTCTTAAAAGATGAAAGAAGTTTTCTAAGTTTACACTGTCAAATAATATGGAAAAATTTGACTATACAGCTATGATGTCACATTTTGCAGCCATAGAAACTAAAGCCTTGTTTCTATTCCCCAAAATTGTAGCTCAAATATGGCCGAAAAGTTAAATTTGTATAAAAATATGTACATATAATTTGTCTGTGTGAACTTAGCTTTAGTAGGCGAGAAAATCCGGTGGTTGTTGTATTTTTCCCCTGAATTTTGCCATCACCATAAAAGCTTTAAAAAGTTTGCTTCGCCGTGTAAATTCCGTCTACCTCTTTACATAGATTTGAATGCAGGAACTTTACGAAATTCTTATAAACATTGTGATGGGCGGAAGAGAAATATTGATGTTGAAGGTTCTTAGTTCGAACCTTGGTTCAGTCCATGCTGGACACCATATTAATATTAAACAAAGCAATATATTTATTTAGATACTAAACATTTCTCAATTTAAGAAGTTAGTATTATCATATGTGTTCCATTAATCGATACTAAATATTGAAAATACATTTTACCACTAGACAAAATACCATTTCGTAGTTTTTGTAGAAAAATATTTTCCATGTGAATCATTGAAAATGCTTTGGAACTCAAGGATCTTAAAAAACACAGGCTACTATAGATGGGAATATTGTACGTAGCTCTCAATGCTGTTCTAGGTTTTTTTAATTCACTTTGCAGCCCATTTTAAGACTTAGTTGCTCAAAGCCAACCAGATAACAGATGGAATCTTTAGAGAGAATGCCAATTTTTTTGATGTCCACCATTTTTGTTGAACCAAACCGATATTTTAGGTTTTTAGATTCAAAAGAGGTTTGGTTCACAGTAATATTAAATTCGGAGTTCCGGGTTCGAACCGGTTCGGTTCAAAACTGGTTTGCAGCCCTGATTAATATACCCTTTTAACTCTGAATGAAATATAATACACCTACACTTAAAAAAAGTATTTTCTAGATTTTAGAATTTCGATTTAGAATAAATTTTTTTTATTATTTTAGTATTATAATTTGGCCCAGAAGTTTGCAACGAATATTATTATTAATTTCCGACCCAATTAACCATGTATATTCTTTATCAGGGTGTCGAGCTGAGTCGATTGAGCCTTGTCCGACCGTCTGTCCGTCCATCTGTCCGTCCCTCTGTCTGTCTGTCTGTCTGTTTCTTCGCAAAGTAGTCTCTCAGTTTTAAAAATATCGAGCTGAAATTTTGCACAGCGTCTGCTTTGTGCTGCACGCTACTAATATGTCGATATAGACCGGATCGGATGGCTATATCGTATAGCTCCCATAGAAACAATCGGTCAGAAAACTAGTTTTAGTGAGAAAAACTTTTTTGTTTTTAATGGAAACATCTTCAAACTTTGTATTCATAGGTTTTCTATGCTTTTTTATAATTCTGCCAAGTTTGATGAAAATCGGAAAACTATATGGTATAGCTGTCATACAAAAGATAGGTCTGAAAAACAGTCTTAGTTAGAAAAACTTTTTGGTTTTTAATGGTAGCATCCTGAAATGTTGTACTTGTTTGTTTTACATAATTTCACCCAATTCTACAAATTTTTGTTCAAATCGGATGACTATATCATATAGCTCCCAAACAAATGATCGGTAGGAAAATGGGTCGTTGTGGTAAAAAGATTATTTTTGAAAATATTTAATATGCTTCATGTCATTCCTTAAAAAGATGAAACCTAAGAGAACCAATAGTTCGCTTTTCAGTAGCTTTTCTAAGGACGTGTTGCTAGATTTAGTGTAGAAACTTCACTACTTTAAATCTTCTATAATGGTAGCTTTTCCCTAAAATTTCTCTCAGTGTGTGGAGGTCTGCCTGCAGGTCTGTTTCAGTTGCGTGGGGAGTTGTTGCCAGTTGCTGCCGCTGCTGCTGCCGCTGCAGCTCCTGCTCCTACTCCTGCTCCTCGTCTTTGGCCTTACGCATCAAGTGCGTTGGTTTTCGCATTAATTATGCGTTCGCTGCTGCAGTCCCAAGTTCCGACTCCGACTCCGACATCGACATCGACTTGGAGGCCGTTTTGAAACCAGAAATTGATGTGGCTGCTACTTCGCCTTGGCGTTGTCTCTTTTGCTCACCAGCATTTAATAACAGCGCACAAATCAATATATCATTTGGCTTTCGGTTTACTTTCTTTGGATGCTTTTGTGGCCGGCTTGCGGAATGCTTTGGGGCGAGTCTTAAGGCTGCTGATGATGCCGCTGCTGCTGACGCTGGCGCGCTCTTCCCACACTTTTGCTGAAAAATCAATTAAAATATCTTACTCTTCGTTTTTCTGCAAATAAATTTGCCATAAAAATTCCACTAAATCATTGGCCAGAAGCAACTTTGTCGCAAGTCCAAGGAATTAACATTAACATAGCTGCAAGGCTGCCAGAATCGAGTAGAAGTCGGTAGAATTGTCCAGAGATTGATGGTTGCAAACTGCCGTTATGTTGGGGGGGGGCATGAACATGGAAAATTCACACACACGCAAATTGATTTGCGGCAAACAAGTTGAACAAATGAAAATAGTGCAAATTTTTTTGTTGGCTTAGATTAATTTATGATTAACTTTGTCGCTCCACTTCTTAATTAATTCAGCAAAATCAAATGTGATAAATGCCAGCCTCATAAGTTAATTGCCAAGAACAACAGCAGCAACAACAACAACAACTAAGGCAAGTGTCTAGCCAAGTGGCTGCTGCCGCTGCTCTGTTGACTATCGGCAACGCCCAGACAACCCCACCAAACGAATAGACAGACAAGCGTAACAACAACTGCCCACAGCAAGTCAAGTTCAAGTTTACTCTCAGCCAATAATGCAGCTTGATAAAAGGAAAAACTCATAATAAGAACCAGCAGCCGTAGGAGTAGCCACCGCATGTCTACTGCCCCCGTTCTCGCTGTCCCAGTCTGACATGCTGTTGACACAAGCGCCTTGGGCTGCCAACTGCCCAAGCGCTGACGCCGAAACGGCCGGCTAGAGATGGACACCATTTCTGGGAGTCAACAAATCCAATCAAATCGCAATCACCCACAACATTAAAGCACAAAATTTAAGGCCCAGCTCGCACAAATGAAATGAAATCCCTGCCGCTTACATTAACAGCTCATTGGCACTACTGCAGGGGGTCCCGATACCGACGCCGACGCCGATGCCGACTCCAGCTCCGATCCCAATCCCAGTCCCAGTCAAAATCCCTTCGTGGCGCCTTGATCTCCGCTGCCTTTAGACTTCATACGAAATAAGTTATAAATTTTGCAACCGTTGATGGCGCATATTATGATATCATTTTACAACTTGTGCAGAAAAAAGAGCCAAAAGGCCGGGCCAAACGACTACGAATCGTTCTACTTGGGCCCTCGGTTAGTGATGGCAAAGTGACAAATCGTACAAAAAAAGTTCTTAGTTTTTACTAGAAATTAACTCACTCGCCTGTCGGACCAAATATGGAACTAGGCGACTCTTTGTGAACCTGAACCCTTTTTTCAAACATAAGACAGGGTCGGTGTACGATTTTTGTTTGGGTTGGGTCTTCAATTAAGTCCCAAAAGCACGAATTGATCTTATTCTGAGTTGTTCGGGTAAGATTCTGCTGTCATACTTGAACTTAAGAATACGAACATTAGACCTTATCCAGATTTGTGGCACCGAAATATAAATCGAGAGATTGACAAACTAACCGAAGTACAATTTTCCGAGATCTCTACTCGGTCTCGGATCTAGGCTGATAAGTAATTGGCCTAAATGGGAGTTGCCTACTGATTTCTAAGACTTTCTGGAGGAATATCTGCCAAATAATTCACCCGCCAGAACCTTATTTCATACTTAAAGCATAGTACTCCGACAAGCTAAATCGATTTAGCTGGGTGTCAATCCCATCTCAATCTAATAAAAGAATAGCTAAAGGGTTGCTAAAACTGTCGACTGCTGGGCCAGTTCTCAGACAAAACAAATGCTTTCGCTCATAACTAGCGTCAAGCTTGTGGTGCCGCAACCTTGACCGGCTAAACAGCTGATTGAGTTTAGCTGGGTGGAAGCCGAAAAAATAGCTAAAAATTAAATCGACAGCTACCCCAGCTAAATAGGCTCAACAATGTAAGCAAGGGTGCTACAGTCGACTGCTCCTACTACAAAACTACCTGTTCCTTTGGGTTCATATGTTTTCATTCTTTTTTGCCGACACAAACTTACGCGAGCGCGCTCTCACGCTCTAACTGACGATGCAGTACCTCTCGCTTACACAAGCAAAATAGTTTCGCTTATAACTCCGATGTTTTTTGTCCGATCTTATTGTGCTTTTCAGAATAGATGGATATTGGGCCTTACATGATGTTTATTAAGTCACGAGGCTCTAACTTGTAGCTCTGAAGGTTTTTTGCGGCTAAAGGAGGGAAATATTTTCCAAATCTAAAACAAACTTGCTCTGCGTATGGTATGCACCTATCTTCATGCAAGAATTTGTAGCTATATCTGTTATTGACGCGTTATTGCTGACAGACGCACAGCCGGACATGTCTATATCGACTCTATTCAAGATCTTGCTCTTGAGAATCTTTGAAAAAGTTGCAGTTGCAGTTGCAGTTGCAGAGACTATTAAGATTAGGGATGTTATAAGCATTAAGTAGTAAAAATAAAGTTGCTCTTGGCTTTGTATTACACTTTCCTGACCATTTTAAGACTCAATTGCTTAAACCAGCCAAATAACAAATGAAGTCGCTAGAAAAAAGGTAAAATTTTCTGATGTCTACCATTTTTGCTGAACCGAATCGAAAGTTTAGGTTCGGAGTCGGTTCAGAATTTATTTCTAAAGAGGTTTGTTTCACAGTAAACTGAAAAGTCGGAAGTCGGTTCGGTTCAAAGTCTGCTTGCAGCCCTGGCCAAAACACCGTAGAATTTTCAGAATTATATTTCGTGTCACATTGTCATCTCTATGCCCTTTATGCAAATGTTTCTGTTGCTGCTGCTGCTGCGGCTGCAAATTAATGTTGCTGTTGAGTTTAAGCGCTCGGCCTCTGTCTCCTCTGCCACCACTGCCTGCCCTGTCACCGCCCGCCCCTCCACGCCACCATTTGGGGGTCTCAGCTGCTGTTCTTGTGACTTTTTTGCATGTTGTCATTGTGTGCACTGCTGACCTTCCCCCACTTTAAGAATTATTGTTATTATATGCGCTGGCAGCGATAAAAATCGCAGATGCCACACACTCTCCACCTCCTTTGGCTGCTCCTCACAGAGACACACAGAGCCATGAAATACGGCTCACGCACCCAGAGAAAAAAGAGAGATGTGGCATATGCATTTCCATGTGTGTGTGTGTGTGCATTAAAAATAATTATAATTGCTCCCACGATTTTCTGTTCCAAGAATGTTGCTGTTGCTGCTGCTGTTGCTGCTGTTGCTGTTGCTGACCACAGGAGCAATTGTTGGCCATGTCGCCGCTGTTGCTGGGTCTGAGGCCATTTCATTTTAACGCATATTAATTTCAGGATTTTTATACTCTGTTATTTTTATTGTGACATTTGATTAATTGACGACATTTAATTACAGGCAACGCAGGCAAAAAGTCCGCCAGCTCTCAATGCTCTCGTCCTCGTCCTCGCTTATCGCAACTCATTTATCGCTGGAAAAATTATGACGCTGCTGATTGCCAAGTCTGTTATCTGATCAGCATTGCGCTGGGCCGTTTTTCTCTCCGTTCCTTTTTCCACTTGTGGGTGACTTTTAAATATCAACTTTATGGGCGGGCAGCCAAATTGATGAGTCATTTGTTTAGTGTTGCAATTGCAACAAGTGCACAAATCGCTTTCGCATTGATGATTAAATATTACAAGACAATCGAAGCTTCATCTTCATTTGGCGAGTGCTAAGTGCCAGAGCTGCCAAATGCCAGATTATGACCAGACAGAGACCACCCCAGCAACTGGCAACGGGCAGGCAACTTAAGAGCCTAACTAATTGCCTTGGCGGTGGTGGCGGTGGCGTATGCGTAATATGTGTGATGTAAGAAAGAGAAGCTGGGAGTGCTGGGGAGAAGGGAAGGCTATTTTGATACATTTGGTTTTTAGGTACAGAGATTGAGAATTTATCGATCACCGGGCCTGAAATAATAATAGCTAAACATATTTTCACATTTATCGATTGAAGTTGGGCTCTGTACAGGGAAATCACATGCAATCTTTTCAGTTCGATATTTTTCACTACCACCTGAAATCAGTCAGTTTGGAGAAGCACTGAATCAGGGTTCATTCTGGGTTGTTTGGGGTCCGTAACCCAAATATTTGTCAAGCCTGACTTTAACTTGGATCCCGTCTAAAGATAGCTTGGCTAGTTCAGATTGAGAGTGAAGGGAAGCGTGGAATTATGTATAAGCGGTGCACTCTGCAAGACACCTGCGGTTGCACTTAACTCCATATGCCAATTCCATTCTCTTGACCAAAACCACTAGTTACCCATGAAGACAGCCCTTAGAATATGTAAAATTTGTCACGAGAACTCCAGGCTGCTTACCGATTCAGAACCAAAACTCTCAGAAGCTTTTTTGGGTTAACCGAACAAGTCCATAAGACGCACCTTCTAAGTCTACTCCTTCATGAACTTAAGTCGATTTTCTTTGTTTTTTTCAGAAGTTTAGCTAGTTCAAATGTAATGAAGGTTCGAACCAAGTGCTTGGGTTTAACCGCTTAAACAACCATTCCTCGAACCGAATATTATACTTTTAGAGTTGTTTGAAAGTCCAGATCGAAACTGGTGCACAGTTTTAGAGGTTTGCAGCCTGGCGTAAATCATCAACTAAGGCACAACTATTGCACACCTAAAACGACTTTCGAAACATCCTACGATGACAATAGTCCCAGTTGGCAAGTATGGGATAACGCCATCTTAATCTACTGGGATATCTTTAAATTTGACAACAAAGCCGAAGAGATAGTCTGTTCCTTACCTTTAGGGCTGAACATAGTATACCGTTTTCCTGATCATTGAAATGTATACCAAGCCTGGCCTTAATGGTCAGCACTCATCTCTTTATGATGAACTTATGTACAGAACTATGGAGGGATTGATGCTCACGTTAGCCAGCAGCTTTGCAGGTGCATCGCTTTATTATTATTATGATACTTTATCATATGAGGAAGTATGACTCGTCTTTGGAAGCAGTGTGCTAGGATCACTGTTGGTCTGCCTTATTGACCCGGTCAGAAGCATTCCCTCATTGCATACACCCCCATAGAGACAGAAAAGTTTCCGCCTTCCAAAGAAGTCCTAAGTTTAGCACCCAAAAAAATATTTAAATTCAAGGACAACTCTTTACAAACACTTTTTATACAAAGGAGTGTGGTGAAGAGGGTAGTGTGGGAAGAAAGGCAAATGGGTGGGCAAAGACTTCCGCCTGAAAAATGTACAAATTATATTTTCTTTTCTCACTTGCCTTATCTGGGACTCGAACTGCCATCTCTTTTATATAATCTGGGGAATATCAACATATGCCTGCATCCTAGCGCATACGACTATCATGCACTCGCGAGGTATTGCAGCAAATCTTTGTAATAAACGCAAGCGACAAGCGACTGGAAGCGTTTAGTGAGTAAAAAAGGATTCAACACTTGAATAGCTCTAGACCGGTGTAGAAACCGACTGAACATGTTAAAAAGTAATTCAAAATTGTTAAAATTTTCAACTTAAAATTGAAACCAAAGCCCTTTAGCTCAACAAGATGAGCAATGGCCATGCAAGTGCATGTCAGGGAAGCTTTAAGAGAAATTTGCAATGTGTATCTTCGATTTTATATAAGTGTGCTGTCGGTGTGCGTGAAACGCTGTGTGTTGCTAGTGTTGCTGCGATTTACTTGAAGTGTTGACACAGTATTCTCCACATGAAGTACATTCAAAAAATTTATTTTAAGAAAATGAAAAAAAAAAACACAGTTTAAATACCTTAACCTTTGTTTTAGATGTGGTAGCTAAGCTCTTTCGATTTCGAATCCCTGCTTGTTAGGTTAAACCCTTCTAGTTGAACTCTTGAACCGAAATGTGCTAGTTTTATTTCACAGCAAAGTCTATCAATTTATTTCGTATTTCGAAATTTATTGTGCATTTTTCTTTTAACTTTGCTCACACACACTCACTTGTCATACAGACATATGTTAGCCTGACGCAATTTTCAATTTCCTTCGTTTAAAGTTTATGCAAACGGAAGTCAGGCCGGGGGGGCTTTGGTTGCTGGCTGCCAAAAAGGCAATGAACGGCACCTACGTCCAAGACCAAGACCCCAACGAAGGCGAAGGATGCCAAGAAAACTGCAATGCCAACAAAAGTCAGTCAAAATTATGCAATTTATGCGATTTACGTGGCACAAAGGGGTTAACCAAAAAACACACTTGGCGCCAGTTGCTGCAGGTCCTGCTGCTCCTGCTCCTGCTGCTGCTGCTGCTCATGCTGCTGCTTCTTCATTTTGGCAACATAAATTTGCTAACCACGTACGCGACTTTGGCCCTGCATTGCAGTGCTTTGTGTTGCTGTTGTCAGGCGTTTTCCTTTTTCTTTTGTAGTCTTTTTGTTTGCTCTCCGAAATTGGCCAAAGCCTGAGCAAAATGTATTAGATTTCGCACAGATAGCGTGGCTTCAAGGCGCTGAAGCGTAAAAATGTGCGCCTATCAAGCAAATTGTATCAGCAACACGTTCCAAGTTGCTGCTGTTGACCCACGCCCAGGCAACATCAACTTCTAATGTTGAAAGCTGGCAAAACACTTTGTCTGAAATTCAATGCCAGCGGGCGTTGTTTGACCATTTCGCACCTCTTTGACTTGCAGCTACCTTAAACAAAAAAAAAAAGAAAGAAAATAGCGATTGCACCTGTTTTTGTGGCCAACATTGCTGCTGGCCGTCCAGCGCGTGCCCCCCACAAAAGTTGGGATTTACGATTGCCTGCAAATAATCAGTGCAAGCGAATCGCTGGCCAAGTCAAAGGCAATAAAACGCTTCCGGTTGCTGGCAGCGGCAGCACCAGCAACATCAACATCAACAGCAGCAACATGTTGCTGACGTTCAAACTGATGCATGAAGATTATCATGTGATATGTTTTAGAACGCGTGGATGGGCACACAACATTTTGGAGAAGTTTTCTCCGTGTTGCCGTTGCTGTTGTCGTTGTCGTTTATCAATGGCAGCTGATCGCCCAGAAGAAATTGTTGTGCGCCGCATTTGATGATGATGCCGTGGAATGAGCTTACATGTGCCACATTATCTTAATGTGACTGCAAAATAAATGCGTCTGAAAGGCCATTAAGAAGTGCTTGGACGCGGCAAGACAGCAGCAGCAGCCGCTGGAAGTCTGGTTTGCCGGTTGCTGGCGTTGGCCATTTCAACATGTGGGCAGAAAACTAAGTGATGAATATTCATTTCACAATATTCTACTTACAAATCCTTAAACATATTAAATATTCCCATCTTTCACGCACAAAAAAAAAAAACATATCCGCTCATCTTTCAATTGGCATTTTCCCATGCTCCTCTTGCCTCACCCCATATGCACATATAGATGGCTTGTGTCTTGACACTTCCTGCCCAGGAAAATTCTAAGCACGAGCAAAACTGCCTTTGACAGTTTTATGGGTTTTCAAACTGTTTTATGACACGAACACACACTTTTTATTTCTCATGTTGCAGGCGCGAAACTTGCCCATAATTGGCAACCGAGAAACTCAGAGAGAGGGAGAGAGAGAGAGAGAGAAAGATAGAGGGAGCGAGAGGGAGACAAATCCAAACTGTTGCACATTGCTCATACGCCATGTGGAACGCGCCAATCAGACAGTTGTCCGCCCACACAGTGGATATTTAGTTTGCCAAGAATAATGCGACTAAAATTGAAATGAAAATGATAAATGTGCTACAGATATAACAAGCAGCACAACACAACCCAACTCGTGGCACGCACAGTCGACGCTGCGCAGGCGTTTTTGACAGTTTTTTAATAATATCAGCCAGCCGGGACCAGATCAGCCTACCTTCATATCACACTTGGCTTTATTTTTCTTTAAATTTTTATTTGTATCTCATTTTGGCATAAATGCGGCAGACTCGGGCGGAGCCAACGGACTTCTTTATGCTTGTGTCCACCCCTCCCTCCTCTTCGTCAACCTTTTTGGTTATATAGTATATTGCATGCCGCACGACATTTTTCGCGCCGCGGCGGTGCGATAATGAAAATTTCTGACACTTTAACCAACACTTTTGTTGCTCGCCAGCAGCAGCGGCAGCAGGCGTACAGGCTGACAGGTAGGCAGTGAGAACCCCAAACTGCCTCCCCAACACACAGTTGATAAGTCAAAAAAGTTGTTTCCTCATTATGTGGATAAACGCCCAGTCAAAAAAAAAGGAAAAAAGAAAATACCGCCGCCGTCTGTAAATTGATTCATAGTTTATGCGCTAAATATGACATGACCAGAACAGACGGTCCTGAGAACTAGAGGTGAACGCGTGCATCAATATACCATGTTATACTCAAGTTTAGGTAGCTCTTTATAACTCATCAAGCAAACACACCTCTAAGTGCGTGTTCTCAGCAAAGAGAAATGCCACGTATTCCCTTGAAAAAAAGGAAGGCCAGAGAATTAAGGAATGCCACATACAACTGATATATCATTCAGCACCTTTTAGGATAGTTAAGATCTGATTGTTTCAAGCAATGCTGAAGCCCAATCTCTACATTAAGAAAATCGTTAAGTCCTTAGGATTATGAAATAAGAAGACAATAAGAGGAGACTCGTGTTAAACTAAACAAGACTGCCAGTCGGTCCGACATAAATATTGGCGATTTACTTTACCAAACCCAAATCTTTTCATTTAAGACCCGGTACATGTACAGGTTTTACAACCAAGGAGATACAACTAGCCCACATATAACCAAGTTTCCAATTTTTCATATACCCTTGTAGAGGATATATAAAAATTGTCTGGGTTTTTGTCACGCATAGATGTAGTTCTTGATCAGCAAGACGAGCTGAGTTGAAATACCTACATCTGTCTGTCCGTCCGTCCATCTGTTTCTATGCCATCTACTCGTCAGTTTGAAAGCTATCTTCATAAAACTTTGCACGAAGTCTTTTATCAAATCCTATCAAATTCATACTTCACTTTTTTGTATCATTTTGATCCTAGCACTTATCAATTTGATATTTATAACGTCAAACTAATGGTATCGTTTTGAAAAAAGGTTTTCCATTATGAGTAAAAAATTTACCAAGAAACAAATTAATAACTAAAAGATCAATTTAAATATTCTCTATGATTATATTGATGTCAAGAAGAGGACACTGATTTTTGTTTCAATTTGCGGCAACGCGTATTAACCGAACTGGTTCTCAACCAAACCGATCCGCTTATTCCAGCTGATGAACCGAACCGAATTCCTTTCAGAAATGCTGAACCAAACCGATAACCACAAAGATTAACGGTTCGGTACGGTTCAGTTTTCTGACGAGTTAATTTGGGAATTTGAATCGTTTCGCTAACATAATTATGATATGACATTTTGTTTGACCCTCTACCTCCTTAGCGAAGCCCTCCTTGCCCTCCTTGACAATATTTTAAAGTTCTCTGTAAGATTTCTTTACTTCAATCTTAGCCAGGAGATATGATACTATATTTTCCTTGTCATATAATATGATAAACAGGGCGTGTAAGATGCATGGTTCATATTCTATTCTAGCCGACATTCTCTGCTATCGAAGGGCATTCCTCGTGGAGCTAATAGACTAATCCTGGAAATAAATTATAAATTTTGGACCTTTTTCGAAGGATTATGAAGATATTCCAATGTGTGCGAAAAGTCACGTTACTACAGAAATCATAGTAGTTCCAATTGTGCCTTTATGAACCACTGAAACTGCGGTTCAGCTAGCTCCAAAAACCATGTAATGAATCGAACCGGCGGTTTAGAAACTGTGTGAAACATTGAACCGAACTAGTACTTATTTTCGAGTGGTTTGCATTCCTGATTAATATTGATACAAATTTGTTTCGGTCCATCCTCCAAATACCTAAATTCTCATGATGTTTGCCCTTTAAAGTATGCTATGCTTATAAATATTAACAATTAAGGAACATTTTTCTGTACCCTTGCTGAGAGTATTTAAATGGTTCAGAGATGCTTGTAACCTAAAGCAAGCTTCTTAGACCACATAAAGTATGTATATTCTTGATTATCATGACGAGCTGAGTTAATATAGCCATATCCATGTCTGTGCTTCCGTTCGCTGCACATTTCGAAGCCGGTTGGATTTAAGCTGCCTTAGGAACGATCTGTCGAAAACCAAACTTATGGTGAGAAAAACTTTGCAGTCTTTCCAAACTCAGTATTTATTGGTATGTTTACGAACTGCAAGGGCATATTAATTTCGGGGGAACACAGATGTTGTATCTGTACTGTAGTACTTAACTCGAACTCGAGCTGTTCTGAAGGTATTGTTTTCTTGTCCCTCTGCTCTCACAATTTGTTGGCCTTTTCTAGTAACTGAAAGTGATTGCCAATTTTCGCAAGAAGATGGCAAAGAGCTTTTTTTTTAAGTATTTGACAATTTTATTGATTATTGCGTTGAATTGAAAAATTTTCTCTTTATATATTTGAAAGGTTTTATTTGAAATAGTAAGGGCCGATTTCTCATCTTCTTCATAACACCTATGTGGCAGATAAACTACGATTTTCCTCTGTTATTTGTAGGTTTATGTGACAGATAGCTCTATGTAGAAGATTAGAAAACGGTCCTTAATCTTTATCACAATTACTTGAATCGTTTTACTCAATCCCAACTAAAAAACGCCCAACATCATCGCTTTGTATTCGTGAGTGTTCAAGTCTGTCATCTCTAGCGAGAACTAGCCAATTTGCTGTAATAGACGGAGTGAAGTTGTAGGCTCCGTATTCTGTGTTTCCCGTAGTCCGTTTCCAGGTTGCGGCTCACGTGCTTTATTACATATGAGGCTGTCGGTGCTGTTGTTGTGCTGCCGCCTGGTTGCCTCATTGCATTGTGTTTTCCGTTCTGTGTAATGACATGTAATTAAGCGTTTATTTACAGACAGTTGGGCTGAGAGTGGGGCGTGGCATTTAAGCAGGCATTTAACAGACGTAGAGTGGCCGAAAATTGACAGCTTAAAAGTGTGGCTGGACAAAAAAATATGGTTTCCGAAAGGAAAAAAAAAAATCAAAAAAAATTAAATAAAAGAACGAGCCAACATTACAACAAGGTGAATAAATTATTTGTGGTAATTGGACAATGGTCTAGGGGTTTGCCATAGGAAAGCGAACAGATATATAAAGATAGACCTTATCCTTATTTTGTGAAAAGTCTCGTTCAGATACTTTGTTGCCTTGTTGAAACACCCTCTCACGGTTCTTTCTCCTTTAAAATCTCCTACTAAAACCCATTGGCGTAGGCGCCTCAGATTCAGTTTCAACAGTCAACTGCCTCTCGACAACAACGACTTATTTGTTATTACGTTTTAATTTATTTGTATGCAAGTCTGCGGCGATTGCCATGAATTATACGTACGTACGTATGTATGTACTGGGGTACCTAGGCATTGGGCGGACAGCAGCAGCAGCGGCGGCAGCGACACCAACGAACGACCTATGGGGGCTCCATGGACAAACCGACAGAAAGAAACTGAAACAGAATCGAAGCTCTCTCGCCTCGGTAGGATCCACGCGCCGTGGCCCGGTCTCTGACTGGGCGCGAGTGTCGGGTGTCTGGGTCTGGGTCTGGGGTTTCTTTTGGTAGGCAGACAGCTGGCAGTCATGTGACAGGCGGCAATAAATCAAACAGCAAACGGCTCCAAGTGTAAACTAATTTCCATGTCGATTTATAATAACAACTTGTTAGCATTTTGTAGATTTTTTTTTTTGTTTTTTTTTTTTTTGGTCTCGAGACTTCATTAGCGGGCGCCAACGCAGCATTTGATATAATTCGTTTTATTTTTATTTCGGCTGCTTGATTTATGCAAATTTTTGCCGGCCAAGATGCGAGATAAATACCCTTCAATCTAAATGTAAATGGCTCCGCATGTAATTGCCACAAATTGCCACTGCAGTGACCAGTTTGCCAGTTTCTATGGTGTTCTTGCGCCTTTTTTAATTACCCGCAGGATGCGGCGACAACAGCAAACAAATTGCCTCAATTTCCAATGTTCGTCGTCGTGATTCATGTGATGGAGCAGCAGCAGCAGCAGCAGCAGCAGCAACAACATGCAACAGCAGCATCAGCACAGACATCTAACGGCCTGGCCTCGCCGGGCCAGCACCCCCGCTCCCGACTGGCAACTGTAAATAACGCGTGAAGTGGCCAAACATGCGTGGCGGCGGTGGCAAAACTAACGGTAATCCTGAATCTCCACTCCAAGTGGGCGGCAGCAGCAACAGCAACAGCGCCTGGCAACAACATTTCGTGCTGGTGCGATAAACAAACGCTAAGTGTTGCTGCCAGACACCAAAAACTAAAAAAAAAAAAAACAACAACAACAAACCGGAGGGAAATAGTAGTAGATGCGGCAGCGGCAACATGTTGCCAGAGCAGCAGCAGCAGCAATGTTGCTTAGAAAAGTGTGTGTGCTGCTGCTGCTGCCGGTTAATGATGATGAAGGCGATGATTTTGCTGTGGTTCCTTGCTCTGCATTGATTACGTTGTGTGTGTGTGTGTGTGTGTGTGTGTGTGTGTGTGTGTGTGGGGTAATTATCTAATAGATTAGCCATAGAATTTTATGGATTTCAATTTAACTAGCTGCAAATTAATAGGAAGAAAAACTGGGACACTTAAAAGTCTCAACTAACACTGAACTGTGAATATGGTAGAAAGTTTTGATGGAGCAAACCATATGGACTAGTTCTTCTAGAGGCATACAAATCCTGGTTTTTGGCACTTCTTTGACTCTGTCTGTCTCTCCGTCTGTCTGTCACTTTGCATGTAGGTAGGTGTATACCATATTAAGATTATTTTCCCCTCCCCCTTCAACCGCAATACACTGCCAGTTTTTCTTTATAAACGCATCGATTTCAGAGACCTTAAGAGAGAGACTCAATCGTTATATTTGTCCAAGTGTAAGCTTTTCAAAAACGCCCTCAATTTCCCAACTGATTTCCGCTGCCTCAGGCGGATGTGGTGTGACTTTACCTTAACCCATAACCCCCAAAGCACACACTCACACACACACACCGGATATATAATTTAAACACTTTATAGTGCAAGACACCGCAGGGGTAATCAAAACCCAAAAACCCAAAACCGATATTGCTAAACGCACAGACGACGCTTGTTTGAATTTCAGAATACAAAATTTGAGTGAAAGAGCTCTTTAGTTTTGGTTTATACAAATTTTATACAAATGCATTAGCATAAATATGCAATTTATCAACGCACAACTCAAATGGATGTTGATTGAACTCATTTGGCTATTCAGAGCAAATTCTTTATGGGGATGCCACATCATAAACACACACACACACACAGATGTACACACACCGCATTCAAAACAAAAGGCAGTTTTAATAAATAGACACATATGAAACACGACAACTAACACCATTAGCTCCACTTTAAATTGTTAAATTATTCACAAAACCAAAGGCAGGCAAGCAACAACAACAACAAAAACAACAACAACACGAACGATAAAAGCCAATTTGTCTGTCATTTTTGGTCAATTTCATACAATATTTGAGTGGCCTGGTCTCTGGGCAATGTTTGTGCTCTAAATAAACGATAACCATATGCAATATGGCCAACACATTTAGACTAGACATCAAACAAATTAGTTTATCAAGCGTCGTGTTGATGATGAGCTGATTATGTGGGCCTCTCTGTCACCCATTAGCCGCTTGTCGAGTGTGGGTCGCCCTCTGTCCCGCTTCCTCCCTCGCAATTAGCATATGACTATGATATTTTGGGGTGTGGTTGTTCACAAAAATTTTCGTCTAAACCAACCAGCAACTGGCAGTCAGCCATAAAAGTGAGGGACCACCAACAGCAACAGCAACAGCAGCTAGTCGAAACATCATCAAAATTAACCCACTTACAGGCGAATCGAGTGACACGCGGAAAATGTTCTAAGGCCAAGTGAATTGTCAATATTTGTTAAAGTTGGTCAATCAATTAACAATCAGCTGCTAGCAATGAGAGTTCAATGAAGCTGAACGTCGATTCTTTTGAAAGTTCGAAATCGAATGAAAACGTTTCAGTGTTATTAACAAAATCTTACTTTGATTGTTGCTTTCTATAAGATAGATTGTTGCTTTAAGTGAGGGTTTGATGAGACCCACTGAGAAGTCACTCTTTCCAGGTGCTATAAGCCTTCAGCATCTTATAAATGACGTAAAGAACATCGTTCGTCGAATCGACTACACGTTTTTTGTAAAATCTCTTCCATTTAAATCCACAAAATCAATATTTTGTAAATATATCCCTAGAAATAATATCAAATCACTCGTTAGCAGTCCCATAATTATAATTTAAGACTTCACAGCTCTTCTTCATCAAGTAAAAATCTTATAAAGTGAGTAAATTAATGTATCTTTATGCATTAAATGTATTATAGGCTCAAAGCACAGTTTAATGCACAGTAATACACAGTGTAACTGACACAAAAAAAAAACCCAAATCAGAACCAACAACAACTACCACAAGAAAACGAAAGAGAAACTCGATTACTGCAGGTTGTGTGTCTATGCACGTATTGTTGTTGCCTTTAATTTCGAGCAAGAGCATAGGAGAGAAAGAGAAGAGAGACACATACGCGCTATCTGCACCTATTATTGTTGCCTTTAATTCCTCAAAAGCATAGGAGACAAAGAGTAGAGAGACGCATACGAAATTTTTGTTGCAATTTTGATTTGCGTCAGCCCTTTGCGCATGACTGAGGCGTTCGCGCATTTCAACAAAATTAGCGCTAGTTTAAGGCCTTCAAAAGAGGTGTTTTCCATACTTTTTTCATGATATTTTAGTTATTTGCGCACACAAAGTTCATCGTTCGTCGTTTCGATTACGCATGTTCCAATAATATTTACCTACGACCATCATACGAAGCCGACCAACGCCAAACATCAACGAGAAAACGTCAACTGAAGCTGTATGGAAAGTCAGCAAAAAAGAAGAATGGAAAAGAAAGAACAAAGAAAGGATTATACATCGAACCGCCAAAGAAAATGTAAAGATCGGACAATCGGTAGTCCAATTATAAGCAAAAGAATGTCTATAGCTGCAACTGCAACATCCAAATTCATACTGTGCATACACTTTCGTTGGTACAGATGAGCGATAGTCGAGTTTTGAGCAAAAGAATGTTTACATCTGCGACTGCAGTATCCAAATTAATACTGTGCATACACTTTTGTAGGTACAGAGTATATTACAGTGGGGCTGGACCGACTTTCTTACTTGTTCAATATAAATTCTTAGTCAATTTTCTACCAATTCATTATACCACGCCTAAAGTGTTATATTTTTGTTACATAATGTCAACTAAAACTTAACAAAACAAAGTAAACTAACTAAATGTTAACATTTTCTGCGTTGCACTTATTTAAAGTAAACTCAAGGCGATTCTTTGCCATGTACAGCATTTTGTTTTAATTAAAAACTATAATCTAAAACTTTGAAATCATTGGAGAAACGCCTTAAACACTCTCGTCTTCGTTTCTTAAACTTCTTCTCGACTGACTAAAAATGAATCATAGTTATGTCAAACCCCCTGGCATATACCATAAAATGGGTGTGTTCAGTTTTTATTATATTTTAATCAGATCTCGTCTGAAGACAATGGTCGATTTTAGTACCAGTTTAACCCACATGGGTTAACTTATTGCCGCTCATCGTTTTCATTTCTCTTTCGATATTTTTATGCGACATAAAATATATTTTTATTAACAAGGGAAATTAGTACGCCAAATCATAATTTCATAGACGTTGTTTCTGTATTCTTTTTTTGATTGTTTATTTTATGGCTTGTTTCTCTGTTCGTCCCCAAAACGGCTGCGTAATATGCCGTAATGCTGTAATCTGAGACTGACCACTCCAAAAAAAAAAACAAAGAGCCCAAAATATTGATAATCATAAATCTCTTGCTGAAGCTTTATAATATCGTTAAATAAACCACCGGCGTCGATTACAAAGTGCCCTCAAATTTTGACATTTATTTCTAAATTAGTTTATGATTTTTTAGAAAGCTTTTGAGACAAATATGATATTCTCCCTAATGGCACCCATGTTTAAGCTTAAAACAGGGCCATTCATTTGTTAATGTGATAGATAAGCGCCGGACTGGTCATCGTATACCAACAATATGGTGTATTATACTTAATACGCGACACACGAAGGAGGTGGCTCTTGTTTGTTTATTATAATAAAGACATAGTCATATATTTATGCTTTAAATTGCTTTCACGTTATGCAAAGACACACAACCAGTTCCGTGCTCTTTCAAACTTGTTGTAAGCGGCCAAAACTATAATTTTGTCAATTTTGAAAATTTATTTTATGAGCCAAAAATAATGCCCAAGTAGTCGCATAATTCATGCAAAATTCGCTGTCACAATTATGCAGATTTTAATTGAAAGCGGCGGGCAAAATGAATTCTTCGAAGAATTTGTAAGAAATTATTTTTTTTGTTCGGTTAGGAAATCGCCCTATAATTAAAGTATCAGCATAGCACTCGCGGCCCAAGCGTGAAACTGTCAAAATATTTCCCCCTGCTCTGCAGAGCATCGTTATCTAGCTTAGCCATAATGATTAGCCCGGTCATTAGCTGGAAGAAGCCCCAGACTGGAGAGCGAGGGATTCATTTGAAAAGCCTTTAAGCCACAAAGTTGTTTCGGATTTGGGGTTTTTTTTGGTTCTGTTTCGTATTATGTTTATGTTTTTTTTTCCATTTTTTTTTTTTTTGGGTCTGGTATGTGTTTAGCCGGGGGTGCAGCAACCTAATGATGCTACAAATTTTATGCACACACAACTCTATAATTATGCTGTGCCCTCCTCGGACTGTGGGGCAGGCACCCACTATAGCCGCTCTCTGACTGTGAACAGACAATACCTTTTGTTGTGGCATATCTGCACTTTGCATCTGTTTATGCTAACTAAGTTTGTCATTTCTGTTTTGTCCCCTCACTCAGATTTATCGCGCAAAATAACATTTGGAAATCAATTAGGTCTCCGGTGTGTCTTTCACTCAACTGATAAGCAAGTGACAACATTTAAAAAAAACGCAGAGTTTATTTTATTTTTCCCCCCAACAACAAAAGGAAACGCTTAAAACGCTGATCAATGCAGATGCCATGCTTGTCAATAAATAAATTAAGCTAGACACTAAAATGGACAAGGACGTGGCTGATGATATTCGAAATGAAGGGGCTGAAATAGTGCAGGTTTTTCAGCTTAAGTTAGATCACTCACTCGCAGAGGTGGGCAGGGGGAGCAGAGAAGTTCAGAATGGCAATCTCAAGTTATTAGTCAGAGGGTCAGCAAGGAGAGCAGAGAAGTTGACACTGACACTCAAGCTTTAAGCCAGAGAAAGCCATGCTTCAAGTCACTGATCGGCAAGGCCAGCAGAGAAGTTAACACTGGCAAGCCTATACTTAAAGCCAGAGATCGGCAATGAGAGCAGCTGACAACATCATGAAGTTGCCACTGGCAGGCTCAAGCTTTAAATCAGAGGTCGGCAGTGGGAGAAGAGAAATTGACACTGGCAAGCTCATGCTACATGCCCCATATATGCAATGATAGCCATTGGCAAGGTCAAGCGTTAAACCAGAGGAAGGCAAGGGGAACAGAGAAGTTGCCACTGGCAAGCTCAAGCCTTAAATCAGAGGTTGGTCAAGGGAAGCAGAAAAGCTGACACTAGCAAATTCATGCTTTAAGCCAGAGATCGGCAAGGGGAGCCAGTGGCAAGCTCCCGCTTTAAGTCAGAGGTCGGCAAGGGCAGCAGAGAAGTTGATACTGGCATGCTCAAGCTCTAAGTCAGAGTTTGACAAGGAAAGTGGAGATATTGACACAGGCAAGGTCATGATTTAAACCAGAGATCGACAATAGAAGCAGAGAAAGTGACACAAATGATTGAAGTCAGTGGTCGGCAATGGGAGCAGAGAAGTTGACACTGGCAAGCTCATGCTTTAAGCCAGAGATCGGCAATGGGAACGGAGAAGTTGACACTGGCATGCTCATGCCTTAAGTCAGTGGTCGGCAAGGGAAGCAGAGAAGCTGACACTGGCAAGCTTAAGCTTTAGTTGAGCTTGGGAAGTTGAAACTGACAGCAGAGACATAGCCTCGCTTTTGCTTGTATTTTGTATAACATTTGTACTACATTTTGTATTGCTCATTGATCCAGTTTTCTGCAGACTCACATTTACATGCACTGATTTAAGCTATGTCGTCGTCTCTACTTCCAATAGCGATCCCTGCTTTAAGCTTTCTGAAACTTGTGACCTGTATAGCTGTTTCATGTAATAAGAATTGAACAATCTTCAAAAGTTTTGTTGAAAGTTTCTTCAGTGTAATTGAGCAACAAGAGTAGCTTGCAGAGTTAATGCTGAGAGCGCGAGAGAGCGACTTGTACTACATCTGTGGCCCTTCGACACTGCCCCCCCTTTCGGGTCATACCCCTGTTGGCTTGTTCTCTATATAGTTATAGTCGATTTGGCTTTGTTTTTTCTACGCTTCGATTGGTGCTATCTCGTTGTGCATATCAAATTTCATTCATTTCTGATCCGTTAGCTAAAATGTCGACGATGCGAGTGTCTCTCTCTCTCTCTCGCTCTGTTTAAGTGGAAAACTACAAAATTCAAGCGAAATTAATTAATGAGCCCCAGAGACACTCCTCCCGCATAATGAGGCCGCCGCCGCATCATCATCATCATCAGCAACTTCTAGCTGCCGTAAGCCCCATGTTTATGGTGCTGTTCCCAGGTTTGTTATCGATTGATCGGCTTTTGTTTAATATTATTAAATTAAATATGTTGTTAGTGTGGTTTACGGCGCGTTGTGTGGACCTTGCGACTACCGTTAGGGCTAAATGAATTTTTAGACACATCACAAAAGACCTGGCCAAAAGCCCCTCATCATTGTGATGAACAATTTATATGCTTCTATGCAAATTAATCTCGAGTCTCTTCTTTTTTTTTTGTTTGTGGGTCTTGGAAATAAAATAAATGTTTATGAGCTTTTAATAAAACGCGTTACAATAAAATGCTTGAAATTGATATAAGCCGAGATCGGCAGATAGACATTGCCAGACATTTTGGCATCGGGCTGCGGCCAGCTACCCACGCAGCCTGGGGCGGATTCACCTGATCGCAGATTAAGCTTTTGGCGCAGCGAAGCTTTAAGCTGACCGGCGGATATGCCGTGTCAGTCTATCAATATCAATCCGCTGACAAAGACAAGCACGCAAACGCAAGCCGGCGACTCGTTGTCAGGTGTCAACGTTGTCGTCTTGGTCTTGGTCTTGATCTTGGCATGCAAATGTCCCCCAAATGGGTGTGGTGAGCAACAGCGATCTCTCAATTGCCTTGTGGAAGATCTCGAGGCCTCGATACGAGCCGCGAGCGCCTTGGCTGTTGCCTAATTAAAATAATATGCCTACTCAGGTTACGTATCAATAAATTAGTCTTTGTTTTGCATTCGATCACTTTCGATTTTGGGCCAGAGAGAGAGAGAGAGATAGAGAGAGAGAGACTTTCCTCAGAAAATGCATACCAAGTTTTCAATAGAGTTCGACAACTTTCGCAGTCAATTTCACACACAAACACACACACAAGCACACATCGAACATGAGAGATGGAGATGAAAAATGGTGTAGGAAAGGTGGCTGACCAGTTGCATGGTTTATGTGGCAGCCAAGTTAATTACAAGTTGCGCCCACTACAACAATCTCAAGGTGGCAGATCAGCGTCCCAGGGCCCAATCAAGCTACGCACTTTCCAAGATTTTCAGAAGACAATAAAAATTTCTGAAAGGGACTCGGAAACGAAACTGATCGACTAGGAAGTGAGGTGGGATTTTCTGGTTTTTGCAGGAGAGAAACAGATCTGAAAACAATTGGATAACGAATCATAGCTCACTCAGTTCACTCAGAATCATAATTATGCGAGTGCTGGTGGACTGAGGCGCACACACAAGTTCTATACTTGAAATGAAATATGGTTTTGGCATCCACTTGGTTCAGTTGAGAATAAAAGACAAAACTAAAAGCAGTTTTGGTTCTGCCTCCACACAAAAATCTTGTTTGATAACGAATCATAGCTCACTAAGGCCACTCAAAATCATAATCATGCGAGAGTTGATGGACTGAGGCGCACACACAAGTTCTTAAATGTTCTTACTTAATCTGAAATTCGGTTTTGGCATCCACTTGGTAGAGTTCAGAATGAAAAACAAACCTAGAAGCAGCTTTGATTCTCCCTCCTCACAAAAACCTTGTTTGTAGTTAACCTCTGCATAAAATCTTGAAAAATTTCTTACCCCTACCCTGTCCATTTCTAGCCTCAAAGCCTCAACCACCCTCTCCCATCCAGGGTATTTTACATTTCACAAAGCAAATGCCTCTCGCTTTATTTTCTGTCCGACTCAAGCAGCGCCTCCGATTAACTTACAAATTGAGATTAGCGGGACATCACAGAGGTTACTGCATAGCAGACAGACTCCGACGACTTCAACGCCACAGGAAGCCCCCTGGAATCTTGGGGAGCTGTGTGTGAGAGTGTGTTGTTTCGGGGGCCTAACCGAAACATTAGCACAATTAAAAGCGCGTTCTACGCGTTCATTTTTCATCATTTAACACGCTGCGCCCCCGCAAAGGGTTATGGCCCGGTCGTCGACTGGCTCGAGTCTCATTAGATTTTCCTTAGCTAATTATGTTCGAAATATTTGATTAATTGTTGGCGGCTTGATTGATTGTGCAAATGAAGAGGAAACACCTTGCCTGAGTAGGAGACGCCACAGCTTGGCACCGCAGCGAGCAACTGTTGCAAGTGGCATGGCGTGTCACGGCATGTCGGTTTGGGGCAGCTGTTTGATTGATGGCCAATTCAATGGTTTTCGATTCTTAACAAAAGCTTTACATGTACGTAAGGTACATAATTATTTCATCCTTATTATAAAGATTTCTTAAAGCAAAACAATTTCCTGTTGCATTTGACAACGAAACACATAAAACTACGCCTGACAGCCACCAAGCTGTACAATTTATGGCCGCTAAAGGACAAAAACCTCGGACATCCGTTGTGCTGACATGTTAAACGACTGCAACGAAACGGAAAGAGAGTGGCGTACTAGGGAGAGAGGGGATGGGAGGGGGGGAGTGAAGCGACTGGTTGCCGATCGCTGCCTTCGATTTGGCAAGAAGATACAAATTAATTAAGCTGCATGCTAACTTAATCTATTCGCGCTATAAATCAAATTGCTAAGCATCTGGCGCAGGAAAGGTGGCTCTGGTTGGCAATTGCAGAACAGTTTTTGGTATTCGGTTTTATGTGTTTGCCACCATCAAAAAGACACCGCCAACAATGTGCGTTGTCAGCGTTAAGTTGGGGTAGAGGTGACAGAATGTTGCCAGAGGGCCATGAATAATGTTGCTAAGGGGTGAGCAAATGTTGCTGCACTCCGGTGAAGTCTGCAGGCAGATTTTGGTGGCTTGCGCAACAAACATTTAGTGTATTTTTTCTGTAAATTATTTTAAATTTGTTTTAAACTAGATCAAACTTAAGCTGTATCTTTATCTGTACACTTAGAACTTGGTGCACAGTTCATTAAGGGTCACTGAGATAGACGCTATAATATAGAAAGGCAGACTATATAGACTCGGATATTACCATTTATACACACGGCGTTGTTCGGGTGAGTTTAGAGAGTTTATTATCAATTTTGCGTCCACAGGGAATCGCTTGAGCTGGTTTAAAAGTCTGACTTTGCGCACTTCTCCCCAAGCTCTCAGCTCTCAACTCCTGTTAAGAACCTGTCTTAGTTCAGGCTCTTAATGCAATAGCAAAAAATTGAAGCATAAAATGTTGTGTAGGATAAAGCTCGAATCTTTAGCTAATCTTTAGTGGCCATGTTTCAAGATTTGAGGTACTTTTGTATTGAAACTGATCGAGCTTCATAAAAGCCCAAAACGTTTTAGATCATTGCGAAGAGGGTGCATCACTCCGAGAAGGCGAAAACAACTAATGAGACGGAGCCGGCCAGAACATGCTGGTTAGAATATCATTTTTTTGGGAAACATATGAACTGAATGTGGAGGTTAGGTATAATAAATGTCGTGTGTGATTGAATAATGTCTGTATCGAGCTAAAATCAAGCTCTTCCGATCTGAAGTCAGGATTAAGACAAAAATAATACTTAAACTTAATAATTATAATACAGAGTAATTCATAAAACATTTAACTAACTAAGTCAAAGTCATTAAAGTCAGGATTTTGGATTCCTTGAAACGGACCATGAATCGAACACTAACTCTAACCAAACCCTTTACGAGCAGTTTTTTTTTTTAACTGTTCAAAAGGAAATTTGTTATTATAAACTTGCAGAGGGTATATTGAAATTGTCCAGATGTTTGTAATGCATAAAAGGAAGCATTTCCGACCACATAAAGTTTATATATTCCTGATCAGCTTGCAGAGCTGAGTCGATTTAGCGTTATAGGTCTGTCCGTCCGTCTATTTCTATGCTATTTCCTCCGTCAGTTTTAAAGCTATCGCGAAGAACCTTTGCGCAAAGTTTTCTAGGCTGACATTGGTCGGAACCGGTGGTATCGGCTGACTATAACATATAGCTGCCTTAGGAACGATCGGTCTAAAAACTAATTCTAGTGAGAAAAACTTTTTTGTTTTCAATGCAAACACCTCCAAACTTTGTAATTACTAGTTTTCTATGCCTTTCCATGATTCTGCCAAGTTTGGTCGAAATCGGACTTCTATATAGTATAGCTGCCATAGAAAAGTAAGCTTAGAAAAATAGTCTTAATAAGAAAAACTTTGTTGTTTTCAATGTAAACCTCTTTAAAATTGGCATATATTTATTTTATAAGCTTTCACACAATTCTTTACAGTTTTATCAAAATTGGATGACTATATATTATAGCTGCCATTGGAAAGATCGGTCGGGAAACTAGTTTTAGTGAGAAAAACTTTTTTGTTTTCAAAGAAAACGCCTCCAAACTTTGTATTTCTTAGTTTAATATGCTTTTACATAATTCCACTAAGTTTGGTCGAAATCGGACAACTATATATTATAGCTGTCGTACAAAAGTTGAGTTAGAAAAGTATTCTTAGGGAGTAAAACTTGTTTGTTTTTAGTGGAAATGTCCTTCTAATTACTTAGAAAAGTGTGTTGCAAGGGTATACAAACTTCGGCCGTGTCGAAGTTAACTTTCCTCTGTTTTTTTTCCGAACTCTCCCGTTCAGTTTCGGAGCTAAAATGTAGGTCCTTTTTTATCTTGTACGAAGATTACAAGTCAAGAGATTGAGCCCTTTGAGCTGTGTATAGCCAAATAACTAGTCATCATATGTATATTTTATATTATATCATCTAAATGTGGCATTGTAAGATTTTGATAGGTTATGGTTGTCCAGGACCAGAGTAACGAACCTTTTGCAAGTGTATTAAAACTTTCCCGCCGACAAAGTAACCTTTACTTTTATGTTTAGAATTCATCAAAACCACTCTTATTCCTTTTTTGTTTTTGTTTTTTTTTTTTACAACCACTCGCCGTTTGGCTGATGATGGAGATGCTATCGATCAGCAGTCTCGAAACTTTATGTTTAACCATTTCCTATGGTTTACAACCGTTTCTAAGCTTTGATGTTTCCGTTAAGCTGATGAGCCGTATCTATCTCTCGGACATATGTTTCTGTTTTTCGAACAAACTTTTAAAATTTCATTAATAAAACTCCGTTTTTATTATCACTTGAGCTCTGTTTTTTTTTTTTTTTTGGCGTTTGCAACTTAATTGGGTTGGAGATAAAAATTCGTTGCCTAATTAACGAATCTATGCAAATGCTGTTGTTGTTGTTGTTGTTGTTGTATTTGTGTTTATTTTTCATAAATTGACAATTTCACGAGATATTTTTTCGTTTGCACCGAATATTGAGTCATAAAAAACTGAAGCGGTTAATTAAGTGTGCTTGTGTATTCTATTTCGGAGGTAAGGCAATACCCAATTAGCTGCAGTTTATTTACACTAAAAATTTCTGATTTCTGATTTCGGTAGATTTAGTGGCACTTATCAAATGGTAACAGTTATGTTTTTCAGTTCTTGAGTTTGATTTTATGACAAACGTCGAGTGTGGGAATTAAAGTTAATAAATATTCATTATCGTCGATCATCGTATCAATTTAAAAAGGATATTAAACACGAGATGTGAAGTGCCCACCCGATGGAGGGAGAGAGAGAGAGATTGAGTGAGAGGAGGGGGGGGGAGGGGCAGGGGGATGGGGGCCAAGTTGAAATCAAAAAGCAACCAAGTTCCCACAATGAAGAAGCGCGCTGGGCACTTGTGATTTCTACGAATGTTACAACAACCAGCCATTCCAGCTGTTCTCCTCCGTGGTTGTTGTTGTTGTGACATTGAGGGCGACGTGAACGTCGAAATCAGGTAAAAACAAAAGGTTAACACAAAAGAACAAACAACGAAGAAAACACACAAGCGATTTCGCTTTTGGCCTGGAAACCAAAAAAAAAAAAAAAAAAACAAAAAAAACTAAAAACACACACACAACAAAACTACCGAAACTACATGGACTCGGTCGGTCTCCAGGCGTAGGCTTCAAACTCCAACACCACCGCCAACACCACCACCACCACCGCCGCCGCCGCCTCTCAAGTGTGTGGAGGAGCCATCGCCATCGCATTTGTAACTCATGTGCGACATTAAGTGCTTCGGTTTTTTTGTATTTTTTTGAAAAACAAAAGGAAAACTGACCTGTTGGTCATCATAAATGCAAGTTTATGGCCACAATGAAATGATGACTAGAGCTTACGCGGAGGTCGTCTGTACTGTACAACTTCTACGAAATCACATCAAGAGAGCGGAGCCGGCTTCGACTTCCACTACGGCGGGCGGGCGTAACGCAAATGTGTAAGATCTATCTATTCCGCGGAAATCACAAAACGCTACAAATTTCTCAAATAAAAATCCAAACGTCTCTCAAGTGGCCTACGCTCAACACCAACGCATGTGGCCCGGACCAAAGGAGGAGCTGCAACGAATTACACGCGGATACATTTTAAGCAGATGAAAATTGCCTTAGTTTATAGGCGATTCCTCCTGTGCCATGTCAATCAGCTTCCGCACATTTGCCATATTAAGGCGCCTACTCAAAATTGTGTGGTTATTGTTGGAGCAACAGTTTTTGAACGCTCGTTAAGCAATTATAGCGCTTTGCCGTTGAAGGCACCGTGGTGCGAAGGATGTGTGGATTTGAAACAGAGTTGTACAAATGAAGCAAATTGGCATAGATTGCAAGAAAGTATTAAGTTGTGGGTTTTCTCATGCTCAGTAAAGTTGGGCTGCGTTAATCTCCATACAAACTTTTCCGGGCGTTTCCACACACTTTGGTTAAGCAAAGATCTATGTGAAACCTTACAACTCCAGATCAAGCAGCTTGGGCAGAGTATTGATAACCCAGATTTATAAGCTTTTGTGCCAGAGAAGAGTGTAAAAGTTTCTTGACTTTCTTTTGATCTTTAAATTCAAATCAAGAAATATTTGAAAACATTTTATGTAAGCGGAATTGAATATTACTAAGGAAAATCCAGTCACAAAGTTTCAATGGAGTCCATAAATTAATAATAATTTAATTTCAAGACGAAACAATATCAACTATTCTAAGAAATTCCCTTCTAAAATCGCAACATTAACTAAATCAGCGGTGGGCAACCCTTGCTACCATTGCTTCCATTCCAACGAGAGTTCTTTTAAGACCTTTATTATACAAAATGTGTAATCAATCAGTCGGTCTAAGAGATTTATAAGTCATCTGGAGTTTCCAGATTGTTAGGCATAGAATTTATATTGTTTTCTATATCAACGGGAAATTCCTAATGGAATAAAGAATATCTTGAATTGAGATCAAAAGGGACTTTCCATGCAAACTTCACTCAAAAAGGTATGCAACAGAAAATGCGGGTTACACAAATCTGTTTTTATAATTCTCAACTGGCTTTAGAACTTTGCTTATGGAGTGATGGTAGACCTACAATATATAATACTCGTCCTTGGGGTTATTTATGGGCTTTAGATTTTTCCAGATTTATTTAAATCAAATCCAAATTGATTTTGAGATTTCTAAATTTCAATTTTTTGACTAAACTAAACCAAGAACATGATAAACTTCTTGTAAGAACTAGTACTTTGTTTCAAGCACGTCCTTTGGATTAACTTTAGTATTAATTTGGCATTAAAAAAAACAACATTAAAAGCGGCAAGACCATGGGGACAACACACACACACAAAGGCGACTGTCTGTTTCTACGCTGCCTCTCGATGTTTTTGCGCGCATTCTGCTTTGGGATTCCCAAACGGTTATGGCACCGCTGGCATGGAGAGACTTCTTCGTTCAGTTGGTAGGCATTGATCGCTGATGATAGAGAGTGGTTCCTCTTGAAACAGCTGTACGATCTACCTGCCTCCTTTGTGGTGCTGAATCTATGTTTAAAGTTGTGCGAGCATAACATGACCTCGAGCCGGCTAATAACTGCAGGTTTACTCAGTATAAAGGTCACAGAAAAGCCAGTCACATGTACATTTTGTATTTATTAGAAGCGTACTTGAGTTGGCCCTGAAAAAGTCTTACGTCAAGTGATTCGGCATTGAAAAAATCGTGCTTAAAATAAGATTTTTGTCACATATTTTGGTAATTACCCTACTGTTGACAAAACTATTCTCCGATTCAATTACAAAGTTTTCTGTTTTCTCTATCGGCTGCTGATGGCTCTACCATCGAAAAATAATACCTCTACCGATACATTCTGATAACATTGTCTTTCAACAACCACTGTAACATTTAAACCACTCCAGCTTCCAGCTGGATAAAATGATTTGGGCTTGTTAGTGTCCAACTTGACTAGGCCTCCAGTCTATGGTCCATCGTCTGCTGACTTACAGTCTCCAATGATGATGAATTGTGTGAATTTTGCGCATTAGTCGCGTCATGCCAGCAGAAAGGACAAATGCCATAATATCACAGCCAGTGCATGGCAAGTCTGGCAGGGGGACGGGGATGTAGAATCATATCTGTCTGGCTTCACCGAGATCGATTGGCCGTTTTCTTAGTCACAGCAAATGCATTCATTGTGCCTTGTAATTGCAATTGATCTTGATTATTATTGCATCGTGTTTTGCCATCGTGATAATGTTCTTATACAATTTGCAGTGCTGGTCAGTTCGTAGATCTCTTAGGTAATTGTTGCACTTGACAGGGGCAACACAGAGAGCCGGCAGCAGCAGCTACGTGCCTCAATGTGCACTCATTGATCATCCAGTGGGCGAGTGAGTAGCCGGCAGCAGCAGTTTAATTGATATACAGTGCCTGGGCCAACCCAGAGCCGCACTATTCCTATTCACACACGAGTTCATTAGAGTTGACGCTTGCCTTAAAACTGACACACGTTACATTTTCGACTCTGACATGGAGTCGGAGTCGGAATTGGAATTGGAGTTGGAATTGGGTCCCTAGTGCAATTTAGTCTGGCTAATAAGCAGCCGAGATGTCGTCTAAAAGTCAGGCTCAATCGGCTGAATCAAACTAATCATTCAAAATTCAACACAGGCTCCGACTTTGACTTCGTCTGCGGCTCCAGCTCCAGCTCCAGCTCAAATTGTCATCATTAGGAAAAGGCAATCGATACCGCTTCCAGCTCTCTCTCGCTCGCTACCCCCTAAATTTGATTTCTTCCTGCTCTTTTGTGCGCCGGGCGACAGTTTGTCAGATTATTATCAGATTGCACTGGCTCACTTTTGACTTTTTGAGCGGCAAACGTTTCAGGTAACATTAACCAGGCAATCTAGGAGCCAAGGAAGAGGTCCAGGACAGTGGCGCACCACGTCGGGATGGTAGCAACCTGACCCAGTTTAGCGAGCGACGCCCCTGGCACTCTGCTGCCTCGTCGTCGGTTGTCGTCGACTTTGGTGACTGTCAAGCGATTGTTTTGCTCCCGCGCATGCGCGCGGCTCTTCAAACGAAATCACATCGAATGTCGTCGCATGCGCGTGATCAACGTTGTTGATCTGTGGTTGTTCATTCGGTGGTCGGTGGTCGGTGGTCGGTGGGACGGGCTCGTTTTTGGGTGCACAAGTTGCGGCCGCTGCTGTTGCTTTCGTTATAGGGCTTTTCAATACAATTTTATGGATTTCTTTGGGCCCATTTTTTTTTTGCTGCTGCTATTTTAGCTTTGGTGGGTATACCCTGTACAAAGCGGGGGCGTATGGGTAGGATCATTGAAGTTGTATGCAAGAGGTAAAATAGAAGCTGCATATCAACGTTTGTCAGCAGTTTCAGAATCCAAAGAACTTTTTTCTAGACTTAAGAACTTTCTTTCTTGGCTTGGAAAAACTGGACGACTAGTTTCGAAAACTTTCCAGTAATTTGCAAAAATGTGTTATCTAAAAGCCGTACCCATAACCTGTTTCTCAGTTTAAGAGCCAGTTTGCAACATTTCTTGCGATCCAAATGCAAAATTCAGTTAAGTAATTTTCATTTGGACAATGTAAAATATAATTCTAACATGGGTATCGATCAGAACTTACATTTTCACCGATAGAAATGCTGCTTAGCTACTGCAGGCCTTTTTAATAAGTGTATTAGTAAGTGCTAGGACGATGATTGCAGAACTCCGGAGACTCCGCTTTCTTTTCCTGACTACTTAAGGGACATTCAAGTTTAGAATATATTTCAAAATTTTGAAGCCTGCAGTTTTCGAGGTCCAAATAGGTAAAAAGGTCTTTAGAGACCTTTAAAGAGGCTGCTATGACTCAATAATTTGTAAGTAATTGTCTGAAGATTCAAGTGGGTTGACAGAGAAGTTGTCCTTAGTGATCTCCATGAAGTTTGCTTCACCGTGTAAAACCAGTCTTACACACAATAAAAGGTGAGCTCAAATCAAGTTATAAAAGATGGTTTAAAGCTCGACCTTCGGATTGAAGTATCCAGTGCCAGATAGATACAAGCTCGAAAGGCTTGAAACCTGAAAGCGTATATGAATCCGAAAACGATCATTTCCATCACGGAAAGTCCATTAATCCTGATTAGAGACCTCTGAAATGTGAAGAAGAGACAGGAACCGAAACCAAGAAAATCTCTCTACCCATTACAGTAAGGCTAAATGTATACACACACATAGGCAAAGGCTTCTAACAACTCAGGGGTTAATTTCTTGTGTCGATTTCTGCACTTATAATGCCGTGGTTGATTCTTTTAGAGTCATGTAAATGCTGGCATGAGGAGGAAGCTGAAGTTTATTGAAGATGTAACCAAGGGTATGGAAACAACTATTAATCTCGAGCCGACATAAGTTTGCCGGTTTGAATATGCAAAAGTTAGTTAAAAAAGTCACATGGGGCTTTGGTGGAAAGCTGTTTTAGGGGAACATAATGCCAAAAAAAAAACCGAGGTTAAGTCAATCTCGCACTTTTTTAAGCAGTTCTTTTTAATGGATTGAGTACATTTCGAATATCGAGCTTGATTTGATCCCAAGTAAACTTTCACCAAGCCGGCTTCAAATCAACTAAGAATATCCAGCTTAAATCAAAATCGAGCCTTCTTGGTTGGATCCAACTAAGGGATCCAGTCGAGTTCGAATAACAAGCTAGAATTAAATCCGTGTATGATTGAATTAAGCCTAGATCGGGCTAAGCCATGATACAACAATACAGGTAAGGCGGCGTCAGTGTGAGTTCTTTGCAAAGTACCTTCACGTTCAGTGCTGAGCGTACTCTTGAAGTGTAAGCTTTTGGCAAAAGTACTCATCGCACTGACTCCTTACCTTAGCTGTGTTGTTGTATCATGGGCTAAGCTTAAGCTCTTCCAAAGTAAAGTTGTCGTGAAGATAAGAATTCCGAGATGGATCAAATCGAGCTCAAGTCTATTAGTCTAATACTTGGATTGACAAAATCCTTGATTAACCATGTTTTGACATAGTGTGGGTCTAATTTAGAGCTCTGATCTCGGAGCTTTCTTGCTGTGTAGCTTGATCTTTGATTATGCTTTGTTTGTATACTTTGGGCGACCGTGATTAAGATTTTGTTGTATTTAGTTCCATTCCGAGATTCCTTTTGCAAAATGTGGATACTTTATGTGAGAGAAGAGTTTAAAAAGTGTTAGTAAGAAGACGATGAAGAAGTTCGAACTTGACTCTTTCGCTGTCTTCGGTACACATCATTCCCATGGTCGACTACTCCATCCCCCCTCCACCCAGCGCTCATCGTTTCATAACATTCCTATTTGTTTTGGCCTCGCTCTTTTTTTTCAAGTGAATTTCAGCGCCTGAAACAATGGTGGCTGTCGGCAGCATTTCGTTTGGTTTATGTGGGTGGCTTCTTCTTGCGTGGCTCTCTTCGGGTACACTCATGGCCAATTCCGGTTAAACTCAACAAACAGTCAAACAGTCAACTGTTTTGCCCTTTCGCTTTAAGTATGAGAATCGTTAAATTAAATCGCCGCTCGTCGTTTATGAGGCTGCTTTTCCCATTTCGGGGCGCCTAAACCTAAAGAGACACTTGGCGGGGATGGGATGGGAACGGCAACGGCAACGGCAACGGCGACGGCGACCTCTTTTGGGCCTCAAATTTGTCAACGTGTAGAGAGTATTTTTCTGCTTGTGGCTGCCTCATAAAATATGTTTTAAGAATTTAACGATGCCGCCGAACGAGCGAGCGTCTTGTGTGTTTTTTGTTGTTGTTCGTGGTACTTTACCTGCCACCGGTTCTGCTACTCCGCTTGGTAGGCCTAGTTGAAGCTTCCGCTCGATTTGCTTTCCACTAGTTTAATTAAAATTTAATGCAGGAGAAACAACAGCAGCTTTGACTCCTCCTCCTCCTCCTCCGAATTGCATTTAGCACTTGTCTATGAGAAAGATTCCAAGTACCCAACTCCTTCGCAGCGTTTTATTTACCTCTTTCGGGCGGCTTCCACTCGCTTTGCCTGCAAAACAAAAGGCGGCTAAAGGCTTTGATCTTCGATCTTCGGTAGCCACCACCAGCACCACAAAAGGTTTATTATTTATTGTTGGCCAAAAGAAGCAGAAGGAGGAGGAGGAGGAGGAGGAATCGAGACAAGTGCAGCTGCAAGTTGCAACACGAGCCATGGAGTACAGCGCTACCGGAGTAGAAATCTCGGCGTGCATTCGTTGGAGGGGAACCAGAGAATGGACGTTCGTTTTAGGACGTTAAAATAAATGCACTCAAAAATGCCAAAATGCCCGCAAACAAAATAAATAAAAATGTTATTGATATTTAGCCAAAGCCTGTCGAAGCGCGTGCTGCCAACGTCCCAGCAGCATCCCAGACCCAGCCCCAACTCCAGCTCCAGCCACGACACTTGCGGCCATTCAAGCGGTTTACTCGTACTTTTATGGCGCCCGAGCGCCTTTTGTCTATGATTTGCTTTATAAACATGACTACAACTTTATACATTGAGAGAGTTTTTTTTCGGTTTTCGGCAAAAGGCCGCTTGGTTTTTATGCTCTTGCGGAATACAGGTAGTAATTTTCCTCTTAATGTTCCTTCTGTGTGTGGGGATGAGGCCATAGATTTGAGACTAATCAAGGCTGGAGGCCTTGAGCCCAGCAGCCTTGAAGAGTTGATTTAGGAGAAATTTAGATTGTTATTAAATTTAGTTAAGGCAAGCGAAGTTGAAGATGTCTTCGGGGCCGATCTCAATATGTTTGATTAACACTTTTAACTAACATCTTTTATGGATATTTAAGCAAAAAAAATTAAAGAAGAAGGTAGAATGCTTTGAGTTAACAAAGTTTTCTCTTTGATTACAAAGCGCAATTAGCTGCTTTCATTTTGAAAAAACGTCATATGTCCCTCAGTCTGAAGGATAGAAGGGGCATACCTTCTTGCAATATTTAGTAATCGGCATTATTTATTGTTCCGAGAAAGGATTAGTAAAGATGGGATGAACGATAGACGAGTTGTAAGGAAAACAAACAACTATGCTGGGCAGCACCGACCGCAACGGCGATGGGCAGCACTTCACACTCCTTAACACTTTTTTTGTGGCCTCTTACTTACAGTTTAAGAGATATATACTAACTTAGGGAGGTATGGAGTATGCCATAGTCTAGCTTGACCGACTTTCTTACTTGTTTAATCTTTAGAACGTTTTAAGCCTGAAGAATATTTTTTTTTACTCATGTGGAAGAGATAAGTGGAATTGAACCTCAAAGAATGATCAAAGAGTCATTGAAATAGTTTGAAATGTACTTAATATATACATACCAGAGATATAAACAAGTTCTGAACCGAACCGATATCGGAAATGCTAAGCCGAACCGAAAACCACAAAGGAAAACGGTTCGGTTGAGTTCTTTAACGAGTTTTAAGACGTGAATCGCTTTCCTCTAACACAGAAAAAAAATCGGAAATCAATCCGGAACGGGATTGAAAACAGGGAAATACCGAAGCAGGCTTAAAGTGATCCTGGAGTGGGAGGGAAATAAATCTTTTCCGGGATTGGATCAAGAATATTCGGGATTACCCTGTTTTCAATCCCGTTTCGGATTGATTTCTTTATTCAGTGTAGTAATATGTGAGTTTGAATCCTTTTTTACGACATTTCGTTCGACCCTCTACATCTTTAGCGATGTCGGATCGGTATAACCTTTTAAGGATGAGACTTTACTGAAATTGTACAGTATGCTAATCCTGGAAGTCTTCTGCAATTGTCCACCGATCTGTTAATACACTTGTTATCAATCTATTTTCATTGAACAAGAAAAAATATTTCCAATTTTATACTTATGAAGTACTTCTTTACCTTAATTGAATCTTAGCCAGGGGAGATTGTTCTTATATAATATGATAAAAAGAGTGAGTAAGATGTATCAAACGTATTCTAGAAACTTATAGACGAACTCTGCAAGTCCGACATCATTGATTTTTGTCATTTTTCTAAGAAATTTACGGATATTCAAGTAATCTATGGGAATTCAATTTCCAAAGTGTTCGAAGGAATTCTAACTATTTCATAATGTGCTTTTATGAACCACTGAAACGAACCGAAACCGCAGTTCAGTTAGCTTCAAAAACCAGGTAAAAAACCGAACCAGTGGTTCAAAAACTGTGTCAACTACTGAACCGAAACAGTACTTATTTTCGAGGAGCTTGCATCCCTGATATAAACCGAAATCAAGTATATTGGGATGGAATCATACTTGATATAAGCAAGAATTGTTCGTGGTACTCGCACCATTTGTATTGTGTTCAAAAACAAAGTTCTTTCTTTTATGGCCTGAGTGAAGAGAATCAAACGGTTTCTATATCAACCCCATTTGAGCCCATTGGAAACTACCCACAGGACTCATTTTCAAAGTCTCACTCCTTGACTAACCTGATAAGAGAATATGCCCAAGATTTGCACAATTCAATCACCTCATCATAACCCATTCCACAACATTAATTTCCTCCCAAGGCTCTAGCTTGATTACCCTTTTTGGCTTCCTGGGAACTTCATCAAGTCGGTAGCTTGCAGGTGTTTTGTGTTTCTTTTGCTGGGCCACTGTTTCAATTTGTACTTTCAACATTGTTTTACCAGTGCACACGATTTTTAATCATTATGTCTGCGTGTGTGTGTGTGCGTGTGTGTGTGTCTGCCCCCGAATCGAAAACAAATTGCCTAGTCCGAGTCCATTTTCGCCAGGTAATGAAGTTCAACAAAAAGTTAATCGGAAAAGCAGCGAAGGCCCGCAACTAAATAGACAAATGATACGGAACGGAAGCTGCTGCTCTGGTACTCGATTCCCCCTTTATGTGTGGTGGGTTTTGCTTGCACATTAGCGGCTATAAATTGTCTTAATGCCGGCACACATATGTACTATACCACCGGGCCAAGATTGCAGCAGCAACAGCAACAGCAGCGGCAGCCGCATTGGTTGAAGTTGGAGGCAGACACCTTGAATGGCGGCAAAGATCAGACTCGATGAAGTCGCGATTCGAGTCTCGAACTTGTTGTGTGATTTTTGCACAACCTGCGATTGAGCTGGAAGTATTGGGAGACCTGTAGCTTGGGAGATGAGCGGGTGATCAAGTTATTTGTTGGCTGTGTGAACATTCAGGTGGTAATTTTATTTAGCATCTCTTTTCGATTCCCAACCGACCTCACAAAGGTTCAGGTTCAGCGGAGTTTGTAACCCTTCTGAACATTTAAGTCTTTGATGTATTTTTATATATAGGAAATGCAAGGAAAATGCTTGAATTAATTTCAAATCCAAAGAGTTTCGTATTTATAAAGACGTTTCGATTCAAGACCCAACAGAAGTATTCCAAAAGTTCCCAGCTCACAGTCACTTCCCAGTGATTCCAGCTAACTTTTCGCTTATTTTTCTGTTAATCAACGCGTGATCATTTTGGCATCTCTGCTCCGCTTACAGAATCTGATCATCATACATGTAAAGCTGGTTGGGGCTAGGGTTGGGGGTAGGGGTTGCATCGGCATAGGCCTCTGACTTATGCAACTTGGGGGCCTCGCCGGCATATCCAATCACTGTAAGATTGTGAAAATTGTAACGCTTCGATTGAGAGCTCAGAAACTTGGCTGCTGTTAATAATAATATTGCACAAAAGAGCTTGCCAACTGGCCAACAACTTTTGCGAAAGTTCGTCAGCAACACCAGCGGCAGGAGAACAATGGCCCAGGCGCACTCAATTGAAGTGTGGCTGGTTCTCGAGCTTGGCCATTGTCAGTTGATTTCATCTGAAATAGAAAGCATGCAATTTTCATGCCATGACCATGGCGTCGATAGCGGCAGCAATTGATCTCCAGCTCTTGGATTCAGATCGATTGAAGGAGTTATTACACGCGAACAATGCACCAGGCCAGTTGGCAGCCTATTGCTCTATTAGCGTTTGGGCCAGGCGGCGGCCGTGCTACCTCTGCCGCCGAATCGAATGATGTAGCATAATGATTTTGCGGAATTCCGAATGGACCACAGGACAGAAGACAGGTGCTAATTTCATAGAACGGCCAATTGAAATGCCCAAGCAATAAGATCTTCAGAAGCAGCCGACAAGTGCGTGGCTAAAAACTAAACTCTAAATTACACTCAACTGCAGAGTTTAGGGAGGAAGTAAGCGACTTCTTAGAGTAAAATGCACTCAAGCTCAATGGTGGGCCCCAAAACCTAGCGAAAGGGAATAGCTAGATCAACTAGACCACACTAGGGTACGATTCAGTTCTTGATTTTACTTGAGATACTTTTATACATTGTTTTTTGAGAATCCAAAAGAAATCATCTATCACCTGTTCTCGTGTAGTGATCCCATTTCGTGCACGCCGGTGCTCAGTGAACTCTAAGTACCCCTGCCTAAATTCTAATATAATTTGTATGGAATTTGAACCGTTATTTACTATAAATTTCAAGAAAAACCCATTTGGGAATCAAGAAACATTCAATTTCAAATAAGTTTGAGTATAAAATAGACTCCAAGTAGCTTGCATCTGACAATTCATATATTTTGTACTTAAAATTCCCAACTAGTTCTAGCACTGTGGCGCCACAACACACAGTTCGTGTTTCTTTTAAGCGGCTGTGTTTTATTCCGCTACGGTTTGCTTTTGCGGTTCTTAATTCCCAATAAAATTGCTCACTTTTTACTTTAGCCCAACCCAGGGGCCAATCGAAATCGGCAATTGCTTAATATAAGAGCGAGAGACTACATTTTCAAGCGAAACGATCGAAAATTGAACGTTTTACTTATCGTTTCTGCAAGCACGACTAAATTCTCGATTCGTTTGACCAACAAATCTTTTAAAATCAATTAAAGACATGAATGCAAATCTGAAGTATACAAAGCAGTTCTAAATTGATAGTAGACTTCTGAAATATTCACTTTATGTGCATTTTTCAACTGTTTAGAGTTGCGGGAACATCAATCAATTCCACTTCCGATAAACTGCAGCGGAAGTGGAATTGAAAGTATGCAAATGGAGAACTAAAAGAACTAAAACCGAAACGGTCTTCGGTTTCAATAAGGATGTCTACCTCGGCCGATTTCTATATATCGAATACGGTTATATTGGGGGAAACTGCTATAGGTTGCTTGCCCGTTTCCTAAACACTTTAACATGGCTTTCGACAAAACTGGGGACCGAAATTTTGACTCGATTTTAGTTCCTGGCATTAAATCAATCCCAAATTTCTTGTTTAAGACTTATTTCAAGTACGAATCTGCTACTGACATCGTTAATAACTGATTGAAGCACATATATTCCTCTATTCCTTCTACTTCCTATTTGAAAGAAAACATTAATTTCAGGATGCAACTGAATTTTTTCAATGAAAAACTTTTACAACGACTTTTTATACCCTTAATGGTATATCTTGGTCTTTGGTTAATGCTTTGCCTTTGGATCTCTTCAAGTTTATCTGCCTTAATACCACCACCTATATGCTAGAACACGTTAGAACTTTAGAGTTTAAGTTTTTATGTTTAAGCAACAACTGAAACTTAATTAATGTACCTATATTTGGTTTCAAGACTTCAAGGGGTTTCCTTGAGAATTCAAATTTTGGCATCAGGGCCAAGCCGTGCTTCTACACAAAAAAATAAAAAATAAAAAAAAAAAATTTGAAAGGGATTGTCATAAATATCCATTTAACCATAAAGCGGAGCTGCAAAATCCTCCAAATTATCACTTTTCCATATCCTTTTTCAAATCCTTTGGATAATTTGTAACTCCGTTGGATTATTTAAAAGATATTTAAGACATATCCCTTCCAAATGGATACCGGAAATCATCCAATGGAAATTTTTTAATATCCTTCATCTGCTCTGTGTATCTAAACCAAAATTGGCTATATATCAAGCTTATCGGTATCAATCAAATGGTACTTAAGACCAGATCTATGTATATGCATCAATTAGTTTCTTACTTATTGACACCTTTCTGTACTTAATTCAAGTATAAAGTGCTTGATTTCTGAAGAAAATATGCTAAATCTTACTTCACCTACTAAATTCGACTAAAGTTTCGTACCATCTACCATGCTGTCCAGTGTTAACCAATCAAGCAATCGGCAAATTGAAACCACCAATTGGCCAATTGACTTGGGCTAACGGATTGATTCGGCATCCGCATTGACAAAGCGGCGTTTAATTGCCTTCCTCCCGTGAAGGAAACACGCACACTTGCGGCCACCAGCTGTTAGCGACTCTCTGCAGAAGTACCGAGTAGTAGGCGATAGTTGATAGTTGATTGCCCATCAGCATTCCCACGCACAGCAGGATCAGACAGGTAGCACGGAATGCCACACAGAGGAAGTACATCCAAAGGATAGCTAATGTACCAAGTGATAAGAATACCAAAAAAAAAACTGAATCTAACCCGAACCTTACCTCAACACTCGGTGTGGGTCAGGTCCATAAATTAGGCGGGTGTCGTGAATGAAATCGATGGAAATTGATTGAGTTTAACTGTAAATGCATTTTTAAGCGTATGTTTTGCTGGTGTTTTGTTCCAAGATATGAGGAGAAGAGTGGACGTTGCCGACGCCGCCGCCGACGCCGCCTTATCAAAGGCGAAGCATCTAAGTGGCTTTGTAGTTCGTTGTGGTCTTTTATGGTCTCCGCCTGCATTTGCCTTATGCATATCGATGCTGATGCTGTGCGTCCGTCTGCCATTAAAACATTTTCGGCTCTGGGGCCTTGTAAAACTGTAATTTTAAATTAATAGCCGCGTATTACAAGCAGTTTATATGCGCAGGCGTAGGCCGTCTCCCCCACATTGGGGCTTTATCTAAGGTGTTGAAATCAACAGCTAGTCCAAACTCAATAAGAATTTATAGCGGAATTATGTGACAGCTGCTGCTAGGTCGTCGCCGAACAATACCGGATAGCACCGCGTTCCAGTGGTACCTACTTCTCCAGTTTCTTTGGGGGCATTTCATTTCAAACGATTTGATTTCTTTTCTTTAGGGCCTCTTACAGATGCGGCTCTTTAATTTTCACCTTCGTAGCGACTTTGGCTAATTTATGCAAATGTATATTTAATCGTCGTTGACAGTTAAGGCGGTTGCCTCAGCGCCAAAGAATACAACAAAAGCGACTGCGATGGCCGCATTGTCGAGCTGGGAGATGGGAGATGGGACATGGAGCTGGGAGCTGGAGCTCTTTGTGCGATGATAGATGTTTATGAGGCGGCAACACCCACCGTAGATGGAGTTGATGTGTCTGCAAATTTGTTGACTGCACATGTTGTGCATCACAAAGAAGTTCACTTTCAGGGGAAAAAAAACTGTCGCCCGATATGGTTATAAAAATAATAGATTAAAAGGGCTGGTCCAAGGTGTAGCTGGAGATTTTAGAAGAAGATTTGGTTCTTCGACAAGGGAAGCTTATTACAGCATCGATGCCTTCCACAGAAATAGTTTTAGGCGGTCCATCTAATTTCCTAGCTTGAGTTTTTGGAGGAAGCTTTTGTTCTTTGACAAGGGAAGCTTATTACAGCATCGATGCCTTCCACAGAAATAGTGTTAGTCGGTCCAGCTAGTTTCCTTATCTTTGGTTTGTAGAGTTACACTCCACTTTTTCCACTTTTTCACTCTTTGAAGAGTTCGGAAGCCGCCTTGCACCCTAAGTAGCTACTAAGGGTGACTTCCTGGTTTGGAAACTTCTTAACCTAAGTCCACTTCAATGAATTCGCACCCATGCCTGGCTCTGCCTCATAGTCAAAATAAGTATATACAGCCGCCCCATCCTCATTCACTTCGCTTACAATATTAATTACCAGCAAATTTCTCATTCCGTTTGATTTGTGGTGGCAAAAAAATGTTCATAAAATAGCCAGAATATCCCTGGTTTTTTTGGTTGCTGCTGTTATTGTTGACATGTTGCTGCTGTTGCCGCTGGCATTAAATTAGTTGTTGGCAGCATCACCTGCACCCAATTGCCACGCCGACGCCGCTGTCATTTTGTTCGCCTTTTTGTGCAAAATAAATTATGCTTGATATTCGTTTGCTTAGACTTTAGTTCATATATCCACCATGGGAAATGCTCACGAAACATTTGTCAGGCGGTACAAATTGCCTTTGCGGCTTCTAACAACCAAAATTCGCGTACGCGTGGGCACCTGTCTGGCATTTTAAGTTTGGGCGCTGCTTTTTAAGTTCGATTTGCAAGTCAATACCCGCCTGGCATACAGCGGCGCTCATTAGCGCCGTCATTTAATTGACCAAATTATTATGTAATTAGCTGACCCACTTGGGTTGGTGTTGTTGTTGTTGGTCGGACGACGCGACGGTCTTATCGCCCGGATTTGCATGTACATATGTCGTTTTCTAGTTGAAGGTAACCGCTTGGAGTTTTTCATCATATTTGTGCAACAAGTTTGGCGGCGACACGTCGGTCGCAGGAAGTGGCATTGCATATGAATTGAACGAATGTTGAGCATATATTATGGAACATTTTATTGAATAATCAAAATGTAACTTTTAGTTTTCCAATTGTAATAATACCTCTATATGGGCCGACTGCTTAGGGAAAACTCAAAGCGCAGGTTCACAACAGAGTTCGCAGTAAGGCTCAGTATCCACAGTAATTAATGTAGCTTACTTTACAAATTATTTTAAAATTGACTAAAAAAAAGGTCAAAAATTGCCTTAAATTTCCAGAAATATTATCTAAACAAGGAGCCAACGCCATAGGGTCCTAAATTCTATGACATACAATTCCGGAAGCTTTAAGACCTGTATGCCCCAAAATAAAGCTAAAAGTGACTTTAAATTTTTCGAAAATGTTGTGCTCACTGACTTGATAAAAACACATAAGTCATTACTTTTCTTAAGGATTTTCAATTTTACGTTACCCTGGGCACTGCGCTACGTAGTCGACATCTCAGCGCAGACAACTATTCATGTCACGCGTGACAAGAAAATACAGTAAAAAATTAAGACAGGCGAGAAAACACAGTACATAAAAATTAATAAGATAAGGGCCGATTTCTTATCTTCCAAATAGCTGCTATGTGTCAGAATATCTTAGATTTCGCTCTATTATTTGTAGGTTTATGTGACAAATATCTCTATGTATAAGATGTGAAAACCGCCCTAAGTCTTAATGATGCCAATATTGTTGCTTTTTTCGAAGATGTCATGTGTTCAAATATACATATTAATTTAATTTTATACCCTTGCAGAGGGTATATTGAAATTGTCGAGGTGTTTGTAACGCATAGAAGGAAACATTCCCGAAAACATAAAATATATATATTCTTGATCAGTATGATCAAGAATATAAGAATAAAATATCAGTATGATCCGTCCGTCTGTTTCTATGCTATCTCCTCCGTCAGTTTAAAAGTTATCGCTACCAAACTTTGCACGAAGTCTTCTGGCTGCAAATTTGGCGAAACCGGCCGGATCGGATGACTATAACATATGGCTGCCATAGGAACGATCGGTCGAAAAACTAGTTCTAGTGAGAAAAACTTTTTTGTTCTCAATGCAAACGTCTCCAAACTCCGTATTTACTAGTTTTCAATGCTTCTTCATAATTCTGCCAAATTTGGTCGAAATCGGACATCTATATAGTATAGCTGCCATAGAAAAGTAAGGTTACAAAAATAGTCTTAGTAATAAAAACTTTTTTGTTTTCAATGTAAGCCTCTTTAAAATTGGCAAATATTTCTTTAATGAGCTTTTACACAATTCTTCAAAGTTTTGTCAAAATCGAATGACTATAGGTTATAGCTGCCATAGGAATGATCGCTCGAGAAACTAGTTTTAGTGACAAAAACTTTTTTGTTTTCAAAGAAACCGCTTTCAAATTTTGTATTTCTTAGTTTGATATGCTTTTCCATAATTCCACTAAGTTTGATCGAAATCGAACATCTATATAGTTAAGCTTTCATACAAAAGTAGAGTCAAAAAAGTAGTCTTTGTGAGAAAAATTTGTTTGTTTTCAGTGGAAATGTCTCTCAAATTAATTGCAAGGGTATACAAACTTCGGACTAACCGAAGTTAACTTTCCTTCATATTTGATATTCCCTTGTGTTCTACAAACCGTGTGGCGAACCAAAATCGTGCCGATTCACTTGCGATTTGAGAAGTTCTTGCGTCGAAATCGATTTAAGAACACTTGGGATTGAATAAACTACTTATATTGAGCTGTATTTAGTTACAAAATAAAAGTATTGCTTTTTTATATTAATAATACATGGGCTGAACCAAGGTTCGAACCAAAACCTTGTCCCAAAAACCTCGAACCTGAAATAAGGAAGAACCATTTGCTGAGTGCAGAAATGCTTGGCAGGATTTACTTGCATTTCTGTGCTCACCGATTCACACAGTCATACGTTAGGTCCCACCCATAGCCACCAGGCTGGAAGACCTGGTTTAGTCATACAGCATTTAGAAATATTTGTATATTTCTGTATTTTGTAACATTTTGAATTCTTTCTCTTTGTTCTGCCAACAATATTAAAGCCTCCCTTAGGGCTTTAGTCTACTTTTGTTATAGAAATGAATACCCACTATTCTTAGATTAAGTCCGACTTGAAAGAAATTTCTTGCCAACCCAAAGCAAAGTCCAACTTATTAAGGAGACTTCAATATATCTTGACACACGTGAACATCCGAGACTTTATAGATTGGACCACACGACTCTTTCAATTAGAATCAAATTTTCGGCTTAATTCTATTCTTGGCTTATGTCAACCTCAGCCGATTGAAATTCACATATCGCACTTTCAATTGCCAACACCCACAACAACTGGCATAATAATTTTTTTAACACTTTTATGTTAGTTTTTTGTATTTGCCAAAATTCCGCACGTACTTAGTTACTATGAATTTTTGTTTGTTTGTGTGATCCATGCAAATGTGTGACCGGGGCGGCTTTCACCCGACGCTTCGATCGGTTGCCAAATTGGTTGCCAAATGCCATGAAAATCGGACAGTGGGTGGCGTCGACGGCCTTGCCAGCGAATCTCATTAGCTTTGTGGATGCGTGAGCCATTAAATTATGACATGACCACAACAAATAGTGTAATACCACCTAGAAAAGGTTTATTGGCCCTCTTTACATAATGCTGTAACCCTTTCAATTGTGACGACAAATTTTGGCTTAAGATTCCGGGCACGATTTGACATCACTTTCATTTGATTTTGGAACCCGCATGCACTTACTTCTATGGAGGTGTTAGCCACACGTTCAGTTGACCAACTATTTTTTGGCTAGCCCTATAAAATGGATACGATGGGAAGGTTTCAATCACAGTCGAACGACAAGAGCAACAGAGTAAACATACAACAAGTGTCCGTGTGACAAATTTAACTTTTTGGATAACCTCAACTCAAGCCAGGAATCTCTCATAATGAAGGTGAGTTGACAACAGTCAGAGGGTTGAGCTTAGAAAAGCTGACATATAATAGGAATATATTCCTATATATATGAGATGATTCTGATTCAGAGTTCGTGCGATTAGTTTCCCCATTCCCATTCAAAACATCCTTATTTCCAGTACTTCATCTGCACTTTGGCCTTGCTGGGCGTGGCTCAGGCTGGTCTTTTGCCCCATTTGGAGCACCATGGTGATCTGCATCACGATGATCATTTTGTGGACTCGGATATTCATCACTCCGATGGCATTCATTTGGGACATAGCTCTCATTTGGAATCCGTTCCCCATCCCGTTTACCATCACAATGAACATCATCACGATCATCATGATCATCACCACGTCGATGTACATCCCGCCCCGGCCAAAATTGTTCATCACGAGCCTTTGGCAATTGTGGAGCCGGTGCATCATGTGACCAAAGTGATTCATCAGGAACCCCATCATTTCCTGCACTACACCAATCCTGTGGTCGATCATCATATCGTTCATCAGAATGAGCATATTGATGAGCATGCACATGCCTCGGATTTGCCACACAGCGAACTGCATCATAATCATCATCATCATTATGCTCATCATGTGGGTCATTTGCATGCCGCACCGGTGGTGCATCATCACTCCCACGCCGCTGTGGTTCACAGGCCGTCATACGCATACCCAGCCCATTTGGATGTGCACAGTCATTCCAATCTGTTGTCATTTGCCAAGCATCATTTGCACGGCAAATATGGCAAAGTACGAATCACCGAGACGCATTACTAAGTGCCAGAGACAGGAAGAGAGAGAGAAAGAGAGATATCCCCCATCCAACCACCAAGTACAATTTCGCACCACACACTTGCATCCAATTGCTAATTTATTATGCACTAAGTTTAGGTTTTTAAGGCTCGAATAAAAGGCTTCACTTTTTTCTACAAATTCTATGCAGTGAGAGAAATGAAAAATGTGACTAAAATTGAAAGATTGTAGCTTGAACCGAACCGCTTTCATGCTGAACCGCCCCGCTCTATTCGAACTATTCAATGAAATATGGGAAAGTAGGGTGAAATTTTAATAAGAATCCCTTAAGTATTATCCCAGACAGGATTTGGTGCACAATTGTTGTTGTAGGCCACACCTTCAAACCCGAAAACCTAATACCTAACAGAATATTCCTTATAAATGATAAAACCTCATTTCAGTACACAAACCCATTGCCCATAACGTGACACACTCCAATTAAGAGCCCACCTGTTCAACTGTATTACTAATTGTTTCGTGTGAATTCCCAATTCGTAGAGCTAACCACTTTAAGTGAGCTCTGAACTCATCCATCAATTAAGATTCAATATTTTGCATAACTTCCCCCTTTTATTTAAGCTAATGTCCCCCTTCCCCACCAAACCTTTCGCTGCTGCATTTTCACAGTTGCCCAATGAAAATGAAAATGAGCTCGGCACGCGTTCCACTGGCGCACGACTGGAAAATTGCAGAAGCAGCCGGGGCAGCAGCAGCCGCGGCAGCAGCAACGCTTGCTTGGCTGCACTTTGAATGGGCTAAAATGCTGCGGGGAGATCCGACTTGGCCACGTGTTGCGCATGCGCTTTTTGGCCCGGTACATGGGCACGACGCCCTCAGCGTTTGTCAGGGTCGACTGCGTTGCAACCTGACACTGCATCGTGGCGGTTGTTGCACGCTGCACGAAGAGTGTGGCCTGGCGTGCGGAGCAAACAACTGCGGCAGCGGCAAAACACCTTCACTCTCTTTTCGTTGCGATAGTGCTATGATGTATGGCTGCCGTGGCCCCTGCCCGCACCCATCCCCCTCACTCCGCTTGGCGATTGTAGGCGTCAACTCACGTTTATGCTTTGTAGACATTATCGCGCCTGTTTATCTTTAAATTGCAAGTAAATTACTTTGGCTCGCGAGTGCGATGATAAATTGTGCCAGCCTTGTTGAAGGCTGTGAGTGATTTGATGAGCTTCAAGTGGAGTTGTAGATGACGGTGGGGTGTGGGGTGGGGTAGAAATTGAAATCAGTAAAGCAGTGGGAATGCAATGAGTTTGGAGATGAACATGAAGGGAGTTGAGAAATAAAAATCATTTTTATAATTTTTTAAAAAACTTTTACAATTTGATGAAGATAAAAAATAAATTGCCTTAAACCCCCCTCGAAAGTAACCTTATGGTTGCTGATGGTCTTAACTTCTGAGATCAATTTAACCAAGGTTTAAAGAAAAAAACTGCCCAAAAGTTCGGTATTTGAATCCTAAATGTAACGTCAAATAATTCTCCAAAATGTTTACATTTGTAACCCTACAAAGGACAAGTATATACCTAGGAATGAAGTATGTTGTATCATTCTTCTTTCTGAAATACTTATAAAAACTTTATTTTAAGCTTTTCCTCTAAACTGAATATGTCTTAAATATTCATTTAATCCTCCAACGGAGCTAAAAACATCAAAGGGATATAATAAATGAATATTAATGACATATACAGTCCAAATGGATGTTCATTGGATCCATTTTATTATCTGTGTAGGCAAATGTTAGTATCCCATTCTCCCGATATACCTTGTGGTTTTGTTATCAAATAAAGCGCAATACCTAGTGTCCAAATTTATATGATTGCTTTGGTTTTAAAACTTTTTAAAGCATATGAGCCCTTGAATCAAAAAGATGTCTCGAAAAATTTCTTAAAATTTTCAAATTGAACCCTGCGTCTCGACATCCATCCGCAAGTTTTCCACGCGTTTTCAAACACCAAAACATACGAATCAGAAATAGAAACTTGTCCTTTCTAACATTTCTTTATGCATTGAAATCGATTATTATCGCACGTGGCTTGATCTTCATAAACATTAACAAATTTATATGCTAAAAACCATTTGGAACACAATTTCAAAACATTTTGGGATTATTTTACAACCCTTTCGTTTGGCTTAGACCTGAACCATAGCTGAATCAGCCCTGAAATGGAAGGGCTGGTATGAGATTCAGCCATGAATTTAACACAGGCGTGTTCTACTACGTCATGACCTTTTTTTTTAGGCATGATTTCAGGGCTGAACTCATGGGTGATATTCGTGGGAAGTACTAAAACATGCCTCAATTCAGTCATAAAATTCAGCTATTCCTATTCTGAATCAGCCTTGAAAAATTGAGTACTGAATCATGGAACTGCAGGGATTATACTGTTGGTTCAGCAAAGTCATCTTTACCAATTAATATTATTAACTTTACTTTGCTTTACAGAACCTCAGGGACTTAACTCGAAAGACCATATCTTAGATCATACTGCTATCAGGCACTCGCGTGAAAGTGCTACAAATCACCAAAAATGAATGACGATTTATGTTTATTTGTCATTTATCACTTTTTTGAATCATTTTTTGCATTTCATTCTTAAAAGAAGAGATTTTTTGAAGAAAATGTTGACCATTTGGACAGGAATTTTGAACCACATTTTGTATCCATGTTCTGAGAAACAAGATTAAATGCGGAGCTTTGAATCCTTCATAATGCTTAAGGATCGCTTAGCGGATATGTTTTCAAGAAGCATTGAACCCTAGGTTTTGGTTCATAGCTTGGCTAAGACATATTTGGAAGGTTTTTAATTAGTTTTGAGGGCAAAAAGTATCCACAACTTATTCCAAAAAATCAAAGTCCAATTGTTAAATCATTAATATAAAAGGTTCGGTTCATAGAATGGTTCGAGAGAACAAAAAAAAATTTTATTTCATATACAGAATTTCACCCAGCATAAAGTAAAAATTTTTTTACATCAAAATTTTCAAAATTATATTTATCATTTCCAGGCTATTGACGTTAAAATAAAACACTATTAATCGGTAACATCGCCCCCTAAAATTGCTGGACCATCGGCCAGCTTAAGGCCATCGATGCAAGCCGATCCCGCAGAGTCAAAATGGTGAGTCCATCCAAAGTTGATCTTTATGGCTGCATTTTCTTGGCTTTCAGCATTTCAATTTTATTTAGTTGCAGTTTCATGCAGCAGACATTAAACCTCTTAACCATTTGCCAAGTAAATAAATATTCCTTACAAATAGCCAAAAAAAAAAAAACAGCCCCACAGCAACATCTTCTTCAGCGTCAGCAACACGCGCTTGGCCCAAGCGCAACATAGTATATGTTGCCAGCAAAAAAAAAGTCGTGCCCCACGAAACTATACCAAATGTAGCACGATTTCGTAGATGCTCATATACCATACACGTACGTTTTTTTCTCGTTTATTTTTTTGCTTTTTGTAGCCTTGTCGTGAATGGGGCAACCGAATGTTGCAGGGGCCTCAACACCTGCCAAAAAGCCATAAACACAATAAATCACAACTTCATTTTTTCGCTGAAGCGATGTGATCAGTACGTTGGATGCTGGCGGTGGTCGAGGAGGGGGTGAGATGGCGGACGGTGGGTAGCAAAAAAGCTGTCAAAAAACGCTGATGCGTAAACACCCGCCGCAGTCGCATCCAGTCGTCGCCTCGCTACGATTAAAGCCATCATAGTGTGGCAATGCTAATGGCTAAGGAAAACAAATCTTTGGGTGTTCGTTTCGACGGCAACGCGCGTGATGGCACTCGGGCAGAGATCTGGGCAGCCTCTGCCAGACAATGCCACAGTTTATATTGCAAGTGCAGCAGTTGCCTGGTCATTAGCAGCATTGCAGCTGCAACAATCGTTGATGTTGCTGCCGGGTAAGTACAGTAGCCAGCAGCAGCTACACCGCAGCAACACCGACTCCGACTCCGACTCCAACTCCGACTGCGACTGCGAGTCGTCTGTTTGGCAGCGTAATTGTGTTAAAAATTACTCAGGCATCTTAATCACTTTGGTAAATATTTTGCTTGGCCAGGGACCGACAACGACGAACGAGGTTAATGCGCTGCAGCTGCAACACAACAAAAAAAGGCACACACACACTCGCGCGCACACACAGAGGAGCGGAGCGGAGCGTCGCCCCACAGCAGACGCAAAATGTTGCTAGCCGGTCGCCGTGTGGGTGTGCGTGTTTTAAGGCAAACATGCAAAGTCCCAAAACGAGCCAAAGTTTCATTCATGAAATTGCCCCCCCAACCAGAGACGATTGGCGGAGCCTGGGAGCCAGGAGCGGGCGGCAGAGGAGGCGACTTGATTGCATGTTCGGGCTCAGTTCATTTTCAACAGCATCAAGGATCAAATGCATTAAATACGAGAAGGAGAACAAGACCTGACCATCGGATGTTGCTACACTTTACTTGCAGTTTGTTGCTTTATCAGAGCTGCTCATCTGGAGGAGTTTGGAGCACAGGTCCAGGGCGGGTGGCGCACCTGCGGCAAACTGCTTGGCAATTATGCGATTTTTCTTCTCCTGTTTTTTTTTTTTTTTTTTGGTTTTGCTTGCTAACCAAAGGCTATGCGAGTTATGCTAAATAAAGGCGAGCGAGGGCAGGAGCGGAATGGGGGAAAAGGGACCGGTGCCTGTTGAAATCCTTATTTCTCGGACTGCATTAAGACCGTTCTCTCTTCGGGCACAGAAAACACTTTCAGTTCAGTTTGATTTATCACTTTTATGGAACGACAGCTATCCAGGCACCCTTTCCATGGCCAATACGCTCCTGGTCTTAATAAGAGCAGTGCATCCCTTTCTGCCCCAAGTTGCTGAAGTGGCTGGCAGCTTCTGTTGAGTGGCTTTGGTGCTACACTTTCTCTCTGTACGTACCTGGGCATCAGCATCATAATTTAGACTGCAATCATCATTATCGTCCGCCGAGTCCGCGTCCGAGTCAGAGAGCATTCTTGAGCAAAACGCCCGCACGTAGTCATTTTGGGCAGGAAGAAGGAGGCAGTACCAATCCCAGCAGCGGCAACTGTCAGGCAGTCAGTCATTGGGAAGCAGTGAGTCTATCATTCAGTCAGTCACAGCGCCAAGTTGCCAGCAATTTGCTCAAATAAAAACGTAAAAACAAAAAGGCAACCCAGGAAGCTGCGCATGCGTCTTTGGCAGCATATAATTGTCTGCAGGCTGGAGAGGATCTCCACACAGCTGTAGCCGAGGCAGAGGCTGAGGCTTCTGCTGCTGCTGCTGCTGCTGCTGCTGTCCATGTCCGCCGGCAATTGTAATTACCGCAGTTGCGCCTCCCGTCGTCCGTCGCGGCCAACGCCTTCGCCATCGCCCATTGCTGGGGAGACGGGAGAAGGAGCTAAAGCTGCAGCTTGGACAAATGCGCAGTAGCCTGGCATTTCAGTTACGCCTGCAGTTTGTTATTACTCGCATTATTTCTGCAACCCTTCCAGACTTGCCTTTCTCCTTCCGCTGCTGCTCTGATTGCATTTAAGCCAAGTCCAGCGGGCAAAAGGTATTTTGCATTATTTTCGCATTCCATAATGGTATACAACGTTTTAGGTGTGACCAAATCGCTCTCGAAACTGCCAAGTGGGCACACTTCATTTGAGGGATGAGACTCTAGAGACAGCGCCACTTGATTGTAGCCATATATCTCCCCACAAATCTGTCAAAATTCCCATATTTTCCACTCAGTGTGAACAGGCTGTCAGTTAACTGACCTAATTAAAGCTGTTTTTCCAGTTCCATCCGCCTTACAGATACCATACCATACCATAGTTAAACTAAAACGTTTTAACAAAAAAAATCATTTCGTTTTATTTATTTATTAGTTTCTTTTTGTTTTGTGTTCGAAATTGGTTGAAAAGTTAGTTTTTGGTATTGGAAGATAAACTAATTTGGAGTATAATACAAATAGTTATTCAATAATTTAGTGAAATTTATATTTTAAGTTGGGCAAGTGACTACAATTGGTTGTGTGAATATTGGGAAGTATTCGAAATTCCGAGTACAAAATTGGAAAAACGTCGTAGATTTCTCTGTTCAAATAGATTCTTGTTGGCAACCATTTATTGTGCTGTGAGGCCACTGTTTCCAATAGGGAAGATAAAGAATAACTCCTAAAATGCGATTTAAAGAACAGTTGAGCAAGTCACTGAACAAAAAGGAACAACAGAGTGAACAGTTTCTGAGTTAGAAGTAACTGAAAGAACAACTTAGTAAACAGTCCTTAAGCATTGAATCTCTGAACATGAGTCACTAGCAATAGTCACTGAGCAAAAGATAGTAAGCCAGATTCACAGAACATGTCACTGGACACAAGTGTGATTAAGCCAGAGTCCCTGAAGAGATTCTTTGAAAGAGAGTCACTAAACAAGGGTCAAAAAAAAAGAGATACTGATGAAGGTCACTGAACAAGAGTCACTGTCACAGTTCATGAGTGACTGAAGAAACATTCACGAACAAAAGTGACTGAAGCAGAGTCACTAATCAACAATGACAACACCAAAGTCACTGAAATTCACTGAAGCAGACTCCAAGATGAAGAGATACTTATGAAGATTCACTGATTTAGTATCAATGAACAGGAGTTACCTTACAAGAGTTGTCAAGTGAAAGAGTGACTGAACAAGAGACGCAGAACAGAAATCACAGAAGAAGTGTCACTGAACAAGTGTCACTGTCACTGAACATGAGTGACTGAAAACAAATTCAGCAATAAAAGTGACTGAAGAAGTGTCTGTAATGAAGAATGACAATACCAGAGTCACTGAAGAAGAGTCACCAATAAAGAGTCACTTATGAAGATTCGCTCATCAAGAGTCACTGAACAAAAGTAGCTTTGAAGGAGTGAACTAGTTCTTAAGTGACTGAATAGGAGACACAAAACAAAAGCTTCTGAAGAAGAGTCACCGAAAAGAGGTGACTCTTTGAAGCTACACGAAAAGAGTGACTGAAAAAGAGTAGCTTAAAAATGGGTCAAACCACAAGAATCATTGAAAAAAAGTTAGCAAGTGACTGACTGAACAAGAGACAGATCGAAAACTACTGAATAAAAGTCACTGTAAAAGAGTGTCCGTTCAAGAGTCTCTGAATTAAAGTTACTGGAAAAGAGAGCCTGATAAAAAAAATCGGAAGAATTAGTCAAGAAACAAGAATCATTGAGAAAAGTAACTGAATAAGAATCACATAGCTTAAGAGAACGAGACTGACAGAGAAGTGTATCTTAAAATGAGTGACAGACAAGTGAGTCATGCAACAAAAGACACTGAAAAAAGTGACTAAATAAAGTCACAGAACCAAAAAAAATATTAAAAATATATATTAATATTTTCAAAGAATACCTTCCCTTCCACACAACCAAACTTGTAGGTACCCCAAATATGTTGATAGTTCTAGGAGTTTGTTTTCTTAAATATTTGATAGTAATTGAATTAGTTGTTCATTCTTTCGGCTGCTAAAGATTGTCTTTAATTTGACTACAAATTGATAAGAGTGTCTGAGTGAGTGAAAAACTTAAACTAAATTAAGCAAAAATTGTATTTTACATATTGTATATATAGCACCATAAGACATAACACGGACAACTCAAACGATGCACCTTAAAGTTAATAGAGAGAGAGAGAGCACAATGTCAAACTTTAGTTTCTCTCTCTCTCTCCCTCTAAAATGATAAGATTGAAATAGCCATTGGAAGTAATTCGATTTGGGTTTTCTCAACTAATATCACAATGTTGCTCACTGATTTCTGATTTCCATTTTTTTTTTTGCTTTCGATTAAACTTAAACATATTTTAGTTCTTGTGTATATATTTATTATTATTTGTTTTTTGTATTCCTTACAAACTAGAAGGCAAATGTAAGCTAAGATCTGGGAAAAAGTCTTTTGTTTTAAATATTGCTTCAATTTACATTTATTGTTTAAAATTCGAAAAGCTTTATAAAAATATGCTTGAGTAAAATTGTGAGGAGTGAAAGGAGTTGTTGATTTGTTTGTTTTTGTTTTTTTTTTTTTGCTGTTTTTGTTTAGTTTTCGATTAAAAAAGCCGCAGCATTTAATGCTTAATTTACGTTTGTGTAACTTCTCAGAAGCTTTAAGTTGAAAAATCTCTTACGTATTTAGTTTGGGTAAATATATATTTATATATTTGTGGATTAGTCAAAAAGTTGATTCCAGGCAAAAATCGCTTAAATTTACAATGCAAATAGTGGTTTCCTATGTTTATTTATTATTAAGGCACTTCCGTGTGACGGAAATATGGGGTATACTCTATACAAAAGCGCCAGCTCAGTGCCGTAAATCTAACCTAACAGTCCCTTGGAATGAGTCCAAAAGAGATTCATGTTGATGAAAACAATAAACTTCAAACTCAATTTTCGCGCTACAATTACAAATGAGGGCCATAAATTTCAGGAGCGGCGAGAAGAGGAGCGCACGCACAACGACGACACGATTTCGCCTTGTTTAGAGATTTATGCCGGGGGAAAAATCCGTAAATAATGTCCACCCAGGCGCGGATTATGCAATGCGGCAGCAGCAGCAGCAGCAGCAGCTATGTAGTAGTAGGTTCTGTGGTGATAAACTGCCACATGCAACATAGGCTACTCTCGCTGATTTATGACACCCCAAAATGATGCAGTTTTCCACCACCACCACCCCGAGCCCAGAGCCCAGACACAAAGTCTGTCAATTAAATTTTCCCTTGCTTAATTATACCAAAGGGGTGGGGAGTGGGGCGTGAGGTAGGTAGGGAGTGCTTGGATAATTGCCTCTAAAGTCGCAACTGTTTTAGCTCAGTTTATGCGGTTCGTGTTTGTTTTGCAAGGGGGCGCCACCCAGCTGCCACCCCACAACGTGCACGACTTGCACTTATTAAGGAATTAATTTAGTCATTGGGAAACAAGGTCAAACATTAGCCGCAAACTGCATTGCAGCAGTCTCCGCCCTACTTACCACTACAACTCCCTACGCCTGCACCCACGCCTGCTTCGGGCCACCTTCGTGTTGTCTGGCCATTAAAGCCTGAAGAAATTTCCATGTTGTAGAACAAGGACTTGGTCGGCTGCACCCCCGCCGATACTTTAACCCAAAGCGTGGGAAAACTTGCCCAAAAGACTTGCGAGTGTGTGTGTGTGTGTGAAGGTGGATCAGGACAAGGAGTAGGTGCTGCGTGCCTTAGCGCCATTTCGTGACCGGCACAAGGAGCTGCCTGGCTGCCTGGCTGCTTGCCTGTGTTCTTTGTAAGCGATTTCAATTGCCTAAAAGCTTGTAAGCCAGTTTCCGGCAGAAAAGGATTTTTTCAAGCTTTGTCAACTACAATAACCAAAAAAAAAGGAAACAAAAATAAAACAGGAGGTTAAAGGAAAAACAAAGAAAAGTTAAAAGTGAAACATGAAATTTCTACTCTTTATGCACTTGAAATTGTGTAAGGTGAATTTGTAGAGTTAAGCTAAGTTAGCATAGTTAGGAATTAGAGTGGACGGACGGACAAATTTCTGTAGCAAATTACATGAAAAGGGACCGTAGGACCATGATTAAGTCTACAATGTTTGAAATTCTATTTAGTTTCTAACTAAAAATCCATTTTCAGCCAACATAACTGAAACAAAAACTGAAAAACTTTATGGATGATTCCATTGATAGTCAGTCTGATCACCGTTTTGGTGTACTTGAAATATTTTTTAAACTCTTTAACAATCTTTTTGATTTATAGGATTAAGAAATGCCGACCAGCTCTTAGAACAACATTTGGCTTAATTCCCATGAGTAAGTCAGATTCTACCTTAAGTTTTTAAGTCAACCGGCTCAGAGCCTGATGGCAAATCGGGGCCCTTTTTTTTAGAACGGAGACAAGGCTACAGTTCGTAAACATTGTTCGTAAGCATTGTTCGTAAACATTGTTCGTAAACATTGTGCGTAAACATTGTAAAGATCGGTCGGCGTTTAATCTACATCTTATTCAATCATTTCACAGCTCGAGATACCAGTTCTTTGAAAGTGGTAACATGGCAAAATAAACCTCGCCTATTAATGAAGTAATACATAATGGAAAAACTGGTTCCTTCGACTTAAGCCAAATATTTCAGTAATTAAATTTTTCATCTTCATCCAAAATAGGTTATAGTTTGGCCCGATTTGTTGAAGTTCATGAAAAACAATATATTGCTGCACCGAAACAGAAAGTTTTGAATCAAGTTTCGGGCTAACTTAAGCAACTGGTCGGCGAACCCAATATTTGCATATTTCGATGGCTCGGAGCCAATCGGGCACCCATTCGAACCACCAAAACCCCTGCGATAATTCAATGGACATGGTCGCTCTTGACTTCCTGGCTTAGAAAAAAAATTCTATCCACATAAAATCAACAGTGTGGCCATGGTTTTTTGTGCGTTTTGTTGGGACTGCACAAAACAGCTAAACAATTACCGAACTTGGTAAACATCTCACTAAACAACATTCATTGATCAAGCCTCATTGAACAATTCATAGATTGAAAGAGATTGAACACGATCAAAGGGACACCTGAACAAGACTCACTGAACAAAAATGATCAATTAAAGAACATAGTCTCTGGTTCAGTTTAGAGAACAGCTCAAGTTTTTTGACTTACTCAACACAATTTCGGGGTTAGATCTATACCTTTTTCAAACTGATCTAAACTATTGAATCTTGGCTTCGAAGTTTTTTGTACAATTAATTTTTATTTTTCCTAAGATAACAAAATGAACATAGTTGGCAGAAAGCCAAGAAGTTCAAACAGACCACAAGAAAATGAATTTCCAACCAAGGCCAAGGAACATAGTTGCTGGCCAGTAGGCGGCTTTAGTGATGTTAACCATGATTTTATAAAAAAAAAAAAAAAACAAAGTCGGTCAATACACTCTGTACCGCCGGAAGTGTATGCTTAGTTTGCATTTTGATACTGCAGTGAACACTCTTTTGCTCACAACTCGACCACCGCTCAACCAATCTGTACCATTCTTGGCAAATCGATAAATATATAACATCTCAGAGCTTGCAGTTGCTAATTCAGCATTATTATTCATGCTAAGCGTAAACTTTCGATTTTATAGATTATTGTAAAGTAGGGTTAGACCGACTTTCTTCATTGTTTTTTGGTCCATCTATGCTCTTTTGCTAGAAGGTAGTCTTTCGTCATTGTTCGCCAGAGCATTGCAATGGAGTTTTCCTGCCCATTGAGGGTTTTCCGTAATACGAATCACAAGTCTAATGTTTTCTCACACTAAGCTTATAAAAGTATTTTTCCCACACAAACGTTTCCGGGAGTTTCCCACCACTTGGTGTTGGAATGTTTCGAAATCACCTAATAGTTAATATTTGCAATACAAAATGAGTCTAACAACTAAGTTGTATTCAAGTTTCGGCTGTGCGTTGATGATATCTAAGTGATCAAAGAGGAGTCGTTATATTAGTCAGTTGGGGCTCTTCTATAGCGAGAATTGAGCATCAATTCATAGACAAAAGTTTTGCATATTCTTTCCTAATGTGAAGAACGAACTTAAAGTACCGGGTCAAACATGTGTCCAAATCATAGAGAACCAATTGCAGTCTGAAAAGAACCAAAAAACATAAACCAAAATCAAAAATAAAAACTCAATGTGTGTTTAATTTGCAATGCATGTTCATTTGTTGTCTTTTTTTGTTTGCCATTGTTTCATTCTTTTTTTTTTTTTATTTGTAAAAAACGTTTTGTTGAACTAAGAACTAATCATAACCATAACTATAAACATAAATTAATAATTTATTTAAACATTAAAAAAAACTAGAGCTAATAATCAATCAAATATTTAATAGGTTTTCGAAAATAAGAGTAGTGGTGTTTGTTTTGTTTGTTTTTTTTTTGTTTTTGGATAATAAATAACGAAAAACTTCAACTTGAAACAAATGTCGTCAACAGTTTCGAATTTGCTTTAATAATTAAATAAAAAAGAAAACTTTCAACTGGCTGCCGAATGTGTCGTCTCCGTCTAAAAGAAGAGATTTGTAATAAAGAAAACATAAAAGTTTTTATTTCATTTCATGAAAAAATTAAGCAATCATAATTTTACATTTTTGTTAAACAAAAAAAAAGTAGGGGGGGGGGGGGGGGGGGGTTGGGTTTGTAAGTGTAAAATGAAATGAAAATTTCAAAGGATTTTGTGTTTCGTTTCGTTTGTTGCGTGTCTTTTTGTCTTTTTTTTGAGCCCTAGGGAGAATTCTTTGTGTGTGTCTTCAAATTAATACTAGATTGTTATGAAAATAGTGTTTTACGTGCTAAATTATAAGTTAATTACGAGTTAGGTTTAGAGACTAACAATTGTTCGCTTTGCTAAGCCAAATAATTTCAAAATGCAGATCCTCCTCCTCCTCCTCGCTGACCCCCAAGTTGTAGGCGTAAGTAAGAACTAAATTTGTAGGACATGGAATTGCTAGCTGTATCAAGAAGCGTCTCTAAAATTAAAATTAGACGCTAATACGTTGGGTGTGGTCTGAGTTAACTACAATCCTCTACTCCTCCTCCTTCTCCACTCGCCGCTCTCTCTCTCTCTCTCTCTCTCTCGCGCCTTCTCTTCAAAATGTTAGATAAAACTATGGTACGTTTAGGTAGTAATTAGGTTCTCAGTCTTCGCAGAGATTTCCGGTATGGTGTAAAACTAACTAACTAACTAACTAGCACTAAGCTGGCTGCCTTCTCCTAGTTCTCCTGCCTCCTAGAAGGTCATAAACTGCCTCGAAGCGGCCGCATAGAGATACCGTTAGGCACTCTCCGTCTTCACCACCAACGGCATGCCCATACCCAGAGGCGCCTTCTGCATCAGCTCCTCTTGCAACAGATTCATGTTTAGGGGCAAGTTGTTCATGTTCATATTCATTTTCATGTCCATCAAAGGACTCTTGGGCTCCTCGCCCCCGCGATTCTCGCGCCCCCCTCCCCCACGCGACTCGTAGCGCGTGTGGGTGCGCATGTGACGGGTGATCATGTCCCGCCGGCAGGCGGCATACGGACACTGCGGACACTTGTACGGCTTCTCGCCCGTGTGGGTGCGCTGGTGTGTGCTCAAGTGGTCGGAGCGCGAGAACACTTGACCGCAGACCTTGCAGGTGTACGGCTTGACGCCCGTGTGGAGTCTCATGTGGCGGGTTAGCATGTCGGAGCGTGCGAAGGAACGATGGCAGACATCGCAGGAATACGCTTTGGCAATATCGTTGGCAGGATTACGCGACTTGTGGCGCGAGGCCATGTGCTTGGCCAGGCGGTCGTGCAGCGAGAACATTTGTCCGCAGGTGGGGCACACGTAGGCCACATCCGAGCCGGGCGGCATTTCCTCGACCACCGGGGAGACATCCAGGTTGTAGCGCCAGGCCACGGTTTCCTTGGTGGTGGGTGAGGCCACGTCGCCCTTGATGACGGGCACGCCCACACTGGTGGTGGGCACCCCGCCCATCGAGTGCTGGCTGTGATGCTGGTGCGGATGTAGCGGATGCAGGGGCATTTCCATTTTGATCATGGCTGCGGCTGCCGCGGCGGCCGCATGAGCCGCTGCAGCGGACATCACATTGGCGTAGGGCGAGTGGGGCTGTTGCTGAGCGGATGCGGGCGTGGAGGCGGGCGACAAGGAACTCATGCTCTCACTGAGGCTGCAATTGGCTTGCCCAGGCGGTGGCATCATGTTCTTGGACAGATCCAGCGGACGCTCTTGCGGTGGCGGCATGGGTTTCTTCTTCGGCTTGGGACTGGTGCGTTTGTGCGTCTTTGAGGATTCACTGACCGGCGGCGAGGGTAACGAGGGGGGCGGTGAGGCTTTGGCTCGCAATGGCGGCGCCACCGGCGGCTTCCTCTGCTCTCCGCCCGTGGGCGAAGTTTCCGTCTCTGAGGCTATGGAAGAGGGTGTGTGCTGCAGAGGCGAGGGGTAGAGATCATGACGACGCCGGAATACCTCGTTCAAGTACTTGGTGTGCAAGTAATAGCCAAACAGGGGCGAGGGTATGGGGAAATAGCGATCGTAGGGGCTGGGCATCTCAGTCTTGATATCCACATGCAGGGCGGATGTTTCCTGGGAGGAGTTGGTGGTCAGTGTTTTGCTGCCCACCGGACTCAGGCTGATGCGTGGGCTGTCCTGTTCGGTGGAGCTGTGCGACAACTCCAAGTCCTCGCCCGAAATATCCTCAGCCTGATCTTCATCGTCTTCGCTCTTGATATACTTAGCCTCCGTCTCCTCCCTTTCCACTTCCTCCTCCTCGTCCTCCTCCGCCTCCAGTTCCATGGGCTCCTCCTTGCAATTGTTGTTGTTGTTGTTGTTATGATGGTGATGATGCTGCAGCTGATCCAGCACTGCGGACAGACGCTTCCGCTTGCCCCCCTCCTGCTTCCAGCTTATGTTATTATTGGCCACATACGGCTGATTGTTATTGCTGGCCACGGCCGCCGCGGCCACTGCCTGCTGATGCAGCGTCAATGCCAGACTGGGCAAGGGATGCGCCTGATGGGGGGCATACTGCAGCTGGCCATAGGGTGGCACCGGTGGCGCCCCACCGCCATAGTGGGAGGCCGCTGCCGCCGCCGCAGCAGCTGCTGCCGCCGGATGATATTGCTGGAGATGCGGCGGTGGCGGATAATGATGCGGATTGTGAGAGCCGGCGGCCTGATGATGATGATGCCCCATGGGGTCGGTGCCTTCTGCCATCGTCATTAGGTCAACTTTTTGGTTCCGGTCAATGGGCCGGTCAATTTTCTTGATGGTCGTCGAAGGCGGCAGCAAAACCTGCAAAAGTCTGCGGGGCTTCGGGTTTTTACGAGCGCACTGACGAGAGCGATTCGGCTGTAATGAGATAAAGAAAGAGAGAGAGATGAAAACTATGGCCATATTTTTATTTGCAAAACTTTGGTAGTTAAATTTTACTCTCAAACAGGATAAAAGCTGCACTAGACAAGCTAAATGTTCATTAAAATATTGAATAGAGACTTTGGGACTTCTTAGGTGCCACCTGCTGTCATACACGTGTGAACACCTGCCAGTGTAGTACCAGTTAACTGGTGTCGCAGCATTCTGTTAATATTCTCATGTATTTTACTCAGTTTGAACAGACTGCCAAATAACTGGCATAACTAGAAAAATGCAAAATCTTACATGAAAGTAGGCAAGATAGGATGAGGATGAGGTGGGAAACTTGATTGCTAGATTGACATGAAGATGAGAAGGTAAGCAGAAAGATTAAGAAGTACCAGCAAATATCTCCAAAAATAACTTACATCAATAGAAAATATTTATGATATCTGAGATAAATATTCCCCATTAAAAGGAAACTTAAGTAGGTTGAGTGGAATTCGGATTATTGGATACTGGTTAACTAAAATCGAAGTCTAAATGGTCGATTATCAAAACTCTCGAACGAGAAACTCTTATCAGCAAGAAACTATCCTATTTCATAGGACCCACCCAACATTTGGAAGATAATTTTCACAGAAATCAACTTGGTTTGCGTTTTTTTGTCCTTTTTGACGATTAAAATAAGATTATTATCACATGGGATGGAAAGAAAACTTGAAATAGACTTATGCATCTGGCTAGAATTTGGTTTATTGATATCTGACTCGAAAATGAATCGCAAATGAGTCAAAACAAATCAGAACAAGAAAGAAAGTCGGTCAAGCCCGACTATAACATACTCTGTACCAAGAAAATTTGTCTTTTGATCATAACTCGAAAACCGTTCATCCGATCTTCTTCATTCCTTTAGCGGATCGATAAGTTATCCTAAAAACTAAATATGTCCAGCAGGAACAAGCCATCTATCTTCAAAACTGTGGGAGATATGACGTTTCTAAATTGCGGGGGCGGGAGGGGGCGTGGCCAAAATTGAAAATAAACTTGATCTGCCTGCAGACATAAGAAGCATATGTCCCATACATGTCAAACCTCTATCTCTTACCATCTCTGAGATCTGTGCGTTCATACGGACAGACAGACGGACGGACGGACAGACGGACATGGCTATATCGACTCGGCTGTTGATGCTGATCAAGAATATATATACTTTATGGGGTCGGAGATGCTTCCTTCTGGATGTTACATACTTTTGCACAAACTTATAATACTCTATGTACCTTCGGTACAGAGTATAAAAACCTGATTAAAATTGCTCTTCAAGAAAAGTCATGGCTGGGGTACCATTTTCTCATTTATGATACGAAAACGAGCGCATTTTGACATATTAAATCAGACTGAGGACTCCAAAAAGTATCGAATGTGATCAAATATTTCCTTAAATATTTGCTGAGATGTTTCTGAACATTCTAGGAATTTTCTAGAAAGATTTTACGAAATGCGATTTTAGATATTTCCCAAATCCTGCAGTTTTGACCGCTTTGAGGTCATGTCATGCTTTTTGGCACGCATCCTGCTTTGGAATTCCCAAACAGTTATGGCATGGAGAGACTGCTGATGGACTGATGGCTGATGAGAGGGTGGTTCATCTTGAAACAGCTGTTCGATCTACCAACCTTCTTTGAGGTGTAGGGTGACTCTGTTTAAGGTTGTGCGAGAGTATAACAATTCCTCGAGCCGACTTAAACTGTAGGTTTGCTTAACATAGAGGTCGAAAAATCAGTCAATTCCCATAACATCCGACTTATTGGGTACATTGTTAACCACATTTTAACAAAAGCCATTTTGGGTACAATAATATACAAGTTATTGTGTATTAAAATTAAAATTTGAAGTAAAATTTTCAATAAATGTGTTAAATAAGACGAAGACTGACATAATTTTGCCTGCAGGTCGGGAGAGGCAAGAAAGCAGGAAAGAAAAGAAAGAGAGGAAGAGAGAGTTTGACAAGAAAAGTTACTTGAATAATTAGTTATATACCAAAAAAAAAAAACGCTTCCGACCCAACTCCCACAAGATTTGGGTCGAAAGAAATTGGTATCAAAATTTCCTTCATATTTTGCAGCTCTCCCACAAAGCAAAAGCAATAAAAGTTTTCATTTTAATGGCAAGAGAGAGTCGGCCAGCAATCTTCAAAAGACCTAAGAGAGCAAGGAAGAGCGTTGGGGTTAAGGGTGATTGCAGATCAAATAAATTTCCTTTCCCCTTTTCAGGCCAAATTTTCTTTAAATTGCATTAAACCATAAAACTTTCTTTGAATTTTTTGTGCACCTCCTTCGCAGCGCCCACATGCAATCACATTCTTACGCACACACACACACACACACTTTTCTATGTGTGGGCAAAAAAGTACAGCTTCTTGGTTAACAAATATCAAAATATCATTCGCAAAATTACTAAATATCTTACCGGCATTTCGTTGCTTTTATTTAAACTCTTTCGATCACTTTTATTGAAGCAAATTTAACTTTGAAACACTTTTCTTCCCAGTCGTCTTCAAGCTCGCCTGCAACTTTTCTCGTTGAAACGTCAGTAGTGAAACTACCACTAGCTGTCTCGCTCTAGCACCCGAGTGCATGGCTTGATCAGGGTTGTCAGCTGGCATGAGAAAACCAGGGCTGCGCCCACAACAAACTCCTACACCCCCCACCATTGGCCCAGTCACTGTCCAGGGTTGTCACTTGGCTTTCAGTCAAACCGAAATAAAATAGAATAAAATTTATTTAGTGCTGAAAGCTGCCAAAAAAATAAAAATCAGAAAAAAAACCGAATATTACGCTACGTTAGTTTTATGCGTCTCCAACTCCCGCTGTGGAATTTTTATGGCTTTGCCAGCAGATTTTATGGCGCTCAAGTTTATGACTCTTCGCCTTGACCATCTCCTTCCGCTAACCTAGCTCAGAAATCAATGAAGGGGACAATGCGAGTCGGGAGTCTGGCGCCAACATTCGCAAATAATTAAAAGTTGCCACACACACACACATGGCCGAGTCGAGGAGGAAGTGCAACTTCAAAAAGTCAGCTGGCATCCACAGCAACGTAAGGACACACTACGGCAGGACGACAGCACGTCTGGAAGGACGTTTGCTGCATTGCGCTTATCCTTGTGATATATGAATATTGTGCACACACGCACGAGGGGGAGGAGGCGGACATGGCGAAGGAGAAGGAGGAGGAGGAGGAGGGTGGTGGCACTGTCTGCCATAAGCCGTCAGTTTATGGCCAGGGGTTTGTCCTCGTTGTCGTTCTGTGTTGTCCTTCTGTTGGCAATGTGCGCCTACAACTGCAGCCACTCTGTCCATGTCCTTAACGGTCACGTGTTTGTTTGCTTTACGTGTTGAGAAAATGAAAAGAGTCGGACTCGGACTCGGACTCGCACTCGGACTCTCTTGGAGCCGGAGGTGTTGATGGGCCAGCGACATGGACACCTGTGTCCCGGTTAGTGGCCTGTTATTGTTATTGTATTGTCGTCTGCGACCCTTTTTGGTTTAATGGAGTGCGTGTCCTTTGTCCTGACCAACTACTCCCCTTTAAACTTTTTCGATTTAACCAACTTAAATGGATAAAATTTTTCTCGTTAACATTATTATATATTCTATTTTGATGTATGGGGGGGGGGGGTAGCTGGAGTCCCGCCACCCCCCACCGCCCGCCCTCCCTCCCATTTAGCAATTAATATTCTTAATTAGGGTAATTAAACAACGCAGTGCTGACAACTATGCGAAAAACTTTATATGCCACTCTTTCTTTTTTTTTGCCCATTGCCCAAGGTTCTGGTTTTGCGGGGCGCTATGGAGCTTTCCGGGTCTTGTTAGCACGCGAAGCAGCCGCAGCCGGCAGGAGCCGCCGCATTGTCGAGATTTGTGATTTATGGCCCGGAGCGGACAGCATATTTTGCGCGAAATAAAAATTTTACGAAAAGAAATTACACAATGGAGCATTTTTTCGGGGCGCGCGTTGGTGTGAAATTATGCTAAATGAAGTGTTAATTTGTTAAGCTTTCCGTGGAATGAGTTGGGTTTTGCGGATTATTTCGTTTGTTCCTTTTTTTTTTGCAAATGTTTGCTGGTAAAGTTAAGTAATTTATATGTAGACGTTCCATTTTGGAGTCAAAGTTAAATGAAAGGATCTCTATTCTAATCGATTACTCCCATAGGTCGGAAATCCAACAGTTTTCGGGATTAAGAAAAAATACTCTTAGTTTGGTTTTTAAATCAAGGGATAACAGGGCTGACATAAAATCGGCAAGTTTTTAAATAATTCTTGTAGATTTCTCAAGCTTTTTAAGAACGAATTGATTCAACATCTCTATTTTTTTGTATTCGTGTGCGCCTCAGTCCACCAAAATAACTTGAAAGAAACTAAGTGAACTACAAAGTTAAAATCGCTATAGCAGACCGGTGTAAGAACCTATAAAATGGCTGTTTCTGTTTCCAGATACAATTTTCATAGGAATTGGGATAATCATTTTTTATTTCCAATTTGTTGTCAAATTTTTTCAGTATTAGTCATTCATTGTAATCCTGTTTTTACATGGTTACATTTCTCAGGGCCGTTATCTCATCTTCTACATAGCACCTATATGTCAGTTTTTAGGGCCGATTTCTCATCTCTCAAATAGCTGGTTTATGTGACAGATAGCTCTATGTAGAAGATGAGAAATTGGCCCTAGCTCTGTTATTGTTTGTATATGTGACAGATAGCTCTATGTAGAAGATGTGAAATCGGCCCTAAGTAAGGTTAAAGGCATTAAAGGCAAAGCAATTTGTAAATGTGATTACAGAATTTATTGTATTAACTTCACCACATCTTTAAAAAAATGGTAAATTAAAATGTATATGGGGCTTAGCAACCTTTTGTTTGTAGTCGTAGTAGTTCTTAGCCGGCTCAAGGTCAAGGTCACAATGGAACATCATTTAAACACGTTTCGTAACTTTCAGTTGTTCTTAAAACAGAATTTAAAAGCCAGCGCCTCGATATATCGTTCCTATTTAGTATACCTCAGGATGTTATTCCTCGACTACTTCATTTAAGAGCAAAAAACCATTCATTTTGGAGTGTGACAGCAAATAAGTCTGCTGAAGAGAGGACTGGAAGGCCCATGAAACAGTACTGTAAGGATAAGTATAAGAGGATGTACTCTTACATGGCATACACACACTACCCGCTGCACCACACGCCTCCTCAAACCAACTAGCAACTGCTTTGATTTCATTAAAAAGAAATTTAACATTTCCTAATCTTCAATTCGTGATATTCGTCACCCGCATAAACCAATTAGTGCCTCTCCAAATGAAGTCAATTAAAACAAAGCTTTTTTGCCAGCTAATTTCAAGCTTTCATTTCAATTGTGTTGCCGCGGGATGGAGTGGGGGAGGCGTTCAGCAACATGTTGCCGCTGTCATTGGCCAACTACTACACATTGTGCACACACACAAACACACAGAGTCATATGTACACAATAGTGTATTGTTGTAGGCGTATAAAAAAAACTTTTTTTTTCAGTTGGATGTGCCTTGTTTATTTGCCCAGAAATGGCGTATTTATTTTATTAGCCATATTTCTGCCTTGTCATGCTTTGTTTGCTTTAATCTTGAAGTTGTTCCCGGAGTCCATTATCAATGCATATCACGTTGAGGCCAGTGAAGTGTGGCTTAAATGGCGTCAGAGAGACATTTGCCAGATTAATGGCTACCAAAATGTAAGCCAACAATTTTTGTTTAAACAACAACAGACTGAAGACACTGAGAGTGCTAGAGAGAGAGAGAGAGAGAGAGTGAGAGAGGGAGAAGGGGGCGTGGTGTCTCTAAACACAAAAGCCCTTCCACAACAATTTGTTTACATTTTAAATTCTGCAATTTTGTTTGGTTAACGCCACGAGGCTTATCGAGGCGACAACTTGCAGAGCCCCCCTCGGCTGGGGCTGGGTTGGGAGGGTGGAGCAGAACCACGGTGAAACTTCATCAAGTTTCGCCTCTGTGTGTGTGTGTAATAAGCGTGACAAATGTTAAGCAGATACAGTGAAGCAGGGCTTATGGTAAAGAAACAAACCGAAATCAAATATTTTTAAATGTAGAACATGATACCAGATAAATAGGATATATATATAAATCGAATATACCTCGATTGATACCTAATATCGTAGACATTTAAGTTCTTCGTACTAAATTTAACAGCTGGATTTGATTGTTTTTGTAATGAAAATCGCTTTAAAAGTAGTTATAGATACGCCTTTTATAGAATCTGAACATAATTTGTCAGATTTTATAAAATGGAACACCTTTTGCTGGTTTCTTTGGAGGAATGGAAGCTGTAAAGCTCCGTATATAACGCTTTTGAAGTTACAAAGATCCCTGCTAAGCATAAGCACTCAGTAGAAACAGCGAAGCGCTCAACTCTTCTTGGAACTAGTGTTATTTTCAACCTTGCAATGTCATTGGCTGTTAGTGCCACTCTTTTAATGCTAAAAGAGTCTTTGATAGCGCTCCGCTCCCACTGCAAAAGAGCTCAATAAAGCGCCTTACTCTCACTGCAAAAAAGAGCCCTAAAAAGTTGTCCAAAGAGCGCTTTAAAGCAGTTAATTGAAGCAGTTAATTGAAGCAGTTTCAGTGCTCTCCATTTGGCCAGACCTGCTTTAGAGCAGTAACCGATGCGTTGCCATCTACTGGGCAGAGGCAAACTCTTAGAGGCAGCGCTGCTGCCACACAAACAGTTTAAGCACGTCGAGTCGCTTCGAAGCTTCGCCACTACTGCAGAGTGAAGTGAAAGAAACTTCGCTTAAAATATTCTAATTTCTCAAGTCTCTAACAACCGAGAGAGACCACTGTACTGCTATCCATTGCCCGGGGCAAGCCAACTCTTTCAGTTGTATTTATGCAGTTCACGCTTTTGTCACTTGCATTTGCATTGTTATTTGCTGTTTAAACTGTTGTCATTTAATTATGCTGCTACCAAAACCTAAAAATACAAACAAAAAACCCACAAAATGACAATGAATCATATTTCCCTGGCATTGCACATTTTCAGTTTGTTTTTTGTCAATTTTTTTTTTTGAACACTTCACAATGAAACCCAAGCCAGTTGAGCCAGCAAAACGGTTTCGGTTTTAGATTTTGTTCTTGGGTTTCGAGCGCCATTTCCTAGTTGTTGGAATTGTTGAAATTGTAAATTACGCAGTTCTCGGTTCAATTTACTAGTTCATCGCGATTCCGACGCCCGCATAAACATGCCAGGGGCTCGTTTCGCCAGTAGCTTGGCGCACTGCAATTAAATTGATCACTGTAATTTAAGCCAACTGATTACGAATGTATTTTCAGCTTTGAACCAAATTTGACGTCAATATGTGAGCTAACGATATGCTAATTGTGGCCGCGCTGCTGCGTCGGCTGTTGCTACCAGAAATCATTAATTAAGAGAGAGAGAAGGAGAAGTCATTGAAACCTCTGATCTTCAGATTGACGTTGGCCCACACTACGCCCCGGCTACCGACCAAGTGGATAATGCCAGATAATGGCAATTTCCTGCCACTTGGCCAATTGTTGCTGCCGTGCCAAGGAGCAACAGCAGCAGCAGCAGCAGCAGCAGCAGCAGCAACTGCCAACTCACACATGCGCCCCCTGGCTGACCGCAACTTAAATAAAATTACATTCAAATTCAATTGTAAATGCATTTTATCTGTTGTTGGTTTTGTTGTTGCTGCTGTTGTTGCTGTTGCTACTGCTGTTGCTGCTGCCGCCGCTGTAAACTGCAATCATGTTGCACATTTTTCTTTGGCAGGCCAGGTCCAAGCTGGCCGGCCTAGAGACGCTTGGCCTTTTACAATCAAATGTAATTATTTTTGCAATATACACCTTCAGCTGCCGCTGCCGCCGCTGCTGCTGCTGCTGCTGCATGTTGCACTTGGGGATGTGGCAGCAACAAGTTGCTTAGCATACTTCCGTTTGAGCCACAAAAGGCCGCGCCTTCGGTTTCTCCGACTGGGCCCAAGACTGCGACTGCGCCTGGGCCTGGGCCTGGGCCAAGGGGGATCGCGTGATCAAAGTCAATTTAGTTGCGATATCCAGACACATTTGTTTTCTCTGGCTGCTGCTCGTAGCCCAACGATCCTGTCGTCATCTGCTGCCGCAGTTACTGCTGCTGCTGCAGCTAAATTAAACCATTGCCGCCTTATCGGCCAGGCGCCTGCCTTTGGCCCAAATGGGCCTGAAATGGGCCAAAATGCAGAAGCCGCACATGTATTTTGCAAAAAAACTGGTTTCCACATTCTATGGCAAAAAGGCTGGCAAGTTGAGCAAAATTGAAAACGAAAAGGTGCGAAAAGTGTTGGATGGAAACAGGTTAATGCGAGCGATTCCTAGAAGGAATTTCTGTTTTACATAGCCGATTCGGTGACCCAACGCGCCCAATGGCTTGCTGCTAATGTTTCACTTCCTGATTGGCCATTTCTCATACATTTTTTTTTTTGTGTTTAAATGTTTATCATAATTAGGCATACGATTTGCTGCTTAATTGCCCAAGCGCCAAAAAATTAACATATCCACAAAACTCCAAACAAAAAAAAAAAAAAAAAACGATCGAAGCACACACAGAAGAGACTGAACAAAAGCCCCTTGAAATGTTTATCTTGAAAATCCCTACTCATTTCATGCTAATTATATATGGCCACAAATGAATGCTCGGAACGCCCGCCATTTTCGGCTAGACCGACTCCAACTCCGGCAACACAGAAATTATTTAATTTTAACCTCTGGGGGTTAGCAATCATCATTAACTACGCGCGTTTGGTATTTGTTTTAGCCAAAGGTAAAAGGTTTTGGGTCAGCCTCCTCCGCCACCTACTCCTCTGCTCCCTCACCCTCTCTCTCTCTTGCGCCGTTTATCGCGGATCGAGCGATCTCTTGCAATTAGCCTTAAACGATTTTTGGCTCAACACTCACGCACTCAACTGGGTCAGACAGCGGTATCCCTGGGCCGCCTGCCCTGCCCTGGCCTGGCCTGTCCGTCACATTATCAGAACGAAATTATCGTATATCAAGCGAAAAGCTTCGCCTCAGAACGGCGAACTGCGAACTGCACTGCTGCATATTTATTTTTAATCATCTTTGTGAAAGCAGGTGAAATTTCCGAAATTTTTTGAAAGTGCAGCGTGACTTCTTTGAGGGCTAAATAAAAATTAATATAGATCGAAGGAGGAAGATACGGCGGCGACCGCCGCTCGGGTGGGTAGTTGAAAGTCTTTTTTGTGTCTGTACAATTTATTATGCCAAAGGCCGATCATTATCGGGTAGCCAAATTATATATGCGCGCGCGCACATGATGCGCATTAAGGGTTCCCACCGGCAGCAGGAGCCACCGATCGACCGGCCAATACCAATCGATCGATCGATCGATCGACTCCAAGGTAACCACAACGGAGCAAAACTATAAAATGTCGCCGACTATAAATCCACTTGGAGCAATAAATTTCTCAAAATGTCAGCGCAGGCTCCCGCATTAATTACAGACTCCAACCTCGACTTAGGGTCTGGTATGGTCTGGTCTCCTCGGTGCGTTTTGTATACTACAGCACCCGCATCACCCAGACCGAACCGATCTCACCTTGTCGCCGCTGCCAGGCTGTAATGTGAGTCCATGTAATCAATAGTTGTAACCACCAAAAAAAAAAAAAAAAACAACAAAAAAAGAAGGAGGAGAAAAAAAAAACAACGCAACCGCAGAAAAGCAAGTGCAAAACATTCAATTTTTGAACCGACTGACTGCAACATGTTCTTTCAATTTGCCAGGTGGAGTCGGTGTTGGAGTCCAACAGCAACAACAACAACATCCACCACCACCACCACTCACAATTTGAAACTAAGCGTGTTTTTTGCTTCGCATTTTGATTGCCTACAAGTCGTTGCTGTCACTTTGCATTAAACAAGTCGAAAAAGTTCAGGGCAAAGCAGGGCAAAAGCGCTTCAACGGGCACAGAAAACGCAAGCGAAACGCGCACAAAACGCTTGAAAAACGCACGAGAAACGCACGCAATTAACTTTGAGCTGTAAGCAAATGTTGCTAAGGGATGGCGTACATGTTGGGATTAAATCTAAACTGAAATCTAAACTGAAATATGTTTAACAAAATGAAGTATAAGTAAAGCGCGAAAAGTGCTTGAAAATGAGCAGACTTTTGATCTCGAAGAGAGACCCTCGCTTTTGGTTGAGTACAGATACAGCTTAAGTCCAAGGAAGTTTGAATCATTTTCCAATATTCCTGTGTTTGAAACTTATCTCCAATAAAGTCTATTCTCGAATCTAAAACAATTTAATTAAGATTTAAAATTTAATTGTGTTTTTGAGACACATTTTGGGCTAGGCTATTGTCTTTGCAAAGTCAGTCGGTTTTGGCATTTTCCTTGGTTGGGCTGGGTTGTGTGTGTGAAAGAGTGGAAAAAAATGCGGATAACATTACAAGGTATATTAATTGGTAAACATTTGGTAGCTACATTTTATATCTCCACTATATTTGAAATGAGATTATCCCTCATGAAGATCTTTTTTGTTCGTACTGAGTATTCCACCGCTATCACTGTTTTCTTTTGTATGGAGAAGGCAGGGTATGTTATGAAGCCTGCTTTATGTATTAAAAGACCGTGCTTGATTTAACTATATTCTTTATGCATACACACCAAAACCCAACCTTCTTCACAGCAGTTCCCTGAGGTAGATGGTTTATGAGTTAACGATCTTCCTTCTATCAACTTCCAATCACGCCTATTTATGAACGCCTTTGGGAAATAAAGCCAATACTGCCTCATTCTCTACATGGCTCACTTTAAAAAGCAAATAGCAGAGCACAACTGGTCACCTTCACCAGCTAAAATGTGCTGAAAGCGCAATATTTTGCCATTTGAATGCGGCCCTAACCTCTAGGTCCCCATTCTTACTTGTTTTATTGCTTTAACCAAGTCCCAGTAAAATCCCCGCTCTGTAGGACCCTCAAATCTCTGCCATAAGCCTCACTTCACACTTCTGTTGTTCAGCACGACAAAAAAAAAAATCAACAACCAATTAATTAATGTATTATTTGGTTTTTGTCTCTCTGTAATCTTGACACAGGTTTCATTTTTACGTTTTTACGTTTTTTTTTTTATATCATGTTGGTTGTGACTTGACGCGATTATCGTGCAATTATGTTGTATTTGATATGCTAATTTGATTTCCAAAAGGAAAACAATTTAATTTATGCAACTCGTATGAATTGATCGATGAGTTTTTTGTATCATCAGGCAGCAGCATCAGCGCCGTCTGCAGGTGTTAATTGATTTCTTTGGCTGGTAATTTGACTCGTTTGTTTATTGGACTGTTATTTACCGTTGATTCTTGGCTCTCCTGCGAAAAAAAGCCACTCGAACACACACACACACGCACACACACAATTTGTCAACTTGAATGGCCAAATGAATGAATGAAACTGCGCTTCACCCAACAAGCTGCTGCAGGTTTTCTTAAGACTTTTTGTTAATTAAGCTGTATTTCATGATGAGTTTTATGAATAAACGAGCAGCCACACAAAAAAAAACATGTGAAAAATTGGTGACACCAAAAGCGCGCGTTTTGTGGGGCGTGTCAAAAGAAATGTTGAACAAATAAGTTTTAAAAATTAGCGGTTGAAAAGTTTTATATTTTATTTTTTGGCCTTAATCGTTTAAAGGTCAATTGAGTTGTTGTAGTGTGGCGAGTTGACGTCATGTTAATTTTAGCAACATAAAAAAATACAAAATAAATAATACAACAACTAAAACAAATGCCAATTTTTATGGTCAGCTGCTGAACTGTCGCAAGCAATTAATCTTCAAAAGTCTCGCAGCAAGTCCAGCTGCAGTTTTTTTTTTTCTTCTCTTTTTTATTTTTTGTATGACAAAACTTGGCAATCTGTCTAAAATGTTCAACTTCACTCATTTTCAATGGCAGTTGGCAATTCCTTGGCGGCTCAAGACTTAGAAGGTCGCCCTGTGACGCCCGCAACATAGTAACTTAGCAAGTTCCAGACGGTAGTCGTCGTCGCCAGAGCTAAGCATTAGTGATGGCAGCGTGAGGGTGGTCACTTTGAAGATTTTGATATTTCAGAGAGTTGAAAATTCTTTATTTTTATGAAAAGTTGTTCTGGTTTTCAGGGAATGAGTATGGCAATAGTGTTATAGACTGTTTCAACATATTGTTTTTGGAAGATAATGTTTGGAATTTCATAATATGAAGTTCCTATATACTCCGTTTGTTTGAATAGAACATACATTTTTATCAGTTTGTTTTTTGTGCATATTTATTGATCCGAAAACTCATTCTAAGTCTAACCTATGTGCTATAATTTCATAATTTTCTTACATATTTAATATTGAAAAAAAGTTCTCTTAGGGCCAACAATTGATAATGGATTGATATCATTCTGTGCCTAACTAAGAACCGATTTCTCACCTTCTACACCTTCTATCAGCCATGTAAACCTACAAATAACAGAGCAAATTCTAAGTTAATCTTACCAAGCAGCTATTAAGAATTTTAGAAATCGGCCCTAAATGTTTAATTTATCATAGTTGCTCTATTTGCCAAAGGTTAGCTAGAAATAATCTTCAAACTTTCATATTTGGTGTCTTCTTAGTGATTTTTTAAAAAATGACTGGAAAATTAAACTCTCAATTATCGCATACCACAAAAAAAGCATGTGGAAAGGGTGTTGAGAGAACTCAAGACTCTTCTTTGATAGCGAAGCTCAACAGAATGTAATGGGTAAGCTGCCAAAACGTCAGAGCCGGCGAATAATCGACGGCAGCTATTTGCCAAACACCTAGCATCTGAGAGAGCTGTGTAAGCAGAAGACGGCAAATAGACAGATAAAGAAATGTGCCTAATTCTTATAATTTTTATTTTATTGAAGATTTAATAGACTTAAAAATTGGAATTGTTGATCAAATGGTCTACAAAATCAAGAAATTCGCAACATTTTTCTATGAATTCACATAATTGTATGAACACATCCAGGACAGGCGATTGATAAAGATCGAACCATATAAAGAGTTAAGATTATCATGAATACTTGACATATAAGAATTGTAGTATGATCTTCGTCATTTCGTTTTAAGTTTAGGTTGGGAATCGAAGTAAACTTTATGAGGTTTTCTGAGTAGACGCAAGAATCAGTGGAGATTCTTTTGGCCTTGTTCCGAATTCCGAATCGGAACTTGCTTTAGCAGTTCAAGCCGTTAACTTAAGGCCAAGTGAATTTAATGCGACAAATTGAAACGATCTGAGCTAATAACCACAAACATTGTTCTTACATTTCAAACACGAAATCCGACTTTGATTTTGGAACAGGGCCATATTCAATTCCTTCATAAGTTCTATGTTCCGCCTACAAAGAAAACTTCATGATGTTAAAATTGAATCATCTCAAGTGTCGTGCCCGTGTCCATTCTCCCATCTCTAACTCCAATCTCCTTCGGAGATTCCGCTGTTTAAGAGAAAAAATTCAAGCGAAACCAGACGACACTTGAATGTTGCAAAGCTGGACAGGCGCACATGATCGATCCGTATGAGTTCGCCTCCCCCGTACCTCCACAATCTCCCTCATCTTTTGCGACTCACGCATTAAATTCAAAATGCGTTTCAGCTACAACTTAAAGTTTTTTTTTTTTTTTTGTGTTTTTTTGCTTCAACTTTTATGAAGGTTGCTGCTGTTGCTGCTGCTGGCCAGCAGCAACTTGGCTTGAGATTGCATGCGCGCCGGCATTGGCCAGGCCAAAAAAAGCAGCTGCTGTGGCTGGCTGTCAAACTTACCTCGTTTTAGTTAGACTTTCGGCTCTAAAAATTGTGACTCGTTCATATTCTGTAAATAAAAATAAAAAAAGAAGCAGAAATTTGTTGATACATTAGAGACTTTCTTCTTTTCATTTTTTTTTATTTTTTATATATTTTATGATAAAGACATGTGTTAACATTTATGACAAATTGTTCGAGAAGCTGCCGCTGCTGCTGCTCAGTTTTTTGAGTTCATTTTGCTAATTGCTGTGGTAATTAAAGCAAAATAGCTACAGATCATTAATCATGTGCAAAATTCTATGAAAACTTGAAAACTATGCATGTATAAATATTTATGGCTAGCAGAATTAAGCAGCGAGGTTTAACCTTAGAGCAAAAAAAAAAAAGCTAAGCAGACTGCTTGGCGGGCCAAGTTTTAGAGGCTTATGAACTTTTACGAAATTGATTTTTTTATGACATTTTTTTTAACTACTTAAATTTTGAACTCAAATTGTAAAAAATTTAAGTTCGTTTAAGCGTGTGGAAGGTGGAAGTTTTAAAGCTTTCATAGTGAGACATGTGTCTATTTTCCTAGACCACAAAAAAATGCAATATGTTTTAAGAAAGTCAGCCTCCTAGCGCGTAGAACTATCAAGCACTCGCCTCACAGTGCAACAACTTAAAGTAAAGACAGCAGCAGTATGTTATGTTAAAGTGCCGGTGGTGCAGAGGGTAATGTAGTTGACTTTAAATAGTAGAGTTGTGGATTCAAGGCTGCCTTCAGGCAGATTTTAAGAAACGTTTCATGGTTTTCGTAGTTTTTTTTGACATTGATTTCATTTATTTACAATGCTCTTTGTTCCCAGAACACAGATTATTCACCATTAAACTCAAAGTAGCATAGAAATTAAAGTACTCTTCCACTTTTTTTGAGTTCTATTCACTTTATTAATATTGGAAATCGAGATATTCAATTTTGTTAATTTTCTTACTATTAACCAAATTTAAAAGCAAAAACCTTTTCACAGATTTCTGCGAACCATTTTTGCACACTTTAACAACCTGCCTTTAATTCACCCCCGCCCAAAAAAACATTCAGTGTCATTTGAGGGTACAATTTTTGTGACTTCTGTTTCAATTAGCTGGCACGCGAAGGCAAGACTAACTTTTTGGGCTAACAACTTACTTCTTGTTATGCGAAAATACCAGCAAAGTCTCACCATCAAATTACCAAAACTAATCGCATGCAAGCGAGCGAGTTAAAAAACAAGTCAAATGTCTACTCACACTGCTGCCTAGGCCTTTTCTTTGGTGTGGATTACTTGGCCAAGTTTTTCCCGCCTGGCATTGCGGGAGGAAAAAGTGAAAAGCGAAAATATGCAAAACAACAGCAATGCGTGCGTGCCACATAGGAAAACTTTTGCCTGCAGGAACAGGACTTGGCAGTCGACAGGAAGTGCGCAAAATGCCACAACTTACGACCGCATTGTGTAAAGCAGAAAACAGAAAACAGAAAGCGACGAGCGGCAAGCGGCAAGCGGCGGACAGTGAATGCTAAAATTGTATCTTTTTGTATCTATTAAAGTTGTTGCATGTTTAGAGCTTGTAAACAAGCTTGTCGCAAGGCAGAAAAAGTAGCCGGAAAAATATTATTAAATTAAAAGTTGAAAAAGGCGTCTTGCAGCCGCCTAGGCGTGACTCCACCCACCGAGCCGACTCGCTTGCTCTCCCTCTCTCTTGCAATGGGAGCGCATAATTATGGACGTTGGCGACTGGTCATTAACTGCCTGATGAGCCACCGCCAACAAGCAGGAGGAGGAGGAGGATGAGGAGGGGGCGAAACAGTAGCCAATGCCAAGCAGCCAGCAGTTGTTGTTGCCTGTGCAGCATAAATAATTATTAGCAATTGTCTGCAGGTGCAGCCGGGCGACTTATTGCGAAAAATTGTTCACATTTTCTTGTTTCGTTTCTTGTTTTTTTTTTTCTCTCAAGCAGGCCACGGAAAACAAAAGACTTAAGCAACGAACTTGAAAATGTGATCTAAATCTAGATCCAGCAAGGAAACTGAAATGTTTGTAGAATCGTTAAGGGCCCACCCAAGCACACCACACACACACACACTCGCCTTCAGGTAGCCAACAAAAATACAGACTCCCCCACCCTCCCCATTGCTCCGCCGGGGCCGGGTTGTAAACGTCAAACTGAAAAAACCACTCAAAACTTGAGGGAGATGGTCAGCGGGGAAGAGTGGAAAAGGGAAAAATTATTAACTGACATTTTAATGATGATAATGATGATGCCCCGTTGACGTTGCTGCTGCAACTGCGTCGGTGGCTAGACATAAAACCCTTTATTTTTTTGGAGCCCCAACAGCAGCCGCTGCAGCAGCAGCAGCAGCAGCAGCAGGTAGAGTCAATTTTTGTTGTTGCAAGCGGCGTGATATTTATCAGCTGGCGCCAGATTTTGTGTACTTTTAGTTGAGGTGGGGAGGGGGGTAGGGGAAACAAAATATACAGAAAGCATTTGTGTGCCTCCCTCCTCTCCAAATGCTAAGCAAAATCAATTAGCTATGAATTTTAATTGAAAGTTGTATTTCATTTGCAGCTTTCGTTGCGCTTGTAAAAGTCATTTCCAAGCATGAAAATAAGTTTTTTTTTTCTCTCTCTTTTGCCTCTCTCCTCTGGCTAATTTTAAAAGGCACCCACAATTCGCTGCAGCAGCAGGACTGCGTCTGTTGGCAACATGCTTAATGTCAGGCAGCGGCAACAGCAACAACAGCCACAACAGCAACGCACTGTCACTGTCATGCATCATCATCTTGGCGGAGTCCATGTTGTCCGCTGTTTGAAAATTATTGCATGTCTCACAGAGAGAGGAGCACAACACTTGTGGCATTGGCTTTGCTTTTTGGCCAGACGACTCGACTGCAGACGACTCGGGGACTGACTACAGGCAACCAGCCAACCTCTCAGTGAGTGATGCGATTATCTGCAAGATTCGCTTATCTACGGTGATCCATCAGCTGCTGCTGCTGATGCTGATGCTGCTGCCGCTGATGTCTGTGGCTGAAGTTGTAAATCTGGCCAAGCACAGTGCATTGAAATGTAACCAAAAAATTGTGTTAAAGTCAGACATGTGAAGGGAAAAAGTGGGGTTCACCTTTTCGAAAATTGTCGTAACTTTTATTCAAATGAAAGCAGCTCTAGCATGCACAAAGATTTTAGTTGGGGTGACTGGGTTGGGCTTAAGGCGGGACATCAACCTGAACAAGTAGTTCCAGTCTCCAGAGAACATAGAAGAAGCCCTTAAAATCTTTTTAATTTGCCCCAATCTTAGGCAGATAGCTATAGAATTCACACGAACTACATGCAGCTCCTCCCTGACAAAGGCTGAAAAGACTCAGAAGGACACCAAGAAAACATAGCGAAACAATCTGGAAGAAGTAGTGCCAATTTTGTCTACATAGACATATATAAGCTTGCGTTTACAAATCCCAATATACTGCCTATTTGGCAGCTTTGGCCGCTATCTCTAACTAAATCTCCGGAGGAAAAGATTTTCTGGCAAAAAAAGAAACCATGACTCTGCTACAAAACTAGTCCTAATAATACTGAAGTGAATACTATAACCTAGGTAATTTCTACTTATTTGTTTGGTTATTGAGTCCGACTTAAGACAAGCACTTTGTTTGTTATTTTGTTTAAAACTTTAAATTGCTTGGAGAAGGTTTAGGGTAAGAAATAACTAAAAGCTCTCAACAGTTCTCAGTTCAATTTACCTACAGTTCTGTACGTGGCGCAGTAGGCGGTCGTTTCATTTGATAACACAGCATTTCGCACATGCTTAGTTGAAGAGGAACAACTTAAAGTGGAATAACATTTTTCAATCTATGCCACATTTTTCTCACTTAAACGTTGTAGCCTTGTAGAAATTGCATAATGAAGAGAGATATTTTGGGTATTTGACTATCTATTCTGTGCTGCTGGATATAGACATATAGTATGATGAACGGCCATAAGAATAAGCATTTTGTGTTGTTCATCTTTAGTTAAACATGTGCCAAATGTTCTTTCTGATATGTTTTGATTTAATCTAATTTCAATTGCATCTTTTATGTTTATTTGATAATTTATTAGATTTTTCCAAAATTTGTGTAAACTTTATGTGCGATTCTTACAAAGTGATGATCACTTCTAGTTCGATATTTCTCACGATGCCAAAAAAGAGGTCATGGTAACATTGAACAAAGTTCTCAGAATGCAAGGCGACATCGAAATGTCACAGCAATTTGTACGGAAGAGGGAAATGGCTTGAATCAGTTTGCTTGGAAGGCGACGGCGACGGCCAGGGGAGCGAACGATTCTCACACAGAACAAGACCAACTGAGAAGTGGAGAAGTTTGTGCTCGGCAAAGTGTTGAAGCACGCTGCCAATGTGCGAGTATTGAACAGAAACGACGGCAGCATTAAAATGCATAAAAATTTGGAAACGAACAGAGTGAATTGTGGAAGGCACTTTAAACAGTACAATGTACCTTAAGTTAGTGAAATATTCTTCTTATGGGTGAAAATTGAATTACATTTCTTTCATAAATCTCATTTGACTTGAGTTATCTTATAACAAAAGGCAAATCCATTCTTTTTTTTGGTTTCCGAAGCAGCTAAGTAACCATAGAGCAGCTCAATCTACTAGAAAACCTCACAAAGGACTGATTCGAAGCAAGGCCAGGGTCTTAGAACTTTTACTCCAAGAAGAGCAGTTAAATCATCTCACAGCACATCTCTGTACCTAAAAGCTTAACTTAAATAAAGGCTTAAAGCAAGAACTAAGAACAGTTCATTGCCCTCTTTAAGAATCTAAAATGCCAAGATTCAACTTTGAAAAGCCTTCAAATTCAACTTTCAACCACCTGGTCCCACTGTGCGCCTCCGACCTGCATATGTGAAGTTTCTTCAGATTTCCTTTTCGTGCAAAAATGCGTAGCCTGCGCGGGCGTCCGCCATCTAAATTAGAATGTGAGTTGCGTATTTCTGCTCAACGTATCGTATCTTATATATATATTTTTTTAATTTACTCTTTAGCCGCTCCCACGGTTGAGCGGACAGGGAGCAGAGAGCCTTGCGGTTGCTGCCGGCCAGGAAGCGGCAGTGGCAGCACCAGCAGCAGCAGACATTGGCGTTGGCTTTTGGTTTAAGTAAACCACAGTGGGTTGCCTTCTTGTATCAGTTTTTTTTTTTTTTGTGTGTGTTGACTTTGATTGAAAGTTGACACAGCCAAGCGTTGAAAACCACATCCGTGGTGGGCAGCAGCAGCAGCAGCAACTTTTGCTTCTTTCTCTCTATGCAAATGCAATTAGTTTTTGATTAAGTTGTAGGCAGCCAAAAAAAAAACAGACAAATAGAAGTCAGCTGAGAGCTGAGAGCTGGGCGAGCTGGCCGAGCCACCAAAGTACACTTAAGCGCAAAAAGCCAAGCGACAGACCGTTAAATTGTTGCAATTACCCAAGTAAGTTGCTGCCGTGCACAAGTGTTGCTGGCGTGCACATTGCTGTTGCTACCAAGCCGCCATATTTGAGTGTAAAACAATGGGCAAACTCCGAGTGTGTATGCCTGTGTGTGTGTGTGTGCGAGGGTGTGTGTCCGTTGTTGTTTAGCACGCGCTGCTAATTTTGGTGCCGCTGCCGGCAGCAATTTCTATGTTGCATGCACGCCTCGTTGATTGTAGTAGGTGGCACTGGTGCACAGGGTGCCCAATCATGTTAATAACCGTATTTCTGCTCCGTTCTGTGGTCAGCCTTTCGTAATTTATGTCTGGGCATTTAATTGCATTTGAAAGCTTAACTGCAAAAGCTAAACGCTCTTTCAGATATTTATGCATATCCGAACACCCAGCGTTTTTCTCACACAGAAACCGAACAAACTGAACTGATTTCGCCTCATTTGAAATTCCAAATTGATGTTTATCTGCTTTGCCTTTAAAAATTCAAAAAGAAGAGAGAAAAAAAAAACCACAACCGATTTTGAGTAGGCGTCGGCTGCCTTGTTCCAATTTATGCCTAGATAGAGTTGCGTTTGGGGCCAAGGTTCAGGGGCGATAACAGGGAGAGGCTCATCTTCGCTGAATGCTGTTGTGGTGTGGGTGACCAGCGTGGAGATAAGACACACTACAACAACAACAACAACAACAACAAAACAAAATCCAAAATGCCCGAGTTTATCAGCAGAGCTCAGAGGCAGCCACAGCTGCGGCCCCGCTGGCCACAATTTCTGAACAAGTTTTTTGTGTGGCACTTTTTGTGGGGCGGCATATTTGTTAAGGTCGCACAGCTGCAGTAGCCAAAAAAAAACACAAAAAACACAAAAAACTAGCCACATAGCTGCAAACCAACCGCAACATGCCATGTTGCATGCCTAATTTGCAACAGGTGGCAATCGATGGCTGCTGCTGCCGTTGCTGCTGCTGCTGCTGCTGCTGTGGTTAACAAGCCGCCTGCAACATGTCACTTTCCCCCTCCCGCCCCCTACATATGTAAATCATTATTCTAATAAATGTTTACAAATAATTAGCAAATAATAGCAATCCCAGCCACAAAAGGCCTCAGCCACAATTGCAAGTTGACATTTGATTGTTTTTTTATGTCTGCTAAATAATTAATGAGCAAAAAATTATAATTTATTTAAAGCAAAGCTCATTAATCAGTTTTGTAAAACAAAACAGGCGGCTTTGGTTTTTGAACAGGCTATGGCCACTGTTTTTGCCACGCCCACTTAATTGGTGTATCTAGGCTTTTAGGGGGTGGCACAGATTTTGTAACTAAACATTAAAACACTTCCATCAATCAATGTCGAAAGTTGTGTGGCCAGTGAGAGGCGGAGACATTAGATGAGGTAAAAGCTGCACAAAAGACCCAAAAACTAGACCCCAAAGATCATGATTCTGTAGGGTTCAAAAAGGGATAGTCAAAGTTGGAAGTCGGATTTCGGTAGAGAAACTGTTTCATACAGTTATTTGGCCGGAAAGAAGCTAGTTTTCAAAGACTTTTTCTGAGAAGACGCTTTGACTTATTAAATTCAAAATTTGTACACGTTTTAAGGTCACTTTTAACTGTATTTTGACTTTTTGTTTTTAGTAAAAATTATCATTTGAAAAACTGCTACAGGTTATTTCCAGTACCTCTTGTCAAATATGGAGCGTACATCAACTAAAATCCAAAAACCAATCGGAATTTGTAAAAGAATTGTAAAAATCTGGACATGAATTAGAGGATATAGCGAAATAACATTAATTTTGATAAAATGGCAGCTTCTTCAATACTAAAAACTGAATTAATTGTTCAAAAAAAGTATTAAAATGCGGCAAAACCTCACACAGCTTACGCCAATTAGTATGACATCCCAGAAAACTGAACTGTCGCCTCTGCAAAGCCAAAATTCACTTCAAAAATAAGCAAAATGATAATGCCTATGTCTGATCAATGATTTCCAAATTCTTCTGACTACAATACTTCCATGAGTTGCAAAACAAGGCTTAGAAGCTATACGAAGGATGGGAACTAAGATATATGAGGATTACAGATACCCCATCTTCATAGTGGACACATTTTCAAAAATCTTCATCGAATATAGTAAACATTGAACTTTTACCATCCCCATGTCAATATCATAATATCGCATATGTTTTTTTTTTTTTTTTTAATACATTTCATCCCATTCTGGTAACATTCTCTCTCTTGCATTTCCTGCTTAAGTTGTCTGTGCAAATGTGGCAAGTCATTTGGGAAAAGACCTTCACCAGCAATTAGCTTTCCAATGCCAGTGGAGACCAACACCAACAGCAACTGCAACAGCAACAGCAACATTTTTGCACCATCATCTAATCAAATCAAGGCAAGAACTGCTGCAGCTCAACTTGCGTAATAACTTCCGTTTTAGTTTTTTTTTTCTTTCGTTCTTTTCAATTAAATCAAAGCCTGGCTAATCAGAATATCCGTTTTTTTTTCACTTTTCGGTTGGTTCCTTTGCCAAGTCATTATCCCAAAATGTAAGAAAGATACGAAAAGGGAACCCCCCGTCCCCTTTTGGGACCAGTTTGACAGGTGTTTTCTTGCCGCTGACTGAAGCTCAATTCTATGCGACGTCTTTGCTGCTCCTCTGACTCTTGTTTATTTGTTTTTGTTTATCCGCTTTGGTCGTGTGGCGTCGGCGTTTGAATGCAGGTTGTTGTTGTTGCCGTTGTTGTTGTTGTTCTACTCGTATTTTAAATACGCTCTGACATCAGAGAATCGAATCTTCATCTGCTTCTCCTGCTCGTCTGCTTTAATTATAATTTATCTGACTTGTGCCTTTAGTCGGCATCGACGACGCAAAGTTTTTGACTTTTATCTGCTGCTGAATTGATGAGTATATAATCAGACTTTATTGGTCGAAAAGCCATGAGGAATTTCAGTTGTTGTTATTGTGGGTGTCCTTTTCCGTGGGAAACAAAGCGAAGTGCATTTCTACCGCCGCCGTATGCCTTGGAATTTAAAACTTTAGTTGATTCTTTGCTTCATTTCTGTTTTTTTTTTTTTTTTTTTTGCATTCCTCTGTCTCTCCTGTGTGTGTCTTTTTTTTCTCCTCCGCCGTTGTATAAATTGTCAACGGAAATCAGTTTGCCACTCAACAGGCTTCCCTTTTCCTGTGGGCAGTGAGATAACTTCTTTCTTTTTGTTGCTGTTGGTCACAATTTGGGGTGACAGAACGACGCAATTGAACTCGGTGCGACGGAAAGTAAATACCAAAATATTTGGAAGTTTCAATTTAAGCGGTAAATAAATATGCAAAAGAATGAAACACTTTTGTAATAAACAGCTCAAAGTGCGAGAGCTACTGCTAAATACACAAAATGAAGTTGTATTTGTACAACGATTTTCGATTGGGATATATTCCATATGTTAACATGCAAATACACAGCGCTCAAGTTTTAAAAATTGATTAAAAAGAAGTAAAGTGAACTTATATTAAGGAAATTTCTCAAAAGTTCTTAAGTTTGTCAAATCTAATTTCGTAATATTTTTAAGCTCTAAGAAACTTAAGAGGGAAATTATTTAAAAATCGAGATAAATCTCCTAAAACATAGTTCAAGTTCATGCTAAAAATCAGCTACATTTTTTAAGCGATTGTTTCTAAGCTCGTATTCGATTCGAACACTTCTTTTAAGAGTTTGTAAAAAATACTAACATTAATTTTCAGAGACGTATATTAAGTTCAAAAGTAAGAGTCAAAACATGTATGAAAGCCCAACTATAATATACACTCTGCCACCGAAAGTGTATGCTCTATTTTTTGTTTTGATGCTGCAGTAGAAACTGAAAGCATAACTGGACTATTGTACATCTGATCTTTATCGAATCTTTGGCGGAACGATGTATAATCCTCATTACTAAATATATTCAAAACTTACGAACCTTCCAAATTTAAATCTGAGGGATTTTTTTCTTTAGACGGCTAGGATATAGAGATCACACTTTTAAAAGGTCTTAAACCCGGCCGCAATCCTTGTTGAAGAACCATTTTTGGGCCGATTTTCTGTTTCATTTCGACTCATTTTCAATGCATTTTCGAGTCTTATTTGAATTGTTCAAAATTTGAGAATTTTTCAAGCTTTCTTTTAATCCCACTTTATAGTAATCTTATTTTAATCATAGAAAGTGCTCCAACAACACTCATCTAGGTCATTTGTGTTGCAATGATCTTCCAAATTTGGGGTGGGAACTTGCTAAGCCAAACCGGTTTATTCGGATTCTGAATCGTCTTACTTTTTAGTCCTGGAAAGGCTTACAATTAGATAATATCAATTTGAAGCATTTTTCAAGGTTATCTTTAAAATTATAGAATTGTATTGTGTCATACAATTCTCTAAGGGTGTTTCAAAGTTAAGAATCGAGTAATATTTCCTGTCTACCTATGCATTTAGAAAAGTTCTGATTAGTTCCCTTACTATAATTGTTCATTTCTTAAGGCGATTCTTCTCTCCCTTAATAATCATTGTTTAGGAAGCTGTGCGTTTTGAAAATAAAATTCCGACTTAAGGGATTAAGTTTCTGCAAAACATGTTTGTTCCAGCAAAATATTATTAACTCTGGGCTTTATGCCTTCTCTAAGATCTTTAATCTTTGAAAATCTTAGATTAATTTCTGTACATCTGACAGATTTCTTACAAAACCAGGAAAATAACAGCTAATTGGTAGGATTTTGCTAAAGAGGTGAAATGTGGAGTATGTTTCAAAGGTTCATTTTGTTTGTTATTTGGTCAAATAAGGTTTACTCTTTCGAAAATCCAAAATTATCAACTTTATTTCTTCCAAACTTCGGTCTTAGGTAAGCGGCGGCGGCTGAGGCGGCTGCGGCGGCGGCTCTTCATTAGGTTAGACACAGAGACACTGTGGAAACCTGTTGCTCGCACGCAAGTTGGTCAGCCAGCACTGGCAACCAACCACCACAACCACCGCCGCCACCGCCACCGCCACCGCCACCACCCGGCTGCTCTGTCCGCTTAGCATATGCAACTGTCTGCACTTAGCGCACTCTGTCGCCAATTTGAATGGTGAGTCTCGCTCCCTCTACCCCTCTCTCTCTCCATCCCTCTCTCAGTGCCTCCTGCTCGCACTTAAGCTGGTTATCTTTGAAGTTTTTTAGTTATTTGGTTGACTTTTGTTTTTATATTTCGTTGGACTGCAAATGCATAATATTTTAGTGGATTTTATAAGCACACAAATGCCTGTCGCATAAAAATTAATTGTAATGTTTGTTTATGTGTTCGGTAAATGTTGTACAAGTTTTTATTATTTTGTATTTTTTTTTTCTAGTTTCTTTTGGTTTTGTAGGCTGTGCGGCAAGTTGAAAGATGTGTTCGAAATATGAGGGCAAAAGAAATGATAAAATTAATTTAATATGTAACTTTTGTATGCAGGTTAGTTGAACAAGCTAAGTTAATGGTCGGCAGGTGATGAGTCGACTGGACGGAGGGGGAAAAAAAGGATTATGATGTTGGGCTGTTCTTAAGAGTTATGGCCAAGTTAATGAGGCCAGGGAGATGCTAACATATTAATTAAAAATTAACTGAAATTCACTTAAAAATTGTTTGTCTAGTTTTGAATTATATTCAGTTTGTGTTTGGCTTGGCAAAACACTTGCAGCTGCTTAATTTATGTAATTCTCATTGTTGTTGTTGTTGTTGTTTGACTTTCCTTAGCCGCCTCCAAAAACAAAAACCCATAAAAAAATCAAGAAATATCTTCATGCCAACAAATCCATTACAGTCAAGTGCGACAACAAATAAATAAAAGTAAATGCATGTGCGTGTGTGTGTGCGTCTGTGTCTGCGTGTGTGTGTGTGTGTGTGTGAGTGTTAACTTAAAAAAATTAACCGAAATTTTATTAGTATTTGCGCAAGCGCAAGCCAAAGTCAAGTTAAATATTTGACCAACATTGGACCAAAAGACTCCGACAGCGTCACCGAGTGCAGCCAGACACAAAAAAAAAAACCAAGCAAAAAGGCAATTAGAGTTGACACTTTTGGAAAAGGGTTGCCCTCGCAGGCTCCGCGGTCCGGACCCAGGTTCAAGCCAAAAGCTCCTCTAAAGAAGTTGTCCCGCTTTTGTTTGACGTGCCCAGGGGACAGTTTAATTTTCACCTGGGCACTTAAAAAGCATTTTCACTTGAGACGTGACCGCTGCCTGATGTCGTCTTCTAATGTTGTTGTTGCCGGTGCTGTTGTCGCTGGACCAGCGTTATTTATTGATCAATATTGACTTGGCAGCCCGAAAAAAATCTGTAAAAATACCACGCAACATTGTAAACAAAGTGTAAGCCGCTTTTTGTTGTTGTCTTCTGAACAACATCTACCAAAACTCCGGCGAAAGAAGTAGAAGACAAAAACTGTCACTAAAGCATTTTCGATTTTTCTTTGAACAATGGGCCGGCCAATCGATGAGCATCACAATGGGGCAGAGGCTTCCAACTAATCATAAATTTGTCGCGCGATTATTTTTACAGTTTGTTTTTTTTTTTTTTGCCTTTCTATATATGCTGGATGGCAAATAAGTTCAAATCGTTGGCCTGACTTATGAGCTCGAAAAATGATTGGAAAACGAACATGGAAAAAATAAAAATAAACCAAATGAATATGCAAATTATTTATTGTTATTATGATATTTATGCAGATTTCGGGGAAGTTGAAAGGCAAAAAAAAGAAAAAAAGCTGTAAGGCACGTGTACCGAAAATGTGCAGAAACAAGTTTGGCTCAGTGTAGATCTCAGTTAACGAGATCTACATCGAAAGCAGAAGTTTTTCAAGCTATTGACATGAGGGAAAGAAAGCTAAAATGAATGTTTATTATTGGAGTTTGGAAGTTTCATTGTTGTCTGGCATTATCTTTTGATGGATGGTTTTTTGAAAATTATACAGGGAAAATCTTTGGAAGAAGCTTATGTATAAATGTCTAGGGGTAAGTGAAAACTATACAAGATAATTCTGAACCGAAGCCTTGAAAACACCCTAATTGGGATCTCTAGGTAAGCCAGTTGGCTTGAACCAAACCTTACCAAGCCAGTAATTTGTGCTTGGCAACCGACTTACGTATTAAACCAGACGGCTGACGAAAAAGGGTTCAATCCGGAACATGTTGTCCACAAGTTTGATAATGTTCAGGGAGGGCGACTTGCCGCTCTCAGCCATCACAACCTTGATAATGTTCAAGCATCCACTTAACTCTCAGATCAAACAAAATACAGCTATTAAGGCAGTCAAAAATATCCAAGAAACTCTAATCTCTGCTAGCTTCAACCCTCTTTAACCAGTGTTTGTAATTGATGTTGAGGACAAAAAGAAGTTACTGTTACTATAAAGTTATCAATATTTATTATTTTGTTAATACAGAGCTCCTTAATAGCCGCTATATTTAGATGTAGGTCAAGAAAATCATCATAACATCAATTGTAGCTCAACAGAAACGAAAATATCAGCAAAAAATGTTCGAAACTCGAAACATATTTGATCGTTAAATCGAAGTATCGATATTATTATTATCGGTATCCCTAAGAAGTTATACCAAAGAAGGTCCAGATTTGTTTTGGGAAAAGCGAGGATTCGAACTAAGTCGGATGGTTTGTTTGAAAATTTTAGGATTGAACCACTAAGTCGGTCCAAAATCGTCCTTAAGATAGCTCTCAAAACCACGATGTGAACCGATCCGATGGTTAAGGAATCCAGCGTTACGGTGCCTTCCTATACAGAGAGAAAAACGGATACTAAAAAGTATCCATTGTAGGATTTTGGCATCCATTTGTAACTGAAATTGTATTATACCTGTTTTTGGATATACAAATATCCATTCAATGTTCAATGATCTTAAATTTTCATTAAACGAAGCTCAAAATCATCCAAAGCATATGGAAAATGGATATTTTTATGTCAAAAAAGGATATAAAAAAGTATCCTTTTTAACTGGATCTTTTGATTTTGGTTATCATTCCCTGCCCCAGCAGCACATTTGTTTTTGTATGGTACATCACCGATGCATTTCTTTCCCATAGCTGCTGTCTTTCTCCTCGCCTTTGACACCGATTTGGTACATTTTCCTTTCATTTATGAATGAACATCGAACCACTGTCCATTCATATTGAACGGCTACCAATGAATCAGTCTTTATGCAACTATTTTACAGACCCACTCGTAAATTTCTCGAACCAACTAACCAGCCACCCACCCGGCACCCACTTCACTTTTCACACTTATCACTTTCTTATCACCGAAAACACCTACGCGGGGCAGTTAATAATAATAATAAAAAAAAAGTAAGCAGAAGTAACAAAAAAATAAGCAAGCAACCGACTTAAAAGTTCTTCTTCCAACAAACAAATTCATGAATTGCGACTGTTTGGGGGATTGTGACGTAAATTGAATCTACGTATGTGCATGGGAGGTATACGTATACTCAATTGATAAACCTGACCATCAGCGGTGGGTGGTCAGGCACACAGACATACAGATACTTATTTTTTTAATACGGTATTCATTTCTGAATGTTCATTCAGAGCACACGCAGAAATACTAATCAGTAATCTATGTAGTCCAATGACGTTAATTGAAACTACTTGAGATTAAAATGTGTTTTCAAGTGCGGAGGAGGCCACTGAAACTATTTTATTTAAAATAATATTTCCAGTCTTATCAGCGCCACCGCAAGCCCCAAAAGAGATAAGCCAGGGGAGGCAAAGCCTGGGAACCCACACACACAAGACAATTCCAAACCACAAAAGTTCAAAAAACAAAAAACAATTCGTTGAAAAATTTGCTTAGGCCCGCTAATTGAAGGGGTGTGCGCGGCACAGGGTGCAGTGTCTAATGAAAAACATAACGTTTATCAACGGCATGTTTGAAAAAATTCTATCAAATGTCAACTCGGAGCATTGAGAAGGTGTTAAACTCTTTGCAACTAAGGCAGACCTTTACATTTTCTTTGTTTTTTTGTTTAACGCATTCTAATTAGCAACCTGAGACCGGGGCTGTGTCTCCTTTTTTAACGCACACGTGATGATTAAATTTTAATTTCAGTCTCTGCCCTCTTCTCGGCTCCCCCCAAAAGCAGCCCGAACTAATCCAAATCAAATGGCCTGCTCGAAATCAATTCGTTTTCAATCGTTTAAAGTTAATTAACGCTTTAGAATTTTGTTTTGTGTGTGTTTCACCTCTTCTCTCTCTCTCCCGGTCTCTGCGCTTTACATGCCTTTGTTTTGCCGTGCCGTGTGTTGTCTCAATTTCAGTGCCTCGTGTATTAAAATTGTTAATTTAAGTAAGAAATAAATTAACAAATGAACCGGGCAACCCAAAGAGCCAAGACCCAAAAATGCAAATCGCAGTGTAAAATGGCGCGGGTGACGTACTCCACCTCCAACCTCCACCTCCGCCGCCTGCTTTTGTCGCCTGATTTATATGCGTCGTCGTCGTCGCCGTCGTCGTCGTCGTCGGCTGCTGCCACCGTCGCCGCCGCTGCTGTCGTTCGTCATATAAGGCTCGGTGCGTATAAAGCCTGGAGAGGAGACGGACTTGGTCTTGGAAAACACAGAAAAAATCACTTGGTACACTCGAGCGACATATTGAGAAATGTGCAATAGCTTAATGCCCATTTAAGGCAACACTTTTCATGGCAAGTTGCATTTATCGGCGATGGGACGAAGCTGTCTGAAAACATTGAAAACGATCGATCAAATGCTCAGACGAAAAATAGTAAATAAATAGAAAATGCAAAAAAAAAAAACAAACAAAAACAACAGCAAAACTTGTCTAGATTTGTTTATGTTTTTGTACTTTTATTAATTGTTTTTTGGTACATGCTAATTGGTGGGTGTGAACCCAAATTCTTTGAAGTTAACCATGCTGAAAACAATCATATTTGCTTGGTAATCTGCCAGTAGTGGTTGAGAATTGCAAACACGGTTTGGTGTACATGTTGCCAAAAAGTGTGCTACAGTTTATGAATCTAAAAACAGAAATTGTTTCCTTAGCAAAATATGTTTTTTTAAGAATTCTCCATGGCTCGAAACTGAGGGACTAGCTTGCGTAGACAGACGGACTCGACTCAGCTCGTCATGCGGATCAAGAATATATTTATTTTCTGTGATCGAAAATGCTTCCTTCTAAGCTTTTCAAACTAATTCTAAGACACTTTCCGCAACTCTTCAAATCAGGCCAGCAAACCGGTTCGGAGTTGAACCGCTTAAGAGTCGGAGACTCCGTGATATTCGAACCGAAGCACCATTTCTACCTTCTGATAAAGATGAAATGGAATATACAACTAGAAACTTATATAAAAGTAAGACATTTTAATTCAATTAACGATTTCCTTAAATCTCTAAAGATCTCGATAGTGTTCCATTATTTGTAAGAGCTGTGCCTGCCGCACAAGTATCGGTCGAGCGAGTTTTCTAATCTAACATTATTCTAGAGTTTTATCTACCCCAACTGACAGTATATACGAACGATGATTAGAAGCCTCATTGCTAATTGTCTTAAACTGAGCTTGAATAGTAATATGGCAAATATTATGACAAACATATATGAATTTTTTGATAAAGTATGTTTTCTGATATTGAGAAACACAAAGTAGCTCCTAAGCCCCTGTTCGAACCTGAACCTAGGTTTAGCGATCTTTTCTTAGATCTTACCGAACCAAAGAAGATAAACTGATTCGATCTCCGGAGTGAACCCGGACTGATTTATAGAAGGCCTTAAATAAGTTTAGTCCAGAAATTGTAGCAAATTCTCCACCGAGTTCTTTACAATGAAACAAAGGAAACTGAATGGATTATCCATTGATAACTTTAGAGGGATGAAATCGGGAACATGAATACCAACAGTGTAAGAAGAGTCTTTTTTCTATCAAAAGAATAATCATGGAAGCTCAGGTGTGTATCTGATCTGAATAAATCATTGGACTCGGAACTGTATTTTGGCAAGTAATTCAATTTTCCAAACTTCATACAATCGGAGAGCATAAATTTAGAAAACAACACCCAACAGTAAGCAGTAATTTTTGCACTGAGCTCGAATGGAACGACTTCTTAGCACACTGAACCATCGCACAGACTTGTTCTTCTTACGTCTTCGATGCTACATATAATTGCCTGTGCGGTGGTGAAGTTTTATTCAATTGTGATGACTTTAAATACAAATTTTGTTCATATAATTTGAGTTCTGTAACAGATTTGATCATTTGTGCTCGTGTAAAAACCCACACCAATATCTTCAATATTTAGAAAGTATCTTAGGTTTCTGATTACCTGATTGAAATTAACTGATTTTTTTTTTGTGTAGCTCTATTAAAAATTCCTACACCAAAGATTAGTTTTCGGGTGGATAATTCTTAAAAATTTGTATCTAGCTGTATTTCTTGAAACCCATTGTACTTTTTCTTATAAGGCAATGCTTTGCGAGATAGTGGTACAAACTCCGGGTCAAATGAAGCACTTTTTTAAGAATATCATAGAATTCATCTAATGTTGTAAGAGGGTGTCAAAACTTAGTCAAAGCACTTTATAGAGAACAAAATCTGAGGTTCATTTCAATAGAAGAAATTGCCTAACCTTTACATATTTTATAAGCTAAAACTTCCCCCCGGTTGTGGTGCAGAGGGTAGTGTGTGTGTGTGCCTGCCTGCTGTTCAAGAGATCGTGGGTGCGATTCCGCCTCTGGAACCCTAATGAAAAAGTTTTGTATATGAAAGCTTAAACACCCGGCTACCCTCACTAGCTATTAGCGCCAGCTGTGAAGTAATCAGTCATAATATAGCTTCTCATACTTTGCCGTTTGGTTTCGTACTATTTATGTTATAGGAAGACAAGCCAAGGCTTTAAGAGAAGCTCGGAGTGGCCCTTTGGGCTATGTAGAGCCAATTAATTTTGTTCAAATCAAGTGCAAATATTCACCGAACATTCGCTAAATGCTCGCTTAAAGTTCGCGGACTTGTTGTTAGATGTCCTACAAAATACTATCAAAACTCCTTCACTCGACGTGCGTTCGCTAAAGCGTTTACAACACTTTCGTCTGGTGGCTGCAGCTCTGGCCGCTGCTGTTGCCTGGTTATTGCCTTTAAATGGTATAAATTACCCATGAATGACATACAATTTAATTGCGAAGACTAAGCAAACTTCTTCTGGTGCTGCATACAGATCAGCTCTGGAATTAATTAATATTGCACCTAAGCAAATTTGTCAGCTCACAGAGGCTGCGTGGCTGATTCTTCCGAACGGAATTGTTTCTAGAATTCTTCGCTCTTGTTGTTTTGTGCATTGATTGTGGATGGTTGTGGTGCGTCAATTTTGCCCGGCACACGACGCAGCAACGATCAACAACACAAACGACGATGTCAGGTCGTGCGAGCTATTGACGTCAAACTGATTGGGCAGGAGCATCATCAGCATCAAGACTTATCAGTCCCGCTCAGCCCTGCCCTGCCCTGCCCTGCCCACCACATACACAAAATTACACACACAAATTGCACCTCGATATATGCATAAGTGCTGGTGGGGGCACTTTTCGCCTGAAAGGCGATCTGGTAATCAGATCTATGGGTTCTGACACATTTGGAAACAGCTGAGGGTGCGGAAAATGTAGCCACTGGCGCCTAAGCCTAAAAGACGTAGCCGTCGGCAAAAATATGGATTGACCGAACTCACCTCGTTGGCTTAGCTTGTTGGTTGTGGTCTTTCGTATTCGTAATATCCAAGCATTATCCGGTAATGGCATTTGCCGCAGGGCAATTTTCTTGAGCACACATTTGATTTATTGAATTTTTCTCTTCCTTTCTTTGTATAATAAAAATATCACAATTTTCCTTATGCTTGGTTTGCGTGCGAGTTAAACTTGAGTAATTCATAGAAATTACTTTATTTTTGCTTTTGTTAAGACACTTGAATTTTGGTTAATAAAATTCTCACTTGATTATGTTATTGGATACTATAAAAATTTGGCAAGTTTCTTAGTTGTTGTAGTGAAGAGGTGAAAAATTGTGGGAGTTGTAAGCGAGTTTTAGGTTAAGTTAGGAGCAGAAAGCGTTTTCATTGGTTTTGGGAGGGACGCGCGCGCGATCTTCTTTTTTAGTTTTATTTGAGCAAAAACGTTGTGTTTTATTTTATTTTGTTGGTTTGTTTGTTTGTTTGTTTGCTTCGGTCTTCGCGTCTCGTCGCGTCAGCGTGCGAATAACAAATAACGAAAACGTTACGAAAAAATGTTCACTGCAAGAGACTTTTCCATCGGACGAGCTCGGGCTGCGTTTCGGTTTCCACCACCACTCAAAAGAGTCCGAGTCCAGGAGAGCGCAATTGTTAAGGCTTACGCACAATCCAACGGGGGAAAACCTTCTTGGCGACGGCGACGCTGTACACGCGTGGCTCTTGGATGTTGAACCTGAACCGACACTGCCCAGCAAGACACTGGCGCGGCCTTTCTAAGTAGAATAGGCTGCGAGCCGATACAACAACGACGACGACGCCGACGCCGCAGTGAGCGTGTGTGTGTGTGTGTGTGTGTGTGAGTGTGTTGGCAGCTCATTCGCCGGATAAAGCCAGGGGAGAGAGACAGAGAGCACGGCCCAGAGAGTGAGCGGCTGAGCACGTGCAAAATACAAAAAGTTGCGTTTTTGGCCAACTCTTATCTCTTCGGCAGCCCCACACACACACACGTCGGTCAGCTGATGGACTTGTGCCATGTAGGGGCAGCAGCAGCTGCTCTAGCGGAGCGAGAGAGAGTGGGTGGGGGAGAGCAGCGGGCACCCCCCACGCTTTTGTAGCGCCTTTCGCTTGTTGGTGTTGTTTATGGCTCTGCGTGGGTTTCTAATTGCTCAAACTTTATACCAATGAGGAGACTTCGTTGCATTTGGACGCGCTTTGGCCAAAGCGAGCTCTGCCATAGGCGCCTCCCACTTTGAACGCGCGTTCGTCGGATTATCTCCATGTGCGACGTGGTGAAGGAAGTGGACTTTTTGGTAAACGAAAAGAGCTCTACTTATGCAACCAGTTCCAAAAGGATGGAAATAGACACTAAAACTGAAACAATCCTCAGGAAATGGCCGTTTACTTGAAGTTTCAAACAGAAATCAATTTTTTCTCCGAACCGATATCTGAACCGGAGCAAATTTAAATCCGAAAGCGGTTTGGTTCAAAAGAAAAATATTTGAAAATCATTTCTTTGACATTTGCTAATATTTCAAAGCGAATCCTAAGTAAATCGACTTACTGAACCCGCTCCATGAGCGTACAACGGTTCGAACCACTGAGTGAACCATTGCCGGTTTTTAGAATGTTTTCAGTTGTGGCTTAAAATACTTAGGGTTTCAGGAACATCTGTGCTGATAGCTCACTTTTGTGAGGCTGAGAATAATCACATAATATAAGAGGAATTATTTTGTGGACAATCCATAGGAGAAGCTTCGCTTTTCCGTTTGTATTACGAGCCTCAAGGGCAGAGCAGAGCGAAATGTATGCTTCGTTCGTGACGCTGCTATCTCTCCTATAGACTTTTTTCTGTTATAAAAACATTGCTTTCAGACTGAACAGAAGCAACTACTTTTAGACAGATATATAAGGTATTAAAGCTCAACCTACGAAGCAGTAGCCTCCTCGCTAGTTACGACCGGAGCCCGAACGAAGCTGTACAATATCCAACAGGAGTGCATAAAAAGGATGAGTACCATTTTTTGGAAAGTTGAAATGCTGAACGGAAAAACATGGGAATTGCTGGCCAAATATGTGTCAACGACGCAGCGCATCTTAGATGTATCTTTTATACATAAGGTAGTAATAAGCAAGGGGAAAAAATTTTCATAAAATGTTGCCCTTTAAAGTATGCTAGGATTTTGCATATAATAACACAAGCCAAGAAAATGACACATTTTTTGTTAACTGAAAGCTTATTGGTAATTCTATATCATTTTAGCTTACTGAATACGAATCTGTATTCCGAAATGGCCCGTCACTACTATATATATAGAAACTTGGGCTTGCAGTTGGTGAAAATGCCCAACTAGACCCATTTTAGACAGGTTTTTTTGGGGAGCTTGAACTATTGTTTCCACTCTCTTTGATATAATCTTACATACTACTCTTTAGCTTTAAAGTAAACTATCCTAAACAATTCTGCGATTTTTTTAAGAGCAGATATACCACTTGGAACACATGTGCTTGAAATCATTAAAAATGAAAAACCACCATAGCTGACTGATCATTTGTATGGAGTTTGTATGAAAATTTGATACTGGCGGTACATAATATGATCATTCATGAAAGTATGTATTCAAAATGGTCAATCTTTGCTTAAAAAAATCATAGAAATAATTGGGATGCTTCTTTTAAAAGCTTAGAAGTAAGCTTTTAAGAATTAGTAAATTCCCTCACAAAAAGAGCCCAAGAAAGGTTCAAAATATGCAATCTGAACAATTTACAGTTTATATTACTACAAATCATTACCTGATAGACCATTTATAGATTGCAGAAATCAGCTAAGCACAAGAAAATCATCTAGAAGCGCACTGCCTACACTTTAATTTACTGGACCCTTATTTAAAAACATAGTATTATGTTCTCGTTATGTTGTTTATTTTGAATAACTGTCTAATATAATCTGTTTGTTACCCTTCTGTTCCAGGTTCCACTCCACACTCCAAGATTTCATAAATTCAGTATGAAAGTCCAAGCCTACAAGAAGCGAACATCATGCAGTGGTAACTACTTTCTGTGACCCAAATGGAAGTAAGGTTAGTCATGTTTTCAGTAACAGCTCTTTCACATCAGATCCGATAAGGCTTTAATTCAGTTTTGTGTCGAACTGAAGTGAATTATTGCAGGACTTGCATACTTTGAGGGGAAAATATTATGAATATGTTTTTAGGGTCGATGTCTCATCTTCAAATAACATATAAAGTCAATAGATAATACAACGGCTAAATGAAAGAGACAATTTCCTACTGGAAATGATGAAATGACAATAGCGCAATTCATGCGAAAGTGTGAAGTTGGCGAGAATTTCTGCACAAGATTTGTAATTATTGATATGTGGGGGCCAATGACTGCCCTTCTCTGCCAGAAATGGCCCAAGGCTTGGCGGCATTAAAAATTGGCTGCAAACGATCGACAGTACAAGTACAGTTCTACACAAAACTACGTGGATCAGCGGTTATGATCAAGGATCTCTGGGATCTCTGGGTAACGGGCCCGTTTTTTACCTTAAACTTTTAACTCTATTTCCACATACAAAATGTTATAGAAGAAGGAGTAAAATTTGATTACTTTTAAAATATATTTCCACAACACAAAAACGTAGCTACAAATCACAGGCGGATAAAAAGAGTGCGGATAAAACGACTAATTGGCGCGCTCTCTCTCTCACTGTTTCTCAGCTCTCTCACACACACACACACTCAATCGCTACTACCTTGGCACGAACACCTACTCTGCTCTCTCGTCTGCTCTGAGCCAAATGCCGGCAAATAACTTCGGTTTTTGGTTTGAACTTGAAATGCCTATGCAGTGGTTTGTGCTCTTTCGGCTCTCCTTTGGAGCGCGAGCGCGATGCCGACGCAGCTGCCGAGCTGTGAGCTCGCTCGTTGTGTTTACAAAACAATAAAAAAAATAACAACAAAAACGGCAGCAGCCACAATTTGTGAATGAACGAATAGTAGCTTACCCATACACACGCTCGGGCACCCATACCCTGGCAATTGGTTGCTGGTGTGTGTGGATTGTGGGCAGGGAGAATAAACGAAACGCAAAAACGCGTTTACGCGATTCGTACAAATTTTGTTGTAGGTGTCTGTCGGTGTGTGCGAGTGTGCGAGTGTGTGTGGAACAACTACAACAATAACTTATTGAAATGAGACAGCGACGACGGAAACGACGACGACGACGACGACGACGCCGACGACTGACAACGAAGCAACAAATAAAACCAAAATGGTGTAGGCCAGTTGGAGGAATCGCGAAAAAAAAAAGCAGCCAGCATCGGGCCACAATAGTGGGCGGCCTCACTCACACTCACACACCGGTCGTCTGATTTGCTGATGAAGCTGTCGCTTGTCTTATGCAAATCTGGCGGATAAAAACTTAAGTAGATTTTGGTGTAGAAACCTTCCATTAACACCCCACTGGCATTGCCGGGAAGGCTGTTGCAGCTGCGGCGACTTCTCGGCTTTTGTGTAGGAAATCTTCCCACGGTTTCTTTGGTACCGCCGCCACCACCACCACCAACCCACCACCACCAACCCACCACCAACCCCCTAACTTCTGGCGGGAAAGCAACGTCTTTGAGGCAACTTTCTCAAACAAAAGGGCCAGTCAAGATTTGCAGCCGCCACCCCTGGGCCGTAGCTTTACCTGGAACCCCGGTGTCATGCTGCTCAATTCTACACGGCGGGAGGTGAGCGGCGACACACAACAGCAGAAATGCTCAATTAAAAACGCCAACATTCGCCTCAGCCTCTCCGATTTGCATTTGATGGCACATCGGCATAATCATAAAATCAAATGGCAGTTGGCGTTGCCAGCAATGCCAGTCGCCACGCCATCCAACTGGGGGTCAACTACTGCTCCAACTTGCCTTCGCTTGTCGCCTTCTCTGCTCGGCCAATTAAAATGCAAAAAAAAAATTCTAATTTGCATGCGCGCAGAAGATTCTCACGGATAACCAGCAGGATGAAGATTTGGATTTAGATTTTAGATGCTTTTGTGGTTTTTAATTAAGCCAAGTGTGGTGGTCTCTGTGCCATATGATTAATCATGGCCAGCTGGTGCATTTGTGAATGTTGGTTAAATTAACAAAAGAATTAAGAGAGAAACATGGAAAAGAGACTTTTGGTCTGATTTTGATTTCATCAACTGGAATGGGGAATCCCTTCGAAACCAAAACATGAGTAGCTAAAGCATTTAATCACGGTGAAGAATTTGATTAATGATTCCCCCTGCATTCAACGATTATTGATGAAGTTTGAGAATTATCAGAAATTTTGCCATGTATCTGTCGGGTTATCAATGGATTGAAACGTCCTCTAGACTTTGTGACTGTCTTAGTTATATTCCGAGCACTTTGAGGATAAAACTGTTTGGATTATTTTCAATGAACTATGCTTAGATTCGAAGCCCTATGTCCCACCTAGGGATTGGAATAGAAGAAGAAGGAGATGCTAAGATTCGAAAACAAGCATTAAATTATTTAAAATAAAAACAGAAATGCTCGAAACAACAACTAGAAGTAGGTGTAGTATTTAACATTGTTTTTGGGGTAGCTCAGGCTCTCGAGCTCGAACCAAAATTTACCAAAGCTTCATTTTCGAAAGTTTGTGGTTCGAATCTTGGTTGTCGTTAAAACTGAGGCTACATTTTTTTACCTCGTCTTTAGAAAATAGCGAAATTAAAAGTTATGGTTCGGTTCACAGTAAAAAAATGTCAAAATTTCGGACTTGAACCAGCCCTTTAACTTTTAAAATGAACTTAGAGAGAACTATTTTTTGCTGGAACTCCCAACCTTCCGAGTTGGCCTTTTGCCCTGGGGTAACTGATCTCTCAATTCAACTCTATATCTCTTACTCATCATATAATTTATCTAACAAGCTTTCTACAGACTTTTTGAATGTAATTTGGCTGTTCAGCATAGCCGGCAGCTATTCTAAAGTGAGACATGCCTTGCTGTTTGGATCCATAGTTAATTCCAGATTTGTCATAATTCTAAAAAGCAAGATTCAAGCAATATATACAGCAGTGCTTTCACAAATTCGAACGAATTCAATCAGCTGGTACTGTGTTAGTTTCACAACTCAGAAAGATCTGTTTGAAGAATATTATTATATCACTCAAAATGCAAATTTGTTGCAAATTTTGGGAGTTTTCATATAAAAGAAAATAATTTAAGTTAATAATAGGGGTCTGGATGTCTACTTAATTTTTTGAGTGCAGCTAACTCAACTTATTGAATGGCTATGCGGTTCAGTTGAATTGCATGATAAATTACGAATCCTATAAGTGAACCAATGAATGTACAAAGTAAAGAGATAGACAGTCAGACATATGGGAAGCAAGCAAATAATAGTTTTTGGGGAAAGAGCTCAAACGTTTTTCATATTTTCATCAGAGTTCTCAGTGTAGCGTATTATTCCGATCGAAAAGTAAATTGCGAGTGCTAAGCACCATGTGAAACCCTTTGGTAAATCAGTCTGATTGATTGTAGATATTTAAACTATTTTACCATGACTACAGAATCATTAATTTTTCAAAAAAGACAAAAGAGGATGTGACAAGCTATAAGAGTATTCTATCACTTCCAACTGTAGGTTCATATTCATGTCATATTAATAAAATCGCAAAATACTTAAAAAAAAAAGGTTTTCAAGCTCACTAAAGATATTGACTAATCTTTGCCGTTTTTGATTCGACTTAACACTGTATTTCACTTTCTCTTGTGCGAAAATTGGAAGCACACAAGCCACGAGATAAGGAGAAGCTCGGCTTGGAAATGAAGAAACAGCAACAGCACAAAGAAAATATATTTACATACCAAAGAGGTCCCAGCCTAGCTAAAATTTCAATAAAACAGGGATGGAAGCTACTCCAGCACTAAAACTGGTTCGGTTCAGTGATTTATGAAGGTTTTAAGAGACCGGTTCGGTGTTTACTTTGGACCTTTTTGGTATTATTTTCGAAATTCGAGTCGTAAAAATCATAAAAACCGCCGTCCATAAGTTTTTCGAGACTATCTTTAGAAGGAACAATGCAACAGATTTGTTAAAAAAAACATAAGACAAGTGCCTTTCGATTGGAATCTAGTATCAATATCTTTACAACTGCTAAATATTGAAGCTCCCTGCTTTAGTTCGATTTATGACATAATACAGAAAACTATCACAATTTCATCTGCATCTTTCATGAAAATATTGCAGAATGAACACATATATATATTGAGGAAAGAGATGACTTAACCTGGAAATCATTCGAGCCCGTCTGCATACCTTCAGTTGGCCGTTCTTTAAAAGGTTTTAGGAAAACTCTACAAAACTAGAAGAAAGCCTTTTCGTATAGCCAATATTCCGAACACAATTTAAATAATAACTTTATATTAACTGTTCGATGAAATGAACTCCACCGATCTACTAGCATTTGCCGATTTTGGTTTGGTTCTGTATTTTATAACAGACGCTGGATGTGTGCTGATAAGTTCGCTTCGGTTCCGAGCAGGTTTGCATCCCTAAAAATATACTAAATAGTAAACTGTGAATATAATACTGAAGCTTTTTTTAATAAATTTTTCTTAGTTGTTTCACATTTACCTGTTTGTTTGTATATATTACTAAATACGCCTTCATGCCATGTATTAACAGACTCTCACTTCAGGACTTTGGCTCGGTAGCTTAATATGAATCCATTTCGTGTTGCAGCTTTGACCATTTTCAATGAAGATTCTATAAGACTGGTTGTTACCATTTCAACATATACCTTTAGCTGATTATTGCTGTACTTTCGACCAAATTTGATATATTTAATTGCCTAAAAAGTCAGTATAAGAATTTCAGATTGTACCCCTTTTAATTAAACATCTCCGAGTTTCACTCCGCACCGCTCTTTGCCATTGACAGCTCTCGAATCACAATATTTTGCAGTATTTCGCCAATCCATAACATAAATTGTGACTTTCTCTGCCTCGTCCCACCCCTCGTTTACAATCGTTTGGTCAAGCCATTTCAACATTTCCATCAAGTTTGTTGCCTAAGTCTTTTGATTTGAGCTCCTCCCCAAGGCAGCCCCATTGAATAGTTTATGGTTTCAAAACACTAAGCCAGCTTAATTTTCTTGTACCAACACACATTAGATGCTCGGCTAGAAAAACACAACTCCCACAAAACGTACGCTGGCTACCTCAGGCCACTTGGCATAAAATTAACTGTGCATTTCGTATAATAAAAATTAAACTATTTAACTATTTTCAACATTCTCCAGTCTCAGCTACTCTCAGCTGAAATGGACTTAAGCTCATAAACGATTAACATACAAAATACACAAGAAAAATAAGAAAGTCGGTCAAGCACGACTATAATATACTCTGTACCAAGGAAAGTGTGGGCTTAGTATGAGTTCTGAGGTTCTTTTGCTCATAGCTTGACTATCGTTCAACCGATCTTTGCCAATCCTTTGGCCGATTGATAACCCATACTAATTACGCAATGTGTCCAAGAGGTACGAGGCTTCTATCGATAAAACTATGGGAGATATTAGGTGTTTTCCGGGTGTTGATTGAAATAGACTTGATCTGCGTGCAAGAGAGATTTTGTTTCTCTAAGATCTTTTTGCCTGTTACATACTCTTGCTCAAGCTCAATATACTATGCGTAGCTCACAGTATAAAAAACACACACGATGCCAATCGATCGGCCCAATCGATTGCTTTTCAAGCGTTTCAATCCAATACAAGTGTAGACCCATAAGCCGCATAATAAAATATAACAATCAGGCGATAAAAAATCTTTCACAAATGCGCATTTTGGATCGATCGTTGCCCATTCACCTGTAAAAGTGTGGGAAAGCATGCCGAAAAAGAAACAGAAACACTGAAGCAGTCGGAAGGAAGGGAGATGGTGCAGAGAGAAAGAAAACGTTGAAAATTCAAATTAGCTCAAGACTCGTAAATAAATGATATTATGGCCAATCGAGTAATAAAACCAGTTAATCTCTAAATGCGGCGAATGGACCCAACCCAGAGGGAGCTCAACCTAGATCTTGTGCAGATTTTACGAGCAACCTGCTAGTAACTCAACTACAGGCGGGTGTACCCAAGATTCTGCTACCGGGGAGTAGCAATCAAATCAATTTTTATGGCATTTCTAACACACAAACCACACGAAGGCCTCCCCAATCATACCATTCAGCCATTCATTGTTTTGTTGGATTGCAGGGAGACCGCAGACCGGAAGCGGGTTAAAGCTTAGCCACAAAATGCATTGAGATTGGGGTTATTAAGCCATTTAAGCGACGTGAGAAAATGCTTAGACCTGCAATGAGTGGCTAAAGCGGATGTTGTAGGTTTTGATTAAGAAATTGCGAAAAAAAAAAACAAATGTGGAAGAAGTCTGAGATGGTAGTGGAGGGAAGACCAATCAGCAGCTGCCTACACACCGCTTTAATGCTTTTAATTTAACGAACACTCTTAGCCTTTTCTCCCCTTTTATTTCTAACTAACTTAAATAACAACAACAATATCAATTAAAAAAACACCAGTGGCTACATAAACATCGAGCAAGCTACCAGAGGCGGTGAAATGTTTGGGTTGCGAGGGGCAGAATCTACGAATGGTGTGCCGAAAATGGTTTTAAAATATGTAAGCGCAAATTCAATTGATTGATTTTGCGTTAAATATAATCGCATATCTAAAGTGTGCAAAGTTCAATTTATAAATGAAAATTGTTAAAAGATAGAATTCATCAACATATTTCTGGCATTTTTAAAAAATTCGGCAGCTTGTAATTCTCAAGTTGGAATTCCCTGCATATGAAAATCAACCATTTTTAATATGCTTTCACTCATTTCAAAGTGATTTTTAGTTAATTTGAATACAAAAGGTACATTCACTCAGAAAAAAAAACCAAAAACTTGGTACTTGATTTAAGTACAAACGGTGTCAATAGTACGATAAGTACAAACATACTTAATTTAAGTACAAAATTCTTGTATCAAGTTTGATGTTTTCACTGCCGAAACAATTTATTTTATGTTTAGGGATATATTAAGTATATTTTGTATACTTTCACCTTATGGTGTCAAGTCAAGTACGATTATCCCACAAAATAAGTACAAAACGTTCGTGCTTAAAGCCCAGTAATTTCTAATTTCACATTCTAGAAAGAACATATGAGCACTTCAAAAAAGTATAAAATGTTCTTGGTTTGAGCCCTTACAATTCGAAAGCTATTCTCATTTTGTTCTTTAACGGGGTCTCTGTATTCAAGCAAAGAAATAGCCAAGGGACATACAAAAAGGGCAATCAGAGCTACAGAAATTTAGATTTCTAAACCATGCCAAAAGTGCTAAAACAAGTTGGGAATTTAAAGTACAGACTGGCTTCAAAATAGTTCGCATTTTCTGTTGCACACATTGTGGAACTAGCATTATAAGTATATTTTGTACTCAATTTAACGTATTTTGTACTTGAACTAATAATTCACTTTTCTTGAATGTTTCATCTTACTGTGAGAACAACATGTCTCTAATTCAAGAACGTTGGTTTTTATTTCATTCACATTAGCAGTCATATTTCGGTTTTAGCATGTTTCGTACTCAATTTAAGTAAACCCAAGCTTGAATCAAACTTGAAATTTTAAGTACAAAACGATCTAAATTCCATCCCATTGGGTCTAGAAAACCCGTAGCCTGTTTTTCTGAGTATAGTGAAATGGAAAATGATTGTTTTAGGTTATACCATGCTATTTTTCCCTGAGCGAACTTATTCAAAAAATAAATCAATCCATTTGAGAGTAGGGAGAAGAGAGCTTTCGCTTACGAGTAAGCTGGAAACATCGAACACAGCCAAATTTTATTTTGGTTGAGTGTTACTCATCTACGAAAACAGTTCTTAAGCCAACTCTTAATTTCCCAATTTATCCCAGCCCCCCTTTCGAAGCCCCCTCCCTGTGTGGTGTCATTAAACTTTAAGTCTTAAAGCGAATCCCCAAATGTGTGGCGACCTTCTGTGTTCACTTGCCTCGAAGATTTTCATTAAGACAAAACCAAGTTTTTAGTGAATGAAGTGGAAGTTGAAGTCAGCCCCCGCCCAGAAACAGACAAGGGAAGGGGGGGGGGGGACAAAAAAAAAAACAACGCTGTAGGTAAATCATCTGAAATTTGTCTTCCAAAGTGAGATTTTGGCCAAGATGTTGAGGCGTGCGCGTGATTTAAGCTCATGTAGGTAGCTTGAAAAGCCAGAAAAAAGCGTCTCTGGTTGTTGCTGTTGTTGTTGCTGGGGAGGAAGTGCAAAGTGGCAAAGTGTGGTGATAAGATCGCCAAAAGAAAAAAAAAAAAAACTTAATTAATTGCCCCACCAGGCGGATGAAACACGCTTAGAATTTAGCGGAAATGTATTAATCTCGCGTACTCCTTGCTTGAACTTTAAGCTCCTCAAATTCAAATCCTGGCCAGCTGCAAATTGCGCAGTTGTGCCCAAAAATTTTAGGCAATTCCTTTGCGCAGCTGCCTTATCTGTTTCTTGTTTTTTACTGCGCATTTTGAGAGGTTCTGACAAGCGGGAGGAGGAGGGTTGGGCTGGGCGGTGGGTTATCGCCTTTTGAATAAAGGAGCAGCCGGTCGGTTCGGCTTACGGGGTGGCGTTGGCGAATGGCCCGGGAAAAAGATGTTCATTCTTCAAATGCTCAAAAAGGGGGAGATGTACATAAGAAAACGGGTGGTGGGTTCTGGCCTGGCAACACGTTTTCCCTAAAAGGACAGCTGCCTCCTTGGGCTTGACAAGATCCCTGCCTGGCTGCCTGCCTACCACCCGCCATTTTCTGTGCCGTATATATTTATGTCATTAAATTTAAGCATTTTCGTTTAGGCCATTCAGCCGGACGAAGCCTGTGATTAACTCGCCTGCCTCTTGGCCAATTGCATGTCCCGGGCCTAATAGTTGGCAACAGACAAAGAATTTCATATGAAATTATAAACGTTTTAGTTTTATTGTCCGAGTCGGCGGCGGCGGCGGCGGAGGCCCAGAGCAGTGATAAATGTTTCCTACGCCAAGGTATTTCACCCGCGGCTCCACAACAACAGCAACAAAAAATCATACAAATGCAAATTTAATTGTAGTTTTGGACGCTACGCATCCTCAGTGGCATCCACATCCCCACACAGTATCTTCGAAATGAAGGCTTTCGGCCTGGCACGCAATTTAAGTGGGCGTGCCCCGAGGGGGGGCGAATGCGAATTCATTTGAATTTCTTTAAATGTTTTTTGTGTGTCTTGGAATGATAAATAATTTCTGTGCTAACGGTACACACGGCCACTTTTTCAGCGTCTAGTCGATTTCGGGAACACGCCATTTCCCGTTCTCTTGGCACTTCTCTCGTGGCGTCTTGCATATGTCATTTCAGCCGGGGCACTTGTTTAGAGGGATCACAGATGTCTTGCCACATTTTCCGACACCTTTTCACGCTAACCGCAATTGGATCTTAGATAATTAGGCTTCCTTGTGGCTCGTGTGCATGCTCCTTGTCAGCTGTTCCACAGATTTTCTTTTCGCTTGACTTCTGTTCCAGTGGCTGCGCGCCAAAGGTGGCCTTTACAATTTTTTGTGTACTGATCCTTTAAACAGCTGGCCCGACTGCAGGCTCTTGGGACAAAAGGCGTCCGCCCTTCGGCAATATTTGGATTTTTTCTTCTTCTCCATTTGTTTGCCAAGAGGTCAATAATCTCAGCTGGGGTGGCTTTGGCAAAAAAAAAAAAAATAAAGAAAACAAAATAAAAAGTAAATTAAAATGTTTGCCAGGGGAAAATGTGTGATTTTTTTTGGGAAAGCAATTAGAGAGGTTTCCACTTAGTTAGCGAAGAACAAAATTGGTGACAGAAGCATACTGAACTTTTGATATGTCAAACGCTTCTTTGAGCCCCCATTTTTGCAGCAAATCGATGGAGAGTAAAAAACTTATTTGATATTTCATATGAGTCTCTCATAAGAGTTGCTGTAGCTTGCTGTAAAGTTGTTAAAAATCTTTTAAAAAGGCATTTGTCAAATTTATCCAAGGGTCAGAATCTCTCTTATTTCATCAAAGATAATTACATTTTCTAACTTATTATTGATACTGCCACCCCTTTAGCATTAAGAACACAAAACAAACAGGTAACGCTTACCATACAATTTCCTTCTATCAAATCTTTATGTTATTCTTAATTTAAAGCTCGATCTTGTCCTCAAAATAATCTGAACTCTTGGGAACCTTTCAGTCCATACCATCTATTTGACTGTCTAAAGAAGTCATCAATGATATCTTCTTCAGAATGTAAATAAATTTGAGAATTTTGCCTATTCTGTGCTTTTGTCATGATAATTTGAACTGAAATATAATTTTGTCAAATATACAATTTTAGCAAAATTTTGGACATTTTGTTCCTCCTATTGGTTTGTCTTCGAGCTTTTGCTTTCAGTGCTGTGTGATGCGATGTGCATAGCAAACTACTGTCGTTGATTGCTCGCCTGCTCCAGCGTTCTTAGCCTGACGTGCCGCTCAACTTGTACATAGCGCCACTCTTGCTAGTTTTTCGAAATCTCTGAGGAACGCTGGGATGCAAATTGTTGCCGTTGATTGCTCGCCTGTTCGCATGTTTCGACAGCTCTCAGATCAACTTGACGGCTTACCTTTTGCATTCTACTGAGCTCCGTTTCCGAAGAAGTTTATTGACTTCTCATTACACTCATTCGTCTTATTAAAAGACTTTCGTTTTCATGGATTGTTTAAGTAAATCACAAAATTACTATTTTAAAATTTTGAATTCTTTCTAACCTTCTCTACGATGTACGATTCTTAAGGTCTTAAGAAAAAAAAAATAATTCTTGTGCAAAATCGTTATCTCATAATGGATTTAGCTAAGTCTTTTTAAAATCGGTATTATGCAAAGAAAGTGTTATTTCTTCATTAATCTATGGAGTCAAGACGAGGACAAGATTAACTTTATATGGAAAGATTTTCGCTTTTTTTGGTTGCATCTTTTAAACTAAGACAAGTGCGAGCTATGCTTAAAGAAGAGAGCCACATTACAATTTGTTATTCTTAAGAATATAAAGAACTTATAACAAAAACTAAGAGATTCCAATTTGGGGAACAGATTCAAAGTTAGACAAAACATACATAACCGAGTGTGCAAGTCGGTCAAGGCCGACTTAAATATTCTCTGTACTATCGAAAGTGTATGCTCAGCATGAACTTTAATGCTGCAGGAACGGCTGAAAGCCGTTAAATCTTAAATTTGTTTGATCTCTACCAATCAATTGGCAGATCGATAAGCAATCATGATAACTTAGTATGTCTAGAAGGTTAGAACCTTCATTCCAAATTATAATTGAAAACAAACCTGATCTTCCTGCAAGTTTAAGACTGTTTTTTCGCCTTTTAAGTTGAGCAAAGACTTTTCTAAAGCAATAAATCTGAGTGCCTAAACTGTATTATACATGATGTTCTGGTAATTTTTGTTTCCACAAATATCGATCCTTAAAGCATGTATAAAAACAGTTTCCGCTTAGATTCTGTGTTTAAGTCGGTTGTTCTTGGTGTAGGATTTCGGTTTGAGTTCTGGTTTGATTCTTTGATATTTAGGCATACTTACAACTTGACGCTAGTTCGGTAATTAAGGAAATAATTCTATAAGCTGGCAAGTTATTCGGCGCAAAAAAGCAATAAACTGAGGAATCAAACACTAAGGTGGCATAACTTCTTTTACTATCCCAAAGTAGTTTCCCTTACAAAGTAATTAAATTTAAATTTTTATTTACCATATCTCTCTCCCTGAGTATTCCATTTCCCTTCCACCCAATGTCATTAGCGTTGTATACAAAATATGCAACAACATTTGCTACTTTAGAAAATGTCATGCGGGTGCGTTTTTTTTCCTCCCTTTCTTCTTTCTTTCTTTCTTTCTTCCTTCCGTCCACAAATCAAAGCCATCTCGAGGGCAGGGACAAGACATGCTAGGCAGTAGGTAAGAAATTAGATGTTATTGTATAAGGAAACACACCGGGCCGTAGATAATAATAATAATAATGCAGCAAGGAGCAGCAAGAACGCGCGCCAAAGGAACAGCTGAGAGCTGCTTCAGTTGATCATCTTACAGCAGCAGCGGCAGCATTTAGCAGGGATTTCAGATTGTTGTCGGTCTCAGGTGCGAGGGTGTTGGATAAATTTTGTTATTCTGTTCCTGTTCTTTCACTCTGCTCTGCTCTGCTCTCCCCTGCAATTTGTAAGTAGCACGTGTCCTAGTTGGCGCCTTTTTTTTTTTGGTTTACCCCCCGAAATCACTCAAGCCAGAAATCTGCAAAGCAAAAAAAAAAAGGAGTTGAAAGCGGAGATGCTTACAGCTCGGATTACGTACGGACTACTTTGTTGGCACCCACACAGGAAAGGAAATGCCTTACTGGGGCTTCCCAGGAAACTTGCAACATCAGCCGCAGCCACAACTCGAGACCCAAACCAAACTTGGTTATAATTGGCCCAACGCAGCAACAATTTATCAACGCCGTTTGCCATTTGTGTTGACAACTAACATTGCGGACACTGGGACAGTTGAGCACTGCCTCTGCTGAATCTCAATCCGGAGTTGGCATGAAGCGTGTTGATTTCGCACTTTACAGCTTGTAAGACCAGCAAATGGCAACTCCAACTATGAAATTATGTATTTAATAATCATGGGGCAAAGCGGACCTGCAAATGGTCAGGAGGCAATTGTTGGCTCTCAAGTCTAAAAATGCGCTAATTGTGCTCGAAAATGCAGCTGAGAATTTATTACATTTCAATTATGAATATGGGCAAATGCTGCTGCCGACCAATTGGCAATGCATACATCCTAACAGACTTTCCACATCATCAGCTGCTGACATGGCATGGCAGCGTGTCAAATTAGACAGGAAGGCAGCATTATTGTCTGGCTTAGCAACATTTTTGAAATGCTTATTGGAATTGGATGGTCGTGTTGGTTGGGCTGTCGTATTTGGGGGAAGTGGAAATGTAGCGGAGGGCTAAGCCTTGCTCCACTCCATCTCTTCGCACAAGAGAAAGGAACCTACAGTTAAACGACGAACGGCAAAGCTTAAAAAATGTTTTCCTGGCTTGCTACTTTAACGCTAGCGGCAATAGTTAGTAAAGGTGACGGGGTGTATAAGTTTTTAAAGAAAAAACTTACTCTTAGATATCCCGAAGCGGGATCAAACGCACAACCGCTTGCGCTGCAGACACACACACTACTCGCAGCACCACACCAGCGACCAGCGAAACAGAAATACAATTTTTCAAAACGGAGCTGAGGGAAAGGGATCTCAAATTGCTCGAAAATTGTTTACCTTTCTGCTTTACTGTGAACCGATTTCATACAAAAAAATATATCAAAATGAGCTGCAGTCGAGCCCGATTCAGGCTATCATAGAAATCCATTGGTGTATTTTCTCAATAAGTTTTCATACCCAAAGCGAAAAGCCGAACAACAAGCATTAAAATGCCTTGGCAACATTACCCCCAAAACACTGGCAACATTTCTACCAGCAACACTTTATGTTGCCAGCTCAATTAGAGTTTGCAAGCAGTGGACACATCAGCAACTTCATCTTAAGCTTCCCTATGAACAACGTGTGTGGTCTAGTCTCAGATGCCTCGTTAATGCGGTTGCTGTTGTTGTTGTTGCTGTTGTTGCCCGATGCTGCTGTTGCTGTCGTTGCCTGTTAGCCAGTTGCAACTTTTGTCGTTGTTTCGTGCATAAATCGTGTGAAATATCGCATTTCGCGCATTTTCGCTGCGTGTTAACGAGTGTCACATACCCGCGCACACACACACACACACACACACACACACTGCCACACTCACCACATTTATTTGCCTTAGTTGGGGCTCGGGGCATTTGCATATTGACAGCGTTGTGTGATAATGCTGTTGACATTGATATAGCTGCAAAAGTCAGGTTAAAAACTATGGAGGACATGCATATTGTTGCTGCCTGCCTGCCTGCCTGCAACGCCCACCAAACAATTGACAGTCAACAAGTTGCAGCCTGCAACACAAAAAAAAACAAAACCGAAAGAAGAACTTTGGCTGCCACTTGGGCAATGGCAAATCTGATAAAGTTGCGCATGCGCATGTTGCACGCCTACAAAGTCATGTTGCACGTCAGTTGTAAGCCACAAAAATACAACAACAACAGCAAGAAACAACAAAAAAAAAATTGCAAATAATGTGTGTGCGAGCGGGTTTCTCTCATTTTAGTTTATTTACATTTCAGCCAAGTACCCTCAAGGCCGCCCCAGCCTGTGTGGCCGCTAACAATATCGAATTGCTACTTTGACAATATTCTTTTACAATTTGCACATGTTGCAGCAACATGCTGCAGTTGTTTTGCTAGAGCCCGTTGACAAATTGCCTACAAGCGGAAATTGAAAATTACTTCACAAAAATTTGCAAGACGCCCACAAAAAGAAAAAGTGGGCAAAAAAAAAGATGGGTAATCCTTTTTGCCAAACTAATAATCGCATAATACACGTTCCAGGCTAATGATTAACCTGCATCATTATCGCACAAAGATCTTGGCTGTGCCCGGATTTTTTTCCTTTTTTTTTGCTGTTCTGTTCAACGAAAATTAGCTGCTGTATCTGCAGAAGCTGTTTGGCAATGGGCGGAGAGAGGGCAGGACAACAAAGCATCCTGCACTTTTACTCGATTCATTGAAGACAACAGCGACGACTACGACGACGACGACGACGACGACGACGACGAGGAAGATGCCCCGAAGGCAGAGACCTGCAATCTGCTTTTATTTTATGCGCTGAGCGCGCTTAAAAATGCAGTCAACGTCTCACAGGCTGAGCCCAGACACCCAGTACAAGGAATCTGCGCCGCTTAGGCGTATGCCTCATGGGCCCCAAAAAGGCAAACGGCCCGACAACCAACCGACACACCAACATCACCAACAAATGGCATTAAACAACACAAAAGAGTGGCGCGGGCAAAATGATGCCAAGCAACGAAGCTGAAATACTCTCCACTTAGACTATTTTTTTCCATGAAATTCACGGCCCAGATGAATGCCAAGGGAACGAAGTTATTTTCAAACTATCATAGCCATAAAAGGGAAATCATGGTAAAGGAAGCTACAGCACTTTATGGAAGGATTAACCCAATATTTGTGGAACAAGGTATGAACTCATTCACTTCAGATCACTACTGGAATCTGGTTTACAAAAACTAAGAGAGCAGTTCTATGGATTTTTAAACAGTATATTGCTCCTATTCACAACGGTCGAGTAATGACTTGGCCACCATACTCTCCAGACCTAAACATAGTTGAAAATGTATAGAAATGGCTTACACTTACAATTTATAGAATTATTTAAGGAATCGCAAATCGCAGCAACTAAATCAGCTTGGAGCAATGTTTTATTGAACCACATAAGTACCTACACCCTGTACTTCTTCGAAGTTATACGAAGAGAGCCTCATTACTTTAAACGAAGCGGGTATCAGTCCTGTATCCGTTTCCGATATTGATCCGATCATGCGAAATGGGAACTGGTTGCTGTTCCCATTTCCGAAAATAAATCAGGATATTCGGCTTCAAAAGTTTTGCCTTTCTGTCAGTGGAATTAGACAAATGACAATTTTCTTGGTATCGGTAATATTTTACAGCCTTGAAGCAGGTAACCAGTTTTCGTACAAAGTGGGCTTTCTATAAATTGTCTATAGTCGCTTCTTTCTTAGGAGGGTTTTAATACCCAACTCCAGCAGCCCATCCCTGTGTAGGCCACTGACATAAAGCAGATATAGTCTTGATCAGCATGTCGACCTGAGTTGATATATCAATGTCAGTCTGTTTCTAAACAGTCTCCGCCGTCTGTTTGAAAGCTTTATGAATCTTGACACAAATACTCTGCACATTTATCGGAGCTGGCGGAATCGGCCCTAGAAAAGATCGCTAGAAAATCTAGTTTAAGTTAGAAAGACTTTTCTGATTTCAATGAAAGCCTTCCCAAACATTGTATCTACTAGTTTGAAATGCTTTCACATGATTCCACTAAGATTGTTCGAAGTCAGACATCTATTTGTACTAACTGCCTTAGATAAGAAAGATGTGAAAAGTGGTTTAAGTAAGAAAAACTTATTGTTTTCATGAGAAACACCCTTAATGTTAAACATTTCACACAATTCTACAAAGAATTGTCCTATAGGGAGGGCTATAGCATATAGTTGGCATGGAAACGATCGCTGAAAAACTAGTTTTAGTGAGAAAAACTTTGCTAATTTCAATGGAAACAACTCCAAACTTCTCAATTATTAGATTTATAGACTTTTTAATGATATCAAAAAGTTTTGTAGAAATCGGATAGCTATATAGTATAGCTGCCATAGAAAAGTAAGGTCTTAGTAAGTAAAACTTTTATGTTTTCAATGGAATCGTTCCTAAAATTGGCAATTAATTATTTGAACTGATTCTATACAATTCTCTTAGGTAGTGTCAATATCAGATGACTGTAGCTTATAGCTGCCTTAGGATCGATCGGTCGGAATACTAGTTCTAGGGAGAAAAACTATTTTGATTTCAATGGTAGCGTCTTAAATATGTTCGATTTTGATTAAAACCTAATGCAGATATCGCATAGCTGCCATATGAGAAACTGATTGCTATTTATGGGTGAGTTTCGAAAATCACTCAGCTAGCATAGTGAGATGCAAAATTAAGTTGTTGCAAGGGTATACAAACCTCGGTCCAGCCGAAGTAAGCTCTCCTCTTTTTTTTGTTATATATTCTTTACACTGTAACAAAGTGCATGTACCCCACTCTTAGGGTAGAGAAAATTCACTGCATCCTCCCACTTTTTTGCTGTTGCTGCTGCTACGTGAACGTAGCCTCTAGATGGGGCTATTATGTTGTTGTTGTTGTTGTTGTTGCCGCGTTGTTGTTCCCCAATCATTACAGTTTCATTTTTTTATGCGGGAGTTGCTGCTGCTGCTGCTGCTGCTGGTGATGTTGCTGCAGTTTTTGATTTATGAAGCAACAAATGAGTTGGCAACAAACGAAAAATAAAACACAAATGGTTTTTATGTATATCAAGAGAGAAAAAAACGTATATACATATATATGGACCTACACACCCACACTTCCGGCAGTAAATTGAATTGTGGGCGTGGTCCGTACGTACCTGGCGGGCCGTAAAGCCAAAGAGGAATGTAGCACCCAGGTTGCCCGTCAGCAACCCGCAAGATAATTAGGCGAATGTTGTTGCTGCGCTGCGGCTGTGCCGTGTGTCTTCAAAGTTGATAGTTTTGTGGCCAAACACACACAAAGTGGTAGCCAAATGCAGACAACGATGACAACGGCAACGACGACGACAAATCGTTGAAAGTTACAGTTTAAGTTGCAGCGGCAGCGGCAGCGGCAGCAGCCAGCAGATAATCAGAATTCCAGCATTTTCACCTGTTGCCATTTTGATGCCCCGCTTCGAGTTTGACATGTGCCGCACATGCCGTTGCCATTTGTCTGCACTTTAATGATGCGCCACCAAGCACCAAGCACCAGCACCAGCACCGAGTCAGAGTCCAGCTGCAACCTGTCGACTCCGCACTATCACTAACGCCTCTTCGGGCACGACAGCAATCAGGCAGGAACATCTTGCGACTGTTGACAATCTATGCGCATACTTTAGCATTTACTGTTGGAATTATAATGCCTAGGCCTGACCCACTTGCCAGTGGTCTTCAGGCTAGGGTAAGGGTTATTACCCGGCCAAACCAAAAACCAAAACAAAAACAGAAACGCACAACAAAACTACACCGACTGCGACTGAAATTGTGTTCCGGCTATAAAGCAAAACCTCTCCCAATGACATTCAATCAAGGCCACCGGCATAGACGTGACAAATTTGTATTATCAATATATGAAAAAGCATTGAATGGCAGCGAAGCTCTGTAGATATACCCTAACAGTTCCAGAGGGTATACTAAATTTATTTGCATATTTGTGTTTTTGATTAATTCAGACCTTTCCCAACCATTTCGCGATTGAATCGAACTGCATATTTAAGAAATGAGTTGTCCAAACCTTTAGGGTTAATGGTATAAACAAAAATTGCAAAAACATTGCCAGAGTTCAATTAGAGTCGCGATTAAATGCATTGAAATGCAACTATATATATGTGTACCAACCCAACTGTTGAAACGAATTTAACCACATTCGAACCGGTTCACAGACATAACACATAGCCTATGTCGTTTTTCGGAGCGACATCAAAATATATGGCAAATTTGGAGAAGATCGGTTCAGCGGCTAAGACACAATAATATACAGATATACTTTCTCTTTTATATATACATACTAGATATACACCCAGCGTCGCCCGGGGCCTATGCATAATGATGGTATAATTCAAGTTTCCAATGAACGCGTGTTGTATTTACATTTGAATTCATCCAAATTTGCTCCAACCGAGTTTTACATAATAATGAAAATATACAGAAATTTGGAAAATGTCTAATCCCTCATTATAAGCCCTTAGACCAATCTCCAATCAAAAGGTTGAAGTGGCTTAGACGGATGCTTTGAAGCAAATGTTTGCTTTAGTAACTCTATAATTTCCACCAATATGCCAAATTTCCTGTTCGTGGCCTAAGTAACTTCTGTGATATGGCTCTAGCCCACTTTTGGAACCGGTTCGGAACTGGTTCTGAACCACTAAAATATCCAACTCCGTAATACTGTAATACGTAAGACAAAATTTTAAGCTCGTAGCCACAACATCTTCAGAGATTTGACTCTGAACCAATTGTGAACCGGTTCGAAATTGGTTCTGAGCCAGCTAAATATTATATTTCATTCCATAACTTTAATAGATTCTGAGATATTGAACCGGTAATCTACCCAACTCCATATTTTCAACTTATGGACCATATTTCAAGTTTTTAGCATAAAGCAGCTAGCTGAGTAATGGCTCTTATGGCACCACAGTTGAACCGGTTTGAAACTGGTTCGGAAGCAGTCAAAGTTTATTTTCAATTTTGACTATGCCTCCTCCCGCCCCCGCAATTTAGAAAAAGCGTCATATTTCGCACAGTTATAAAGATAGATGTCTTGTACCTTCTAGACATATTTAGCAATCAGAATAACTTATCGATCCGCCAAATAAATGGTGAAGATCGGATGAATGGTTTACGTGTTATGATCAAAAGACTGTTCGCAGCTACAGCGCAGTAGCAGCGCTGCTTTCAGCTGCTACTGTGGCATCAAAATTTATGCTGAGTGTATAATTTCGTTGGTACAGAGTATGTTAAAGTCGGGCAAGACCGACTTTTTCCTTGTTTTTAAGTGTAAAATATTGGCTTTTTAATGATATTCAATATACACGCAAGCAAGCAAAAAAACAACATACATGCACTTTTATATATACCCAACATATGTATAGATTATAATCTGACAGTACCAATATTGACTACCCATATTTCAGACTCGATTTTATGCTTCACCCATCCAATTATTCAAAATGGTACAAATTGCCCCCAAATATTTCTGTCTAGAGCACCTCAAATTCGTCATCTCCCTGCTGTCCGATTTCTAGCTGACGACTGTGGGGCATTTGAATATGGGCCAGTCTAGGTTAATAAATGTGTGATTCGTATATTAATGGCTCTCCGACACGTGAATAATCCAAATTAATTGAATTTATATAAAGTGTGATTGGCAATTGACGACCATTTGAGCTGAGTCAGTTTGCGGTGCGGACGTGTTGCTTGTCAGTGAACAAATCGAAAATGCCTCCGAATTCCGGAAAAGATGCGGTAGCGCCGAAAACGTACACGCATGAGACCACGGGTGTTCTCTTCGAAGCGGATGCCGAAACCGTAGATGGTGGCCTGGACAAGGATATTGCGCCGCTGCGGACAGCAGATCCGATTAAACTAAAGCTGGTCTGGCTAAATGTGTTCGCGTTTGCCTATTTGTATTTGGCCTCCGTCTATGGCATTTGGTTGCTGTTCACTTCCGTTAAGTGGCCCACTGTGTTCTTTACGATCTTCGCCTTGCTCTTCTCCAGCCTTGGCATCTCGGGCGGAGCGCATCGTTTGTGGACCCATCGTACCTTCAAGGCGAACTTACCTTGTCAGTTGATCTTTCTCTTTATGAATACGATGGCTTTTCAGGATGCGGTGTATATCTGGGCACGCGATCATCGTGTACATCACAAGTACTCGGAAACTGATGCGGATCCCTATAATTCGGAACGCGGTTGGTTCTTCTCCCACATCGGCTGGTTGCTGGTCAAAAAACATCCCGAAGTGACGGCCAAGGGTAAAGAAATTGATCTATCCGACTTGGAAAGGGATCCTTTGATCATGTTCCAGAAGAAGTATTATTACATTCTGATGCCAATTTGCTGCTTCCTGCTGACTACAGTCATTCCCATGTATTTCTGGGGAGAAACCTTCAGCAATGCATGGCATGTGGCCACTCTGTTCCGTTGGTGTTTGAGTTTGAATCTGATTTGGCTGGTGAACAGCTCGGCCCACATGTATGGCAAGCGTCCGTACGATAAATCCATCAGTCCCACAGATGAATACTTCCTAGTTTGGCTGCGATTCGGCGAGGGTTATCACAATTATCATCATGTGTTCCCCTGGGACTATAAGAGTGCTGAATTGGGAAAGTATTCCAGGGATATAACCACATATTTGATACAATTCTTTGCCTGGTTGGGCTGGGCCTATGACCTGAAGAGTGTGTCCACGGAAATGGTGAAAAAGCGAGTACGACGAACTGGCGATGGTACACATCCGGTCTGGGGATGGGGCGATAAGGACTTGCCCCACGAGGATGTAGCCGGTGCGACTATTACACACCCAAAGGGGGAATAGAAATGATTTATAGATAAAAAGTGAATAACAAATTAAAAGGAAATGGAAATCCTTTTTTTTTTGTTGTGGAATTTTAATATTTTGTAAATTCATTTTATTTTTAAAATTTATTTTTATTTTTTATTTTAAATTTAGCAAACTTTTGCGTAATAAATATTTTCCTACAATATTTTACTCGTAAGAGCAACTGTGCATAGTGATTTCTTAAACCAAACGTTGTTTTGACTTGTGATTCTGTTCATTTAGTTGTGACAGGTTAGGAATTGAATGACTGGAGGTGATATTTACAGGGTGAGGCGACCCAGGGTGAGGCTATATTCTTCTATTTTCCATCCCACAGATGGATGCTCTTTAGTCTCGTTCGAGAAGAATTACATTCAAGAACTAGCACATCCTTTTTCCCTAGCCCAGCTTCTTCGGCGGTGTGTTTACTTGAATGTGATTGATAATAAATTAATAGTGAATCACAGAACCGAACCGAAGCCGCAGCTCAGTAAGCTCCAAAGAAGATGCAATGAACCATAAAGCAGGTGCCTGCTCATAGGCACTTATCTCCCCCATTCCCCAGGTTTAATATCCCTTTAGAGAGTGTGAGTTATGCAGGCTCTTTTTACCAGACTTACTGAGTAATACCATTGGCTGGCTGAGTTCACGATTCACTTGAAGAACTATGTAAGTGCATCTCCCACCAAACAGACACACTTGCTCCTTACCATAATTGCATAAATTCAGTCTGCAAAGGTGGCCATAAGATGGTGCTGCGGGTCTTAGATAGGTTTGTCACGCACAGCGGGCATATCTGAGGTGAAAAGGCTATACAGTGTGGGGTCTAGCACGCAGCCTTGAGATAATCCTACTCAAATGCTCTTCTTCTGGGATGCAAGTTCTTCTGGCTGTCAGTGAGAAGAGACTTGGGGATAGAGCGTTCCCTGTCATAGGCGTCAAATGCTTGTTGAATATCCAAGTACGCTGCCACAACGCACTCCTTGGCCTGCAGTTCTTCTAGGACAAAATGTACTACGCTGTGTAGCTGCTCCGCTGTGCTGTGTCAAATGCCAAAAAGCTGATGTTTTCCCAGATTCTCTTTAGGATGCTTCTCTTCAGCTATTTGCCAAAGGCTGGCAGTCCGGCTAATTCATCCGAAATTCCAATTAAACTTTTTAAGAGTATCGATGAAACTTACCAAATTTATAAAGTTTCATTTCCTAATGCTAAGCGTTTTGCGTCTTAAAACTCTTCTGTGAACTGAACCGAACCGCTTTGCTTGGTGGTTTTTGGTTCGGTTTAGCACTTGCAAATCAACTCCGCTACGGTTTGTGGTTTGGCTTATCAGCGGAACTCGGGGTTTCCTTAGCGAAAACTATACCCAAACTATTTAAATAAAATACTTCAAATAATCCTAAAAAATATCTTTCAAGCTCTATAAAAATTCAAGGCTTGTTTTCTTTCATACGAGCATTTGGTATTGCTCTGCAGGAAGAACAAGGAAAATCCTAAATGGGCTGTGTAAGTTGTGTAACATGGGCCTTCTATTATAATGATGGGCTACCAGCAATATCTAAGAATCACCCTGGACACCTAAAAGCTAGCATCGAAGTGCTTTTTATTGGTTAATTCCCAAAGAAAATGGGTTTCAATTCCACAGCAATGATCAGCGCCACATGAAAGCCCTTCACGCAGCTCTCCAAATAATTTTTGCATTATGTTTTGGTCTTCTTTAAGTCCATTTTAAAGTTCGGTGCATAGTTTTTGACCATTTGGACACGGGTTTCGTATAAAAGTTCTCATAGTAAGGTTATTCATCCAACCGATTTAACTAATTATTTGGTATTAGCCCATGATATTGTATCAACGCCAACTACAGCATTATATAAAGATCAAGGGCAACACTGCGTGTAAGTAATATAAAAACCTTTGGAGCCTCTGGGCGCCCATTAGAACATAAAATTTTTCGCTTACTTTTTTTCCCTCTGTAAATAGACACCATAAATTACAAATCATTTGTCCCCTTAGACTTTGTATGCATTAAAGTGCCCTCTACTGGCAAAATCAACACTCTAACAGGGCCGCAGACAGTGTATTTCCCGAGACTTTTAGGTGTTTCCAAATCTAAAGAGACCCTTGAAACGACAGGATCGGTCCTAAGCCCCATTATAGGGGATAAACTTCATTTTAATGCACATATAAATACCTCTAGAAAAATCACAAAATTCTTAATACTTTTTGAACAAACCTCGTATATCATTAAATTCAAATGCATAGTTGACTTCAATTGACCCACGAAGCAAATTCGCATAGCGATTGGCGCGTTTTCATTTGCATTTGCTGATTTCCACTTCGACACACAACTCGAAAAGTTCCGAGTTGCATACACTGAGAAACAAAAATGAATCTATAATCTAGATTGAAATTCTCATTTTCGAGAAGATTGCAATCTTAAATAAAAAAGTGCCTCCAGTGGGGTTTGAACTCGCGACCTAAGGCAACTGTTTGATTATCTTTAACACTGGGCTGAGAGGTTTTACTCAGTTTCGCAGCGGCGCCGGCATTTGGCTGGTGGTCGAGATGGTTAAGTTGCCACGCAAGTTCGTGTTAAGTTGTCCCCCGAGGTACCGAGTTCAAACTCCGGACGGGGAAAGTTGAAAATATAAATTCATACGGTGTTAAAATAAATCAAAAATAATTTTTTTTTAAATTTTTTTCATTCTAAAAATGAGATTGTTTCATCTTAAATTCGAGGAGAAACGATCTTAGTCCAAGAAATTGAGATTATAATCACGGGTTGAGATTTTCCCTGCTTTGAGCATTTTTGTTACCGTTTCGTCTCGGTTGCGAGACTTTAATCTTGGTTTTAGATTGATTTTTTTCTCAGTGTATATTTATTACAAATAAAAATGTGGAAAAGTGTGGAAAACTCAGCGGGTGGCCGCACACATAGCTTGGGCTCTCTCTCTCTCTCTCTCTTTAACTAGAAACCATACTTTCAGGCCACATCTGAGAATTGTGGTATGCAATTTATGATCAAATACTTGCTTTGGTCACACTAATTAGTGGGTCTTTGGCAACGGAAGTTTGGCGGGGCATGTTGCATAATTTAGGTTGTCTCGCGCATAAGAAATTCTTTTTGGCTCTGAGCTGCGATAATTTTAGCCTGACTCAAAACGCCCACACAAAAGGAGCGAAGGCGAAGCACAGGGGCTGGTTGTGGATGCTTAATTTCCTGGAATGAATCAATGCTCTGGGCTATGCTAATATATATAAAGAAAAAGGTTGCGGTAGAATGCTGAAGTGGGAATACCCTTTGTGGTTATGATTAGAAGATGTTGGTTCTCCATGAGATTAATATTCTAATTGTCAGAAAGAAAAGGCAAATCTGAGTTTGGTATCCAAAGGCATTTGGTTTGCTTAAAATTGAGTCTCACTCTTTAACTTCTAAATATTTCAGCCCAAAGCCTAAGCCAAGCGACTCTAACAAGCCAGCGTATCATTAAATATATTCTGTGTTGTTTCACAAATCGTTTTGACTTTGCATAATTGGCACAGTAAAGTTGGCGGTGAAATTTATATATAGGTCTTAATTTATAATATTATAAATTATATAAATATAGAGAAAGAATGTTAACCAAGAAGCTTCCCCCACGTCGACATTTGTCCACACAAGTCAAGCAGGATCTGAAGAGAGCTTTGCAACCGTTTCATGTGCGAGTCCTGAGTGCCGTTCAAAGGAACTTGGGGTGAGTCAGCATGAGTCATTTATTCTATACCTAAAATTGTTTTCTATGTAGAAGCTCCTATGCCTTTGATGCACACCTAAAACCCAATGTGGAGCATGGCATGACGTAAGGGAAAACAATCCTTGGAATTTCTTGACTTCTTTCTCCCACCTCTTCACTAGAGACTCGGAGACCTTTATAAGCCTAATCAAATGTGCCTTTGGTACGGGCTGCCTGGCCATGCCCCAGGCATATTATAGGGCCGGCTGGCTGGTCGGTTTGCTAAGCACCGTTCTGCTTTGTTCCTTTGTGATCTATGCGATGCATGTGTTGGTAGAGTTGTGGCCAAGTTGTGTACCCCTTTGCCATTTGTATGAATTTTCGATCCTTAGCTAAATGATATAAATACTTTGTGTGGGCGTTACAGAGTTGCCTTACTCAACTATAGTGAGACCATGGAATTGGCCATACTTAGTGGTCCACATTGGATTCAGCCGTTCAGCAAGCCCTTGGGGTAAGTTAAAGCTTGATCTAAGAATTCAATTTTCATTTATTCTGCTTTAGTTACCTGGTGGATATATTCCTGTGTATGTATCATTTTGGCGTGGATTGTGTTTATGTGGTGTTTATAGCCAAGAATCTGAAATATTTGGGTGACATTTATTTCTATCCCCTGGACATGCGTTTATATATGGCCTTGTTGACGTTACCCTTGCTGCTAACCTTTCTCATTCGAGATCTCAAGTATCTGGTGCCATTTGTAATCATTTCCAATGTGCTGATTTTAGTCAGTATGTTTTTGGCTCTTTTTTCGTAATGTAATCAATATTAAATAATGGAATCTTTCAACAGGCTATGGCATTATATTTACTTATTTATTAGGCAATTTGCCAAATCTATCAGAACGCAAGGCTATACAACATTGGTCGCACTATCCTTTGTTATTTGGCACTGTACTATTTGCCATTGAATCGGTGGGGGTGGTAGGTAATTGTATCAAATTTGTATACTCATAAATTGTTAATGCTATTTCCAGATATTGGCATTGCAGCGTAATATGCTGACACCTGAACATTATTTGGGATCCTTTGGTATACTCAATCGAGCCATGTTCATAGTGGTAATATGTTATGCCATTTTCGGATTTATGGGGTATTGGCATTATGGTGATGGGACGGCCAGCTCTGTATTGAACAATTTACCCTTAAATGAGACGTAAGTAAAAACTTCTACTTGGTGATATTAACCATAAAATGCTTACTTCTATATTCTATTCTATTCGAAATAATAACTGAGATATAGACTTGAAACACATTTGAACTGTCTCAGCCGAATGGTTTCGAGCCGAGAAAGCATATAACTTCAAAGTACCAACCAACACCACAAGTTTTCAATTCGAAGTACAAGGAATATCGGAGACACATCTCTAAACTTGTCCTGAACCAGACCGATTTAAATATCAAAGCTGAAATGATTTCTGAGATATGCTCTAAACCATGTTGGAATCGTTTCCAGCCGCAGTCTCAGTCTTGAGACATAGCCTATGTTTCTAAAACGATATCCTAAATTTCTTATGAGTTCTACAATCTTGGAGTTCTCAAGTGGCTCGATGGCTCAAATGGCTTGGCATTCAATAAGTCTGCTGATGATCAGAGGCTGTGACTACCACTAAACAGACCTACTGTTCAGACCAGCACAATAATCCACATAATATACTCAAAAATATTTGTTGATTTGTGTTGTTTGTTGAATTCTAACGAACCGTTGATCTTGAGCAGGTTAACAGCCACTTTGACTATAACAAATAGAGGTCTCTTATACCCATATATAGATGCAATCCCATAAAGTTAATTTACAAAGACTTCTCCAGATCATAACTCAGGGCTTGCCAGCAGGTTTTCCAAGAAATTTCTAAAAGAAGTGGAGCTTGGGAACTTGGTGTGTCGAAGTCTGACAAACTGATTCCAAGCTGGGGAGTCGGTGAAAACTGAAGGGTTGTAACTATGTCTGGGACAAGGGAACCTTCTCGGGGCCTCTTCGATGGTAACCAGAGGGATATGAAAACCAAAGCATATAGTTGCCCTAGAAATCTGAGAACTGGTGTGCAAGAATTCATGCTAGATTTCAGTATTTTCTTCTTGGCTCTAAACGATTCCTTGATGCGAAGCAGATGGAATGCTAGGATGCTGTTGAGTAAATAAATCGAATTGATAAAAATTCAATTCGTTTATCGTAAAATTGTCTTGTATTGTTAGAAATGTAAAATTTCTCATCTCATCCTTCTCCTCATCTAGTCTGCCGCAGTGCGTTTTGGCCATGTTTGCGGTTGGCATCTTCTTCAGTTATGCTCTCCAGGGTTATGTCACCGTCGACATCATTTGGCGTCACTATATGGAGCCGCATTTGATGGAGAACTCCACCATCTCATTGGAATATCTAGTGCGCATTGCTTTGGTCATAGCCTCCGTATTGTGTGCCATTGGTTATCCGGACTTTGGACTTCTGTTGTCGTTTGTGGGCTCCTTTTGTTTGGCCCAATTGGGTCTGATCTATCCGGGTATAGTGAATTTGTGTGTGTGGTATGCCGAGGGCTATGGTCGCTGTAAAGTGATACTCTGGCGTTCCCTGCTGTTCATTTTGGTTGGTCTGTGCGGAGGAGTAGCCGGCACAGTGGCTTCTCTTAGGGCGATGACAGAGGAATATTCGAGTTCCAGTTGAATAAATGTTGCCTCTGACATTTCAGTTATAATTTTGGGTTTGTTCATTGGGGAGGGGAAAATTTCTAAAAGTGAAATGAACCAGGATAATGCGTATAATCCGTATGAGCATCGCAATGTGGAGAAGCCGCTCTCGTAAGATGAAGTCACATTAGGGATCTTAATTTATCTGTGTCTGTTTCTCAGTAACTGCGAAGCCATGATATCGCTGCTGAAATGTGCTGTGGGTACGGGCATATTGGCAATGCCTCTGGCCTTCTCATTTGCAGGTATCATTGGCGGCGTGATCTTTAGTATATTAACCACCATACTTCTAATACATGGCATGATTCTATTGGTGAGTCAAGCTATCTGTTAAATAATTCCAACTTGAGCCCTTTTTTTTTGGTCTCAAAGATCAATTGCATGGTGGAGTGTGCACGTCGGCAGGAGATGCCCTACTGCACCTATTCAGACACCATGGCATTTGCCTTCACCCAGGGTCCTCGCTGTTTCCGCTATTTCTCAAAGACGGCAGGTTTGATGGTGAATATCTTCATATGTCTGTCCCATTATGGCATTGCTGTGGTGTACACGGTGTTTGTGGCCAGGAATGCCAAACAGTTAATTGATTTCTGGTCTGGGACATCGAGCTTGGCTATATGGGCCTACATAGGCATGGTGGGACTGTTGCTGCTGCCACTGTTTCTAGTGCGACACATCAAGAATTTGGTGCCTTTTGCGGCGGCGGCCACTACCCTATTGTATTCCGGATTCTTTATAATCTTCTACTATCTATTTCGTGGCCTACCCTCAATCTCTGATCGTGAAATGTTTGGCAAGTTGGAGAACTGGCCGCTGTTCTTTGGTATTGTGATGTTTTCGGTGACCTCTGTGGGAGTGGTGCGTATTTGGGCCACGAACAGACACACACTCTTACTCGAACTCTTTCCTACTCTCCTCAGATGTTGGCCGTAGAGTCTAAAATGCGTAAGCCGGAGCAGTATGTGGGCTGGTTTGGTGTTCTAAATCGTGCCGCTGTTATCATTGTCTTATCAAATCTAAGCTTTGGCGTTTGGGGATATTGGCGTTATGGTAACAGTGTGGCTGGCGGCGTTACCCTTAACATACCCACCGAAGAAATGTGAGTTGGGCTTGGCCGACCTCATTTCCAAATCACTTGTAACTTCTGCCCCGTCCAAAGACCTGCGCAGTGCTCCAAACTGTTTATAGCAGTGGCCATCTTTCTGACCTATCCCCTGAGTGGTTATGTTCCCATCGAAATTATTGTCTATCAATGTATGCTTAAGAAACGTGAAGTGAAACATCCACTTCGCATTGAGTACATCGTACGTGTTCTGTTTGTCGTGGTGGTCACACTCAATGCCATAGCATTTCCAAATTTGGGACCACTTTTGGGCCTGGTCGGCTCTCTGACCATATCGATTTTAAATCTCATCTTTCCGGCCTGCATCGATATATGTCTGTGCTATTCCTCGTCATATGGCCGGATAAAATGGAAGCTTTGGAAGGATTTATTCCTGATTTTGGTGGGCCTGTTTGTGCTGATATATGGAATATATAATGGAATACTCGATATAGTGGAAGAGTACTGTCCCTCGTGCAATATTCAGTCTAAAGCGAAGGGCGGATATCATCCGTTTGATGATGACGATGCACTGTGTTAAGTTCCTAAAATCTAAATTAATGGCTGACCCTACAAGAGTGCAAAATTTAGAGTCAATGTAAATTATTTAAAAATAATGATATATAAATATTTTATGATTTTTTATTAAAACTTTAAGTGGTGCTCTCTTGTGGCGTCACCATTTGGTAGAAATTAATTGTGAAAATAAAGATTTGAAAAAAGAGGGAGACTTTGATTCAATATTGGAGTGAAATTTGACACAGATAATGTTTGGACTGTTTCAAATGTGTGTATAAAAATTCGAGAAAAGGCTGAAATAGCTTTTTATGACCAAATGTTGAGTACTTATTGGATTGGCTAGACCAAATAGAGTTGGTTCAATCGAAAAACTGGGGTCTAATACATCTATTGTAACACTGAAAAATCGCGAAAGTATAAAAAAACGAAAGAGCTACGCTATTTCGTCTGTGCCGAAGTTTTTATACCCTTGACCACTGAAATATTTTCAAAAAATACTCTTCTCCCATTTTCCGACCGATCGTTCGTATGGGAGCTATATGATCTAATCATCCGATTTGGCCAAAAATTTTTAAAATTATGTCAAAGCATGTGAAACAAACAAATACAACATTGCAGGATGCTACCATTAAAAACAAAAAAGTTTTTCTAACTAAGACTGTTTTTCAGACCTATCTTTTGTATGGCAGCTATACCATATAATTGTCCGATTTTAATAATACTTGGTAGAATTACAAAAAAAACCTAGAAAACCTACAATAACAAAGTTTGGCGATGTTTCCATTGAAAAGAAAAAAGTTTTTCTCACTAAAACTGGTTTTCCGACCGATTGTTCCCATGGGAGCTAAGATATATAGTCATCCGATCCGGTCAGTTCCGACATATTAGTAGAGTGCAGCAAAAAGAAGACTCTGTGCAAAATTTCAGCTCGATAGCTTTAAAACTGAGAGACTAGTTCGCTTAGAAACAGACTGACTTCCTTCTTTTCGCAAAATCAGAAAAAATACCCTTAAAATCAAATGCGATTTTGCTTGGAATCATCTAGTCTTAGTGTAGGTCGAGTTTGTGTTTAAGTCAAAATGTTGTACTCAAACACAGACCCATCCGAAAGTGGAAGTTGCAACCAATTCTTTCCCGCAGTGTAGGTATGTCAGCAACATGTTGCCTACGAACTGACAATACGTTGCCTAACTGACTGACTGACTGACTGACTGGCTGACGAACTAGACAGACCTAGACAGACCTCTGTATGTAAGCGGTACCTTTAATTGCCAAATAAAATAACAAAACGAAAAAGAAAAACATTTGTGACTAAAAGCCCAAAAGCCACTTGTGTGTTGCTGCCGCCAACACAGTGCAGCTACCTCAGGCACAACGACAGCACCTGCTACAGCAACAGCAGCAGCAGCAGCAACAACATGCAGCATCCAACAACGGCAGCAACAGCATTAATATTAATTAAATAAACGTTAATTCAGCGCATTAATGCGTAATAAATAATGCTCGTTTTGAGCAAAAATTAATGCATAAAACGCTACTTATCGCTGACGATGCCGACGCCACGCCAGGCCACGCCACGCACTTTTATCTGTGTCAACACAGTAAGCCGCGCGCGGACGCAGTGGTGGAGGAGGAGCACGAGGAGGTGGAGGAGGAGGAGCCTGACAAACGCATTGTCAATAGCATTATAGATCCGTTTGGTTGCCCACCGAGAGGAGCTGGAGTCGGAGTCGGAGTCAGAGTCGTCGCCGTTGCCGTCGTGCAATTACATGTCTGTGACAAGAATTTTAAATGAAAATCGCTGCGCGGTTGCAACTGGACAAATGATTCAAACTTTCGCATTACGTGTGGAAAATGTTGAAAATTGTGTGTGTGCGGGGCGCCGCCAGGCTAGGATCGATTTTTTTGTGCGCTTTGCATGCCCAAGGCGAGTGGCGATGGCGACGCATGAAATTAGAAAGGCATTATGGCAAATCTTTCGGTTTATTTATCAGCAATTTGTCAGTTTGCAGCCAGATGCAGCGGCGTTTGAGATTGAAGTCACTTGACTTTCTAATGCAATGCACAATTGACACACACACCAACACACACACACACACGCGCGAAATACCTGAGTGAAGGGTTGGTTCGGTATTTTGAAAATACTATTTTGAGAAAATTTTTCGAAATTTTGTATATCCTTCAAAAGTTTTTAGTGCATATATCAGCCCTGCCCTCATTTTGTTTACCTTCTTTAAAGTTTTACGATTTAGAGACCAAAATTGGTTTCAAAACTTTTTCGAAAGTGAATTTGGGATCGCGGATTACTCTTGAACAGCATGTGGAGCTGAGTTGATATATCTAGATGCGCCTATCCTTGCCCAACCAAACTATACTTTGCAAGTAACCCGCAAATACACCAAATAATATAATAAAAATACAGAATAATAATATTCGGTACACTTGCCGGAACTGGCAGCATCTTATGATGACAAAATATACACTTCAAACTAAATATCTCTAAGAGAAATCATAAATTTCCGAGAACGATCTTAATTTTGTAAATCTTAAAACGAGATTAAGTTCTCAAAAATGTACCTAACATGGACGACTGAATTAAGAAAGCTTATTCATAAATGGTGTATTCAAAAACTACCTACGTAACCGACATGTTGAAAGAAATGTATTAAAAAACAAATGTACTAAAAGTTCTGTCTAAAATATGACATATTATTACTAGACAAACCCATTCGAATACTGGTTAGGCAATGTTTTTTTGAAGCTCTCTCAAGGGAGCGCTTGTTGGTCGTGTGCGCTAAGATGCAGTCAAAATCCTGGATTCAAATTCTAGCCTAGGTAAAGTTAACCAAAACTTAATGTTTAAATCAAGCCAAATTTAAATTAAGTGGGGAGTGGGAGTTGTGTTTTGGTGTCTCTTCCCCCCACACATCAATAGAAAATGTGTGTTTAACATTTGATTTTTTTCTGTATTGACCAGAACGGCCTTCAATATTCCAAAAGCAAGAACTGAGGGTAAGAATGATAAGAAAAAAGAATCTTTCCAAGCACGAAAATGCACGTTTTCGGTACACTAAAGCTGGAGCTTTATCTGGGTGTAGGAACGATGGGTCGGTTACCATTTTAAGTGGGAAAAACTTGTATGGTTATTAGTTGAGAACCAGCTTTGTGTCTGTTTGTTTTGATGACATTTTTATAATTTTATAAAGTTGTATCGAAATCGGATAAAATATATATTATAGCTTCCATAGAAAAGATAATTCTAAAAGTAAAGTCAAGGCAATAAAAAGATTTCTTTCAATGTTAAAGTCTTCAGATATGGTTTAACATCATTTTCTAAAGTTTTATTCAAGTCAGATGACTATAGCACAGCCAAAATAGGTTGGCAAACCATTTAAAGTGATCAAACGTGGTATGATTTTAGTGAAAACGTCTGACAATTTTGCTATACTTAGGACCGATTTCTCCTCTTCTACAAAGCTGCTATGTGTCAGATAAACTAAGATTTTGCTCTGTTATTTGTAGGTTTATGTGACAGATGGCTCTATTTGGTAGATTCGAAAACGGCCCTTAGTTTTCTAAAGTTTTTCATGGCTCCTTGAAGTTTGATCAAAACCGGAAAGTATATTCTTGTCTTTCGAGGTCTGAAAGTCTTTGTAAGAAAATCTTATTTGTATTCAATGTAAAGTCTCAAAATTTGACATTCCAGCAAGCTTTCCTCTATTTACAAAAGATCTACTTACATTGGACAACAGGCTACCCAAATGTTATTACAAATTTGTATGCAAGCTAATTAGCATTTTATTCCAACAACAAAATATAATACAGCCACATTCTAACAAAATGTTCTTTTTTTTTTTGAATGTGTGCTTGGATCTCTCTTCGGTTCTCAAGCTATGTCTTGATCTCCGCCTAATCTTTTCTCCCGTACTCTGCTATAGCATCCACAATAGCCGCATAAGTGCCATAGACTAGTATCACAGTGCCTATAATAATAAGTAAAATATCTTTCCACAATTTCCATCTGATCTTGCCATATCCATGATCATCCCTATAGTATAAACACATTTCGATGCAAGCGGGAAATATTAAATTCAGCACGGATATGGAAAAAGCTCCAACCAATGCCAAAAGTGGACCCAAATTGGGAAATGCAATCGCATTGAGCGTGCTGAGGATGACAAACATAATACGCAAAACGTACTCGATCAAATGGGGATGCTTCACTTCACGTCCCTTGGTTACATAGTGATTCATGATAATGTCAATGGTCACATAACCACACAGCGGATAGGTCAGGAAAATGGCAAGGGCTATGAGGATCTTGGACAATTGCGAAGCGCTGTGGGGAGTGGACAAAAAAGAGATTAGGAATCATATAAGTTAATTCATTTACATTTCACCAGCTGGTAGATTCAGGGTCACGCTACCCTTCACCTCCTCACCATAGCGCCAATAGCCAATGAGGCCAAAAAACACATTCGTTATTATAACAAAAACTGTGCCACGATTCAGCACGCCCCACCAGCCAAGATACTTCTCTGGATGAGCCATCTGCGCCTCTATGGCTATCATCTGATATTTAAAGCATTCAGCATAGATTTCGATTCAATTTGGGTCAACTTACCACGCCCACAGAGGTCACCGCAAACAGCACAATACCAAAGAATAGGGGCAAGCCTAGCGGATCTGCAAACAACTCCCGATCCCCCAAATCCGGCAATCCTCTGAACAGATAATAAAATATAATGCCGAATCCTGTATAAATTACAATATTCGCCAATATATTAAAGGGTACCAAATACTTCAAATGCCGGATAAGAAACAGCGGCAATATACACAATCCCACGCCGGCGATATAGATGCGCACATCGGCACCCTTTGTATAATAGTCCATGAATTGTTTAATATTTTTACCCACGAAAACCAAATAAACCACAGCCACACCATAGTGCGTGAAACCAAGGACTCCATCGACCAAATAACCCGCAGCCTTGGAGCAATAGCGACACCAATTCGGTCCCTGGCTAAACGCATATGACATGGTTTCTGGGAAGGTGCAGTAGGGCACCTCTTGCCGTCTACTTGACTCGACCATGCAAGAGATCTGGAAAGGATTTGAATGAGTTTTTGTAAGGCTCTCAAATAGAAAACGAACCAGCAGATGCATGCCATGTATAAGCACTATGGTGCTAATGATGGTCAGTATGGTACCACCGACAGTGCCGGAATTAAGATAGGCCAGGGGCATGGCCAAAATGCCCGTGCCAATGACACACTTGAGCAACGAGACAAACGCATCACAGTTACTGGCACACAAAAAAGAGGACAGAGTTTCTAAGATGATTCTTTAACAACAAAAAACGGAAAGGAGTCTTAACTCACGAAAGTGGATTCTTCACATCACGGTTTTCATACGGATTATAGGGGCTGCAATGAAAGGCAGGAAGGGGGTTAGCCAAGCAAAATCTTACCACACAAAGGTGGTGACTTACCTAGACGCCATAGCATCGACCAATCTACAATTTGTAGAATAAAATGTGTTAGCAATTTTTCAACTGACATTAATTCCAAAAGTTCTTTTTAGGTATGTGAAATACGAACGTTTTTTCCAAAGTCAAGAGCCGATTCCTGGCAAGATATATGCGGGGGTTTGGCATAACTTTCACAACTTAATTATAGCCACTGCTTAAGCCCGTCGAAGACATTTCATGTCTATAATTAGCTTAGGTCATAAATTAAGCGCCAGTTCAGGGGTCACCCGCACCAGCACCTGCCGCTATCTGCGAAGTGCCGGCCCAGACAACAGACGACGATGCTTTATCGATGACGATGATGTTGCATTGGCATTGGCAATGGCGTTGGTAATTCCCTCATTAGGTGGTCAGTGGCAGCAGCCTGGCATGTGGCATGCAACCTGCTTGCATCCGAGACTGTGGCCTGAGCCTGTTTGTCTGGCCACTTGCCACAAGTCAGCCCACTTAACGATGCTCCGGAATTTATGCCGATATGGTAATGCATCCTACGGTCCGCCGCCGCCTCATTATGCCATTGATGGACTGCAGTTGAGCGTTTGGATTGCGTAATTTATTGTTGAGGCCTTTGTGGCTTGATAAACTGGTGACCAGAAATGGTCAATGGGTTCGACATGGAGCAACATTTTTTGCCAACGCCTGCCCCAAGCAAACACAAATATCACTTTCTGTCAAATCCGCCGAGGCACTGCGGCGACTTTGGGGGATTGGGATTGCGAGCGGTGCACAATTATGGCTCTAATTAGCTACGTCCGCAGCATGCAAAAGTCCTCCGTCTCCCGGCTGATGATTTCCATGGAAATCGTTGAGCCGGCACACCACACCACCTGTGCCTGTGACTGTGCCCAAGAACTGGGGGGTTCAAAAGGTTAAACAGCCTGCAAGGAAATAAGTTCTGCGTAAGATTGCAACCCAAGTGCCACAAATCATTCCCAGCCCCAAGATCTGTGAGGCAACCAATTTGTGTTCCGTTGCCTTGCCGTTTGTATAAATCAATTGGCTGGTGGTGGACCAGCGACTCCCAGCCCGGACGCGACAACCCGCTGTGCGGTGTCTATTGCCATGGCCATCCTATAAATTGCCAAAGCCGAAGCACCTCTCCCGATCATCTCCTCCTAATGCCTTATGTGTGTTTGGTCTATGATTTCTGCTGTTTCACTTGTTTTTAGTGCGTGAGTTTGGCCATGATTGGTCTATAAATTTTCTAGTTTATGGCATGGCACCCCAAAGGCCTACGCCCCCGACGACACTGATGGATTGCCCTCACCTTATCGATTCCACCAAATGTTTGCTTATCGAAATATTTCACCGAGTACCCCCAGAATGCTTGTTAAAATATTTGCACAATTTAACGGTCAGTGTAAATAAACCAAAACACACACACAGAAACAGCGAAAGGCAGAAGGGTTCAACCCACCACAAAACTCTCCATAATGATAAAGCCGGTGGCCAGGCCTTGACCTAACCAAAGACCAAAACTGACTTGCAGTCAGAGTTAAGTAAATGTCATTCGTTCATTTGCTGACATGAGGAAGCCCTGTCGCTGGTTCCAAGTTGTAGGAGCCACAAACGAAGCCGCCAACTTGCAATCAGTAAACCAAATTATTCTCTACACTTGGAAAAATAAAATGAACTGAAAGAGTTTTGGGTGCGGTGTGTGTTGCCTACAGTTAGTTGAGTTGCATATTATGTTGAAAGGGAAATCAAGTATAAATATTCGTTGAGAATTACAAGGGGTCAATTCATTTGAGTTTACAAAGATGGAGCAATGCTTCAGTTTATCTGACTTGCTGGCTTTCAGTGTTCCAGTAAAGTTAGAGCCAAAGACTTACAAAGATTTTTGGTTTGAGGTTCGGATTTGGCTTGGTTTGGTTTGGTTCAGAACAGGCTTACACCCCTGGTTCGGAATTGGCTTGGTTTGGTTTGGTTCAGAACAGGCTTACACCCCTGGTATAAGAACTTGAGTTTTATACTCTAAGCCGTAGGTACATGGAGTATTATTAGTTTGTGAAAAAGTATGTAACAGCTAGAAGAAAGCATCTCCGACTCCACTAAGAATATATATTCTTGATCAGCATCAATAGCCGAGTCGATATAGCCATGTCCGTCTGACCGTCTGTCTGTCCGTTTGAACGCACAGATCTTAGAGATGGTTTGACATGTATCGGACATATGCTTCTTATGTCTGCAGGCATATCAAGTTTATTTGCAATTTTGGCCACGCCCCCGCAATTTGAAAAATTCGTAATTTCTCCCACAGTTTTTAAGATAGATGGTTCGTACCTTCTAGACATATTTAGTAATCGGTATAACTTATCGTACCGCCAAAAGAATGGTGAAGATCGGATGAAGATCGGATGTTGGAGTGATATATTCGAACATATCATTCGATTGATACTAAATATCGCGATCTTTTTTTTCTGTGCACCAAATCCGTTTGCTGGCTCAGCCTACCCAACCGTACATATGATAATGTTCAGTGTGACCGACTTTTTTGAATACGTCATAAGAAACTTTATCGAATGAATGTATGTAAATCATAGTCATAGAACAGCTTAACGCCTCAAACCAACGAGCGCACTCACCAGCACAATTATCTAACATAAATCATAAAAAGAAAAAGTGTTTGGCTGCTCTGGTGATAGTTTTTCAACACAGCACAACTATCGATCCTTTTTATTGGCGGAAGTTTTAAATTTTTTACTGCAAACAGCCAAATAAAATCAATTACAAACTATAAAATTGTTATATGACTGTCGTCAATAACACCCATGACACCTGGAGTCTACGTTTTCTGTAAAAAAAAATGTATTGGGCTTTAGCTGTTTGTGGTCGAAAGCAGAGCGAGAATGTACACAACAAACTCGAAAGTCCGAGTGGCCAGCTCCTGCTGGTATGACGAAACGGTCATCTACCGATAAGATGGATTCCAGTTTGGCCAACAGCGAAATTGCAGAAGCATATTTTTTGCCAATTATTTTTTTAATGGCAGCCGCTTAAATAGCGACTAATTAATGTATTTAATGTGGATTGAGCTGAATTTGATCTATTCATAATTTTGGGCTTAATTTTGCCACTATCCTCTATCCCATCTTGTAACCAATCAACCTCAGCTTCTGTACCAATTACGAAGCGCCTGTTACAGCTCTTCGCATTCAACCCACACCTTGGCTAACCGCCCATTGATTAATGGCCCAACCAACTCGACCCACCCCGCTCCCATTGGCATTAGAATTTCTAGTTCTATCGGCCGGCAGCATTCACATAACTCACAATTCGCCCTTTCCGCAGAGTTAACAAATAACATCAACTTATTAAATAAACTTTCAATTCAGCGGAAAAAAAGTCAAAGGAAAAACGGAGAGAACTGGTGGCAGAGCTACCGTGCTGGGACCGAGGGACAGATTGAAGCTGCAGGCGCAGGCACAATAAATCATCACATCGAAGCCGGACAGGGGAGGCAGGAGTGAAGGTTAGTAACTGCGGCCAAGTTATGTGGCTTCATTGTGGACAGAATGAACGCTTTTAAGCAGACAATTGCAGCCTGGGGCGCTGGCGATGGAGTCGAAGTCGGAGTCGGAGTCTGGGTAGCATCTCCCACTGCCCCAATGACTTTGTTCGCCCTGCTCCCTCTCTCCGTTGCGCCGTCTCTGTTGCACATTTTCGTAGGCCGCTTTCTGCACATAAATCAACATTGTGGGTACTTGGACCCCAACTGCAACTGCAATATGAGTTAATTTTTAGAGTCTCTCGGCCCAAAGGCTTATTTGCGTATTTGTCAACTGCAAATTACAACATGTTCGTGTTACTTTTTTCTTTTGCTTTTCCCACACGACTTTATCTATTGCCTGGGTGGAGCTTGACACCAGCTAGCATCCAAGCCGTTGCCGGTGCGTGTGGGTGGTGCAGGCACAATTTATGGCCCGCCTGGCATTATAAATTTTCCATTAACTTGGCGTCTCGATGAGATTTGCATTGAATACAGACGCATTATCTGTTTAAGGCTTTAATTTTATATTTATTTTTTGTGGCCAAAAATGTACGCAAAGTAAGTGAGCGAACCAGCGAACCGGCCTTCTAGGGGCATATTTGCATCCAATTGACTTGAAAAGGCTCAGTCGAAACTCGTGCTGCTGCTCCGCCTGCTGACTGCCACATTGAACCCGACAAATTGGTCATAATTTTAAGCAAACTAATCCCAATAAACATGGCCCAAACATTGTGCCACTGACATTAAGCTGCCATCTAAGAGAGTTGAGTTTAAGTAGCTAATAAAATGCATTTATCTTAGCATCGATCAGGCCAGCCAGAGGGAGATAGGTAGATAGATAGAGCGAGAGAATGAGAGGGGGATACCCATAACTTTAGGCTTGGAAATTGAAGCGCATCGAATCGATTTGGTCAGCTGTCTCATGGAAATTGCAAATTAACGTTAGTTAAAATCGACAAATGGAAAAATGAAGTTGCCAATTTATGCATCCCCAGGCAGTTGACAAAAGGTTAATCAGTTGGGTCAACAGTGGAAATCTGCTGACAGCTACAGAATACATAAAGAACAAATCAAGTTTTTAACAGCAACACGTTGCAAAATATTTATGAAGCTTTAAGTTTAAGCAATAAGTTTGTGAGTTGGAAGTGTGATAAGAACCAGAAGCTGTTAATTTTCTTTGATTGGATTACCTGGATCTAATCGTCTTAGAAATTTGTTGTAAGGCAGTTTTAACAAATGCTTAAAAGCCCATTCTTTCCTTTTTCTAAGAAGTTTTCTTTGGAACAATTTTGTAGAAACTTAATTCTGTATTATCCGGCGCTCAGCACTTGAATACTAGATATTTAGAAGATGATATTCAGTTGACACTTGATTTACAGTAATAGATTTTCCGTACCCGGTACTTAGCACTGGATACACAGAGCTCAGCAATCAGAACTCGATGCTGAGGACTCGATTCGCAGTATTTGATAATCAGTACGCGATACTCAGTGTTTAATGCTCCTACTTAGTTCTCAATACTTAGCACTCGATACTCAGTACTCAAAATTCTGTACTCAATACTCAGTACACTATACTCAGTACTGATAATCAGAACTCGACACTCAGCACAGTCTTCTATACTCAATACTTGCTACTAAGTTTTCAATACTTAATGCCTGTATACTTAATACTCGATACTTCAAGTTCGTGTACCAATACAGGATACTCAGACTTGAAACACTGGTTGCGTTCAGCAGAAGAACTTGCTCCCTGATCAATCATACCTTTCCACTGATCTTTCTGCTGAACTCCAGTAATAAGGCATACAATTTGACCTATCAGGATAGATTAGCATATATCGAGAAAAAAAGTACGCTCTTTTTAAGTAATACTGCAAGATCGAAAGATTTTTTCGAGATACCGAAACGCGAATTTTGATTGATTCAAAAACGATTTTTTTATGGGCTATAAATAATTTGAGAAATCTAAAAAAAATGTAAAAACTTAAGACTGACCACTTCCGCCAGTTTTAAAAATTGTCTTTTAAAGCCTTTGTCCAAAAATGTAGCACTTCATTCAGCAGAAACTATTCGATGTATCATTTTTGTTGATAACTGCTAAGCGATCATTTCTTCTGCAGAACAGGGCCATAAAGTATGTAGCAGATGATTCCTTTTATATAATCAGCTCTTTTATTTCCATTATTTCAGTTAAGTTCTTCGTTGATAATTGAGTGCAGAAGGTTTGGGATGCGATTCCCAGATAAGTCCGAAAGAAGTTGATCTTTGTTCTTCTATAAGACCAAAATGAAGTCAGGTGGGAAGGAAAATTTATACTTTTCGTGAGAAAGACAAACTTTGCGAGGTACAGAACTATGATAATAGTCGCACTTAACCGACTTTCTTACTTTATTTCAAAAACATTACATTCAATTTCTCTCCATATTAAAAATTTCTTCTCCAAATACTTAAAACTATCTGCTGCTTAGCATATTGACCGCAAGAGGCTTCTACAAAAGTAAAAAAAAAAAAACTAAAAAAAAACGATACCAACCCAAACACCGATAATGTCTAAACAGCGTGAAAGGCACATTTATAACCCGCACACACTCACACACACACGCACTTTGGTCATCTTCTGATTGGTTTTCACACGCTTCCCTCGCTTATCGAACGAAACGGGGCTCGTGTGCGCCTGTGTATTTGTATCCGCCAGATACAATTTCGCTTGGGCACGAACTTTAAACTCGCGCTGGGTAAATAGTAATTTTTCAATTGCGCATACACACACACACACACACACACTCAACTTCAATCCCAACTTCATATTGCGTCACAATGCAAAACGCTTATCGTAAAGTATCTTATGGATACTTTCAGTTATCTGTGGGTGTAATTTTCTCACGGTTCACTTTTCAGTTGCTCGGACATAAATTGCGTTTGCACATTTCGCCAACATTTGTGGGTGAAGAACAACGCGGCGCGGACACAGAGCCACAGCCAGAGGAGAGCACCTGAATAAATATCTTATCAGCGAGTTTCGGTTTTCAGCACTTTGATATCAGACAGAAGTATTAATTTGAAAGAAGCGTGGGAAAGCGTGCAAAAGCTGTTGCAAATTGTGACCGCCGCCTGTTATCACTGCCATCACGGGTGTTTGTTTGCCCCCGAGGCAAGTAATTGGGTTTGTGGGCAAATCTTTTGCTAGCAAGCAAAAGCTGGGAAATGTCAATATCAAGAGGGTGGGAGATATGATTAGGCAATTTTGTACAATTTGTTGTTTTGTTTGCATTTTTGTAAACATGGAGGAGTCCAAGCCGAACCGAAAGCTAAGAAATCTAGGCAAAAGACCTCGCACTGCACATTGCAAACGCTGGTAATCTGGAAGCAGTAAACAAAGTACATATGTTATTGGCATTGAGTGCTCATTATTGATGGGAGATGTGTTCCTTTTGCTTTATAAGTTGGTCCTTTTTTGAATTCTTGATTCAAATATACCGCTATTTGTGCTGTCAATGCTTTTATTCAAGCAAGTACAAATGCCACTCAGAGTATACTTCAAAAAAGAAACAGTGTGGCATACTATTAGGTGTCGATTTTGCTTGATAAATTGTTACCTACTTTTAAGCGAAATTTCTACATTTAAAAAAAAACGAGAAACAGTTCAACAAAGAAAGTTCAACAAAATGCTGACAGTTGCTGAAAGGCTTAACTTAACTTATTAGTAAGGACTTGTCTTATAAAGTAACGTTAGCAGTAGATGGGGGCATGGACCGCCAGATTGAATTTCGTGCTTAATCGTGCTTGTACGTGCTAACCCAGCACGAAAAACACTTTACTTTTGCTAAAAATATGGCAAATGCATTAGAAATCCAAGATGCTTGATTAAAAACTGCTGGAAACTGCTCTCTGTAAGGCATTTTGAAAACAATCTTTTTAAAAAAATGTTTCCCTTAAAATATGAACTATAAATTAAAGCTAAAACCATTACCAACTTGGTTTAGATGTGCAAGCAAAGTGAGAAGAAGAAATTGAACTAGCAGAGAGCCAGCCAAGTTAGTAACTTAAGCGGGACAGGCTCATGAATCGGGAATTGTAGTATTTTAGTAATAGCTTACCTTGGATATTTTCCTTCCCTAACTGTACTTTTTAGTCAAGAGTTTCCTGACAGAAGGAACACGAGACTAAAAAAGGCTAAGATATGACTTTAAAGCACCTTAAAGCTTAAAGTTACCAAAAATCTAGATGTCATAAACCATTTCCGAAACAGATTCGTGTTCAGCACATTTTAATCATTAAGTACCATAAGAAAAACGGATAAGAAAACCGCTGTGCGTGTGTGCGAATGGCTGTTTGAGAAAAACTAAATCATTCGGCGCACAACAACAAATGTTACAAATACAAACGCAAGCGAATTTATAATAGTGGGTCAGAGAATTATAAGAAGTTGTTATTGGAAAGTAACACCAAATGAGGACAAGGCGAATAGCTTGCGGGCAACCCCGATTTAAGTTAACCAATAATCCGATTTTATGGATCATTTTCAAAACACCATCGAATCAATTCTAAATAAAAGAGCTTCATTTACAAAATATACTTGATCAACGATAAGTTCCAAAAAAAAAAACTACAGGAACTACATGGCATACACTTAAGTGTCGAAAAAGGAGTACAATTGTCTAGAAGTATTGATAATACTTCTAATTTGATCAAATTGAAGCCTTGAGAAGGAATCAAATAGATAGATGGAAAAAATAAATAAATAAATCTTTGTTTGTCTTTCTTAAAGTTAAAAAGATTAACTGATTCTGAGCTTATTTTGTTTCAAAACTTGTTGACATCATTTTAAGAACTCTACTTATCTCTACACAAAATTCAGCACAATAAACGAAATCCCCTCCAACACAAAACAATTTTTAATTAAATTGATTTTAGATTTTGTAAAATTTTATTATTTTTTTTGTTTGCTTGTTTGGTTTTTATGTTTTAAGCTAAAACTAATGCAATTTGGTCTTTCTTGATACATACACAGAAACATGTGTATGTATGTGTGTCATGATTATCGAAATAGGGCATAAAAGTATTGAATAAAATGAATAAAATTTCTTTCCTCGTTTTTTAACTAAAAACAAATAAAATATTTTTTGTGTTTGTTGCTTTTCTTGGGTTTTTTTTTTTTGGTATGTAACTAGATTAGTTCAGCTAGGAACTAATTACAACTACTACAACTAGCATATCTAAGTATGTATATGTATTGTATATGTATTTGTTTTCAAAAAAATCACTACGTTTACAAAATCACTTCTTGAAGAATTGTCTAGACTTAATGCCACGAAATCGGTATTCCATTATGGCATCGACTAAATTGAAATACTTTTGTTTGCTTTCTACCTGATGACACAGAGACAGAGACAGAAACAGAGATGGGGGACAAATGGATGACACGGTTGTTAGGTGCAGGAACAGGAATGGTGGGGGATTGTGGACACGGAAGTTAAAATCTTACAAAGAAAATAGTTTTGCCCTAAAATTAGTTAAAAACTTATGCCTAGACATCCCTGTGTGTGTGTGTGTGTGTGCTTTACAAACTAATTTAAATTAAATTAGCAATAATTTGTGTGTTCATTAGTGATCACCCACATGACCACCGCTGAACTCGGCATGGAATTCGAGTATGCTGACATAGGTGCCGGTAACAAAACCAATCACACCGAACAGTATCAGGCCCGAGTTCTTCCACAGTCGCCATTTGAAGCGTCCATACCCAGGATCCTCATGATAGACGGCCAGCTCGATGGTCGATGGGATAATCATGCCCAATGTGCTCAGACAAACGGCACCAATGAGTGAGATAAAGGGACCCAAATTGGGCAAGGCCACGGCAATGCCACCGCAAAGAATCTGAAATGGTTATGTGAAAGTTATATATGGCCAAGAAATGGAGAAGGGAAAGAGGTGAACTTACCACCAGACTCACGCGAAGAGCATATTCACTTAGATTCTGACGTGCAGGCGAGATTTTATGCTCTATGCCCTTCCACAAAATGCTAACAGGCACATAGAACTGCAGGGTGAAGGTGAAGAAAATGGCGATGGCAATCATAAGCTTTACGGATTGGGCCAGTCTGGAAGCAAAGCAAGGAAACGAGGTAAATAAGGGAATTCCAGTCTTTGTTTGATTTCTTAAAGTCTTAAAGTCTATGAAATTTAAAACTCTTTGGGGTAGGCAATGTGAGCAGAATCGTTGCCAGAAGATCCAGCAACAAGCTTTAAAGCTCTGCTTTATGAGCTGTCAAGTAGAAACATCCAATCATAATGGAGAAGTTTTCAAAAGCTCAATGCACAGCTATATGTAAAAGAATATGTTCTCAGTTGCCAGTGGCAACTTTTCTGCTTAAATTGCCGACCACTGGCTCAAGACTAAATACATTTCTTCAAAAATTGTTTATTTTTTTTTAATTTAATTCAATGGTTTACTCACTTGTCCTCCAACGGCAGATTCAGTGTTATACTGGCTGCTGTATCATTGCCATACTTCAAATATCCAAAGAAGCCAACCAGCGTATACATAGCAATCACCAGTCCCATACCCAGATTCAATACCGAAGGACATCCAATAAAATGTGTGGGATTCTTCATGTCATTCTCCAGCGACATAACTACACCAATGCCTTCCAGGGCAAATATGACCGTGCCAAAGAACAGGGGCCATTGCAGCGGTGAAACCACACCCACGCGCTCACTCGGTGCTGGCAAGTCCGAGAACATGTAGATGAATGTTATCACAATGCCCACAAACATCAGTATATTCGCAATCATGGAGAAGGGCGTCAGGAACTTCAGATTCCTCACCAAGCACATAAATATCAACGGAGCAGTCACAATCATTATCCAAACACGTACACTCAGCTCCTCTTCCATATACTGATTCACCACCTGCTGCACATTGGTGGCCACAAACACCAGATAGATACAACAGCAGCCCAGCAGATCGATGACCAGGAACGTGTTCACCATGAAGCGTACAAATCGAGACCAACGATTCAGTGCGGGTGGACCATCGAGAAAAGCCTGCTCAGCCACATCGGCAAACCCCATCATGGGTATCTTTCGGCGACGGCACAAGATGTGTGCACACTTGACCAGTATGTGAACACAATAGGTGCAGAGGGTGCCAACGGCAAAGGTGGCCACCAGACCAAACCAAAGTCCAGCATTCATGAAAGCCATCGGCATGGCCAAAATGCCAGAGCCCAGGGAGCCTTTAAGCAGGTGCATAAAGGTTTCCATGTCCCTGTGGTAAGGAGAAAATCAAACGGAATTAATGAGAATTCAAAACAGACGCGATCTATTAAAGAAAAAATTCATAAAAATCTTTTAAAAGAAAACATTTAGCTCATTTAACAAGTGGGAAAGTCATTCAGGTCGATATAACATACTAAGAACGTCTTTGGTTGGGCATACAATACCCGGAACAACTTTCTTTTCAGTTTTTAGAAATATCACTCCACTCTTTAACCCCAAAAAACTGTCCGAGCCATAATTTTTAAGTTAGAACATAATATATGTTAACTATTTAAGTTCCCTTTCCGGAGATTTTTGAGATAAGATACCCACTGGCCGCCCATTGGAGCCAGATGATTATCAAATTAAATAAATGATATATGAAAACCGCCACTAAGATTGCCGAGAAGCTCAACAGCCTTTGTAATATATTGGATTCCTTACATATTGCTAATCAAACAAAACCCCTAAGTGAAAGATATTTTATCACTTAGAATTGAATGCATATCGTACAACTGTCACGTACCTGGCCATGGCAAATTCCATATATAAACCATGTACACAAATGTCAAAAAGTAAGTAATATAATTGCACATGTTCTGTGAAAATAGTTTTGTATACATGTTATCTCTATCTCTAATATTTCCTTGGAACTTTTTCTTTCCACAACGTGAGAATATTCGAATCCCTTATAAGCAAATCAGTGATATACCGCCTATTCATGTGCAAAGTCTCTCTGAAATTCCAACAATTGATTAAGCTTTTTGGGAAAACGTAATTAAGTTTTGAGTTTGAAGATTTTGATGGGATAAATCTGAAGTCTTTAAACCATTACAAAAGATGCTCAAGGGTTATTTAAGGTATTGACTTGTTTGGTCTGAGCTGAGGCTGAGGTTATATAGTATACCAGCAAGTTAGATCTTTTACTGGTTCGGCTCCAGTTAAAAAGTGGTTCAAAGCCACATCTTAGAATTTTTTGGAGCTTCAAACTATAAACTGAGTCAGTAGGTTGGTAACATGAAGTTATTTTATAGCTGGTTTCAAACCGGATCAATAAAGTACGTTTAAGTACGTTGGTTATATGGTTATCGGTTTCGAATCATTTCAAAACTGTTTCATAGGCATATCTCAGAAATTATATGAGCCTGAAGGTAAGACTGGGAATAATCATAAGCTATTCTTAATTGAAGTGCGCTTTATAACATTTATTTTTATTGTTATAAAATTTTCAAAAATAATTTTCCTCAATGCAAGTTTAACTACGATTTTTATGATCTAACCTAGGTGCTGCTCAAGAGTGCTTGCACATACTAAACTGGAATATAAAGAAAATAATTTGGAATAGTTTTTAGCACTTGCTATTTTACAATTCAAGAGCAGCTCATTTCAGGTATTCATTCATTTTAGTTTATTTTGAGCGCGTTTGTGTAATAAATTTATGTCAGAAGAAGGCGCCCATGTCCACTTAGGGTACACAGAACGAACGTACAGCCAATGCACGTCAATATACCAACAGAAACTATATAGTTAAAAGCATTTTCGCTTTATTCCTAAAATAGGATTTTCTTCATATAAATAAGGCAATTTATGCACATTGATTCCCATTTTACTACCAACTCTAACAAGTTTAGCAGTTCAATCTTTGTCAAATTTATACTCAGCATCCCCAAGTCCTTAGCTGTGTCAACAAATGTTTCCTTAAAAAGCCAAAAAAAAAAAAGAACAGTTTCATTTATTTATTTTATATTTGCTTCTAAAATATTTCACGTGTTGCTTCCCTTCATCCCTCTGTGATACCCGCATACTTATACCATATAATATGCATTTTCCCAAATGCGTTGCCAAAAAACTAATGAGTAAGAGACGAAATGCATTTAAAATAAAATCAGAAATCTGTTGGCACTTTTTCCGGCTTTGACGTCGTACAAATAGACAAACAAGCCCATTAAAAACATTTCCACAAACTTTCCCACCGAACCGATATCAGAGTATTTAATTCATGGAAAATCAAGATTGTTAATTGTTTTATACGGCCACAATTCATTTGTTAATTGTTGACATGTAAACGGTCTCTCTCTCTCTCTCTCACTCTCTCTCTCTTTTAGACCAATACATTCACATAAAAATAGACGAAAATTGTGCACACCAAATGATTCGCGAAAATATATTCTCATTTACAAAATTAACGAATTTACTTTATTTTTAGTATGGAAGCATTTGCCAGCTGAAAAGTCCAAGGACAATGTCGATAAATTTTTGCATTTCCGTTTTTCGCCACAATAAGCCAAATTCAAAGTCTAGGTAAAGTTCAATGACGTGAGTTAATTTAAATTGATTCAGTTAGTCATTGAAGGGAAATGATCAGCTGTTTATGTAAGCGACTGAAACTATTTAGACTTTGTATTGCACACTTTGTGATTCACAAAACCATTTAGTTAGTTTGTCAATTGTTGGAACCTTTCTGAAAGAGAATGGTTTCTTTAGACTGAGTTTATGGTAGAAGTTATGGGGAGATTATGCCAGGCTTTCGTTTATAAAGAATTCGGAATTATATTTCATTTAGCGTTTTGTAATCAATAAGATGCTCTTCAGTATTTTAACAACTTATTAAATTGAAAATGAATTCAGCTTAATGTTTTTGGTATCCTAATAGTCCTAGAGACTAACTGATAGTGGCCTTACATTGGTCCTGCAGATTCAAAAGCACAATTATGTCCCGACTTAATTACTTTCTGGCCTCAGAAATTATGCTGAACTTGAAACCTTTCCCAAACTATTCAATTATCTAATCTTATTTCCATATTGCATACTGAAAAGTCTCGTTTTTCCCTGAAATTTCGGTTCAGGTTGAGGTTTGTGAAACTGTTTCGTCGATTTCATTCTATAAATTCATAACCTGAACCAAACCGGCTTAAAGGGTTTTGTTTAACAAACAAATTGCCGGCTTTCTGCAAAAATTTAATATTTTGAAATAGACTGAAGATCATTATGGAGTTTGCTTTCCAAAAACTGATAGCTTGGCGCCTAGCAAATAAACTGATTTAAAATTCAAAATTCAAGTTCAAATATCTGAAAAACTGAGCGCTTTGTTGAGGTAGCTTTCGTATGATTGTCTAGAACTATTTCGCTGTGTCGTAGGCATGTTGTCATGAAACAAAACAAGCAACTTTGCGAAGATATTTATTCGCAGATAAAGAACCGCACATCACTGTCAGGTAAGCAAATCCTTCGTAATTGAAATCACTATTGAATCGATTGATTACTTCACTATGAGTATTAAAACCGCTCGTTAAATGCACGTTGGTGAATATTTAGCGAATGATTAGCGAATCTTAATTTAAAATCCGCTATAGTCCCGACAAAGAACATTTAATCTCGCTTTAGGCTATGAATCCAAAAGTAGAAGTCTCAAAGGTGACTCCTTCGTCTACATATTCTTGATCTCAAAATCTAATCTAATTTATTTTCCAAACACTTTTCACTTTTTTTTCAATATCTGAGTTATTATATCATTTGCGTATCCTTTTTCGTGCATACTTACGACGTTGGATGCTCCACCTTGCGATGCTCGAAGGGATTATAGTTGCCATCCTCAGAATCATCGCCACCTTTTTTCCTTGTTATCACCAGGGGCAATGTGGAGCCCGCTGCCTGTTGTACGGGAACATCAGCCATATCCGATCTAATGAATCTGTCCGAAGATGAATACATTTCAAACATTGTAGTTGACGACTCGTTATCGACATTTCTGTACATTTTGTACAATTTAGAAAAAATCCGCTGCGCGCCGGACCAAAGTCACCAGACGAATGATTCTTCTATACTCACTTGGGTTTGCCTATGCTCGCGTTATTCCTTTGGCCGTTTGGCTTCTCGCTGTCATAGCCCGACACAACCGTTGGGATTTTCTGCAAAGAGAACACACAGAGAAAAAGAATTCTCAATAAATTGCAACGACAGGCCAAGAGTACAAGAAATTATGTAAAAAGCTCTTCAATAAGTTGGCTGCCAAAAACACAAAAAAAAAAAAAAATGTAAAACAAACAAAAATTGAGCAAGATCAACGAACAAGTTCAATGCAGTTTCATGACCAGCTCTGGATGGCGCGAAATGACCTTGACAGGATGCACCACCTGCTTATCCAAGCTGACGGCACTCAACGATGTGGTCATCACTGCGGCACCACTGGACGCTGAGGGCGGTGGACCTCCCCGCTTCAGTGACATCTTCAGCTGCTGGCGACTCAAGGCGACGCCGGACAAACGCTGCTCACGTGAACCAAAACTGCTCACACTCAACTCCTGCGACTGCGGCGCTGGGCGACGAGGCGGCAAAGGAGGTTTTCCTGTGGGCAGGTTCAGCTTGAAGGTTTTGGCTATTAATCCAAATACAAAAACCAGCAGACATCTGCAATGTTTCCAGCACTCTTCAGCAGCCCGGATATACAAAGCGTTCTAAATTGTACGCCCGGCTCTTGCGAAATGCTAAATACAACTAAATCAGAATCTCTGGCGTTTGCCAACATGCAGCCCCCAGCCCCCAGCATTTGTAATGCCACAAGGAAGGGGTGGAGGGGGGGGACAACGACAACTAATAGCAAAAACAGAAAAACAAAATAAATTTCATTGACGCCAAATTGGCCACCCACAAACACACAACAAGGTAGATCTTGCTCTCTCTCCCTCTGTCTCTCTTTTGAGAGAGGAAGAGCTGCAGATTCGTCCGATACCCGATGATCCGCTAAGGGAAATTATGGCCACAAGCTGAGCAATCACATAAAAATCTACACGTTGATCTCAACTGTTGATCAAATGGTCTCAAAGTGGCACAAGTCAACATAGAACTGGCAATTTCAAACAAAAGTTTATTCAAAATTGCAGTGAAATGTTTCAGTTTAATTTTCACTTTAATATGAATTCCTTTGTCATGCTTAAGCCTGACTCGCACATAATCCAGAAATACTTTTTACTCCATATTATTTCGTCCTTTTGTTAATATCGCATAGAATATAGCCTTTCACAAGCTAGATTCTTAAATCCATCCGTCTGCTTGCAGTTTCAATGCGATTCTTTGATTAATGAAATTAGTGAATTATAAATAGTTCAGCGGTGGGCACCAAAATATCACTGTGAGATGCAGCAGCACTAAAATGGCATTAATTTCATAACGAGCTAAATAATGGGTCAAGCTACGAGGGCCACTTTCTGCTATCTACTTTACATACCATGGCAAAAGGCATTCAACATATTTCCCAGAGGAATCATTTCCGACCCCATAAACCATATATATATCCCTGATCAGTAAGACGCGGTGAGTCGACTAAGCTCTGTCTGTGTGCTTCTACGCAATTTTATTTCAATATTTCAAAACCATAATGCTGAAATTTGCACAAAGGTTTCTTTTGACTGCACACTGCAAATATGTGGCAGCCGCCCAAATCGGTTAACTATTTCTTATGGCTGCCCCATAACAACTCGTTCGGTAAATGGGTGGGTACCAGGAATGGGATAATACTTTCTAGAAATGCACCTGTTGAACCTTTTTTGGTCTATACTTGTATTAGCGAACTTTGAAGTCGAGAAAGGCTGCGAGCATGATGCAACAATAAAGGTGAGGCGAAGTCAGTGTGATGCTTACTTTTGCCAAAAGCTTACGCTTCAAGAGTAAGCACAGCACAAGGCGTGGTGGTACTTTGCAGAGAACTCACTCTGACGCAGCCGTACCTTTATTGTTGTATCATGGCTGCGAGTGTAAATAATATCTGTGCAGATTTTAGTTTCTAAGTAGGCGTCGGAATTCTTCTTGCCATATAAATGTATAATATGTGGCAGTCCAATCCCAGCTACGAGACGGGAAAGGCATTGTTTAATTAAAGGCAAACAGCCTAATAAAAAAATATATAATTCAATTTAATTAAATGCATCGAATTATTATAATATGATTTTGCATTTATTATACAAATTTCTTTACAGTTTCACCTGCGGTTTATATAATTGTCCAACTTCTTATTACTATTATTACTATTTATAACACGCATACACACGCGTAAAATCGTACATGAAAACTATTAAAAAAGTTAAATAATAATACTAATAATAAAGCAGCATCAAACATAGCAGCAGATATTCAATATAATTTGTTTTATTGCCCAAAAAATGTCCTAAATTTTTTTCAACAATAAACGGGAAAGTTAGCAGGCGAAGTTAGCTTAAGCTGCTCGTTTTGTATTTTTCCGTTAGGTAATCTAACATTTGCAACTAACAATATCTCGTCAGAAATGTTGGGCATTGTTTTGTTATGTTTTGCATTAAACTTGCTTTTTCTACTGCTTCCTAGCTGGAACTGTTGTTGATCTTTTCTTATATTTTTATTTACTGATTTTGATTTCTCCTTTTTGTGGTGTTGCCTTTGTGGACTTGTTGCCTGCAGGGGATAATGGAGCATCAAAGAGCACCTTAAGAAGAAGAAATACTTCTAACATTTATTTGTGAAATACAAAAGCACCAAGTCCATATTTTCATTTATTTGGTTTGCCAGTGTCAACAGATCAGATACATTTATCCACCCAATTGCAGGCGGCTGCGCGTGATTCGTGTGAGGGGGGAGTGAATTAGTGGCGAACACGTTCAGTGGGTGCAGTTGTGGCCATGGCGTCATCGAACACTGAATAGTTTTGCTTTATTGTTTCACTCGCCGACAACACACACGTGCTTTTTTTTCGTGCAGGCGGCGATGAGCAGAGCAACAACAAAAAAGGTCAACATATTCGCAGCTCTCAACGGTTTTGCATTGATGCAAATGATTTTGCGAGTAAAATTGTAAAATTTTATTCGGTGCGCGTGAAAACAATGCGACGACGTAAACAGAAATTAATGAGGAAATTGTACATTTGTGTCACACAGCTATTTTGCGAAAAATCAAGCAAAAAACCAAAAAAAAAAAAATAAAAGAATTACCGAAATGCTGAGAACTAAACAAAAACAACATTTATGTAAATTGTTTATTTGCAAATTGATTTAAATGAAAGCAAACTGCGAAAGTTTTTTTTGATTAGAAAATTGCAGGCAAAACAAAAAGGTAAACGAAATGGGTTGAAATTTGTTATAATTCAATTATGGTTTATTAGCTTTTCCCCACCAAGTCATTTGACGCAACCGAAATATTGCTACATGCTGAAACCATCATAACATTAATGAACTGGTAGAAGGAGTGGCTTTCATGGGTGACACCCATTTTATCAGAAACTTCTAAAAAGAAACCAGAATAGAACTCTAGTCCTTCTTTCCAATTCCATTGGACTACAATCAAGGAGTCAATCCTTTGAAATTCTGCTAAAAGCTTGCTAAATGTTATTAATATTAAGATACGGCAGACATGCATATATTTTTGTATTTTTTCCTATTTTCCATATTTTATTTCAATCAAATTCAGCGTCCACAGTGCGTATGCTTATTAGTGTGTCAGTGTCAGTGGCGCCATCTATACAACAGCTACGGGAAACTGTTCAACAGCTAGCATTAACAGTCAACGTTTAGGGCTTTACAGAGCATGCATTTGTTGTTGCGACGCTGCTGTTAACCCGTATGTAAAAGGTGAGAGAATAAACAATTAAATTGAACATGCAAATGAATTGTTGGCTCTGGCATTGAATTATATAGATAAGATAGATAAATGAATATTTATGGGGACTTCATTCAACACATTTTGACATAAGTTAAACCAAACAAACAAACGGTAAAGCCAACTTAATTAGTATTTAAAGGCTGATAAGTTTGTGAGCAGGCGTAGAGTTATACAAAAGCAAATAGAGCGCCAACTGCAGTGGCGCCATCTGTACAAATGCAAGCCGTAACTTCAGCGTCTTAGCTTATTACTTCAAATTCGAACAAAACCAACATTCAAAATCAAAACCTTAGTTTTTTCATTAACAAACCCATCAACCAATCTATATACGTATGTGCCTTTGCTTTTTAATACCCTAAATAGTCAATCTTTGGTTACGCCTCAGTTAACATTAGTTATGGACCACAGACAAGTTTATTTGAAATGCGCAAATTGTAAACTATAAATAAATAAATGTTTAGACAATAATTAGACAGCTGCAATTGCAAACTAATTGAGACAAAACGTCATTTTTTTTTTCGCTGTTGTCAAATTGCATGCTATATCATTGTGTGTTGCTGTTGTATCTGGAAGAGTTGAAAGTTAAGTGCAACATTTTTGCGTTGCATTTTCTCTACTTATGTGGAATTTGTACTAAATATGTCGATGTATATCGTCTAACAGCTAAACAAACACCACAAGCGAAATATAGGGAGCAACACACGGAAAAATAAACCAAAAAAATAGAGAGAAAATGTAAACAAAGTTGGGCTAGCTAGCGGGAAAGTGGCGCTTTAAGGAGGGGTGGTGGGAACACGTGTTGTGTTATTTAACTCAACTCAAGTTCAAAATGACTGCGAAAATGTGCAGCAAAGTTGGTGTGTGACGAATGTGAGGAGAATAATGAAATGAAAGAGCGAGAATGGAAGCTAGAGGAGACGGAGAGAAAAACTTTGATAAGCAGAGAACAGTAAAATGGAGACTACACTGCAGGCATATGGCCAAAATGCACATATCGGCAAATTGTGATTCATAATCATGTTTAACCATTTAGATAGGAATTTTGGGCAAACAAACGATTAAATATCAAAAGCAAATACAGCGGAAAAGTTGCAAAGCGTTATCTTATTTATCCTTTACTTAAAGGTTAGCAGAAAATTGTACAAAAAATTATAAGTTTATTGACTTTATAGCTCGAATAATGCATTAAACTAATCATCTTAGCTGCACAATCACAGGAAATATTATTTTAAACAACATTTTAAGACTATTTTAAGCTACATTATGTTGTAAATTTTAATGTAAATGATTTTCATCATATAATTACAAGAAACAGTCTCAAATTCCCTGCCTACTTTTCAGCTTTTTCCTAAGGAACTCATAAGCAAGCAGTGGTTTCTACAAAAATTAGCTTTCCTTGTGGTCCCCAAATACTTTTACCATGGACTGTCGACTTAAAGGGAACACGCAAAGCGACTTGGAGTGTCAAAACAACAACCTAGAACCCCTTGAAGATAAAGCATGCCATAAGAACAATGTTAAGAAATCTTTGTTGAGGTGAGTTGATTAGACTAGGCAAGAAGGTGCAGTATATTCAAGGATTGGTGGTGTTTCTAGATAATTGTCGCGCGCTAAATACGAATCTGAGTCCGCAAATGACCCGTCACTCCTAGATTATTAGTAATTTGAACAAAAGTAGTTTATAATTTTGACTCTTTTTAAGCTCAATTTGTGTATATTTAACTTTCAAAATTTTTTTAATAAACTAGCCGCAACAATTCTCGTCCTTTTCAAACTATCCCCAATATTTCTACTACATTTTTAAGCGAAGCTATAATATTTTGAATAAATTAAGCACCAATTTGTAATAATAAAGCTTTAAAACACTGGAAACTTATTTCTAACCTTAATTTAAAGCCCTTCTTTGCAAAACTGATGGAAATTCTAAAGATTTTTCAACAATAAATAAGCATAATTCTGTTCCATAACAAGAGTCAGACAGACTCTTACCCAAAATGCTGACAGATGCAGTTGTAGCCCTTGTTACAAACTGATAAATATGCCAAGTTCGCTTTACTTCAAACTCATCATTCCCTGTTACTCAAACTTATGCTCAACAGATGGCGCCACCACAACAATTCGAAAAGTAGTTGTTAATTTGAAAAACAATCAAATAAAGGGAATTCGAAAAATTGAGGTTCTGGTGGACACAATTACACACCACAGCAGTAACGATCTACTTTCTCGATTTATCAAAATACAAAATATCAAATTCTATGATTAATTTTTATCATTTGCTACTTGAAGCCTCCTGAAATTTGAAATTTGGCCCAAGGGAAAATTTCCATAATAACCGATATCGGACATGTGATTCGAAGCACTCCATCAATTTGGTTTGCGCATTTGAATTAACCCTGTAATGCCTATTTATACATATTAATTATTGATCGATGGGCATTTCTTTTTCTCTATTTTTTTTTTTCGTACTAATTGCTTATGCATAAAATTTCTTTTTCTTTTCTTTTTCTTTTTGTTTGAAATGATAACAAAACTAAAGTCTAATTTCGGGGATGATTTCCCATGTTGTTATGAGTAACAGTTTTCCCACCCTCGCTCCTAAAAGTGAGTGGAAATTTCCACTGCTCGTTTGGCACTTCTATGTTTGCCTGTGTCTCGGGTGCGGTATGTTGGTATTTGGGTATTTTGGTAGTGAGTAGGGCATTCAAGTGACGCCGATGTCGCCCGTCTACCTACCTAGTCAGCATAATTCAGGGTTTCAATTTCGTGGCAAATCGTATATTTTTTTTTTTTTATATTTTTGGGCTGCTGCGTCAAAGTAAACATTTTGCGCCAAGTGTGCATAAAATTTGTTTTTAGGTAATTTAAAGCGCGCACGCTCTCTCGTTCAGTGCATGCTGATCGATGTTGTTCTGGAAAGTTCTTATTGAACCCTTTTTGTACTAAATTTGGTATCTCTATTTGCTATTTGCTATTTGCTAGCCAATTCCATTGAAAATGAGCCACGTGATTTAATGCTAAAAACTCAGCTGCAAAGTTTTGCAAATAAAATATAAAAAAAAATGGAAAAATTTTCCACTGCAAATTGTTTGCGTTTGCCGTTTTCGATTTCGTTGTTCTCAGTTGAAGTCCCCCCCTAACCATTGCAGTTTTTGCTTATGTAAGTTCAATGGCATGTGTAAGCGTTATTTTGTCTCTCTTTGACTCTCTCTCTCTCTCTCTCTCTTTGTATGCAGTTAGGAGGTTGACAATTTTAATTAGATAAGTCTACGGGAACAACACTTTTTTGTACTTAGTCATTGTAATTGCAAAAATTTCGTCATTACAGGTAAAATGCATAAACCAGCGTCACGTTCCAAAGATTATTCACAATCTAGGCGAATTCAAGAGTTAATAATTTCTTATCTAATAGAGGAAAGACCTGACATTAGGGCTAGGAATGATCAATGAATGCTTTTTACTAGTATTATTAGTCAAGCTACTGAGGGTGCTAAAATATTGTCTAGCGATTTATGAGTAAACTATTAGGATTGTGAGCCAACTACTGTGTTATTTTTTAGGTATTAGGTAAGCTTTAATGACTAATAACTCTATTTTGGCATTAGGTAATTAAACATGTATTTTCTCAGAAATATATTTCTAATTTAAAATAACTGGAGCTGGCAAGAAGTGTTGAGGTCTTTAAAAAGTTAACTTATCTTGACCCCAACAATAGTTACTTTGGTAGTAGTAAATCTGTTTTACATTGTTAAGCATGTTTCTTATCTTCAGATTCGGATTTATCTTACGATGCTTAAAACGTTGAACTCAACTATTTGTAAGCTGAAGAGTTACCATAACCGTGGCATGCGGACGTGCTTTGCTCAAGGAAAAGGTGAAGGTCATATCAAATCGATGCTATGCTTTATCTGATAGCGCGAACCGTCATGCCGTATACACAATGCGAATTAAGGGAAGCAGAAACAGAAAGTATTGCATACACATCTACAGTGTACACGCACTAGCATCACTTGATAAACAAATACCTTTTGGGGGGGTGAATTTAAAAGTTGATAAGTTCAAGTTTGTTAAAGGTTATATAAGAAGTTTGGCTCAGGTCGATGGGTTCTTTGACTAGATCAGTTTAAATTTATATTGGGACAATTTTAAGGAAAGTTATTGCCTGGAACGAGAATATAAAACTATTTAAGGAATCATTTCTTTTACAGTTTTCGACTTTTAAGTACTCTGATCAACTTTACTACTGTTTATCTTCAATATCAACTTGATTTATTGAAAAATCTCAAAAAGTTAAGTTTTAACATATTATTTTCAATTTTAAGTGAGTCTCTGAAACGATTTAGTAGCAATTCTTGTAAGCAGTGGCGTAGCCAGGGGGGCTTGGGTGTTAAACTCCTCCACTGAACATATATTTGCATAATAAGTACTCCACCAAGAAAGAAACGGACATAGAAAATTGTAACAACAGAAACCCCCCTTGGAAAAATTCTTGCTACGCCTCTGCGTGTAAGTTACAAAAATATATTATTTTCTTGCTAACGGATTTTATAAATTTTATTTATATGAAACGTTTTTTTTAACCAGTGGATTCAAAAGGAATTTAATACTTTTTCTGTTCAATATCTCTTATTTGAAGAAATATAATAGAGAAAAAGAAGCATTAAATGATCTGTTTTCCCCCGAGCTTCCTTATATTAAGACTGCTAGTTCTTACTTAAGATTGTATTCGATGCTTTGTAGATCTTTATGTAAAGCAAGAACTTTTCTTACACTTTTTGGGCACTCCTAAATGGAGGAAAAAGACTTTTACATCGGGTTTTCGGTTCCATCGAACTGAACAAACTTAATTGTTAAACTATCGAACATAAACCCAAACTGCAACTCTTCTGCTTGTCAAATGGTTTATTCCAAAGAATCACTTTAGTCTGTTTATATAAGATCTGAAAATACTGACACCCCCTTGGAAAAGTAATGTGTACGCCACTGAATAAACATCTCTTTGGATTTGGAATGGGTATAATGGTTTTACAAGATCCACTGGATTCTGGTAAGTTTTATATTACACACAAGTTGGGCAAGCCACACTGTTATATTTTTAGATCTAGTGCCACAGAAACTGTGGGAAGTGCTGCCCATCGCAGATCAACAGCTACGATTAGTCTACGAGCTACCAGATAGTGCAACCAGAAATTTTGGCGCCATGAAATGAATTTAGACTTTCTGTGAAATGTGAAGAAAAATGGGAAAATTTCGCTAGATACAAAAACTGCCTCCCTACGAACTAATTAACATTTTTATATTTTTTATGTAAGTATTTTTAAAAAAATTGTGCCAAAACTGGCTCAAGCAACCAAACAACTGGATTTGCCTGGGGCGATAAGCGAATTATTTTGCTGCCTTGTTAAATGCCACAGAACGAATTGAAAATGAAACATTATCGATAACAAAAGGTGGCGAGTTTTAAGGTATGGAAAATTAGTTTAGGCTTGAAACTTGAATATCGCTTTTACGGTTTTAAGCTCAAACTTTAAACAAAGTAATGAAAAATTTTCAAAAATTAATAAACTGAACGAGAGGCAGCGACTATTTGAGAACAATAAGACCCAAATTTGGAATTACTTTCACACATTTTAAATTATTGCTATAAATTTTAACAGAGTCTTGAAGGATTCTGTGTGAAATTCCAATTTGTTGATTTGGTTTCAATATTACAAAAATTATTCACGTTTCGTTTTATTTCAGAATTTTTTCTATAATTAATTTCCACTTTTGTTTAATGTTCGCTTTAAATTTGCATCAATTTTAGACACCTTACACAAACACACACACGCAATCTCAATTCGAAACACACCCATTCCCAGTTGAATCATTAAACACGGGCAGGTCCTGCCGTTCTCCCCCTCTTTTTTGTTTTTGCAACACCTTTTTCCATTGTTCAATTAGCATAAATGGATGAACTCTACTTACAGTGTACTCAGCCGGCGCCAGCGGCGTCCGCGAGTCGCTTTTGTGAAAACTCATGGCTAGTTCGCGGAAAATAATCCTTAAGGAGCTGCCAAAATCCCACTAATCCAGTGCGTGTAACGTACACGCCTCCAAACACTTGTTAACAATAACAAAATAGAATTTAATGGGGAAATTTTTTAATGCAATAAATTCGAGACTCGGTAAAAGATTTGTTGATTTAGTTTGGTTTTTTTTTTTCTGATAAAGAATATGAAAATGCAATATTACTAATGCAGTTTGTGAGACTTGCGAGACACGGAGGAAGAGTTCTGGAACAACCGCACGGTTTGAGAAACAGAACAAGAATGCCAGCGAGTAAAACCCCACGAATTCAAATTTGCCACGCGCGCGAGAGAGGGAGCGAGAGAGAGAGTGAGAAAGAGAGGGAGAGAGAAACTCGAAGAGAGTGTTCTGGGGAAGAGAGAGTGAGTTGCAGTTGCCGTTATGTTTTATTTTTGCCTTGATATTGCCATCCGTGAATTGCTTGGGGCTTGTTTTATCGATAGCTCCAATCAAATGTGGCTAAAATCAGTTCCGCTGAAATATTTGGGCTTATAAGGCGGACGGGTGCGTCACGCGGCGATTCATCTAGTTACATGCACAAATATTAAATAGTCATAATCAAATTTGCAGCAGGTAGATAAGGTTAGATAAGCTAATTAGCTAATTAATAAGTGTTATCAATTGTCACTCTCCCTCCCTCTCGCTGGGGCCGCTTAATTGGCTGCCAATTGAAACGTGCGACCTCTTCAATTGCCAAAAATAAAAACTCAAATCAAAGAATTTCAACTGCTTTCCATTAAATCAATTTAGTTTTTTGCGTCGCATTTATTTATGTGTGTAATTTGAAACGTGCGCCAACTGCCGCCAGACTGCAATCGCAACTGATGTTCATGTTCCGTCTAGAGGCTCCCATGTCCCTCTTCGCTCAAACCAGATAAAGGCGGTTCAGTTCTTTGTCCCTACATATTTATGGAAATTTTATATGAATCAGATAAAAATCTGATTTCAACTTGACCGAGTTGAGATTAAGTGAAAACTTAAAACTATTGAAAATGGATTAGATTGATGCAACCTTGAATTGAAAGATCAGGGAGAGGCCTTGCATGGGACTTTGGCCAATTAATGTGAATAAATCAGAGATAGAACTAAGCTAAGCTGGTTGGCATTTTGTTAAATGTAGGTTAGAATTGTCCTAAAAGTGTCTTAATATTATTTAATGTATTTTGATAAGCTTTTACAATCAATTCTAAGCATTTATGACCCATTTTTGGCAGCCTTAGATCATTTTACTTCAAACTCATTCTATTTTATTGACCTAGTTTATGAAACTCTGCCACTTTTTAGATTGGCATTTAATTGCAATGAATGTGCACTGCAGTTTAGCCATGGTTTCATATGTTTCCAAACAACAGAATTGTTCAGCCTCCTTAATTTAGCTTACTTTAGTGGGAAGAACGCGCTGTCAGCAGGGAACACTTATGTGATTTATTCATTTTTAATTATAAATATAACGGAAATCGGAAATTTGACTTAACATTTTATCAAATTATAAAACTCATTGCCTACTTTGCGGGAAGCAAGGCATTTGGTTTTGGTGGCGCCCTCTATGGAGAGTTAGTTCTCAAAGCATTGCATACTTCTGCGCCTAAGAACTGTGCAAGCTTTAAATTGTTTGCAGCAGGGGGCGCCAAAACGGATTATAGGGAATAACTGTATTAAGTTCGAAATATTTTGGTATTTTAATGAAAATTAACAGATTATTCGCACTTTCCAACAGAGCTGAAAATCATCTAAATGATGATAATTTTTCATAGCCTTTGAATGATTAAAAGGATATTTAAGACATATCTAGTCCAAATTGATACGGGAAATCATCTAATGGATATTGTTAAAATCTTTTTTCTATCAATCCGATCTAGGTATTACGCCATTTCGTAAAAGTGGACATAGCATGAAGCCATTACAACACCCCAGAGGCCAAGACAAAGTCTAAGCAATGAACTTATTGGAATAAACACGCACCACCATGTGAGGTAGCCATCAAGCATCATTTACTTCTCTTACCTTTGAAAGGGTACAACGATAATAGGACAATATTTTGTTTAAACTATGCGACAGATTCGACAAGGATTTGTTGCCAAAACGACCACATTGGCGGCTTTTCCAACCAACTGTGGACGTTAGGCAGGATAAAATATAATAAATTGAGTTTTTTCATTTGCCCCTTTTAGCATATTCTCAAGATTAAGAATCCATTGACAATTTTCTAGAACCTAGACGAGCTTCTCTTAATGTCTTGTCCGTCATTTTAGCAAATATATGTATTTAATTTTATTATAAAAGTTTTATAAGTTGAAGCCCTAACCGAAGAACCAAAGATTCAGTAAAGACTTAAGCATTGCATCCCCAACAAAACTTCTTCCTTTTCACAACCATCAATCAAAACCAAAACAAGTGTAGAAAGACTATTTTTAGAAAAATCTTGACAGTTTTACATTCATATTTTAATTGATTATGTTTTTCCATTTTGCACCAAAGCTATCGCCTTAATTTAAGTGACCTCTGAACGGATTTGAACAAATTTAGCTACTTAACTTAAAATAAAAACAACGGCAACAATTTGCACGCTTACAGAAAATCAACAGCAAAAATCAAGTCGTACTTGAATGCTAATTTACGGCAATCTCAAGCAGTTGGAAATTAGTTTAAAAATACAAAACTTAAATGGCATTTAAGCTAAAATTAGCATAAGCTAAATATAAAGTGCAAATAAAAGCCAAAATTGAAAATGAAGACGAACAGATTAGCCCTAATTACAGTTGCAGTTAAAGCAACCGCAAGAGAAATTGTTAAGTAATAAAATGATCAAGATCGTTGATGAATTCGTATGCAAAACACACAAGTACGTCCTTGAGAATCATTCACAAAAACTGACGTTGATTCAATGAAATCCCCTAACCAGCTTTGTTACTTCGCCAGGTTGTTGACTTTGGGGCTCGAACTTCGAAATTATTTATAATAAATAACAGGACAGGAACAGCTTTCGATGGTTTACACAAACACTGTCAATATTATTTGGTGCGTTTTTTTTTTATCCTTCACAGCTCACCTTTTTTTATAACCGTTGCACAACCAACGCGTTTAGCACACAAATCCAAACTGTTGCCTAGCCTAGACTTTGACGAACCAAGAAACCAATTGGATAAGATTTCTGCGTAAGGCCAAGGGTGCAAAGTTTATCCATATCCTAAATTTTCAATGACGTTATTAATTAATCAATACACCTATTCCAGGTGTGCTGATACCAACAAAAAAAAAACAGTCGCTGGGCAAGAGGTAGATCAATGAAGGCCCGACTCTGTGAGCGCATCAGCGGGCCAGGCAAAAGAGAATTGATTTAATTAAATATCTGTGGCAAAAATATAATTGACATTTATCTGATTTATAATTTTAAATATATTTCTATAAAAATAGAACATAGAGTTAAGTGAACTGATTCATATATAACTCGATGAATCATAGAAAACTTAGTTCACATTCGTTTTTTCTTATCGAAATTGTTTTTAACTTAAGAATTATTTAATTTGTTTCCTATATTGAAAGGGTGAATGTGTATGAACTAGTTGTGACACATTAAAGTTGGACAGAAACTTTAGAAAAGCGTTTAACGAAAGTTACCATAAGTGAATCAATTAAAAGATCAACGATTTCTGTGGTCAAGGTATAACTTTAGTAAGCCAACTCAGCACAGATTTTGTAGAATCCTTTAAAAGTGGTGGGAGTTAATTTCTGTTAAGTTTACTCATACTTTTATGTGAAACAACTATAATTGCTGAGATGGCGCAACAGAAAATGTGCAGAAACGCCGAAGCAGGAGATCAATCGACGACAGCCAATCGCATCTCTCACTGCTGATGCATCAATTTCGAGACAAGTGTTATATAAGTTTTGATTTTGAGGAAGATTTAATGGATGACAACTGTAGACGGGTGAATAGGAGATGTCAATTGAATGGCTAAAGAATCACAATATTTTCTCTATTTTCCCTTGAGTTCAAAATATTAATAGGACACCCGTCTAGAGCGAACTTTATAAAGTTTTTAGGTTATCATAAAGATTTGCTAGATTTGCTAGAACTTTAGTTTTCAAATTATGTCATTTTGAGGGGTAGTATGTAACATTTTCCAGAACTGAATCAAACAGAAACCATCTATGGTATTACTTTACCCTTCATTCAACTCTACTTAGACATTCACTGAGATCAACCCACATATGCAGAATGGCACCTAGATCTTATGTCTTACATGCAAGACACATAAAATCAAAAAAAAAAAACCTCTCCCCCGTTTACAGCTTAAACTAATTTCCAATTATATATAACAAAATGTGCAATGCGGAAGTTTCATAAGTAATTGTTGGGTCAAGTTGAACTGGAATAGGTTAAACACAACGTCACCACTTGGCAAACAATCGCACAATATAAATCACTTGAAATGAACTCAAATATTAAACCAGAACCCGCAATTAGTTACTCAAATTGTGGTGCTACTTATGGAAAAATTACGCTATGTTCCACATTCTGTTGTTGTTTGATACGCGTAGGTAACAAACGGTAGGCAACTGCTAAACCTGGCCAGACTTAACATAAACCCATATCAAACAGTTGAGAAAGATGATGATTTTGATAACAGTCAGACCCGGGCCGAAGTATCATTAGAGTTGTTTACAGTTATTTTTTAAAACCCAAGCAGAGATTACACAAATTAGCACTTGATTATTCTGGGTAAACTGGATAACAATGGAACATTCAGTTGGCAATGCAACTACTAAGTATTTCGTGTGAACTTTGAATTTATTTTTGATTTATTATACGATCATTATCGGTTTATTTCGACCAACTGATTAACCCCGATTAGAACTTACGGTATCGCTGGCTTTGCCCGTACCACTAATCACCGCCAAAGTCATTGCACCAACTCGTATTCCAAATCAAAACACAATTGAAAATCAAGTAAACGTCAACCAGCGGTGTGTGTTGTTTGTAGACCGATTGGCCAGCACAGAATAAAAACGTGAATCTGAATTTAAAACAAACGTTAAGTGTTTTCGCTCCACTCAAAAACTCTCGGAACTCGCTCGAGCTGCCGCTGTTCGAGTGAAATATCTGTGGCAATGATTGTGGCTTAGCATTGTTAGCATTGATCGTTCGTAATTGTTAGTAATACTTAAACAGGTACTCCAACATCTTTCGCTTTTATTGCAATTCCATAGCCCAGACAGCGAAACGTGCGAATGTGACGCAAAAAATATGACAAAGTGTTCATATTATTTGGGTTTTTCGTGTGTGATAAAAACGGAGACAATATTGTGGGCCAGTAGTGCATGCAGCGATTAGACTGTGCTTATCGCATCGGGCAGACCAACAGCGGCTACAACAGTAACAAAAGTGGCTCAGATTAGTTGGAGTACTTTATTTTTTTTTTTGCTATATGATTTGATTAGGGGGAGAATGTGAAGATATAGAACCAAAATCAGAGAATGTCTTTTGAGCCTTTTTTGTTTTTTTTGAGTTTGTTAATGTTAAATTGACTTAGCCATAAACATTATTTTCGCAAAGCTGCTGGCTAATGTGAGCGGCGATCCCTTGTCATTAACCTGCGACAGTAACTTGAGTGGCACTTTAGAAAATCCTGCTCTTAGCTTTACTTTAAAGTTTTGAACAGACAAAGCCACAGACCCATTTAACGTTGAGCCTGATCAGTTCATAGACTTTACGGGAAGTCCGGGTGTCTTTTCAGGATTATCTTTTTCGGGTGCGGTAATGCAATAGATAAAGCAAGCACTTTGAGTAGTTACCTGCCGATTTGTAAACGAAGAATAGCACGTACGAATATCTGTGCAAATGCTTAAAACTGCAATGAAATTATATCCCTTGCCCAAGTTATTTTAAAGGTGGCGAAACACGAACATCTAGAGAATATTCAGAATTCAGAAAATTCCATTTGAAACTTGAACTTGAAACACGACACTTACAGGAAATCGGGTGTAGCCCGGTAGAGTCACACCTCGAAAAAAAGTAGTTTTGAATTCTTAATAATAGGGCGATTTAATATTGGGAAAGCACGTTTCTCAAAATTAGAAAACTTTGCTTAGAAACACTCTCTAAAATGTCAAAAAACTTATCTAGAAACTCTTCAAAAAAAATCTAGAAAAATATAAAAAGAAGTGGGAAGAAATCACAACACCGCTGCTAGTTGGTGGAGATGTTTTATGTTGACCAAAACAGAGACTTAAACAGGGACAAAAACAGTGACAAACTGTGATCGAAGCAGTGCCTAAAATAGTGAAACAGTGATCAAAACAGCGACTTAATTGTGGCCGAGTTTTGGAACTGACTATCCCCTGTCCAATAGTATCACTTAGAACATAATGCAAAATAGGCAAGCGTCCCTTAAAGATCGTTGGATCGAGAGCAGTCCCGAACTGCTTCCAACAACTTCAAAAGCTTCGGTAGAATGCTACTACTTTACTTTTTTGGTTAAAATGGAAAATACCAATAATTAAATAGCAATATCGATGTTGACAACTATCGATTTTCAAGAATTTCGATGGTGATGCAGTGTACTTTTACAATTCAAATTATAAACCATATTTTATCTTAAGTTTATCTAGATAAGTCCTTATCCTTTTTCAAATCAAATTAAGATAATATTCGTGTCAAACATATGGTAAATGACCCTTGACTCCTTAACCTTTAGAGAAAGACTCTACAACACTTGAAAGATGCAAGTGTAATCATATAGTTCAGTTTTCCTATACAATTTGGCAAAACAAATTTTTGATTTTTAACAAATGTTGGTTCTATTCGCATTCTGTTTTTTTCCGGTTCAGCACAGGTTTGCATTCCGGGATCAACAGCAAGACCTATGCATACTGCGCCTGGCGATTGGACTAAAAGAAAAGAATGGGCAGCATTCACCCTACATTTTAGACGTAGCTACTTTTTAAAAAAGAGCATCTTATACTGTTCCACAGTCACTGTATTCAACTGATTTAGCAGCTTAACTCAAGGGGTCGCTGTCATGTCACCATTAGTAATCGATTTTAAAGACGCAATGTCATAAAATGGTTTATTAGAAATTAGTAAGCACTAAACCTATCCAGTTTTAGCGGGCAAGAGTTGGCAAATCATAACTTTAAACTACAAATTACACACCCAACATTGTAATTAAAATTTCTCAAGCTTTCAATTTCAATCGATTAATATTTGAAAATTTTCTCTTACCCACGGACAAACGGCTGCCGCCCGAGCCACTGTTCAACTGATCTCTGATCTCTACCTCCAACCTCCAGTCACATACAAGAATTGCACTTTAAAACTATGTTGCTCTCAATTCTCATTTCCTTCAACTGTAATTTCCAGCAAAATAAAAAAAAAACAACAAAATAATAATAGTAATAAAGATAATAAATAAATCAACACTCGTCAACCGCATCACCCATGAGTAGAAGTGGTGGCCGGTTTACCAAAATGTGATTTGCTTTTTTATGCGCCATTTTTCATTAAATATTATAATACCTAAAATAGTTCAGAGACGCCACAAATTGTGTGAATAACAAAGTAATTTTTCAATTGAACAGAATTTACACATCAGAGATATACAGGTTGGGCTAACCAACAATGGCTTTGCCTGGGGGAAAGTAGAAAGTGCGAGGGGAAGGTCAAAAGGGCAACAGCATAAACGCACGACACGTGTTTTTGTATTGTGTTAGCACAAGTTCAGGGCGAAAACAATTTCCAATTATGGCCTTCACTTAACTTGGTATTTGTTGTCCACTTTTTTTTTTTTTGCTGAATTATATATATAATTTTAGAACAAATTAGATCAATTTCGCAGTCAATTAGTAGGAAGTAGTAGAGATGGATGCATATTTATCTGCGGGTATTTGATGTGACAGTAAAGTGTGGAAATTAAGTCATTTCTATTGAAAAAACAAAAAATTTGCCTTAATGTTGTTAAAAGGTTTTGGTTAATGCAAAGTAATTCAGTTTTTACACAAATTATTTCCAGATAACCTCGATTTACTTACTAAAGCACTGAGTATTTAGCCACACTTTAAAGCAGGGGTCGGCATTGTGAGCAGAGAAGACGTCAGAAAATCAATCTTTGCATTAAAATCAGCAGAGAAAAGAGCTTTAAGGCTCATTCTGAGATTTTAAGATAAAAACTAAGCCACTATCCGGTTTGAAGTCGCAAAGCTATTGCAAATGTGCACGATTGTATTTTCTCTCCCTTTGCTTGTTGCATCGGCAGCGGACGAGCAAAATAAAAAGCTTTTGAAATCTCTCTGCTCCTTGTTTGTAAATAAAAACAAAGTTTCTCTCTGCTGCCAGTGGCAACTTTTCTGCTCTCATTGCCGACCACTGAAAAAAATACCCAAATGAACAGTTTTGCATACCAGAATGAATACTAATTTTACTAGATTAAGAATATACTAAAAGTCGCCTCTTTCTGGAATCAATGAATATCTTATAAGCCACATTTTAGATACAAACTTTATTTCAGGTGGAGCAGCATAGCCCAATCTCCAGCACAAAGTCGATTCAAAGCGGAGTAGCGCTTGCAAATGCCTGCTCCGCTTATAACATATCCAATAAAATGATATACTTTTATAGCCTTCAACTTAATCATCTTTGGTTACTTTAAAAAGTACGTCAATGCTCGACCTAATCATGGCATAAATACACAAACTAAAATCAAAATATCATCATAAAAATTGTATACCTTTATAGCTCCACCCTAAACAAAAATTAGCACCAATTAAGCGTAAGGCAGCCTTTTAACGCCTATTCATTTGTTGTGCCCAAAAGATTAAGCCATTCATAAAATTTTGGGAAGCCCATTCTACGTCATTAGAAATTGGTTTCGGTTAATTGATTAATGGCTGTTAGCCTCAGATTCTTCCCTGACGTCAGACAAACCTGGACCGGTTTTCATAGACCACAAATTTGTAACACACTGCGTATGCGCAATGCATGCATAATAAGATGCGAAAGGCCGTCAAATGAAATTCTCTTTCAATGAATAAGAGTGCAAACCGGTCGATGCCTGAGAAAGTGTATTAAGGCACTGCAAGTCCCCAACAAAAATGTTAATTGCAATGCAACAGCAAAAAAGTTAACTACCAAAGTTACTGGTTCTTTTGTGGTCTCCGGCCATATAATTTGGGGGGGAGACAAGCAAGCAGGCGAAATATTTGGCAACGACTTGGTGCCAAGACTGGAAAGTGTTGACAACAAGTGCAGCGGATACAAGATAACGGGTAAAAAAGAAAGACATCTTGTTAAGGCAACAGGTTCAAGTTGTTTATCATTACGGTGAGTAGTCCCTTATTTTATAAGCCATTGAACATCGATTAAAGGGGCAAGCAATGGGATAGTGATAAGGCTTATAAACAAAACTCTTATAGATAAAAACTATGAGGTATGTTTTTTTAAATACAGAAATGAGAAATGTGTGAAAAGATAATACCCGTAACTATTTAAGATAGGTATAAAGGCTAACAGCAAAGTGAAAGCATCTGGTTTGTCTGAGAACTGGCCCAGTTAGGAGACCAACCGGCAGGTTAGGCAACCCTTTAGATACCCCGATTTAAAATAAAGTTAACACCCAGCTAAATCGAGTCCATGCTTTATCAATGAAAGGGTTGTTTAGTTGAAGTACGCACGCATTCGAGCTAAATCTGGGACTTAGAATATTTTATAGTCGAGCTCTTGCTTGTTTTTATTAGTATCTTTCTTAACTACTAATTTTTTTAGCATTCCTGTTCTCTATGTTAAGTTTAGGAGTAAGAGTTTAGTGTGGAACATGGCTAAAATTTTGGTAGCTACTAATTTCAAAGAGTAAACACAAGAATGAGTGAGCAAATAGAGTCAAGGGTTTAGAGAAAAGCACTGAAATGCTGTTTAATCGACTGTCGTCCTCAGTGCTCACCAACACAAGCACATATTTCTATACTCTCCATTTACCCGGGTCTGATTTAGGGCTTAAATAACCAAGTTCCTCTCAATCTCTTGGCTTGTGTGCTTCTTATTTTTGCACCTACAGCTTAAGGCCCAAGCCGAAATGCAGCTAGCGCCAATAGCTGGTGCAGGTGCTTTACATATTTTGATAAAAAAAAGGTTTATTGTTGTTTATTGATTCATTAAAACACTAAAAAAAAAATGAATTAAAATGAACAAAGTAATATTTTAAAGTATTCTGAGCTGTTTTCCAATAGATCATTCAAATAATTGTTCCTTACTTTATTTATCTAATTCATCTGATTTTAAAAGAATTAGAATTTTAATTGATTTCATAGTTCTTACTAAACGCCCATTCGACGTACGCTGGAAATGGCAGGACAACCTGTAAAAGTTTAACAAATCTAGCTCATTGAAGTCTGCCGCAAGCTGGGGAACTACGGATATTTTCAGTAAATAGCCTCAACAATCTTAGATGTTGTGGCTTAGCCGATCTATTTGTGCAATTTTTCATGCTGGCATCCACTGTTTATTTGCACAACCCATGGAAAATGTCACCCACATCACAGAACTCCAGCTTCCCCATCGCTTCAGTTTTTGAGCCGCTACCCACGGTACATAATAATTGCATACCTTTAAGGGCACTTATCTTGAAATAAATGTTGTGTATAAACAAATTGAAAAGGAACTTAGAAAATGGTTTTAGGAAAAACAGTTAAAACGAAAATGGGTAAAAAAAAAGTATAAAGAAACCAATAATAGTTAAAAATCTATTTCCAATACAATTATCTTACTGTTTATGTCTTAACTTTAGAACAGACGTAAAATGTTCGCTAAATGAGCTGAAAACGATGCGGTCCGCACACGAAATTACCCCGATTTTAAAACTAATCTTCCTCTCTTTCGCACTCTTTGCACACACACGCACACACACATTTTGTGTTTAAATTCTGCGTTAGTTAAAAATTTTGAGAGATTTATTTTGCTGCCAGCTCACCTGCCCCACAGCCCCACCACCGACCAGCACTCGTCGTGCAACGTTTCGCGCGATGCTTTAAAACTGGTGACCCACGTTGGGTTTGATTTAGTCGTTAACGCGCGGCCAACACGATCACATCGCACCATAGAGATCCGTAGATCGAAGCCGAAAAACTAAAACAAATTATACATAAAAAACTATACTATAAAATTGTGTGCGTCTGCTGTTTTGGTTTTTGGCAGTTAATTACCAATATTTGTGTAAATCCCCAAACAGAAGTGCCCTTGCCATAATCTTGAAAAACCAATCAATCCATTGCAAAACTCCACTTGAAAGTTGAACCCAACTGTGATATACAATAAAAATACAAAAAAAAAAATAACTCCAACAATAGGCCGCCACAAGTGGTTACATTTTCTATTTGCGTATTATTTCGTAAGCCTTTCGGTAAGTAAGAATTTTCGGCTAATTGATTAGTACAACGGAAGTACAAAGCATTAAAAGACAAAGCCGGGCTTCGGTGCAAATTCTCTGTTTTTTTTTCTGATTTAAATGGAAACGAAATGAATAAAACTATTTAGCTGGGTAAAAGTTTTGTTTGTAAATTCAAATTAATTGCACTTAAAGTTAGCAAATTGTTGACGCAAATTATTGATCAAGTGCACAAAAATAGCTCAGAGACTCAGTACAATACATTTGTAAAACATGTGATTAATTAAGACTAAAGTTTTAGTGGCCGGAAATGCCCAAGTCAAGCCTAAAGTGCTGAGAGATGAGATTGTGAGATATAAGTGGATCAATGTTTGGACCAAAGATAAGTTAGAGTTGGGGAAATGTTTCGCATGCGATAGATGATATTAATAGATAGCTATTTATTAAAAGGTTATATAATTCTACATAGCATGGAGTATGGTTCAATGTCTTTGCTATGTCATAGATCCATCTCAATTGATTGCATTGCTTTGATAAAATAAATCATTAGCTGTTATGCAGCCAGCCTGAAATTGTATATATAAGAATGGAGCGGTCTCATTGTCACGGTCGAACATTTTTACTCCACCGTCTTAAGACACGCATAATTATATAAAAAATATATTTTCCCGCTGTGATTCAATTGTGTTACGTATTTATTATATAACAATGAACATATTTTTGGTTTAAGAGAAGGTTTGATACGTTGGAAATATAAAGAAAAAAATGGTTTGCTCTATCAACTCGACTGCTGATCTTGATAAAAAATAGTATAGAATAGAATCTCGTTAAATAGTAAATAGTCAACCGGTCACACACAAGCTACTTAAAAACCATTTGTGATTCATGGCAGTAATTTTTGAGATAAACCATTTACAGCCCATTTCAGAAGCCTTAATGTGTTAGAGCTTAACTTATAAACTGCCGGGTCGGACACAATATATTTTAGTTTTTAGTTTCATTATCGTTTGTGAGAGAAAAAAAAAAGAAAAGTTCTTAGTCCATTACCGGGACTCGAACCGGCATTTAAAAAATGAGAAAATTAAACTAACTTAGCTTCTTCTGTGCCGATTTAGGAATACTCTTGCAAGTGCTCGTTTTCATATACTGATATTGACTTAGTTTAACTAAATCTGTTTAAAAACAATTATTATTAATATTAAAATAAAAATAAAAATTTTTACATTTTTTCCTATACCTAGACCCATTTTCGGATCGACAGGATCTTATGGCAGCCTTAAGATATAGTCATTCGACTTAGACCATATTTTGAAAATGACTAAATAAGCTTATTACATTCATAATATAGGAGTTTAGGTGCGCTTACTTTGGAAACCACAAATTTTTTCCCTCTAAGATACATTTTTTGACCGATCTTTCGTATGACAGCCATACTATATAGTTGTCCGACTTTCAACAAACTTAGTAGAATTATAAAAAATCAATAAATAAGAAGTTATGAGATGTTGGCTTCGAAAATAAAATATGTTTTCTCACAAAAACTAGTTCTACAACAAATCGTTCCTACGACAGCTAGATGCTGTATCCTGATCCTGTGCAAAAATACAGCTCGTTAGCCTCAAAACTGAAAGACTAGACGGGCAAAGCTCAATCTACTCAGCTCGTCGTCCTGATCAAGAATATATATGGTTTATGTGGTCGGAAGTAAATATTTGAATGCGATAATTCCCATGAATCTATGAATACTCTAATAATCTTTATGGAGAAGGAAAAGCCTGAAAAAATGCTCTGTCTACCCAATTAATGAATGCAGTATAAACCAAATCGAAGAATTTTGTATGTTATACCCAAAATCAGATTGAAATCTTTTTCAGTTGGGTTAAAAAAAAGTAACTAAAAGATGAGTACGCTTGGATCTAATATTATAAAAAAATACATACTATCAATAAAAACCGCTCCATTTGGAAGACTTCCCATATTCATTTGGACTGGAAATTTACTTATTTATCAATTTAAATGTGTTCACCTTCAAAGAAGCATACCGCAGATTTAAAACTGCACAATGTAGTTTTCAATCCTCGAAACACTGCTAATAAGCAATTTTTGTTATAGCCTTGAGCTGTTTCAGTGATGCAGGGTTTATTTTAAGTGTTCCAAAGCAAATTTCCCCTGTTTATTAAGCACTACACATTCCGTTTTAGCCTTTAAAAGGTATAATTATGGGCAAAAAAGTTTATTAGTTGACTGTGTTTACCTGGCGAAAATTCATGATTAGAAAATTTTCTGTACAACTCTCATTTCATCATAAAAGACGTACCTGAAACTTGTCTAATGAATGGAAAATTCTTTTTATTAATTGCCATTCACAAATCATAAACAACTAAAGCGATAGCATTTGAACTGGCTTATGTTACCAACTACCTAACTGCCCCCTGACATTTGGCCACACCCCAATGATCTGTGCTCGTGTGCCGCCAACTGCGAGAGGCATACAATTTCCATATGCATCATATTTTTCTCTTTTAAATTTACCTTTCGGCGTTTCAAATGGCAAAATATAATTTGATTAGCAAAAAAAATAAATTGCAAGAGGAGCACTGAAGCGTGCCCAGTTTGTGGTCTCAAAGTGTAAGTGTGTGGTAATTTTTACGGCATATTTGTTTTTTATTTTTTTAAATAATAATATTCTTAATCCAATATTTGGGGCCATTAATTAATGTTAAAAAATTTCCTAAAGAATTTTATTAGTAATTCTTTTCAGTTGCATAAACAAAACACAAAAAAATATTACACAAATGCAGAGCAAGGCCGTTTACTTTTGCACCAGTTTAGAAGTCAAGTCTCAAGAAGCTGACAATTGATGTTTGAAAACAAGCTAAGGCCGTCCAGACCTGGCTCAATGAACTTGCCGAGCCCCAGACAAACATACAGACATACATACTCGCATTGCTATTGACATTCACGTGAAGAAAATTCGATTTGACTCAGGGAAAAATCTAAAATATTTATATTTAGAAAATTTACATTAAATCATGCGCAAAATAAAAGGCAAAATCTCTGTGATTTGTTGGGCGAAAAAAAAAAGGTTGTCTCATGATGTCTTTCGCCACCGCCATGGATGATAATCCAGTTTGAACTGGGTGAACTTCATTAATAAAACAAACTATGACGTTTGTATTATTCTTTTTTGTGGCTGTGACTGCATTAATTATGGGGGGAAAAAAAATTTTATTGAAAGTATTTTGGCAAATTTCGCATTTGCGTAAAAAGCGAGCTTAATGATGCTGAACATAAAATGAAGATGGCGACTTCTGATGCTATTTTTAGGGCTTACGGAAGTAACTTCTACTTTTTGTTAAAGCCAGCTTAGTCGAGAGGAAAATTTTTATCTTGAATAGGAAAGGTTCTTTGTTTACTTTTATTTTTTCTTGAATATTTACAAACAAAACTTTTTCTAGATATAAAATATGTTAAGTGAAATGTAGTTTTGGTAGCTTTTGTTGTGTAAAATAGAAACTAAAAAGAATTGAGATAAAAAACTAGAACTACTCTGACTATCTTTTCATTCCCTGGACAGCTTAATTCATGTTCTTTGAATTTGTATTTCAGCTACGAGTCTTACTTGATTGTGCTTAAATCAAGTAAGAAGGACGTACGGACGATCAGTCTCCTTGTAAAATTCCCTTAGTTAAGCTCGAAATCCAACAGCTTGTATGAAAATGTCTGGGATATCTGGGAAACCCCTCCATATGCTTTGTAGAAAGCTAATTTTGGTATCAAAAATAGAGCAAAGTTAACTTCGGCTCGGCCGAAGTTTGTATACCCTTGCAGCACGTTTTTTAACTAATTAGAAGGACTTATCCACTGAAAACAAACAAGTTTTTTTCAATAAGACTACTTTTTTGAGTCCACTTTTGTATGACAGCTATACTTTATAGATGTCCGATTTCGACCAAACTTAGTTTATTTTTGGAAAAGCATAGCAAACTAAGAAATACAAAGTTTGGAGACGATTTCTTTGAAAACAAAAAAGTTTTTCTCACTAAAACTAGTTTTTCGACCGATTGTTCATATGGCAGCTATAACCTATAGTCATCCGATTTAGACAAAACTTTGAAGAATTGTGTGAAAGCTTATAAAATTAATATTTACCAATTTAAAAGAGGTTTACATTGAAAACAAAAAAGTTTTTCTTACTAAGACTATTTTTCAACCCTTAGTTTTCTATGGCAGCTATACAGATATAGATGTCTGATTTCGACCAAATTTGTCACTAGTAAATACGCAGTTTAAAGACGTTTGCATTGAAAATAAACAAAGTTTTCCTCACTAGAACTAGTTTTTCGACCGATCGTTCCTATGGCAGCTATATTTTATAGTCATCCGATGCGGCCCGGTTCCGACAAATGTGCAACGTATTTGTAGCAGAAGACTTCGTGAAAAGTTTAGTCGCGATAGCTTTAAAACTGACGGATTAGATAGCATAGAAACAGACGGACTGGGCTATATCGACTCAGCTCGTCATGCTGATCAAGAATATATATATACTTTATGTGGTGGGAAATGCTTTCTTCTATGCGTTACAAACATCTGGACCATTTCAATATACCCTCTGCAAGGGTATACAAATAGTTTAAGTAACGAGGTCTCAGCATTTCTAAGGAAATTTTTTTTTTAAAGATCGAATAATCAGCATATTTTATTTAATTTAATTTAATAAATATTGAACCTACTTGATAGAATTCGACTTTGGGAACCAGCTTGATCAAGCTCAAACTAATTTGAGTGTCCTTAAAATATGTAAATTTCGAGATCAAATTAGATTTATCTGAGCTAAGGACGTGATCAAGATACAAATTCCGGGATCCTTATTGAAATGAATATAATATATATCTTCAGATCTATACAACACTTTTGACTGATAACTGTTAAGATAAAATATATTTCATTTGATCTAAGCAAACCGAAAAATGTTTCTAAAACCAACAAAATAAAAAGAAATCAGAAGACTGAAATTCCTTTTCAACAAGTGCGAGCATTGCACTGCAATAAAATCTATTTGCCTCTTAAAATAGTTTTGTAACGCTGACATATTTCTAAATTAAAACCAGACCTCGACCACTGTCAAGTTCAATGTAAGCGAATGCGTTGCCCCATTGTGGCCACACAGATCCCACACACACTGATCTACCTACATGACGTGCCTGAAACGTGCTAGAAAACAACAGCAACATATAAAGCTCTCGTAATTGTCGCCAATTTTACTGTCACTTGTCACTAACTTTGGATATTGTTGTGATTTTCATTTAGTTACCCACTTTCCTTATCTAAAGACCAAACAGCCACAACAATTGCCCATATCTTAATTAGAAAATATGGTTGACAAGCGCAATTTGAGTTAAGTTAGGATAATCTTGAAAAATGGATATTTTGGTAATTTTGCTGTAAGAGTTTTCCGGTTTATTGCAATTAGTTTAAATTGCTTGAGTTGACTTCTTGACTTATAAATATCAACTGTGAGGAAAGGTCAATAGCAAAAGCAAATGAATCATGGATGAATCTTTGATTTTATAGCAGAAACATCTACCCCCACACATTTGATTTGGAACTTTATGCATGCATAATTTCAAGTACAGCCAGTTTCATAAGTCGAAGATATGCGGAAGTAATTAAGAGAGTGAGAAACAAATCTGCTTTGTATTTGTGTGTGTAGTTAGGTGACTTTTGGAGTTATGACTAGGTAAATGGGACGGCGGGTTCTCATAATGTATTAAGTGGAACACAAGTAGGATGCGAAATGAATTATTCATGCATTGTTGTATGGAATATATAATCAAGCTATGGGATTTTCTAGGAACGATTAAAAGAAAAGAAAAGCTCTATTGAATTTGTATTTGTGTTTCTTTCTTTTTTTGCAGTCATGAGTAAAAATGGACACAGCAATGCCGGATTTGTCAACGATCATGTGGACATGGTTAAGCAACCAATGGGCCACAAGACGAGCTATTCCTTGGAACTGGCGGAGAAGGGTGCAAATAATAATAAGGCAGCCATAGTGGCCAAAGATCCTGATTATAATCCCTATGAACATCGCGAAGTGGAACATCCCACCACGTAAGTGATTAAGACTGAGGTCGGCAAAGTGAGCAGAAAAGTTGCCACTGGCAGCTGACGTACAAGAGAGAAAGCAGAAGAGCACTGAAAATCACTGTAAATCATCACCATCATTTCTTCTTTCCAGCAACTCGGAAACTCTGTTTCATCTGCTTAAGGGATCTTTGGGTACCGGTATACTAGCCATGCCCAATGCATTTCGTAATTCTGGCTACATCACCGGCTCCATTGGAACTATAGTCATAGGATTCATTTGCACCTACTGTATACATCAACTGGTCAAGGCGGAGTTTGAACTATGTCGCAGAAAGAAGGTAACTACCCCACTAATATTTCTATCTAAATGTACGCTCTCTATTGTATAACTTACCTTGCAGATACCCAGCATGAACTATCCCGCCGTGGCCGAGTCTGCTTTATCCGAAGGACCAGCATTCTTCAAATATTTTGCTCCTTACATTGGCACCGTAGTCAATACCTTCCTGTTGATCTATCAGCTGGGCACTTGCTGTGTCTATGTCGTATTTGTGGCCTCAAATATCAAGTCAATTGTAGACGGCGTCTGGGATACGAATGTGGATGTGCGTCTTTGCATGATAATCATACTTATACCCCTGATCCTCATCAATTGGGTGCGAAATTTGAAGTATTTGGCACCATTTTCCACGCTTGCCAATGCCATCACAATGGTCTCCTTTGGCATTATATGCTATTACATTTTCCGTGAGCCGCTCTCGGTGGAGGGTAAGGAACCCTTTGCCAAGGCAGAGACTTTTCCACTCTTCTTTGGCACCGTACTGTTTGCCTTGGAGGCCATTGGTGTTATACTGCCACTGGAGAATGAGATGAAATCGCCACACAAATTCGGTGGCAATTGTGGAGTGCTTAATGTTTCGATGGTATTGATTGTGTTCCTGTATGTGGGCATGGGCCTGTTCGGTTATCTCAACTATGGTGACTCTGTGCTGGGCTCCATTACGCTGAATCTGCCGGAACATGAAATGTGAGTATTGAAAATTGAGTGAAAAATTTCGTTTTTAATTTCAAAATACAACGAAAGACACAGTCTTTTGTTTTATCCCATTTGAAAGTCACGGTTCTGAGTGCTTCATTTTAGAATGGAGATTTGCAGAAATACTCATACCAAGACTAGGGTTCGGTTTAAAAAGCTTTTTGAACCTTTTTATACCCTTGCAAAGGGTATTATAATTTTGTCCAGAAATATTCATTTCCGACCCCATAAACTATATATATTCTTAATCAGTGTGACGAGCTGAGTCGATTGAGCTTTGTCCGTCCGTCTGTCTGTTTTTACGCGAACTAGTCTCTCACTAGTTTTAAAGCTTTCGAGCTGAAACTTTGCATAAAGTCTTCATTTTGCTGCACACTACTAATATGTCGGAACCGACCGGATCGGATGACTATATCTCATAGCTCCCATAGAGACAATCGGTCGGAAACTAGTTTTAGTAAGAAAAACTTTTTTCTTTTCAATGGAAACGTCTTCAAACTTTGTAATTGTAGATTTTCTATGTTTTTTTTATAATTCTACCAAGTTTTATAGTAAATCGGACAACTATATGGTATAGCTGCCATACAAAAGATGAGTCTGAAAAACAGTCTTAGCTAGAAAAACTTTTTGGTTTTGAATGACAGCATCCTGCAATTTTGTATTTGTTGGTTTCACATGCTTTCACATAATTTTACAAATTTTTGGTTAAATCGGATGACTTTATCATATAGCTACCATACGAACAATCGGTCGGAAAATGGGAAAAAATAAAAACTTCGGCACAGACGAAGTTAGCTTAGCTTTCTCGTTTTTAAAAATTGAATCTTTTTGCTTCATCGTGTAAACACAGTCTTAGAATGGGATTAATGATTTGTTAACATTCTTCATCATTCGTTTTGTTATGTCCACTAATATTGTGTTATTTTATCATCCATTTAGACTTTCCCAGTGCGTTAAGGGCATGTTGGCCTTTGCTATATATATAACCCATGGTCTGGCCTGTTATGTGGCTATTGATATCACCTGGAATGATTATGTGGGCAAGGCTTTGGGTCCACAGCGCAATAGACTTTTCTGGGAGTATGCAGTGCGCACTGGTCTAGTCCTGATCACTTGTAAGTTATTAACAAATCGCAGAAACATGTCAAAGACTTACACATAATCATATTCTTTTAGTTCTACTGGCGGTGGCCATACCAAATCTGGAGTTATTCATTTCCCTATTTGGTGCCCTGTGTTTGTCGGCCTTGGGCTTGGCTTTTCCTGCTCTAATTCAGATCTGCACACATTGGTACGCGAGGAAGGGCTTAAGCAAGGCCTGGCTGTTGTTGAGTAAGAAATTTGGAATAAACTGTAACAATTTGAAACTAACTATTATATTTTTTTTTAATTTGCAGGCAATTTCATCTTGATCATTGTGGGTATACTTGGCCTGGTCATAGGCACTTATACCGCCCTTAGAGAGATTGTCTTGACCTTCTCCGAGTAAATTTTTTTGGGTATAATTTTTCTTCTTCGAATTTGCCTGGCGGCATTCCAATACAAGTGAAACGAGTATTATGAACAAAATAGAGAAATAGAAACAAAAATCGGTAGACATTCTCATGAAAGGGCCAAAAAAGAAAACGAGACGGAGTAAAGAATTTGTACATGTGTAAATTTAACTGTTGAACTAATTTGTTTTGTATAAATTGATCAGATTTTTGTGATAGTTTTTAAACATTGTGCCCAAAAAATCGTAATATATATTAAAAAAATACTTTATAGTTGTGTAAATGTTAAGTAGTTATTAGTTTTAAGACACAAATTCTTTGTAAGTTTTAAGTTATGATAACAAACCGTAAATCGAATATAAATCTTATAAATTAAACCCAAAAAACTCATAGGAGGTAAGCGTGGGACATTCAGGTGGCGTCCTTTGTTGCGGAGGACAGCTGGTCTATGGTTGGATTTTGGAATAAATTGACGCCACTTTCAGGCCTCTTTTTAATTTTGTAATTTTTTCTAGTCTCAACTTGGCTTATATATATGTCTAAGCGTTTTACAAAGTTTTCCTATAATCTTTTAGGGCTCTACACAAACGTTTTGCCCCATCCTGAAGCTTTTCCTTGCCATGAAAAGCTATAGATAAGCGAAAGTATTGCCTACCCTTATCTTTCTCTAATGCAAAGCGTGTCCCAGGTATAAATGATATTCTCTCATGCTCCAGACAATATTTCAGAAATTCCCCAGCATCCAATTGATCAGGCAGTTGTACCCATATAAAGTAACCTCCTTGCGGACTCAGCATTTTACAATCCTCGGGTAATTCTGTCTTTAGAATCTCTGTAGTGGCCAACATGCGATCCATATAAGAATTGTACAGGCTGGCTATATGCGTGTGTGCCAACTTCAGCTCAAATAGACTACCCAAAATTCCAGACGTATAATTATTGAAGCAACCACCACTATTGATGAAACCACTCCGCTCCAGTTGTGGCTTAAGGCGAGGCGGCACCTCTAGCCAGCCCAATCGTACACCAGGTCCAATGATTTTGGAGAAACTTCCATTGGAAATGACATGACCTGCATAATCGGTATCCGTACGTGCATCGTAGGACATCAGGCGGGCGTGGGGAGGCTTCTCGCCATAATGTAAAATATTGTAGACATCATCGCAAACCACCAAAAAGTCGAATTTGCGTGCCAGAGAAACAATACCACGGCAAACAGCTGGAAGATGTAGAGAAGAAAGCTTTCATTGCTGACTGAAAAACTGAAAACGTATCCACACTCACCTGGTGAGAACAAAATGCCCGTAGGATTATGATAAGTGGGTATAGTATAGTAAAATGCCCAAAACTCTTTGCTCTCCGGTTTGAAACAATGTTTGGCTACCTTCTCTTCCAGATCGCACAGATCTACGCCATCATCGTTTAGCTTAACTGGCACCAGAGTCAAGCTAGTGAAATGTTTCATGCTATCCAGGGCAATCATGTAGGTAAACTCATCCACAAAGACATAACCCTGAAAGTCAATGAGTGTGGAGAGCAAGAAACTTAGACCTTGTGTGGCCCCAGTGGTGATGATCAAATCCTCACTAGAAAAGCACATAGTTTGCTTAAAGATAAAGGCAATCGTAAAACCATAAAAACAATTACCTACGCATGGGACTCTCATACATGGAACTGAAGTATTCTGCTATCTCGAGACGAACTTGGTACATGCCGCTGGAGGGGCCATACTGGAAGATTAGCGACTGTTCAGCGCGCTCACGATCCTAATAAGACGAGAAGGTTAAATGGCAATCAAATCTGTACTTATTACCTACACTTACCAGACAATGTTGGGTGGCCTTTTGGAATATATCGCAGCAGTTTTCGAGCAAATCAGTTCCTGGAGCACCCACACCCAAATTCAAAATGCTGGGCTCATACACATTCCAAGAACCGCCGTCAAAAAGATGCTTGAGTTTAAGTTCTGCATTCGTTTGCGACATGGTACGGAGCAAGGCGCGTGATGATCTGAATCAAGCTTATCAGTCTTATCAAGCTACTAAAATAAGCAGGCATGAAAACTTTAATAACTGCCCATCTCGCACGCTCTCAAGCTAGCGTCGCAAGGCAAACAGACCAAAATCAGCTGAGTAGTTGGGGAATATATCGATAGTCGATAGGTCGTGCAGTCGATAACACAACGCGTAGAGGTGGAAGACGGCTGAGACAAAAAAAATAAAATTGATATAAACAATCGCGCAAATAGAAGAAAATAAAAGCCTTATAAATATAAAGTAAATGTTTTCACGCCAATACCTACAAAAAGTCCCAAGTACGTAAGACTTATTTTTGAACTACGTACTCGCTCTCCCTCTCTCACTGTCTCTCTCGCTCTCTCTCACCATCGCGAGCGCGTTATTGTGGAATTTAGTAGTTGTTGTTTCGCGGTGGGGAAAACAACGCCACCAGCTTCGGAGCTCGCAAACTGGATTCCCAATAACCTTGGGGAGTGAAATATACATACAGCCGCGCGCCCAGTAGTGGCCAAGTGGAGCAACATCTGGCGAGATAAGGGCCTCATCCAAACACACACACACACACACGCACGCAACAAACTGTTGTTGCAAAAACGTATTGACGGAACGTAAGTTGGGATTACGTCATCGATCTGGGGAGCAATTTTTAGACTTATTTGATTTTCCGCCTCCGCCCACAGAATGATTCACGTGGGCGAAAACACTTGGAACCTGCGGATTCTGATCACAGATCTGCAGGTGGAGAAGACCTTGCGAGTCAAGGGGGATCAGCACATCGGCGGGGTAATGCTCCAGCTGGTGGACCCGGAAATGCCTAAAGATTGGTCCGACCATGCTCTGTGGTGGCCCACGAAGAACGTGTGGCTCACGAGGACGCGTTCCACCTTGGACCAGTCGGGAGTACAGGCCGATTCCTTTCTCCACTTCACACCCATGCACAAGACCCTGAGGGTCCAGCTGCCGGACTTGAGGTATTTGGACTACAGAGTCAACTTCTCGGCCAAGACATTTGGTGCAGTGGTGCATCTCTGCAAGGACCTTGACATACGTTACCCGGAGGAGATGTCGCTGTGCAAGCCCCTGGAGCAGGAGCATTTGAAAAAGAACTTCTCAAAGCTGCCGCAGAAGAAGATTCCGGTGGCGGAGGCCAATGGAGTGTCGTACCTGCAGCCAGCAGCGGACACCAATTCCTTTGTGCCCATCACCGCCTACAAGGGCAGCCAGGGTAGTCTGGATAGAACACATAATAGCAATCTACTGTCGCCGTATGCCACCACACCCAGAAGAGCGGCTACGGCGCCGGGTACGCCCATTGGCTCACCCACGGGCACTTGGAAGCACAGCTCTAATGGCTATGCCAGCTATGATTCCAACTCCAGTTTTGGGGACTATCAAGAGAATCTGGCCATGTCGCCACGCTCACCCAGTCCGGATGTAAGGGCTCGCCTGGTGAGGCCCAAGACTCTGGTGGAAAAGGCACGCCTAAATGTGGGCTGGTTGGACTCGTCACTGTCCATCATGGAGCAGGGAGTGAGAGAGTATGACACTCTCTGCTTGCGATTCAAATATTATACGTTCTTTGATTTGAATCCGAAATATGATCAGGTGAGAATTAATCAACTGTATGAACAGGCCAAGTGGTCCATCTTGAACGAGGAGCTGGACTGCACCGAAGAGGAGACCTTAATGTTTGCGGCGTTGCAATTTCAAGTAAACCAGCAAACGGACTTGAATCCACCCGGTTTGGATTCGGGCAATGATTCTTTGAGCCCCAAGAACGGCGGCGGAGACGATGATATAGATTCTGCTTTGAATGAGCTGCAGATTACCCTGGAGGGGCCAAGTAATGGCCAGGATTTGGGAAATATAACACGCATACCTGAACTCTCGGACTACCTGCGCTTCCTGAGGCCACAGAGATTCACCCTGAAGGGCTACAAAAGATACTTCTTCACCTATCGCGACTTGCACTTACATCTGTATAAATCTCAGGAGGAGTCGCGACGTGGAGCGCCCACCATCAGCATCAATCTACGTGGCTGCGAGGTGACACCAGATGTCCAATTGGCTCAGGGTAAATTTGGCATACGTCTGGAAGTGCCACCGGAGGGACGCAACGGTCCCAACACCGAGGTCTGGGTCAGATGTGAGAATGAGGAGCAGTATGCCAAATGGATGGCTGCCTGTCGCCTGGCCGCCAAGGGACGTTCCCTGGCCGACAGTTCGTATGACAGCGAGGTGAGTGGCATTCGTTCGTTGTTGCAAATGCAGAAACCCACCGCCCGGGCTGCACCGCTCTCCATCAATCCGCGCAGTGTGGAACCCCTGGATTATCTCTCGCTTAAAATGCTGCGCAAGCTGTCCAGCAAAGCGGTACAGCGTATACTCGAAGCTCATGCCAATGTAAGCAAGCTGCCGCTCATGGAAGCCAAATTGAAATATATACAAGCCTGGCAATCACTGCCAGACTTTGGAGTCACACTCTTTGTCATCAAATTCGATGGCCACAAGAAGGAGGAACTTCTGGGTGTGGCCCACAATCGCATCATGCGCATGGATTTGAATTCGGGAGATCACATCAAGACCTGGCGCTACAATACAATGAAAGCCTGGAATGTTAATTGGGGCATCAAGTGCATGATGATTCAATTTCATGATGAAAATGTGGTCTTCTCTTGCCAATCGGCTGATTGTAAGGTGGTGCATGAGTTTATAGGCGGATATATATTCATGTCGATGCGATCCAAGGAGAACAATCAGACGCTGAATGAGGAAATGTTCCACAAATTGACGGGTGGCTGGTCATAGAGACAACAGTCGACGGAATGGAGCACAAAACCCAGCAGTTTTACAAGTGCCAAGCACAAAACATAAATGAAAAAAAAAAAACAAAAAAAAACTTTACAATTTCGATGCATGTTCTAAAAATCTTTAAACGAAAAAAATATTAATTATTTTTGTGTGTAAATGTAACAGCAAATTAGACTAATAAGGAAATGATGTGCCTTTTGCAGCCAAGCAATCTTAATATGAAGGTTAGGTTAGGTCTGAGATGTCTTGAGCTAGGAAACAATTTTTAGAAGATCTTAATCAAGTCCCTTGAGGGGGAAGCCAAAGTTTTCGACAATTTGGGTCTTATATAGTTTTACCACTACTGAAAAAGCATAGAACTGAGTGTGATTTAGCCTTTTCATCATCTTTTGCTTTATAATCAAGTCGAGGTGTTCGTTTTAGTACCATTTATTATCCCTGTTGTCAAATAAGTATCTGTAATGAAAATTCGGTTTGAATTGTAATGATTTGGTTACCTTACCTTAGCATATTATTAGAATTGGTCGTGTGGACGCTCTTAAACTAGTGCCACTTTGTTTCTGGAACTGAAAAGTTCTAGTTTTTGGTTCTCTTTGCCTCTAAATGCTTTATGCTCTACGCTTTGGGTAATATTCTATTCAAAATTTAAGTTTTTTCATAAATTTAAAGAGAAAATAAAGGCCGCGTTCAGCAGAAGAACTTGCTCCATGATCAATCATACATTTTCACTGATCTTTCCACAATAGTACGATCCTTTCAAGTGATGCTTCTATATCTTGGTTCATTTTGTGGACTTAATTTAAAAATTATTTCTTTTTGTCCAAAAATGTAGCAGAAACTATTTTTTTTCTGAAATCAATATCAATCCATCTGCTGAACATGGCCAATATCCCAGCTTTTAGTTTCAATATTGGTCCAGACATTGTGCAGCTCTTTTGCCACTCAAAAAGACTAGTTTCCATTTCCAGATTCTCAGCGCTGTCCAAGGATTTAGTGGCTATTTTAAAATGGCACTAAAGATTAATTCTTTTTTCGATTTTCTATCACTGATCACAGAAGATCAGTGATAGCACTTTAATCGTAATCGGAATTCACGTAGAAGGGGGATTCCCCGTTTTAAATTCAATTCGGTGAAGCGTAGAAATAGCAAAACATAACACCTTCAGTTCGAATTTCATAGCTGATGCTAATTTCTGGAATATGCCTAACTCCCAAACTTGCGAGCGTTCACTCTTTCAAGATCATACCACGAATTTTCATAATTTAGAGGATTTAAAACCGAAATATAATTTTCAAAATCAACTCAAATAACCTATTTCTTTCGTTTTAGATCTAAATCAATGATATAATTTTGCTTAAGACCCTCAACCAACCTCAATGTGACCCCTAAAACTCTTAAACTTAACCCAAGTCAAACATTAAACCAACATTTGTGTGTGCGTGTGAGTGTGTGTGTATTTGTATACTAAAAACTGTTGTCCAAATGGGAACCGCCTTTTTTAACCAGGATATTTTATAGCTCTATATATATATATATGTATATGTATATGTATATTGTGTATGTGTATATTTATTAAACAAATTAATAAAACAAAAATAATTTTATATGTTTTTAATGATCGTACAACCTCTTGTCTTTTTCCTTGCTCTCGGCATATTTATTGAGTTAAGCTTAGTCATGCGTACACCCATAGAAAGGGGCGTTCGTCTTGATGCAATATAAAGCCTGAGTATTGTTATTAATAATATATTTCAATTGAATTGATAAGCGAGCCACTTATTTGCGTAGCCACCGCAGATACACAGTTGGGCAGGGTCTTACGAAAAGGGGGGGTGGCAGCAGTACATGTGTCACCCCGAGGCTTAAATGATTCAAGAAATGACACAGATTTGAAATGATATGAGAATTTCAGAAACTCATTACTAAATATTAATGTATATGGATTCTTTCTTTTAGACATGTCACATACAGAAATCGCACCGGGGCTAAGAAAGTCTTGTGACAGAAAAGGTGTGGACGGCAAAATTCTGACGAAACAGTTTCGACAGAAAAAGCTGTTTTATAATAGCAGAACTCCAATAAATATTAATAGCTCTGAACAATGAAATCAGAGTTGCCCGCAAGCTATAAGCATCGGCCGCATTTGTGGTTTGCGTTACGTTTTCATGTGGCTGTTGTCGCCCTTAGAACCCATAATGCATAATTCTGATTCAAAATTGCTCACTTGAAACACTCCAAAAGCATTTTAAAGGCCTTTAAAAATTACTTAAGACAGATGGCTATGCTAGATGGTGGCACAATACCCCTCATTAAATACCGAAAACTTTTTCAGCTGAATAAGCAAGCAAAACTGAGAGAGAATCAGGGCACTCAGTATCATCTTTGGCATTTGGCAAATCTTTGTGTGATTACGCAGCGCTCAGTTGCAACGTCCATATAATGCTGCTCCCGAAACCAAGAAATTTCTTAATTTCTCTTAAGCAGACCCATTTAATTCTATTCGATATGGGTTTTCAAAGTCTTAATAACTCCAGCTTAGATATATCATGGCATACAAAACAGATCCATAGTATAAGTATAAGGTGCTGACAGTTTCAGAACTCTACGCATGGTTCTCCCCCAAAACTTCATTAAATTTTAACAAAAAAATTAGAAAAAAATGGACAAGGACAACAAGAAGGACTTAAGTCTGGGCTTAGATTCGAAAAGTTAGAGACTTTTTAACAAACTCTTTTGCTACGCCCCTGAAACGATGGTGACGACAAGTCAGTGTGCGTTGATTGATGACGGCGTGAAAGAGTTATGCAAGGTCGTAAAAGTCATGCAAAATCTCAAGCTGCTGCAATTTAATCCAATTAAATCTATAAGTGGCAAAATGCTGAAAATACGCTTCAAAGGGCAGTCATAATGCATCAAAATGACAGCAGAGGGGGTGAATATCAATTGACGGTTCGTAAAAAAAGTTTTTAACAATAATTTAAGGTAGCGTGAACCGAAACCGCTTTAAAAACAATGTTTTGAACAATTTAAATTTCAGAACTGTTCACAATATTGTTTTCACAGATGACGCCCTTAACGGGGGAAAAACTTTATATTTAAGATTGCCCATCCATATGTCGAATTCAAATTTTAAACCCAATTTTATTTTTGAATCTTTGACTATCGATATTAGTCGCAGTCGCAGTCACAGCGGAGCAATCACTGTTATGCCGATACCAGCTCATCACTACGCACAATATTTATAAAAATAAAAAACAAGAATTCCAAACATTACCCACTTCAACTAAGCCCCCCACTGCCTGTCCCAGCTTATTAAGTATCCAAAAAGCTTAACGAGCACCTAAGCATCAAAAGTGGCTATCAACCAGGAGAAGATTGAGTGAAAATTCCAACAGCTGCAAAAAATAAGTAAATTCAATTTCGTCTTTAAAGTTGACTATCGATATCAGTTACAGTGGCGCAATCACTGTTTCGCCGGTAATTGGTCATCACTAAGCACGACAGCGTTAGGCGATAGATAGAATTCCAAGCATTACCCACTTAAATTGCCCAAGCTTATTTAGTATTCCGAAAGCACAAGGAGCATCGAAACAGCAAAACCGGCACTCAGTCAGGAAAAGAATGTGGCACAAACTTCTTCAAACTTCGACTATCGATGTCAGTCACCGCGGCGCAATCACTGTGACGCCAATAAACGCTCATCACTAAGCACGATTACGATAGGCGGCCACCATCACCCTCGTGGTAGAATTTATTTATTAATCAAAAAAAAAACGAAGAATTCCAAGCATTACCACTTTAATTAAGCCCCCAACTGCCTGCCCAAGCTTATTAAGTATCCCGAAAGCACAATGAGCATCGAAACAGCAAAAGCGGCACTCAGCCAAGAGAAGATTGTAGCAAAGTTCCAACAGCTTCGAAACGACCAAAGAAACTTGGCCAACAACTTGAACACCCTGGAAATGGACTTGCGAGAGCACAAGTGAGTCATCACGATCTCCCAAAATGAATGCTTCTAATACTCCCCATCCTTTCCTCCTCTTGCCACTCTAGAACTGTGATAGAAACCCTGCAATCTGCCGACCCGGAACGCAAATGCTTCCGTCTCATAGGCGGCGTTCTGTGCGAACGCACAGTCAAGGATGTACTGCCCCAGTTGGTGGAGAACAAGGATTTCATAGCCAAGACCATTACCCTAGTCAATGAGGATCTGAGCAAAAAGGGCACAGAGCTTAACAAATTCAAGGAGGAGCACAACATCAAAATTCGCGGTGAGCACCTGGGTGCTGAGGCTGGAGCCAAGTCTGGAGAGGCGGAAAGTGGTGCTGCCAAAGCGGAAAATCGTAATGTGCTGGTGTCCAATTGAACGGTCAAAAACAAAGCGTATTTATTGTGTCGATGTATAAACAGAAAGAATTCTGAAGGGATTCTGACCAGAATGGATTATTTGGAATGTTATATGTAATATTTTCGCTTAGTTTTTAAACCACATCCCATAAATCTCTCACCTCCACACATAAACCCAAACACACACATAACAACAAACGCCTTCAAAATTAAAGAAAGGAAAAGTTCTGGAAACTAAAGTCTGGAGATGGATGCTTTATTTGGGAGTGGAGATTGTAAGTATCAAGCTAAACATATTTTGATCTAACCCGCTTAGGCATCGTCTGGTCGCTGATAATCCCTTTTGCCTCCAGATTTGCTCAACAAACGTACCTTGTTGATGGAAATATCATGGGAGACAGCCTTACACATATCGTAGACAGTAAGAGCAGCTATGGACACCGCTGTCAGCGCCTCCATTTCCACTCCCGTTTGCCCTACACAACGGACCGTGGACACTAGGCGCACACACTGCTCTTTTTCCATTAATTTAGCCTCCACTTTAATGGACGACAGTGCTATATTATGGCACAAGGGTATCAACTGTGAAGTCAGCTTAGCTCCCATGATGCCAGCCAGTTGAGCCACGTTGAGAACATCTCCTTTTGCCATTTGATTTTCAGCTATCAATTGGGTTAGATGTTTACCCACCCACACAAGGGCTTCGGCTTGGGCCACTCTTGTAGAGGTAGACTTTTGGGCCACATCTACCATTTGCGCCTGACCCTGGGCATTGACATGACTGAGCTGGCTGCTCTGACGGACTTGAACTAACTGGAAATACGGAGCCGGGCTGGCAGAATGATGAAGATGATAATGTTGTGGGAGGGCAGCACCTGGAATTAACCGCCTATGAGTATCATCGGGCGATTCTCCATTTGCGACAGATTAAGCATGCCTAAGAAGAAGGCCTCCAAGTCAATTCAATCCTTCCATACAAAACTCTACGAAAAACTCACCTGCATGTTGACGTTTCTTGCGCCGCACAGCAGCCCCTATCAGATCCACCAGATCCTCCTCGGAAACATTATTTCGCATGGCATCTCTTAGAGAGAATTCCTTGTTGCCGAAAAGACACACCTTGATATTACCATCAGCGGTTAATCTCAACCGATTGCAGGTGCCACAAAAATGTTCCGTCATGGAGGTAATGAAACCCACTTGACCCTTGAAACCAGGTACAGCAAAAGCCTTGGACGTGTCATTGGGGCCATTGGGCAGAGCCACAAAATCAGGAAAACTCTGACGGATCTGTTCCAATGTCTCCTTAAAGGATATCAGCCTCTCCGTTTGCCATTTGTTACCCGAAAAGGGCATGTACTCTATAAAACGTACATCCACCGGTCGATCTCGCGTAAACTCGACAAAATCACAGATCTCATCTTCATTGAAATTTCGCATTAGCACACAGTTGACCTTGGGTCGATAGCCCAATTGAATGGCCAGATCCAAGCCCGCTATGACCCGTTCCCAGCCCTTGCGTCGGGTGATACTTTCAAATCGCTCCTTCCTTAAGGTATCCAGACTGATATTGAGCGAATCCAGACCGGCACGCTGGAGGGCGGGCAAAAGGCGAGTCAACACTAGACCATTTGTGGTGATGCCAACATTTTCGATTTTAGGCAACGCCTTCATTTGCTCCACTATCTGAACAATATCCCGACGGACGGTGGGTTCCCCGCCCGTCAAGCGGATCTTGCGTACACCTTGTTCCACAAATATGCGAGCCAGACGCAACACCTCCTCGCTGGTTAGCAACTGTGATTTGGGCTGCAGAGGCACACCCTCGGCTGGCATACAGTATTCACCTGAAATGAATTTCGTCATATTGTTTAACTAAGCCAGAGCTTTGAGTTGTTGGGTTGTTCGTTATCATGTTGTAGTTGTAGCCGAGTGGGTTGATAACTACTCCATACTATGGGGGTACTTACAGCGCAAATTGCAGCGTTCCGTCAAGGAAATTCTCAAATACGTGTGATGACGGCCAAAGGAATCTGTTAAGGGTGAGTCCTACAATAAAGTTATTGTATTAGGAAAGTTGTAACAGGGTCAGTTAACTTATTCGGATTAGAAATGGGAGCGGGACGGAGTTGAATTCAACATTCAGAGACTAAGACTGCGTTTACACGGTGAAGCAAACTTTATGGAGTTTTCTTAGTAGGCTACAGAATCAGATGGGATTCTAAAACTTTCCTCCATGAAACGTATTTAGTTTGCCCTGAATATTCCGCATGCTAAGAGAACTTCATCAAGTTTGCTGAGGGAGTTGATATATATAGATTGACTTGGGATCGTGTTCATTGGGGACTCCGCAAGTCAAGAATAATACCAAATTTTAGTTCTAAATCGGGAATTGACTTTGAAAAGGCTTCTATGTGTCACAGGAACTTAAATTTTGCTGGACTATTTGTAGGCTTAGGTGTAGAAGTTGTATATTTTGGTTGGGATTGCAATGGGACGATATTTGGTGGAAAATATTGTTTAAATCTAACAACTAAGGTCGTTTTAACTGACATTCGAGTTACCCTTCTCCATTTCTAACTAAAAACACCCACCTTTCTATCCAGTTTCGGAGCCTTTTCAATTTTCAGATCCACACTTGTTGCCAATTTGAGCGAACCGGTTGTCGATGCCTGGCGTGCTAGAGAAATTGGAGCCCCCGAGGAGCATGGCTGGAGCCATAGTTTTGCGTGTCTCAGCAACAGACGCATTTGATGAATGTTGTTTTATTGTATTTAATATAAAACTCTGCTGATTACGTAAACAATTCGCTGGAGGTCGTCGGTTTCAGACAATTTGATATGATAAGCAATTACAGCCACACAAATGTATGCATGAACATGTGCTTACCGTACCGCGACACACTTGTTTGAGTGGATTTGAGTGGTATGTTTGAATGTAGAGGAGGAGGTGATACGACACACAACCGGCTAACGTTGTTTATAAACTGAATGGCGCACATCAACCTCATCATATGGTGAGACTATGCGAAAGCTTTTGGTCACTTTTGCAAAAGCTTTGTCAACCATACAAACAGATTCACATATTTGGATAGTTCCCAGTGAGAAATGGCAGCATAAGAAAAGTACTTACTTATTTAATTATCGGGCGAACGTAAAGGATAATACCTATGGCGTAACGCGAATCGTGAGCAAAGCCTAAGTCATATTAAAAGTAATTTACACCAACTCAAATATAGACTAAATTACATTTAAACGTTTATCTTCTTATTTCTGGCAATTCTTCAAAATAAATTTGTTGAAGCGATCCCGAAGCACCCCTGAGCTACGCCCAGCTGCAAAGGTTCGTTACATAAGAACACAACCCTAACTTCAGGACAAGACGAAATTCAACGAGAAAGCTAAGCTAACTTCGTCTGAGACGAAGTTTTTATACCCTTGCAAGTGCTCGCTTAACTGTGATCAAAAAATACTAATTTTCCCATTGTTATAGACATCCGATTAGGCCAAAAACTTGTAAAATTATGTTAAAGCATGTGAAACAAACAAGCACTAAATTGCAGGATGCTACCATTAAAAAAAAATAAAGGTTTTCTAACTAAGACTGTTTTTCAGATATTTCTTTTTTATGGCAGCTATATCTTAGAGTTGTCCGATTTAAAGAAAACTTGGTAGAGTTATACAAAAACATAGAAAACCTACGATTACAAAGCTTGGAGACGTTTCCATTGAAAAGAAAAAAGTTGTTCACACTAAAACTAGTTTTCCGATCGATTGTTCCTATAGGAGCTATGAGATATAGTCATCCGATCCGGTCGGCTCATATTATATAGTGTGCAGCAAAATTTCAGCTCAATAGCTTTAAAACTGAGAGACTAGTTCGCGTAGAAACGGACAAAGCTCAATCGACCCAGCTCGTCACCCTGATCAAGAATATATGTATCTAGTTTGTGGGGTCGGAAATGAATATTTCTATGCGTTGCAAACTTCTGGGACAAATTATAATACCCTTTGCAAACAAATGAAAACAAGTGAACAGGGTATTTTGTAGTCGGAGCACTCGACTGCAGCGCCCTTACTTGTTCAAATAAATAAGTTAATCACAGAATCAATGTAAAGGGATACAATAATTGGAAAAGCTCTGTTAGAGCTAACTTCCTTTAAAAGTCACTTCAAAAGACTTCGATAACCCAAGTAAGCATACATAAGGGTCGAAGTCTTATCCATAACTTCCCCCACCAAACTAAGCCTCTGCAATTGTAAACACTCTCTCTCTCTCGTTTCATCTCGCTCTCCAAAGATATGCACTTGTCCCACATGTGTGCTGTTCTCCAGTATTTCGACCTCTTCAGTCGGCTATTCGCCTCGTTACAGATTGGACCGCTACAGAATCCCTTTCCTTTGCGCTTCTGTTTATTTGAAATTCAAACTCTTTGACTGATTGTATACACATATCCAAATCCAACAACCATGCATGGACTGCCTCGCTGGAATATCAAGCGTTTGTCGCTTCTACTCACACTATGCCTGTTGCTCTATGTGTTTGTATTCTCCAGCGGCTATCAGAAATATCAAATAGACGGCATTATCGGAAATACAAAACCGGAAAGGGTTTGGGAATATGTGGCCGACTTTAATAAAATGCGTCTGCTTAATCCAACCATGTGAGTGTTTAATTTCCAAACGTTTGATTGAGGCGAAATATTGATATTCCACATTTTGTAGACTCAATTTCAAAATACTTGCCGATCATGGACATGCCCATGACTGGCGATATACAGTTCAGTATACAGAGCGTCTTTCCCACTGGCCACATTGGATAAATACGGCGACTGCCAAGTATGTGGTTACCAAAACGATGCCGGGAGTGAAACCCGTGGAGTACGCCATTCAATCTACACATGAAACTTGTTTCTTCAGAGGATTCTATTGCTGTAAGTGGAATTGGGAATGAAAAGTGTTCGTTTTTGTCAACCTATTTATTATACATTTTCAGTACACTCCTTGAGTGATTTTCGGTTTAGCGGCGTGAATGGAAATACGTATGCCCATGAGAAAATAGAATATCAGTGTCCGCCGCTATTGGGCAGCATGTGCCGCAGAGAGCTGGAATACCAACGGCAGGCTGTGCTGCATAATCTTACCTATATATTCAGCAAGTCGTTACACTGATGGTGAAACTAAACTCAAAAACTTTTGAACAGGGCTGGATTTGTGGTTGAAGTAGTACATTCTCACTTATTTTGGCTTTTAGAACTTTAAGAGTGCATTAAACTAAATGGGAAATCCCTTGATTCCTGGCGAAATGGTGTAGTTGCTTTTAAAATGGAAATATATATTACTTATTCGTATATTTCTCGTTACTCACTTTCAGATTTTCAGATCATTTTCTTATTCAAAATATCGAAAATGCTAAAAGATCTGCTTAAAGAATTCACTTAAATCATTTTAATACCCTTGCAGATGGTATATAAATTAAATTGTCGAGAAGGAAGGGATTCCAAAATAGAAAAAATCCAGAGATTTACAATTTATGTTTTCGAGAATTGTAGAAGTAGGAAAGTAGCAGCAGTTTCGATCTTCCTCAAAAACATCTGAAGGGCATCATCTACATTTTGGGCGGACTTGATCTTCATGTCTAAGTAGAGCAAGATTTTCAGCTCCTTGTGGAAACTTTTCAAGTCGGTTCCTGGGAGGACAATCCTAATTTTGTTAATGATCGTTTGAGGTCTTAGCTTAAGTGTAACCAGAATGGAAAGATGATGCAAGGAGAGCTCATATTTCTCTCTGACTGGCAGTAGGTGTCCTGTCCCCTAGTACTTGTAGAAATCCAGTCATCAGCAGTGGGGTACTCTCCTATTATAAGGACAGTAGATGGGCCCACCTGTGATATGCTGAAACGAACCAGAAACTGCAAACGGTATATTCAATTATCTCTCTACCTTAAGAAAGACCCATGGATTCCACCTTTATAAATATGGTTTCCAATTTGAATCAGGAAAATCTTTTTAGTCGTTTCCTATCTCAGTTTTCAATTAACTTTTATTAGATATTACATGGACTATTAACAAGAGCAGAACCAGTCATCACTTTTATACAATATCCTACAAAGTTCCAATTGCTGTCTCATCTCATCTCAGACTTTTCCATAATTTACTATCTTAAACCTAATTCCTCTTTGAGTGTGTAATAGTTGCCTCATCGACATCCGATTTGGGCAAATCCTTATCGCCCCATCCCCAGACAGCGTGTGTTCCATCGCCGGTGCGTTTTACACGCTTCTTCACCATATCCGTGGACACACTCTTCAGATCGTAGGCCCAGCCCAACAAGGCAAAGAATTTGATAAAATATGTCGTAGTATCTTTGGCATATTTTCCCAATTCAGCACTTTTGTAGTCCCAGGGGAACACATGATGATAATTGTGATATCCCTCGCCGAATCGCAGCCAAACTAGGAAATGTTCATCCGTGGGGCTGATCGTTTTATCGTACGGACGCTTGCCATACATGTGGGCCGAGCTGTTCACCAGCCAAATCAGATTCAAACTCAAACACCAACGGAACAGAGTGGCCACATGCCATGCATTGCTGAAGGACTCTCCCCAGAAATACATGGGAATGACTGTGGTCAGCAGGAAGCAGCAAATTGGCATCAGAATGAAATAGTATTTCTTCTGGAACATGACCAAAGGATCCTTTTCCAAATCAGATAAGTCAATCTCTTTACCCTTGGCCGTCACTTCGGGATGTTTTTTGACCAGCAACCAGCCGATGTGGGAGAAGAACCAACCGCGTTCCGAATTATAGGGATCAGCATCGGTTTCCGAATACTTGTGATGTACACGGTGATCGCGTGCCCAGATATACACCGCATCCTGAAAAGCCATCGTATTTAGGAAGAGTAAAATCAAACGTAACGGTAGGTTCGCCTTGAACGAACGATGTGTCCACAGCCGATGAGCTCCTGCAGAGATGCCCAGCGATGAGAAGTTCAGAGCAAAGGTAGCAAATAGAATGGTTTGCCATTTGGCGGATGTGAACATCAACCACATGCCATAGACGGAGGCCGCATACAGATAGATAAATGCAAATATATTTATCCAGACCAATTTCTGTTTACGTTTCTCTGCTGTTTTCAACACCACAATATCCTTGGACAGGCCGCCATCTAAAGTTTCTGCATCCGTTTCAAAGAGTACACCCGTCGTGTGGGCGAGGGATGAACTCCCTGGACACAAAGCGACTTCTGCTTCGGTGTATGGCGGCATTGTTTCTCTCCCTTGGACTAACTAGACTCAACTGGTAATCAAGTGTCCCATCTTAAGTTTATATAAGTACGCTGAGTCGGGTATTATGTATACATAATAAGTCTAATTAATTTGCCATTAAAATGCAAAATGTCATTTTGTTAACTTAGGCAGGCTGAAATTTAAATAGATTCGGGTATTTAGGTGCTGGATTAGGTACAAGTGTCTACTGAAGCTGATGAGTAAGATGTACTGTGAGTGGTAGATACCCTAGGTAAGTTTTTAAAACAAATTCAAGGCTATTATTTCCCGCAGGGCTGCCAACTGGATTACCTTTTCTGACTTTTTTGCTGAGCCGCCCTGTTAGCAACAGCTTGTCTCCGAGCAATCTATCCCAGCAGCTGGCGTCGATTGTTTGCCTGCTCAGGCCGTTTTTGTAGAGCTTAACCTAGCCTGCCGCTCCACTTGTTCAACCACAATTGAGATTGTTAAGTAGTATCAGCAGCTCTTTGGGATGCGAAGTGTATAGAAAAAGTGCTGGCGTCAATTGCTCGCCTGCTCCGGCTTTTCTACAGATCCCAGCTTGTTCAACGCGCCGCGCTTGCAATTGTTCCAGAGTCCCAAAAGCCCTCAGGGATGCAATGTGATCAGCAAACTGCTGCCCTCGATTGCTCGCCTGCTTGACGTTCCGGCAGCTCTTCGATCCGCTATTTTTTTTCAAGCATACTTTAGAAATTCACACAAAATGCATCTAAAATTACATATATAGTACGTATGGTCCTGGGGTCGGAACACGTTCTAAATTCCTTAAAAAAAATCACACAAAAGTTTATGGTACGAACCTTGGATCAAAGCTTCCTAAATCAGTATTGGCTTCTATTTTTGATAAAGTTCAGCAAATCTTTTAAAATTACAGACCCATTTAAAGTGTTAAACCATGTTGGAATGGTTCTACAAACTTTCTTTTGTGTTTTGTGTGACCAGTACCGAAAGTCCTGGTTTCCCAGTATACAAAAAAATGACCTTCTGACTAGCATTCACTAACGAGCTCGAAAAGAAGACTAAGATGGCCAATTATACTGACTAATTTCAGTATTTGAAACAAAAATCGCGCCTAGGAACGAGCGTTTATGATCCTTAATACGAGCTTCCGTTTACTAAGGGCCGATTTCACATCTTCTTCATAGCTGTTATGTGTCAGATAAACAGAGTTTTTGCTCTGTCATTTGTAGGTTTATGTGACAGCTCTATATAGAAGATTAAAAATCGGCCCTTAATGGTTAATAAGTTGAGTGGGAGATGCTTGAGCTTTCGGTTTCACTAGTGTTTTCATAGAAACTCTCTTAATTGACATCATTTACTTGAATTAAGCATTCTGTATTTATCACACAAGGTGGTGAGGTGTGTAAAGTGCTGCCCTGAATCTGTTTCAGTCGGTGCTGCCCAGCATAAAAGTTAAGGTTTCCTATAACTAGACTATTGTTCATCAGATCTTCGCCTCACTTTCGGCGGATCAATAGAATAACCTGAGTAAGCTTGTATAAAAAGTTTTAGTTCCAAACATGTCGATGCTCAATCTCTTATCATCTCTGGGGTCTGCTTGTTCATAAGGACGGACGCACAGACATATGTCAATATATATTAACTCGGCAAAGTTCCTCCTTTCTGGCTTTCACATAATACCCGTACAAATAAGTTTCAAAGCACTTTTTCCTAGTTTCGCGCTCTTTTATGAGAAATTTGAGCCCATTCCTTTATCAAAATATTTCCATATTACTCTTGAAGCGATCCGCTAAACTATCAAATGTTGGAGCTAACCTGCTGGTCCTTAAGGGCATGAGTCATCGATGAGAACCAATAGAAGTCGGAAGGGTAAATGTCCGGGTGGGTTAGGACTTTCGATAAGTGCCTTTGCTTTTTGAGCGGAAGCTGACATATTCGCAGCACAAAAAAACTTTGTGGTTTACACTTCAGCGAAACGACACATACTGAAAAAGGAAGCTTAACGATAAGGCATCCAAATGGAGTTGGTTAGAACAATTACCGAAACGATTTAATGCTAGTAACGCCACCTTATCACACTAAAACCACATTTTTACAGGTATTATTTTAAATATTCCCCATGTCTTCAACAAATCCAAACCGATTTATAGAATACATTTAACTAAATTGATTGAGCCCTGACTTTTCTCTCGAAGTGATCAACTTTGTAAGTTTAAAGATGTGAATATTCTTAACAATAACGCTGCATGACTTCAAAGGTGTTACATTTGTTCTGAACATTTTTAAATGTGATTGTACGTCCTTGATAAAGAGTCCAAGGCGAGTTTAAATTAAATTGTTTTATTTTTGTCAATTTCTTCATTTGTTTTCGATTGATTATTATGTAAGGGGGCAATAGGTTTAAGCTTTAAAGCAAGGCACCATAATTCCAACAATAAATGCAAAACTATGCGCATGGAATAATGGCACGTTTTTTTCCCCTCCCAGCTAATGGCTGTTGAGTCTTTGTGATGGCAGTGCAGACTCAACTGGTTGCCTGCTAGAATCGGAAACGGATTTGTACATTTAATGTTAAATCAATTAAGGTCGAACGATATTGAAAACAAACAGAGGTGTGCCAAAATTCGGAAACACTCGGTCATTGTAACTCAACCGAAAATCGGAGAAATGTATTAAAATTTCTACAAACTTCTAAAGGTCTTTGGATGCCCATTCCAGCAACATTTCCTCATCAATTTCATTCTCTTTTCATATTTATTTGTATTAAAATCTTCATATTTTGTGCAAAAATAATTGAATTTCAACTAAAATTGGCTATAAATGTTGTTAGTAGTTAACATTAAACCATATTCCTTAACAATTTAAAAACTGTTGCTTAAAACCTGAAACTTTACATGGCAGGAGGAGTTCACCATTTCGCTGTTAGTCCGACCGATGTATACATTTTTGATTGCGTTGATTTGAGTCTAGAGTCTTTTTCTGTTTGTTGTCGAGCGCGATCTTTGATCACTTGTAGAGGTCCAGTCTCTTGCGTTTGCTGGGTCCCGCACTGCGTGCTGCTCGTGCCGCTTGAACACTGGTCGAGGGCACCACAGGCGTGTTGGGTGCACTCACGGATTCCCCCGAGCTGATTGTAGCCGCTCCAAACCAGCGTGTAAGTTTGGTGGATTGAGTACATTTGAGGCCCTTGGGCGACTTGCGTAGATGTGGTGCAGCCTGGGAGGGTGCAGCACCAGAACTGATCAGATAGTTGGTAATTTTATTGGATTGTTGAGGAGAGCGTTGAACTTGTTGCTGTACGGGCGAGACCTCACCCCCGGAGTTGACACGTAAAATACTGCCAAATTCTCCATTTCGTGTTATCTCAAAGATGTCCTCCTCTTCAAGCATTAGGGTGCGACGTCGCTGGGTAATGGGTAAGGTGGGCAAGACCTGTGGTTGAGTTTTTTCCGGCGAACGTGGCTGAAACATTTGCTCCAAAATGTCCAAGCACGAGCGTTCCCTTTTCTTTTTGGCCGTCACCGAAGCTGTGGCATGTTGCTGTTGCAGCTGCTTCACCTCGGAGCCAAAGATTTTGAAACCTTCAAAGGGAGAGTCGGCCGCTGGAGAAGCAGGAGGGGGCGGTTGTGCCAAAGTCAGTTGCGACAGCTCCGAGCAGTTACTAAATATATCAGGCGATTTATTTTGTTTTCTCTGCTGGGAGATGCCCAGGCCAAAACTGGAGGCAGGTGAGGGTGCTTCCTGCTTGTTGCGTTTTCGTTTCAAAGCTCGGGTCCGGCGACTTTGCATGGGTTGAATGGACGAATGCTGAGAGCCCTCATCGTGGGAGCTGCTTATGAGCAAAATTTCATGCTGTGGCGTTTGATTGGGCACCAGGGCTACCTCCGAATTGCTGAGCAGACTAAAAGCCGAGGGTAACAACAGGGTCGGTGTTGGCTGTGGAGTAAAAGGTATGCGAAAGGAGGGCAAATCCAGGGCGTCCAAATTATCAGGCACCTTCTGAGCACATTGCAGATATTCCGACGCAATGGAGCTGCAGCTTAACAGTTGGGGAGTGGGTGGATGAGGCTTGGCTTGAGGAACAGTCTTTCTTGGACGTCCTCGTTTTCGATTGGGCGTTGCGGTGACTTCTTGGCGGGTCTTGGAAGTTTGTGGTTCCTCCTTATAGACTCTATTTCTGGTTGAACGGGATGCAGTTGTCTTAGTTCCTGCTGTGGTGTCTGTTTTTTCTTTTTTTACACTTTGTTTGCTTGTCCTGGGGGTTTGTTGTGGTGAATGCTTTGGCATTCTCTTTCTGGTGACTGTTTCCAAAGAGATATTGGAGCTTAGATATTTACTATTAAGTCTGGCCTCGGCCGAGCGGGTTAAACGTTGCATGCCACGTGTCTGCCAGCGTGGCAAGCAGGGCGGAGTCGTTTCCCGTTTGGATTGGGCCTCGATTTTGGGTGTGACAGGCCCCGGAGGTGGCTCTTCAAGTCTTACTTTAAGTTTTCTGGGTTTCACTTGCTCTTCCTCCGTTTCGGATTCACTTATTTCCACTGGTTTGGAGGCAGGAGAGCGCTTTTTGATTTTCCTTTTCGATTTCGCAGAAGTTGTGGCCTTTTCTGGTGTTGAAATCTTGTTTGAAGGTGTCCTTGGTGGGGTGACAATCTCACAATCATCGCTGGACACCGTTACCACCGTTTTATCACCTACCGCTGCCTCTTCCTCTGCTTCAGACATTTCAAATATCAACGGCGACATGGCTACGACTTCATCACTATGCTCTGATAGCTTCTCTGGCTCTGGTGCCAATTCTCTTTCCTTTTTCAGGCTCATCAGGCACTCCATAATCTCATCTGTGCCCGCCGTAGAACGCACAGATGAGGCAGAGGAGGGTATGGTGCAACCACTCAAAGTACTCTCACTATTGTTGTTTGACAGCCACAGATTAAGATTTGTCTTGTACTGCTCGGCCGTGACCAAGGGTAGGTACTGATCAAACTGATGGCGATAGCGACGCAGTCGAAAGTCCCTAAAACGATGGATAATTATTGAGTTAAGTTGATACTTAAGTAAGAGGCCACCCACTTGATGTATTCGCCTAGAAAGCCACGCTGTTTGTAGTACTCCTCCAGGTCGACACGCTTCTGGAACACCTCCTGAGCATCAGGCAAATGGAATTTGCGCTCAAAGCTGCGAAAACTTCTATACTGATGCTCCAGACGGCCACCCAAGCGTAGAATATTATACAACAACTTCACATCGGACTGAAAAGGAGATATGTATAGTTGACATAAAGATAGTGCTTGGCCCGCCTTACCGTTATGTCCACACTGGAGATCACAATGTTGACCTTGCGCTCGTATTGCTTGAGCAGCATGGAGGTACAAAAAGTATTATTCAGCGTATGTCCACGATTATCTACAATGACTAGGTCAAACTTCAGTCGACTGAGATCTCCAATGCTTCGCAGTATGCTCCACTTGGCCAGGTAAACACTGTGCTCCGACTCGGTGGTGTCTGTGGAAAAGAATAACTTAGTTTACCACCTGCTGCGAGCGCCAAACACTTACCCTTAACATTTTGCAGCACACAGACGGGCAACTCCGTTAAGACAGCCAAATGGAATTGCCAACCAATCAAGGACTGATCATCATTCTGCAACACAATTAGCGTCTTTTTATAGGGAGCCTTGCTGAGAAAGGCCGACACCACGGCACATTTGCCCAGACCGCTCTCATCGTTGTAGACGCAAAATTCTTGTTTGCTCAGCCGGTCGTACAAAAATTGCACCGCCTCCAGTTGAAAACCTTTCAAATATTGCGTAGTCCGACTGCTGACGAGGAATTGTTCAGAGAGTCGCAGTTCCGGAGTCGGTTCGGCAATGAAATGATACATATCCCCTTGTGCCCCCCTTGTTCAGTGAGGCCAATGGTGCAGTGCCAAATATATTGCGATGAGTATGTAAAATAGTTTGAGATACGAGAATATTACAAACATGGAGAAGGAACCCAGGATTAAGCGCTTGGCATAGACATCCTCCAAGTCCGGGTGGTGTGGTTCTCCTAAATTGTTGTTGTTGTTGTTGTATACGATATGCATCAGGTGGTTGCGGTGGCAGGTGCTGGAACTGGGTTATATATAAATCTCAGCGGCAAGAATTGCCAACACCAGCGGTAGCTCCAATAGAAAAATTATTAGAGAGGCCAATCTTAAGAATCGGAAGAATCATCGCTGCCGAATTAGAGATGAGCGAAAAGCTGTGACCGAAAAAGCGTGACTCGTCGATCACAGCGAGAGTCACGGGCCGCGTTCAGCAGAATAAATTGCTCCCTGATCAACTATAAATTTTCACTAATATTGCTGCTGAACTCGGAATCGGTGTGCATGTATCGAGCAAAGAGTAAGCTGCTTTCAAGCGATAGTGCTTGCCTATCGATTGCTTTTATTGGCGCGCGCACTTCAATCGATGGAAATCCCGGGTAAGGTTTCAAATATAATTTTGTGATTTGCTAAAATATGCCTCAGTTTGTGTAGAATTGTCTTTACTCTCATAAATTAACAAAAGCAAAAATCAAACAACGAAATGTGCTTCACTCTTTGAATATAAAATATATTTTAATATTTATTTAAAACCAAATTGGATATACCAACTTTAAGGGTTTGAATTTTCAAAAGAAACACAAACGTTTTCGGAATGTAAAAATGATTAATGTATTAATATGACAAGTGCTAGTTTTATGGCCAACACTGACGCCTTGAGTATTTTTAAATCTATTTGCAATATTATGTACAAATCCTTTTCCCTGTTCTGTCTGTTCAGTGGCGGGATTATTCCGCCTTTTGACGCTTAGCTGCATTGCTGTTAACATTAAATAAATAAAATTAGTTAACTCCACGCTCAACCTGCTGCTTTAACTTACTACAGCATGTTGTAATCCGCATTGCCAGCCCGCCGGGAGCTCATATACTTGGCATGAGTTTCGCCGTCCAAATAAAAGCATTTCACCGCCTCATCCTTCAGCATCAGATCGCGCCATTTAAGCTGGGGGAACAAAATCAATAACCAATTGCCAGTTTAAACCACTTCGCCCACAAACCAGTGTGCCAAAACGTTGCGCATTCAGCTCCATACCCTCGCCCACAGTATACTTCAAGGCCGCAAAGCGCTCACACCAGGGCCAGATCATGTAGTCCAGCATACCGGGTTGGCTGCCACCAAAGAACTCGGTGCCACGTTGCTTAAGCTCCACCTCGTAGATGTCCAACCCGGCGAACAGGTCTGCGTCACCCAGCTGCGAGGGATTGTCGTGCAGCAAGAGCTTGTAAATGGCGTTGATGAATTGGCCAAAACGTTCCACAAGTATTCTGTCCTGGGCCTTCTTCAACGGATCCTTGGGGTAGAGTGGAAACGCTGGGTACTTCTCTTCCAGATAGTCACAAATGATAAGCGACTCAATCAAAACAGTGGAACCGGCTGCTTCGGTCAGTTCCAAGGCCGGCACCTTGGTGCTGGCACTGACTTCCTTAAACCATTCGGGCTTTTCACGTAGATTTATATAAATGCTGTGATGGGGAATCTTTTTGGCATCTAGAACCAGGTGGACACGATGGGCGTAGGGACAAAAGCGCATGGAGAACAAACGCAAGACGCCATCATCTGGGAAAGTGGGCTTGTGGGAACCTGAAGAACAGGAGGATGAAAAAGGTTTAGATCAACTTTCTTATGCTTCACCCAAGCCCGACTGGTCTTATAATACCAACCAATAGTTAAATGTTGAGTTTCGCTCATTTTTAATTGAATTTTAATAGATCCTGCTTGAATGGAGATTTGTGTGACATTCGTGAGAACAACCGGTCGAAATGGTGTGACCCTTTGTTGCCAGTCGATAAAAAGACTGTTTATTATAGTGCGTTTCTACTACAGCTGCGTCCATTTATCGAAGAGACGCGAGTTCAACTCCATATAATAAAACTCTGGAAAATAAAGTGGCGCCTTTGAACGGGGACTCTGCCCACTCGCTTTTTCAATTGTTTTTGGAATTAGTTTTAATTGCTTAAAAATTGTAAACAAACAGACCGCGTCAGCTGCTGTAGACGTGGAAGTGGACGCTGAACGCAGCAGGAACATCGTAGGCAACTCATCGATAAGTCCTGCAATCGATGACACAACGCGTAGAGGTGGAAATCGGCTATTATTGTGTGTTTGCGTCGTGCGAAATAATAAATTAGTCTTAAATCAACTGTGTTCTTTCGAATGTTAACAATTAAACGGCCGGGCATCAGCTTGCGTAATTGTAGTCACTGCAACTCTATGTCTTAATTTAGGGATAAGGGAGAAGATCCGAAGCCGCCACCAAAGCCGCCGCTTAACATTTGTGTTATCTCTGTAAAGTGCAATCTACTGGCGGCACTCCTCCTCCTCCTCCTCCCGCCCGCCAACAACGTTGCAATCATTGAACGGCATCCCATTATCGCATCCCGGAATTGACACATGTGAATGTACGGGCAGGCCCATTGAAGTGCTAAACAGACTGGTAAGTGTAAAAGTGAGTGAAAATTCCAACCTGGCTAAGACTTGGATGTTGCATACATATGTTGCAAGTGCAAGCCTCTCGGCACACACACCCCCTCCCTCACCCTCGGTTAGCGTTTCTGCCATTCATAATTTATTTATAGCGGGCCGTTTTCCATGTGCGAGATTTGGACACCCACACACACAAACACAAGCATGCATAAGTAGATATGTGTGTACGCACTCTATGCTATTTTAGTGTAACATATTTTCCATTTCCAACACCAAAATACAAATGGCATTTTAATTTCCTTTCGCTTTTGCTATCATTGGAAGGTAATTAAGCAAATGTTGGCCAGAGGAGCAAGAGCAGACTTATCGCTAATGACCCACATATAGCCAACATGTGTTTTGGGCACTATTTTGTGACTCACTGACTGACTTAAGGCATCCCAAGACTCCAGACTTCAGTGGCCTTATCACAGTGTGAGCTCCGCTGTGCCAACGAACCGGTTCAGTGATTAAACTGGTTCGTTCGTGGGCCAGGAAAATGAAAGGTAGCCCTCGTGTTATATATACGAGAAGACAACCTCTTCGTATATCAAATGGCAAAGCGTAGCGCCGCCGCCGCCACATGAGGAAGATAGCCTACCAATATTCGCCATATGATTTAGATGTGCCCCCCAATGAATTATTTATTGTCGTAATTGCAAGCCCTTCAACATCAGCTGCATATTAAAATTCAAACCCGACTTAATTCACGAGCTGACAGGTAGCTGAGGCAAGGTCAATCCCATCCAATCTGGACAGTGGCGTTCAGTTAGACGTGATCGTGGCCTGTGTAAATTAGAACTTTAATGTTTATGTTGTCGACTCGGGCAGGCGACCCTCGGCGAGTGTCGTATCTTCCGCTCCATATCTATTGTAGAATAAGCCAGCTGAAACTTCATTTTGAGCTTTTATTTTTGTTATATTTAGTGTGTCAGCGCTTTTGCCCACCCCAACCAGCCAAAAGATAAGGTTACCCCTTTTTTGCTGTTGGTTATGCCTGTTTGTTTGTCTTGAAATTTCAGCTTTTACTGAAGATAATTCCACAGCATAAAAGACGCTTACGTCAGCCACTCGCAGTTTGTTGACTCTAAGTGAGGTCTCAGGTAGCTGCCAGAACGGTGGGATCATGAAATTTCAGTGGAGATACATACATACATACATACACAGCATAAAAGGTCTGAGGCGGTTTCCAACGAAATTTCGCTGAATGGTGAAATAAGGTTTAGCCTGAGAAATTTCAGTTTTTGTACAGTTTGGCATTAGCTGGCGAATGTCAAATTTCAGTTGAACAATGGAGATAACTGAAGCATGGAGAAGCTTGTGACGACTCAGCTTTAATTTGATTGAACGATGTGAAAAATTTTGATGAGTGCGAATTAAATTTGACATAGGATCTGAGCGAGCTGACACCATGAAATTTCAGTTATTTTGATAAGGGGAGATATTCCACGGAAAAGTTCTGACTCAACAATTGGGCTTTATTACTCTTTATAAAGCTTTGGCTAGGTTTTTGGATAAGGGTGTATATAAAATTGAATTTATGTTTTGTTACTCACGAAATTTCTACAGTATATTCATGTCGATCAAGATAGAGTCATAGGTTATGTGTCATGCCTGTTCGAACTGGATACTTTGAATTTCGCTAGAACTTGTAATTTGGTCCTTATGGCTCAGAACCGGTTCTAAAAGTGGTTCAACGCCATATCCCAGAAGTTAATACAACTACAACTTGAATTTTGTAAAGCTGTTTGTAAAATGGAGTTGAATATATAGTTTTAGCGAGAAAAACTTTTTTAATTTCAATAGAAAAGGCCTCCAAACTTTGTATTTATAGGATTTCTATGCTTTTTTATAATTCTTCCAAGTATAATGAAAATCGGACAACTATGTATATGGTATAGCTGCCATACAAAAGATAGGTCAAAAAAACACTATTTGTTGGAAACTTGTTAGTTTTTTATGGTAGCATCCTGGAATTTTGCATTTGTTTGTTTCACTTGCTTTTAACTAATACTACTACCTATTTTGGTCCAAATCGGATGACTATAGATCATATAGCCATAGCTTTATTTTGTGATTTTGCTTTTGAATAATTTTACGAATTTTTTGAACTTGGGGATAAAAGTGAAATTTTTCGGAAAAATTTGTATATTTAATATTTGAATCAAAATAATATCTTAGAAATCAGAAAACTACTATGATTTTTCGTAAACGTTATTTAACTAAGTTTCCGTAGAAACAAGTATGGGTTGAATAGGTTTATAAATATGGCTACAGCACCTAGGAGTGTGAACAAACCTCGTTCAACACACGTTTATGCAAATTTCTCTTAAACCTGGCGATATGGGGCAAAACGAACAATTCGGTTGCCCATATTTTGTGAGCTATTCCATAGACTAAGGCTCCAACCGAAACCTTGTGTTCGAAATATGTAAGAACCGAATCTTTTGTAGAATTTAAGAGGTTTGCAGCCTTGTTTAACTTATATAATGTTTATAAAGAAAATGTTTTATGGTTTTATTATAAGACTAATATATTTTTCTTTGTAGAAAGAGGACTTAAGACCGAGAACTATTTCTTGTTTGAGAAACTAAATGGCTTTCAGCTAGAGTTTCCATAACTTTACAATATGACTTACTCTTCTTAATTAAATTAACATTCTATGGGCAATATTAACCATGGTCCACAATATGTAACGCCCCATTTCATTTAAATTGGCAAATGTGTACGCCTCCAGGCTGTGGGCACGCTTTGACAAGCGGACATCCCACACGAACAGAAATCGTACAACTTTGGACTATAAAACGCGCTGAAAGCGACGCGCGCAGCTCAGTGGCGAAGCGAACGCTTGTAAGGCTCGTCGTTTGATCGTTGGTGGTGCAGTGGGTGCAGTCCCCCAGTCAGCAGTCAGTCAGTCAGTCAGTTAGTCTGTGTTACGCGTCGGAGAGGAGTGAGTGAAGTTCGCGTGTGAATGAAATGTGGCCATAAATACTTTGCAAAAAAAATGAAGACTTGTCAATTAATCAAAAGAAAGCGAATTGCAGTTGTAAACTTTTCTGTTTAGTGCTAACAAACCAAAAAGCACTTAAAATAAAAGTTTACAATCAATATTAAATGCTTTATTTTTCGCTCAGTGATTTCATGAAAATCATGCCAACTGAATTTAAATGAGACTTGATTACAAAGAGTTAAAAAAAACAAAAAAAATAACGTCAATGGCGGCAGCACTTGACCAATTGATTGAGTTTAGGTCAAGCCAACCGTGGAGACTCGAGATTTTGGAAATTTAAAATTCTTGATTGATTTTTATTGTCAGATAATTAAGTTGGTTAAGTTGGTTGATTGGGGCAGGAACCAGCGGCAGGAATTTGGTTGGCAACAAGTATACAAGACAACCTCAACCTCAACCTTTCACCTTCAGCCAGCCAGTGAAGCGCGTGTCGTAGTCGTTGTCAATGCCAAAAGTGCATAGCCAGCCGCCCACTTCCTGTGACCTTGACGCGCCCACTTCCTTGGTGTTTTATGCAACAAACGGTGACGCCTTTGAATTTCGTTTTTATTAAGTCGATAACTAGCTAACCCAACACATGGACTCCCACGCCTGCCCTTTCCCTTCCCGAACTTGGCCAAAGTTTTATCAATAACAAAAGTTTCGGAAACTAATTGCCCAAGTACCTGCTGTTGCTGCTGCCCCAATGCGCAATTACCAACCCACTTGTGTGTGCGCGCCGCCGACTCCCACAACAACAAGTAGCAATTTGCAGTTGTGTCTGTGGCGAGGAATTTCCAAAATCCATATCCAAGTCCATGCACTTTACTTTTATTTTGGCGCGCGCCAATTGCGGTTCGGTTATGAAAGAAGCCGCATGAAAATTAATGACGACGTTACCGTTACTACCACTCGACACCACTGACAGCAGCTGATAAGTCTAGTTTTAAGTGTGTATGGTGTATACACGGGCCAAATGATTATCTTCACATATTTATACAGTTGGTCAGGCACCGCACTCGGGAGATTTTGAAGCGTGTGTGAATGAATGAATGAAAAGTGAAGAAAATGGGTACATGTGTTTACATAAACTTTGACTAGAGTTAACCGTCATTAACTGATTGACGAATAGATGGTTTAAAGCAGCGATGGGCAAGCCCTTGCTCTTTTTGCTCCCATTGCTCCCATTACTCCCAAGAGCCACACACAGATTCTTTAAAAACTGCCTCGTCATGCACACGCTGTGTGCATGACTTGCAAAAATTTTCTCGCTTCGAAGCAAATCCAACAACAACGCCAGGCAGATGCGATCGCAAGCTACGCTTAAAAATGCTACGTCATGCACAAGCCGTGTGCATGACTTGCACAATATTTTATTGTTGTTGTTGGACTGCTCCCAAAATCAAATTTCGTGCGCACCGCTGGTTTAAAGCATCAAATCTAATCGTGTGTTGAGTTCCGATTGCTGGTCAGATATCTATATGCCGGTAAAAACCGGTAAAAATAAAAGAAGAGACAAGGAACGAGCTACAAATACCTAAAAACCTTAAAAACCTACAATACAAAAATAGAAATCCGTTTAATGTTTGCCAATTAGTTTACAAGTGAGCGATTTACGTCCCAAACCCAGATCTTATATTAGGATTCTCAGACTTTGGTGTACTAGAAATTGAAAGATAATAATTTTTCCTTCATTTTCGGAACTGTTTTCGAAGGAAAATACGGATTGGTTGCGTTTTTGTGACTTCAAAATAAACGATTCGTTTTCTTACATACTTTTATAGCTAGCCAAATAGCGGGCTTCTTTCATATGCCTGTTCCTGTTTCCGAATACAAACACTATTTAGTGTTAAGCGTTCCACTTTTTCATGAATCCATGAAAAAACTTTAAAAATTACTAGCACAACACAAGAATCCCTAAAGGTCATTCGAGCAGGTTTTTTCAAAATGAAGTTTTTGTAGCAGGACGAAGAAACCCTTTGGTAAAATGTTTAAAATCCTTAAAGGTCATTCGAGACGGATATTTTGAAATGAAGTTTTTGTAGCAGGACAAAGAATCACTTTGGAAAAATTTCTTGTTCCAATTGTAAACATTTCTTTAAAGTGTTAACGGTAGAACAGGTTATACGCTCTTCAGTTTGGAGTCCGTGGTCGATAGAATCACTTTTCTAAGACTAAGTGTGTTGAAAATTTCTGTCCTAGGTGGTTCAGCTAGACTGCCTGTTGATTATCCTTTCCCACTTAAACATCATCAAGATCTTCTGTTTGAAATGAACAAAACATTTTGTTTTTTTCGGCTTTATATTCGGCACTTATTTAGTTTACGTTCGCAGGGATGTCGTCGGTTTAGCCGTTTTTGAGCCAGTTTCTTGCCAGATCAGAGGCAATACGCGGAAAACGTCATAAGAGGAAGGAATTTGGCATGATCAAGGCGATTCTTATCACCTCTCAATTTTGAAATACCTTTATTATAATTTATAATTCGGGAATAGCAAATAATAAGAATCATTTTCAAATGAAAAAAATCTTTCCTGTATATCAGAACATTCTCCTTAAAAGTGTAAGCACTTTTGCATTCACTCAAACCAATTTTCAAAGAACTTTTTTCACTCCACAGGCACTTAATCAACAGCTTTATAAGGCGTTGAAAAACGTTCACCATGCAGTTTATTTTTGATGTTTGGGAATAAAAAGAAATCATGGGCTGCTTAACCAAGGATGTATTGGGCCGAAGAAACCGGCGACCATTTGCATTGCAGTGCTTCGTGAGCGAACAATTTTGTGGGAATAGTCTTGTTGGAATATCTTCACGGTCGAATACTGTTTTTTGTATGCATATATCCATGAATCGTCACCTAAGAAGATCTCATAAAAGTCTTTTAAAACACAACGATCGTATTTTTCAGCATTTCTTAGCAAAATTGTCAAAATATGCTGAATTCAAAGCGATCAAACCTTTTTTACAGCAAGATGTTCATACTAAATCTTACATATGCTGGTGAAACTAAGGTTTAGGTATGTCTCAATCTCACAATATGTCACAGGACGATTTTACATTATCAGTTCAGGCACAGCATCGATGTTTGCCGGCACAACAACTGATTTGGAATGATCTTCACGGAATTCGGGGGTTCCAGGGATCCTGCTCTTACCGAACTTCTTTAAAGCTACAATAGCAATAGCAATAATCACTTTATTGGTCTAGAATGCTTAAGTAGCTTAGAGTTTTGAACAAACAAGCGCGGATAGGAGGTCGGTGGGTGTAGATTTCTTTTGTCATCTGGAATATATCATGAAAATTCTCTCAATAATCTAGTTAAATTAATCTTCCTGTTCTGATTAATAACTTCTATTCGTGTTGTAAATAAAAAACCACTCTTTGAATTTAGCTGCAAGCTTTCACCATTTATGGCAGCCTTAGAGCACCTGAAACGGGTTGGATTTGTAAATTGACAGTCAATTTGTGTCCATATTTGGAGAAGGTGTTGTTGTTGTTCATTGTGTGGCCGTCAAATGAACTTGAACTTCCGCTTTGGTTCGTTGGTTGATTTTGGTTATGCAATGGGAGCAATTGCGATCGTTTCAGCTATATGCGTGGCGAGTGTGTGTGGGATTTCTGATTGTTCTTCATCTAAATTTCATTCCAATTCTAATTCTATTTACCTTTGCAGTTCCCCAACAACAAACCCCATTGAATGAATAGTAGTACATAATGCTCGAGGCGGATCACTGGGTACAGTAAGCAAACATAACCAAAACGAAGCAACTTTAGTCCTAATAGTCGTCGAGTGGAAGATTAGTGGCCGTTCAACATGGCGCGTCACATAATGGCCGTTTGTGTGGTCTGCCTAATTTGCGCCCAACGTCTGCATTGCCAGGATCATTTTGAGGATCTACTCAATACCAAGGAGCTGCAGCTCAATGCCCGCGTGTATAACTTCAATCCAAGTCCCTCCAGTGAAACCACCGATCAAAGGCAGCAGCTAGCTGGCGATGATACCCAGAATTATAGCACAAGTCCGCCATCCAGAAGACATAAGCGTCATGCCGGTCATGAGCATGGTGAGGAGGAGGAGAAGGAGAAGAGTATACCGCAAATTACCCAGTACTTCCTGCAGCAGCTGATGATTGAGCAGGGGATGAACGCCAGTGGGTTTCTGAGTCTGCTGCAGCAGCTAAATCTTCCAGCCTTGGTCGGTGGTAGCAGCAATGGCACTGTGAGTAGCTTATGCCTGAGCCTTAACCGTTTTTTTCTTAATTTGTTAAATCCTCCCTCAGTGTGTGGCCGCTAGTCAACTGGTGCATCATGTCCAGCCGCACGATCTCAGCCATCATAAAACGCAGTTGCTAAACAACTGCACCTCTGCCAACATTTCGGATGTATCCTGCTTATCAAATGCCTCGAACTCTACTCTAGTAATAGAGGAGCCCTCGAATTATACCCTAAGTGACCGAGATTTGCTTCATTTGTGTCCCATTCTGTTGCACGAGTTGACGACATCAAGTGGAGGCTGCATAGACGCAACGATACTGGAGCAGATTGATACTAATGAAATGTTGTTGGCGCGCGACAAGGATGATATGTTTTATGGTGAGTTTTCAGCGTATCCATCTGAAGTCTCCTCTTTAAACTCTATTCCTCTATTCCAGTGTGGACGTATGCCTTTGTTTCGGTCTTTGCCTGCAGCCTTTTGGGCTTGGTGGGTGTAGCCATCATACCCTTCATGGGTTCTCGTTATTACAAGCACATCATCCAATATCTGGTGTCCCTGGCTGTCGGTACCATGACGGGGGATGCCCTATTGCACTTGTTGCCGCATGTAAGTCCCAGTGGATCACCTCCAGCTTGCTGGATTAATCAAAATCTCTATTTTCAATAGTCGCTGGCTGGACAGAATGAACACGGCATGATTATGAAAGGATTGGGCTGTCTAAGCGGCATCATTTTCTTTTATGTCACCGAACATGCTCTAACCATGATTTCCGAGTGGCGCAAGAGCGTGGAGAAGAAAGAAACGAAGAAACCCTCACGAGCCAAGGTAATGCGTGATCCAGACTCCTCGGTGAACAATTCCGTGGCTGGGGATAGAATGTGCAAACAGAAGTACAGCTCGTATCCCTATTGTTATGATGAGATAACCATGAATAACAAACAAAATGAATGGATGCATTTGCCTGGCGATGCTGCTGCTGGAGCTGCAGCAGCTGGCGCAGGTGGAGATGCTGGCAACGCCCCCGAAGCACGTAATGGTCTTACCGATCACGATGGTCCCAATGAAATGCTAGCAGCAGCCGAATCATTACTCTGTACCCTGCAACCCAAATATCTTAGTCGCAATCACAGCTATCACAAAAACCATCCGGATGGTCAGCCCAATTCACTGCTGGACAGCAATACCATTGTGACCGATTTGGATGGGAATGCTGTGAATGCGGCTGGCAGTGCCAAGGATAGGGATTCCACTGCGGATAGCAAAAACGATCATGTAACGGTCATTCTACGAGAACATGAATCCTCACATCATGGTCACAGCCATCGTCATGGACATGTGCACTCACCTCCGGAAACGCTTAGCGCTGTTGCCTGGATGATCATTATGGGCGATGGCCTGCATAATTTCACCGATGGCATGGCCATTGGAGCAGCATTCGCTGAAAATATTGCCGGCGGTTTCTCCACCTCATTGGCCGTCTTCTGTCATGAGTTGCCGCATGAACTGGGCGATTTTGCCATTTTGATAAAGGCGGGCATGTCGGTCAGATCGGCGGTGTACTATAACTTGTTGACGGGCGTACTCAGTTTCATAGGCATGATCTTTGGAATTGCGTTTGGGCAATCGCAGGACGTGGCACAGTGGATGTTTGCGGTAGCAGCAGGTCTGTTTATCTACATTGCCTTGGTGGATATGGTAGGTTTATACAAAAAATAGAAAATGGTACATTTTTCTAATCAAAATTCTGTTTCCTCCTTGCAGATGCCAGAAATATCGGCCGCACATAAATCGCTAGCTGAGTTCCTGATGCAAATACTCGGCATGCTCAGCGGTGTCGTTATCATGCTGCTCATAGCCATGTACGAGAATGATCTGATGAATGTATTTGGCACGGCGCATCATCAGCACAGCTAAATCTTTAAAATTCAGCAGCGAATTGCATTTTGTTTTTCGATTTCTTTTGGAATTTGTTTATAATTGTAATAGTTTGTTATTTACCTCAGTCACCACACTCAAACACAGCTGGCATTTGTTAACTGTTTTTGAAACACACACACACCCACACACCCACAACCACGGACTTGAAACGCCTCTTTTCGTGCTTGTTCCTAATCACACAATTTGCATTCGAATTGATTTCACAACCAGCCACAGCCCACACACTTAATGTAAGAACAACCGTTTTATGTGCATAAGTTATAAAGTGATTTTGAATTTAAAAAACAAAAAAAGAAACAGCAAATCACGACAATTTGCTCTAATCTAGAAACAATAATGGAACAATGGCATGAATTTAACGAAGCATGCAAAACACTTGTCTTATACAACCAACCTAACATGTTTATAAATATATATACATACATTTATATATGTATATATACATATATGCATATGCATATAAACTGATCGTAGAATTATGAATATATAAATGATAACTATAGTTTATTTGGTATTCCGATGCTTAGGGTGCGCGCACGCTTAATTTACGCTAGTTTAACCTAAACACCAACAAATCAATGTTCAACTGTTATCAATTTCTTTATTTTGTTTGGCAGTACTTAACAAAACTTAGATAAAGCGTTATTTACTACTTCATGCAATCCACATAAAAAAATCATTTAAATATATAATTTACACATTAATGTATACGCTAAGAACTGGACCTTTAGACGAAACGTATTGAATGGCACAACCAAAAAGTATAATTTTTCGGATATATTTAGGCATTTCGTACTGCAGTTGTATAGGGTATTCAACACTCACTAAAGTAAATGTGAGAAATCTGTTCTAGAAATTGCAGTTATTCTTGTCGCTCCAACCAAAAAGTACACAAGACACAATACGATTCTATATAATACGTAGTCTGCATTTATATGAAGCCATTTTCTTTCTGTGCACATTATTTTCATATTTTTTGACCAAAAAAGGCGCAGAAAAAGTAAGATCTTTTTGTGAACTGCCAAAAAAATATTCCTAATCTTTTGCTAGCGGAATTGTCAGTTTATTAACATTTAAAAGCAAAATTCCACAAAATATCAAACGGTCACACTGTATGTTTTCATATTCCACCTCACTAGTTGGCAGCGCCACGAGCTTTCCTATGCTTATCGGAATGAAGACTTCTCGGAATTTATCGACAGAATTTTCTAAACCCTTATTTGGTATGCATTTTACCAGATGAAGATGTTTGATATACTAAATTCGTATATCTACATTCCTATTAAATAATGTTCATAATTTCTTTATAATTGGAAAGCCTGCGATGATCGATGATCATTTGGAAGATACGAATCGAAGAATCAAATAATAAACCTTAAGTTATAAGATCAGTTCCTACATCGTCATCTTCAGGTATTGAAACTGAAAGCACATTTAATAAATATATTCCCTATTTTGTGCGATTCAGTTCTTGAAAACAAAGCCTATTATGCCTTTAAGAACGCATTGGCATTAGCCTGTTAAATTTCAGAATCTTTTGCAATATGTGGACCAGATAACCAATTAAAATTAATCAAAATTAATAGGCAATTGTTCAGATTTTGTAATGTTTAATATTTTGGGTTTTTTTTTTTTTTGAACCGAGCCCAAGTGTCGATGCAGAACAAGTTCAGGTACAACATTTTTTTATCACTTGGTTCGGTTTGAAGTGAGCAATATGTTGGAATTCCGTTTCGCTTCAAGGCACTGCCAAAAACGACTCAATTCCCATACAAATTTGTCCGCGAATGCAGCAAAAAAAGAGCAAAACTAATCTTGCTTCATTTTGATGTGTGTTGTCTTACAATTTTTCTGACCTAAGTTTATTGTGGTAATTCACTCCAATTTCTTCTCCTTCAAATGTCAATTAAAAACATGCCAGGGAATAATGTAGTTCTTTAAGTAAATTAGTAAACGCGCACAATGATTCCGTATAACTTGTCTTTGGGGAAAAGGCAACTGCCTTACAGATCGAACCTCTCGACGTGGGTTTTTACTATTGTATTTCCAATAGCCCTAACAACCCCACAAAGATCCGTTTTCAAACTAATCAAGCAAATACCCAGGATCTTTGATCTTTTGAAAAGAAATAAAAGAATCACACATTTTGGTTGAACAAATCGATAGAGATAATGAGAGTCCTAAATTCAAGTCTCAATCTTTTGAATTCTTAAACATAATTATGGATTTCTCGTTGAATTCTTTTAGGTCCAGTTCGAAATGCACATTGTTTAGGCTCGCTCATTGATAACAGATATACCTCCCCCCACTTATTTAGCACCTATGTAAATTTATGATTTTTTTGTAAGAAGCTAACAAAAAATATATACACACATAAATCTATATTTTCTAGCTGAATACATTGTGTTTTCTTTTGCCCTCCCACCTCTTTTTGCGCACACAACTAAATCTGAAAAGTGATTGTGATTCAAAAGATAAAAACAAAAACCTAACATTTGTAAAATGGTGCAACTTGAGAATTGACTTGCACACTATCAACTCACCAACTAACAATATTTTATGAAGCCCACTCAAACACACACACACACACACACACACTCTATATAAATACTAAACATATGCTAAGGAGGCAGTAAAACCTATTAATCTAGGCTATAAGCTCGAACTATGGTAAATATTGGGAGAAGTTTGAATGATAACTACTTTGGTGATATCAAGCAAAAGGCAATTGAGAAACGACTAAACAGAATAAATTATACAATACAATAAAAGTAAAGCAAATATTCTATGTATGTCAAATCACACACACAGACACACCCACATACAAATGGAGTGTATTTTGCTATATTTTGGTTTATTTTTTTACCAACTAAATGAAAAGGAACAAAATCACAAACGTAAACACTTTTTAAATTATCAAAATAAATGTTTTTCCACCTCAAAATATTCGTTAACTTTGTATATCCTTGAAAAGCAGTTGGGGAAAATGGTAAAAGTCCAATAAAAGTGTCCCTAAAGCCGACAAACATTAACTCAGGAATAAATGAGCTATTTTAAGACAATGTCCGTCCAAAGACAAAACGATGCTTGTTTTCTGTTTGTAGATAGGTTTTATTTTGTGGCTAAGTAACACCTACAAATGTTAAAACTGTTTGAGCTTATAATCATCTTATTGTCAATATTCTATAACATGATGGCAATGGACCCATAAAACTAAGGTATTGCTGGTCGGCGGGACTTAAGTGGACCCTGATAACTTATGTCTTTAATGAATGTGCCCGAAATAGGATTCTAAAAAAAAACGACTTAAGTATAAATAGTGCTCAATCACGAGCTTTAAAGCTTTGTACTCCAAACCGGCAGCGGCCGAACAAATAAAGCAAAGCTTTTGAAAGCTTTCTGCCGGCTTGCTGTAAGTGTAGACACAGAATTCCTCAGTTTGCCAGTGGCCAGTTTTGGACAAGATAACAAAATTGTTAATATTTCTATGACAATATCAAAATTATTTGTGGGTTGCTTCTTTGGCCTTACTCTGCTTCGCCACGGGAACACGCTTGACTTGCTGGAATGGAAGTCAATATCTGAGTATATTTCCAATTTCTTACTGATTTTTGTAACTTACCATCAGGCACTTATTAGAGAAAGCCTGCGGACGAGGTCTTTCCCGGCGTATTTTGATATACTTATCCACAGGTATATAATAGAGTGTGCCCTTCTGCTCACGCAGTATGAAACGTTCACCCCGTTCCGTGTTGTCGGCCGTACGCTCTTCTTTATAGCGTTGATCCGAGAGATAAATTGATGCATTGCCCAGCTGATTGAAATTGACCAAACAATTGCCACAGTCCTTGATCAAGCTAGTGCAGTTCTCGTTCGGAGGTATATCAAACTGTGCCTGTACGAACTCGTAGCCCTGCAGTTCCGTATCCGGAAATATGGGCAGCATGGACACGGGGCGTGCCATACTACCGGGCTTGGTGGGATGGCGTCCCAGTGTTTTTTCAACATCCACAAATGTTTGATTTATTATTTGCTTCTGCTCTGTCAACGAAACTGGCTGCAACTGCTGGGGCTTTGGCTCGGGTGGTGCCCGCTGTAAGCCAGGACGTGGCCGAGGCACTGGTGCTCGTTCTTTGGCAAACATCTGAGAAAACTCCTGAGCACGTGCCGCAAATGCACCCACCTTGGGCTTGGGATTATTGGCATGGAGAGGCTCCACCTCATTTAGCAGAGCTACATCCCGGGCTTCCATTTGCGCCGCCCGCTGCGGCGGTTGCTCATAGATATCCTGATTAACCAAATCCAGATCGAAAAGCGTATGGAGTCCCTTCAAATGACGCGAGTATTGAGCTTCCAGTTCAGGGCACGAAACGGGCTCATTCGTATAATCCAGCAGTTGTTTGCCGTAGGGCAGAAATTTACACCCCAGATCCAGATCGGGCAAGTCATTTGTGTACGATATGCTACCTATGAAGGGATCGCTGCAGGAAATGAAGAGGGTTTATTTTTTTAGTCCACTCTTTGGTAGCAAACTTACAGTTTACTCTCTTTATTCTTGGGTTTCACCACATTTTTGTTGGCCATTTTCTATTTTTTTTTGCTTTGCTTTTTAGATTGCTTTATTTTGCTGCTGCTGCTTTGATTTGACAGGCGGATGTGCCGTGAGTGTTGTACAGTCAAAAACGAAAAAAGTCTAAACGGTAAAAGTGTTGCCCATGGCGCTTTCTCTTTCTCCACTTTCTATAAAATTTGGAGAAATTTTAACTGAAAGCGCGAAGTTTAAATCTTCAATTGATACGGTGGCAGCGCTCTGGCATTTGCTCACAGACCGCTAGAGGGCGCCAGTAGCTGTGCCAGTGTGTGGGAAACTAGAGATGGCAGCTTAAATCTAGAAAAAGTAAATTATGTTGCAGTATAACTAAATAAATTGCTATTATTAATATATAAAAGCAAAAGTTTTGCGAATGTAAAAATGGCAGCAGGGCAGATAAAAAAGGTACAGAGAAATAATGAGAACCACTTGCTCAGAAATCAGGCTTATCTGAAATGGGAAAATACAAGAGGACGTGGTTTTTGAACCAGCCTTCCTGGATTAGGAAGGTCACAAAAAAAAACCGCAGATGTGGGGTTGCATAGACAAATCTTCAAAAGTCGACCATTTTTCCCGGTCCACCTCCGCTGCATTAGGGCCTACCCGCTTCCCCTAAGCAGGTGGTGAGTATTTTGATTGAAAAAAAATAAAAAGAATTTATATATCACATCTGCAAGCATCAAAGATAGGTATAACATACGAAAGTCTTAATTTTTACAACTTATTCAAGGTGGCTGCAAAACAGCTATATTGTCATCTCTAGTTCGAAGCTGTCACAAATTACCTTCAGACTATCGCCATCGTTAGAGCAGGCCCGCTATAGAGCGCCTGTCGATTTGTTGTTGTTGTCAAACTAAAAGATGAAGACCGGGTCGAAGTCGTTGCTGCCAACATTTTGCCAATTTCTGGCCATATTCTGCATATTTATCAAACAAAACCATGTGGCGGCCAATCTGAATCCCGGCGCCGTAGGCGTACACCGTCGCTTTGAGTACAAGTACTCGTTCAAGCCTCCGTATCTCGCCCAAAAAGATGGCACTGTGCCTTTCTGGGAATATGGTGGGAGTAAGTACATCATTGAAAACGAAAATGATCCAGAAGTGGCTTGGATTTGTGTTAATGCTCCGGCCAAACTGAAGCCCGCTGGCGAAAATTTCGAATCTCCGCCAGAGCCAGAGCAGCTCCACGTCAGCTCAGCTGTGCCTCTGGGTTTTTGCCATGAGTGCGAGCGAGATGGAGTGTGCGTGGACGACACGCAGGCACTTTTGTTATTATTTGATTTTTGTTTAATTTTGCAGATGCCATCGCCAGCTCGGAATCTGTGCGTGTTGCACCTTCGCTGCGCTCACAGAAGGGTGCCATCTGGACCAAGTCGCAGACGAGCTTCGACTGGTGGGATGTGGAGATTGTGTTCCGGGTGACGGGACGTGGTCGCATTGGTGCCGATGGTCTGGCCCTGTGGTACACCACTGAGAAGGGTGACTACAATGGACCCGTGTTTGGCTCTTCAGATCGCTGGAATGGATTGGCCATCATCTTCGATTCCTTTGACAACGACAACAAGCACAATAATCCCTATATTAGCGCCGTCCTCAACGACGGCACCAAGCAATACGATCATACAAATGATGGCACGACGCAGTTGCTCAGCGGCTGCCTCAGGGATTTCCGCAACAAACCCTTCCCCACGAGGGCGCGCATCGAGTACTATAACAATGTGCTCACCGTGCTCATCCACAATGGAATGACCAACAATAACGATGACTACGAGTTGTGCCTGCGTGCGGATGGCGTGAATCTGCCCAAGCATGGTTACTTTGGTGTATCTGCGGCAACTGGCGGCTTGGCCGATGATCATGATGTGTTCCACTTCCTCACCTCATCCCTGCATGCGGCTGGCCAATTGCAGGAACCCCAGAAAGCGGAGAATCAAGAGAAACTTACACAGGAATACAAGGAATACCAGGACAAGCTGGAGAAGCAGAAGCAGGAATACAAAAAGGAACATCCCGATGAGGTAAGTGCCACGCACTGCAGCGGGCTTATCTTCATAACTGATAATACTTCGGGTTTGTTTTTTATAGCACCACAAAGAAGGTGAGGAGGATTGGGAAGAGTTCTACGAGTCGGAAAACCAACGTGAATTGCGTCAAATCTGGCAGGGACAAAGTCAAATCGCTGACCATTTGCGTGAGCTCTCCCGCAAAGTGGACGAAATCATTGGACGCCAGGAGAACACCTTGTCGCTGGTCTCCCGCGGTCTGGCCGCCCAAACCGGGCAGGCTCTGCCACCACCTGCCGCTGGCAGTGTGCCCCAGCAGCTGCCCGGTGGCGTGGCCATCACCAGACCCGATGTGGATTTGCTTATTACCAATCAAAATCTGCTGCTTAGCTCCATACGCGAGATACGCCAACTGGTGGGCGATATCAATGTGCGCACCGATAACATACAGACAAATCAGAAGCACGCGCCCACCGCACAAATCCAGTCCACGGGTTACGATGTACAAACACTGATAGCCGAGATGCGTGATGGCATGAATCAGGTCAAACAGGGCATCACGCAAGTGGGACATAGGTAAGTTATAAAGGAGAATGTAGACATATTGATGCATTTTGGAACTCTTTTGCAGATTGGGAGCGCCTCAGGGTGCAGCACAGGTGGCTAATTGCCCCACTAGCAGCTGTGTGGGCGTCACATTGTTCCTAAGTGTAACCGTTGTGCAATTGCTGCTAGTATTCATCTATAATATCTTCAAGTGAGTTGAAAGGGAGAGATAAGAAAACGGCTTGCGGTCTGATTAGAACTTAAGTGTATGATAATGAGGAGCTAATGGAATCTTCTTGAGACACATGCCTAGGCCAATGATAAATGACATATTTGTGGGCTCATAAAGTTTACTTCTTTAGTTTATCATAGAAATGATGAAGGAAAACAATCGATCTTTGAAAAGGAATTTTTTATGTTGAGATCTGCCCTACTTTAATGTCTTACTTAACCAGTCACCAGCTTTGACTTTCCATTTGCAGTGTAAAGTTTGTTATTACAATCTTAATTTTAGAAGTAGCCTTTGGTGCCTTTTGCTTTCACAATTTGTATGCAGAGGTTTGCAAACCGCTCTAAAACTGTGCCTAGATCTATTTAGTGGTTTAAAATGTTATTGAATCATTCGGTTTGGCTCAGAAAATGGTTTTTCTTAAAGTTCTACACTGTAGAATCTACACCGTCATTTGGAAAACTTAAGTCCCAACGGACATTGATGATTAATCAGCAAGTCAATTTGTATAAGCCAGAAATTTGATTCGAATTAAAAGAGAGGAAAAATGGCTCGTTTGGGAACTGGTTGACATTGCTGCTATTCAGTCATGTTCTCAAAGTAAAAATTGATCAATTTTATGCGGAATTAAGAACAGCAAATTCAAACCGAAGCGGGGTTACGTTCTATTTACTTTTCATCCTGCCTGATTGTCCAATCGATTGTCTGTTTTGGTCAAATCTGTCTTTTAGTTTTTAGTATTTGTTTTTATCAAGAGTGCAAACCTCTTGAGAATGTTCTGGTCGGTGATTTAATCCTGTTGTCGGCTCTCGTACCGGTTGCGTTATTTATCCAACTGCAGGTTTTGGTAGGAAGCTTGGATCATAGTTGAGACATTTCCGGTCCGGTTCGGATCCCGGTTCTAGTGGTAGAAGGTTAGGTTATGCGTCCGATTTCATGGACCTTAAAATCCAAACCGAAGCGGGGCTCGGTTTAGGACTGATGTCATGCCATAGACGTACTTGCTTGTAGACGGGTTTTAAGTTTGACCTTAAACAAAGACACAAAATATAAAGGTGAAATTCCCTACAAAGCCCAATGTAGTTACTTGACTTTGCTCTTTGTTTGATTCTCTAGGACCGCTACAATTTCAGCACTAGCTTTTTTAGGCGTTAGGAACAGTACCCCCAAAAATTCCAAAGAATCTACATTTTACAGGCTCAAACCCGCCGACTTGATAGGCAGAGACTGCTGATCAGCCTCCTCTTTGCTATTGTGTGTTCATTTTTATATTTTCACACAAAGTTTTCACATAAGCACACCACAAACTCTTTGATAAAATGCTAGCCGCTTTTATTCAGAGAGTTTCAGATATGATGGACAGTCCCTTGGACCCCTTATGCCTAAATCTGCTAGCGGAAATCAGTTAATGCTTTAACTAGGTAAATGCTGGCCGGGTGTGGTGCTGTAGTGCTGCGGGTAGTGTGTATGCCTGCCGTGCAAGAGGTCGCCGGGACATTTATTTACTATTTTTAAAAGTATTAACAGTACTTGGCAGGTTCCATTTGGGCTGACCGATAACATAAATCTGTTTTAGTTGAAGTATTAAGTAATGAGGATTTTTTAGGTGTGAATGGAGTTCTACTAGAGAAGCCGTGTGATGTGGCCCTCAAGGAAAAGAGAGTCCGTCAACCCTCTCATCTTCGCCCAAAGGTCCAAGCCGAGATTCTCATAATCTCGTAGTCAATTTTTTACACAAGAGAAAGAGACCCACAGTTTAACTCCAAATTTGAGTAACAAAGTTTGAGAGGCTATTTCATGACTAGATACTTGAATTGGAATCGAGAACGAGCATGCATACACACTACACGCTGCACCGCACCCGATTAAATAAAAATTAACTAAATTATATATTTTTAATAGGCAAAAGAAGTCATTTGAAGGAATTTTCCATAATTTGAAAGAATTTTAACGATAATATACAGACAGTTTGCCCTTTTGGTGTGAGGATTCGTCGTGCTTTGTTTTTAGTTGGTAATTCGAACTCATTTCGATTGACTCAAATGAAAATGAATGAGCTTCGAGGAACATCTGGTACGAGTAAATCTCTCTACGAGGTATAATCTGATATCTTCCGATTCCCATGATCTTTTGGGAACGCCTGCTTATTATTCATTGTGTTCTGGCAGATACTATTTGACCCGAACTAGTCCTTTCTATAGCTCGGTCCCAATATACAGGTAGTCACTGTTTGAGTCACTGTTATTGTCATATTTTTGATCGCTGGTCACTGTTTTGGTTATTTTCTTATACAATAGTATAAGTATATATATATTTTAACGGAATTCTTCGTTGGTATATCTCGGGTCACTTTTTTGTCACTGTTTTGGTCACTGGTCACAGTTTTCGGTCACTTTTGTATACCAATTGACCGGAGTTGGTCCTTTCCATAACTCGGGTACAATAAAGTGCCTGTTGTTTTACTGTTTCAGTCAGTGGTCGCTGGCTTAATCACTGTTTGGGCACTATTCACAACTGACCAAAGACGCAAAGCCAAAATTTTTCTCGTCAAGGTTCCCCAGAAAAGAATCCAATGAGCTAATTCATTTTAAATACATTTTATGATTTTCTTACAACTTTTAATAATACCCCAACTAATTTCCATTTTCTATTTTCTCCCATCTACAGAAACCGCAGCGAGGCGCAAGCGAAAAAGTTCTATTAGGCCAAAATTTGTGCGACTCACGGGTAAAGAATTTGAGAAAACACACCTGACTAGGCGGCAAACTAAATTTAGTTGAAATGAAATACTTAAGACTACAGCGTAGAGTGCTCTACAATATTTGTATAATTGTTTTTTATGTAGACCTACTATATGTTTAACGAATTGTCAGGTCCACCTCCGTAAACGAAAATCCAACAATTGAAAAATGAACAAGATCTTTGAACAAGCAAGAAGAAGAAAGGAAGAAATCCTCATGACAAGCCGAAAGCCAGAAGCCACAAGACAAAATTAGCAGAACAAGTTTCCAAGTAAGTTGATAGTTTTACTGGAGAGAAAAGTCAAGTCAAAAGTTTTACTCTATTCTCAACCTCTGCATATCGGCAATTCTACATAAAATCACAAAAACAAAAAAAAAACATGAAAAAAAATTCCATAATGTTAGCAAATTTTTTATAACCCCTTTTTGTATAGTTTATATAAATGAGTTCAAATCTTCCCCAAATCAAGTTTTCCATTTTGGGTTGTTAGCAGGAAATTTAATTTATGTAATAAACTTTTTTCTCACTCAGTTTCTATTTGTTTTGTTTCCTTCGCATAGGCTGATGACGTTTTATACTGAATATTTAATAATGCATAATTATAAAACAAAAAAACGAAGAACTTGTGTGTGTGTGTTTTTTTTTTGTATATTTGTTGTCATTCCAGTCTCGATAGAAATGTTTAAAGTGAAAATAAAACCCAATTTATAGAAAATAACTCTTAAACTAAATAGTTATTTTTATTTGATTTCCCCCGCCCGCGCGCCCCCCCTTCCAATCAGAAGTATAAAAATAAGAAATTTTTTTGCTGATATTGACAGAAAAACTTTATTTCAGCAAAAAAAAAGTCGTAAACCTCTCGACAATGCGGCAAAAATGGCGCCACTTGGTCGGCCGAATGTGGGGGGGAGGTGGAGAAGAAGCTGGCAAACTTTGGCCATAATAAAATGTAACTGCCATTGGTGGCATTGTGGGTAAGCCTGAATGGGGGGGGCACCCACTCCTGACCCCACAGCAACAAAAAAAAGACCCCTCCAGCCCAAGATAAATGGACAGAAGCCAACGGCAGCCAGGGGCAAGTTATAAATTTTGTGCGCGGAGGAGGAGGGGATGCTGATTTGAGGTACGAGTGTGTGGTTGGATGGAAACTGCGGCAACCGCTTATATAATCCAGCCAGCATATTATGTACAGGCCAATGCTGACATTGCGCAGGAGCAGTACCAGTTAAACACTTGCCCAGGGTTGGAGGGCGCTGAGGAAGGGGGGGAGTTGAACGTTTGTTCAATTTTCATAACAGCCAATCGGCATGAGGCAAAACTAAGCTCACAAAATGGCTGCGTGTTATGAACGTTCCAGATGAAAATACTAGGAACCGAAATTGGTTCTAAACCGAACCGATCCGCGAATTTGTGCTTGGAAAACGTAGCGGTAAGCCTTCGAAAACCCTGAACCGAACCGAACCGCGGTTTTGTGCTTGTAAAACGTACAAGAGTGCCTTTGGAAACCCTGAATCGAAACAAAAAACGCTAAAGTTAACGGTTCGGCTCAATTTATTTTGTGAATTTTGGACTCAGAACAACAACTAAGGGAAAACTGTAAGTATTTATTAAAACCACACGGTATAATTTTTTGTTTTAAGCTAAGGAAGAAAGTCTATTTTGATTCGATCCAAATCCGCTGCTTGCATATCCCTAAAAACAGTTTGAAGCCGATGCACAGTGATCGATTCCATAGGCCAAAACTATACAAAATCCATAGTTTGTCAGCAATATTAACTCACTTTTTCCTGTAAAGTGGATTTTGTCTCTTGAAGGGTTCTGTCCGTACTGTGGTCGAACGAAACAGATGTCGCTAGACAGATGCATCTTGTGAAGACTGCACTGAAAATAGAAATCAATCCGAAACGGGATTGAAAACAGGATAATTCCGGATATTCTCGAACCGACCCCAGAAAAGATTGATTTCGTTCCCAGTTTTTATACCCTTGCAAATGGTATTATAATTTTGCCCAAAAGTTTGAGAAATATTAATTTCCGACCCCATAAACCATATATATTCTTGATAAGGGTGACGAGCTGAGTCGATTTGAGCTTTGTCCGTCCGTCTGTCTGCTTCTACGCGAACTAGTCTCTCAGTTTTAAAGCTATTAAGCTAAAATATTGCACAGAGTTTTCTTTTTGCTGCACACTACTAATAAGTCGGAACCGACTGGATCGGATGACTATATCTTATAGCTCCCGTAGGAACAATCGGTCGGAAAACTAGTTTTAGTGAGAAAAACTTTTTTCTGTTCAATGGAAACGTCTTCAAACTTTGTAATCGTAGGTTTTCTATGTTTTTTTATAATTCTACCAAGTTTTCATAAAATCGGACAACTATATGGTATAGCTGCCATACAAAAGTTGGTCTGAAAAACAGTCTTCGTTTGAAAAACTTTTTTGTTTTTAATGGAAAACTTTGTCTTTGTTGGTTTCACATGCTTTCTCATAATTTTAGAAATTTTTGTTCAAATCGAATGACTTGATCGTATAGTTCTCATACGAACGATCGGTCGGAAAATGGGAAAAAGAGTATTTTTTGAAAATATTTAAGCGAGCACTTGCAAGGGCTTAAAGACTTCGGCACAGACGAAGTTAGCTTTGCTTTCTCGTTTTTGATCTATTTAATGGACCAAACTATTTGAATTGTCTGTCAATTATCAATTTGTTGCACATGTGCTTATGTTATCAATCAAATTAATCACCATTCCAAAAGACACTGTTCTTTTCTAAATTTATGTACGTGACTCTTGCTTTTCTTTTCCTACTCGAAATTGTAATATCCTGAGTTTTGGCATGACTTACAAAACGAAACGTCAGTAGCTAATTTACAAACCGAAGCGAAACGTAGGAAATTTCTATAAAATACAAATAAAAATCCAAATCTTTTGTCCGCAAAATATATAAGCTTTACTTTAAGTAGCAAGACTATGTGAGAATATGCAGTTGCTGTTTTGATCGAACTCCCAGACTTTTTTATACTCTGTTCCCATTCAAATTGGGAAAACGGGGATCATGAAGTTGTGCGAAAGTATGTAACAGTTGGGAGGATACATTTCCAACCCTACAAAGTGTATTTATTATTGATCAGCATCAAGAGCCGAGTAGATATAAATATCTCCGTCTGTCCGTCCGTCTGTCTGTAAGAACTCGTCGATCTCAGAGACCATAAGAGATAGTGCAACAAATTTTTGCATGAAGGTATATGTATACCATAAGCAGAAATAGCTTGATTCTGATTTGGAATTTCCCGCATCCGCCAGAGCCTAATAAGGCATCGAACCAAATATAGACACGGGAAAAGACTCTCGCAGAGCTTCTAAAAGACCCACCACTAAAATAATTAGAGTACTTTCAGGAATACCGAACCAAAAACGGTCAAATCAAAACGGTACGGCACACTTCATCGACTTATTGATGTGTTAATCCTGAAGATATTTGAAATCACATATTTAGAACGAAATATGTTTAATTTAATTCTCATTTTCTGTGTTATTACAACAAACTGCATGTCAGACTAGACGGGTTTTACTCGGTGAAGCAATCTTCATGAATTTTATAAATAAGGCTTTCGCTTAAAGGAGAAAAGTTTAGTGGTGACGCCTGTCCCTCTACACATCTATACCACAATCAAGGGCTTTCTAAAAAACTTCTTGCAGTGGGCTTCACCGTGTAAGTCCAGTCTAAGTCTCTAATTACATTGATGTTTAAAAAACAGCTTCGGTTGTAGTATTCTAACAGTCAAAACACGAAAACTGTTGTAGTTTTTAGTGGTGTCTCCCCACATGGTATTGGGTAAATCTCATAAGATTCTTAATTGTTTCCACTTCCACAAATTGCCATAATGTCTTATCGCTAATTTACTTTTGCGGAAATCTATACGGATTGTATGACAGTGATGGAAATTTATGATTCATTATCATACATTTGGGCTATGCTAAAACTGGGCATTGCAATGTAATCCATTTGTTTGCGCAACATTTGTTCCAATGTCTGGCCTGGGCTTCATCTGTCTGGGATGTGGATGTGTCAACGTCCCACATCCACCCTGACTGCTATTTTGCTACTTTGGGTTTTATGTCCTTTTCTCTTCCTTTTTTTTTTGCTGCCAATGTTTGGCAAATGTTGCAAACTGTCGTCGTGATTGTTGGGAAATTTATGAATTTCATTTACTAATGGATTGTGGTGAGCGAACAAAAACGTCCACAGATGTGTAAATATGCAATATGGATTATTAAAGTTTTGCCGGGGATTTTAAATATTGCACAAATGTGAAAGGGGGACGGGGCCATAAATCGGCATGTTAATTAAATGAAGTGGAAATTGGCAATTGAACTTGTTAAATTGAATTTGCCTTCGGCCATTAATTGAGCAAATCTGAAAGTTGCAAAAGTTTTTGAAGTGTTTCAAAAGGAATCCGCTGCGAAGGATCTTACTAGAGATAGGAGCGGAAGTTAAAGTTTCCATAGGATTTCAAGTCAACAAGTAGACAATATAATAGTTATATTCAAAGTGTTGTATCTTCGCTTAAAAAAATCTCAGAATTGTTTGGTGTAGTTTGTTTCAAAGCTAAGATATGTTACTTTATATTAAAATCCAACTAAGTAAAAAAAAATGGAATGGGATCCCCGTAAAACGTGTCTAAAGGGGGTCAAAATAGACATTTTAAGCAACTTTAAACTCCAAAAATTACAAATCTCTAGTCTTATCTAGAATTACCACCACCACCACCTCAATATACTGAAGATAGTCTAATAAGGTTATTAATAGTTTATCTGTAATCATACAATGCAGGAATCCCTCTTGTACTTTATGTAAGAAACACTCTTAAAGAGCTCCTCCTGACGAGGAGAATAGCCTCAAGAGCAAGAGAATAGCTTTAAGGGGCTGAAGAGGCTCTAACAATGATGGGACACCATCTTAGCCAAAACGTTCCTTAATCCAACTAGGAAAAAGTGGTCTCTGGATGTAGATAGCACTCGGTAAACTTCGGAGAAGTAGATGAATAAGGACTCCTATAAGCATATAATGCCACACTGTGCACCTCTACTAAGAGGAAACACAGATCTTAACTGATCGGCTAATCAAGAATATATTATATGTGCACTTCAATATCAAATGAGTGTATCCGCACGGGCGGATATGAGTGTACCACTAGCTTTCAAAATATGGCACTTCAAAATATGGCACTTAGCTGTTTTAACAAAGCTGGAAACCTAAATTCATGTGATAAAGGATTAAAGGTGCAAATTAGGCATAGAATCCCATAAATTCTTCAGAGGGCTTTAGCCTGGAAGACACACACCTTGCTTAGTTGGGATTTTTAATGCTATACCATGTATCCATATGTTCTACGGAGGCCATATCTCTCCAGGCAAGAGCGATTATGGCCTTGTACACGTGAACTTTGTTTTTCGTCAAGATAATCTTAACTGGCAACTCTAACATAGAGGAACTTAGGTGGTTTATGTGTGTGCCAAAAGTCATTCTCTCATCCAGATAAACTCCCAGATGTCAATATGCTGAACCATGAGGGAGTAATACTTATCCAGATACTTATGTTCTGAACTATGACGAAGAAATTCGTCGTAAAGGCTGGAGTCTGTTGCCAAAAAGTCCGTAAATGTAGCAAGGAGGAGCTTTTGGGAGTTCTCAATCAAAACAGTATCTCCTATTGGCAACTCCATTGTAAATAACTTTTTAAGAGTAGGTCCAAGTTCACTCCAATTAGAAACACCTGTTCTTATAGACCTTAAGGCTTAATCAGATCCGCCAAGCATAACAGAGAAAGCTCTCTGCTTGAGGAAACTTCGCACAAGATCGATGGGTTGAAAAGGAAGCAAACGTATAATCTTGCACAGAAGATCGTCGCTTTATGCCCTATTGAAGGCCTTTACGTCTATAAATAATGCCACCGAGATGTCCTTACCGTACTAAGGACAACGTTTTTACTTAATTGAAAGACAAAGATCTGCATATTTGGCTAGATATACAGAGAAAACAAAGGTTATTTAATAATGTTCATAGGTTTTCGGTATTCATTTGGAATGAATATTGAAAATATCCATTAAATGTTAAATGGATCTTAATTTTCATACAAAGGAGCTGAAAATCATCCAAAGGATATAAAAAATGGATATGTAAATATCAAATAAACAGGATATTAAAATCTATCTATATCAATTGAATCTTTTTGGATCCTTTCTTTTCGTTGTTATTAAATTACAGGCGACTGCAACTATCCCTGCTTGTCATATCCCAGCCTGAGCTGTTTTGCAAGCAAGGACACTGGCACATTCTCAGCCTTAAGTACACCATAAAAAGAATGGCCAGCTGCTGTAGATAGACGGAATCTAACCAATCCATCTCTACAACCATTGTGTTTAATTCAAAGCCATTTATTGCTCGGCCAACTTTTAGTCAACTAACCAGCAATTAACTGAGCATTAAACATGTAAACTACTCGCAACGCCCCAGAGATAGAGCCGATGCTCATCTCAAAAAAAAAGGGGAAGAAAAAAACCTCATTACCCTTGGGGGTGGCATGTTTCCAACTCGCTGACTTGTCGCACCCAGTCAGGAATGCCCTCAACGATAAACATCGCTGATAGCGGAGCATTTATCAAACAAGAAAACAACACGAGATGGGAAAAACAACGACGACAGGGCCAGCTCAAGCTCAATTGAGTTTCAAATTGATGTCACCATTATCGGGAACTGTCATCTAAGCGGCTAAGGGATGGGGCGGACGACGAGCACTTTGTATCTGCGATGTATGCGTATTTATTTTTAATTTTTTCATCATTTATCAGCAGGAGCTGCCACCCGAATCTCGTATCCCACATCCCGCAATTGCATATTTATGTAGATGCAATGTGCAATTTTAGTTTGCGCTTCGATTTAAGTGCTCATAAATAAAAATCCCGCAAAGCCACCCCCAGGCGCAACGCTCGCCGAGGCTCACCCTGTCAAAAAGGCAACGGAAAGTTTGTAAACAAAACTAATGCCGACATGGGTGTTGATAAAGTTCTCCAAGTCGCCTTCCCTCTTATTGAATTGGACTCTACACGCTTGATTGCCCGCTAAACGGATGTGCGAGTGCCTGGGATGAGGATGGGGCAGGCATGTATGTATGACATGTGGATTCGTCATACCAAAAGCGCTAAATATTATCCAGTCTCTCTCGACTTTTGTTCTGGTTTTTCGCAAAAATCACAAAAGGGTGCGCCGAGGGGTGGCGGCGTGGATTTCCCTTTGCCATTTCCCAGCCAGCCAAGTGGCTGGGTCTGCGGATTTGTCTGAATTGTGACTTGTGTCTAATGGACGATCCTTTGTCATTTTCCAGCCCGCGACTTAATGGCATGAGAAACTAAAGCAGTTGGACAAACATTTAACATGTGACGCATTTTCCAAGCAAATTGCAAGCCAGATTAGCTACTAGAATTTGACAAATTTAAAAATAAACGGCAGCAGTTTGAAGTTTTTAACAAAATGAAAGTAAACTAAATTCAACAAATAAGGTTTAAGAGCCGGTAAAATCTCTGAAGAAGACACAGGTTTCATTTCAAGGTCAACTAAAGCTCTCTGGGCCTGATAGGATCCCTCGAACCGAACCTTCTATATAACCTCTCTTCATCCTGCCGAGCCTGAACGTATACCTTACCTCCTTTTCTGCTTGGAAATGTTTGGAACTTGTAAAAATTTCCGGGAAATAAAGCAACACCCTATTTTTCATATGGCAGTACGAGTAAAGAGTGGAGCGCTTAGAATAATTTGTAATTTTAAAGACAAGTTTTTTTGGGGAATCGTGTAGGGAGGGGACCTCTTATAACACACAGTTCACACTTTGATATATCTTGGAAAATATTAACAGAAGTGGGTTATATTTAAGAAAGCTGTAAAGATCAATAAAATCAAAGACTAAGCGCCGATTTCACATCTTCCACATAGAGCTATGTGTCAAATAAACTACAAAATAACAGAGTAAAATCTAAGCTTATCTGACACCTTGCAGCCATCTAGATTCTAGAAGATGAGAAAACGGCCCTACGACTGTAGTTCAGAAATCTTTCATCACTCCATAAGAAAAGTAGAAGAGGCTACTAGGGAATTTTAAGAACATATTAGCTTCAAAACAATTTCCAACGTCTGTTGCATTCTTTTTCGAGCTTGCATTGGAAGTCTGTCCAAAATTCAATCCAATATATTTGATACTTGAATTAAGAACGAACTTTTCTTGAGTTTTTCGGCTGACTATAAGCACGAAAAGTATCTCCTTAAGAACCTTTCCACCCAACATTTGGAAGATCATTTTTATAAAAATCGCCTTGATGAGTCTTTTTCGACTCCTTTTGATGATCAAAAAGAGATGCCTATCATATGCTATTAATTGAGACTCGAAAATTTCTCATGAATATGCTCAAAATGTGGTTCAGTGAAATGCGGCTAAAAAAGACTCTCAAATGATTTGAATATGAGTCTAAAGTGATCAGAAAAACGGATTAAAAACGACTCTTCACGAAGTGTCGCTGCTAGGGTACCATTTTCTCCCGACAAAATTATCATTTACGATCGGAAAACGAACCCATTTTTGACTATTTTAATCAGATTGAGGATTCAAAAAATGCTCGAATGTGATCAAAAATATGATAAAATGTTTGCTGGGTTTGTTCTCATTTCAATTAAATTTACGATAGTTTCACGATCTAAAAATGTTTCGTACTTAATTTAAGTATTATACTTAAAACTTTCAGCATAGAACGGTTGAAATTCTATCCCCAACGTTTTAGAACTCTGACAGTCGTTTTATTCTGAGTGTAAGGGATTTAATATAATGCTTTTGCCCCTGGTGCTTACCCAGGTGGCTGTTTTAAACGTGTTCTCTTGTTGGTTCAGTTTGTTCTCTTCTGAACTTACTGCTCTTTAGTGCATTGAGCACTGCTTAGCTATCTGAGAGGATAGCTTTGTCACTGTAATGGTAGTTCCTTCCCTTATTTAGGTCTGCACATGGGGAGATAGCACATACCTCTGCTTGAAAAATGGTAGTATATCCTTCCATTGACACAAACCTGTTCGTTCCCTCTCCTGCTACCTCAAGACATGTTAGTTGGGGTGTCAGAGACTCGTCATTGCACCACTGAGTGGTTTTTGTTTACATTTTAGATGATTTCTCTAGTGCTCTCTTGCTTCTTTTCCATAAAGTGATTGGTTGAAGGATTATACGGACTTCCTTTTACTGCTTTTCAGAGTCCCTTAGTTTCCACCTTCTCTAAGCAGTCTAAGCCGAACGCACGGCTCCAATGATGCATATACATGCCATCCTTTGCAACTGCGTCCTTACAATTTAGGGGATTCTATCCATAATTCTCCTAAAAATCTTGTCGATATGTAGTAAGTACTTATTTCAGTTCCAGTTTTAAGGTAGGTATCCAGCATTCAGGGTTATTTCTGTAAAGTATTGTGAGAAAATTAATACTGATACAGAATAGATTTTCTGGTCTCCCAAAAACCTCATACTAAAAGACTATTTGCCCTGGGTGTGGGGTAGTTTACCCACTTGACACCGCCATTTGCTAAATACGTTACACATTCTCGTTCTCCCAAATCGCCATCAACCTCAACACACCCATTAGGCCATGTCAGTGCATGCCAGATCCTGGATAAATAGACTGTTGAGTCATTAAACAATTTACGCAGCAATAAATTTACGCAATTTACTTATAGAGCCAGCTCACACAAACATGACATCCTGCATCCTATGGCTAGGGCAATAAAAAATACCCCTGCATGGAGTTGGATGAACATTAACACATCTGTCCAGATACAAAAGTGGCAGGCCGTCCGCCTGAGCGATTAACTTTTTGCATCCTTCACGCTCCTCAACCTCATCATCGCCCACGCGCCGCTGCCCCCTTTTCTTATGCCCCCAAAGGATGTCATGTAGATTTTCAGGATTGTTGCCCGCCCGGCTTGAAATTTTAATGAAATTGTCATCAATTAAAATTGCTGCGCTCTTCCATGACCATGAACCGGGGGGCAAGTGACACTGCATAAGTTCGGCATTTCACTTTTTTCTTGATTTTACGACCCAGACGTCTATGCAGTCACTTCGCTGGGCTTAGCACATCTCGGTTATGAGTGCTTCATAATGGGCATAACTCTAAGCACTCGCCGTGCCCTGGGATCGCGCACAGCTATAAAAATAATTTGTGGCCAAAAACTTCCCTTTTTTCGTGCATACAATTTATATTGTTAGCCCTGCGAAGGCAGGAAGGAAGGGGTAAGGATGACTCTGAGAGGCCAACGGCTGCCAGCAATTTGTAGTCATTTGCTTGTTTTTCCAGCTTCACTTTAATGGGTTTTCATAAATTTTTATTGTTTTACATATAATTTTTATTTTATATACGAAAATTTTATGCAAATGCATATTTTGAGTGCTCTCAATTTGTTGGGATTTGTTGGGAAGTGAAAGTACTTAATCGGGCTATAATTAAGAGAAGAATGAAACTTGCTCTAAGTTTGAATTTCTTTTTAATCAGCGGTGGGCACCAAATTGAATCTGCTGTCTCCGCCTGAATCGCCTTTGACCCCTTTTTTTGGGCGAATTTCTAAATTTTAGGCCGATTTTAGCTGTTTGTTTTTTTTTTTTTTGAGTGTAGGAAGCAGCAATAGCAAGTAGACTTCTCTTCGTTTGCTTTTCTTTTCTAAGTGGTTTTCTTACAAATACCTTGGATTTCTTGGATCTGTTGAATTGAGGAAATTTTTTTAATATTTTACAAGTCGAAAACTATACAAAGAAAATCGGCACTTGTTCACTAACGAAAAAGAGCGACATGAGTTATTGTCCAGTCTAATCATCCCACGAGATAGCAGAATATTTGAAATACAATTTTCGAATTGAATTTCGAGCTGGGTCAAAGTCTGCACAAGAACGTCCCCTGCCCACCGCTCTTCTTATTAAATTCCATAAACAATTTCCTCACTTTCACACAAAACTAGTCCATAAAATCGGATATTTTATTAATTATAATTTTCCATTTTTATTAGCCTCCCTAGAACTTGTCCTCTCGTGTGCAATTAAAAACCCGAAATGCCTCACCCAAAACAATTAGATGGCCATAAATCTGTATAGAGACGGGAGAGAACCCTCTGAAGTTTTGGTTGATAAAATGCCGAAATTATCACAGCTCACAGAGAAGAAGATATATGGGCGCTTTTAACCCATTAGCCCAACCGGAAGATCGCTCAATTAGTGCTTACTGCAGCCGCTGGTCAGTCCCAAGTGGGTCACTCTCTTACACATGAGAAAGGATTTCAGATTTCAACAAAGTGGCATAAATCTTTTCGTGCGCTTGGCACAAACTCAACCGGAACTAAAGCAATGACGCAGCAGGAGTCAGCAGGACACATGTCGGTGGGTTTGGCCAGCAGCCAGTCATAACAGAGCGCATGCATGTCCTGATTTATGGGCGTAAGGGATATATGTATCTATGTGTAACATCTATGACTGCGTTGTGTGGGCATCAATATCGCCGGATGGGCAAAACGACAGGCGTTCGATTGAAATTAATTGAATTGAAGCCCAAAACAACATCTTCGAACTTGACTTTCGGAGGAGGGAGGCGGAGACAAGCGTGGACGCTTGTTTCCTGTTTATGCTTGAGATGTTTTGTAGCATAAATTACGCATATACGCAAAAAAAGAAAAAAAAAATGAAACCCTAGCAGCCAAAACAGGAACATTAAATTCATTTTTATTCGAGCAACCCCACAAGCACAACAACAGCGTTAAGCGCTTAGTCAAATTCCCCTCACTCCTGCTCTAACAATTTCAGCGCTATATGCGGTCCGCTGAGCTTCAGATTTCCTCATGAATTTTCCTTATTTTTATGATTTTCTAAGTTTTTGTTTTGGCCTTCGGATAGTCATCTTCCTTTGGGGGTGGTATACTTGGCTAGCTAGCAACATGACGGAAATGATGATCGTGTACGGAAGGCAGGAAAGGCAGACAAATTTATCAAATGCTTGCAAGGGTGCACTCCCATAATCCCTTTTGCCATCATTAATCACTGTGTTTTGTTTGGGCTTAAGTTGGAGTTAAACCAAACGCAAAGATAGGCTACTTTAAATTGTAGGCTGTATTAGGTAGACTTTCAAATTTAGCGCGCTTTACACCCACGCTTTGTGTGACCAGAGCGCGTTGGCTTTAACAGTGCGCTGTTAGCTTTAATAAGCTTTACAGCAGTGATGAGCACTTTTCAACAACAGAAATAGCAGCTAAATTTTCCACCCATTCTTAGGGAAAGCTGAAGTGAATAGTGTCTCAGACTGAGTAGCGCTTATGATTCTGGATTAGGTGTAAGGGATCGTTCCCACAATTCCACGTTCCCTTATTAAAAACAGCAAATAAATGGCCTACAAACAAACCATCATAAAATAAATACCGTTTGCATTCGGATATGAGTTCTTCCAATCCGAAACAGCTGCGTATAGGTCATAATTTAGTACGTCTAAAATGTTTGCTGTTTTTCCATCAGCTTTTGATTTATTTCTTATTGACAAAAAAAATATTCCCAAGTATCTCAGATGCCGATTTGGTGTCAAAGCAATTTTCTAATTGAGCTATATGTTCCCTGACTTTACACCCAATTTGCTTATTCAGTTCAAAATCATTTGATTTGTGATTCAATTTCCAGCTACTTTCGGAAATAGCCAAATTTGGCTTCAAAATAGCTGGCAGGTCAACGCAAGCTAACAGTTTGGCCGCCATCCCTGACAACATTTCTCGCTTACCGGTTGAGGGTCACACTACGACTACGAGTTTTTATAAAGTTTTTATTGTAATTAACTAATCTAGTGACTGTAATTAATTAATACCGTAAGTTATCGACAATTCAGTGTGCCAAGTGTGTGCTAGAGTTGAGAAACCAAATCGGCAAGTGAGAATGGGGGGCAAACAAAGCCAAAGTAAAGGCAGCTGCTGCTGCTGCACTGTTGTTGTTCTGTAGGTGCTGCCTTGGCTGGGTGGGTGCTCCTCTGGGGTGTGTGTGGGGTGAGTAGGAGCAGGGGGCTACACTCGGGATTGTTGGGTCACGCGAATGCAAAGCTTTCGATGGGGGCAGCACTTTGCTGAATTATATTTATATGACAGCTGGAGCTCCGAGTGGACAAGGACGCCCACGCCCGCAGCTGGACATGTGTGCGTGTGTGTGTGTGTGTGTGTATGCTAATTAAATGCAACTTCTCAGTGGGGCTTAACTTCTTTATCGTCACAGAAGAGGGAGAGATACACTCAGACACACACAGACACGATAAGATAACCCCATGAAGCATTCCACTGATTGACTTGCAAATTGAGGCACAATTTCATAATTAACTCGAATTTAACTTTAACTTGCAACCCTCTTGAGGCTTGTGCGGGTCTCCCGCTGCTAAAAAGATTTCTGTGTGTAAACAAAAGGGGCAGGGTCTCAATCAATTGAACATGGTATACACTAATCTTTGATTCCTGGTAATTTGCCAAATGTGACTAAGACTCAACTTCCCATTTCCACTTCCTCTGGGTCCGGTGTAAGACAAAGGAGAGAGAGGGAGAGTGGGAGGAGAAGACACTCTCATAAAAACTGTAAGAAATTAGTCATCAGGAGGCCCCTCGTTTACATTTTGTTTTGTTTACGTTTTGCAATGGCAGCGGCCACTGATCGCTGCCAGTCAGTCAAGAGAGAGCCCCTCAAGATAGAGCAGGTGCCGCTCTTCCGCTCTTTCATTCTCCCGCTCTCTCTTTCTCTGGGGGCTTTGAGCCGCTGGCATTTCGTTGTGCTCCTCAGTTGAGTTTTACCCGTCGTCGGTGCCTAATCGTTGCGTTTTCGAGTGCCGTGGCCCCCCATATCGTTAAATATCATAACATATATACACATATATGTGTATATATATATGTATATACACGCAAAAATATATCAATAATATCAACCGTAAAAATATTGTGAAAATCCTCCAAAAGGTATTACCACCCCTTGAGAGTCCAGTTATCTATGTACATAGAGCCCGATACGAAGTGCTTCAGTGTCTTAGTGTGTGACATATGGTGTTATTTTTAACCCACCTAAAAACCAAATGCCTCAAACAAGTAAAATCAAATTGTGTAATTAGGCAAATAGAATTGGAAAAGTCTGACCAAAAGTGGTTTGCGCCTGCGCACTACTTGACGCTTGGAGGGAACAAACATTTTTCGGATGCCATTCAAATTTGGTTAAAGTTTTTAGTAAAACAAACGAAAAATTACCTCATCGCCGCAGTCGACGTCTCTCTGATGATGAACGTTGTTGCTGTTGTTGTCTGCCCCTGACTTTACGCGCCGCCACATACTCGTCGTCTCGTACATATATTTCATTCTATATTTCTTGTTTGCCTAGCAGACAACAGTAGCAGCAGCTGGCTAACGTATCTCTAAGATGCGAGGGCAGTTTGATTATGAAAAATACTCCTCCCTGTTTGGATAAATAAATCTAAATATAAATGAGACCGTTGTAAACAAAACTCCCAAGAAGGTTCGGCCTGAACCTTGGAACTCTTCTTATGATGTTGTCTTCGACTCACGGACTTCAACGCCCGGTCTTTAAAATGTTTGACTCCGACGGTTCTCTATCAACGGTTCTGAGTCTCCAAAATCTTTAGGCAGATTTGAAAATCTACAAAATGTTTGCAGAACCGAACCGAACCGAATCTATAGGTTCGGAACAAGTGCTGTTTCAGCTATTTTGGTAGACATGGGTCAGTTCTAGGTGCGATTCACAGCTTGGAAAAGAAACCGGTAACCGGAAACCGGATCGGTTCAAAATATATCAAATAAATGCCAGTCTAGGGGTTCCCACCAGCTGTAGGCGTCAGCTTTATAGTAGCTAGCCATAAAAAAGCTGGTGAAACTATGCCGTGTGGATTCAGCGTTCAACTGTAGGTCCCTTTTTCTTGTGCAAAAATTACAAGCACCCAAGACAAGAAATTAGGAGAAGCTCGGCTTGACCCTTTTTCTAAAGTCAATCATTTTCAGGGGTGCCCAATCATTATGAGCTGTTGAGTAACCATTAAAGACAAACCTTAAAGATATGCTGGAAATATTTGTTGTCGAAAGGGTTAATAATAACGATGTCGGCACTAGATCAGATCTGGAAAGCCCACAGCGCCGAGAAGCCCAATTCTATCGTGACTTTTACACAGACGCTAGCCTAACTTGAGAGAGTGGAGAGATAAGCACCGAAATGCAATTAAATCGTCTAAATTCTTTAGTGCTCACCAACACAAGCTGAACTTTCTGTGCTCTACATTTGAACGGGGCTACATTACACACATAAAAGAGACCATATGTCCTGTATCTTTTATACAAGTAATATGCGTCTGATACATTTAGAATTAACTCTGTTATTTGTAAATTTTCGATAAATCTGCGTTGTTGATCACCAAAGTCAAGCATTTCCAAGGTTTGGGAGTCTCGAATGCTCAAGTCGAAGAGTTCTCTTACAGACCATTTGGCAGAGCCATAATTTGGTAACTTTGCTAACTTTAATTGATTCTACCGATGAACTGTCTCAGAACTTAGTTTGCTTAGATCAATAGTTTAATTTATTAGTTTAACGTTTCATTGTTCTTCATTTGATAGTATTTAACGGAATATTTATTTGTCGTTCGATCATCTAGCTACGTCCCTGAAGTGTCTTTTGTTAAGTATTCACTGGATAAGCAAGACTTTTCTCCTTATTTTGAGGTTTATGTTATGCGGTTCAACTAGCATTTTTTTAAACTGCGACAATTTTTAATTCTTAAGTTAGTTATCTGAGCATTATCATATAAAAGGGCACTAAACTGATAAGAAGTTGTTTGACGAGAGATAAGGGTTATCTCCAAAAAGTCTGAAACTTTAACTACATCGATATTGGAATTAGGCAAGAAGTTGATGTGTCTTGACACAAAAGAGCCTATAAAGCCCTGCTACTGTTTTCATTTTCGCCAACACTTTGCTATTCATAGTTCAAATCGGTGCCAAAACCCGAATTTAAGTCGCACTCTTAGTATTTTATAAATATTATCAAAACTGCCCTCGTACAGGCGCTTAGACCCAATTCATTTGCATTTCATTTTCTCACTTCATTCGCCTTTTGATCAGGTTGTTTTGTTGTGGCAAATTTCGCTGAGTTTTACTATTTTGGTGGGCGTCTCTTTTTAACATTGTTGTTTTTTTATTTTTTATCTCCGAACAAAAAAATGTCAATCGCATTGTTGTGGTATCTCTCTCACTTCACCAAGCTTTTGACCTTATTAGCTTGTTTCTTTTTGGAATGCCCAAGCTCATTTTCACTCCATGCTGCGCGTTGTGCGTGTGTGGGCAGCAGAGCGAACGTGTGGACGTTTTGCATCCGCTCCGAGAGCTGCGTTTACATTCATTTTCGATATAACAAACATACATTGAAAATACTGATTTGTAACTCGGTCACTTGAAACATTTGTGGGCAGTTTGTGGCGCCCATTTTGGGACATGTTTCTGCGGTGGCATTTTGTTGTTTTTGCATATTTTATTAATTGAGCCGTATTCATTAATTGTGGATTGCACTTGATGGACAAGGGGCTGGAGCTGAATGAGTGGTGGCCATGCAACTTTCGAAAGAGAGATCGATGTCACTGTGATTGTGTTTTATGCATTGTAGTTGATTTGTTTTCAGTTTTAACAGATGTGTAATTTCAGTTTTTATGCCAGAGAATTGGATTAATTCATTTTATGCCGAAATTGGCCAACTAACCAGTTTCAGTTGGCGGCAATAAGCAAATCTCCTCCTTTAAAATACAATCATGTTTTCCCTATAACTAAACGCTGATTGCACTGGTAGTGGTGGGGGACACCACTTGTTCAAATGTTTGCCTCATGTTTCAAGCTCAATTAAAACAAATTAAGCAAGAAATTGTTTTGTAGCGTTTGGTGTGGTGTGCGGCACAATATCAAAATTCAATGCTCCAAATGCACAAAGCGGCAACTACAATAACAATGACAACAACAACACCACCAACGAAAACCCGGCCAAACAGAGTAATAACAATTAAAAAAAATAAAAATAACAACTGTGCGCTCTATTTTTTTAACGCCTCAGCATTTTCATTCGTGTATACATATTGTAAATACATTCGTTCACATATAGATACAGAAACAGATACAGATACTTGGTGGTGCTCATGTAGGTTTAATGCCGTTTTCAAACTGCTGCCGCACACATGTTTTCCTATTGCACCGTACAAACTGGAAAAAAAAAACCAGCTAACGTAAAATGCTAAATAATCCAAATGAAAACAAAAAAAAAAAAAAAAAAAAACCAACAAAATTGGTGCAAGTTTGCTACGAACACCACGAATCTATATTGAGTTCGATGGGCTGCAGCCGTATTATGGCATAGTTTATTATTTTGGAATGTTTCTTAATTACGCGGAACTCAAGTGATGGTGGGAGCAGAACTGCTTGAAAGTCATCGTAGATGGATGGAGAATCGAGTATCGGAAAGTGGGCGACCGAATTGGAATTTCAGGCATTTCCTTTCTGATTCACATTCGCATCTCTGACTCATCTCTCTGCAAAACCCTGGTTGACTATTTGGTTTGCTGATAAAGAATAATATTTATATGTTTTTATTTTTTAATGTGCATACGCATAAAATTCTAAATATAGTCGGAAAGTTGAGGTTTGCCTTCGTTGTCACTATCGCACAGTGGAGTCATTTGAATTTAATCGTTAATTGAATAAGAATAATGCTCCAATATATATTTTAGTTTTATCGTTAATCTCATAGATCCGTTGGTTTCTTTGTCGGGTTTAAAAGGATGCCAATAAGCCGATCTTTGCTCTGGCCTTGTGCGCTGTGATGCAGTCCCGTTGAAATCATGTCGTTAGCAGTCAGAATTGACACGTTTTCTATCGTTGTCTTCGAAGAATATCGGCTTAATGATTCTTTCTGCATAACTTTTGACAAAAAAAATCACGCATTAGTCCTGGAGAGGTTGTTCATGAATCAATACACGGGTTTCCTTGGGCGTAGTACCAACGATTAGGTGAATTCACATAAAAATAAAAGAAATAATGGCAAAACTAGACTCATTGCTGCTGATAATGTTTTGATGACTTTTAACTGAAAAGCTCTACGATTATAGCGCATTCTGATGATCTACTTGGTCTGTCTTTCTAAACGTGGGCCGATTTGAGAATAAAAGATAAAGTTATAGGGTTACCAAATGCCGAAAACCTTTATGGCTCACCCAGAACTTGAATATAGAACTTATAAGCTACTATTTGTTGTAATTAGTCAGCCTACATTCCTCCTTCTAATAAGAGTCCCTATTTTTGTACAAAAAAGTTCTGTGGCCGATTAATTATACAATATATAACAGAGTTATTTATCCTATTAAGTTTTAGAAAGACCCAACCTTCGCAGTTACACTACTAACCTTTCTTGCTTGTCTGGAGTTAGCAGATCACGAACTCTTTCGTCGCCAATAGCTGCTTCTTTCTAAGTGGAGGGATAAGATAAGACTAGGTTTACTCTGTGCTTTGCCGGAACTTTCTTACATTTTTCAAAATGTTGCGAAGTCGAGTCATTCAATGCAGTTGCTGCTATTTTTGGGTACGTTCCCTCTGGCAGCGTTATTTCTTTATAAACTTAGAGTAAAATGGGGTATTATGTGGAAATTTGAAGCATATTGTTTTACAATAAGCACGTCTTTTGTTCTTTTAGACTCTCCATGGGCCGATTTCAAAGTACTTTTTTAAGCACATCATTATGGTTTTTGAAATCTAGCAAAATATAATTATTTTTCGATTTTTTCGCCAGCTTTTCTACCCTTTAGGCGCCACTGTGCGTCGTGAGTGTCAGGCAATGCAAAGATTTATGCAAAGTTAATTTTCAATTTGATTTCTCACCAGTTACCGAGTTGAGCTGAGAGGATGTGATTGTATTTGTATTTTTCATTTTTGTATATTTTTATTTATTTATTTGCTTATCGCCTTTTATAATCGCGTAAGCAAAGTGGGTTGGGTACGTCTGGTCGTAAATCCCTCCTGCCTGATTACGTCAGTCAGACAGACACACGCAGTTAAGCACTTCATCACCCTTCCGTTTTCTAAACTGCATTTAATATTAACATTTCTCATCTAGAGACTGGTGTTCACCTTAACCCATTTTTGTGCCAAGTTGATTATCCACCCTAAGATTGGCGTGTCCAGTGACACTTTGTGATTATATTATGTATTTCCTGGCTTGGCCTGGCCTTGTCTCTCAATTTATATTGGGGTGGGGCTGCCCTTAATCAATGGAACAGCTTTGTGTGAAACGTAGTTCTTTTGCCTTATATATGTATGGATGCAATGGCATGCGAGTGTTACCCCCCCGCCCCCCCGCTCAAGTCAATTCAGCTGCATACATAAATACGCGTACATATTGTCTGTATGTTTGTTTGCATGTTGTCGCTTTTGGCACTCACTTGTGCGAAAATCCATTGGAGCCCGACTGGCGGGAGCCTATTTTTTTGCCGTCTTGCGATTGACGAGCCAGGAGGGGGAGAGGGAGAGAGAGTGAGAGAGGGAACGGAAAGGAATGGCAAGGAAGGATGAGGTCTTAAGTGGGCAGGCAGAAGCTTGGCATCCAATCATAAAATTGCTTGGCAATGTCTTTTATATAGAACAAAGAACAAAACATTTCAAAACGAAACGGAACGGAGGTTTTGGTTTGATTTGAAATCTTTATATCTTGCAGGTTTAATTGGTTTAATCAGGGTAAAAATCTGATTAAAATAACCCTTGATTAGTTATCTGAACTACTAAAGATAGAAAAACTCTTAAATCGTGAATTATATAGTCCTTTCCTTGAGAGGTCCTTCATGACATAGGTCAGAAGATTCCGAAATTTAGTTATGAACATTTTTCCCACTTTATTTTAATCTTTTATCTTTAAAAAACTTACACATCCGGTCACCTTTCAACAGATATTGGCGCCAGCTGTGATGTCACTAGCCATGAAAAATGTCCCATTCTCTTATGCGAAAACAAGCAGCACAAAAACCAAGAGATTGAGAGAAGCTCAGCTTTGGATTTTCGGTTATGTGGCTGCTGCTTAAGACCATATATTTTTTTTTAAAGATTTTTCATACAAGTACCTCTTTTTCAACCTTCAAAACGCCCTAGCAAAAGTCGACTTAAGTGTATAAAATTTCCAATATGTGATATCATTGCATCAATGATCTAATGTCATGAGAGAGCCTCAGGCAATTTTAACAACCAATTTGCTTATTCGTAAGGCAGAACATTTTGCAAATATATTTTGCTATTTGGAAGCTTTTAGGACAAACAAATTGTAGTTCATTTAATATAACACTAGTTTTCCATGTCCAAAAGCTTATGCTTCGTATGGCCCATAAATCACACATAGAAAATTGGTAAAAAATAAAATATAAGCTGTTAAACAAATACAACGTCAAGTGTGTTGAAAAATTCACAGAGCGTAAAAGATTTTCCATATGCGATAAAAGATTTTAATTAAACCAAAACAACAGGCAGCCCCATATTCAATCCCCAATACATACATACACACATATATGCCATCTATGTATAATGCCTTAGCTGCGTATACAGGAGCTAAAAATACCCCAAAAAACATGAACGAAAACTTTTCAAGGTAAACAAAGCATAATTCGAAGAGTAGCTAAATCTATGGATTTTCCAATTCAATGAACAAATTTCAAAAGTGTGAAGAAATTAAGTCTGTGGCACGGGAGACTGAAAATAGAACGCTGCCTGCCACCAGTCGCAAGATCACAAGCCGGCAAAGTCAACGTCAAAAAGGTGCCGTGAATCTGAATGAGAAATTGTTTTCATTTTTGTTTTATCATGAGGCGGGGCGAATCTTCTACGCCCCCAAATTTCATTTAGTTGGCTAGCAGCCCCCAGCTGCTGATTTGACTTTTTGTTGTTGTTGATTTTGCTCAGCAAATGTGACTCATCATTGAATTTTTAGACTTTTCATTTCAGTTAGTTTAGAGGTCCAAACAGATGGCCCGTCGAGACTCACTCTGCTCTGCTGATGATTATTAGTTGCGCCTGAGTAACGATTCATGGCAAATTTTTACAATTGATGTCAGCGTATATATATACTATGCGAGTATATGGTTCAAAAAATAAAAAAAAAAAACAAAAAATCGTTAGGCAAATGTGTCACGATCTCTCTGTGACGTTTCTGCTTTTTATCTTTTTAATTTGCTGTAGTCTGGTCTATGCTAGAAATTGAATAATGAGCTTAATTATGTTGCTTATGCAATTCTATGAACATTGTTACTGGGAATCTGTTTGAAAAGTTGTACATATAGTCTAAAATGAACGAGTACTAAATCATTATACATTGAAAATGTGTATTTATTAACTTTGAAACAATATCATCACTAGGCATTTGCCAAAGGGTCCAAAACCTACTAAATTAGGTTAAAATTGTTGGTGAATTTAAGCTGTAACGAACTTGAGTGGCGAACTGATGGGCATTTCGAACTTTATTCTGTTAATATTGGCGCAGAAGTTTCTCGATGAGTGCATTTGTGCTTTGTTTAAGTGCCTTTTGTAAATCTTTAGTAATGTGTTGTAAGATAGCAAGCAGGGAGGCAAACCGCTTACTTAAGCTCATGAACCGAACCGCATACTGAATAGGCTTCCTTTCTATCCGAACCAAAAAGCACTATGCGAAACGGTTCGGATTAAGATGTGTGCAGATTACCCTTAAGTAGATAATGACAGCAACAATTTTACAACATGTGATCGTGTGAGTCTTCTGCAACTGCCCCCACCCTCTTTAAATTAAAGTGTCAACAGTATGCATTCTTTTCTTAGAAATTGCCAATTGGTTAAGTGTCCTCTAAGGGACAATATTCTTAACATTCTCTTGTGCTTCTTCCACCTTAATTCAATCTAACTCAGCAGAGTTCTTTTCTCGTTCGATATAAAGAGATGGTAACGAGCGTGATTCGTATGCTTTTCTTTCCCAGGATGCACTCCTAGACCTTATAGATGAAGCCTGAATTGCGACTTTGTTTATTTTATTACATTTATATAAGGATTGTAAAGCTATTCATTAGTTCCTTTCTGTGCGAAAAGTTATGGATCACAATATAATTCAAAGTATTCCATAATCTACATATTAATCTCTTGGACCGACTGACTTACTGATTATTAACCCACAGCCCAGACCACTTATCCTAGATAGGTATAATAAATTATGAGATAACCACTGAACCGAACCAAAACCGCGGTTTAGCGAACTGATGGTTCACAAACTGCTTATTTTAGCGCGGTTTGCATTCCTAATAGCGAGTCTACGTAGGCTTCTATTTCCTTTGTGAGGTTAAACTTGTTAAACCTTACCCAGAATGTAGCTCTTGTATTTCCATTAACAGTCTCTAGTCTTACTCAATCAAATAAATGTTTAAAATGAGGATGCAAGACGCTTCTTTTGATACCCTAGAGCCGAACGCCGCTAAAAAGTCAATTCACAAACCGAACTCCTGAGATCCTGGTACCTCACAAGTACCTGCGCATCATCCCTTAAAGCTCTCTTAATGAAAACAGTGAGATGACTGCCTAATACGAGTCCTCATCAATCAGATCATACTTGTGCCAGATTTATACCAAATATACCGGCATAATTCTTGAGATTGGTTTATCCTCACCATACTATATAGAGCAAGAGCTCAAAATGTTGTAGGTGGGTATTGAAAAAATCGGGTTGATGCAACAAAAACTTATCCAAATAACCTTCCTCTCCAGAAGATTGCTGAGAAGGAAAAGAATGCATGACATTCGGCTTTCATATTTCCGTTGGCTTCACAAATATAAAACCGGAACCCCGATTCTTAATTGGGTAAGGATTCGGCCTTTCAAATTGCTGGATTTTGCATACTTGATAAAAACCACTGATCTTTGAGTGTATCCAGGAATTTCTAAGAGTATCTTAATCTAAGTGAATCAAGAAACCTTTAAGAGTATTCACAAAAAGTGACTGAATTAATCCTTTTTTTTTTTTTGCATAAGAATTAAAGGCAAATCCGGAAGATGACTGTTTGGGAATAAAATAAAGATAACTTATATGATGATTCTCCTACTGCAGTAAATCAATTTGTTTACTTAACAATTTCTTCGATTCAATTTATTTTCATGGGCATTAACACCTTATTTATACACAACAGTCACGTTCTCTCGTTTCCTTTCACAAACACACAGAGATCTCTCACATATTGAGGGCATTCAACTCATAACGCACGGATCGTCAATAAACACATTTGCCTGCAGCAGATAATGCAAATGATAATTTCCAAAGTGGAGCAGTCAGATAAACAAGAAATTGAAAGAGAGTCAGCCAGCTGGGGGTCAACTAGACAGCTTCAAGACAACAGTTAAACCATACGAACTTTGCAATTTGACTTGTGGGTGTGGAAATCTGGTGCAGATAACCCCCAGCCAGCTGTAATTTGAGTAAACAAGACATCCCATGTCCATGTCCATGTCGTCGCCAAGCCAACTTCTCTCAACTCGACGTCTGCCAAACAATAGAGCACAAATTTTGTATCACTATCCACATCGACAACAACAATGAGCAGCCAATGATGGCCAAATCCAGATAAAAGATGCATTAAAAGTAACAAAATACACAATAAACAAACAAACAAATCGAATAAATCGACACAAAGTGACGTCAAGACGGGGGTAGAAAGTGGGCGGACGGGTTGGTCTTGTAATTTCCAATTAACCCCCTCTCCCTGCCATCAAAGGTGATGGTGGTGGCTTTATCATAATGTGGCCAAATTATGTCAATATCAAGAAGATAAACATCAGCAGGCTAATTAAAACCCTTTGAAGGAGCGTGTGCGTAGACAATTCTTCAACTTTGCTGTCATTACAGTGAGCTATCGAGATGTGAGTTAGGAGGGGGGAGAGTACTTATATGTGGGATTCGGCATTCTAGGTCAATTTGTATTATTTTAGGTTTACATATTTAGGACCGATTGCACATCTTCTAGATAGCTGCTATGTTGAAGATGTGAAATCGGCACTTAGATTAGGATTTCCAAAACAGAACTACAAGAATTTATTTTACCATCGGCCCTCGATTTTTTGTAAATTTTGGTACGGTTGAGATGTACCTGCATGTCAAAGTACCTGAAAGAAAGTCACTGAATTCAACTAGAGTCCCAACAGAAGTAAATAAACTTAAGTCTCTGAAAAAGAGTGAATTAACAAAAGCTGAAACTGAACAATACCCATTAAAATAAAGTAACTAAAAGTCATTGAATAAAAATAACAGAACAAAATTCGCTGAACAAGAGTCAGTGAATAAGAGTCACTGAACAAAACTCACCAAACAAGATTTAGTGAACAGGAGTCAATGAATAAGAGTCAGTGAACAAGAGTCACTGAATAAAAATAATTATGAATGAGTCACTGAACATGAGTCACACTTTGGTTTTGTCTTACTAATGAAAATCATACTACCAATTTCTAAAATCGATCTTTTACCTCATTTTGTGTTAATTCCCTACAAGCTTCCCCCTATTTGCTCAGTGCATAGCAATTCTAAAAACAAGAAGCTATGCACTCCTCTCTCCCTCTCTCAAATAATGTTATTGACTCGGCAAACATGGTCCAATGGTCCAACATGTTTCCCTACTAATCACCCAAGTAAGTTCGCTTGCTGAGAACCCTTTCGAGCACTACCTACAATTATGAGTACTAGTCGTACGTGCCAGACAGACATCTGGTCGCATGTCAGAATCGTGCCAAGGTCTCAGATTGTGTTCACTGTAACTACGTGACGCTATCGTTTTGTAATTTTGATTGCTCCGCGAAGAACATTGGCATACAATCAGCCGGCGACCTACTATGCCAAACTTGTCCACTGCCCACGCCCACGTCCCCCCCACCCACTTCAGATGCCGGGCGGACAACAAGAGATCGGGTGGCTGGCACCCACGCTGTAAACAATAAACAAGTGAAAAGCAGGCCACTCTTTTGTCTTGGGTCGAGAGGTGAGGACTTCCGCTCTAAATGCACCTGTGCCATAGTGTGCGGGTGTCTATGTCACCTGGAGGCCGACTTCTTTCGCTTGCTTCTTCCATTAAATGGCCAACACAGCAGCCGCATTCTTGGCCACGCTCCTTATTTAGCTCTGGGCTTTTGGGTGTTGATTGATTTTTATAAACAAAACTCGCTAATGGAAAAGTCTGGTGCAGCATTCTTCAGACACGGCTTCCATGTGTACATATCGGTTGCTACGGCTGCCTTGGTGGCATTAACCGCAATGCCAACCATATAGCCATATATGTGCAGCATCAGCTTCAACTCAACATCTGTGTCTTCTTCTCCCATAACGCCTCCCGTTCTCGCCCCCCCTCTCTCCCTGATCTACGCTGAGGTCGCGCATTGCTAATATGGAAAATGAAAACAGGAAAAATGTTTTGTGCGTTGAGTTTTGAGTGCATTTGCAGGCTTTGAAGTTGCCACCGTGGCCAAGCACTTTATCTTCGGAGTGCGTTTCCCTTATCCACCTTCTCGGGCTGCTGCTGTTGAAAGATTTGTGTACTTGCAAATGTTTTTAAACCGTTATCTCTTTGTGTTCTTTTATTTACAGAATTTCTTTTATAACAAATAATCAACGACAAAACAACGAAACAATATCAATAACCCACGAAAACACTTAACACACAAGAAGGCACCATTTAAACACTGATATAACCGAAGAACCAAAAGAGAAAAAGAGAGAGAGAGATTTGAAGGCCCTGATCCCGATTTGAGGTGAGTGAAAGAACTATGTTTCGATTATAATCGAGTTGTAAACTGATAAGCATATTGATAGCTGAGTATTATTAACTGACAAGAGTGAAGCACTTTTCTGGGGAAATTAAAAGTTTTATTACCTTTTTGGATAAGAATATTCTGTACATCAATTACTTTCGTAAAGAAAAGCCTTGTGTGAAATCAATCAAATCAGAGACACAAGAGTGCGAACTAGTTCAGAACCTGTTTCTATATTTATGACCTCACGAATTACTGAAAATATTTGTAAAAACGTTTTACGTATGAAAGCAAATCTCTGGGTTAAAGTAGTTGAAGTAGATGTCCGCAAACCGAAACTAAGAAACTTCACGACCGAATCGTATGGACAGTTTTATAGAGCCGCAGCCTTTCTGAGGACTGCTCGGGTGTGGTGCAGCGGGTAGTGTGTGATATTTCGGAACCTCCCTGAAAGATCTTTGAGTGAGCGAAACTGGCTGTCCACCATTGCTTTAAATCTCTCATAGACAAGGCGTGCAAAGTCAGTGTTTTCTTTCCCATTTGTTCTGTTGGAAGTTTATTAAGAATTAGTCCAAGAGCGCAGTCTGGTGTCGTTCCTTGGAGTAACTACGCACAGTTGCTGACTTCTTCTGATAAGATAAGACTGATAAGACGCCCTAATTAAGAGTTTTCAATGGTTAAAAACCAGACTTCTTTAGTGGCGGCTAAAAGCTGTGATTTGAAAACTTCTTCCATGAATTGAATGCAATCCATTTGTTAATGTAATAGGCCTATTGAGGGACCATTTCGTCCTTTAATACATTGATTTAATCTACCGCCAACTGAGGACTTTCCAATATTAAATACAGCTCCCTTGTTTATTGTGTACATAGGTTGAATTAAACCTTTAAAGCAAATGTTTTGAGAGCACAATCCGATCTATGTGGCATGTTTCCGAAATCTCTATAGATTTTCGTACTTATATACTCGGTTTCTTGATTAGAAGCTGAAATTTAGGCGATTAAAATCCGACTATTCTACTAACCGATCCTTTTCTTGTCGGAATTCGAAATAAATCGCGAGCGAGACACCCGCTCAGCCTTTTATTGGCGTTTGCTCAGAGCCGAGAGCTGCTGATGGAGAGCTAGAGAGAGAGTTACACCTCGAGAGCCAGTTACTTGTTTACAAGATGAAAGTTGGGCAATTTGGAACCGACTATCAAAGTCAAGGCGATTTAGTTCATACGCTTCCGTAGAATCTACTAGACGAACCTTTTCTCGTCGAAATTACTCTTCAGCGAGCAGCCTTTTATTGTCGCTCGCTCAAAGCTGAGAGCTGCTGATGGAGAGCCGGGAGCAGTAAACGCTATCGGCTCTGACCAGAGAGTCACACCTCGTGAGCCATCAACCGGCCACAGCCATAGTTCTTGGCTCGTGGGGCCACAGCTCTTAAATGGAAGCCGTCTCTAGTTTCACGAGACAAGCTGAAAGGCTGGGCTGTTGATGCTGATCAGAAGAATGTGTATTTATGCTCGGAAGCGAACCAAGCATTCCCCGTTCTTGAGTTGGTGGCTGAGCTCAGAGCCGTGGCACAAGAACTAAAGGCTGTGGCTCATGAGCCGAGAGCTGCTCAGAGCTCAGAGCCGACAGCTATGAGCTGAGAGCTGCGAGCAATGAGCGATTCCTAACCCCGACTAAAGTGAGTTCTTTTTAAACTATTCCGCAATCTATGTTTTCATCAGAGAACTGCAAGAGTCCACCGGCACTCAAGGTGCACCGGGTAAATGTAGGGTGATTTTGACACCCTTGTGTTTTTTGCTGCCGGACAACTGAGTATGAGTGCCAGCCTCGCAATAATGCATAAGTGTGTGCCGTACCAAGCATCAACATAGAGTAGGTAGTTTTTTGAACAAGTGTGTGTGTACGTATGCCGGCGCGTTAGCGTCGCATGAAGGATGGGTGAAAAGAAAAACCTCAAAATAAAGAAAAAAATGTATTGAGTGTGTGGAGTATTACGGTTTCTTTTTTACAAGCCTTCGCTTGAGTTGTTTTTTTTTTGCTACCTGCTGCTCCAAATGCGTCGCAAAATAAAACAAATTATTTCTTATTAATCTTACATTTTATTTAACATATTCATTGCTTCATTGCATATTAATTTATTTTTAATTATTTATTAGATAACATATATATTTTTTGTTTGCTTCAACCAAAAGCACCATGGTGTTGAAAAAACACTCGAGTGATTCTTGTGTGTTTCGCATTGCCTTTTTTGTAACTTGTGATTATTCCGTTATTCGTTTTGAGTGCAAGCGCGACCGGCACGCGTTGCTCAAAAATGAATAAGTGCAAACACAAAAAAATAACGGCACCTTGCATGAGCGAGAGCGTAATAATGCCGGCACTCATAGCACACACGAAATTTTTGATAAGTGTGTGTCTTTGCTCTGCTTAGCCGGGTGTGAGTGGCACCGGGGCACAAATTTTATTGGGTGTGAGTAAGGTGGCAAAAAGTGACACCCTTGCAGTTCTCTGGTTTTCATTAAAAAATATAGGTATCTGTGGATATTTTCACAAATCTACATATGATTTTAAGATAGCCACAATCTTAGAAAACTAAACTTTTTTTTTGTGAAATTGTTTGCTGTCAGATATTTTGCAGAGTTTTCTTTCCGCTGCTTCTACTCAGATTTTCTTTTGCATTTTATTGCCTTTGCCTCTGCCTATTTATACGAATAATTGTATCTGGACAAACACACAAATAAAAGTAGAAAGAATTACATAAAAAGGGCTCCACATTGGCGCTGCCTCATGACATTTTGTTATCCTTGCCACGCTTACACACGCACACACACACTCACATAGACGCGTCGGCACAGAGAAAGACACTGGCCAAACGTGGCAAGAGAAACAATCAGAAGATAGAACAAAAATTTGCCCCAAGACAAGTGTAAACTGTGTGCAGATTCCTTGGGTTTTTCAGCTGAACAGGACTCCTACGCAGGCACACACACACTCACACACGTTGATATGGCCAGACAAAATGGTGACTTTGGCGCCACCAAGTCGCGCCAGTTGACTTTTTTCTTCTTTCTTTCATGGCGGCAACGATGGTTGAGATAAGTGCGTGGGAGTCTCGGGAGGTACTAATACTGTAACTGCTATTTGTATGAGAGGGCAGTTTGATACATCCAACTTGAAGCAAGCTTTAGTATATTTAGAACAAAATGGAAAACCACGAATGAAGTCTTGCTACATACTAAGTGGTCTCTGCTTCTTGAATTTTAAAGGCTAAGACGGGTTTTACACGGTTTCCTAAAAGCGAAAACATTTTCAAAAACTTAATAAAGTTTGCTTCAGCGTGTAAATCTAGTCGAAAAAGTGGCTTACTGAATTCCGTGAAAGATGCAAACGGTCTTGCCCACACCGATAAACACCAGCTTCCTTCTTTGAAATCAATAAAAAAGGTCCTCCCTTTGGTCACGGTCGCCACGTCAACTTGGTGACAAGAGCCCTGGGTTGCATAAATCCTATGCATACTTAATCACCTGCCCTCGTTTATCCCAAATGCTGCATAGTTCTAGGCGAATTCTTCAAGAAAGTTTCTCTCATTACTCATTTCGGTTTCAATTAATCACACACAAAGATCTCGGGGTATTCCCAGCTTGTTTGGCTAATTAAAACTTTGAAGTCATTTGGCAAAGATCTCCCGCAGTTTTTAAATCTTATAAGACTCCCGTTAGTCTTTTCTTCATTATTCATGGCAAAATGCTTTGATGAGCGTGTCGTTGTTGTTGTTGTTGTTGTTGTTGGTGGCTCTTGAACAGTTTACAACAATTTGGCTTGTTGTTGTACATAAGGCCAAATGCAAAGTCAGCAGCCATTGGTGGTCCAGGGCCACCCATTGGGTGAGCCCAGTTGGTGGTGGATTGCTAGCGGCGGGGTTGCCTTGCCGCAAAGAAATAACATTTCTCCCCCTCCCCAACCCACCGTTTCTAGGCAATTTTTACGATCTCATCGCTGCTACTCACATCCTTTTCCTGCGCCCTGTATTCAGGCTCGCGCCATTTCACACAGCCCAATTGTAGTCCTGGATGCTGGCTGCGTCGCAGCAGCCTTCTGGTCGTGGAGCATGCGCGCAGCGTCACATTGTCCGCCAAAGTGACGCCAAATGATTTTCACAATGCTTACGACTTGTGGAATGAATGATGTTTGCATCAGAAGCGCACGATGTGTCGCCGGCATAGCACATCATTCTAGGCCTAGCCTCTGATCGGGCAGGACATGCCAGCGCTGACATCATCCAGAAATACAAGTTAAAGTCGCGTTCTATAAACCGTTTTGTGCCTGTTATTCAGTTAACTGAGTTTTGTTAAGTTTTCGTTAAGTTTTTTGCGCGAAGTGCCTTTGTACCGTTGCGATGGGCCTAGTTCGTCATAGTGCCTTAAACTTCTTTTGAGATTTCCGCTGCATTGTCGTCGAGTGCCTTGCCTGGAACAGCTTACTTCTTTACAATTGTGGCCATAGGCCGACAAACAAACACCAATAATTTGCCTTAGAATCCTACACGTTTTTATCTATACAAGAAGAAAAACTTACACTCTATATATTTATATATACAAAACACACGAGAAGAACGCTTTTAGAGTTTTAGACGTTATTTGTTAAACAAACAAACAAACAAAACAAAAATAATAATTAATGAATAGTATACGCGTTTTTGAAGCTACTTTTAACTAAAAGAGACTACAATTTTTGCAATTGTTAGCGATTTTGCGAATATATTTTGTGTTTTCCTTTTCGGTTCCGTACAATTTCTTGTACAAAAAACGGTTGCCGCTCCGTTTCCAACACCACAAACGTGCCTCAGCTCGTCGAGCAGTTGCCCCAAAGGGAGTTGCGAAATTTTTGAATTGCGCACTTCTGATCTAGCTCTGTCGACGCAGTCAACGATTTTTAAAATCCCCGATTTCAACGTCAAAACCTACAACACAACCACAAAAAAACACACCCACACACAACACACACACACGAATACACAACGCCTGAGCGTGCCTTGATAAGCATAAGCCTAACCATAAGCTGTGTGCCTTAGAGTTTTAAAAAAGACAAAACCCGCGAAACCGTACAGAAAACGTTAATATTTTAAACACAATTCGTCGATGAGCTTTAAAATGTGTAAAAAGAGTAAGTAGACCTTTGATATCATCCTGGTCCTGTGCCGAACTCCAAGTCAATATCCCTGTAAACATATTTTAAATCTACTTTGAAGGTAAAAGAGAAGCATATCTAAGGTTACTAGATCAGGTGGCCTCTTTTTGAAGAATTGATTCCAATTGGTTTTAATGGCTTCAACAACTGCAATTTTCCTCTAACTAAATCTAGTAAACTTTGATATCCTTCTCTCCATCTGTATAAGATTGATAAATAAATGTTCCATTTGCAAAAAAACGACTTGGAATTCGCAACAGAGCCGACTTATTTTTAGAATCTAAGATACTTGGGAGAAAATTTGTAAGATCTTCATATAAACTTTGGGTTCTTAAGCAGCAATCCTGCTGAAATTCTTTCAACTTTAAAATTTATACACTTTTAGCCTCGACTTTGATAAAAAAATGATTAATTTTCGGATTTCTAAAAAGAAATTTTAGCAAAAATATTTACTAAGATATTTTTAGCAAACTATCTATCAGTGCATTCAACCGAAACGATATTCGGTATTGGTCAAGCTTATCAGGCCATAGATATTGTTGGCTATATAAATGCTGTCAGTGAAACTGAATTTCATTTCGGTTGATTACCTTTGCTTTGTCAATTTTTCACTTCCCCATAATTCAGTTAATATTTGGTCGTAGGTTCGATTTCCCTTCGGTATATCTAATGAATCTAAACCGGTTCTGGGCTTTGAAGTAACAACTAGCCATGAAATATGCTTCTAAAACTTTGTCGACCCAATTTGGCGTTAAACTGTAGGTCCCTTTCTTTTGTGCTGAAATTAAAAGCACACAAGACAAGAGATTGAGACGAGCCTTGGTCCTTTGGACTGCGTAAAGCATAATAAATAATATAGCATTCAGCTTTGGGATTCCCAAACGGTTATGCCACCGCTGGCATGGAGAGATTTCTAAGAAACGTTCAGTTGGTAGGCATTGATCGCTGATGATAGAGGGTTGTTCCTCTTAAAACAGCTGTCTACGGTCTATCAGCCTCCTTTCTGGTGTTGTGTCTCTGTTTAAAGTTGTGCGAAAGCATAACATGACCTCGAGCCGGCTAAAAACTGCAGGTTTAACATTTAACATCTGAAATCATGGCTGATTTTAGTACTGTTTTCACTATTGAAATCATGCATGAACTCTGCTAAGGTAATGAGGTAGTGGGCCCAGTATGTGTAAAATTCATAGCTGAAACTCATAAATGGGATGCCATGAGTTCAGAACCAGCCCTTTCATTTCAGTGCTGATTCACCTATGATTTAGTACTGAGTCGAGCTCAAGGGCAAAGTTGGCTATAAACCTCTTAAATTCTGAAGAAGTTTCAAATCAATCCCAAAACTGAACTAGCTCCGACCTTTATTTTAGTGTGAACCGAACCTCTTAAGAGTTAAAAAGTAAACCTTAAACAGTTCCGAACCTAACACATACAAAATTGTACAAAATTGTCTAAAAAATCTAGAATAACTTTCAAAGCTGCTGCCAAAATCCCACCCAAAATAGCTGCTCTGTAATCACTTACTTTTGTCACAAACAGAAACTTGTTCGAACCTCTAACTCCTCCCAGCGCTTGAACTGATTATTCGTATCTCGACATATACTTAACATAGGGTTGTCATCTCCTTTCTTCTTCTCTCCTAAACAAACACATTGGTGGAGAGCATTAACCATTGGTTTTGCAATTATCGATTGTAAATTAAATTTTTATATTTTTGTAAAAGTTATGACAACATAAATATCAAACTTCTACTTGGAAAGTGCATTTAACAACATCCCGGGGCAATTAATTAGCTAGACTCATAGTAAACTTGCCTGGCAGTAAATTACATCCATTAGCAGCTCAGTGTGAGACTAGAAGTGAAAAGTGGCTGCCAATTAGTAGTAAGAATTCCATTTGCATTTTGGTCACCAAAGGTGGTTGAACACGAAGCTCACCCACCCACTGTGCTTGCCGCCGCAAGCTAGCTAAACTTTTAGTCCGGAAATTTTATTTGCACCGAAAATTAACGAATATATTTCATGTTTTTATTACATTTATTAGCCCATGAATATGAGTGAAGCCATCAATAATGTAGCTGTTATGCGATATGGACCCATGTGGGGTTGTATTCCACTCTTTTAATGTTCAGCTATCTTCCTTATTGTGAAAGTTGTACAAAAACTGTTTGTCTTTGTGCCCTATGAAATCTATCCTGTATGGTTCGGACGGCGTTCGCATTGTCCTGCATCCATTTTCCTGATGTGACACTGACAGTTTTCTCTCACTTTGTGTGTGTGTTTATTTTGAGGTTACGATATGGTGGTTTGAGGGGGGCAGCAGGGGGGGCTTTGTTCCTGCTTGCTGTCTGTGTATATGCGACAAAGTTAATTGAATTAATGGGAAAGTATTGAATTACAATGCAAACGAAAAATGCCATTAAAGCCAAAATGCTGCAAGTGAAGAATATTTATATGCAATTTAATGACAATGCTGATCCAATGCAAAACGGAACATCATTTAAAATCTGCAGAGGTTGAGAAGTATTGTAATATCGTTATGGGTTAATAATTACTATGCGCTGGCGCATATCCTGTATTTAGGTTAAAAATAGTCTTTTATGGCATAATTGACACTATTGTCAAGGTTTAGTAGACAGAAATTAAGTCTATAAATTGGTTGGTCACCCTGTCACAGCATCACTTGAAAACTTAAAGCTTGTCGCTGAAAATGTATTAACTTGAGCCTTATATATATCTCTTCTGGAAATTGCAATTATTTTCGACACGATACACAAATTAAAAACCTTATTTCTTCACCAAGTGCGTTCCATTTGTCTTGAAATAAATATCGAATTTGTCCAATGGCAAGATATATTTATCGATTTACCATTCTAAAGGGATAGTTTAACATTAATTGAGCTGGGGTCACCACAAGCTCTCCTCAGATCAAACTCATAGTGCAGAATCAACAACACATAATTTCACTCAGCTCTGCAGACATCAAAGACTAAAGAAAAGCAAGTAGGAAAGTCGGTCTGTACCCTTCAAAGTTTGTTTTAAGGTGTGTGAAGTGCTGCCCATCACCTTTGCGACCAATGCTGCCCAGCAAAATTGCTTGTTTTCCTTATAACTCGACTATCTTTCATTCGAGAATGTACGAACTATCTATATTCAAAACTTTGAGTTAAATAACGTTTTTTCCAAATTGTGGGTGGGAAAGGCGTGTCGAACCTCTATCTCTTACCATCCCACAGACTCATACATACATAAGAGAACCCTGCAGAGTCCTCTCTTGAGGCATGAACACTTATATTTAAACATACAAATGATTCTCTCCTCTCATGTCCAATAAGAATCAGAGGCAGCTGTTAGTGTTTGAGCTCTAGAACTCTTCAAGATGAATACCGGCCCATGCCAGTAAAGGCACATACACAGTACACATTTGTAAAATCGTAGGTCCACATTGAAAACTTCCCTTTAAATACCCTGGCATGGCCGTTACTTATCGTTGGGAGTTTTCGAATCTTTGGCTCTACCATACTTGGCTTAACCACAAGTTTATTTGGGTTAAATATCGAGAGGTTGTCTGCTTTCAAAATAAATGAAGCAGCTTTCGTAAATTTTCACTTTAAAATAGTGGATAGAAGTATAGTTACATTTATTAATTTGCCACACAAGTGAAATTAGTTCACTAAAACCAATTCTGGGCTTAGTCCAGATTTTTGTAAAAATTGAACCATTCCATTCCTGTTCCCAATTAGTCCAGCACACGCCCAAGTCTGTGACATCTTTTACATCGCTTAACCCATATTTTGACACAGTTTACCTAAACATATAAAGTTACTAAAGTTTCCCTGCCGCAAAAAAAACCCACCCCTCTTAAAATGTAATTTTTTTAGGATCAGATTTCCCCAGTCAGCTTAAGCTGCGCAAATCATGGACACTTGGCCCGTTGGCGCCACTCAGTCGGGTTGCGCCACAAAAGCCGGGCGTGAAAAGTCTACACAGAGTCAGTGTTTCCAAAGAGAGCCGACCAAAGTCTACACACCGAACCAAGAGGGTAACTGACTGCTGCTGCACCCTTCTCTAAGGAAATCACTGCGCAGGCGGCAAACTCGCGCTCTCCCTGGGTCGTCTCTTTGCGGTTAGTTCCCACCACCGTCACCACCACCACCACCACCCGCTCTGCCAGCAGCAGAGACAGCAAAATCCGGTTAGCACTGATGATGCGTTACAGCATCCCCTAGGCTGGTCAACCTTTTCAGTTATGTGCCAGATTTTGTGCTTAACAGACGTGCTGCTCCCAGAAAAAGGAAATAGAAAAGTATCCAAAAGCCGCCTATTAGTTCTCTCTATTAACCGCCATATGGAACAGGCATCCTGCCCGGCCAGAAAAAGTAATTGTCAAGTGTGGTGCGGTGTGTGTATCAAGTACTTGCCAAAGAAAGAAACGAATCCAAACATTAGCCATGGAAATTATTGATTTTTACATAGGCAAATGCAAAAGCCACCATCCCGGGGGCTGACACACTTAGACCAGCTTAGAGCTGGCGCAGGATCAAAAACAGGCGACAGAAAATCAATTACAGCATACTGAGGTGGTGGGGGCAGGAGCAGGGAGCAGGGAGCTGGGCATTAAGTGAACTTAGCTAAAGAGCCCTGGCATAATGACAAGAAATCGCAGAGGGGAGGTAAATTGCTACCCCAAAACGAAAAAAGAAAAAAAAAAAAAAAATACCGACTACAATGCTTTGAGCTCTGAAGTGCCCTGATTTGTGTGTGTGCGTGGTGTGTGTGTGTGTGTGTGTGTGAAGAAGATTTTCATCAGCAACTTTATCGGTCGGCTGCTTTTGGGTGGTGGCTGCCTCTGCCACTGCCCCGGCCATATCTCTTTATGCTTTCAATGGGGGTGGTTTCGGCTTTCGGTCTCCGGTTCTAATTTCATGTTTATTCTTCTCTTTATTTTTTTTCTCGCAGTGCCTTTTGCAATTTCTACACCTTATAAACTAAGTCTAAGCAAGAGAAGACGACGACGCGGCGGAGGAGCAGTAGCAGTACGCAGACGACGTCAGGATGTCCACATTATCGCTGCGCATACAGCTGGAGGGTGGTCGAGTGACCAAGACCATACAATTCCAACCAAATACCACAGTTTTCGATGCATGCAAAATAATACGTGATAAATTCGCCGAGGCAGTGCAGGGACAACGTGAGTAGCAAATATCCTGTCCTTTGATTTCAACTACCTTCAACTCTTGGCTCTTGGATTCCAGCCAGCGAATATGGTCTGTTTATATCGGACGAGCAGAATCAGCAGGGCGTTTGGCTGGAGGCTGGACGTACCTTGGGCTATTACATTCTGCATAATCAGGACACCTTGGAATATCGCCGCAAGTTGCGCACTCTGCGTGTCCGTATGCTGGATGGAGCTGTGAAAACCATTTTGGTGGATGACTCACAGCCGGTGTCGCAACTAATGGTGGTTATATGCACCAAGATTGGAATTACCAATCATGAAGAATACGGCTTGGTGCGTGAGGATAACGAAGCTCAAAATGAGAACTTGCCGGATAATAAATTTGGCACTTTGACGCTGAAAAGAAAGATAATGGAGAAGGATCGTGATGCCAAAATGGAGAGCTTGCGCAAGAAGCTGAAAACGGATGATGAAAGTAAGTGAGAAACGAAATGTGGAAAGGAGCATACACTTTTTAATGCAAGTTACCTTAATTTTTCAGTGAACTGGGTGGATGTGAGCCGCACTCTAAGAGAGCAGGGTATAGATGAATCGGAAACTGTATTGTTGCGTCGTCGATTCTTCTTCTCAGATCAGAATATTGACTCACGTGATCCAGTTCAACTGAATTTGTTGTATGTGCAAGCACGAGATTCCATACTAAATGGTACACATCCTGTGACCCAAGATAAAGGTAGGTCTAATGAATACTCCAAGCCAGTGAGGGACGCTTTTTAACTCTATTTGTTCATCTACAGCTTGTGAATTTGCTGGCATACAAGTGCACATACAATTCGGACCCTACAACGAGGCCAAACACAAGCCTGGTTTTCTAGAGTAAGTATTCCACACCACAATCCTTAACTTTACACTAAGCTTTCACTTTCACTTCATCTAACAGCTTAAAGGATTTTCTGCCTACCTCGTATGTCCGTGTCAAGAATATTGAAAAGAAAATCTTTGCCGAACATCGCAAGCATGCAGATCTTTCGGAAATCGATGCCAAAGTCTTGTACACCAAGACCGCTCGAGAGTTGCCCACCTATGGTGTGACCTTCTTTCTGGTCAAAGAGAAAATGAATGGCAAAAACAAGTTGGTGCCACGTCTATTGGGCGTTACCAAGGACTCTGTGCTACGTTTGGATGAGCGCACCAAAGAAATTCTCATTTCCTGGCCCCTAACCACCGTGCGTCGTTGGGGTGCCTCACCCAATACCTTCACCCTAGACTTTGGAGACTATGCCAATCAATATTATTCAGTGCAAACCACTGAAGCTGAGCAAATTGTACAACTAATTGCTGGATATATTGATATCATAATGAAGAAGAAACAAACCAAGGATCATTTTGGCATTGAGGGTGATGAGGGTTCGACCATGGTGGAAGAGTCGGTGGCACCGTCTAAGTAAGTAGTCAAATCTTAAAAAGGATAATTGAGTTTTTCCTAATAAACATTGTTGTTGTGCGTTTCAGGGCCACCTTTTTGCAACATGAAACCAATCGTGTGGAGAAACTGAACTTTGAAAGCTTGGCACATCCGGGAGTTTTGGGACTCAATGACGGTAAGTTTAAGGTGTTTTTATATATTTTGTATATTTATGCACTTTTAGCTTGAGCTTTTTAGTATTTTTATATATAAATAGGTAATGTGTGTATTATATGTGAACTGGAGGAGCTTTGGGAATTTGACTTTCAAATGTAAATATAAGTAGGTGAAACACCAGCTTAGATTCGTTTCCGATTCTATAGGTCCAACATTTAAGTCCAAAAATAAAGTCCTTCAGATTCTAAGCTTAAAAAAGAAAATAAGAAAGGAAATATGGGAATGACCCGTCCGATTCTTACTTACAATTGTCGTATTTGAGCAGTTTAGTTCGAAGTAAACCCAAAACAGGACTATTCCACTTCATACCTGGAAGTAAGGGTCGATTTTGAGTCGAATGCTTTATAAGAACACATGGTTGTGTGTATTAATTCTGTTTCATTCTACGGATACTTAAATCCTTCCATTTTTCTACTCAACACAGTCAACTTCTTAACGTTCCGCCCAACTCCGCATATTACTTACAATTTTCGGACACAAATTATTGATGTGTGCTTAAACTTTCAAGTTTTTAATCAAAATATTCCAAAAAAACTTGATAATGCGCGAAGATTGATGAATATTATTTAATATTTAATAATAAAGATTCAATTGGTAAAGCCCCTGAGGTAATTTCTCGATTACAACAAAATGTAAACCTTTTTGGATCCGTTAGGCCATTTTACAAGGGATATGCCTGTGCTTACTAAAGCAGTACTTTCACTTGTCGAGATCTGATATGAGAGGGTTAAAAATACCTCAGCTTACTGTTAGTTGGGTGTGAAAAAAAGCCTAGACAGATGGCCTACTTCTCAAATATGTTTGTGCTTCCTAGATTGACTATTACATCTGTCTTATATTTGATAAGGAAGACATCAGAAATGTGAAAATACTGCTTCATGAATTGGTAGTGTGTTTGCTGTGAGCGTACGACTCCCACGCAAACACGAAAACCTAATCATACGCTTCAACAGGGATGCATTGGTAGTCTTGCCGATCTCTGATGCAAATTGCAAACCATTTTCTAATATATTGATTATCGAATGTATCACTGAATGTAAAATGGTCTAACAAAATAATAAATATGACATGTTTATTATGGATTAAACATAATTTTCAACGATTCAAGTAAGACAGAGTCGTCCAGAAGTATTCAGAACTGCAATAATACATTCCCAAGCGAGATTTGTTGCATCTTTATTGAGCACATGTCAATCTTGAGTTGTTCTAAAGCTCCAGTTGTACTAAGACTGCTTTTATTTAGCTGGAAATAGAGTAAAATAATCATAAATGTGGGTTAGTCAGTAAAAATCGAAGGTTTTCTGGGCCTAACCAGTTTTAACACTTACCCTAACTTCTAACAGATGCCACCAAGTCGCTATTTGTGGCCTCCAATGTGTTGCCGCAACTGGTACTTTCATCTTGGTCCTTGCAGTCGCTTTCCCACTGTAAAATCTAGAATCCATACGGGTTAAGTGTTCTCCATAGAGCTGATGTAGAGCTAGTTTTAGTAGTACTTCAATTCCTTACCTAAATTTGTAGCAGCAACGATTTATTAGGGTAATTCTTACTTGAATTTCATTACTGATGTGGTAGTTGTGGTACTCAGCCATGCTGCTGAGCTGCTGCTGCCTTATATAGTTGACGCTATATCTGTAAAAAGCTTTAAATATTAAGTATACGTAACATTTATGCTTACTTATTGGTTTGATTTTTCCTTTTGTGTATGCTAATTTTTCATTTCTTATTTTATACAACTTTCTTTGATGTGAATTGTGGAAACCACAGGCGAGCGTAGCTTTACGCAGAACGAAGTGCAAACCGTGCAGTATGGCGCCTTCGTTGGTCAGGTCAATCATGCGCATCAGCCGCCCACGGTAAGTTGAAAGTTGCCCCCTAACCTTGATTCTCCCCTCCTCATTATTTCATTTCACGCGCTTTTTGCCCTAAGTTGCCACTGCACCTACACAAGCTCCCTCTAGAAACTAACCCATGAATCACTTCAAGCAACGAATTCTAACATTTTCATTCCCAACTCTTAACATGCTGCTCAAATCTGAATATCTAAAGCAAATGGTCATCCAAAGTTTCACCAAGTATGAAGTTTATTTGAAAGAGTTTTCTTTTGAACTGGGAAATTAATTGCTTCTTTTTTCTTTCCCCACTCTAAAATTCCAATAGACTAAGGAAGTTCGTATTAGTTCGGTGAATCTAACGGAACCACAACGTGCCCTGCTGGGTTATATATCTGCTGGCCAGGATGTCTTATTACGCGCCGACGAGGAGCTGCGCACTAAGGTAAGCAGAAAACTGGGATGAAACTTCTTTGAAAGCAAATACTCATTAATAACTCTTTCAGGCACCCATCCAAGAATTGGGCAGCGATATGCGTTCCATTGAGTGGCGCGAGAACACCTTGGATACCTCCAAACAGGCTGTTAGCAGCCATGTGGCTACCATGAGTGCAGCTACGGCTCAAATAATCACCGCCTCTCAACCCGATGAAGTGGATACGGAAGCTATCTCAGCCTCGGTTTCACAAATTGCCCAAACCATACCCGAGGTAACCAAGGAGGTGCGTCTTATAGCCGCCCTAATGGAGAATGATTCGAATGGTGATCAACTTTTGGAGGCGGCACGTAATCTTTGCAATGCCTTTAGTGATCTTCTCAAGGCGGCCGAACCCGAAAGCAAAGAGCCACCACAGCATTTGATTAATGCGGCCAGTCGTGTGGGTGAAGCCACCACTCATGTGCTCACCACCATAGCCGAGGAGGAGGTACCCGAAAACCGTGACTTGCATGACATGCTCTTGGCCCTGGCCAAGGCGGTGGCCAATACCACGGCAGCTTTGGTGTTGCGTGCCAAGAACATAGCCGCCAGCTGTGAGGATGAACAGGCAAGAAATCGTGTAATTGGAGCAGCCAGTCAATGTGCTCTGGCCACCAGCCAGTTGGTTGCCTGTGCCAAGGTAGTGGCTCCCAGCTTGCATAACGCCGCCTGTCGCGAACAGTTGGAGGCAGCTGCCCGCAACGTGGCGCGTGCGGTGAATTCTCTGTGCGAGGTGTGCAATGAGGCCAGCAATGATCCCAAACTGAAGGCGGATCTATTGGCAGCAGCGAGGGATGTGTCCAAGAGTCTAACCGATATGTTGGAACATGTCAAGCTGAGTTCACGCGAGCATGCCAATCGCACAAGCCAGGAGTTGAGTCCCGTGGAGAATGTCATCATTGGTACAGACATCCTGGTGTCCACTCATGATCCCCAGGAAATGGTACGTCATGCACGCACCTTGGGTCAGACCACAGCCCAACTTATACAGAGCATCAAGGGTGAGGCGGATCAGCAACAGGATGCGGATATGCAACGTCGTCTGTTGTCGGCGGCTAAGCAACTGGCCGATGCCACAGCCAAATTGGTGGAGGCGGCCCGCCTCTGCTCATCCAATCCTCATGATGCGGACAATCAGAATGCATTGCGTCGAGCGGCCGAGGAGCTACGTGAGATTACCACCACGGCGGCCAATACACCAGCCATGAAGCGTGGCTTGATTCAACGCCTGGAATACTGTTCCAAGCAGGCAGCCTCTGCCGCCACCCAATGCATCTCGGCGGCCCAGAATGCCGTACAACATAGTCAGGATCATCAGACCAAGGAATCGCTGTTGCAGGACTGCAAACGTGTGGCTGATACCATACCCCGTTTGGTGACTTCGGTGAAGACCACACGCGCCCAGCCAGATGAGGCACATGCCCAGCTGAATTTGATTGAGGCTGCCGAACAGTTCATAGAACCTGCTCTGCAGGTGTCCAAGTCATCGCGTGCCTTGCAACCCACTGTCACGGACATTCCCTCGGCAGCTCAGCTCTCCAAGAGTGCCTTGTACCTGGGTCAGAGTGTATCCGAGTTGCATTCCGTGGCACAGCGTGCTCGCGATGCTTGTGGTGGCCAGGAACTGGAGTCAGCCTTGGAGGCTGTTAGACAGCTGCATCATGTACTGGACGATACACGTCAAGCTGCGTTGGCTGGTCAACTGCGTCCACTGCCTGGAGATACGGTGGAGAATACCGCTGATGAGTTGAGAAAGTCGGCCAAGAATGTGGGCATTGCCCTGAGCCAGCTGCTCTCCTCCGTGCTGCAGAATCATCGCAGTTATGCGGGTTCAGCGGGACGTGATACTGCCTTGGCTTTGAGAGACTTCACCAAGAGTGTGCATGGTGTGGCGGCCACTACACAAAATCCAGCTGTCATTGACTGTGCAGATGATGTGGTAACCAGCTCGGCCAGACTCATAGAACAGGCTCAGCGCACGCTACAGGGAGTGTCCGATCCGCAGGCCTTGACTCAGGCCGGACGAGATGTAACTGGTGCACTGTCGCGCACTGTGGACTGCATACCCGGCCAGCGTGAGGTGGATGTGGCCCTGAGGAATGTCAGCGAACTGAGTGAGATTCTCTCCATGAGCGATTATCCCGCCTCCACGCGTCCCTATGCCACTCTCCAGTCGGAATTAAAACAGGTAGCCGAGGAATTGAGCAGCTCTGGTGGTCAGATAGTGGTGTCCTATAACTCACCCGCTCTCCTGGCCGAGAGTAGTCAACACTTCGCGGCCAACTACCGAGATCTCTTGTCCGTGAGCATGGAAATGGCCAGTCAAACCCAGGAGGAGGAGGTACGTTCGCAGATGATTGAGTGCCTACGCCATGTGTCCACCCAATCCTGTTCTCTGCTGTCCACTGCCAAGTCTATAGCTGCCGATCCGGGCCAGCCGAACGCCAAGAATCTTTTACATGCCGCCGCTCGTGGGGTAACCGAGAGCATCAATCAGCTGGTGGATGCCAGCATCCAATCGGCACCGGGACAAAAGGAATGCGACAATGCCATGCGTAATATTGAGGCCTTGCGTCTCATGTTGGACTATCCCCACGAACCCATCAACGAATTGGGCTACTTTGATTGCGTGGAGCAGGCCACCAGCAAGTCTAGAAATCTGGGTTATGCCATCTCCGAGATGATTAACAATGCCAAGCAGTCGCACCATGTGCAGTTCAGTGAATCGGTGAACAATGTCAATAGCTCCATTCAGGGATTGATTGAAAGCTCCTCCCAGGCTGCCTATCTCATCGGTGTGTCACATCCTTCCAGCGTGGCTGGACGTCCTGGCATCATAGATCAGGCTCAGTTAACCTGGGCCTATCAGGGCATACGTCAACATTGCGATATTGTGAGCAACCAGCAATCCACCAAACCCCAGATGATCTCTGCCCTGACCGTCATAGCCAAGCATACCAGCTATCTGTGCTCCATTTGCCGTCAGGCTTCCATGAACACCTCCAATCCGGTGGCCAAAAATGAGTTTATTGTCCTGGCCAAGCAAGTGGCCACAGCCACCTCGGATCTGGTGCAGGCCATTAAGGCAATTGAGGAGCATCCACCCACGGGTGGTAGTCGTGAACGTCTGGTGGATCCCCTACTGGAAGCCGTCAAGGCTGTGCGTCAATATGCCTCCAGTCCGGAGTTTATCTCGATACCGGCCAAAATCTCTGCAGAGGGTAGAAAGGCACAGGAGCCGGTCATACAAGCCGGACGTGGCGTCATCGATGGTGTCGTGGAGATGGTCAAGGCAGCCAAATCTTTGGCTTTGTCACCCGATAATCCTCCCGTTTGGCAGCAACTCTCCATGCACTCGACACCCGTCTCAGAGTCGGTTAAGCGTCTGGTGGACAACATCCGGGAGAAGGCCCCGGGTCAAGCCCAGTGCGAGCAGGTGCTGCATACCCTGGGCACTTGCACTCGAGAGTTGAACAGCTGTGCCCTGGCCGTAAATGACCAAGGATTGGGTCAGAGGCGTGACAACAATTTGCATGGATTCAGTGGACAAACGTTGAACTCAGCAGCCGAATTGGTGGACAAACTGGAACCCATTCGTATGGCGGGTAAAAACAATGCCGAGCAGCTGGGCCATGCCGTGGGCGAGATCTCCCGGTATGTGGTACCCATGGTGAATGGAGCCATAGGAGCTTGCACTCACATCGTGCACAGCCAACAGCAGATGTCGCTGATTAACCAAACCAAATCGGTGGTGGAGAGTGCCATTACCCTGGTGCAAGCGGCCAAAGATTCAGCCGGCAACCCTAGAGCCACTCATGCCCATCCACGACTGGACGAGGCCATCGATGGCACCCGCGAGGCCATACAAGAATTGCAGCAAACTGTGGAGAAGATCAATGCCGAAACAGGCATCGTCACCGGCCTGATGGATCAGGTAAACAGATCGATTACCCGTCTAACGGACAAACGGCAATCCCTGCTGAATGCCTCCTACTCCGACACCTTTGTGGACTACCAGACACGTATGGTGGCCCGAGCCAAGGAGATTGCCAGCCTGGCCAATGAAATGAATGCCAAGAGCAGCGTGGAGCCGGCTGCAATGCCCCAGTTGGCCATGGAAATGACCCAACATTATCAGCAACTTACCCAGGATTCGGTGGGTGCCAGTACTACCACCACATCGCCAGATGTGGCCATGCGCATACGCAGCACGGTGATTGACTTGGGCCGCTCGGTTAGCTCCATGATTCAGTCATCGGCCGGTGGTGCTCGTCCCAATGATGTGAGTGCCCAAAAGGATATTGCACGCAATGCACGCGAAGTGTCCGAGAAGGTGGCCCAAGTACTGGCCGCTTTGCAAGCCGGCTCTCGTGGCACACAGGCCTGCATTAATGCTGCCCACACTGTTTCCGGTATAATTGGAGATTTGGATACGACCATTATGTTTGCCACAGCGGGTACCCTGCATTCGGATGGCGATGGCAGCTTTGCCGATCATCGTGAACATATTCTGCAAACAGCCAAGGCTCTGGTGGAGGATACCAAAGTGTTGGTCACCGGTGCGGCAGGCACACAGGATCAGTTGGCTTCTGCGGCACAGAATGCGGTGTCCACCATAAGTGAGTTTTGAAAATATATTCTGAATTTTTTCTAGTTTCTTTTTTAAACACTTTAAAAACGGATTCGAAAACGGTTTTGAATCGAAAAACCAAGTAAAAGTTTAAATTATATCCAAGGATCGCTTCTGAACCACTTTTCCACCGTTTCTAGTTGGGTCGGAATCGGCAAGATGTCTTAACTCCGTTTAACAAACTTACAGAATAAACTTCAAGTTCATAACTTAATTATTTTTAGAGATTCGAAACCGGGTTTGAATAGAAAACGTATCTTATGTCCGTTTTATCAACTTTGTTGCCAAATTTTAAGTTCTAGACTTAAAGCCTCTTCGGAGTTCGGCTTGAAAACATTCTTAAACCGGTTCTATCGGGCTAAAACCAGGAAATATCAAATGTCACACCAAATTTCTATCTCATAGCTTAAACCGTATCTGGGGATAGCTCGAAACCATTTAAAAAGGGTTTTGAACCCGGGAAAATACCACTACACACCAGATTTTCCGTTTATTTCTTGAATAATATCCGAAAAATGGCTCTCAGCCACTTTTTAACCGGCTCTAGCAGTTTTGGAACCGGATTACAAGCGGGATGATATCAAAGAACTCTCCAAATTTCAGCTCAAACTTCGACTATTTTAATAACGATTTAATGAGAGTTTTTTAGAAATCAGAAAAGGATCTGATAGTTTATAGCAAATATAACTAATACTAACTATTTCCTCCTCCATCTTTCTCAGCTCAACTCGCCGAGGCCGTTAAACGTGGTGCCTGCTCTTTGGGCTCCGCTCAGCCCGACTCTCAGGTCATGGTGATCAATGCTGTTAAGGATGTGGCCTCTGCTTTGGGAGATTTAATCAATTGCACTAAGCTGGCTTCTGGCAAACCCATCAATGATCCTTCTATGCAGGATCTTAAAGAAAGTGCTAGGGTAAGTTGCACACTAATGATTTTTATACTTTTCCCCCCGTCTCTCTTATTTTTTTAAATCTCTTGCTATTAAGCTTTCGTTGTTGTGGCTTTAAGTATATATTTTTTCTACCTCCTCACTCACAAAATTTGTAACTGACTTAATATGGTTATGGTCTATATATTCTGGAACTGATGTGTGATAGAAGAGATTTAAACAAATGCTCGTATAAAGAGATCATTGATAGGTTTAAGGGTATATTTTCAACAATTAATCAATGTTTAACAGATACAACAACTCACTCATAAGTTTTACTCTGGAATTTAAACCTCTTGGAGAATAGAGAGCAAATCTTTATGGAGTAAGCTATGTTAAAGACATTTTTAAGGGTCTCCCCTCCCTACAAATGTTAAAAATAGGCATATAAAGGAGTTTTATACTGTGGTGCAAAGGGTAGCGTGTGTGCCTGCTGTGCAGGACATCTAATGAAAAGGTTATTCTTTAAAAACTCACATAAACGGTCACCTTCTGAAGCTATCAAGCTCGAATTTCTACAAATGTAGAAGTAAAGGACCATTTCAAATATTAAATTCGTCTGAAGCACTCGAAAAGCATCTAGAATCACCATTAATTCTTCAATTTACTGGGTTTTTCGTATAATTTTGAGAGATTTCAAAAAAGATCTTTCTTCTTCATCTTCTGAAGAATCATTTTATAAGTTCTTATCTCTGTTGTGCTCTGTTTTTATTTAGAAATTTTTGTGAATTTGTCGTCGCCGCAAATGATAAACCACATTTGTTTATTTAAAGCAGAAAACTGTAGAGGCATATCTCCACATTTTACTCATTTCACATGTGTTTCAATCTCAAAATATTAAACCAAATGGAGATGGTCAAAATTTCTTGGAATGATAAGAAATTTCGCTTCATGTGGTCGCTAATTATCAAATGTATTCCTGATGTGGGAATGAATAAAGTTAATAAAATGCATTATTAATGTTGGTTATGGAACCACGAAACTCTAGATAAAAACTGCAGTTTATTAAAGAAATATGAACCACGAAGGGCAATATGCGGATAATCACATAAAAATTGGGAATAAATGGATTGACGAAAATAAAACCAGAATAGATGACTGCTTAGGGAGTCGATTTCTAGGCTGAGATGTTTTCATGTTGGAATCAGCACACCCAAGTGCTCCATCCATGTCCTTTATATGATAACTAATAAAGCACAGGACCGATCGTACTGAAATTAGATCTAGAATGATAGACCAAAGTTGGTTTTCTCTAATTTTGTTTCATAATTCGTAGATTTGAAACTATTAAAAGACTATTCAAAAGCAGTGTGACCTTGCTCTTTTGAGGAACTTTGTGGCACACTGTTTTAGTTGTTAATGGTTTCTGTCAGGAATTTGAAGTATGAATGAAGTAACCAGGAATGGGTTCATGGGCTCTGTGCTAATCAAATAATTTATAATAATAAAAAAGCATTTAGCTTTCTCTCCTCTTTTGCCGCGACGATTAAAATTGTATATTAAAATACTTTCAAAAAAAAAAACAACCACACAGACACATACATAAATGTTGTTTACATAGGATAATAAATATATAAAATGGCTTTGGTGCACTCATCTACCATACAAAAACAATAAACCGACATGGAACGCTACCACCTTCCCCTCCTCTACATAAATATACATATATATAAAATACCAATTTTGTATAACCAACTTTTCCACTTGCTGTTTCTGCTGCCACTGTTATTGCCTGATTTTTTTTTTTTTGTACTGTTGCTGTTGCTCTTGTTGTTGTAACTGACCATAAAAGTGCGCCAACGGCTGATGCAGTTCATCAACTACCTTTCCCTCCCCCTGTCCACTCTTCTACCTTTCTGGCTGCGCCCTTTGGAAGCTTTTAATGTTATTAATGTTTTTCAATGTTTAACCAAAGGCACATACACACAACCACCCTCCCCCCTCCCGGGTCAGCTCAGCTGCTAACTCTTTGGTCAACCACCCCTGTTGGGCATTGCTCTGCATGCATTTGCTGCGCTACACTCTCTCACCCAACCAACCCACCCCCCAACCACCCTCCACTTTTCCTCTGCCACATTTGTACAAAAGGAAAATCCATAAATTGTATTTTTTTTTCCGTTTTGCTAATTCATTGTGCGTTCGACGTCTCTGCTCTTCTCTTTTCCCCCCAAAATACACACACACACACACACACCAAATCTCTCATGAACTGTACAAAATGCAAATCGAACTCAAATATCACTCCACGCCTCCTCGTCCTTCTCTCTTCATGCGCTGCTCTCGCTGTGGAACAAACTGCTATCCAAAATCGATATCAAAACCAAAAATATCCACAATTCATCCATAAAAATCAAACAAGCAGACGCTTCAAGATGTTTGCCAAGCAGCAACAGAAACTAACCCATACACAGACATCCGCCCTCAACAACAACAACAACAATTACAACAGCAACAACAACAACAGCAGCAGCAGCAACCGCAGCAGACAGCTATGGAATCATGAGTCATTTTTAGGGCGGGCAACATTTAAATAATTGGAAAACAAATTGAGAAATTGAATCATTGCAATCGCATTGAAATTTGACAAAAACATTTACACAAAATTGTAAGAGATCTACCCAAAAGAGTTCCCATTTGTTCGTTCTTCTGCTTCGATGTTGTGAAATTTATATCAAAATGTTTTTCTTTATTCTAACATTTTATCGCATAATAAAAGTCATCATTCATTGGTAAACTATTTTTATTTCAACATTTTATTAATGCGAAATATTATTAATTTCGGTATGAAGAGACAAATTGAAACGTATCCAAAATCAACGCCTAAATTCAAGAGACCCTTAAAACTTCCTCATGCGAAAAAAGAAATACAAAACTTAATAACATCAATTTTAATCCTAAAAACAATATTTTGTGACTTGAATCCGGATTCCAAATCACAAAACTGATACCAAAGATTTTGAATTCGTATCAAAACCATATAAACAAAAAAAAACACCATAAATAGCTGAAGGATATAACAAAATTACAAAAACCTACGTATATTTCTTGAAACTTATCGATGCAAATCTTTCGTAAACTAGAAGTGCATCGGTACAATGATTCGCAAATGTTTTAGGGCACTGGTTCGGTTATTTTGATTTGCTTTTGTAGTTCAGGCTGGTATGAAGCTCGAATTTCTTGATTTAGGAATACATTTTTAACCCAAATAATATCTTAATCAATGAGTTATTTTCCCTTCCCACCCAGAACCCAGAAAAAGAACGATCTTAAAAAGTAAATGTTTAAATTTTCAAGGAAGAAGAAACCGTATTCGAAAAACTGTGTTCTAAGGCTGCAATCCGATTGGGTTCTGGTTTTTAACAATCCTCGAACAGGGTCTATGCACCGAACCTTCTAAATCTATGACCTCCCGAATACGGACCCCACGAACGAACAACAACGCATATGCGCTCTGAGAATGAATTGCCTTTTCCTCAAAATGATGTACCACCTCTGTGCACACACAGCTCACTTTGCTCCCTTCACTCCTGTTGTGGCAAGTTCTTCTATTAAGTAGACCAGCCTCTCTATCTACTAGCACCATCTTTTATCAAGTTGTTCCCTATCCAAATACAACTCCAGTCTAAGGAGTTGGCTTCGACTACGTCTCTGATCTCTGGTTAATGTGATTTGGTTGGCTTACCACAACGGATCGACCCTTTTGCATAGAATTGGAGAGCTTTGCAGCCTTAGTTTGTTCTCGTTCTATTTAGATGATCCGTTTTCGAGATCGATTAAATCAGCGGTGGGCAACAAAAACACACAAAATGCCTTTAAACTTTAACCTCTTTAACCTCAGTGTTTCATTTTGTTGTTTTATTTTATTGCGCTTTGCAATAAAAGGGGAACAAAAATACTATAAATTTAAAAAAAAAAATATTTAAACTAATTTGAAAAAAAATACAATACGAAAATTAACTATAATATCCACCAAAATATATAAATTAGCAGTTAGTCTGTGAGAAAAATATCGAAAACTAAAAAAAAAAACCAAAGCAAAATATTCCCAAAATATTATATAATAAATTAATGAAAATGTTAAACACGAAATCGAAGTACAAAACTTATTTTTCACATTAAAGCCTCGTGAGTGTTAAGCATATTTTTCACGCTTTATTATTTGATACATTTAATAGTAGTTTGTAGTACCAAAGCCAATTAGAAATAGTTTGCTACAGTAGATTCAAGTTGTTATGTACTGTTCTGTAGATCGTAGTCCTAAGTTAAGTAACCCTAAGATGTGTGCTCGAAATGATTTTGCAAAACTGAAGTCGATTTGTGTAAACCAAATGTTTCGATCACACATCTGTGTTCTGTTTATTATTAAAGTTGGATCTTACAGCTCTTTTATTGTGATAAGGGAGCTGTATGACCCCAACTCTTTTCTTTTTTGACCCCCCAAAAGCCAACTTTATCAATCATTCTTCATAAAACCCCAACACTAATTCTAAACTACACTCTTCAAAAAAACCCCCAATTAGGTAATGGTGCTAAATGTGTCCTCACTGCTGAAGACTGTCAAGGCTGTGGAGGATGAGCATACACGTGGTACACGTGCCATGGAGGCCACTGTCGAAGCCATTTCCCAGGAAATTCGCGTAAGTTTTAGCAAGATTACTTTCTTTTAAATAGTTTGTTTAAATGTTCTCCCTTGTTTCTTGTACAGGCCATGCACACGCCCCCGCCCGTGGGCAGCTCTCAGGTGGGACCCGAGGATCTGATACGTGTCACCATGAATGTTACCGCCGCCACCGCCAAGGCAGTGGCTGCTGGTACTTCTAATTTGCAAGCAGATATTGTGGCTGCTGCCAATTTGGGACGTCGTGCCATTTCGGACATGTTGATTGTCTGCCGTTCGGTGGCCTGGAATTGTGCCGAAACGGAGGAGCTAAGAGTGCGCACTCTGGAGGCCGGTCAGGGAGTGGCCGAATCCTATCGCGAGCTATTAAATGGCATACTGCATAATTGCAGTGCCGATGATCGTATGCATTTGTCACGTCGTGTGGCCAAATGTGTTACAGATCTGGTGGCTATGGCACGTTTGTTGAAGGGTTCCGATTGGATAGATCCCGAGGATCCCACTGTAATAGCAGAGAACGAGCTGCTGGGTGCAGCCGCTTCCATTGATGCAGCGGCCAAGAAGTTGGCTTCACTAAGACCTCGTCGTCAGGCGGATGTGAAGGTAAGCCCTTGGCTCTCTTCTCTTTCTACGGTGTATGGTGAATGCTTCTTAACTCTTTAACTCGAAACTCATCCTAGTGTGTAAGCGGCGGTGCTTGACTTTAATATCTACCCTCTCATCATGAACTAATTGATGATTCCAGTGAGATATGTTTGATATTCTTGGTTGTTACATTCAAAAGTTCACCCAGGAATCAAACATATTATTACTGTGGTCGTTGGAAATCTACTAAAAACAAATCAAACCAAAACCCGAAACCCCTAAACAACCCCCCCACCCAACTACTGGTGATTCCTTCCACAATCCACTGAGTCTAATCTTTGCTGCACATTTTTCAGATTGAACTGGATGAGAACATGAAGTTTGATGAAATGATATTGGAAGCTGCCAAGGGTATCATGGCCGCTTCTGCTGCCTTGGTGCGTGCGGCAAATGCCGCACAACGTGAACTAATTGATCAGGGCAAGGTGGCCCGTCGACCCTTGACCAGCTCGGATGATGGCCAATGGTCTGAGGGTTTGATTTCGGCGGCTCGACTGGTGGCTGCCGCCACACACAGCCTGGTGGAGGCTGCACAAAATCTGGTACGAGGCGTGGGCACCGAGGAGATGCTCATATCCACTGCCAAGCAGGTGGCTGCTTCTACGGCCCAACTTTTGATTGCCTGCAAAGTGAAATCGAATCCCAACTCTGAGGCAGGACGTCGCTTGCAGGCAGCTGGTAATGCTGTTATCAAGTCCACGGACAATTTGGTGCACGCCGCCCAACAGGGCTTGGAGGCGGAGGAGGAGCACTCACTGAAGATCAATACCTCCATGGTGGACGGCATGGCTCAGGAGATTAATGCTCGTTCCGCGGTGCTGCGCAAGGAGAAGGAGCTGGAGGAGGCGCGACAGCGTCTCAAGCATGTGCGACAGGCTCAGCGTTATGCCAAGAATCCACAGGGGTTTACCACCGATGAAAGTGACACGGAATACGCCTATGGATCGCTCAACAGAAGCCAGAAAAATGTATGATTAAATTTTGTTTTTAAAAAGATTCTTGTAGATTTTGTAGACACCCCCCGAGACCAACTGACTGCACCAGCAACAATTATTGGCATTGAAATTTTATGACAACAAAATTGAGTCCCCCTTATTGAGTTAGTCCTTTCAAGAGGAGTCTAACCTGGTGTTGGGCGGGTCTTAGTTAACCTAACACATTGTCTAACCCAACGTATTTGCTCTCTCTCGTCTTCTAATCCCTAACCCCTAACAGACTTTGGGTCGCAGTGGCTATTATGCATCCGGCGAGCAGCTGCCCACTTCACCTAGCTACTATACTGGCGGCCAACAGCAACAGCAACCGCAGAGGCCGCCCCAGCACTTTCATCATCCAGGTGCCGTGTCTCCGCCACCAGCCAACTATCCACATATGGATGACACAAACGGAGACTTCCCACCACCACCGCCGCCCCTGTCTACGACCATTTCTAACATGCAAACCGCCACAGCGGGTCACAGCTTTCGCCCTAACCCCAAGCTAACAGCCAATGCTGTGCCACGTCCCTATCCGGGCAGTCCTGGCGGCAGCAATGGCCTAACCTCTAGCACCAGCGGCCGATTGTCGCATCCTAGCACACCCACTAATGCCAATTACCAGCATAGCTTTGAAATGACCAGCACTAAAACGCCAAACTCATCTTCAAATGTTGTGCCGCCACCGCCACCACAGAAGCCACATGTCAATCGCAATCTGGAGGCATGTGTGCAAGATTTGCACAACAAGACCTTTGGCCAGGGTGGCGTAGTGGAGCTAACCACAGGCGGTAATGCCTATCCTGGTCAAAACTATGAAGGTTATACGTCGAGGTAGGTGTTAAATATTTCAAATTTCGGAACCACAAATTGAGAATCTTCTCTCGTTCTCTTTCAGATACGAAACACGCAACTTTGACAAGTCAGCCAATAATACGACCAGCAGTAGCAGCGACCTGGGTCTGGTTAAGCCCTTGGATGCCAGCTTCTCGCAGATGACACTCAACACAGATGGTGGCAAGATCAGCATTGTGGATCAGCAGGGCTCTGAACGGCTCAGCTCTATGACTCAGCGTGTTATGGAGCGCAAGTCCTTTACCACCACCACAGAATCCCGCTCTGAGACTAAAACGGAGAAGCATAGTTTTCGATTGGAATGAGCTGTCATGTGGTTGATGTTTGCCCAAAGTGCTTTTAACCTTTACGAACACACACATACTAATAGAAATAATTTAATATTAATTGTAATTAGCCCTTAGCAAAGAGAACTACAACTACATACTATCCCCCCTCTCTATAATCCAAACCCTACATATAATCTGTCTAATCCCTTTCCCTTTTTCAATCTGCTGTTGTATACGTGTTTATTTGCCAATTTATTGCCAATCTTTATCCAGCCCAACTAAAATCGTAACATCTTGACAATTTTGGTTCTTCAATTTGTTGTTATTTCAATGCAATTCATTACTGTGCACTAAACACTAAACACAAACAAAACGAAAATTATATTTTAACGTAATTCTTAGCCACACACAATTTACATAATGCCTTAGCCCTAAGATTTCAAACTGTGTCAACCTGCTTTCAATGTGTTCTATACCATCTACCCACAAGATATGTGTGAAACTTATTCTCGTTGCAAAACCATAAAAAGTGTTTTGTCCTTCTGTTTTTGTATATACGTGCAACAATATGCGAGTCGTGTATGCAAATTGCATATCTTTTGTGTATTTTTTTTGTAAATTAATAAAAATTCAATGTAACAATATGAGAGAGAGAGAGGAGAAACTAGTAAATCGAAGGGGAATCCAGCCATCCAGAGGGGTTTTTTGGAATCGAATCGCCCTGTTACTTCTTCTTGAAGCAAGGAAAATATATGTATCTAAGTCAGGGTTCCCCCAAGGTTCTCTCTTTCCCAGGTTCTATGACTGAGAAACAGTGCTCTCAATATTAAGGAAAATTAACCAAAATAGGACAGAAGAGCAGTGATTTCGGGAAGAGTTTCTCTTTAGAGAAGTAGTACAACAGACACGAGATATATCCATTTATTTTTGGATCTTCAATTCGAATTTACCAAAGGTTAACCCACGGAAACGATACAACAGAAGAGCTGATAGTCTTTCACTGCGTTGAAGGCAATCTCCTGATGGGAGAGTTAAACGTTCAGCTGAAATGGTTTCAAAATTGTCGCCTACTCATTGCACCTTTTGGTAGACATCTCAATTGTTCCCATACCTAATTGATTAACAAACAAAAGAGGAGTTTTTCAGTTATTCAATATCCAACATATATGTAATCCCACAATAAGGCACACCACATTATTACAAGTAGATAAAAATCTTTACAAAATATAAATGCATCAAATTAGTCTGTTAGTTTAAGGATTGTCCACAGTATCACCAAAGTTTAGGCTTTCATCAATTCCCCTTCTACTTGTACTCCTGATTCAATTGTCGTCCAATCAGCCAACGTCTTATCTCCGAGGTGCCGGCACCAATTTCGTACAGCTTGGCATCACGCAATATCCGCCCTGTGGGATACTCATTGATATAGCCATTGCCGCCGAGTATTTGTATGGCATCCAGTGCCACTTGGGTAGCTTTTTCGGCACAGTACAATATAACACCGGCACAATCCTTGGAACTACGCACACCAGCATCGCAGGATCTGGCCACGGCATACAGATAGCTGCGACAGGCACCCAGGGTGGTGTACATATCAGCCATTTTACCCTGCAACAGTTGGAATTCGCCAATCAGTTGATTCATTTGCTTGCGCTGATGGGCATAGTCAAAGGAGACGTCACAGGCTGCCTGCATTAGACCCACCGGTCCGGCAGCTAGGACAAGTCGCTCAAAGTCTAGGCCAGACATTAGCACATAGACGCCCTTGTTCTCCTGTCCCAATATGTTCTTGGCCGGCACTTTTAAATCCTGAAAGACCAACTCGCAGGTACTGCTGCCACGCATGCCCAACTTATCCAGCTTCTGGGCCACACTGAAGCCCTCCCAACCGGTTTCCACTATAAAAGCGGTTATAGCATGTCTATCTGGTACACCACTGGCTCCGGTCTTGGCATACACAATCAATGTGTCCGCATCCGAACCATTTGTAATCCAAAATTTGCTGCCATTTAGAACATAGTAGTCGCCCTTGCGCTCGGCACGCAGTTTCATGGAGACCACATCGGAGCCAGCACCGGGCTCGGACATGGCCAGGCCACCAATGTGCTCGCCACTGCACAACTTGGGAAGATATTGCTCCTTCTGGGCGGTTGTACCGTTCTTGGTGAGCTGATTTATGCACAAGTTAGAGTGGGCGCCATAGGACAGAGCCACGCCACCGGCAGCGCTAAGCGAGAAAAGCTTGGCAAGATCAGTTACGATTTGCGGTGAGTAAGTTAAGTGAATTACCGCGAGAACTCCTCCATGATGATGCAGTGATCCATGTAGCTACCCCCAGTGCCGCCATAGTCCGGCTCGGCAGTGATACCCAGAAAACCCAATTCACCCAGCTTTTGCCAGAACGGACGCAGATCTCTGTGGAACGGGTAACATAAGAAGTGGTTCAGCTATTCCCTTCCAAGCACTCACTTAAAGTGGTCCAGTTTGTCGATCTCCTTGGCATGGGGAGCCAGTTCCTTCTGGAAGAAGTTGAACGACACTTCGCGCAGCCTCTGCTGATCCTCATTTAGGCCAAACATGGCATCGTTAACCGGATAATGGGCTAGGGTGCGGCCCAGGGACAAGGGGAGGGAAGCACGTCCATGGTGTTGCAGCAAGGCGCCGCGGGATTTGGCCACAAGTCTTAGTGCTGCTGCCATGTTGATGTTTGTTATCTAACGAATTCGCAACTCACTGGAACATAACGTAACTTGCCCAGAGAAACGACGTAAGCGCTAACATATGGCCGCGGAACCGGAACCAATCAAAATCAAATTCAAAATTTCGCGCGCTCACATTGGGTCATGGTCACTGGGTCACTCGGTCGCGTGGCGGGCAATTCAATTCCGTCACACAGCTTCTGTTGATCCTGATTTAAAGGTGCAACTGACTGTATCATAACGAAAATTGCCAAGAGAAATACGCAAGCGCTTACGAAGCCAACATATGGCCGCGTAACAATGATCCGCAAACGGTCAACTATCGATAGCTATCGATAATGAGCTGCTACTTTTAAGGCCACAGGTGGCAACGCCACCAGTGATCGCCGTTTTAAATTTAAAATTCCGCTTTTGTAGTAACTAAAACTGTCCCCTCGCCAATTGCTCGTCTTTATCTGATTCTGTTTCAATTTCTACCCGCACAAACGTTGCATCACAGCCTGAAAGGGTTCCAAATTCAAATTAACCGAAAACCTTAGAGCCCCTACTGCGCAGGACTCTACAACTGGTGAGACTTTCGTCGGTGCATCCTGGGCCACGAGAAATGCCGACATCAACAATAGCAACAACAACAGTAACAACATCAACTGCAAACCCAGCCATAAACAAAAACAGCGTCAGGCAGCGGGTGACTGCTGCGCTGCGCTCCTACTTGTTAAGGGAATTAAAAAAAAAACGCCAAGAGCCATCCAATTCCAATCAGTATCAGTCCCACAGTTGGCAACCGCGGAACGTGTCGTGTCCCCGTGGCTGTGGCCAGAGAAATGTTTGGATCATAATTTATTTAATGTGCAGCAATTGGAAAAAATAATAACGAAATGAATTCCAAAAGTGAGACCAACCAAAAGTATACATAAACAACAGAAATCTAAAACCATTTTGTTAGACAATTCGTCAGGCAAATCGATAAATGTCCTAACAGCCTATACGTTGGCAGGTGGATGGAGAGCAGCTCCTCACGTGTGTGCGTTTGATTAATGGCCTCCGCCAACCCGACCCGTCCCCGCCTTGTCCCCGCCACAAACCTAAGAGCCATTGTCGTCCATATCCTGTCAATCAACTCTATTTGTGCGTCGCCATGCGAAGGCAGTTGGCATTGTAGTAGGTACTACCCTTCCCAGCGGCACTAGGTCCTCCAGTTGCTGCTGCTGTTGCTGGTTTGGTATTGTATTATGTTGTTGTGTCCTTGCACGCTTTCGATGTGTTTGTTTGTTTGTTCGTTCGCCATGTTACCATAATTACAGACAGGCTCAGTCATCCAATACTTCCAGCTCATTCACTACTCAAATCATCAAAGGTCAAATACGAGGGCAGGTGATTTAATAATAGTTAAATTTCGAGCAAGCTGCATCATTTGAAAAGCAGATAATCTCGTGACTTTCGAGGGAAATGGAATAAAGGGAAATTCTTTAGACATCTCTGCAAATAAGATTCATCAGATCGGTTGATAAAACCATAGAATGATTCTGTGAGATCTTGTCGGGAGGTGGTTGAGAAACAAATGGGGATTTGGGTAGAATGATAAGTTTTTGGAAAAACCCGGACCAAGTATGTCAACAACAAATCCGTGAAAAAAATCACTGCGTTCTGGCCAAGTCTTTGCCTAATGTATAAATAATTGATTGCTTTTGCTGTTTAATTAATGATGCGTAAGTGGAGCAGAGAGCCTCCTAACTAGGCTAAAAATAGCCCAAAACAACTGACCTTCACTGGAAAACTGAAACATTTGCAATTGCTTGTGGGTGGTATAACCATTCAATTAAGCCAGCCACCATGATATCAAACCGCCCACCCCACCCCTTCCATATCCATAGGTTACGCTACTTTCCCTTAGCAATTAAATAAATGCCACCGCTGTCTTCGTCGCCGTCCACTGGGTCTATAAACAGATCTATGTATCTCCTCACTGTCAGTGTCTGTTGCAGCATTCTTGAGATTTTTTCTTCTTTTAATGCCAAGTGGAATGAACTTGATGAGCAGCAGCAGCAGCAGCAGCAGCCACCACAATGGCCATGCTGATGAGCGCGCTCAGCTAAGCTTAGCGGCGGCAGCAGCCGCTCTGATGTAGTGCGCGGCAATTGAACTTTGTAGTTGGCCTCTCAGATGGTTGGGTCACACCCCTTGCATAGTTATAAACATGTCTGAAATGCAAATGCAAAACATGCAACAGCCCCGCCACCAACTTGAACTTGTCGTGTCCAACGTCATCAGCAGCAATAGAAAACTTTTTCAAGAACTTTTTTTTTCCGCTTAATGATAAAACTTTTAAAAAAAATTCAAAGAGCCAGCTGATGATGCTTTGATAAGTGGTTATTATCAGTCATTGTCTTACTGAGCTGCGCTGAGATGGTGCTTAGATATTGAAAGTTGTGGATAATGCAAGGATTCTACATCTTTTTTTATTAAATCTTCAAGATCTTGATTTATACTCTGTCCTTTCTTTTAAATTATCATGCAGTACTGTAAAATCCTGTGGTTCATATAAAAACCATAACCCACCTCCAAAGGAGAACATTGACTTCACTGCAGGACAACTTTTCCGTCTCTAAAGGAATGGTTCCACCTAGTTCTTGTAAAGCTTCTAGCATAGAAAAAGGTACAGGCCTCCGGAAAACTGTATAATAAATTAAAAGTGAACCACTCAACCGAACAGAACCTCGGTTAAGCTAGTTCCAAAAACCATGCAATGAACCGAACGACAGGTTCGAAAACTTTTTAAACCACTGAACCAAATTAATCCTTGTTTACAAGTGGTTTGCAACTTTGGTTTGCTGGCCTTTTGAGAAAGTTTTTAGAAAAAAGCAGGGATTTTTAAGCATTCCGATGAGGCTACTTTTAAGTTGGAGCTAAGAAACGCTTAAGTTAGATGATTTTATCTTGAATTTTAATATATTTCGACCTTGTGGATTAGAATTTCCAAAACTCTTGTCGAAGTATTCATTGAACTAAACCCAAAGAACAATTTCTATAAAAATCACGAAAGATGTGCCCTAGCGGGACTCAACCCTGAACTTACAAGTGTGACAAAAGCATATAAATCATGCTCGCAAACCGAACCGCGAACAAAACCTGTTTATAGATGAAAAACCAAACCTAAACTTTTGATAACTCCATATAAACCAAGAATGCAAGTCGCTCGGAAGTAAGGACTGCATCGATTCAGTGGTTAATACAGTTTTAGAGTCACCGGTTTGGTTCATTACATGTCACATTTCAGTTCGGTCCACACTTAATTTGTTGTATTGTGTTTGAAGGCTTGTTTCCGGTCTCGCATTTTCGAATTTTATGATTTCTACAGTGAATATGTGACGTTTAGTACCCTTTCGAAATGTTATTCCCGAGAAACTTTTAAAAAGCTTTAAATTCTTTATGAAGACGGAGATGGAGTTTCCGTTTTTACTTTAAATTTGGCAAAAGTTGAGCTTGGGTGAAGAAGCATTACAGAATAATGATAAAAATCCCTTCCCCCAGAGCAAATGAGATACTTAACCAATTAATTAACAAATTCCATCGAAGGAACTCAATCTGAGAGGTAAAATACGAGTTTGAGATCAATGGTTTGGCAGCTAATCCTTAAGGGCTACCTTTATCCGGTATAGCTAAGGATCAATTTGGTCCATAAGTAGAGGGTGTCTCGGCCAAAACTTTATTAAGGGAAACGATTACAACTACCAACATTTACATGTATCATTGTCTCAAGGTAAAAGAAACTAATCGTTTTGCTCTGTGGTTTTCGGTTCGGTTTTGGTTTATCAGCGGAAGAATCATTTGTTCCGGTAACGGGGTTCGGTCGAAACTGGCTTGCATGCCGGTTATAAACTTCCCGGATATTTAAGCTTGTCTCATCTCAATACCTGCCCTTCAGTTAATATCAGATCTGAATCATAGCTAAATCAGCCCTGTACAGGAAGGGCTGGTACTGAATTCCCACTTGACCTTAGCTGATTTCAGGCATGAATTCAGTACTGAACTCATGGTTGATTTCCGTGGGAAGTACTAAAACATGCCTGAACTCAGGCTTGAAATTCAGTTATTCCTACTACCCTGGTCTGAATCAGGCCTTTAAAATTCAGTACTGAAACTGTGCTTACTGTAAAAGCAAATAAATCTCTTGGAATGACAAAATTCGTTCCACTGTTGGCATTTAACCAAACTCAAACTCAATGAAGCTGTACATATCTCTAAAAATACACTCGAAAAAGCGTACAACTGCGATAAGTTAATGCATTGGTAGAGAGAGAATTCGCATTTGCGGTTATCCAAAATAGCTAACGGATCGACGCTCGATTAATAAAAGTCAATTACACGGCAATTTGTGGAGAGCGTCGCATCGCGTCGCGTCGCGTCGCTTTGCGTCTCCGAAAATATATTTCCAACAGTGGCTGAGGTTGAGTGGCTGAGGTGGTGGGGCCAGTGACAAAAAACAAAAACGGTCCAAAAAGTAAAAGCTTTTCAGTACGGACAGCAACATCAGTCGCGCTCGGCACGGCAAACGATCGACGACATCAACAACGACGACTACGACAACGACGCATGGACGCGGACTCCGTGCGCGAATTTCATTCAGTTTTCACACAAACTGAGTTCTAAGTACACTCAATCCAATACCCAAAGAAGCCAACCCATTCACACGACCAGGTCGGTCGCTAACAACGCGACTTAGTTAGCGTACAGCGGCAGCGGCGAGCGGCTGTCGTTAGAATTGGCACTAAAAGTTAGTTGATAACTGGAAACATCGCGTGCTCACGTAATGGAAATAACACTTGAGTTTTCAAAAACCAAATAAAACAAAGTTCCAAAATTTAAAGTAAGAAGTTGGCAAAGTGCGGCAAATGTGTGTGCATGCATGCGTGTTTGTATGTGTCTGTGTGAGTGCGATATATATGTGTGCTTTAAATTAAATCACCACATTAAAAATAACCTAAAGAAATGTTCAAATTTTAAATATATATCTAAATTTTCTACATCAACGCCCGCCAAGTAATCAAAGCGACAAAAAACGCAAAGTTTTTCAAAATTGCATGAGTGTGAGTGCCTGAGTGTGTGTGTTTGTGTGTGTGTGAGTGAGTGTGAGTGTGTGCGAGTTTGGCAAAATGTCACTTGTGGCCACATTGAGTGTGCGTCACTAAAGATAAAACACCAGCATAGTATAAATATATATTATTCTATTTACGCGTGTGTCTCTTGTAGCCAAAAAGTAAATCTCAGCCGTAAAAATGGAGTCCAACAACAACAACAACAACAACAACAACAACGCAGATGGCGGCAGCAGCAAACGTGCAAAAAAAGGACGCAAAAAGCAGCCGCAACAACAGCAACAACAACATCATCATCCCTGGGATGAAGGTAGGATCCCATCATGAGTGTGCAACTCGCCCCTTTGATCAAGCTTTTGCCAGCGCATTACGCATACGCCGCGTGGGCGCTGCTGCTTGTAATGACATATATTTTTTTTTCACAACAAATATAGAACGAACATTACTTATGATTGTCTGCCAACTTGAATAGCGGCCAAAGAAAAACAAAAGCAGCTACAATATTCAAAACTATACATCACATATGGAATGTATACAAGTTGTTTAGTTGGCGCCGCACAAATGCAATAGGTTTTTCGAAATGTGCATACAATTTAATTGGTGTGTTTTTTTTTTTGTCTGCTGCCTAAAGGAAGTCAACAATTTAATGAAATGTCACATAATAATTGTTACCTGCTGATAAGTGGGTCAGTGGAGGGGTTTTAAAAGTTTTATCTGAGAAGAACTGACTGAAGTGTGTTGATTTGCATACGATCCCCAACAGAAAACAAAACAAACTAAAACGAGAAAGCTAAGCTAACTTCGTCTGTTCCGAAGTTTTTATACCCTTGCAAGTGCTCGCTTAAATATTTTCAAAAAATACTCCTTTTCCCATTTTCCGAACGATTGTTCATATGGGAGCTATATGATATATACATCCGATTTGGACAAAAATTTGTTAAATTATGTGAAAGCATGTGAAAGAAACAAATACAAAATTGCAGGATGCTACCATTAAAAACAAAAAAGTTTTTCTAACTAAGAGTGTTTTTCAGACCTATCTTTTGTTTGGCAGCTATACTATATAGTTGTCCGATATTCATTAAACTTGGTAGAATTATAAAAAAAACATAGAAAACCTACGATTACAAAAGATTGGAAACGTTTCCATTAAAAAGAAACAAGTTTTTCTCACTAAAACAAGTTTTCCGACCGATTGTTCCTATGGGAGCTATGAGATATAGTCATCCGATCCGGCCAGTTCCGACATATTAGTAGTGTGAAGCAAAAAGAAGACTCTGTGCTAAATTTCAGCTCGATAGCTTTAAAACTGAGAGACTAGTCAGCGTAGAAACAGACAGACAGACGGACGGACAAAGCTCAATCGACTCAGCTCGCCACCCTGATAAAGAATATATATAGTTTATGGGGTCGGAAATGAATATTTCTATGCGTTGCAAACTTCTGCGCAAATAAGAGTATTATCTCTAGTCTTATCGTAGGATTCTGTTCTAAGCCTATTCTACCTACTCAACTGAACTGTTTAAAATGTCTTTTCACACCAATATTTATGTGAGTCAACTTCGTCCCCACTTTCAGATAAAGTATTCAGAGTTACTTTGCTGAATAAGTTGCACTCAAAGAGAAATTGATTATAATCTTGCTTATATAATATATCTGCCCAAGTTGCCTATCGAGTACTTATCTATTATGTTTCTTATTGAAGTTCCAAGAATTGCTTATGCAATTTTATGGGCCAAGATAGTCGTTTGGCCTGGTCACACCAAACATTTCCCAAAGCAATTCCCAATCAACAGATTTTTTAAATGATCTAACTACTTAAGCCTTTCTTAGCTGATGTTAGATATTCGAACGTGTGAACTTATTTCATCAAATCTTGTTCAATAGCTGAGAAGTGGGGAAAATAATTAGGTGAATGCTCTCTGAATTTCCCAACCGAAAAATCGATTTTATACCAAGTTTCTTGTTTTATCTTTCTGGGCCTTATGAATAGCTTGGCATTTAGAGTGACAGCTTTAGCTCTAGACATCAGCAGCATCTTCTATTTCTATGCACAATGGGCGCCTAGCCTGACTGTGTGAATTAACAAACAGGTTTCCCCTCTGGCTTGCTTTGCTGTGTGTTTGGGAAATGCCGTTGCCGTTATATCAATCCAAAATTTAAATTAACTAGAAAATAAATGTGATCTATAGTTGTCCCATTATCTAACGAAAGTGAAAATCTGGCGCAACCAATTTGTGCTAGATTCAAACAATACAAAAACAACTAAGCGGTTCTCATTTGTTGCCCTCAGCTAAGCACTCAAGTTCCCCCTCACAAATTGCCACTTGACTATAAAATCATTTGCATTTGACGGTATCCAAGTCCAAGTTTGTTTGTCGTACCTGGCGCACTGCACTAACGGATTGCACACTGGGATAAAAGCACGTAGACCGGTGTAAACGTCAGAGTCATATGAGCTCAGGGCATATGGTCTATTATCTTATCAAAATAGAACACACGCACACACACAGAGAGAACATTTGGACGCAATGCGAAAAGGCAAGAAGCAAGGGCAGGCATTCCCAGCCCAGTCTTACCGATAAGTGTTGCCGCAGTCTTTGTTGAAGCGAATCTACTTATGGGCATTTATATGAATCTTTGTTGCGTAATTTATGACAATTATTTATGACATTTGTGGGCCAGGGAAAGCCTTGGGCACTCTAAATTCATTCAAAAATGACCAGCATTAAGCCTATTTATATTTGATGACTTAATAAGACCCACAATACATATACAAGGTTATCATGTACCTGCTGCTTGATTGTTTGAATAAATATTTCATTAGCACAATCCACTATTACAAAATCATTTCTAGATAGTCAAAAATCAAATTTCTTGGAGAGTAAATAGTAAAATGCAAAGCCAATAAGGTGTGCAACGGAAAATGAATGTTGTTTACACCAATTTCAAATCGAAATGGGTGCAAGATCCCAAAATTTCCACTCCAATTACGTGCGTGGCTATTAAATTCCCCATTTCCGACCATAAATAGATACAAGTTTCGAGGGGTTTTCGTCCCTCCTTGAATTTTTACAATTAAAGGCAGTTTTTTGTATAAGTTTGCTCTAAATCGGGTCCAAAATAATTTGTGATAATGAATTATTCCCGTCCCGAACCCAACATACCTATGTTTTTACCCAATCCCGACTCAAAATTTTCAATTTAATCTCGTACCGACCCGATCACACCTTTTATTTCAAAGTTCAGCAAAAATCCCTTCTATGTGTGCATATGGATAGATGGCACATTACATTACTCTTTCTTCTTTTACTTCAATTTACAACGTTTGTGCTTCACTCAAGTGGAGAGTGTACCCTCATTACAAGACTCGAAAGCAAGAAAATTGTATAAATCAAAAGGAAAACGAAAAGAAAATAAATTCCCAACCTCGTTGATGTGTGAACGTTTTGCTAATCAATGTGCTAAAATATTTAACCTAAAATGGCCAAAGCAAAATCATCATATAGCTTATAGATGTCTACATTTTACTCAAACATGCTTTCTTCCATTTATTAGCATATCGAAACAGTTGTGCGAGTCTCAATGGCAGTTAAGGTGAAAATTGACGGTAAATTGGCAAATGTACGCTCACAAAACTGGTCTATGATCAATAAAAGTGGCCACAAAACGGTTTGGCTAATGTAGATTTGATTGATTTGCAATTAGCAAGCAAAATCCACATAAAACACCACAATCACATGAGATGGGCACGAAGTAGTACTGAAACTTGTTATGGTGTGTATGAAGACTACAAGTCTTCCGAATGCAAAACACCTTAAGAGAATTTTAAAAGTGTTTTAAGGGTGTTTGGAATGTGTATCGGAGTTTAAGCTTTAACCAACAATTATATGAAAGATGTTTCATTAAAGGGTTTACTTATCCGGTGTTAGGTAAAGGTGTTGATACATGTTCCATAGTTAACCTTCAACAACAATTGAATACTTTCACATAATCAGATTGTCTGTACAGCTTTTAATTTCAAGGAGCACTTGGACTCATCATATAAAGAGATCTATAATATCGACAGATTTTCTTCGATTTAGAAGAAAGGTTTTTTGTAGAGTCAGTGAAAAGTTAACTCTGAGTTTTAGCACTGAATTTTCCCTGATATATGGAACCTATTGAACCATCAAAGCTATATGTGTAACGTTTTTAATTTTTGCATATTTGAAGCAGGAAACTTGTACTTGTAACTAAACCAAACTTGTTACAAAATTCATGAGACATATAAGATAATAGTCCATTAACTGGCGTAGCTGTCCACCATCCAAGATCTGTACGCGATTTTAGTACTTCCGTTTTCATTTCTAAGCTTGCGATCTGCATGTCTTAAGAATTCTTCTTTTGAGAATGGCATACTTAATTCAATTTCAATTCGATATTTTTTTTGTGTAAAGATTTGAGTCTGTTTAACAAATGCATCTAGTCTTCTCAGACCATCCAGAGAATAACTTTTGATAGGGAATCCCCCTAAGTCTGGTACCAAAGATCCCGAGTATCTTATACTTTAGGGGAACATGTTTCATACCATAGCAAAATCATCAGTAAGAATTGGCTGCCCTGTCCCTAACAAAAACCAACTTTGACCTAATTGCAGCTACAAAAGGATATAGAACAACATCTTTGAGCCCAGGCACAGCACTGACACGATTCCTGACATGTATGGCACCCGTAATTGGTAATAGAGCCTCCCCGCCCCCCTTAACTCACTCACAATGGAATTGTTTATTTCTTGTGCTCGTTGTTGGCCATTGTTTAAACATATATATATATATATATTATCTTCCTCCTTCATTCAGTCTTTCATTCATAAATTAATTCAAATGGTTGGCCTTGGCAACATGTTGCCCAAAGCCTTGCAACATCATGTCAACGTTTGTTTACATTGATCGTGAAGGGATGGGCACTTGAGTTTTGTGTGTGAATCTCAAAAACTGTTCAAATTGTCACCATCTACATACAGAATCACACACACACTCTTCTCATATACATATATATATTTAACTAAATTATTTATAAATTATTCGATGTTTCTTTGTGTTTTTTTTTTTTTTTGGCAAAAAGTTGTCTTACTTTTGCTTTACTTGCGCAGTTGGTTCGCTGGGTCTGTTTTACGTATACCATTAGATTTTCTTTTCTGAATTTCTCGTGCTATGTGTGTGTGTGTGTGTGTGGTGATTCTGTCGCGCGTTGTTGCTGTTGTTGTTGATTTTCTTTTCAGTTTGGAGCTAATCATCAATAGCATGAAGAAAAGCCAAAATGTATGTGTAAGTTCGCCCTGAACTATATTTATATTTAGGTATCATAAATATTCAAAATGCTGGCCCGTCTAGTCAAGGTCATGATATTTTCCGAATGTTTGTGTGTGGAAATACACATGTATGTACGCCTAAGAGTGGATATTAAAATGCAATAAACTTTTAGGAAATTGTGCAAAAAAAAAAAACTTAAGTGGAAGTTGATCAAGGCGGTAATTATAGTTTCCGTTTTCTGTTTTACAATTTGTAATAATTAACAAGCACAATGAACTCGCCGCATTATTTGGGTTTTTGCAATTGTGTCACAAATTTATTTTCAAAACAAGCGAAAAATTTGCCGGGAAGGCAAACGAAATTCACATAACGCATACGCAACGTGTGCCAGTTTCTAAATATTACTCATTCGTCATTAGAAGAAAAGCACAGAGAGAAACTGAGAATTGTATTATTCAAGCAGCAATTAGCCGGACCAATTATTAAGTCAAAAACTAAAAGTACTCTCCGCCCTAAACTGGGTACCCCGTTGCCCTGTGCCATGCGTTTCGCTCAAATGATTCTAAATATAGAGCAGAGACGACCTTGAGTTGAGCATGCAACCAGTGGCCTAAGTGCAACACGTTGACCGGTCCAATGGAAGAGAAGCAGGAGCACACCATTCGCCGTTCACCAATCACCTCCCCCCACCCCACCACTATCTCGTTTGCATTTCAATCAACAAATCGAGAGAAACGTCAACTACGTAAAACATCTGCGTCAGCTTCGACGCTTCGGCTTTGCAGCGTTTGCTTTTGCCTTTTTGCTAGTATTGAAAACGCGATTAGACGTCGAACATGTGAAGCTCAAGAGGCGCCCACAAATTTTACTATTTTCGGTTAATTTTTTGGTTTGTTTTTATTTATTTTGTTGGTTCGTGTTTTCAAATTAATTGTTATGGTTAATATTTTCCTCAGTGTGCTGGGCAATTATGGTGAGTGCTAGAAAGCCGGCGGTCGTGGACATTTAATTGTTTAGCATGTTACGCAATTTGTCAGAGCTGGAGGCCGAAGTTCAGAGCGCTGTCAGGCAATCAGACATAAGCGCCAGAGCGCTTTCCACAAGGGCTGCGCCCCGCCGCGCCGCGCACCATTGCGATTACCTGGAGCCAACTATTTATAGAACACGCGTTACGTATCCGCCACGTTGCGATGACAATTTTTGAAGTTCAACAGAGTGCCGCGATGTTCATGAACTTGTCAATGAATTTATAGTACTTTGCTGACAAAAGTGACAACATTCAGTGAAAAGTTGAAGAAAAGTGTTGTTGTTTTGTTTTTTTTTAGTTCGAGGGAAAAACAGCAAATTCATTCAACTGCAAACAAGAGAAGAAACCATGTAAGCCAACCTGAAGGCAGTTCCACTCGAATTCAGATGGAAACACAAGTATAATATGTTCGAAAAAGGTGCTACAGTGGAGATTGGCTCAAGTGATTGGAAGCAGACGATTTGAATATTATCTTAAATGCGCTATAAGAGTTTCAAAAACATATAATCTTCATTTTTAAAAGACACCAACCAAAATATAATAATAATAAATTCAATTCCTTTTGTTTAAAGCTGTAAATGAGCAAATATCACCTCAGATAAGATCTAATTTCATTATCAGAAGAAGTAAAACTGGCACTGGCAACAGCATAGAATGCGGGTATAAGCTAAAATCGCATTAAAGAAAAATCCTTTAAGCTGCAGTTGGAGCTTATGTTTCAAACTAAAAGGGATCTAGCTTAAAAAAGATAAGAAATTGGCAGAGTTATAGAAGACTGAAATTCAAATAGAACCTCGTTATATACACCAAAGATGGGCAAGTAGAGGCCCTTTTCGAACTGAAAGTCCAGCACTTATTCCGATTTAAAAATAACATGAAAGGGGTACTGATACGCGTTTGTGTAAGATTTTTGTGTCTTTTTGCTTATCAAGAATTGAGAATTGAATACAAATAAAACGTTTTTGTTGATTCTTTTGGTCGATTTGATTATAATCCAATCATTATTATCCTAATAAATGTTTTTAGTGAAAAAAAAAAGATGATTGTGACATTTCTTAAGGCTTTTAAGGTTTAAGGCTTTCCGAAGGCAACTTACGGTTATCATCGATCATCTTTCGATTCAACTAAGAGTATACCACAGATAAATACAGAAACTTAATAGTCTAGTAGGCCTGGGTTATGCTATGTTTTCAATTTCAAACAAGCTATATTGCAGTCAACTTACGGAATCAACTACGCAGAACTTTACTACGAAACTAAAATTGTTCTATTCACCTCAACAATTAGTAACTTAGAAATGGTAATGAACTTATGTAAAAGGCAATAAGTCCTAAGCTCATAGGCTAATTTGCAGTAATCATATACTGTCAACTATTCATATTTCTCATTATGAAGTCATAAGTCAAATGGCAGAGAACATTATTGGTAGAAAGATGAGGTAAGTTGCATTCAACGTGCACGTTTTTGCGATTAATAATAACAATTCTTAGTCATGATTAAGTCAACGTTAAATATTTAACGAATGCTATACTTAATTTGAAAATATATTAATTGCAAATTCGAAACCACAAATCTTGCAATCATTGACGAAAGATGTAGAGATTTGTTACTAGTTCTTAGAGACGGGATTCTTGAGTTCCAGATTTGCACGCAATGCCTTACTAGATTCCACACTTTGCTTATGAAGTAATAGGGTTGTGAATATCGTATCGATACATCGATATCATACAACAAACGATATTCTGATTTATGTCCTGTGGCAATATTGTCAATAATCTATACACTGAGAGAAAAATCAAGCCATTTCGTACTCAAATCAAGAATTTTCAGTCTTCAATATATCAGAAATAAATTTACTTTTGATGCTTGGGCCTTAGATAAGGTTTGAATATACAATAAGTGGGTATCAGTGATTGCTGTGATATTAGAGTGAAGATACAAGGAGCTTTTACCACATCTGCATACGTACATATTATGTAGTTCCACACGGTTTTTGTAGGCAAGAACCTATGAGAGTAGCTTTAATAAGTCTGTAGCCCGCATAAAGCGACTTTCGGCACATTATTCTAGATAATCTTGAGCTTGCTACTCATTTCACTTCCACATCCGACAGCAAAACCACATCACTCACCCACATCTCACTCATCTACTTACGAGCACTAAATATCTAAATTGCTCTTCATTCAATCAATGATAAAACTAAAAGGCGTAGCGATATTCAATTTTGCTTTTTTTTTTGCTTATGTACAAACAACAATTCAATTTTGTGGGGTCTGTAATTTTATGTGATTACGTTAGCCATGAAACATACAAACAATACGTGTACGTGTGTATATTAATGTATGCACAAAAAGCAAACAAGAAATAAATAGTAAGGCAAGACCAGATTTCCCAGCGCGTATAGAAATTGGGCACATCAAAGTTAGAGCATTTCTCGCTGCTTGCTGCTTGGAGATCTCGCTCGGTTTGCTCTTGTTTATCAGATTCAGTGTGCTAAATTAATGTAAAAAAAAAACGTATCCGAATTTTGTTTACAATTTTAGTTTTTGCTGCAAGTTCTTTAACGCGGCCAAAACAAAAGCGAAATACAAAAAAATTGAGCACAGGCAAAGCTTCGTCATAACAAAAGAGCAACAATTTCAATACAAAAATTGTTAAGTATATATATATATTTATGTTGAAAACTAAACACAGTTGAGCAAAAGAAAAGCAAGAAAAATTAGTTGGGGTCTCTCTTGCGAAAAATTCACTTGAACGGGCAGTTGGCCCCGGACAATTTCAATGCACGGCTCGTGTACACGCGAATTGCGCAGAAAAGTTTTAGTGAGCAAAAAATTAACTTTAAAAAATATCTATCAACAATTTAATATAATATTATGTTAAAGTAAAATTATATTATAAACGAAAGAAAAAATACGAAACGAAAACGATAAATGAAGTAATAAATATTTGAATAATTTTGGTAAGAAAATGTAGAAAATTTCGTAATTGCAGTAAAAGTTCCACCATTTTGTTGTTGTCTCTCATGGTCTGTTCTGCTGCATCTGTGATTCCATTTCAAAGTGTCTCTCGTCTAATTTTTTCTTTGGGGATATTGTGACGTGTCTTATATAATTTTGCGAGGGCAGTTGGATAAATCAGTGAATTTGATAAGATTCTGTGACAGTGTGATGATTTTATACAAAAATGTATGAAAAGAAAAAGTTACAATACTCTCCTACCATGACAATGCACGGTCGCCACGTCCCGGAATAAATTGTGGTTTCATTCAAAAAGTCACCAGCTTATCAAACTGCCCTCGTAGTTACAAATTTTGTTGCAATTTTGTGGTGTTGTCTCTGTGGCAGTCTTAAATGTTGCCTACGTTTTGTCTTTATTTTTAGCACCTGTTGTTGGCATTTTGTAAACACATCTCTCTACATCTCACTCTCTCTTTCTCTCTGATCTTCCTCTTTCTCGCGTGCAGTGTCGCTACCTGGTGCTGGAACTGGCCCCACTGAGCAGCCGACTATATTATTAATCAACGGCATAGCCGACGATTCCCAGTTGCTAGACAAACAGACCAAAGCAGCCGCTTTGAAGCTTGCCCTCAACAGCAACGAATCCCAAATCACACCAAATCTAGTGCCCACCACACCGGGTGGCTCACATTTGTTGGACTTTGAATCTCATCTAATCGAAGACGTTAACGCTGGCGATAGCGGCGTTGGTATCAGAGAGCTCACACCCTTTGAACAGGAACTAGAGCGTGGCCCGTCTAAGATCGAGACAGATGATGCCTCGCGTGTAATTGAGGTGGAACCGGCTGGTGCCAAAACCAAACAGGTCATTGAAACATTAGGACCACCACATCTAATCGCCGAGGTAGACGAAACGGCCACCCCTTCGGAAACAGTGCGTCAAACCGCCGAGCAATTGGTAAATGAAATTGAACGGGAGCTTATTAAAACTTTAAGCAAAAATGTAGATGAGGCCAAGACTGAGCACGACAACCACGTCCGAAGTGAGCTCAACGAGTTGAACTCACTGTCACAGCAGGTGGACACCCAACTGAATGAGCTGACCAGCATACTAAAGGTTAAGTCACAGCCGGAGATCATTTTGGAGCAGTTATCCATACCACACACTGCCAATGAACTGAAACTGGTGGAAGTGCCCACGTCCAAGACAGAGGCGGAAGAGCAACAGCGTAGGGAATTTATTGATTCGCTGCCACAAATCGAACATAATCGCCTGGAGCCGGAAACTGAGGCCCAACGACTCTCAGCGGACTGCAAAAGGGAGTATTATCAGTCGCTGAAGAAGTATCTGTTGGAAAGTAGCCAGGATAAGCCGCCAGTGCCGCTGCAAACCTATCGCTGGGAGGATCTGAGACGTGCCAGAGAAAGAGTAAGTTGTGATCTGAAAAATTGTACAGCTAGGGATACACAAATAGGATAACGAATTGGTAAAAAAAACAAAGCATCCCATTGAAAACCCATGCACCAGCGAGCCAGAAACAACAGCTGCAAATGCAGCAGAGCAAGATATGTTCCAAAAGCTGAACGCTTTGTTGATGTAGCATTCGAAAGACTGTCTGTTTCTGACTCACTAAGCCGTGTGTCAGCTGCGAGCAGCTTGCTCTTGTGAAAATTTCAAGAACACAGAATCAAAGACTCAAACAAATCTCAAAAAATGTGTCGAATCTTCTCAGATGTTCATTTGTGCTATTTGTGTGTCCATGACTGTATATTCATATACCCCTACAACCCACCCTTAACCCCTAAATATGATTGTAAATTCTACTTCTAGGGCGGTTATCCCTGGACACATTTATACAAGCGCCCCCTGGGACCCGATGAACAGCCGGAGATTGTTTTGCTGCTACGCAAATCTCAAGAGCTGCGTTTCAAATCCGAGTCCCCCAAATCATTGAAAAAGGTGCGCTACGACGAACAGGTTTTGGTCAAAGAAACCGAACGTTACATACAGGATCTCTCCGAGGACGAAGCTGTTGCCACCACCACCGACGACAGCAGCAGTGAGGAGTCATCCGACTCGGAAACTGAATCGGAACGTGAACGTGAATCGCATAACGAGGACGCTTTAAGTGAGTGCATTTCCTGTGTGTCTGATTCTGTCTTGGCAGTTGGTGGACACGCCAAGCCACGAAAGACAAATCGTCTGGCCCAGATACGTAATATTATCAAGCGCAGGCGAAGTGGACGTACCCACGAAGACGCTCAATCGTTGCCAGGCAGTTCAGCCAATCCTAGCAGACAGAACAGCCTGCACGAGCTAGCCCCACCACCGGGAGAGCTTAAGCCAAACACAGAGCAGCCCAAAAAAGCCAAGCAAGGCTTCGACATAATGAAGAAGCTCAAGAGCTTGGCGGAACGCCAGAAGAAGCGTTTGAATATCAAACGCATCACACTCAAAAAAGAGGATAAGATAGTGCTGGGCGAGCAGCAAAAGATAATGCGCTTGAAGGCCTCACCCAAGTCTGATCGCGGTGAGATACCTCATTTCATAGAGAAGCAGGACTCGGATGATATCTTGGAGCTGGTGGAATATGATGAGTCACCTTGCCGTAAGCGGAACAAGGAAGAGCAGGAACAGGAACGTGAGGAACAACCTAGTACCAGTGCATCTAGAGTGCCAGAACCAGATGAGATTATTGAGCTGCCTGTGGAGAAGGTGGAAACAGAAGTGGCTGCACCTGTACTGGAGGTGACGGAGCCTACGACGCCGGAAGTTGAAGAAGAAGCGCCACCTAAGAAAGCACCACGCCTGCGCCGTGAACATGTGTACGAGGAGATTGGACAGAGTGATCCACAGCTACCAGTAATGGAGCTGGATACGCTTAAGAAATCTCTGATGCGTCAGGACCATCTGACCCTAGAGGAAGTTGAGGCGGCTAAGCCTTTGCCACTTGATCGCATGGGCAGCAGTGAGGAAGAGCCAGCTGCGGCCTTAACTATTGACAAATCGTCAGCTCTCCTAGCTCCTTTGTCCTCCATAGACTCTACATCTTCGGATGAGGATCGCGCACGTCTGGCACAACTCTCGCCCGTGGTTGAAGAAAGTGATGAGCCAGCAGAGATTAGTGATTTACGTCCCACCCTAAAGAAGGAAGCCTCACCGGCACCCTCGGATAAGAAGGTCACCTTCTCGCATGTCGAAGACGAGGCTGAACCACATCGTGAGGATATTGAACTACCCGAGGATATCCTGGAGGCAGCTTCGAATGCAGCCAAGTGGAAAACTGAAAGGTAAGTGTTGTGATAACCCTTTGGACACTAACAAAACACTACAGATTTGAGTAGTGTTGGGAAAAACTGCACATTTCATTCAGTGGCTCACTTATGAGTGAGTGAATTTAGTGAGTAACTTGGTTCAGTTGTTGACTTTGCTCAATTTGATGCTCAATTGCTCTTTCATGCTTCGTTTTTGAACAGTTGCTCTCTCACTTGCTCGTATTTGTTTAGTTGTTTGCCGACTTGTTAATTTTTACTCAGTAGCTCCAACTTCAAAGAGTAACTGAACAAAAAAGAACAGGTAAACTAGAAACTAGATGGGTAAGCTTCTAATCAACTAAACGAAAATGAGCAATTGAGTGAGCAGCTCAACAACTGAACATAAACTCATTTCTGTTCACTCACTCATAAACAACCCAACACTACTCCCAAACCCGTTGATTTGACTTGGTTGCTGTTGCTTTAACCATCTTGCAGAAACTCTAACCTAATTGACTTGCTTATGAAATTGTTACTAACTATCCTGCCGGGAGGTGGTGGCGGTGGCAAGCGACGTCGCCTACTCAGCTATCGATACACCAAACACCAAGCACGACACTACCAAGATTATCACTACCACACCACAGACCACATCAATACAAAACAATCACACACAAGCATGGGGCAGGGGCGAAATAAGAGATCAACCAGTTGGACACTTTGCTGTTGCCGGTCAAGTGGTGACACTAACAAATTTTGGTAGTCGGTTGTTGGGGCAAAGAAAAAGGCTGACATGATATAGACCTAAGGTAAGAAGAATCCTGTGTGCTGTCCCCCCAAACCCAAACTCATTATAAATTTGGTGCTGGTTCAATAGAGAAATCGTATCTTGGGAAGGCAAACGAGAACTGCTTAGGAAAACGGTTCGCTGTGGTTTGTTTTAAGTGAGAATAAGATAGTAGAAATGCATGATTTATAGAGGAATCAAAACCACTGCACTAGGTTCAAGTCATTCATGTGTCTATGAACCGGTTCAAAAGAGGTTTAGAGCTATAACCAGGAAAGCATTTTAGAACTGAATTGAACATTTGCAGTGTAAGTGGGTAACATAAGAAGTTGGTTAAATGAAAAAAAATCGAAACGGTTAAAAATATAAAACGGTTAGAAGACCTTCTTATTTTATTTGAAACCAAGTATAGAAATATGATCCAAGGAAGCAAATCGGTTCTAAGCCGCAAACCAAGCTAGTGTTCTTATGAAAATCCTTCTGTTTGTTTCATTTCAATGACAAGTTTGATGATATTTAAGTGGGAAAGTATATACATCTGTCAGGTTAGCTAAACCTCCACAGGCAGAGCATTTACCATTCTGAGGTATAAGTTTAATAATATTTCAGCGGAATATTAAAGTTAGAAAGGATAAGCATCAGCCAGGTTGGCTGAGCCACCACAGGCAGAGCTTTTACCACTCTAAGATCTAACCTCAAGAGCATTTTGATCTGAGCTAGTTTCGACCTCATCAACAAAACAGTCTTACTAAAATATCCGGCTCGAAGGGCCTTTTCGGGACCATATTTTCTTTTAGTTTCAATTACTACTTTAACATTGAGCTCGAAAGCAAATTTAACGGTGTTCTAGGAGTTAAAATTGTAAAAAATATGTGTAAATTTGAAATTTTCATTCTCAAAAGATTGGAATATCAGCCACAGGAAGAGGCATATTAAAATATTATGTGTAAGTAGTTCTGAACCAAGCCGATGACTTCCAATGTTTGTAAAGCACTGAACCAAAGGTATTCCCATCCCTACTTTAGATAACCCCTTAAGAATGCTAATCTTGGATAATATTAAAATGCATGTTGTACATTTCAAGTGGTGTTAGAACATAGCCAACCAAATAAATATTACCTTAAAGGTCAACGAATGACACGAAAGTTTTTTCCGTCAGGCAGCCAGTGGATGCGTTGCTCGGCAATCTCAACGCATGTCTCGAAATAGATCAGTTAAAGTGCAGGCCAAGCCAAACTAATTGTTACTCCTCCTTCTGTTCGACCAGATTGTAATTATGAACAAGCAAGCAGCGCCAGTGGAGGCATTGCCAAATCGTCAACGAGTAGGAAACCCACACTAGAGCAACTACTAATCCGTGAGTGTGTGTGTGTGTGCCTGTGTGCCTGTCTGTTCCCATTGTCTGTGTGTGCGCGATTTTTTCTGCTAATTTTAAAGTAAAAACATTTTCATCTTGCAAAGAATTTCGATAAAAATTTGTGTCGCGCAAATAGCAAAAAGCTCTCAGTCCTGGCCGAAAATCGCAACGATGTAGACACGGTTCGCGCATTGAGTGCAAATCGCGAGAGACTGGGAAAAATTTAGATCATTAGGCGCACACAGTATTTCGCATCAAAAGCACAAGATATAAAAGGATCCTGGATCCAGTTCATCATAGAGTTCATCACAATTGCTCAAGCCCATGCGAAAAAGTTCTATTTTTTTATGGGCTGGCAAAGAATTTTTTTGAAATAAATTCAATGTCCGGTGATGCTTAAAAATAGCCACCAGGCGACGACAACGACAAACCAAAACGAACAAAAGCGAAAAAAACAACAACAACAACAACAGCAACAGCAGGTGGAGGAGGAGAAGACGGATTACCATCAGGGCCAAGTAAATAGTAGCCACAGCTGTTGAACTATGCTCAACTCAAGGCGTTCGGCCTCGGTGGGTGCTCTCCCGGCGGAGAAGAAGCATTTCGTCTCACGGGTGGAGAGTGCCAGCGGCGCTTCATTGGACGTGCGCTGTGCCTGCCAGTATTTTGAGTGTGACTCACTGTTGCCGGAACGCGTCAATCCTGTGGACTCACGACCGGGGTCACGTCAGGGCCAGCATTGTGAGGAACACTATCCACATTTGAACGTGCTGCATGACGATCTGTCCGCGCAAAGCTTTGAAATGGTGAGTCATGCCGATGCAGGAGCTGCACCCTCGCTGGATCTGAGCTTCATGGAACGCTACCCGGAGCTGGAGCAAACGGCACGTTCACGTGGATTGGTGGTACGCAGCATTTCAGATGCCACGGATCCAGATTTTCCAGCTGCTCCTCAAGGTCGAGGCTCTTTTATGGCCGGACAGCGTCGTCAGCTGTCCATGGGTGGCTTATCCTCGGGTAGTGTGGGTCGTTTTGGAGACACCTTGTCCATGCGCAGTGGCACCTCCTTGCGACGCATTTCCGCCGGCAACTCCAAGGCGGATTTATACTGTGCAGACATTAATATACCCATGGGCAGAGCTGGAGGTCAACGCTCTGCTAGTACCAGTCGACGTGCCTCTCATGCTGATCTGTTTCAGGCCAGCATTGTGCCGGGCTCTTTGCAACCACCTCAACTGAATCTAATTGCAGCCACTCCTGGCACCGGTTGGACAGATCAGCAACCTCAATTCCCCCCGTCCCATCAACCCTCTCCAGCTCCATCCCAGCAAGCAGATTTTCGTAATGCCAAGCCACCGCTTTCGCCGGATTATATGCGTCCCAGCGATGCCAACAAAGAGAATCAGTTAGCCGGTGTCTTAATGCCTCAAAATAAACCCATAGATGTGTCTCGTTTTGGTGGCGACGCAGTGCGTCCTTCATTTCTGCTAGAGTCGGATATGAAGCCTATGCAAAATCCCTATCAAACAACTGTCATGCCCCTTGATCCCTTAGCCCGGACTGTGGCAGAGTTGGAGCAGATAGCTCAGGAGCACAATATTGTGAATATAAGGGATAACATACAGTCAGAGACCAGGCGTCCACCGTCCATAGGAGGTGATCTTAGTGCCAAGTCACTGAAACTGGACGAACTGACAAAGATTGAGATTATCAGCGACATACCCGTGGTGGATATCGATGAAATGGTGCGTGACGAGGAGCAGAGAGTAATCGAACATCGTAGTCGCAGTCCTAGACCTTCACCTAGGAGACCCAAGTCTCCGCCTGCAATGAACACACTACAGTTGCCCTCTAGTCGACCTACCAGCCCAGAACGAGCAGAACAACAACTGCCTCAGCCACTCAAGCGCCAGCATACACCAGAGCGTCAGCTATCGCCCGAACGTGCCTCCAAATGGGCTCCCCAATTAACAGCAGAACAGCCGGCAACCATGCCGGAAGCTTCGCCTGATGTCAAGAGTTCCTATACCTCACGTTTTAAGTCCATGTTTAGTTCTAGTCAAAAATCCCCCACACCTCAACGCTCCCGCACGCCTAGCCCCAAAATGGAACGTACGCCGTCACCCTTTCGCGAAAAGTCACCTTCACCGGCCAAGATACTCTCCGTATTCGCCAGAGGTAAACCGCAAGCCATGTCCATGGTGACCAGCTCGTCGGCCGTAGCCAAAGGCAAAGAGGCAGAGCCGCTTTCGGTGCGCGTAACGGAGACCTTCTCATTGAAGGTGGATGACATGGATCAGTACAGTGCGCGTCCGACAAAGCCATTGGCACCACCACCTCACGCTCAGACCATGTACAGCAGTCGCGAAGACTTTGCCGCCTCGGAACGTATGTCCGTTGACATCCACGAGGCTTTTGCTCCGGTGGTGGTCGCTGCAGTGCCTCGAGTTGGTAGCGGAAGTATCAGCGGTGCTAGCTTTATAGCCGGCAACAGAAATCTGTACTCCAGTGAGATTGAGATGCCGGGCGCGGCTTGGGTACGCGGCGAGTCAAGCACCAAGGAACCCTCGATTGCAAGCCATGGCGGTAGTCGACCACTTATATCCGTTCCCATACAGATCTCAGGCAGTGGCAGCCAGATCTATCGACCCTCCGAGCAGCGTTTTGGTCTGCAACGCAAAGCCTCTGTCCGAGAACCCCGCACCCAATCCCACGACCGCAGCTCACGAATGGCTGGCTCCCAAGATCAGCTCTATGGGTTGCCGGCACGCATGACAAAGACGGTTAGTTTCAATTTTGATGAACGTAAATCGCGTCTTGCGGATTTCGAGTCCAATTCGCCCCTAACCCAAAAGCAATTAGAACACAGAGACTTCCTCGATCGGACCTATTTCTCTCGGTAAGCTATTGCTACCCCAGACCCAACACCCACGAAACCACAGCAGCTGCCTGACTTCCACCAACCCGGGTGATGGCTTCTCTAACCCTTTGCTTGTAACAAAATAAACACAATGTAAACGATCCATGTTAAAGCTCAGCTCTTCCCTGCCAGATACTAATACATATCCTTTTCGTTCTATTTACAGTGATCATGAGTATGAGCCCGTGGGTGTGTCGCCAGCTCGCGATTCTTCACCAGCGCCCACCCACAACGGCCAAAGCCCCCAGCTACAGCTGCCCATGGACATCGATATGCAGCTGAGCTCAGCCGGCACAACACCACGCACCGAATCTCGCACAGATTATGAAATTCACACCAGCCAGGTAGACTCGAGCGCCTTGGAGGAACTGCCTCTACAACCGGAGAATCGTAAAAAGGGTTTCATGGCCTCGGCCCAGGATCGCACGAAGAAAATGCAGGATGGTCTACGTCTACAGGCGGGCAAGCTGCGCACCAAGCTACGCAGTGCACCCCAACCGAAAGCCAAACCTAAACCTATTTCGAGTAGTCCCAAGGCCAAGGCGAAGGAACGTAGACGCTTTAAGGCACCCGAGTTTTCGAAAATCAAAATGCCTGAGATCAAACGACCGGATATGTCCAAGTTCAAGGAACTCAAACGTCCCGAGTTTACCAAGTTCAGTAAGCCGGACATGTCCAAGTTCAAGCTGCCCGAGAAATTCACAACTTTAAAACTCAGACGCAGTAAAAGCTTTAAGGAGAACGAAAGTGAGCAGCCTACGGAAGAGGCAGCCTTGGGAGAAGAGGCTCCATCCCCCCAGCCGGTTCCCAAGAAGAAGTTTGAGTTCAACTTTGGCACCTATCCGCGTGCCTTCCGCAAGAAGAAGCCAGCGGAGGAACCAGTTCCGATAGCCATGGAGTCTTCGCTGGGTACCGAGGGACTAAGCCTTAGTGTTATACCCAGCACAGAGACTCAACCATCGCAAACATCGACCAGTTCACCGCAAGGCGATCGTGGTCCAGGTCCTGTACGTTCGCGCTGGGCTGACAAGTTCTCCGATGTGAGCTACAATGACAGCGAGGGATCACGTTACAGGCGCTATGGCAGTGAGCTGGAAAGCTTCGATAGAGAATCTTCGCTGGAGCGTCGCATGAAGGAAGATCTTGAGGGGACGGCAGAGGACACGGCCAGTGAGGCACAGCCACAAACCGAAATGGGCATCCTAGGCGGAGTGGCGGACAGCAAACAGTTTGCCGAGTTCAATGAGGAGAATCGTGCCATACACGAGATCTCTAGCCAACGGTCCCGAGAGTTTAAGCGACGACCCATGGTCCATCAAGACTCTGACCTACGTTCCGAGGATAGTCGCGATGCGGAAGGCTGGACTGAGAAGGATATACAGAAGAACAAGCTATTGCGCAAGGCAGAGCTGGAGGCGGATACCGCCTACTTTAAGTTGCAGGAAAAGCAGGACGCTCTGTCTACGGCCAGCTCGGGCAAAAAGGTGGTAATGGAGCCCATCGATGACGATGAGTTCTTCTTGCGCAAACGTGGCATCTCGGAGGACAACATACAGTTGCGTCAGTACATAAGCGCCGCCATACGAGAGGGTTACGAGCTGCCCAATGCACTGCAGCATGTGGGTCACTCTGGGGAGGAGCAGGATTATGATGTGCCACCACCCAAACCACGACGTCTGCATCGTAACTATCGTCCTGACTATGATGACGATTCACAGGAGTTTCAGCGCAGCGATTATGGTGATGATTTATCCATGTCTCAGAATGGTAGCGATTTTCTGCCCAAGCGACCCTTACGCAAGGGGCGCAGTCGTAGCAAATATTCGGTGGATGGCAGTGAGGATATACACATGGCTGATGGTGGAAGTAGTATACAGTACTTTGACGATGATGAGGATTATCTAAGACCTCCCATGCGCGAAGAACGACAGGCTACTGAAACGGACAGGGCGCTCAACAATTTCAACAGGGGCGATAAGGCGACAGTGGAGGAAACGGATGCAGTGGTAGTGGTGCAGCGTCCGCAGGCACCTAGACGTCAGAAGAAACGCACACGCGATGACACATCGGTCGAGAAGGATGCAGATTCGTTTATTAATGGCTTTGGTGGTAGATCAGTATCGAATACCTTTTTGCAGCCACAGGAAGATGTAAGTAGACAATGTATAAACGTAAATTCAAGACATTTGTGAGGTAAAGGGTGGGAACATAACAAGATTGACATACAGAAGGGGGTAGAGAGACAACTTTAAGTGATAACAAAGTGAGATTTAAGACGAAGGGTTAGTCATAGCTACATGGGGTACGTCTTCAAGCTTTAGAATCGATTGTCATTGACACCAAACATAACTTTTGCTACATTTGACACTTGAGTTGAACTTATGTCTTAATGAAGGATATCACACAGGGCAATCTAATTCGGAGCATAGGGTTCTAAACAAAATCCAACGAGCTGACGAGAGTCCAAGCCCGGACTCTGGGGAAGGTATGGAAAACCAGAAGTAAAGTAGAACGGCCTCTGGCTGTCACGATCTCCCTGTCCAACATACTAACCTCAAAGGACTTCCAACTCCTACACCTAAGCAAGTGCGGGACTAGGACTATGATAGAAGCCTTAATGGGAAATTGCATTTATAGTTCATAAGATATGGAAAGCATGGATGTATCCCTGCACTTCTAAGTAAATGCACTCACTACCTAGGAAACCCTTTCTTCAAAGCTGTGGGTAGTCTGACAAAAATCTAATTGATGGGCACTTCCACTTACATCAATTATGAAAATACAATTTAGTTATAGGAAGCACTTGCTTTGCTGAGTGGATGTCATTCTGTTACATGGTCTGTCGCCGTATACCTGTTTCAGAATAATGAGGAACACAATCATTGAATGACAGCAGTGCACAGTCTATGGCCTGTTTAAATGTGGGCCGAATGCCAAGCAACCACATTTGAGGTGGATGATTTTATCTGTACCTTTCCTTATTCATTCCTCCCTTTCCTTTAGGTAATTGTTTATCGCACTGAGCACGAATATCATCATATACCGCTAGCCACGCCGGATAATTTCACGGACGGTGCATCGGCTCGCACTCAACGTTCCGAAGATGAGCGCACCTCTCGCGGTGCCGATTCAATGATCTTGGATATGCAGCATACCAAAACGAAAATGGATGAGTCCCGTGCCTTAAGAACTGAGGATGATGATGAGAAGTTTGTCATCGAAATGCTGGAGAGCGATGGGTGAGTTGTTGCTGGCGGGGGGTTCTCCTATGTATATATCGCTATTTCGTGTTGCTTTCTTGCTGGCTTTCAGTTATGCGGTGGTGCGTAAAGAACCAATACCTAAGCCTACACCTCCGGCGAGGCGTAAGAAGTTCACACGTTCGCCGGGTGAACGGTTTGCCACTTTGCCTAGCATTCGCGGTTCACGTGGCTCCCCACCACCAGCCCGCCCACCACCTCCGCTACAGTATATACCCAGTGAGGATTCGCCACTAGTGACGCGTCATCGAGCGGCTGCCAGTCTGGAGGAGATACCGTCGTCCATGCTGCTCAAGTCGAAGTAAGAGAAGCCGTTGTGTCGCTTTTTGTTGCCTTTGACAGTTTATGATTTTGCATTTTTGTTAAGTTTTTAAGTTCTTTTATGTTAAGTTGTAGGCGTAAGTGCCCTAAGCTAAGCTACTGCTACTAATCCTTCTCACTCGAAATACGCACACCAAAACACAACAATAAAACACCTGAGTTTGTTCAACAGTTTCGTTGCCTTTTCTGCCGCTTGCCTAGACCAAGCCCCATGATGTTTCTAATGCTTCTTCCAACACCTTCTTCCTAGCTACGACACGCAGCTGCAGCAGCAGCAGCAGGAGGTGCAAAAGCCGGAGGAGGATGACTACGAAGAGCCCGAAGCTTTGGATCGTCCCGAGTCGCCGCGCTCTAATCTCCAATCGGGCGAGGTCATCAATAAAATGAAGTTTCGTCCGTTACCTGCGCCGCCGCGACCACCGCGTGAGAAGCGGTCGACACGCGGAGGTAGCGGTGCCCTGGACAACTATGAGGATAGCGAACGTGTGGCCAGCTCCAGCACAGCTGATAGCTACGATCAAGGTGAATTCGAGGTGGAGGTATCCACTCAGACGGATCCGTTGCCCGATGATTTTGTCTGCGAGGAGTTCGAAATTACGGAGGACATGAAGATTATTGAACCGCGACGCACGAATGGAACTGGCCTAAAGACTCTAGAGGATATTTTACGCAATGCAGAGACCCAGGATCATGACGAAGTGGATGGCGGCCGTGTGCTCACTGAGAATGAGCAGCTGGCCAGAGGATTGCAGCGTTTCAGGGATGCCAATCAGCGCTCACTATCCGAGCGCTCACGTGCCTCCTCTCAGGCGGATCGCTCCAAGTCGCTGAGTCGACCGCAAACACCTTCCTCGGCTGTGGTCATTGAACGACGTGTACCAACACCAAGTCTTGTGACTGGCGAGGAAGAAGCCTTAGTGCAGGCCGCACTGATTGTAAGACCCATCAGTGCCGCAGATCTCGAGGATGATGAGCTGAGACGCGAGGAGGAAGAACTACGACGAGAGGGTTTGCTCTCGGATAGCTCGGTACAGAGTAAATCTGATGTGGAAACTGCAGGCGAGGAGGAGGAGGATCATCATGGTGTGAGTGATTTGGATGCAGCGGTAGAGCAACTGCAGCAGGCACAGCTGGAGAGTGATTACGAAAGTAAATTGGAGGATGATGAGGTGGAGCGTACCCTAAGAGAGAGCGAGTATGAGGAGGAAGAAGACGCGGGGGAGAAGGGGTATTCCGATCAATATGAGGAAGAGGAAGAAGAGGAAACTGAACTGGAAAGGCAGCTGACGGAGCAAGAACTGGATGAAGCGCTAGAAAAACAATTGCAGGAGGAAATGGAAAAAGAACTGGCAGCCTACAGACAAAAGGAGAAAGAATTGGCAGCGGCGGATGAAGGTCATCCACTTTCCGAGGAGGAGCAAGCTCTCTCCGAGGTGGAACATCCATTTTCAGACGAGGAGCAAGGCGTCTCCGAGGTGGAACAAGCTCTCTCCGAGTTGGAACAACCATTTTCAGAGGAGGAACCAGCCCTCTCCGAAGTGGAACACCCACTTTCAGAATCGGAACATCCCGTCTCTGAGGCAGCGGAAGAACCCTTCCACAAAATCACCGCCAGTGAACCCACCGAAGCTGAAGTTGAGCTCAAATTTGTGGCCACTCTACCCACCGAACCCGCTTATAGCCAAGACGAATTCGAAGAAGAAGAAGACGAAGTAACGGCAACTATTCCCCTACCACCACCACGTCGCAAATCCACCACAGTTCTAGAGCCCCACACCTTGACCATAGCCGAGCAGTCCACCCGTGAGGTAACACCAGTCCAATCATTGCAATCCCCACCAGAAATGCAATTACCCACACACCTGGGCGAATTGGAAGTGGATCGTTTGCGTGTCCATGCCTTGCAGGCAGGACAGATCCAGGTCTCACAGTTACATGGCAGCCAGATCAAAGCAGATGAACTGGAGTGCAAGTCGGGTCAGTTGGTGGTGCAGAACATTGAACTCCCGCCCGGCTTCATTGACGACATTGTGGAGCGTGTGAGGGTGCAGCGACCATCGTTGCTTACCACCGAGACGCAAACTAGTCGCCAGTCCAGCAGCGAGCCCGCCGCCAGCGAAGTGGATCAATCACCTCCAACCAAACCGCCACGTCAGAGTAAGATCAGCGATTCGCTGGCTCCAAACCTGGATGAGCAGACGCAAACCGACGAGGGCATTTTGCCGCTACCACCACCGCCTGCTGCCTATCCGAGTGTCGAGTACTTGCAGTCCCTGGCTCCATTGGCCTTCTACAATCTTCAGCGCAGCGCCGAGGCAGAGCAGGCCGAAGCCGCCACGGATCGCAAGGCTCCACACAAATGCCGACGTCGCCACGTCCACGAGCAGGCGGTGGAACCAGAATCTGGTTCTGATCTGGATGATCAGTTGGTAGAACGTCCGCGTTCGCGTTCACGTCGCTCGCGCACCAGAAGCGCCACACAACCACCCGAGGACTACGACGAGGATCAGCCAAAGACTGTGGTACAGGCGGGACGCCAATTTATCTCCGCCTGTAGTTTGGAGCTTGTGAGCATCATCAATCAGCTGACCCACTTTGTGCGAGGAGAAACTGCACTAGAACCGCAGCAGCAGCCCCGAAGCATATCCGCACTCATGATGCTCTTCATATTGATTACCTTCGGGGTGCTGGTCTTTCTCCTAACGGGACGACAGGTGCATACGCATCACTGGGACTACTTTAATCCGCCTGGGAACGAGGGCAGACAGACGTGAGAGGACAATCCATTTTTGGGGCGGGGGTTTTGCATTTTGGAGCATAGGAAATTTTTTTGTTAAAATGGGTGAAAAGAACTCAACGAATTTATCGAAACTAAAAGGCCTTAAAATGATATACTAACCAAAGAAGATCAATTACTTTAGGAGCAGCTACTACAACAATCCCAATCAGCATACAAAGCAGAACAGAATCTGCAACGCGTACTAACCAGCAATGGCAGTCAATCATGTGCAGCATTGTCTACCAGGATTAACAACAACAACAACAAGAACAACAGAAGCAACAACGATTATGTATTAACTACTAAGTACTTAAATAATTTTCCCTTTATAGTCACAAGTTTAAACAAACAACCAACAACAACTACACACATATTTATTTGTATGTAATATATTAATATTGTTTGCTCAATTTTTCTACCACAATTGTTGAACCAATTTGTTGTTTAATTTATACCAAAAAAAAAACAGAAGAAGAAGAAGATGAAATCAAAGAAGGAAACGTAGCACTTAATATTTATATAGAATGAAACATCATTTCTCATTGACTTGAATCATACAAAAGAAAAACGTTCTAATTTGAAAAGCAAGTACTTGGCAAAGAAGGTGCATATATATACCTACAACAAATATATATATATACATATATATAAATATATAGAAGCGTATTTTCAATAAAGCAACAAAATATATATAAAAAATCAATATCAAAAATGGTTTCTCTTGTTTTTTTCTAACAATTTTTAGCCTGTAAAGTTATTCTCTCTACCTTCTGAAACAGGACGATAGAATTTATAATGCCTAATCCTATGATGCTTTACCAGCTGTGCGGCGATAAGGGACCCAACAGGGCCACGCTAGGAAGCGACAGCTCTTAGTAACAAAGTAAGTGTGAGTTTTAAGAAGTATCAAAATGGTTTGCTGGAATTTTTGTACCAAATGCATTACCACTCGCTTGCCCTGCCGCCAATCTATTGATTTAAATCACCCCGTTTAGAGGATAATGTCTATTTCAATCACAGAATTACGGAATTTCTATTCAATCAAAGTAGTCCGTCTGTCCATTAATGAATTGAAAGCCAATGTCCCATAAAATAATATGATAATACCAACTTGCTTTATCGTTTTTACACTCCTTGTACTTTAAGGAACCTACCAAAAATTATACAAATTTCTAATACATTTTAAAAGCGCTTAAATGCTAAGAAGTGGTTCTTAAGATTGTATGGCAACCAACTATTGAGACATTGTAGCATGCAAATTTCAGCTCAAACTTACTGAACAACGGAAAAATAGATAGATAACTCGCTGCACTCCCAAATAGCATTCATAAAGAAAGTCTTATACGGTAAAGACTACCCACACACAATCATTTGAGAAAAACTGAGACACATGACTCGAATTGTCATCATAGCGTAAGCAAAGGGGAACCACAATCAGATCGTTCCAAATGTGGAATCTTCAAAACATGCATTCTTATATAACGTTTAACGTCAAACAGATTATCAAAAATATTTATACATATATATTTCTAAAATGTATGAAAAAATAATGATTTAGCATGGAAACTAAGTGGCATAAGTGATGTCCGATTGGCTTGAAACTTGCTTCGAACAAGGCAAACCACTAAAAACGAAGTTAAAACCAAATTTACTCAAATATAAAGAATGATTTTTTAAAATAACTGGAAATCGTGCATAAACGAACCTAAAAATACTTATATTCAGCACCTCGCCTTATCTAAAACTTGCTAGTTAAGCCTTGCAAGAAACGTTTTAAACGCTAACAAGTTGAGCCCATTGGAATATTTCTTTTTCCATTTCTTAAGGGTTAATTTGTTCGTACTATAATGCAATAATTCTGAATTTGAACATATTTAATCAGAAAATTCTAGGATGAATATGCTAGTTAGATATATCATAAATGCTAGATTAAGGGCCGGTTTCTCATCCTCTAAATAGCTGCTATGTGTCAGATAAACTCTGTTATTTATTTATGTGACAGATAACTCTATGTAGAAGATCAGAAATCGGAACTTACTTAAGTAAATTTAAAGCAAAAAGTCCTCGGTATACTGAACCATCTCGCGGTGATCCTTGTGGCTACCCTTTTGGGATTTGCTGGCAGCTAACAACAAACAAACATAAATGGCAATAGACATGGGCATTGGTAAATAAACTAAGTAGGTTACTCACCGATTGATGACCATACAGCCGAAGAGGAAGCATCGTTAATAGGTTCAATTTGGGGCTGTCGACGTGCCAGTTGGACTTGTAAATTGATGTTGTTCACGCTTTTGCCATGCATCTCAGCAATGGCTCGATCTGCGGACTCCGGCTTGGCAAACGACACAAAGCCGCGACTGCTTAGACAAGGAAAATAAATGGATGCGGTATTCAAATTGGTCGTTGTGCTGCTCACCTCTTTTCAATTTCCATGGAAACATTCACAATTGTGCCATAATCATTGAAGGTTTTCTTCAGAAAGTCTTCGGTGACCTTATTGCCGGATACAAATATGGTATTGCCGGCACGAGGCTTCTCCGGTTGAACCGTATCCAGTGCCACTTTCTCTGTAAGACCACGCTCTTCGCGATCCCGTTCGGTGGCAAAATGTTGATACAAGTTCTGGCGGCGTGGTTCCTCCTTAATGATCTCACTGATAATGGTCTCCTGGGCCACATCGTTTTGGGTGGAGGAAAATGGTTGATAGGCAGCCACGCTGGTTTCCGAGGTGGAACGTTTGGCGCGCTCTTGCCCTTTGGGGCGCTTGAATGTCTGATCCTGCTTGGTCTGTTGCTTTTGGATGGCAGGAATGGCGCCACTTTTGATCAATTTGCGAGCCACCTCACGAGCATCTCGAGCATCGGTAGGTCGCTTCAGCGTCAGAGCACTCTCCGGCTCTTGTTTCGGTGCCTTGTGGGCTTGCAGAGCCTTTTTCTGCGGGGGAAAAGTATGTGAGCGAAAGACACATTGCCGATGTACCAAACATACCTTTTTCTTCAGTTTCTGATACTTAGACTGCAGCATTTGCTCCTCTTCGGTGAGGTTTGTGGGAAAATGTATATAGACCATCTTTTAAACTGTTTATAACAGAATATATGGATACACTATCTTTCTAAGTATTAGTAGTACCGTTCTGTGTTTTGATCAAATCGCTCCCAAGGCTATAGTAATACCACTCGCGACTGCTCTTGGGATTTCGATTATTTTTGGGATTTTTAATTTGACTTTAAGTGCGTGGCAAGAAGCAGCCATTAGGTAAAACACTTTTTCTTCATTTATTTCAACACACGTAGCTGGAGAAAGATCGAGAGAACCACGCTTAACATGCGTATTGCAAAGCAGTGTGACCCTTCACTGACAGCTTACAAATACCGCGCTGCTGTTGCTGTCACTTAACAGCGCCAGCCCAAGTTCGGCGTTTACCAACACTAAACGTCATGTCGTGGTCGAGCTGTCAAAAAATTTCTTTCCTTCTCTTTCTTTCCGGTTAGCGTCATGGTAAGAATTAACAATCGTTTCGTCGCCATCGGTTGAAAATATAGAAATAATATGGTTTACAGCGCGCGAGCTGAATTAAATCATATGTAAGCGTGAACTAGCCAGCATGCGGAACAAGCACAAATTGAAATAAATGAACGGGCCAAGCTGGCTTGGCCAGCAAACGCCAGGCCAATAATTCACGTGTTGGCTGGCGTCCCTTACCCCCCGCGAGCCTGGAGTGGACATTTTTTCTAACCACAATCTCTTTGCTTGTTGCAGCCTTTCGAGAGATTCGTACAAACTGGTCGCATTGCCAAGGCCTCGGCAGGTCCCCTGAAGGGTCGCCTGGTGGCCATTGTCGACGTCATTGACCAAAACAGAGTAAGTCCCAGTCTGTAATCCTTGGCCAAAAAGGCTTGCACATGATGAAAATCTATCTTCTTGATAGGAAGAGCCCACTGATACATATATGAAGCCAGTACAAATTCTCTGAAATTCAAGCCTTTAGCCCCCAGGGATTACACAATTGTTTATTTTCGGTTAAAGGCATCGACTAACGTTTGTTTGCTTTGCAGGTTCTGGTCGATGGCCCTCTGACCGGTGTTCCACGTCAGGAATACAGATTGAACAATCTGCATCTGACCAAATACCGCATCAAGTTCCCCTTCACCGCGCCAACACGCATTGTGCGCAAGGCCTGGACAGATAGTGACTTGAAGGCCCAATGGAAAGTCAGCCCGTGGTCCGTCAAGGCTCAAAACATCTGCAAGGTTAGTGTTACGGGCAACGGAAGATATTCTCTTCGACTGCACATGATGAAAATTTAAGTTTCTTGATAGGAAAGGCCGGCTGATACATACATGAAGCTAGCATTGTTTAAAACTGAAAGCAGTCCTTTAGAATCATTTGGTTTAGTGTGATTTGCGTGCTGTTATTAATTCATTTTTATTCCCTTAGCGCTCGCAATTGAATGACTTTGACCGCTTCAAGCTGCGTTATGCCAAGCGCCAGCGCAACAAGCTGCTGACCATTGCCTTCAACACACTGAAGAAGCGCACCAAGGCTGATGGCACCCCACGCATTCTCAAGAAGGATCGTCGTGAGCGTCTGCGCGCCGAAAAGGCCAAGGGTGGCAAGAAGGCCGCGGCCAAGAAGTAAAATACACAAAAATTTAACGAAAGTAACTGCTTGATGAACATCCAACGCCCATGGAGCCAATAAAAAGAAGTGTTATTTTTAGGAAAAACACACGCATCATGGTTTTTAAATGTTTGGGAAGGGATATAGAAATATGTGCGAATGTTAAATAAGCTTCCATTTCTAAGTTTGGATAAAAAATGTTCATCCACGAACAGTTAATATAGGTACTGGATGAATATAGATAATTCCTTCTCCATTTCGTCTCTGGGCTGAATAATCAATGGGTTTTCCATCTTCCCGCCTCCCCCCTCGGCTGTTTATCGGAGCAGTGTGGCTATTTCTTGTTTGGTAAAACAATTTCTATCCAAAATACCAACCAATTTAGTGTTTTTCATACCCACTTTCGCTTGGTATGCAATTAGCATGCTTTTCCCTTTCCTCTTAAACTTGAAATCAATGTTCTAAAGCTTTTAATACAAATGTTCAAGGAGTTTAAATGCCGATTCAGAGGATTGAAGATCCGTCCAGAAATGCAGCGCTTCATGATGTCAGGCTAGCATGCGCAAAACCAATAGAATGAGACCCAAGATTAACACAATCGTATTGATGAGGCAGCGATAGACGGTGAGGCAATTAAGCATTGCTTCATTGTGGTGATTGGATCACTTCGTCGAACTTCCTGGTCGAATCTGCTTAACTGGCCTTGAGTTCTGCGAAACATTTTCAATTATTTAATATTTTCTCCACGTCGAACTAAAATTCCAAAATTTACTAGGTTTTCTCATTTTCTTTTGTATTTGCTAACAGAAAAAAACAGTCGAATCTTTAAAGCAAATTAGATTTGCCAACTATTGCCTCGTCCACAACACCTGCTCAAGCCTCGCTCTTGCAGTAAATCGTTTTCCAGTTGTTGGGATGGTTGTAACCCAATAGTATGGGCAGGTGCAGGAACAAAGTGATATGTTCGCCCTGTATGGACGTGGACACTTTAACCCAATTGCGTAGCCATTCGATCATTTGCTCGTTGCTGAGATTGACGGGATTCAGGCCGCGCAGATAGCAGGAGTAGCGTAAAGCATCGAGACTTAAATTGTGAACGCCGCCCTCTCGGGTGATGGCCTGATCCATATAGTGTACCAGAAAGGCATGTTCATGTAGGCGATGACGCTTAAAGATGCTGTTCGGCAGGCCATGAAGATTGATCAAACATTTCTGCAAAGGGAAAGCGAAATTTGTTCATAACAAAAAGAAAAAAACGCAGTCTGACTTGGTCCCACGTACCACATGTTTGCGCGACATGCCCAGCAGGGAGTAGGGCCCCTCGGCGAAAATATCCCTTACTGCTATCAAAGCCTCTGGCGTGGGGTGAGTTCCACTGCCCAATTGACCCAAAATGCTGGCGAATTCGGCATGTTTGTGATGCCCCGACATGGATTTCAGTTTGGCCTGCAAGCAGCGGAACACGGATTTGTTGTACTGCAAGCGACGTTTCATGTAGAAGGTCTGAAAGTCCGCACGCTGCTGCAAAGTCCAGAAGTGGGTCGTCAGAAAGGTGCGCGGATACCAAAAGCTGTAACAAATGCCAAAATCATTAACATTGATTAGCACTATTCTAAGGTAGCTCCACTTACACCAGCGGAAAGAAGGCGTAGCCCACCATTGGCAGGGAGCAACCGATCAAAGCCGGCGCCACCTTCATCATATCCCTGGGCATCTGCATGTACAGCTCCAACTCCTGACGGTTCAATGCCCGTATCCCCTGCGGGGAATCATTGGCTATGCGGGCGATTTTCAAAAATCGTTTCATATCCCCAAAGAAATCCTTCACGCCATCGAAGAAGATGCGGTACAGCTGCATGGCCTTGGGGAAGTTCTTCTCCAGCACCTTGTCATAGTTCTTCACATAGTTAAAGTATCGCATAAATATGTAGTCCTGCATGTTGTCCCGCATCTGCTCACTTTTGGACCTTTGCGTGTCCTGCTGCGGCTCCCTGGGCTTCTCCATCTCAGATGGTTTTGGCGGTGGCGAGGTGGATACCTCCTTGCTCTTTGGTGCGTCTTTCGGCTTGTTCGCATCCCAGCCAGTCTCATAGATGACTTTGCCAACGCTGGTTATCTCGGCGGCCACGTTCCGTTTGATCCCCGGTGGCGTTGACATGGGAGGTGGTTGTGTGCCATAGCTGGATTTGTGTATGCTATCGCTGTAAATGGGTTTTTAATGCCGATTGATAACCTACAAGTGTGAGTCTCACCTGGCCTTGGAGCACCTGGCCAATTGTAGCAGCCGGTGGTCGTGCGACCAGCTTGTTTGGGCCAGCCGCACCATACGTATCGCCAATGCCATTATCCTAACCAAAATCCGGTGCCCACTCTCAAGCCTGCGCAATTACGCAGCCGCCAACTTTAACGGCAGGACCAGGACCGTTTTAATTACAAAATTATATTCTCAACCTCTATAACTAGAACGAGAGACTAGACAGAATAGAGTGTGCGGTTGCTCTGCCGCCTTGTTTTTGACGTTGGCTTCGTCAGCTGGTCCGGGCGCGCACCTTTGAATTTTCAAATTTGTTTCGAAGTTGCCGTTGGGGTGGGTGGCTGCGTGCGTTGGAAGAGTGCGGGTATAGGTTGCTGCATGTGGCTATTGTTTTGTATGGCGGGGATCTGGTTGGGCCAATTTTAAGCTAAATTTGGGGCTTGCAAGTGATTTAAATTGGAGGCGATGTAACCCCGCTGGGCTTGTTGGTCGTTTCAAGTGGCAAAATCGTCAAAATTCGGCAAAAATGTGGTAGTTGTTGGTTATTTTTGGTTTGTGGGGTGGGTAATTTGGTGGTATACATGGCACAATTGAGGTTGCTGAATTATTTGAATTATTTTCGTTTAACATTGCTGCATTCAAACAAGTTTCTTGGCCCATCACCAACGATAGTTTAAACATCGATGGTGTACACCATCGATAGTTTTCCAACAGCTGTTAGTTCGATGTCCGTCAAAGTGGCGACGAATTGGAACGATGGAGTGTAGAACACTAGAGGATTAAATTATTGTTCAAAACACCGTCGAATTAGAGCGATGGAAAGTGGTCTACTAATTTGTGTGGTCAATGGTCATACTGTAATTGACTGCGGCATATTGCAGTATGACCAATGACCACACATATTAGTAGATAAGAAGAATAATTATAATTCTTCTTTTCTTTAATCGTCCTGGATCAATTTGGTAGAAACTGCTAATGGAAACCAATTGAAGCCTTTCTAATAGCTGGGGCTACCGTGCACGGCTTTGAGACCAAGCAACGGTGTGCCAACTGATAAGCGATAAGCGTCAGGATATGCTCTTGAAAATGTGTCCTTTAAGCTGAAATACCGGGCATGTGTGGTCAGACTCTGTGAGTGGAGATATGACCGAAAATGTGAGAGTGTGATTTTCCAACTTGATTTATTTGGTACCTGCAATAATGGCCAAATATTCATTTTAACAGAAGCTTAGGTAATTCTAAGCCACTCTGCATATAAAGTTGTTAAAATGTATGGCTTAATAAGGATATTTCCTTAAAAATCAAAACGTCTTCTAGTGTTTTACACTCCATCGTTCCAATTCGACGCTATTCATGAACACAACATGCGCGAATTTATTTAGCTTCAAAAAACGCTATAGAATGTTAATAATTTGTTTTAACCAAAGCAATACTAATACGAAGGATATCACTATTCCTGAAAATTAAAATTTTTTGGCAATTTTATTTATCCTGCAAAATATCTTCTAATGAAAATAGCTGCTGTATACACTCGTTGATAGGCCTATGCATAGTGCAATGCATCTGCAATCTGTATGCAACCAAAATCTCGAGGTCGAATCTCAAAAATTTCAAATTTATACTTAACACTCGCCCAACTCTAGCTGAACCAACACTGTTTATTGGCTGCATACTTTTAGGCAGTTTGAATGGCCGCCACCCTTGCACATGCAAGCAGTGCAGCACTGCTTGGCAAGACTGGCTGCCGTATTTCGTTTTCAGTTAACCAGGAGACGTCTGTTGCGTCGGTTGTACTTTTCCGCTGGGTGCCCCGTTTCCGCACTCTACAAAAGTGTTTTGTTTTTCGCCTCGTACTAGATGCTGGGCTGCAAACAGTACTTACAGAATAAATTAAGCTGAAGCTCACACGCCACGGCCAGGCAGGGAAAAATACCGCAACAGCAACAACAACAGCAACAAACCATCAAATCATCAATGCCAGCTACTTTTAGCCATTTTGTGAAATAAACGGAAACGGAAATGTGCGTTAGTTGTTTAGTAGCCTTAAAAGCTTGTAACAGCCATGTTTAAAAGTATGCGTACGTGTAAGTGTGTGTGAGTGTGTGTGTGTGTGTGTGTGTGAGAGGAGGAAGACCTTCAGTAAGAAATTATAAAAACTAAGCGCGTGTCCAACTTACTTGACTTTCAACTTGGGCCGAAAGCAGCGAATGAGCAGCAAGGCAACGGCAAGCTCTAAGGCTTGTGTGTATAAATAAACATACATACATATATATATAAACACACAGATACATAAGTATGTTGGCTGTGGCCAGGGTGTCTATGTGCGTAAGCCTGTTCCTTTGGGCTTATGTATAGCTCATCATCAAAATAGAAATGTTATAGTATCAGTTAAAACCAACAAGAATTTATGCGGTTACACTTGGGGAAAAAATATGATGAATTTTGTGCTCTAATCAAGTAGAAGATTCTCGTATTACCTAGAATATATTTTCTAGTCTTTAGAAATATTCTTTAATTAATTCCAACTTACTTTTAAGCTAGGTCTTAATATATTTCATATAAGTGCCAAATTTGATTCCATTAAGTTCTTAACTCAATAAAATACACAAAATAAGAAAGGACTGTTTCTGATTTTAGACAGACATATTTGCTAAATTTTAGTTAATTGATTTGAAATAAGAAGAATAACAAATTCATAGAGCCAGTTGAGAATTTTATAGATAGATTCGTGGCAATTCTGTTGCATACTTTAATGGGTTTTTATTCGAACAAAATTCGAAATTTAAAAAAAAAATAAAGAACACATTTTATAGTTTTTATATCCATGCAAAGGGTATTATAATTTTGCCCAGAAGTTTGCAACGCATAGAAATATTCATTTCCGACCCCATAAACTATATATATATTCTTGATCAGGGTGACACGCTGAGTCGATTGAACTTTGTCCTTCCGTCTGTCTATTATTATGGTATTTTTTGATATTATTTAAGCGAGGTATAAAAACTTTGGCACAGACGAAGTTACCTTAGCTTTCTCGTTTGATTAAATTAAGGCATGAAATAATGTTGACTCAATGGATAAAACATATTTAAAGGTTAGTTTTTGAATTGAAGAGTGTTTTAAAATAGTTTTAACTCAAACTAGGTGGGTCCTTAATGATTAATTCAAACTAAATGCCATATATTTTTCTATCTAAATTGAAAACACGTTTTATACAAATTTTTAAAACATTTTTTGTAAATTCAAAGTTGACTTTTTAAGTTACAAAAATGCATACTTTTTTCCTTAGTGTAATTACTCATTGCCATATGTCCCCTCACAAACTCCCAACAACAATTTGTTTACCTTTCAATCGAAGTTAACCCCAGCGGCTTTAGCTTGCCTACCAAAATAGACCACGATGTATCCAGTGGAAAAATTCAATTGTAACAAACGTCAATAATTTTGCCACCAAACACAGCGACACCCACTCATGAGATCCACTTATATTGTTGGCATTATGAAAACACCTTGACTGCGTAAATAAATGGCCCGGGCACTCTCAACGGTGGACAAGTTCAAGGATGCGGGATGGCCAGTTCCCACGCCTTTTGCCCTAGGGCTTTAACTGAAATTTATACCTTGAGGAATGGGGAAATCAGCTTACATCTTTGTCACATCATAATGGATAATTTATGAGGCAATTGAAAATGAATTTCGCATCCACTTAGTTGCTTTTATTGAACTGCACGTTGTGCATATTTTGAGTTTAATGCATTTCCGTTAAAAAAACAATTTTTGTGTCATTAACTCAGATGTAGGTAGATTAGTCGGCGATAAGTGGAGGGTAAAAAACGTATGCCACTTTGATTGAAGATACAAAATGGATTGATTTAAGTTGATTTTGAAGTATGCTAAGAGGGGAGTGATTGGAAATTGATTTTCTAGACTTAAACTTTACGAGAGCAAGGCATTACATCAATGCTTAAGAGCCAAACTGGACTTTTGATATTATTTAAATAAAAAACAAGTTTTTTTCTAGTCAGGATTATTGTCAAAGTTCTAGCCCGTGAATCTTGATAATCAATAAATTTTAAAAAATTTTAAATTTTAGGGGTTTAAGCGATTATTAGTAAGAGTGTTGCATTCCCAGCATTTCGTGTTTAATCCGGGTGAGTAGCTGAACCTGACGTATTTTTGGAAATGGGGGTAAAAACGTTAGATATTCATGTAAAATAACCCAAATAGATTACTCATAAGTCCATCCAGGTTTAGTTAGACATGACATCTGACCGGAAATTACATTATCCGAATACAGTCTAAGCCGAAGCCAAGCAGAAGCTGGACGGAGAACTATTTTGAGGGCAATTAATTAAGATTTTTCAGGTTTCTTAAATTGAAATTTGATTCATTTGCCTTGTTCCACAACAAAACACAAACATATGGCATAAAGTCTAAGTTTCTTAACTCCAAATCGCTTTAATTTATTGGTGGTACATTCACAGCATAGAAAAAAAAATTAGAATTCAACATAATCCTAAGGTCATCGGTTAAATTTTGGTATGCAGTAAAAGTTATTGATTGCATACCAGACACGTACAAAATATGGCGCAAATGCTGATCAACTTTGCACGTGTGTGCGTGCGGAAGCAGGCTTTTCCACTAAAGCGAGAATAAATTGCAAATATGTAAAATATTCGTTGTGTTTATATTCCGTTTTGCTGATTTCGTATGTTTTGCGGGGGTCTGTTTACTATGATTAAGCCTCCATTATGCCCGCGCTGGATTGTCTTAAGTACATAACGATTTATAGACTGCATTGTAGAAAATACAAAAAAAAATGTTGACACTTCAAATTATAGAAAAAATCATTTACCAAAATGGGAACTAGAGAACGCGACCTTGACCTTCTAAAGTAAAAGAGTCCACCACTGGCCTTCTCGGTCAATTAGTGCTTAAATGCAAAGTGGTTTTGGACACAATTTAAGCTGTCAGTTTACCGCTGCTCCGACCGGATGGTCGAGTGGACTGAGATGTCGGTTTCGGTGTGAACAGTCTTCGGGGTCCTCAGTTCAAATTCTAATAAAGAAGAATAAAATATTTAAATAAGACTTAGACATTAATGAGGGGGCTTGAGTGGGTCTTCTTAGAAGTATAAACAACGACCCTTAATGTTATGGAAAAGTCAACAAAATTGCTGGAATCACAATCTTTTCGTACCTTCAGTAAGACGAAAAGTGCCAAAAGTTATCTTAGATTGAATACAGGAAGTGAGCTACAGAAAACTGGAACTATTTTAAGCAAATCTGTACTAAAAATTCTTACTCTTGTGCTATGTAGTGATAGTAGATTTCTGACCTACAGTAATTTCTTCTTGATTCTCTTGATATTTCCAGCCATCTATGGTTCAATACATAGTCCTCTCTTAAGAACAAATAGGGAATAGCTTAAGAATTCTTACATTTTCTACTTGTTTGGGATACTCAAATTTAGTTTTCAGTGTGTTGATGGGTTAACATTAGAGATCACTAGACTCTCAAAAAGAATATCCTTTGTGGTGTTGTGTCTCTGTTTAAAGTTGTGCGAAAGCATAACATGACCTCTAGCCGGATAAAAACTGCAGGTTTACTCAGTAGAAAGGTCACAGAAAAACCAGTCACATGAATATTTCTTACTTATTTTGGGAGTTAATAGGGTCTGACCTAAGTTCATAACCACCTAGAAGTATGAACAAACTCCGAATCAAGTATTTCGGGATTGAAAAATAGTGCTTGAAAGAAGAATTTTAAACTTGAATCAAGGGTATTTCGTACTTAGCGAACTACTGACTCAGTTGGTACTAATTTTAAGTGGAAAGTTCTGAATTTTTTTCAGAGTGTACGTTTTGAAGCTATAAAAATTATGTTCGATATTTTACAGTGGCTTATAGTGACATTATGCCACACATTTTCGGGCATTCACTGAATGTTTTGTTAGCTTATATTATTTCTGTGTATATTTGTAATGCCATTCACATACGTGACTAATGTTTTAGTCACATCTTTCACATTCGTCATTCAGGCTTTGTCCGCTTAGAGATGAAATTACTGTCGCTATGTTTTTATATACGCTGATTGTGTGTAGAAGGAGTTGGAGTAGAGAAGGAGAGTTTTATACCCCTATTATTGAAAACGAACAGTTAAAGGTTGTGGCCAAATTTTCTTACTTTTTTATAAAGTTTGAAGAGTTAAAAATGTGGCTATAATGTGGGGTGTGACTACTAAAAGGGCGAACTTTGATTTGATTTAAAACGCAAAGTTTTTAGACTTCAAAGTGTTGAAAGATGTCTGAAGATTCTAGAGATAGTTTTGAACAGCATTGAAGTTTATCACAGGGCCTTTAAGCGGTTTAATGGCTCCTAAAACAGTACTAAACGGTTTTGTTTTTCTGTATAACTTCCATAATTTGTCAATTTTCGCCAAGCCATAAAGCCTTCGACCACGTTAATTACTCGAACGTCGTCAGTTTAGCCAATGACATAAACCAAACAATCAATATTGAAATCAACACTTACGCCAAAGCCTAATTGGCCAATGCCGCATCAATGGTCATAGCAATAACAATAAAAGCAACAACAACAACAACAGCTACAGTCAACCCTGGTCAATTAGCCTACATTAGAGGGAGCGAGTGCGAGGGAGTGAGAGACAGGTGACAAAACCCAACTAAGTGCTTAAACTTAAAGCTAATTGACAGCGTCGTCCCCTTGCAAATTGGTTTGATATTGGCTTAACTGCTCAGCAAGTGTGTGGCCCAGTGTTTGTCGCCATAGAGTTAATCATACGCACCGTTGAACCGAAACAAATTCTATTACATACAACCATTGCAGTGCCAACAACACACACATACACACACACACACACACATCCAACAACAAATCCACCGACAAATGGTTGTCGCGCTTGCCAACGGGGCGAATTGTCTTGGGGTCGAACGTGCTTGGGGGGGTGGGGGGGTTTGGGGCATTAAATTCAATCGGTTCGTGCGCGTCAAACACATGTAAGCACACGAGTGGCAACTTAAGAAATTTAGTCAAAAATCTATACTATCTTCTCATCCATATTTAAGGGCTCGCATTCCTTAATGCCCATAAAATGCACGCTAAGAGGTGGCGACAAAAAGCGGAGAATGCCAAGCACGCGAAAATGTGTTTAAGAGTGGGTACAAAAGTTGTTGGAAAAACTATGCGGCGGCAGGGTGTAAGGTGAGCGAGCCCGTTGGCAACTTTGTATGCAAATTTGTGTTCTATACCCGCACAAACACACACACACACAGAGAGTTGCACTGACTTGCGGTGACTGTGTGTGTGTGTGTGTGTGAGTGACAGCCTGGCAGACACCTTGTCAATGTCTTGCGGCAACAAATAACCCGGACTAGGACCCACACCGGAGACACAAAATAGCAAAGCAACAACACCAGCGACGCCGTGTCCGTTGAAAAAGCAAGCCAAGTGGCAATAGCAGCTGCCTTACAGCTGATGGACTACATACCTACCCATAGACAAGTGTGTGGTTGTGTGTCTGTCTGTCTGTGTCTGTGAAAGGCGCGGGACACAAGTCGAACACGTTTTTTGCAGCTTTTGTTTCTGGGCCTTGAAAACGCCACGGGTGTTACTTTAATGAATGAGAAATGCTGATGCTTAGCTTTGGTTACATGGAATGGATAAAAGTATAGCCTACTTATGGAGGCACAGCCAGGGGATATCAAATGATACATAAAACAAAACACCACAAAGGATCCAATTTAATATTTATTGGTAGTAGGATTTGACTAATTTGGTAACATGTCATAATAGCCTGCACTCTAGCGAAAACCGACAATTTATCTCGCTTTAATTAATATTGGTTTTCGTTCAAAATGTCATTAAACATTAAAATAAAGTGGCGGTTTTATTCTATCGCCCCCACGTAACACAACTTTTCCCCTGGGGAAGCATCTGTCGGTTTAAGCAGATTTTCCTACTCATTTTTAATTCAATTAAATGCATTTGTGCAAAGCAGCTAAAGCTCGGCTCGACTTGAATATACCCTTGTTGCAGAAAGCAATAAGCGGAGAATGGAAAGCAGAGAGAATTATCAACACATTTGGTCAGAATATAGCAAGCCCAATCAACCGCAAAATTCCTGCAACCGCGAGATTAATCACACAAATCCACAATTAAATTTGTAAATTTTGTCGCTGAATTTAAAATTAGTATAGTTTTTTTTTTGTCTATTTTCAATTGGACTAAGTGGTGCAGGCCACAAATGAATCGAATTGATAAGAAGTGATGCGGGATTAAGGTTATGGGTGTAACCGCTCTCCAATGCAATATGAGCTTATCATTTGAATATCGAATTGAAATCAATAGTGCAAAACTGTTCAGAGCCCATCCACGTAGAACCTGTTCGGTTTTGAGTTTTTTGGGTCCGATTATTTTTAATTTATGACCAATCGAACCTGAACCCCATAAGTCTGGCAAGTCAGTGATAAAAGTCACTTCTTTACGATTTTTGGAATATTTCTGAATATTTTGGGAATGAACTGAATTGAAAATTGAAATTAAAAAAGTCATTCCAACTAAAACTAGTTTTCGGAGTCTCCAGAGATTTCTCATATAAGCGAATTCATTTCGAATTATACCGTCAAACATTTTTTATCGCGGAAGAAATGACTCACTCTCGTGATATCGCATTGCTATATCGCGTTCTTGTCGCGTTCTTGAGGAAATGTGCTTCTGGGAGACAAGAAGGCTAAACTGGGTACAAGAAAAAGCGGTTCTTACTGTGAATAAGAAAGGATTCTTCCAAAAGTTAACAGAGAGCGATTCTCTCTGGAGATAAAAATTGGCTCTGTTCCGGAATACAAATCTCTTTTACGTTGGGGGTTTTTATTCCATCAGTCAAGAAAATTACCGAATTAAACAGCTTGTAATTCTCAAGTTTTATGTCCAGGCTATCTCAACATAAAGGAGCAACTACATGTTGAGTCTGCTTGGTTTTTGATAAGCGATGAGTCGAAAATTCAACGATAGACCAATAAGAAAGCATCGCGTTCTTCAGTTCTGGGCGATTGTTGAAGGGATATATCGCCAAGTAACCGAATGGACAAACATAAAAGGATACCTAACCTAACTTCGCTGATTGATCCCTTCTATGATAAGAATCCTATACCTTATGTATTTTGTTTGTGAAAATCGTCCATCTAACTCCAAACACTCCCCTTAAAAAATTGTCAAACTCTCTCTTTGAAGAGAGATAACTCCGCAGAGAAAAAGTGGATTTAAAAAAATATCCATTGGATGATTTCCCGTATCCATTTGGAAAAGATATGTCTAAAATTTTCTTTTATTCATCCAACGGAACTGAAAATCATCCAAAGGATATGAAAAAGGGTCATTCTTTGGATAATTTTTCAGCTCCGTTCTCCGATCTTTTTAGGATCTTTTTTCTGTGTAACACGATAAAATGTTTGCTGGGATTTGTATGTAAAGTGTCTTCGGAACACCAGAATGTGACCGGCTGACTAATCTTACCCAACCGGTTCGATTATGTCCCCTTGTTTAAAAAATGTAGCATTCAAAATGTTCTAAAAGGATTTAACATTTGCGTAGTTCCTTTACTTTACCATATCAACATGTTTAGGTAAAGCTACCTCTTGGAGTTTTCATCTTCTACTGATAAAAAAGGTGTGATGTATGACATAATATTTACTGGTTTTAGTAAATCTATTGAACTGAGCTGCCTCGACTCTTCTAAAAATCTACAAGTAGAACTAGTTGATCTTTGACTTAACTAAGTACTATTTATGTTTTTCGAAATTCTTATTCTACTTTGGAATATCCCTAGGTGGTCTCTTGGGTCTATTACTTCTTAGTCTCTGTAGCAATAATCGTGCTCCAGTTCATACTGACTCTCGTGTGCATGTGCTCTCCTATGATGAGAACCTTTCGCGTCGCTGGGGTGCTATTTTATCTGGAGTCAAGACATTCTTGATCCAAGTCCAATATTGTCCATTTTTTCGAAGAATGTGCGCTAAATTGAAGCTTGGGTATCAGTAAAATTGTCAATGTAATTCAACAAACGCTTACAGCCGCTGGCTACGTGCCCTGACTCTGGTTTGCCATTCAGCAAGTATTTTGTCAAGGACTCTGTTGACGATTTTCTCTCTCTACACACACAGACACACACACGTCTTTCAGGCATCCTGGGAGTAATTTCTCATATTTGTATTCTTAAAGTGTAGTCCATAAAGTTGTCATAATAACAACAATGGGGAAATAAAAACGCAACCAAGCGCACAAAGCAAACAAAAGCTTACAAAACTAATAGGTTTCAAGTATGTGACACATAAACAATTGGGAAGGGATGCAGCAGCAGCAGCAGCAGCTTGATTCTCAGATTTTTTTTGCCAAAGATTTGTTGGCTCACGGCACACACACACACACACACTCGCACACACGATGTGTAGTGGCAGATGATGACCGAGAGCTGTCTCACTGAGTACCTCAAGTTGGGCTCCTGCAAATTGAATTAAGTTTTCATTTAGCAAATAACTTTGCCCACATCCATGAAATTTACAAATTGCATTATTTATGCCACTTTGCAGAGGCGACCCCAAATAAACAATCATCACATTAATAATCAACAAGTGCTGGAAGTAGCGGAAGCGGAACCCCAGAGCGGAGGAGGCGAAGCATTTCTTGGCTGGCGGCCAACAGCATGCAAACATTTAAGCCAGGCCAGGCAAGGGCCAGCGGAGCGGGGCTAGCGCCACCATGTGAAAGTCAAATATTTTTGCAAAATTAAGCAGAAAAAAGAGAAACCTGTTGGATGAGCAACGCAATGGCCATTCACATCCTGGACTATGACCATTTCGCCATTAGCGCCATTGTCATTGGCAGCATGCAGCTGTTCTTCTTTTTAATCAACTCAATGCTGCACATGGACAAGCTGACGGATTTCGCCGGAGGCGTCAACTTTATGATTATTTCGCTGCTAACCTTTTTCCTGGGACAAATTGATCGACCCTCGAAGGTGAGTGAAGAATAGAAAAAGGGGGGAAATTGGAGGAATTTAATTTACAACAATTAAAGGGTGAAGACATTGAAGGTTGTCCAATTGGGCTGCTGACATTGAAAACTGAATTTCGCATACGCACGCAGACACAAACACAAAAACCACACACACACACACACACACAACACAACACAGAAACACAAACACAGACAAGCAGGCCCTGCCGTGGCTGTTGCCAAACAAAAGGTTACGCCCAGCCTGGCCCACCATTCTGCTGTTGTTGCATGACCTTGGCGCACGTGAGAAGGGCCCTCCAACAGTCTGTCTGTCTGTCTGTCTGCCTGCCTAACTGTCTGTCTAAGCTGGTAACCAACACTTTTTACTACAAACAAAATTGTGCCATTCAGCGTTCAAATTGATTGCCAGCTAAAGTTTAATTGGCAAATTGGGATTTAAGGCCGAGATCAGCTAAATATATATATATAAAATACACGTGTATTAGTGTAATTACAGAGAAAAGTCATTGCATGAAATGTGTGCTCAACAATTAGCAAAGTTAACGAGATTTTGATTTTTTTCCTTTCATCCTTTTGCAACTTCAGCGAATTAACTTATAAATACAGATTTGAAGGTCGTGGTGGACTTCAGCTGAGACATGGGGTGAAGGCACACGTCTTTTTTGAAAATATTCTATCGGGACACATCTTTTCTTGGTAGTTTCAGCAATTATATGTCATGTTTTGTGACAAACCAACCTACTTTATCGTACTCTGCACGATTACTATCGTGTAGAACTATTCAATTCAATTCAATTTCGCAGATTTTTTAACAAAAAATACATTTGCTCGAACTATTATCAGCTAATATGCCAAAATGAACAAATAACAAAGTGGAACATTTGTGGGTTTCTAAGTTCGGCAATCGTAAATCAGCATCAATAGTTTTTAAGAAATCTCTAGAGATTTTCGAATAATTGATTGGACTTTGAACTTCACTGGGAGCACTTTATAAGTGTATGAAGTGACAGGATATGCCGGATGTCATATCCCTACGCATTAAACTTACTTGGTAGGTTTCAGTTCTCTCAATTCAGCAGATGTGGTTCGATATAAATCTGTTTATAAGAAAATTTCTTTAGATTTCTGGGACCCTTTCTATAATTTCTATTTCTATAATTTTATCACCATTTAAAAGTTACCAAAAAATTACAAAGATATCAAAGAAAGTCCTTTAAGACTTGTCCTACAATTACCCTGTTTATCAACAAAAGGATTATCATAGTAAACGACCCTAGAAGTATGCCAACTTTATTTGCTTAAATAATTATCATTTTATATTAAACATTAAGAGTCAGCTATGAGTCAGCGTAATGCATAGTCCACACTTTGCATTCATTCAGATTTACAGACTGATTGAAGGTATTCAAAATTAAGAGAATTGATTTCCCGAACTATTTATAAACATAGCATACTTTAAAGTGCATTTATCATGATCATTTTGATGTGTATAAACAGGGTAAATGATACAGTCACTTTTTGCTACTTTAAGCTTAAATTACCAAGTATGCAAGTATCTTGATCCAAGTATGCATTTTTGATCCCTGTTTTCTTGATCCAAGAGCTTTAATACTTGATCCAAGTACGAATCATTCTTAAATCAAGCAGAATAGTCCTGTTGGGAATTCCAAAGCAACATGAGTGCAAAAATCCATCACGCTCCCCGCTCGATAGCTTCCCCACATCGCTCTCCCATAAAATACAAAACTGTAAGAGCAGCTTCAACGCTATTCTCTCAAATGTGCTTGCTCTCCTCTCTCAGTTTCAGTACCTCACTCCCCTCGCCTAAAAGCACCAAGCTGAGAACGAATTTAGATCGAATTCAAGAGCAAAATTCTTGAAAATTCAAGAACGAATACATTTTTTTCAAGATCGTTTGTTCTTAAGATATTTGTTCTACTTTTTTCTGGGTGTATATTTGCCAATGTGTAGTAGAGATAGGTTAGGTTGTAGTTTTGGATTGCTAATGAGCAAGTAATAATACTGATTACTAAATATGACCAGAAGGTACAAACCTTCTATGTATAAGAACGGCTATCTCTTACAATCTCTGAGATCTGTGTGTGCAAACGGATAAATGCAAAAGGGAAATGCTTCTTTTTTCTATAACATACTTTTGCAAAAACTTTTGTAATCACTGGTACAGAGTTAAAGAGCGTGGCTGTTATTTGACTACCTTTACAAATATTTTTTCCTATTTGTTTACTGCCCATCCCACCCTTCTAAGGCGCACAAGTGTCGACCAGCTACTTAATTTTTCTTTTGTGCCAAAAGCCACACTTCCTCTTTCCTTTCACTTCTTTTTTTCTTTCAGCTATCTGCCGGCTAAATCCTGGCATTCTGCTTACCACATTCTAAATTAAAACATTTTTTAACAGCTTTTTTATGGCCTGTTTCCTTAACCACCGCAAAGTGCAATTACGCCTACTTTACACACACACACACACTCTCTCTCTCTCTCTCTCTCATACACAGAGTCACGCCGACACTCCTATCGATCGTAAATTAAGCCGGTTTCTATCTAAATTTCTTTGCTTTGCTTAAATGCGCTTGCCATTAGAATTATTTTTAAAGCATGCTTCGGGGCGCTCATTTTGCCACCCCGCCCACTGCAAATGCAATGTCGACGACGTCAAACGGAAACGGAAGTACTGCCATTCCTTGTGGCTGTTGTTGTAACTGCCGATGTTGCCTCTCACGCCGTACGTAGATGCAACCCATAAAAATGGTTTATTGCTTTTGCATTCAGTTGACTGGTTTATCGTCAGCTCTTTTAATAAATCGAGCGATAAAATGCATTTTACCCTTAAGCCTTGACTCAGCTCAAACTACAAAATTGACAAAGTGACAGGGGAAAGGCATCAAGCTGTGCCATTAAGCTATCAATAGAATAAACTGTTTGGTGATTGCATCAATGCACAAGTACAGCGCACACACAACCCCACCCGGTGGGGTTGACCTCAGACTGCTTTTGGCTACGGCTACGGCAACGGTTACGGTTACGGTTACGGTCACTGTCATTGGCAAAGCAATTTAACAGTTTTCTTCTCTGGTTTTGCATTTTTTATGAGCCCCTTTTTGCATCAATGCCATTTCTGTACATATATTTTTGTAAAGTTTCCTGCACTTGCAGTCGAACTCATTTATTATTAAACAAATGACTGAACCGAGGGCATATAAAGCCTGGACTGGCCGTGCACTTGTGCGTGCGGTGGCTTTTTTTTAATGCAAATTTTGCATGACCACCAAAAGCGGTTTGAAAAATATAGCCAAAAAACAAAACAAACAAAAAATGTACTGGCGTCGGGTCAAAAATTCGTGCAAATTGCTCGTCGAGCCATAAATACCAAACAAGAAACAAACACACAAAAAAAATAGAGGAGAGTAAACTTTGGCTCCCTCGACGTTTACATTCTCTTGCAGTGCTTAACATTTTTTTTTAATAAAAGTTTTGAATGAGTTTTGAAGACTTTCAAGAATGCTAGTTAAGTGATTTTCCAAGCAATGGATGGCCAGACAAATGATGTATTCATCATGTTTTGAATGAAATCGGTCAATTGTTGTGCTGAAGTAGATAATATTACTAGCTGGTGAGTTTAAAGACGCCAAAAAATTGTAAAACAAAAAGGTTTTTACCACCAAAACTTGTTTTTTGACCGATCGTTTCCATGGCAGCTATATGCTATGGTCATCCGATTTTATTAAAACTTTATAGAATTGTGTAAAAGTATGAAAAATGAAAACATGAAAAAATCGAAGGGACTACCATTACAAATAAAAAAGTTTTTCATACTAAAACTATTTTTCAGACCTATCTTTTCTATGGCAGCTTTACTATATAGTTGTCCGATTTTGACCAAACTTTATAAAATCATGGTACAGTATAGCAAACTAAGAAATACAAGGTTTAGAGGCGATGTCATTAAATAGAAAAAAGTTTCTCTCACTAAAACTGTCATCCGATTTTAAAAAAACTTTCTAAAAATAAATAAATGCAAAAATTTAAGAGGCAATAATGGAAAACAAAAAAGTTTTTCATACTTAAACTATTTTTCAGACCTATCTTTTCTATGGCAGCTATACTATATAGTTGTCCGATTTTAACCAAACTTTGTGGAATCATGTTACAGCATAGCAAACTAAGAAATACAAAGTTTGAAGGCGTTATCATTGAATAGAAAAGTTTCTCTCACTAAAACTAGTTTTTCGAGCGATCGTTCCTTTGACAGCTGTATGTTATAGTCATCCGATCCATCCGGTTTCGACAAATGTGCAGCGTATATGTATTGAAAAACGTCTAGCAAAGTTTGGTGAAGATAGCTCTAAAACTGATGGAGAAATTAAAGTAGAAACAGACGGACATGGCTAAATCAACTCAGCTCGTCAAACTGATCAAGAATATATACACTTTATGTGGTTGGAGAAGCTTTCTTAGCATTACAAACACCTTGATAAATACAACATACCTTCTGCAAGGGTATAACACTTGAAAAACATGTTAAAATGCAGCAGTTGAGGGCCCCCGACTACAAAATACCCTGCATCCCTGAGTTTATGTGTCATTTACTTCAATATGTATATATTTACCCGGCGAAATCTAGCACGAATATGCAAGACTAAGCTCAATTTCAATTGCATTTCAATATTTTTACAACTTTTAAGCACGAAAAGTGCTTGAGGACTAGAAGACAACTGATCACGATGCTAAATTTCGAGTAGAGAGAAGCGTGAGAAACGTCAGAGCTGAGCACTACCGAGAAAGGATTATACTTAAATTTTCTATCATTCCTCAATTCGGGTCTTTTCTGTTCTTAAACCCAAAGAGATTTAATTATGAAGGCAAAAAAAAAAAAAAAAATGTATCTTGTACAGAGAATGGATCATGTTTGATATGAAGCCTAACTAATTTCATACCAAGCAATTTGATCTCAAAAATCCATGCTCCTTCTTGTATCCAAAAATAATGAAATCTTACTGAATATATTATATGTGTCACGAAAAATTGTTGAAGTCCGGTACCGTAACGTGGATCCTTCTTCCGATCCCCCAACATTATTTCGTTCTTTATCTTTTTGAATTTAAATATTTTGAAGTAGATTTTAAGCACTTCAATCAACCTCATGGAACGCTTCACTCATTAAACGGTATTCTTGTTCAATAGTTTACGCCATCGCCATTGTTTCATCTACATACGCACACACACACACACACACACACTAGCCAACTGGCGATTAAGCTGGATTTTTAAGTGCCACCGCCTTTATGCATACAAATGGAATACATATAGACAATATATCTCTTCCATGGGCTAACGGTATTGGTAGACGTGTGGAAGTGCCTAGCATATTAAAATGTACCTTTTTTTCTTCCATTTTTTCTCTCCCATATAGGCTTACGACAGCCGCCAGCTGATGGTCACACTCTTTGTGTGTCTGTGGGGTGCAAGGCTATCCGGATATTTGCTGTATCGCATCATCAAGTTGGGACGAGACAAACAATTCGAGGATACGCGTAGCAATATCATTCGCTATGCTGTATTCTGGACATTTCAGGTAACAGATTGCAAGCGAGAGTATTTTTATTTTGGTTGTTGAAGAGACTTTAACTTAATTTTGCTAGTTATTTTTTTAGTGTGTGTTTGTTTGAAAATAAGGTCCTTGTGGCGTTTAAACTGCAATTGAAACTTTGGTGGTAAAAGTGGATACTTCTGGGTAAATGCCAGCTTGTTTTCTGAATTGTAAAAGTAAATGGGCACACAATCTAAGCAAGAGGACGATCTGATTGGAGCCATTTGTGAATATTTACTACCTTAAGGCTTGATTGCAGATACCTTATTCAAATAAGACTACTGTTAATAAGCGTTTAGATTTCAAAACATTTTAAAAATGTTTCTATTCATGTGAAGTTCGACATTTGTGTTCGTGCGTTCTGAATCCAAGCCTTAGTGTATACATTTTCTAGTATTTTCTTTTTGTAGGCAACATTAAATTCTAAAAATATTTAGAAAGTCCAAAAGTGGTCTAAAAATCTAGAAAATATTAACTGAAAAATGCGCCAAGACCAAGTCTTAGAGCATGTTCTTTATGCCCTATAATTAAGGTGAAAGCTACTTTAAATTGTTCGAACATTTGTGCTTTAAAAAATATTTAGATATATTTTATACATATTTTTCCTGTTGTCTTTTGTAAAGTAGACTTTTCTGTTCGATTTTTTATACACTTGCAAAGAGTATAATGATTTTGCCCAGAAGTTTGCAACGCATAGTCCCTCAGTTTTAAAGCTATCGAACTGAAATTTTGCACTGAGTCTTCTTTTTGCTACACGCTACTAATACGTCGGAACCGACTGGATCGGATGACTGTATCTCATAGCTCCCATAGGAGCAATCGGTCGGAAAATTAGTTTTAGTATGAAAAACTTTTTTCTTTTCAATGGAAACGTCTCCAAACTTTGTAATCGAAGATTTTCTATTCTTTTTTGTAATTCTACCAAGTTTTATTAAAATCGGACAACGATATGGTATAGCTGCCATACAAAAGATAGGTCTGCAAAACAGTTTTAGTTAGAAAAACTTTTTTGTTTTTAATGGTAGCATCCTGCAATTTTGTATTTGCTTGTTTTACGTGCGTTCACCCAATTCTACAATTTTTTGCTCAATTCGGTTGACTATATCAAATAGCTCCCATACGAACAATCAGTCAAAAAATGGGTCGTTGTATGAAACAAATTATTTTTTATTTTTTTAAATTTATTTTTCGACACAGACGAGGTTAGCTTAGCTTTCTCGTTTATACTTTCCCTTCTCTGGGAGTCAAGCTTTGGATCCCCTTACTAAGCATACAAAGTCAACAACTCAGCTCAGAAGACTAACGACCTTAAGCGTGACATTTTGACAAGTCATAGTTCGGCTGGCGAAAAATTACATTACATAATTCAGCTAAGCACTCAGCAGGCAAGAAGCCCGGTGGTGTAGGTAGTGGGTTAAAGTCTACATCGAAATCTAATTTGTTTGCTTTTTGTTTATATTTTAAACCAGTTTTGGTAACAAAGGTTATTTTTGAAGTAAAAGTGGAAATTTTTCCTGAACCATGTGAAAATGGCAACACGCCAACACATTTGTAAAGCAACACTTATCGAGCATTTTATTTATGTGACTTGACTGACTTCAAAAAAATTCCATTATACGATATAAAGGATACCAAATACTCTTGGGTAACCCAGCTTCTAAAGCATAAATCATTCTCAAGAAAATTCCAATTATTTTGTTAACAACCACAGGAATCAAGTGTCAAGGTTGAAAAAATGTACAAGAGTAACAAAAATATTGTATGAGGCTATATTGTACGAGCGGCTACCGATTCCCATGACAGAGGGGGGGAGGGGTGGCATACTTGCATTAGCCATTCCATATTGAATTCACTCTCAATGGCACACAGAGCCTTCAACTTGGCTTACCATTTCGCCTGCTCAAAAATCAATCAATGTGTCAGTAATTGACTTGTGTGTGCAATAGGTTTTTGAATATTTCAACACTAGTCATCGTTGCCAGGCCAGTGTCAACGTGTGTGTGTGTGTGTGTGTGTGGGTGAGGAGTGCTGCAACAGGGGGCACGAATGAGTGCCAACCATCACACAGCTCGGCCAACAATTAAAATGTCATTTTGGCTGGCATGACACACACATGGGCGTCGCGACGCCTACCTCTAAACGTTCTTTATGGTGTGTTTGTGTGTGGCGGGAAATTGCATGTCCCGCTGTCATTCTGGCACAACACCTTCATCACTTGTTGCAATTGAAATAAATCTCTCCCTCTGTGTGTCTCTTCCATTATGCCGTTTAGGCTGTTTGGGTGTATGTCGTCTCCTTGCCAGTTATAATCATCAATTCGCCACGCCATTCACAACCGCACGCACCCAAGACCATGACCACTCTGGATTCCACGGGCACTGGCATGTTTATAGTGGGTTTGCTGGCCGAGACATATGCGGATTTGCAGAAGTTTTCATTTCGACAGGATCCGGCGAATCAGGGCAAGTTTTGTAATGATGGTAAGTAACTCAACTGCCTCACTTTAAAGTATTTCATTTAACTTTGTTTCATTTCTTTAGGCCTGTGGAGCGTTTCCCGTCACCCCAACTATTTTGGTGAGGTTATCATTTGGTGGGGCATTTTTGCCATTTCCCTGAACGTGATCAGTGGTCATGAATGGGTGGCCATAGCCTCACCCATTTTTACCACACTGATTATATTATTCCTATCTGGTATACCATTACGTGAACGGAGCGCAGATGAAAAGTACAAAGAGTAAGTTTCACACAACACTTCTCAAACCCGCAAAAGAGATTTAATATTTCACACATTTCAGCCAACTGGAGTATCGCAAGTACAAGGCTTCCACATCACCGCTGATACCTATACCGCCGGCGGTCTATGTAGAAGTGCCTGCTGCCCTGAAGTTCATTCTATGCTGCGAATTTCCCATGTACGATTCCATGAGTATCCAGAAGGATCTCAGTCCTTATTCGCTCTCCATAGCCCGCTCACATTCGCATATAGTGGCCCATTCCAGCAGTGTAATGGCTGGATTGGGACAACCACAAACCCACTCGGTGGCACACTCACTACACCGTGGCCAATGCTACGGTGCGAATGGAGGTGATGCCGAGAGTCATCACAACTGCGGTGGCAGCTGTCGAAACGTACATGTCAAATCGAATCCCTATCAATGCGAGGCTGGATATGGCAACTATTCTGTGCGCCATGAGGATGACGAGGATGGCATTATCTATATAACAGGTCCAACGTGTTCCAAGGCCAAAACAAATCATCATCATCATCATCATCATGCAGATGCCGATGTGTTGGTGGTGGCCGATGAGCGTCCAATGAAATTTTGTTACCTAGCCGAGGAGGAGTTAGCCTCTGATTATGATGAGGATATACCACCCATTGACCTGAGCAAGGCGGCCAGTGTGGAAAGTTTTAAGGCTCGTGTGCAGACAGAGCAATTGGTAAATGCCGAGGGAATGCCGGTGACGGTGACAACGATTTTGTGATTGCAACTGGAAGATTTGTTTTTATAACTTGTGTACACAACCTGATGTATTAGTGGCTGGGTAAAATGGATGATTTAAGTGAGGAAAGTGGTTAACATTTGCTCATTTTGTTGATTATATGTCTAGTAGCTCTGTTTTTGTTCAGTTGTTCAATGTGCTCAGTTTACCCCAATTTGTATTAAGTTTAAAACCAAGTTTATAGTCTTAAGAGCAAGTCAAAACGGTGTCAAAAGTCAATGAAGATGAGAAAATCTATAACCAAGATTAGGTTTTCAGTTTAAATATAAATTTTATATCAATAGTTCATCTTTTACTTCAAGTTGAAGCCATCTCTCTTGTTATATGCATAAGATAAAGCATATTTTTTTAAAACAATGAGTTGAAAATCATTTCTTTTTGGTTTCTTCACTTAAAACTTCTTTATGAAGAGCACAAAAACTTAGATACATTTGCACTGTTTACTTTACCTTGTCTGGAATTCGAATTTAGGTCCTTATGGACTGAACATGGAGGCACCATCAACCACACGCGTGACGGTGCGGCGAATTACAGTCATCAAAGTCCAGTGCTGCAGTTGGTACGATTATTACCTTATAAAGGCGAAGTCGTGGGTTTGAGTCCCACATCCAAGCATACATTTTCTTGTATTTGTTTTCGAGGTCTGAAACGAGAAATGATAATAATAGTGTATCTACCTAATATCTATAATCTCTTAAATTGTAATAAATATTGTATAATAACTGACAGACTTATAGAGGTTATACAAAAACGATGCTTACTTCTCTGTGCCGCATCACTGTTTGCTGTTGCATAGTGCTGATTTGTTCTCATCAGTTCTGAAAAGAAAATTGAGAGCAATATGATTAGTTTCTTTGGATATTTGAGTAAAAATCGGCTCCGTTTAATAATACCCTTTGTTTTAAGTATCTAGACGACACATTGATACTATTCTCTTTAGACTGCAAAGCAAAAATATGCCTTAAAAATCGCTTTCAGAAGATGACAATGCAAAGTAAAACGATAAATTATATAATTTCAGTCATTCAACATTGTAAATGCATCATTGACTCAAGTGTAAGTTGAACAGGCTTTTCCACATAAGAGAAGATTCTACAAATTTGTTGTGTGTATTTAACAAACTGTTAAGGTTCGAACTGAAACCTACAACAAAGAATCTCAAACCTCAAAGATCCGAAAAATATATGAAAATGTTAATAAATTTAAAAATAGTAGGAAATTCTTTAAAATTGAGTTTTCAAGGTACCAAGGTATTAGAATATATCCGTATTAAAATTAACATCTCTGCTAGCATTTTCACTGTAGCAAAAGTTGAACGATTGGGAAATGCGGATTCGAATCGCAAATCTTTGGCGGAAGTTGAAGGGGGGGGCCTAGTATCAGTCTGAGAGCTGAATTTATAATAGTATTTCGATGGCTTTTAACACCCGAACCAAGCTTTCCCTAAACTATAGGAAGTTTCCAGCCTTGTCTATACATATTAAAATTGTTAAAACTAAAGCATAATAAATTTTAAATTTAGAATTCGTATTTCAACCATTTTTAGGCACCAAATCTGAACCCAGAAATGAGCAACTGAACAAAATAGAACAAGTGAGTGAGCAACTAACAAAAACTAGAGCATGTACACTTATGAAATTTTAGAGAGCTTCTCAATATTGTCACGATCTAACCCAACACTAATATGTTTAGCCCCCGCAAGCCTAACGCTTGAGCTTGCATTTTTGTAAACCAAATGCCAAACTACCAAATACCAACAATAACAACAATACTTATGTACTCAGAAAACGGCAAAAAAGCTTTAGTCTCTATATGCTATAATTGCTCAAATTACTAATGTGCCTCTTATGTGCTCTACATACATACAGATTTATGTACTTGTAGTCTTAGATTGTTGCACTCTTTCAAAGTTTATTAGTCTCTTTGTTAAAATCTTAAAACAAATGTATATCCCCCCCTCTATAACTATATTTTCATACCGAACCACACAAAATACCCAGAACAGACATATTGAAACATATTGAAAACAAAACAGTCCCCACCAAAGACAAAACATACAAACAAAACCAAAACCAAAACCAAAACATATCCCAAAGATAAAAAGCCAACCCATTTTGGATTAACATGGAAATATTGAAGTACAAGAGAGAAATCAAAGTTGTTATATCTAGAAAAGAAATATAAAAAAAAGCCATTGTTATTTTATATACAAATATGTGTAGTAACTAATATGAAAATCGTGTAACAAATGAACAATGAATCGTTTTTAAAACTACACTTCGGATCACTTGCATAGGGCCAGCTCCCGGCTGAAGCAAGTAATCTACACAATATTTCTTTGAATCTCCTCAATTTTGTACTTAATAACATTTTGGTATTTAAACTTTACCTTTATTTGCTGATTATTTAATAAGAAAACATCAAGTCACCTTTATAGCGTTGAGCTTAGATATGGTAAGATAATGAATATACTTTTCCAAGATTTAATCACAAAGCTACAACTGCATTAATTTAAGCATCTTATATGGAAGTGACTTTTCCGTTTAAGTTTAGTGTTATCTATTTAAATATTGTAAGAATTACTTGCCTCGACCTAGGGGCTTGACCAAGTTAACGACGTTAACTCTCCTTCCTCGTATGCAAGTGATGAGGAAAGGTTTGAAAAAACATTGGTCGATATTTTCGAAGAGGAGGATCTCTGTAGCTAAGGTTTATGTGCAACATGAAATCAACTCTTATATATGACTAGCACAAACTCCAAGCAACTTTAATACTTGGTTTTTGCCAATTGCAGCCTGTTTCGCTCAGTGTGACACAGGTTGGTCCATGTGACACCGGTGCATTCAACAAAGAGAGAAGAGAAATCGGGCTTATACAATCAAATTTAAAGTGTTCAAAACAAAAACGTTGTATTTAGTGGGAAAATATATGCGGCTGTTGTATGCATATGTAAAATTATGTTGTATTTTGTTAAGTCCATTCTTATGGAGTTGAATTTATATAGTTAGCGAAATGCTACCGAGAGATTAATAAGAGACTAATGACAAAATTATTCAAGTCTCCTGCTTGTCTTTTCCTGGCAGCTTCTTCGCCTCTTCCTCACTACCACAGCTTCTACCTGAAGTGTCTACTTTGGTGCAGAAGATTGCAGTTTTGTCTCAGCTTAAAATGGTTCACTTGATTACAGCGCAAGCTAGAAGTCTTTTCGAAGGCGTCAGTTTTGAGTTCCTTGTGAATAGTTCAAAAGAGGCCGAGAGCATCTCTAGCGTTCTCTTCTCTGGGAGAAGCTGGAGATGCTGACTCAATTCCCTCAATGTGTGGGTGCACAGGTACTAAGAAGAGATAAATGTGGAGATTTATGTGTAGAGGTCTTATTTGACGGATTGAGTCCTGTTTACTAAGTAAGAAATGGCTATTAGCGAGACAACAACAAATGCGGACGAAGCGTATAACCAGTGGGCCTCCTGATGTAGAGAATGATGGCCTGTGTTCCATTATCCGAGTCGATTTTTTGAAGGACATTGTGGTAGCTTGGAATAAGAGATAGTGTAAATATAATTTTAGGCATTTTTGGCTTCAGATCTTCTTAATCTGAGAGCTATGTTGCTTGTTTTCCCACTAAAACTCCTTGAAGCGTTATGAGACGTACTATGGACATATAAAGCCAATGAATCAAAGCTGATGAAAAGCCCCATTTGTGGTCCATGGGAGGACACTGTTGAATAGTGTACAGATTCTAATCAAAATCGACGCCTAGTTATGTAGCATAAATACTGAATTCTAGACGTAAGTGTGAGGTTTATTCCCTGTTACCTTCTTGAAGCAGACGCGGCTACTCTTGTTGAAAGTGCCCCATCTTTGGCTTTACGTACACTAGACTAAAGAAGTATTTATTACCACTCTTTTTGGTATCAAATTTACCCGCAAACCTTAGTGAAATCTCCACTTTTCAAAATGTCGACCAATTAGTTGTCTTTGCACTCCGAAACGCTCTGTATATGCCTGTAGTTCGTGTCTCAAAAAAGTGTTAAGCAGTATTATTAAATAAAAACGAAAGCATTGTACCTTATAAAATTATGCAAAGTGTCCCATCGGACTTAAAAATAAAGAAACCAAAGGAAACAACTACTAAAGCAGCAGCAGCCATAAGTTTTTTTTTTTTGTATTATTGAATTAACTTTTCAGAAAACATTCCACCAAGTTATCCTTGAGAAATCACTCACCTGACTTCTCGTTTGGGGGGCATGTACGTAGGCTCGATTCAGCTTCTAAATATTCAGTATTCGTCGGCGTCTCGTACAGTACACATCAACCTAAAATTTGTAGTTCTAGAGAAAAATTGTATTATATTGTTTTTCGTTTATTATTTTACAAATTCGATAAGCCAGATCAAAATTCCAGTGAATACTTTCGAGACAAACGGAAAATCAAAAATTAAAATAGTGCCTTACCATGTTCGGTCTATCGCGACAGGTATTCTTCAGGGTGTGCAAACGCTCCCAGCCATGCCGGAGATACGCTTCTCAGGCCATTAACCAGATGCTGCAGTTGCAGCAGATGGAAATCTGTGCAGATCAGCCGTCGCGTGGCCTGGTCGTTGGTGTGTATGCCGATGAGGAGGATAAGAACGATGCGGGAATACTCACCCCTGCCGGCTGGCGGTACAATCTGCAGAAGACCAATGGACGTCTGATCGAGGTGTTGCGCATGTCGGGACCCATGCCCAAGCGTGGTGAGGCTCGCCTGCTGTTTGCCATTGAGCCGGACCGTGTGCCCTACTATTCCGTGGTGGCTGTTGTGGGTCTGGGCAAGGAATGCCTGGGCTATAATCCCTACGAGGTGCTGGATGAGCAGAAGGAGGCTATACGTCGCTCGGTGGCAGTAGCCTGCCAGACACTGGCTGAGCTGGACACGGATCGTATTGAGGTGGAGAATTGCGGTCATGCTGAATCTGCGGCCGAGGGTGCTGCATTGGGCATTTGGGCTTACCAGGAGCTGAGGGATCCCAAGACGCGTCTTTCCGTGCCCTCAATAGATCTGTATGCCACCAAGGATGACGTGTGTGATATCGAAGGCTGGCGCATAGGACTGCAGAAGGCAGCTGCACAGAATCTAACACGCCAGTTGCAGGAGATGCCCTCAAATCTGCTGACGCCCACTTCCTTTGCCCAGAATGTGGTGGAGGTTTTGTGTAAGTCGGGTGTCAATGTGGAGGTCAAGGTCGAGGGTTGGGCTGAAAGTCAATCCATGCATGCCTTTTTGGCGGTGGGCAAGGCCTCCTGTGAGCCACCTATTTTCCTGGAGCTGAGCTACTATGGCACCTGTGCCGAGGAACGTCCCATTGTGTTGGTCGGCCAGGGCATCACCTTCGATGCTGGCGGTTTGTGCCTGAAGAAGCGCAAGGAGTTGTACCATATGCGTGGCGATATGACGGGAGCTGCTGTGGTGGTGGCCACCTGCCGGGCTGTGGCGGGTCTCAGGTTGCCGGTCAACATTCGCGGTCTTATTCCCCTGTGTGAGAACGTCATTGGCTGCAACTCCTTCCGTCCCGGTGACATGGTCAAGTCCATGAATGGCAAAACAATTGAGGTGGAGTGCACCGATCATGAGGATGTTCTGGTTCTGGCCGATGCCTTGCTGTATGCCCAGAACTTCTGTCCCAAGTGCATTATTGATATAGGCACTTGCTCTGGCTATATGCGTCAGGCCCTGGATGAGGCCGCCTGCGGTGTGTTTACCAACTCGGAGATCTTATGGCAGCAGATGAAACACGCCAGCATGCATACTGGAGATCGTGTGTGGCGCTTCCCCTTGTGGCACTACTACAGCAAGGCCATACGTGCCGGTGGTCTCCGTGCCGGTGGACGCAGTGATGTGCAGAACTATGGCATTGGCCGTGGTGGACGTCCCTGCAAGGCAGCTGCCTTCTTGCGTGAGTTTGTGCCCTGCGGACAGTGGATGCATATTGTGAGTATTAGTATAAATATTTATTACGAAATTTCTATGGTGCTTATCGATTCTCTTCCCTTTTCAGGATGCCACCAATGTTATGGTCACCAATGGCATTGACTTTGAATATCTGCGCCGTGGCATGGCTGGTCGCCCCACCCGCACCCTCGTCGAGTTCATTGCCCAAACCATTTGCAAGGATACTGCACCAAAAATGGGCAAATAGAAAAGAAACTAGAAGTATACCCCCCAAAAAAATTGGAAAGCAACAAATTCGCATGTGAAGAAATTATAGAGCGAGATGTGTGTATCGACCTGTACCAAAATTTCTAGTCTGTCCTTGCAATGTCGGTTATGAGTTACAAATTTATCCCAAAGTTTTCGAAAGTCAAAATTATTGGCAAATTTAACCGTTTAACAACAAATAATAAAACAATATTCAATTTCTACCAAATTGGAACTTGGGAGTTTTATCGTGTAAATGGTTGGCGGGCAGATGGCGGGGGTGGCTTCGAGCTGGGAACGCCGATAGTAGATTTAGGCGTGCCCACTGCTGAGTTATGGCTCTTCGAAGCATTGCAAACGGGTGCCCAACCGCGGAACGAACCAATTACCTTACTAAAACTTAACCGATGAAGTCTCTGAAGACTTAGATTTGGTTTTATGGCATAGTTGTGGTGCAGTGGGTAGTGTGTGTGCCTGCTGTGCAAGAGGTCGTGGGTTTAATTCCGCTTTTGGGACTTCTATTAAAGAGGTTTTTCTTTTAAGGGCCGATTTCTCATCTCCTAAATAGCTACTATGTGTCAGATAAACTTGGATTTTACTCTGTTATATATAGTAGGTTAGAAATTGTAAACACTCGGTCACCTTTACCAGCTATTATCCTCGCCATAAATATGCTCAAAGCTTGGTTGTGTGGAACTGTAGGTGGTTCTCTTCGAAGCACAAGTGTTTGGGAGAAGCATTGCCTTGTTTCTGTGGGCTATGCAAAGCCAATTGTTTATTATATTTTTATCACGTACAAAAAGGAAATCGTTGCTTCCATTCGCAAAACAGCCCTAAGTGAATGGAGAGGAAAAGCAGAACCAAAACGCTATTATAAACCCCCCATCGCTATATAATTTCCAAAGGAAGAGACAGAATGAGGGCTTCGCCATCTCTCAGCGAGGCGCCAGGATTGAATGACCTCTGCATTCCATTTGTTTTCGTAGCTTAGAAGTTTATTAATGGGCTTGGCTCCTCCTTCGGGCGTAGCTCTTTCATTTCATTGATGGAACACATTATGCTGCAGTCACGTCGAGTTTCGACTGATCACAGATAAGGTTACACAAAGACCTTACGGTCGGAAGCTTGTTTGAATATCCAGGAATATCTTTGACGCTTTGGCGATAATTCTTTGGGGGGCCTCTTGGCGATTGCTGAACAGCTGCAGATGTGGTATTCTAGAGTTTCTGCTACCACAGGTTCCAATCATTTCCTGCAGGTGTTCTCTGTCATTATGCCCAGCATTATCGCAAGAGGTGCTGCTGGGCAGTGACCAGTTAGCATGCCAATAAGCAGTCTACCATCTCTTCTTAGGAGCTGTAGCAGATGGTGGGTGAGTTTTTAATCTCTTGCCTTGCACATAGTCTTAGAGATTCTGCATCCGGTACCTTTTTTACACTTTTCCTTTGCTTCTTTCTACGCCATCTTCTCCATCTTACTGTCTGCCAACTGTTAGTTTGTTTTCAAACAAGTAAGACTCCTGCTTTTACCAGACTCAGCTCCTCCCTCACTGGTCACCTTTTCGTTAAGCTCTAGAAATGGGTATTTCGAACTCATACACGGTGTTTTGTAGGTGCTGCTTGAAACATAAGCTTCCAGGAGCTTTTTGAGTGCAATATTATGCTCAAAGCTAAAGAAAAATGTATTCCCTAATTCCTAGTGGCGATAGTTTTGTGGGTTAGAGTCCCACTCTTCTCCACATAGTGATGGAGGCGCCCTTTTTAAAACCTTTCTCTTAATTCAGCTTGATGTTACACAATTTGAATTATAAAACCCATTATTTTAGACCACAGATGTTCAGAGCCAACTTACGTCCACGTAGACACCAATACAAATGAGAAAATATTTCGGAAGCAACAAAAACCACCAGAAAAAGATAGAGAAAAGCGGAATTGACCTGGTACAGTGCGTGTGTGATCGTTGCTATCGAATAGATATATGAATTTCTTGTTGCAAGAGACATTTGAGAGAAGTGGTCTAAAGTTGTTGTTGCAATTTACGTAGGTTTTGTGCTCTGCGTGAGCGTCTATACGCGCGGCTAATCTATACGGAAAACAACTACAAATGCGCTTTGTGCACATAGGCGGTGGGCACCTTAATTTGTAAGAATATGTTTGCACTTAAAAATGCTGTCCGCGATTGCTGACACTCTAACAAAACCGCAATCGTGTGACCAGTTCCAAAAAGTGCTTGGTGGGACTCAAATAGAATTCGTTTTATAACCAAGAAAAAAAAGGATATTCCCTAATAAACCAAATGATGATTTTAGTATCCATTTTGATTGCATATTATTGACATTTTTAGACTTGAAAATATCCAATTCATGTTACGCTGATCATAGATTTGCACCCAATGGAGCTGAAAATCCTCAAAAGGCTATGATAGCAGGGAGAAGAAGAGTTTTCTGTGTGAGAACTGCTACCTTAAACAGCTTGAATTCTAGATTGAGCATCATACAGCTAGTTCTAGTCGCTGAATCGTGGTTCAAAGAATTGGGTCGAATGAACAGGTCATTCAATTCGAAAAAACATTTAAATTGTAAAAAATAAAAAACATCCAAGTTGCCTTGACACTGACGTCTCTCTCTCCAACATTAGACTTCCTTCCATTGGCAAACCTCATTTCTCAGTATACTTTTTATTCGGTTAGAGGTTGAACACGCACACAATATTTTAGCTATTCCGGAACACAAAAATTATATTAAAAATATTTCGAGGCGTACACACACATACACAAGAAATACTTACCAAATAGTAACAAAGTCCAAGTGCAATCACATATATATATATATATATATTTTATAATCATGTTGCGGGTGTCTCGTCGTATGGTATCGCAAGTCTGCCAGCTGCGTCGTCCGCTGGGCCAGCTCCATCGCGGTTTCGCCTCGCAGGCGCTCAATCAGATGCTGACGATCCAACAGATGGAAATCTGTGCAGATCCGCCGTCCCGAGGCCTGGTGATAGGTGTCTATGCCGATGAGGAGGACAAGAATGATGCGGGTATACTGACGCCACCCGGTTGGCGTTATAATGTACAGAAAACCCATGGACGTCTGTTGGAAGTGCTGCGTATGTCCGGACCCATGCCCAAGCGTGGTGAGACGCGTTTACTTTTCGCTGTGGAACCGGAACGTGTGCCCTACTATTCGGCCGTGGCGGTGGTGGGTTTGGGCAAGGAGTGCCTGGGTTATAATCCCTATGAGGTGCTGGACGAGCAGAAGGAGGCTATACGTCGCTCGGTGGCGGATGCCTGTCGTATATTATGCGAACTGGACACCGATCGTATTGAGGTGGAGAACTGCGGACATGCCGAGTCAGCGGCCGAGGGCGCTGCCCTGGGTATTTGGGTGTACCAGGAACTGAGGGATTCCAAGAAGCGGCTATCAGTGCCCTCCATTGATCTGTATGCCACCAAGGATGAGATTTGCGATATCGAAGGCTGGCGCATAGGACTGCAGAAGGCAGCTGCACAGAATCTAACACGTCAGCTACAGGAGATGCCATCCAATCTGTTGACACCTACAGCTTTTGCTCAGAATGTGGTGGAGGTTTTATGTAAGTCGGGTGTCAATGTGGAGGTCAAGGTCGAAGGATGGGCTGAAAGTCAATCCATGCATGCCTTCTTGGCGGTAGGCAAGGCCTCCTGTGAGCCACCCATATTCCTGGAGCTCAGCTACTATGGCACATGTGCCGAGGAACGTCCCATTGTGCTGGTCGGTCAAGGAGTGACCTATGATGCTGGCGGTTTGTGTTTGAAGGACAAATATGAACTGTTCCATATGCGTGGCGATATGACGGGAGCTGCTGTGGTGGTGGCCACCTGCCGGGCTGTGGCGGGTCTCAGGTTGCCGGTAGGTTTTCACTTGGGTGTTCAAGGAATGAACTATTCAACATTTGTAATCCTCAGGTCAACATACGCGGTCTTATTCCACTGTGTGAGAATGTTTTGGGCTGTAATTCCTTCCGTCCCGGTGATATGGTCAAGTCCATGAATGGCAAAACCATTGAAGTTCAATGCACCAATCATGAGGATGTTATGGTGCTGGCCGATGCCTTGCTGTATGGCCAGAACTTCTGTCCCAAGTGCATTATAGATATAGGCACTTGCTCTGGCTATATGCGTCAGGCCTTGGATGAGGCTGCCTGCGGTGTGTTTACCAATTCGGAGATTCTGTGGCAACAGATCAAACATGCCAGCATGCATACCGGAGATCGTGTGTGGCGCCTACCTCTGTGGAACTACTACACCAAGGGCGTTAAAGCTGGCAGCCGCAGTGATGTGCAGAACTATGGCATTGGCCGTGGTGGACGTCCCTGCAAGGCAGCTGCCTTCTTGCGTGAGTTTGTGCCCTGCGGACAGTGGATGCATATTGTGAGTGTACCCTAAGATAAACAAATTGAATAAGATTAATACATTTGCATTTAAATGTAATCAACAGGACGCCACCAATGTAATGGTCACCAAGGGTGATGAGTTTGAGTATTTGCGTGAAGGCATGGCCGGACGTCCCACTCGCACCTTGATAGAGTTCATTGCGCAAACCATTTGCAAGGATACTGCACCCAAGCTGGGCAAGTAAATCCCATTTGTGCCACACGTAAGATCTTCGCGCGATGTCACCAACCTACACACACACACACTCAAATGACAAGCGAAGCTCTTTTTTAACAGACCGACCTAGGATTTTATTTGTTTGCCAGTTCAAATGACTGTTATAAATTGCTTCATTTATTAATTGAAAAAAAAATATATGAATATATAAAAATTCAAAGTTATATCAAAATACACAAAGGATATTGGGGATTTGCTTTTGGGGGTATTGCTTATCAGACTTGGTACATCTGGTTTTGTGTGTGGTGTACCTATATACTATATAATGCAAGCATTTGGCCTTAAATTACTTGCCAGTATTTGACTGCTATACCAACGAGACGGCATTGGTGAGTACCACATTAATATCAATGGGTGGATAGTTTTGCAGCAGTTTTACATTCGAGGCAAAGTCGTTCTCCAGAATGGCTTCACGCTGGAGTCTAGAAATAAAGGTGTATTCATTAATATTCTTTCTAAATTCCAAGTTTTTTAAGGCTCGGTGGTTCCAGTTAAGCACAAATCTATCATTTTGATAGGACTAAAGCTGTAACCCGATCATTTTTGATCTGAAATCTCTCTTAAATGACACTAATATCGTAGTAAACATTCTCCTACTTAGATAAGCTTAACGCTTCCATACTTCTACATGATCCAAAGTAAGAATTGCTGTTTCAGTTTCAGTTTAAAAACAAGATTGCGAAAAAATGTATATATCAGGGATTTCTAGTCTAAAAATAGAGGAAAGTTAACTTCGGCTCCCCCGAAGTTTGTATACCCTTGCAGCGCGTTTTATAACTAATTTTAAGGACATATCCAGTGAAAACAAACAAATTTTTCCCACTAAGACTACTTATCTGACTCTACTTTTGTATGACAGCTATACTATATAGTTGTCCGATTCTGAACAAATTTGGCAGAGTCATGAAGAAGCATTCAGAGCTAGTAAATACGGAGTTTGGGACGATTGCATTGAAAACAAAAAAGTTTTTCTCACTAGAACTAGTTTTTCGACCGATCGTTTACATGGCAGATATATGTTATAGTGATCCGATCCGACCGGTTTCCACAAATGTGCAGTGTTTTTGTACCAGAAGACTTCGTGTAAAGTTTGGTCACGATTGCTTTAAAACTGACAGGAGAAGATAGCATAGAAACAGACGGACATGACTATATCGACTCAGCTCGTCATGCTGATCAAGAATATATATTTACTTTATGTGGTCGGAAATGCTTGATTCTATGCGTTACAAACATCTGGACAATTTCAATAAAACGACTGCAAAATATAAATTTCTATTAAATTTTCACTTAAATTTTAAAAATTCGTGCTTTTACCGAACCACCAGACCTGCTTGTGTCAATCACATCATCTTACAATATCATGGAGCAGCAAATTTTGATCAGAAAATCAAATCGTTGCTCATCTGAAAATACCGAATCCCAGATTCGTACCACATCGGGCAGTGGAAATTCTTGTGACAGCAGCAGAGTTAGCCAACGAAAGCTATAGTACAGTGGATGCAGTTCCTGGCTACGCAAATGATCAAAAACATTGATGTCTTTCGTTTTTAGCATGTTCGCCAGTTTGGCCATCATACACTTAATGCCACCCTCCGCATCGTCTAGGGTTTGTATGAAAAAGTCACGCATTTCACCCATCAATGAGGTGAAGCAAAAGAAACAGTCTGCCTCGGCATGCTCACGATATGTTAAATCCGGATCAGAGGCCATCACATAGTAAATGGGACCCACTATCTCATTCATGCCCTGCACATAACCCTGGCCGGGATTGAGTTTGGCGTACAGAAATAAAATGCGTTGCACCACCTCCCAGTGTGCCTCCTGGCCATCTTCCATGACGGCATAGCTCTCCGCGGAGCGTTTGGTAATTAAATTGATCTGCAAATGCAATTGTTTTATAAGTCTTGACATCAAATTGATAAAAGTGGAAACTTACTTGCTGCTAAAGTCCGTACATTGTAAGCAAGGTGGGCAACACACATACATTTTAAGCCTAATCTTTAGCTTTAATCAAATAGACTCACCTTGGTCATGCCCAGTCCCTTGCGCTCCACATTCGCCGAACTGAGCACCGAGGGCACCACACGCTCATGCAGTCGCCTGCTCTGCTCTCCCTTTGTGTGGACCACAATGTCGCAAGGATAATCCGTGGGCTGCTGAAAGAACGAGATATCTGGACACAGACGCCTTACATCCCTGTCGATTTGAAGCAGAAATTCATTGTCATTGAAGAAGGTGTTCCAGGCACTCTCTGGGCCCTCGCTGAGTGGATGATCTTGCAGGCCAACGCCCCTCGATTCATCATCTCCTCCTCCGCCTGCTTCTCCGTCTCCATTGTTTGTGTGCCCTGGTGGTAGCAATAGTTCGACTATAAACTGTCTGTACAGGGCACGCTTTTGGCTGAGAGTGTTGGACCAGTTGCTGCGTTTGGGCCCCAGGTAACCCAGTAGTAGCTTCCAGCTCAGCGCACGAAAACTTTGCACATCGGGCACACCTGTTGATTTGAGGGTAAAGTTAACCAGGTTTCGTTTTTTTGTTGGATGGTTAGCTCACCATTGAATGTCAGACGGCGTAATTGCTTCAGGTCAATCACTTCCTGGGCGAAGATGTCTTCAAATTCCTTTACACTGCATGAAAACAAAGACGGAAAGGGGGCGGAAGGGGCCGTAGTGAAAGTTTTGTTTATGTGTTGCGAAAGTTCGGGATGATCTAGGGGAGTACCTACCGCGCCTTGAACATGGCCATGGATATGGATTAGCTTTGTCTGTGTGTATGCGGGCAAGTCTTTCTTAGCTCCATATGATTCGATTTGTTGATGAATTTACCATTAATTAAACTCGCAGCTGGAATGTTAGTGTGACCAGAATGGTGTTTTTTTTGCAGCTCTGGCAGTTTAGCTATTTGCACTCTAGCTTCAGCTTTTTTTTTCAAGCAAAGCCAAAGCAACGGTTTTGTGTCTTTTGAATAAGCTCGCGCTTCTGATTTTGGAAATTTTTTGTTATTGGTCGGATGGGACCAATATTCAGCATCTCAAATAAACATATAGACTTAAGCTTTCTTTTCGGTTGTCCAATTTTCATGTTCTTTTTATAAAGTTTTTTTAAATTGTATGCCGTCTAGTAGTCGGCCCTTAGTTATACCATCAAAGCTGGACGGATCAGGTACGTATTGTGTTTTACTTCCCATACAATTTCTAAATAACTCTTCAGTGTTAATGTTTATATCAATCAAAATTCATTCGGCTTCTCTCTTTTTTTTTGTTTAAAAATTTTCAAAACTAAATTCAAATTTTTCTAAAGTACTAGAACATCTCATTCCCTAGCGGTTCTTTAAGCATTTTGGTTTCATTATAGACAATATTTGCAGCACGCAATATGTGCGCCTGATTGATGTTTACTTGGAGACCTTGAGGGACGTGCAAAATATAGTTGATTCCTGTTAATCCAGTAACATGGCGAAGAAGGGCAAGAAAGGCAAGGGGAAGAAGGGAAAAAAGGGCAAGAAAGCGGCGAAATCTCTACCGCTCGTTGTTGAGGCACCAGTCTGTCCGCCGTGTCCCGAGCCGCCCAAGGAGCTGCAACCATTGGATCCATGTCCCGAATCCACTGGTCCACACGATGTAATGCGAGCCCAGGCGAATCATTACCCCGCCCTGCTGCGCATTCCGGAGACGATGGCCGTGGTGGGATCGGAGAACGGTTGCTATGACAGCATTTGTAAGCTGCTGCGTGCTGGCTTCCGTTGCGCCGAGCGTGTCTTCGTCATGGCTCCCTGGGGCAACTATGTGGTCTTTCGCTATCACAACAACAACGACTTCATTTACTTTCTCTACGATGGCTGTACCTGCGATGTGAATCGCTTCCGTTATCTGGACTTGAGTTGCGGCACAGCTGGTTTTCTCTTCTTTGAGAATATGCACGATGTGATCAGCTATATAATACAGTCGCGAAAGACGCGCCTGTACCTGGAGAATCTCAATAAAATTGCCATCGATCAGATAGTAGAGGAATACGGAGCCGTCACCTACACGCAAAAGGCCAAGTGCATGCGATTTGCATAGTCAATTGGACACACAAACGGGAGCCAACCAAATGAAATTAATACCCAAAGTCTGCCTGCCGTGTCCCGAGCCGTCCTAGGGCAACTATGTGGTATTTCGCTATCCCAACAACAGCGATTCCATTTACTTTTTCTCTATGATGGCTGCACCTGCGATGTGAATCGCTCCCTGTATCTGGACATGCGACTCGGCTGGGTTTCTTTCTTTGAGAATATGCACGATGGGATCAGCTATATAATACAGTCGCAAAAGACGTACCTGGAGAATCTCAATAAAGTAGAGGAACACGGAGCCGTCATCTACACGCAAAAGGCTAAGTGCATGCGATTTGCATAGATAACTGGACACATACGCAGGAGCCAACCAAATAGAATAAATACCCAAAGTGCTTCGGCAGGTGTTTCATAGACTTCCAATGCTGGTGTGGCCCTCCTAAGAAGTTTTAGGCATCGAGCAATAAAATGAACTATTTTGAACAAATTCTGTGGTAGTTTTCAGAGTTGGGCGCTCATGTTAGCCAGCAAGTACAACAGGGGTCACCAATAAGAAGGTGTAAGTCAACTTGAGGCCATCACTAAAGCTAAATGGTCAATTTTGCATCTCTGTAGCTTGCACTGCTTGCCATAGTTGAAGGCGGTGACACTGCTTTACAGTTCAGTTGGTTTCTGAATGAAAAACTGTTACTTTTCTCTTTTAGTTGTAACTTAATAAGAAAATAAGTAAGGAGACTTTATATTTTCACGTGTCGGCTACAGCATAAATTCAGAGCCAATGTTTACTACTAAATTTTGCACCTTGCTTACGTACTTTCAACACACCCACACCCACACTCACACCCACCACACAACCACACTGAGCAGACGCATCGACGTGCGAGCGCGCGCAAACAAAATATTTGAAATTGAGAGCAGAATTTTTTCTACAATTGTTTATACATATGATTGGTGCCGAGTTTTTCATTTGTTTACGCTAGTCGCTGGCCAGCAATGACGACCAGCAGATCATGTCTTCGTCGTCGTCGTCGTCCCCACCCGCAACATACAGGCGACCGGCATTCTGGAGAGTACCAGCCAGTTATGTCCATGATTTGGCAGTGACTTCGATACCACCTTCCACGCCACGACGTCGCAGCAGCAGCGGCCTTAAGAAGCGCGTTCATTTTGCCGATGAGGCCAACAGCCTAAGGGTAAGTTAAGAACAAACATTATGAATCTGCTATATGGCTTGTCAATCGTCGCTGTGTGGCCCCAATTCGCGTCAGAAATCAGTTCAATAACATTTTACGCCTGTCGGCTCGTAAATTTGTCAAGCAAGAAATGTAATTAATTGGCCACTGCTGCAATTTTTACTTAAGCTCCGCCAAAATGTGGTTTTTTGAAATATTTTTTTCGAAATTGACGCAATCGTTTGGCCAAATGCTAATAATTTCGATGCCAAAATCAATTTCTTGCCTCAGTTCAAACATACCTTGGGAAACAATTCATACCACAAATAGTGAAAATTGTTCAAAAGTAAAATGCCAAGCCATATATTGTGTATTTGCACATGCATCACCCTCATGTTGGGCCAAAAACGTCCAAATTTCCGTTGTACATGTCTTGTTTACTTTTGCTGCTGGGTGGAAATTGAAATTTCCTCAGTCATGTCGTCGTACACGCTCTCACAACTTCCAGCAGTTGACTAACACACTTCAAACATTTGATTTGTTTATTTTAAATAGCGAACAGTCACCATTTGGCTGGGGCTCTTTTTGAATTGCCCCAGTAAATTAATTTAAATTACATTCAAAAGGAAAAGGAAAAACCAAAACTCATAAAAACTGTTGCTAAAATTGGGGGAAAAACAGATGCCCAGACAGTTGCCAGCAATAGCAGCTGAATTGCGATGATCATCATCAATGGATGATGATGACATGGCGTGGCATTCATTTCTCAGGGTCATCCTGTAACTGGATCAAGTGCTCTGGCCCTAAAAACGTAGCAAGAGAAAATTAAATGAAATTCTAGAAAATCTGTTTACAGAGCAAAGACAATTTGCACGAAGAGACAGCATGAAATTTATCAAAGAATTTTGGTTACTCTGAAATTTTTGTAGTTTTTGAACCAATTCAATTAGGGTTTGGATTTGAACCTTGATATTTGTCAGAAAGTCACTATATTTTAATTAAAACTCTATCTCTGAGACCTGTGAGTTCATACGGACAGACAGATAGGGCTATACCGACTCGGATGTTGATGCAATATACTTTAGAGGGTCGGAAATGATTCCTTCAAAAAAAATAAAAAATATATCAAAAATCAGCCATTTGGAAAATGCATTTTTTAATATCCTGTTTTTGATATTAAAATATCTATATTTTATATCATTTGGATGATTTTCAGCTCCGTTGGATGAAAATTTAAGATCCATTCAACATTAAATGGATATTTTAATATAAAAAAATTGGAAATTTGAAAATATCCGCTCAAAATGGACACCGAAATCATTCAATGATTACTTTTTAATATAGTTTTTTTCTATGTGTATATACTCATACCTTGCTTGCTAGGAGGTAAGCGAGTAAAAATCTCAAAATTGTACTAAAAATATGCATTTATAGAGTAACGAATCGAAGGCTATTTTATTGCCAGTAGATCCCAAAGATTTGGGGGAAAACCCTTCGCAGAATTCTAATCACTCTTCGCTTTGAGATAAAGCAGCTTTTAAAATATTTTGAAAATACAAAAAGTATCCCATCAGAGTTTCTCCTTGGAATGTTAAATCGAAGGTAAAATCAACCATCAATCATCGTTATAAAAGTTTCAATCTCAGACATTTTAAGAGATAGAGTCACCAATTTTTGGCAACTTTTCACCCCACTCGCTTTTACCGCAAAAAGCTGCAAGAGCCACTACTTTTAAAAATGAGAGGCTTGTGGCTTAAAATACATCAATTAAGGCACAATATCTACCTATTCTGAAAAGTACAACAAGCTTGGACAAAAATCGCCAAAGTTATAAGCGAAACAATTTAGCTTGGGAGTAAAGAATCGTCAGTTAGAGCTTGCGTGTGAGTGTGTGCGTGTACTTTCGGCTACAAAATTCATAAAAACAATATAAACCAAGGGTTGATAACTTATTTCTACTATAAAACGGATTAGAAATTAGAGAAATATATAGGAAAACGATATTCCTGATATAGATCCGAAATCTAAGGATCTTAACATCCACTAGCTTGTTAAAAGATTGAACCGAACCGTTTTCTTATGGTGTTTTGGTTCGAGACTGTGTTTTTGAGAGGATATTTGGTTCGGTTATGTAACTTCGAAAGCATATTGGTTCGGTTCGAATATGCGGTATTCCTGATATAGATACGAAATCTAAGGATCTTAACATCCACTAGCTTTCTAAAAGATTGAACCAAACCGTTTTCTTATGGTGTTTTGGTTCGAGACTCTGTTTTTGAGAGGATATTTGGTTCGGTTATGTAACTTCGAAAGCATATTGGTTCGGTTCGAATATGCGGTCCCCTTAGGTTTAGAACCATATAGGTAACTACCCTATTCTTTACGACTTCTGAGGATTAATCTTTAGTCTAAACACTTATCAAAATAGACTTATTTTAGTTTATCTGATATATAGCATCTATCTGAAAGCCTACCTATAGAAATATGCTTGGTGGAGTTCTTTAAAGCCTTAACAAACTGTCTGAAATAATGCTTATACCCTACTTGTGCAAAAGGTTTGCAAAATGATTAAGATTTGCCAATTGATTTCATGTTTCTCAGCATGTAGTCGTTGTATGTGTGTTTTTGCACAAACATCTGTACATATTCTTATTCTTCGTAGTATACCACGATCTGCTATTGCTGCAAAAAGGAAACCGAATTGTATTTTAAAATTAGTACTTGAGCAGCTTTGCGATCGAACAAAACGTTGTACACGGACTGCAATACGCGCTGCCCGCGCCTCGGGCCAGATAAACAATTAAAAAAAAAGAAAGAAAATAATTATTATTATTGCAAAAACCATTAAAAACCAAAGTGCACCAACATCAAGTCTGATGAGCCAAAACTTATAATCAAAATGGGCCCAAAGTTGCACGAATTTGCGTTGCTATTGCAACGAGATGGTCAGGCCACTCCCTGGGGTATTCGGCTGGTTGGAGGCAGTGATCTGGATACACCGTTGATCATAACCAGGGTAAAGCAACAATTATGTAATTAGAGATGATGCAGTCGCATCTGCCCTGCCTGTCGCTTTGTGGCTAATGTCGCCTTAGCGGCTCATTCATCAAAATGGTGCAGAAGCTGCTTAGAGAAGCCGCTTGCCAAACTGTTTTGGCCTTTGTGCTCTGCGCTACTTAGTGGCCGAATAAACAACAACAAATCAAAACCAAGCGAAACTGGCACACCACATCCAACATATAAACAACAGCGAGAGATTCGGCGAACTGGGAAAACACTGCAATGTTCACTGAAAAAATGTTCTGCAAAACGAGAGACGCCAGTAAAACTAATTGAGCCGCAACCAAATTGCATGTAGAATGTAAACACAATGTGGCGAACATAATTGTGTCTGTGGGTTTTCTGTCTATTCTTTCATTTTTTTTTTTTTGGCATTTATGCCATATTTATGTCAAGGTTGTCACAACCCTAAAGAATCAAGTCAAAAAATTGTCAAAATATTGCACTTGCACTAACCTTCTGTGTGTGTGTGTAGAGAAATGGGGTTAAGGTAAGGAGAATCTTTCACATATGTGGACTTCGAGAGGAGGCAACTACTTAGAAGAGTTTACCACTCAATCACTTTTGGAACTATTATATATGTAAACCATTGAGCAAAGCATTCCATCAAAAGTATGTTAATCTTTTTAGTTTTCAGTTCCATTGAATGTAAATCTAAGATCCATTTAACATTAAATGAATATTTTAATATCCAAAAATGGTTTAATATCCTTTCCATGGATCGGTTAGAGGTACGGTTCAGAGATAATAAAATATTGAACCATACCGGTTCGTAGGACATATCTATTTACATACGAAATAAGACTTGAACCTAAAACCCGGGTTATATGAACTTATAAAACGGAAGTAGTTCGGGTTTTGACATAAGATTCGAACTGTATCAGTGTTTCAATCTCAATTTTCGAGCATTATAATATACAAACAGATCTTTCAGATGAAGGTTTGATATGTAGAGGTCCCACAGTTTAATAGATAGATGTTTCGTGCCCTTCCGAAATCCGGATTATTTATCAATCAACAAAGATATTGGTCATAATTGGAAGAAAGTTAGTTGAGTTATGAGCAAAAGTATGTTCGCTGTCGCAGCACTGCTTTTAGTTGGAATTTTAGCGGTAAAACATAAACATTTGTTGGTACAGAGCATATTACAGTCGGGAATGACCGACTTTTACTTCTATTTCGCTCACTTTGTTTATTCTTTTCCAAGAGAAACTTTGCTGAGCAGAATCTACCGTGTGTTGTGTGTGTGTGCCTCAGTAAACTGCAAGTGTGCCTGCGAGTTTGTGTGCTTTTAAGGCGGCAACAATAACTTAACGCATCAACAACAAGAAAGAGACTTGTCTCAAATTGTGGCTTAATCTCAGTTGCTAATACTCAGCTGCTAAGAACCGATCCATCTGTTCTGTATCTGTAATCTGTTATCGTAGGACAGCTTTCTATATTTCCCTCATCGTGAGATGTAAGAACCTGCATTCTGTTTAGAGAGTGCGGGAGTCTGTGAAATTTGTACCTGTCATTTGGATGAGCGGACAGTATAGAAACAAACTGGTTAACCATATTTTATGAGCTCTGCAAATGTTTAAGACCTGATTGCCGCGCTGTACGCCTATGTAAGTGAGTGATCAGACAAATCAATGAATATACCTTCCGATCTCGAGCATTTTTCCGGTTCGTTTCATGTTTCGGTGTCATAGGTCCATGAGTTAGTGCTTTGGTTCTGAACCGATTCCGATTGGTTGTCCCTCAGGCTGAAAGAATATTTGACAAATAGGTGTAATTTTGTGTTTTTTTCACTTAAAGAAATGTTCTTTCTAAATATAGCATTTACAATTAGTTGTTTAACTTCCTTGAAATTCTTTTGTTCTACTTCCCTCCAATTGCCAGGTGCAAGTTGGCAGCCCCTCGTACGGCGAACTGCTACGAGGCGATATCATTGCCAAAATTGATGAATACGATGCACGTGATTTGAGTCACGGTGATGCCCAGCAACTGTTTCGTGGTGCTGGCAATGAGATTCGACTGGTGGTGCACAGGTAAGGGCGTCAATAAACGCAATTCGAGTGGCATAACAAAACGTATCACTTTCATCTTAGAGATAACAAAATCGCCTACACTCAAGGAGTCAACCAGGAGGCTGGTCCGGTAGCACGTAATTTGGCACCAGCCACCCCAGATGGAGGATTGCCTCATCGTGGTCCTTCACCATTTTTGCCCGGACCAAGTCATTTTGAGCGTGCTCTGCAGTTACCTGTGGATACTTTGCCACAGACTGTGTTTCCACAATTGAATGCTTCGGGTGGCTATGTGGTACCCGCAGATGTTTTCTCACCAAAACCAACGCGTGATCATCAACAGGATGTGGAAGAGGAACAGGCTGCCATTGTTAATCAGGTGAGTTGGAGACTTTGTGAAGAGTTTTATAAACTAAAAAAAGGTTTCAGTTTTCGGAAGTGAAGCTTATATTCAGGCAAACCATTAAACTTACTCAGGATTGTATATGTTGCCATATTTCTATTAAAAGCGGATATGTTATCTTTAAGTGAGGGTCTGGAGGAGTGGAGCTAGGCTCAATTCATGTACCTATGTGCAATTTAGGCTAAGCTTTAGCTGATAGGTTTTCTGGATTTTTGCTCAGAATTATGTAACTCTCGAAGCCTTAAAAGCACTCTTCTACCAGTTTAAAGAAACAACCGGTCAAATTACCCAAGTCCTGCAAAACTATGTTGAGATTTTTCGAAGCTTTTTATCAAAAAGTGTTCTGGAAATTGTGGAATTTCAAAGGGATTTGCTGCTTTTTGTGCCGATTTTGCTTTGCTCGAGAGAATTGTGATGTGATAGAGGCACATTTGAAATGAATTTGCTGCTTTTTGTGCCGATTTTGCTTTGCTCGAGACGATTGTGACGTTATAGAGATACATTTTAAATGGATATGCCGTTTTTTATGCCAATCTTGCTATGCTCGAGACGATTGTGATCTGATAGAGGCACATTTCAAATGAATTTGCTGTTTTTTGTGCCGATTTTGCTTTGCTCGAGACGATTTGTGACGTTATAGAGGTACATTTCGAAGCTAGTCTGCACAAAAAGACAGCTTACTTATCTTAAAATTTGATTGACTGCCGATTTCTTGTCTTCTAGAAATCGCAATTGCCTTTTGGTTCAAAATGCAATCATTAAAAGTACTTATCGCCCCCTTTTCCCTCTCTGATAAGCTCTAACCCTTTTTCCATTTTGCAAATAGTTGACATGGGACCGATTTCATAACTTCTAAAAAGCTGCTATGTATTCAGATAATCTTAGATTTGACTATATCAATTAGTTTATGTGATATAATATTATATATTCCTCCATCTCCATCCAAAAAGTATGCTTCAAATTACACAAAAACTTTGGCACCCAAAAGTAGGCATTTACATTATGCTTTAGCTCTATAGATATGATTCTGTAAAAAGTTTCATTTCTGCTGACATCAGAGGATAGCAATTTTTGTGGTCAAGGTTTTTGTGTTTACACATACTAAATATAGACCAGATATCCGACTATATCGTGGGCGTCGCAACAGGAAAAGGCCCAGTGACGCAGTACAACACGCAGGTGGGGGCATAAAGTAGGCGGCGTAAAAACAAACAAACACCAATAGACAACAACAACCCCCACAAGAGTAACTCTCGCATGAGAGAGCTGCTCGAGTGCCCTCAATTCGTTTCAAAATGCCAAACGACGCAAATAAACAACACAAATTTTGACTGCAGGCAGGTGAGCCACTTTGTGCTTCTGCTGATCCATGTTGAGGGCTAACTTGTGATCATCTGCTGGCAATGCCAATGAAAGTCCTCCTCACCTTTCATTTTCCCCACTTGCCGCGACGATGACGCTGCTAATGAATCAAGACAAGAATATTGCCACTTGCCAAGGCCAACAGTTTTTGGTTTTGTCAGTGCAGTACAAAAATAAAAATCAAGGTGTTTGACAATATATATATATTTTTCCGTTGATTTTTAGATGATTTGTCAGCAATTTTGACGAGATCACACACAGAAGAATATAGTGCAGAGGGCAGGTGGAATATGTTTGTTGGTGCGTTTCAGTTGACTTGAGACTTGGGGACCAGGTAGTCTGTTCAGCTATTCAGAAAAAATTGATTGATGTAGCATTCATCGACCTTGCTATTAAGTACATTTCGTTTTGAACTGGTCCTTGGACATTTTGAGGTTTAAGTAAGGAAACTTCTTGTAAAATAGAGGAAATGAGAGGAAGAGATCACGGATTATGCTTGTGTGTGTATATATTTCTAAGCCGCTGCAAGGATCTTCACGAAATTTCCCTGTATGTTCATGTCAATCAGTAAAGAGAGCTATTTATAACGTCAGGTTTAAGTTCGGTTAAAAACGGTTCAAAAGAGGGTAAGAGCCATTTCTTGAAAAGTATTAAAGCCACTAACAAGAAAATTAGTCAGTAGGTACAAAATATGAAGATGGATATTTTACTGGTTCAAAGCCGGTTTTGAACAGGTTCAACAGTGGCTCAGAGCTTTTCTCCAGAAGTAATTTAAACCATGAGCTTGATTGTTGGTATGAAGATGGGGTATTTGGAGTTTGATATTTTACTGGTTCAGAAGCGGTTTCGAACAGTGGTTCAAAGCCACATATCAGAAGCTATTCAAGCTACGAAATTAAAATTTGGTAATTAGTATGATAATATGGAGTTGGATATTTGACTCGTTCAGAACCGGTTTCGAACCTGCCTAAAATTGATTCATAGCCCTACCTCAGAAGATATTTAATCTAAGAACTTGAATTTAGTCTCCAAATGAACTTGAAATTTGGTCTGAGGGTTAGCATTTTGGAGTTGCAACCGGTTCAAAGGTGGTTCAGAACCATTTCTCAGACTTAGATGAGTTAGAAACTTGAAATTTTGTAAATTTTTTGATACTAAGGAACTGAAAATTTTACCGGCTCAGAAATATTTTCGAACCAGTTCTAAAGTGGCAAGGACTTGCAGGTATAAAAATCAGAAAGGTCCTTCAAAAAATTAGATAGGCTCTTGTCTGAAGCTTTTTTGGGGTAACATAGTGTTGTATATAGAGTTTAAGTCAATTATAGTTATTTTTGAAGCAACCCTTTTTCCGATTGAGTGCAGTTCCAATATCGAGCTCTATTTAATCTCGGGCAAACTTACACCAAGCCGATTTCTATATCAAATCAAGTACGAATTTCGAGGTTAAGTCAATATAAGGCCTTCTTGATAAGATCCCACAAAGGGTAAGTGTAAGTGTGATTAAATTAGGTCTATATCGAGCTCAAATCAAGCTGTCTCGAGCTCAAGTCAATCTTGTTTGTACTTGGATTGACAAAATCTGGGATTAAATGACATTTGACATCATTTGGGACTTATTTATACCCGTATATCTCATATTTTGTTCTATGTCTGCAAAATACAAAAATCCATTTGGACTGGATATGTCTTTAATATCCTTTTTATCATCCAACGGAGCTGAAAATCATATAAAATTATCAAAATTTGTATGATTTTCAGCTCCGATTTTTATAAAATTATCAAAATTTTTATGATTTTCAGCTCCGATTTATCATTAAAGGGATATATTTAAGACAGAAACAGTCCAAATGGATACGAGAAATCATCCAAGTTATATTTTTGTTATCCTTTTCTTTCTCTGTAGGGCCAAAGTATTTGAAAATTTATATAAAATATTTTAAAACTGAATTAAGGAATTTTCAGTGAGGCCATCAAGCTTCCCGAACCACAAATATAAGCAGAAAACGATGCTCAAATACTAATAAATATCGGTTACTTAAAACGGTCGGAACTCCGATAAACTTTCCAAACCACCCTCCCTTACAATGTATATATATCCATCGAGATGAACGGCAACCTTCACACTGGGAATCTGGGCAACTAACAACAAATAACAAAACCTCAAATAAATTATGAGTTCCTTGGAACTTTCCTCCGAACTTGAGAGTTCAATTTGAAGGTTAATTACACCTGTTTGTATACATATACATAAATATGTGTGCTTGTGGAATGTTTTCGAGTTGTCAAAACATCAAATGGTATGTTCATTACCCATCACATAACCAATTGGTTTTGACAGTATTTAGGTTGGGGATATGTATTGTATATACAATCATTTCTGATTCTCAGTGTCAGACTAAATCTGCCAAATACCAAACTGAACATATCAATAATATTTGTGGTGAGTGAGAATTTGTGAATTATTTCTCATGTTGGTTTTTCTGCAATCGCGCGAAACGCTAACCTCGAGTCGTTACAATTTGTGCCTAATTTTCGAAATAAAAATTCGAAATTGTTCCACAAAGCAGCAATTAAACGATATATACAGCATACACCAGCATACATATATAAGCGAAATATAATTTCAGGACAAACAAAATTAGATAGAGCTGAATCAGGAGAAGCAGGAGGGTAATATGACTGGCGCGTGGGCGTTAAATGAAAATCGCTCACGACAACAACCAAGTCCAAGTTTATATGTTTTTTCGGTTACGCTCGGTGAATAATCTATTTGCACAAAAACATTTTGAACAAATCTTTGCTCTGTTCTCTCTCTCTCAAAAATACATAGAAGAGAAATAGGAGTGCTCTTGGTGGTATGAGTGCGTGGGTCGTACGGCCTCTGACCGTCAGCACTCACACACACACAGTTTATACATACCCCCACCGCCTGTATATAGGCAAATTGGAATTCCGAGCAATAATTCGCCAGCATTTGAAAATTTGTAAATCAGTTGCGTTCGGAATATTGAAAAATAAACAACAATCAAAGTCGAGCGAATCCACACGTCCTTCTTTAGTCTCCTTTTAGTGTAGCGATCTCCGAGAAGTGGCAGAAGAGAAGCGTTGATTTAAACGTCTAAAAGAAAGCAAGTTATATGCAAAATATTGAAACGTCATAACGAAATTCTGAACATTAGTACGAATTTTGTATAAAAAAAAAGAACTGTGATTTCGCCCCCTTACGTAACAGTTTTTCCTATAATCATTTTTCCACTGTTTTTCCACCCACCCCACTCAAAGGAGTTTAAATTTAACTGAAAACAAAATACACATACCAATATCAAAAATGGAGTACGTACAGTTCAAAAACGGATCACCTGTGTACTACAAGGAGCAGCCAGACCTCAATGAATGCATTCAATATCAAGTAAGCACAATAAATGAACTGTGGAAGCAAGTAAAAAAGCTTAAATAGGGGTCAAAAAAGTAATGCGTGACGCGTTACGCATGGAGCGGCATTTGTTTTTAAATGCTAAATTAGTTAATAAATCCTTAAATGTGACCTACTGGAAAAGTAAAGCTTGATATGTGACTTGAAAGTTGTAAAACAGCTATTAAAACAGTAAAATATCCCATAAAAATCAATGTTACATAAATGGCTATATGTTAAACAAAAGTTACGCGTGACGCGTAACGCTATATTGAACTTAAAGTACAACTATTGAAAGTTTTTAAACTTTTTGCTGTGTTTTGTAATCTATATGATAGAATTCTACAAACTTACAAAATATTTAAAATTATTCAGAGTCAATAAAATCTTAGTATTATTTTAGTATGTGTGATATTTGTGTGTAGAAAGATCATCCACATGGAATATATTCAAATATTCTTACATATATACGGCTAACTAAATGAAACCTACGCAAATGAGATATTCATATATATATGTATCATATACACACAGTCTAAAACGTAAATATAAATCTTATAAACAAATAATATAAGTCATATATACGTGTATGTGTATATAGATATAGATTTGATGTGTATTAAACATAGCGGAATGGAAAATTTGTATACCGATATATAAAATTTGCAATTATTTTCCCACAGAAAACAATCATCAAAGCTTCAGATTCCCTTCTAACAGGTGTATCCATATGTAACATCAAACATTTGTACTTGGAATTCAAGTTCAAACACAAATGTCCAAAAACTCAACTGACAGTGGAAATACATAAGTGGATTTTTACCTCTACTTTGTTCTTTCATACACTAAATCATAAAAAAAGCTTTGTTCTGTTCTACATAGAGCGAATATATGTATCTTATTTGGTATATGCTATATACATACATATAGTGGCTTATTATTCAAACATTTGTTCGCCATTCGTCAATATGCGTCGAAAGGCAACAACGTTCCTTTTCTTTTTAAACATATTTTTCATTGCGCTCATTTGCTGTGCTCAAAATGTAATTTATACCCTCCCAACGCTTTTTGTTTGGATATTTTTAGAGCCTCCCCCCACCTCGAGAGCGAAAGAGCGGTAGCAAAACAACAACAATAACTAAAAAAAAAAAAAAAAAATTCAGCAAAATAAATAAACAATATGGTTATAAATGAAATTAAAAGACAAAAACATTGGCGTTAATGTGGCTAATGATGAACCTCAGAAATGTTAAATTTTTCACAACTTTTGGCATTGTCTACAGGAACTGTGGCGCAGCGAAAGTGAATACAGCCAAAGGTGGTTCACTATAAAAGTGAAAAGATTAAGACATTGTTTTATATAGAACTGGGGCATATTCCTTTCATTTGAGTAGAATGGCCACATCAAACTGGCAAAAGTGAGCTTAACAAAAAGAACGAGCAAGAGCAACCGATTCTTGTGGAAGGGATAGAGACCACATCAATTTAGTTTTTTTAAAAAGTTTGTTCTTTACTTTTATTTATTATATTTAAGTAGTCAAAAATCAAAACAAAGCACTTTGCAGTGTGAACATAATTTTGGAAGGTTACTCAAATCTGGCCACACTGGGTTAAAAGAAAAGAGTTGCCACTTTTGGAATTTTTGTTTTGGCAGTTACTTTTTAGAAGTGTAGGCTAGAGTTATACGGTGAAGCAAACTTCATAAAGTTCTTGAAAAAGCTTGCTTTTGTAGAAAAGAGACTGGTTGTAGGTTAGCAGACTAGATTTACACGGTGAAGCAAACTATAAGAAGTTTTTGAAAAAGCTCATGCTTGTAGAAAAGCGGTGTAGAGGTGACAGTTGCAACTCTACACCCCTTTCACATAAACGAAAGGCTTTTATAAAAGCTTAACGAAATGTTACTTCACCGTGTAAGCCCCGTCTTAGTTGCTAAACCTATGTTTATGAAATTTTTATGTACTTACGCTTGTTATTCAAGCTCGAATTGATCCCAGTTTCAAGATTTTAGCTCGATAAACATATTTGATTTCGCCTTGAAATTGGCATCAGAACACTAAAGATTAAACTAAACTCAATTTTCCATCTCAGTATAATCAATCCGATTTTAAAAAAACCCTCCTACCAGTAAACAATGGCCGTATTCAGCAGAATAATTAGCTTCCTGTTCAATCAAACATTCTCTATGATACTTCGGATGAACTTTAGTGATACAAAATCATGATGGCCAATGTGACATATCGTGACAGAGAAGTATGTATAGATGTAGTATCTTTACCTTAATAAACATGGGTAATTCCATATTGATTATAAATATAAATAATATTTCCGCAAGGCTATTTAATTTTGAGGGAAGCCGAAGTTAGCTTTCCTCTCTTTCCATTTATTCTTCAAGTACAATTGATTACGAATCGTACTTAAAATTTCAGTTTTGAAGGTCAAGAGCAAATCAATTTTGTTTGTTTGAGGTAAACTCCTTCCATTTTTTGTGTAAGCTTTGCAAATATAAAGAAATGGTAGTCAATAAGACTTTGCTTATGACAAGGACATTAAAAATGTCAAAGGAGATCAGTTAACCGAAGTCTACACATCGCTCTTAATTCACTGACTTACTCCAAGACTGTCATACCTCAAAAAGCACGATTTTCGAGTTAAAGATGCAGAAATATTCGCTATATCGCCTTGTTCATATTTATATCTTTTATACTCTACCAGGGAAATGAGAATGAGTGACATATCTCAATTTGTGATGCAGGCGTTATTGTGCGAGGATTCTTAGGATGATTGTTCAAACATCCCATTTTCGATATGGTTTATTTTGAGTTATGACAGTCTTAAAGTAAGTGAGCGATATGTTGATATGGAGGGAGATGTGTGTTCGTATCTCGAGAGCAACTAAAGGCTAGTTAAAGCTATACCGCGAAAGGGCGATGGATTATTTCTATCAGCCAAACTAAACCATTATGTTGGTTTTAGCAACAAATGCTTTCCTTTCAAAAAGATCACCAATCGACTTTAAATAAGAATAACAATACAATACACAGCGTTGCAGTGCTTACATTTGGTTATTGTTATACTTCGTTAAAACTTTAAGCTTATAACATAAACCCCTACTAAAATCCTTCTCAAAAGATTACAAAACGAAACTTAAATTTATTTATAATTTGCGATTTACTTCTTGTAAATGAAAAGTCTCTGAATTCGTTTTTTTTCTTCTCAAATGTTGTTTAGTCAATTTCCTTAAATTTATGATAGCCATTAAAAACCTTAAAATTAAACATTTTCAATTAAAATGAAACCAAAAGCAAACAATTTCGAAAGTGACCCTCAAATGAAAATTTCAAAATATTTTTGTGCTTGCGCCAGCCACAAGAATTTTAAATTTAGATGAATACTTATTTTTGGTGAATCTCAAAAATTGCTGTCCCCCGTTTGTGTGTCAGCCAAGGTGAATGTGAGAAATGCGCAATTAAACGAATGAAATTATTTAAAATTAAAGGGATGCGGGGAAGCGGTCGTCACTTGCTTAGGCAGGCCGTGTCGCTGAGGATCGAAGCGATCAGTTGTTTGTCACTGAGTGCAGCATGTACTTCCTCCTCATCCCATTGCAGCACAATCTTGCTTAGACGCGGCTCTTTTTTGCGCATAATGCGTAAAATGCCACGCGTCTCTACCAGATCAACGGTGCCGGCAAACTCGGCTTGATCCAGGGCCAGGATGTTGCGTTTTGTGCAGACACGCCTATAGACCTCATGCAGACGACCCATGCTAATGTCCTTGTTGCGCTCATTGCGCAGCATCAATACCAAAGAGCAAAGCATCAGCTTTTGTTGAAGTGGGAAGGCGGCTTCGATGTCTTCTTCCAAATTTTGAGAGGCTCCATAGACCTTGTTCAAAACGGCTGCCACTTGGGTTATTTGAACGGGCTTAAGGGTGTCTGTGAGAGGGAGTTACATTAGTTACTTCATTTTAGCTCACTTCTAAATCGACTTACCCTCCTGCTGAGGCCTTTCCTGGCCCTCCAGCTGCAAGGCCTTCAAATTGAATTCCTTTTCACCAGCCTTCTTCTGCTGTTCGGCTATCTCCACCACCCGCCTGCCTATATCCAAGGCTCTTCTCACATCTCCACTCACCGCACTCACTTTGGCGGCCAGCAGTTGCAGTGTCACCGGTGGAAACACATCCAAAACCTCTGCCTCGGCCAGCCGCGACTTGAATATCTCCACTATCTGCTGCTTGGAATAGGGAGGAAAGTGCATCAGTCTTGGTTTTAGCTCACAGCGAGCATTCAAACGCATCAGCGCTCGATCCGTGAGATCCAAACTGTTGGCTATTCCCACCAGCAATATTTTAGCACCCGGTAGAGCAGGCCACTCAAAGATGGTATACAAAACCTCCTGTCTGGCCGTGCACAACTGATCAATCTCATCCAAAACCAATAATAACATGCGCTTGGCCGAGCGTAAATGTTTTTGTATGGCCTCCAGATGATCTCGTTCAGTACGGCCTTGTGGTTTCAGTTGCAGCTCGGAGCACAGCTTCTTGTAGACCGCTCCCACACTGGCTATGCTGGTGCAGTTGATGTACACACGTTGCAGACGCTTGGAGAACTCCGGATCACGCAGGAGTAGCGAAAGGCAAGCAGTTTTGCCTGTGCCCGGCTGACCAGACACATACAGACTACCCGACAGCTGCTGTTCCAGGTGACTGCTAAAGAATTCTCTTAGTTCCTCTAGCTGAGGCTCACGACCGGGCAGGTTTTGGGTCTCGGCGCTGTTCAAGACACGTCGTGCATTTTGGTATTTGTTCAGTCGAGGTGTGGGTGGGGGTGAGGATGACTCCTCGGCCTTTTCCTCCTGGCGTTCGTCTATGCTGAGTCTGTCCAAGAGACGTGTGGGACTGATCAAATGCTGAGGCAAGGGCTGTTTCTTGCGCTGTTTGGGCGGCGTGGAGGCATCCTGCTCCTCCTCCTCTTCCTCCTGCTGGCTATCCAGCAGCTCCGCCTCTTTCTGGGCCTGCTCCCGTTTAGCTGTCGCTGCACTTTTTGTGTTGGTCTTCTTGCTGCGTGGCGTCTTTGGCTCCGTCAGGGTCATCTTGTTGCTACAGCTGTTACGTTTGCCTTTGTCCATTTTATTCAACAGATTTCTGTTTTCGTTATTTTCTGAAATTACACTAATAACATCATCATCATCCTCGTCGCTATCGTCCAGTAGAATGGGTTTGGTCTGTCTTCTGTGCCAAATCTCGGAGCGTCGTGGCGTGGCGACTTTTGTTGTTGCTATTGCTGAGGCGGCCAGCGGCGAGTGCGGCCGCGGCGAAGGCATCGACTTGCTGATGCTGCTTAAACGCGTGGAGCGACGTACAGCAGCCATTGTACAGATTTTTTAAGTAATTTATTTAACTAAAGCTGCTAATACTAATTGTTGCTGCGTGCCACAGTCAAAGAAAGAGCGCGAAATGTTTTTCATTCAGGCGCAAACAGCTGTTGGCTTAGCCTAAGCTATGGTCACCCTAATCAGCCAAGTCATCGATAAGTTTGCTTGAGCGCCATTTTTGAATTTGTGTGCTTAGATTAAATTACTTACCCTGCTCGTCCGTCGGCCGTTGGGTAAAAATAAAAATACAAAAATTTTGCTGGATGCTGGCAATGGCCAAGCGCAGACGCTTACGTCAGCTTCTATTAATATTTGAGTTATTTTTAAAGTATATAGACGAGAGAGAGAGCGGGCGCGGCGCGCACACATTAAATGGAAATTTTTTGGTAAATAAAGTTTATACACACACACACTCACACACAACACAGGCACAGGCAATGATCTAGATTTATTTAGATATGTTTTGGATGATTTTTTTTGGGTGGGTTTTTGGCTTAAACAAACTCTTAAACGATTTTTTTAAATTCCAGCCCTACCGAACAACTCCACTGGTCTTGCCCGGTGCTAAAGTGAAAAAGGATGCTCCCAGCACAGACTCCTACTTGAGACACTACCCAAATCCGGCTGTGCGCGCCCATCCAGGACACGACTACCATGACAGTATCATGAAGCAACGTGTGGCCGATACCATGTTGCACAAGGTTGTTGGCCAGGATGCCGACACTGGCAGAGTAAGTATCCTTTTGCTGACTTATAAAACAAACAAACCACAAATGTGGTCAAAAGTGAAGCATACTTTTCAGCGGTTGAGAATAAGACATTTTTAAGGGTAACAACTAGAGATGGGCGGAAAATAAAAAACTACGAAATATTAGAAAAAATAATAATAAAATAATAAATAATGCCGAAGTTTTTATACCCTTGCAAGTGCTCGCTTAAATATTTTCAAAAAATACTCTTTTTCCCATTTTCCGACCGATCGTTCGTATGGGAGCTATATGATATAGTCATCCGATTTGGCCAAAAATTTTTAAAATTATGTAAAAGCATCTAAAACAAACAAATATAAAATTGCAGGATGCTACCATTAAAAACAAAAAAGTTTTTCCAACTAAGACTGCTTTTCAGACCTATCTTTTGTATGCCAGCTATACCATATAGTTGTCCGATTTTAATAAAACTTGGCAGAATTTTAAAAAAACATAGAAAACTTACGATTACAAAGTTTGGAGACGTTTCCATTAAAACGAAAAAAGTTTTTCTCACTAAAACTAGTTTTCCGACCGATTATTCCTATGGGCGCTATGAGATATAGTCATCCGATCCAGTCGGTTCCGACTTATTAGTAGTGTGCAGCAAAAAGAAAACTCTGTGCGAAATTTCAGCTCGATAGCTTTAAAACTGAGAGACTAGTTCGCGTAGATACAGCTCAATCGACTCAGCTCGTCACCCTGATCAAGAATATATATAGTTTATGGGGTCGGAAATGAATGGGCAACATTATATTACCCTTTGCAAGGGTATAATGAATGGGGTTTGGCCAATCAGCAGCCACATTTAGTAGAACTTCTTGATACGGGATCATTGATAGTATGACGCAATATAGAATTCAACCCTAGAAAGCCATTGGCAATAAAGTCTCAACATACCAAACAGTATCTCAAATATATATCCTTTCAATCTCCAATTCAGGTCTTCCACAAGCAGTTCAACTCGCCCATCGGTCTCTACTCTAACCACAACATTGAGGACACCATCAGAACCACAGTTCCGTAAGTTGCAACTAAGAAATTTACCACTTGGAAACCTACTCATGCTATTCGAAAAGAATAAAAAAAAACCCAACACTAATCAATTAAATATTTTGGATTACGCTTGTTAAACGAATTGAAGTTCAAAAAACTATTTTTTTTTTTTTGGGAAATAATAAAATTGCGTAGATTTTTGTGCCAATTTGAAGCAGCTTTGATTTTTTCGAAAATGCGCCTAGTTAAGCTTGAAACAAAATTAAGCCAGATATGATTTAAGCCAGCAAAGAACTACAATAATCCACTAAAACCTAAATGAAAATCGAAAATCAAAATTACTAACCAAAGAAAACGCACACACACACACACAGCAGACACATACAAAAAACACCCCTTAGATGTTGTATGTCTATATTTATCTTTACATAAGTATATATATATCTATATATTTTATGTATATTGTTGTAGCTTTGCCACAAGCGATAGCTATCGCTTGAAGGAAAGTCCTTTGCATCGTCCTTTGCCAACAAAACTTGACGGGTAAAAGTAAAATCATCTAGCCTGATTTCTATTATTATTTATTGATTGATTGATTGAAGATCTTGACTTTGAGGCATATTGAAAACCGGAATGTTGACTATGTTTCCCCCACATTAACCGTTTATTGTTGTATCCCCGAACCGCAACAACTGCAACCTATGTAAAGTCTCTAAAAACTTGTAGATGTGGGAGGTTTCAGAAATAGCTTACATCCGAAATTCGATTCAATTATTAGATCAAATTTGTAAGATTTCTGAAACTCCTTATGAACACACACAACTTAAACGCCCACAACAGCACAACAGAAAACACACGATACAAGTTGAAAATCCTTTCCTGCATGTGCACCGCTGTTTGTATACTATATTATATACTTTATCTGTATATTTATGTTCTTTACTTCAAACCAGAGTCTTCATATTGCAAAGAAAACCTCGAACGCTGTGAGTTGTAATATGGGAGATATTTCCTTGTATATATGTATGTACGTATGTAGCCAATTTTTTTTTAGTCCTTCTAATTTCCGGAACTATCAGAGTACTGTTGTGCTTAGCTCAGAGCTGCGCACCTAAAATTATAATTTATAGATATTATATTTCTCAAAAGTGCCGGTCAGCTAACCACCAGTCAAATTTGTTGCTAGTGATGACAAGCGGTTAAGTCATTTGGATATGGAGATATCGATAAATCCATACAGTGTGACCAGACACTATCAACGAATTAGGTATTAAAGGAATTATGCATTTGCTCTTCGACAACAATGCATGATTCCTGGTAACCATACTAATCATTATAAATTGAATCGCAGCTGATTTTTTGGTGAAGACACTTGATCCCTAATCCTAGCGGTTAAAACTTGACCGAAGGGTAAGCTACAATTAAATTTGTTCCTCCGGTTAAGCCAAACACAGCATGAGACACTCAAATTTGGCTAACCTGACGGTGAAGTTGAATAACAGGATATTGAGAAAGTGATATTTGAATATGTAATGGACTTTAAATTTCCTTTTATATTTTATTTTTATATTTTAAGCCTATGTACAGCTTAGCAAAACTATTTTGATTTTAAAATTTATAAAATCCCTTACAACATTTGATAAAAAATTGAAAACAATTCTGTATATATAAACAATATACTAGTTCAACTTAAAGGTTAATTATGTGAGATGAATCTTCATTTAGTCTTGAAAATGGATGACTTTTCCTTACATCGGGACTGACCAAGCCCAAAAAAAAAAACATTCTAAGTACCAATAATTGTGTATCACCATGTAGCTTGCAAGAAAAATACTTCCACATAACGAATTTTTATCGAGTCGGGAAATTAATCATCTTTAGCATGCCAAAAACCACCCTCTGAAGGCCAAGTTGAAAAAGATGTGGCTAATGACTTATCTTTAAGTCTGCCATATAGTAACCAGTCTAAAGTGTATGCACCATCTAAAAAAATCCATCTTAAGACAAAAGCTAAAGCAAAATTTTCTAAATCTGGCTGCAACTCCGACCAATAAAGATCTAGATCAATAAAATGCTACGTACTTAAAAGGTTGAATCATACTACATTTTGATACCAAAGGTACACGGAATATATTAAATTAGTGCAACAGCCAGAAGAAAGCATCTCTGACATCATTAAGGATAACAATTCTTGATCAGCATTAACAGCCATGTCCGCGTGTCAATTCGTAAGAACAAACAGATTTTAGGGATAGAGGTGTGACATGTAATATCTCTTTATAGAATTTTGAATCATTTTCTAGCTCTAAAGTTTTCGAAACTCTGATGTAGTCTCAGGCATACATATGTGGTTCACTAAATGGCAAAGGTGGCGCAAAAAAAAAAAAAAAGGGGAAAGGTATTTCCCCCACCGGTAATCCATATGTGTAACAATCACGCCTAACAACAACCCACCAACAACACCATAAACTTTAAACATATTATTTATAGCTTTTAGACATAATACTTTGTGGAACATAGCTGCACGATTAATGTTAGAATTTTCATCGATCTATCTTTCCTGGAACAAAAACGTAAAATACTGGAGCAACAAAAACAAAAAGACCAACTTGAAAAGCAACAACGCCAACAACGTCAGCAGCAGCTGCAACTACTCTATCAACAAAATAAATGATGATCAAAATGAAAAAAACAAAACAATTTAAATAGACACTTGAATTCCCTGTCCTATGCCGCCCACTGATACACTCCCCCCTCCTAGTTTCCCCTTTTATGAAAATGAGTTCCTATTCGACTAATTCCAAAATATTAAAAAAATAAATAAGACTTTTGTGTGGCTCTCCCCTGTATTAACCCACTTTTGGCTTATTCTAATCCTTGCCCTAAAACACACATTTTGTTATGCAGTTCTGTTAAACGATTATTACTTATAATAATAATATTTCTAGGTTTTAAGTTAATTTGTTAATTAATTTTTACAAAAAAAAATTGTTTAAAAAACGTTTCGAAGACAACGAGAACAAGAAGCTACTACAAGAACAACAACAACAACAACAACTGAAAACAAAATAATTCTAACGTATTTTGTGCACATCCTGTTTTCTCTTTTTCTATTCTCTCACTACTCTGTCTCACGCTACTCAACCGATGTAAAAACAAAATATCAATCAAAACCAAACCCAACAACAACAAAAATCTTTTTTCGAATTTGAATTAAACCAATAACACTTAAAAAAAACTAAATGAACAAATCCAAAAAATGGCGCTTTCAACGATCTCAAATGAAATGAAAATCTCAAAATAAACCAAAAGCTATAAGAAAACTGTCCAATACGATCCAAGGAACAGCGATACCTACAGAGCGATTCAAGAAGAGGGCGGCTACAGCAACTATGGCCAGGCCCATCCACAGGAAGTAACCATACCTGTGCAGACTAGGCTCTATCAGCCGAATAGATTGGTTCCAGGAAAGGTAAGATCGTGCGAAACAATGAAACACCAAAATGGGAAATCAAACAAGATCGCTCGATTCTCAAGCTCATAATCGTACTCTGTGTGTAAATACCACTCTCTCTCTCTCTCTTTATCTATCTATCTATCTGTCTCTCTAAATCATGTACAGTCGTGTCCAATATAAAATGTTAGTCCTTGTCTATGCTCTAGAATGCCAAGCGCCGCTTAGGTGAAGTTAATTTTTGTGCTGTAATGATTACTAACTGAATTTTCAAACCAATAACTGCAAGTCGTACGTACACACATCCGTATGTAACTCATCTCTCTGTATATTTTCCAAAATGAAATCCACATCATGCAAAACAATATTATTTTTTTTTTTTGGCTCGCTCATAACATAACATTAAAAATATAACACAGCATTTTGGGCATTAAAGAAGATTTACTTGAAATAGGCAAATGATTAAGCCACTATTCTTTTTTCTCTCCCTCTCTCTTCACTTTGCGTATCTCCTCAGAAACCAGCATCAGCGCCAGTATCCCGGCCGCCGTACAATGTAAGTATAATCTATGTATGTGGGATCATTGTTGGTTAGGGTTTTTAAGACCCCAGTTTGGAATACAATACTGTTTTGAGAGCTAACACAACCGAATTCTGCTGAAATCGGAATGGGATGGTGTTTTTTTTTTAAGAAAACAGTTTGATAACGTGTTCCAATTGTCCAATTCTGTGGAAATCAGAATGGAATAGTAATACTACTTTAAGAAAACGATTCGATAACGCACTTTTAATGTTTATTCATGTTTCCATTGTCGAAAGTTCTATTTCTATTAGTGTTTTAAAACTTGACACGATGCAATAATTTGGGCATTATCTATTTCGATGAGAGGACCATGTATGGAACTAAGTAGTTAAGTGTATAATGCCAATTAGGAGTTATTATCATGTAGATTTCGCTGTTTGAATTATACATTGACGAGTTAGTTTTCGAAATCGATTTTCTTAAAGATGGAACAACGAAATAGATCAAAGTTTAGGTGCGTTATTAGTTCCTTGAATCACGCTTCTGATAATTTGGTAGCTATTTTATTAAATTTACTTTTCTGTAACAAAAATTGAGACAGATTTTTATAATCAGTAATGATTATGTCAATGTAACAAACCGAAACCATAGCGTTCGATTCCTTATTGCTTTCTCCCTCTATTTACTAACCCCTTTCCCCCTCTCCTTATTCCCCCCAGGTGGTAAACACTCACGATGAGAACATACGCCAAAGCGGTTCTTTCAATCGTCTGATGTACAGCGTTGTTGGTGCCACTGATTACTAGAAACTGCTACTGAAACAACAACAACAACCACAACAACAACTACAACAATCAACAAACAACAACAACAACACCCTTTCGTTGGTTCAACACATCTGTAGCCAGTTTAACTCCTAACCTATTTAGCGGATTTTTATGAAATTCTGTTTAACTTATTCAATAAATTCTATAAAATCAACCCAAAAAAAACAAACGACAAACAAAAAAAACTAACCAGCTTAATGACGAATCGGCTTTGGAAAATGATCGGAATTGAAATAAATCTTATGATATTATACAAACATATGTTATCTCTGTCTCCATATGCAATAGCAAATACTTAATTTATTAATAAAGAAAACATTTTAATTTATTTGATTTATATTTTATTGTTCAATGTTGATTTTACATATGTCAACAGCGAGTGGTTCTAGTCATTGAATGTAATAACGATTTATAGATGAATAAAGCTTGTAGAAAATTTTACATTTTAAAATTTTCTGAAAACTATTTTGATTGAGAATATTGCAAAATTAATTTGAAATAAAAAAGTATATCAAGCCACTGCTCCGAAGTTTTTATGTACTACTGAATGATTTATTTTATGATTATTGAAAAGCTGTGTCATGTGTATTAGCATAGTCTACTGATGACGGAACCGATTATGAATCACAAAGCTTTCGAGAGATGCAACTATATATGACGCTATAAAAAGTTATGAGAAAAGTGTACAATGCTTTAAACCTTTAATACGCGTAATAAGAAACCGATCCGGGGGGTTCCTGTGCTTATTAGGTACATAGTTCTCAGAAAACCTCTACTTTCAGAAAAAATTGATATAAGCTTTTGATCAGAAGAACGCGCCCAGTTTACTAAGCTATGTGGATGGACAGGATGGACAATGGACAGGTTCAAACTTGGATATTATTGCTTACTTCTCAATGGTATGGTATGTGACGCCGTCTTGTTGAAACCACATGTTAACCAAGCCCAATTCTTCCATGTTGGATTAAAAAAAAGTTATAATGTTGACTCACAGCTGAGTCATAAAACCCATAGCTTCTAGATTGCAATAAATTAAAGAACAGTTCTTGATATACACATATACTTCAGGGCTGTACAATTATATTTATTGAAATCTCCCTCAGAGATCTTTCTACATCACTTCAACATCGACCTGCCCTTATTGAAAGTTGCATGTCAACAGCACCTAAAGTGTTGCTTTCATCACTATTTTCAACAGTCAGTTCTACCTCATTTGTCAAAATAGATGAACCACATTTATTGTCCCACTTCTAGTCACAAAAAGACAGCCCACAAAAACTCTTTGCATAACATGACACTGCAAATATAATCAATCCATAATCAATCATTCAATCAATTATACATATTTAAATCGAAATTGTGCATAAATTTGACGTTAATTTGAATGGAAATAAGTCGCTTGTGTGGTGTGTGCGCCGCATAACAATTGTCGGTTACACATTATGCACTTTCACTTCAGGGCAAAAAGTAAGCCACCACAAGTTTTATGCTGTCGCTAGATATGACCTTGTCAAGTCATCATCATTACAGAAAAAAAAAAAAACAGAAGAAAAATCCTCCATGCAAATTTGGGGCGTATCGCTCAGATGGCGGCGGCGGCGGCAGCGGCCCCCCAGGGCAACAATGCGCTTAAGTAATTGTAATCGCATCAACGACTACAAATATCAAATTTTGTGTTGAATGCAGGCAAAAGAGGGAGGGTGGTGTTTTTTTTATTTTTTATTGAGGTTTAATGGTACTCAATGTACGTGCGATCGCATGGCAACTGATCTGTTATAAAGGGCTTAAAATGCAAAAGATTTGGCAATCGACGGCAAAACAAAGATCGTTGGCGTCGAGCTATTCAACCGCAACGTGGTCGTCGCAAATGAGATACACACATACTTGGAAGGGAAGTTTGATAAGTTTGGGACTATTTTGACAAACGATTGAGATATAAAGGCATTTTTTTAAACAATTTAAATGATATAATATATGATTTTCTATAGTTTCTCTAAAAATTCCCTACAAAGAAATTCTAGAAATTTTAAAAACGATAGAAAAACGTTGAGTCATAAAATAAATATATAATATTATATTAAGTTCATTTTTTACTTAAAGCAATCAATAAACTTTTACTCTTAGCACTCAAAGTTCTTACCTTGGTCTTTTAAAGCGCCACTTCTAGATTTAATAACAGCTCGAGCCATATTTGAGTATAAGTCGGGACTGATTTAAGCATATGATGGGACTGATCTGAAAGCACAAAGAAATGGAACCAAGTTAAGAAAGGGGTACGTTTGGTTTCAGATCAAAGAAGATAAAATTTTGTATATTATTGTCTTATAGTAAGTATTTTTTAGGTTTTAATTTAGTTTTAAAGTTCTTTATCCAGGCATTATTCGTTCTAAAACTGAGAACACAAAGGACCTAATAGTCGAATATTGAGCTCTAAAAATTGTGAAATCAATTCTGAATTCTGGAAAACTTAACATTTCTAAACTGTTCTTGAAATCGAAAATTTAAATATTTAAGAAATCACTCTTGAATAACGCATTAAGTTCTTAAATCAAGATTTTCTTAGCTCTTTGAACTTTTGAAGTTAAACATTTTTGTCGTATGCTAAATTACCTTATTTTTTGCTCAGTGTATTTATAAAGCTTTCAATTGGTTTGGGAAATATTTCTAAAAGCGTTCTTGAATAAAGAATTTCGTACTTAAATCAAGAAGTTCCTAACTTATTAAACTTAGGAAATTAAAATATTTTTGTCGTATAATAAATTACTTGATTTTTTGCTCAAAAACGCTCAGAAAACGCTCTTGTATAAAGAATTTCGTTCTTGAAACAAGAAATTCCTGAACTTTTGAAATTAAAGTATATATTTGTCGAATACTAAATAAATTACTTTAAATTTACAGATCTTATAGTTGGTTTCGAAGAAATTTTATGCAAAACAAAGGTAATGGGAATTGCATTTTCTTCAAAATTTGCGAGGTTGTCAGTGGTCTATGTTTTCAGCCACCAACTTATCAAGCCGCCCTCTTACCTACAATAGTACAATGATAGTGTTGTTGTTGTTGCTGTTGAGTTTTTAAGCGATTTGGGTCAAACTGTATGAAACAATAGTCGTATGCACTTGTTGGTTTCAGTTCAATAAATTTTGACATGGGCGAAGTCTTTTAATCGCATTGACCTCAAGAATGTGAACCCTTCCCCCCAATCAAGAGTTTGGATGATTAGTAAAGATGGATTATCTAATGGGTATGCAACAACAACCGCAACAACAACAACAACAACAACAATAATTGCACAAAAGCACATTACGTTGCATGTTGAAGAGCCCAAACCAAAGAAAATTTACAATTTACATTTTACATTAAGGGGAATTGCATGGCTGGAAAACTTTTTATTTTCGTTTTCTTGCAACACACAAAAATGATCAAGTGAAATGACAAATTCGTGAAAGTTTTCCAACGCCCCAGTATCAATCAGCTGATGGGGGCTAACAGCCACTTGAAATGTTAACTAACATTACGGTACAGTAGCATCGTTCGATGTATGCAAAGTGACCAAAAGCGGTAAGTAGACCAGCAAATTTAATCCAAAAATAATAATAAACAATGCTGGCAAGGCTCTCCCCCCCAATCCATGATATAATGGCAACGGAAATGCCCCCCGCAAACAGCTGTTGTAAATCAAAAAAGAGGCTAGAGCCAGCCGAAAAGGCCAGAGCGCGCGAGAGAGAGAGAGAGAGAGGAGCGCGCCAACGCGGTCGCCAAGCTCAACTTCATCGATATAAAAGTGCAATTTGGTATCCCAGCCACCACAGATACTTTTGTGGCTTTCAAGTGGGTTGAGTGCGCGAGTTTCGTCTGAAAACGGTCTAACGGTAAAGTGAAGTGTTAACCATGCAACAATATTTGCTTGTGGTGGCCACGGTCGCAATTTGCGGCATTGCTCAAGCGCAACAGGGCGTCGATCCCGCCTACTTGCGGCAATACTACCAACAACTGCAACACCAGCAGCAGCATCAAGCCCAGCCCGCGGAAGGTACACCCATTTATGAGCAGAACTCCGAGCAGTCGCAACAATATGTGAATGCAGGTCAGCAGATCCGTCTCAAGGATACGGTGGCGGAGCAGATACGTGTGCAGCATCAGCAGCAGCAGCAGGGATATGTGGCGCCGGCAGTAAGAGACTATCAGCATCAGCCGCAGGTGGGTGGCAAGTAATGAAATCCTAACATCCCCCTCTTCAATCTCCCGTCTCTCAGTATCAGGCTCAGCCTCAACAGTCGGTCTATCGCCAGCCAGTGCAGTCTAACCCAGCCCAACCACCCAGACGTGTCCAACAGCCCAGCTATCAGTCGTCTGCCTCCCTGCTGGGCAAAGGACAACACAAGCTAACACAGCAGCAACAACAAGAGGAGGAGGACCAATACGATGATGTAAGTGTTTTTAAACTTTTAAGCCATAACGAGTTCGACTTTCGCGCACTTTCGTTTTCGTTCGCTTCAGTGCAGCCGCCAAACGGCCGGGCCAACATAATTACAATTGAAGCATGCACAGGCGGTAGAGTTCATTAACCACACAGCCTCACTCGTAGCCAAGTTGGAGCATTCGGCTGCCTCCACTTGGCCATGGCCATATGTGTGTTTGCATTGTGTGCACATTGGCCTCTCTATGGCCATTCCAGCCAAGTCAAGTAAACGTGTATAGCCATTTGATGCGGAAACTGTTGATATCCGTTGCCGAATTAACTATAATCCCCATTTGTTGTTTCTTTTTTTTTTTGGCCAAAAACAAAAACAACAGAAACCACAAGCCAGACACAACTCTGGGAACCAGCATCTAATTGATTTATAAGTAATTTCGGCTTGGCTTGCAACCTGACTTTGAGTCTAACCGCAGATTTGGCTTCATATTTTAACAGACTTTTCCCAAATTCAATCCATGCGGTTCGTGTCCGCCACACTTTTGTGGTTCCGGCTTGCAGTGCAGTGCAGGTTTTATAGGTCGGTTTGAACCCAGATTTTGTTTTATTGATTGATTTATTTTTCCCACCAATATTGGGGAAACAAAAGCTTTTTATTATTTTATAGCTTCTTTGAAAGAGAAACTCTTATCCAAGAAAACCAGCTCTATTTCATCAAAGTAGGCTATCTTATCTCAATACTTAAGCTGTATCTTCACTTGTAGAGATCACATCTCACATCAGTTTAAAAAAAAGAGATGCAGCTTCTGATATATTTTTGTACTTCCCAGATCGACTCTTACGCTTGTCTTATATCTGATTTGAGAAATTTTCATAAGAAATCCGAAATCTGATCAGATATCTGATTTGAGAAACTTTTATAAGAAATCAGACAAGTGAAAATACTATGTAAAAAGGGTATACCAAAGTATACAAGCACTTTAGGCAGAAGGAAGCATCACCGACCCCACACTCAAAAAAATAAAAACAATCCGAAACGGGATTAAAAACGGGGTGATCCCGTATATTCTTAAGCTGATCCCGGAAAAAGATTGATTTTACTTTCACTGTTTTTATTTTGATCCCGAAAAACAGGATCACTTCAATCATGTTCCGGGATCACCCCGTTTTCAATACCGATTTCGGATTTTTGTTTTCTGTGTATCTATATTCTTGATCAGCATCAACACCCGAGTCGATCTAGCTCTGTCCTTTTGTCTGTCACCTATGGATTTTAAACCTACATTTATGAGTTCTTCTCTTTTAGGAGTTTTGTTCGCTTTTCGGCAAAATGAAAATCTCTTAAAATTATTAAAATTTTAATTTTTAATTAATTGAATTTAATTTTTCACGTATTTGGAACTGTTTTGTTCAGGGCTAAATTCAGAACTGAGCAGTAGGCATAAGAGAGTTTATGCCTGAATACATGACTGATTACCTCCCATGAAACTCAGCCATGTTCTCACCCAGTTCTAAAATCATGCCTAAAATCAGCTAAGTAAGAAGGACAATTTTTTTAAGTAAACTCATGGCTGAACCTCACATAGGGGAGGCTATGAATTCCTTTCAACCTTTTTATTTTAGAGCTGATTCAGCTTTAATTCAGTAAAGGGCCCAACTGAAACGATGTTTTATAAACTTCTTTCTTCATTTGATTTGATTTTAAGTTTATGAACGAAAAATAAGTTCAAAATCATGATCAAATGTATGGAAAGTTTAACATTTCAAATTGACACTAATAATAATAAAAATTCGACAATATTTTATTGTCGAGTTTAGCTTTAACCCTTCCCCTTTTTCAGCTTCCCTTATAGATTTTTCATTGATATTATAGATTTTTAATTCGATTGGTTTTGATTTTCAATGAGAATGAAGATTCTGGTACTGATGACTCTTAGAGTTTCACAGGGTTAAGGATTAAGAAGTCAAATTAATCTTACTCTTCTTGTCATCGCCAACTGCTATTGAATTGAATTTAAACTTTACAGGATTTTGTTTTGAGAGTATTGTTTTTAGTCAAATTCAGCTGTTTAAATCTTAACAGAAATAGAACAGGAATCGATAAAATTTATAAGATGTCAATTGAAATGTTCACTTCAAGTATATGAAACGACTATCACTTATACAAGAGCTTTTTATGTATTTTATTTTGATAGTCTTTGACTGTTTTAGATGGATTCTGTAAACTCTCTTATTCTATTCGTATTTTTACTCCAATTTAACGAATTTTTAACAATTTTTTACTCAACAAGCCCGAAAACTGAGTGTTTGTTAGCTCTCACATTAGAATTCCAAAATAAATTCTTATTTGTCAATAGTTTAAGAATGGAATACTTAATGTTGGATGTCTAATTTTCAATTATGATATAATAGTTGGAGATCAGATCTCATAAAAGTAACTCTCTTCTTATTCCTCATAGAGGAGTATCAGATTTCTGCTAAATGTTTACATGGATCTTCTGGATTTTGACCAAGAATCAACCAAACTGAATCAAACAACAAGAACTAAACTGAAAACATATTGTTGCTCTGTGGAAATACACTTGCTACCAAAAATTTTAAAGAAGACATACGTCAAGGTTTTAGAGGGTTCCAGTGATTGCATTTGTATCAAACTCAGGAAACTTTATATAATAAATAAACTGAAAAAGAAAGACACCAATTTATTGTGGAAAATTCAGTATATCTGGCAGTACTTTGAGGGCTGTTGTGCTGCAGGGGATAGTGTGTAAAGAGGTTGTGGGTTTGGTACCAAAAATTTGTACAAAATCGGTCATCTTCACCAGCTATGTGTTAGGTAAGCTTCTTAAACTTAGCCGTTCAGTAGCAGATTTTAATTTGAGGTACCGCATATAAGCCAAAAGACTAATTTCACTTCGACAAGCATGTTTTTATATAAATTAATTATATATTTATGTAAAAAGCACTCAGCACAAGTCCACTTAATCCCCGCTCATAAATAAACCACACACAATTAGCATATTAATAAAAGTGGACAATTTTTATGACCCAGTTACATTACACACTAGGCCCATAAAATGTCTATACGTTTAATCGCAACATTCTTGTACAATCACTTTCAAATGCGACCCATATACCCCAATCCCCAATGCATCAGTCGTGCAAAATGGACATTAGAACCGGCTTGCAAACTGGCTTCGCCGTTTGCCTTTCCAATTTTATTATTATTGTGTTTGTCTCTTTTGCCTGTTGGACACAAGAATGGACTTAGACGTTAGACACGCCTTGGGCGACGTTTCTGGTTGGTTACCTTAACCCAGTTGGGAGAACTGTGGGATTGTTTTTTTTTTTTTTTTTAGCAGCACGATTGAAGGTCTTGGTGGTGGTGGCATCCTCAGTGCACTGCAGTTGCAACCTTGTGCATAAATTATGCTACGCCTTGGGGGAGGCGGCGAAACGGTTTCGCTTAAATGATTTGTTTATCGCCTGGTTGCATAACCAAGACATCACACACCATCGATACGGTGCACTAGCGCTTTGATATCGTGCGCCTGGGCCATTAAAAATATGCAAGCTAGTCCAAAAATTGCTTTCACTTGTGCGTGATCTACAGACAGCTGGAAGGAGATGGAGGCCCACGCATGGTGGTGGCTGTTGGGGTGATGTAATCGTTGCAATGCAGCTTGGACACGTTACTGCCACAAAACTGGGTCAACACAATGACTTACGCATTTGAAATTACAATTACAAGTACATATTTGCATTTTTCTTTCCCCCTCTCTCTCTCTCTCTCCATTTGTCGCAGGCCAACTCCTCATACCAGTTTGGCTTTGATGTGAAAGACGATGAGTTTACCAACTATCAGAATCGCAAAGAGGTACGCGATGGTGGGGTCATTAAGGGCAGCTACTCGGTGGTGGATTCGGATGGTTTTATACGCACAGTTAAGTATACCGCGGATCCCAAGGAGGGTTTCAAGGCGGAGGTAATACGCGAACCCACCGATATTGTGGTGAAGATACCCACACCACCTCCACCCACGCAATTGCTGCGCGCCGGTGCTCATAAGGCGCAATCGGAGTACAGCTCCGGAAAGCAGCAATATCAACAGCAGCAGCAACAGCAGCAGCAGCACCAGCCACATCAGCAATATCATCAATATCAGTAAATGTGGCGAAAGTTTGAATTGATACTCAATGATTATATTTACTCTTGAAAGTTCCGCAAGTCCATGTAGTTTGTAAATATGCCCCCAAATGCAAAAGGGCAGAGATATCAGATAAAACTATGCTATATATATCATGTTCATTTAGTTTGTAGATGATCCGTAAAACCGACATACTTTGGCAGACATTTTTGTCTTTAGAATATTAAATTAAACATTTTTTATAAAGTTGGAGTTTTAATGGGGCAAATGGATCAATCTCGATCAATTGATTTTCACTTTGTAATTTGTTTTATTAAAAGTTATGTCAGACCCCGCGCTTGCACCCTTCCAAGAGACAGCCAGCGAGGAGACTCGTTCGTCCAGTTGCTGACAAAGGCCATCATCTAATGTGGAAGTTCTCACAATATTCGTGGTCACCCAAGACACACCAAATTCGGACTATACCGGTCAAACCGGTTACTTCTTCTCTTGGGAACACTGAAACTCACGCCACAGCAATCGCAATCATGGCAAGCAATAGTGTCCTTTTGCAATGTCCTTGCATAAATTAGTAAGCAGTGTGAGAACCCAGCGAGCCAAAGGGTAATGCAGCTCTAAGATGATGTGGATGATGATGACCTTATCGTCGCCCAGCAAGCGAACCGGTTCTGGACACTCACCGACTGACTGGCTGACAGCTTGAGTCAAAGGCAACTGAATTTACATTGATCCCTTCCTCACATGTCTCTTGGTCAGCTGTGAATCATCTTTGGGCATAAGAACAAAAACACACAACACAACTGGACACTGCTGTCCCGTGTAAAAGTTGTGTCATTTGTAAGCTATGCAAATGAGTGCCACAGCCCTTGAGGTCAAAGACTCACACAGAGAGATAAGACCCGCTGCTGCATCATCAACCCTTTCTGCCTTCTAGACACCGCATTTGCATATGACCCGCATTTGTGTTGTTGTCTGATGGACTGTCTTGTAACCAAGTGTAACTATGCAGGACACTTTGGGTCATTGCCCAAAACCAGTTTTTTTTGGCTAAAGGATAGCCAGTGGGCCAAAGCCAACCCAAAAAAAGAGACTTGTGTAACCGGACAGTCCACTTTTTAGAGCAGCGTGAGAAATTTTTGGTGTCCTCCAGTGCTGACCTAAGACAAGAATGAGTTGGCTAGACACATCACTTTCTTATGCAAATTAACGAATACACAAATTTCACGCCAATTCATTGCCTTTAAATAAATAATACGCCAAAATTATGAAAAGTCACGATTTTATATGAGCGGTTAAGAAAGAAGGGGAGGGGGGGAAAATGTACAGAAATAAATGTTGAACATTGTTTTTAGAGTTTTCCCTGCGCCAAATTCCAACGATGTTCACCATAACCGCCCTTGCGATCAGTCCAAATTACCTGGAAGAGGGAAAAGTGAATTCAAAGAAAAAGATTTGAAAGTTCTTTAAAAAACGAAACATTGATCTTATAAAAGGATATACAAGGATGGCTTTTAAACAAGAATATTATCTTCTTATTTAAGACACACTAAACAGGGCAGGGGGTGTGGTGCAGCGGGTAGTGTGTGTGCCTGTCGTGGTCGTGGGATCGATCACTCCACAATCCTTAAAGATATTTCTTTAAAAACTTTCAATCCCGAGTTTCCTTCACTAGCTATTGTCGAAAGCTTTAAAGTAACTAGCCAATCTTTCAAACTTTGAACTTCGTTCGGTAGTTGCCTTTCTCTTGTGTGAAAAGAAGACGCACACAAGACAACATATTGTGAAAAGCGCAGATCTTGGCCTTTTGGGTTGCTGTTTAAGTTCAAATAAATATATATGAAACTGCGTATGAAGCGAGTAATCCTATCAGCTCAAAGAACCGAATGTGATTCTTCGTCTTTTTGAATACAAATTAAGATTTAAAACTGTTTGAATGTTTTTTATCCTAATTCTAAACCGAAATCCTACTAAACATTGCTTATTAAACATCCGACTCGAAGGACCTTCTGGGATTCTGCGCCTTTGATGGTTTAAATAAAGTTTTGAACCTATTTGAATGCCTTTTAAAAAAGTTTGATCCGACCTACCCTACCAAAATTGGTATACAGAATATCCTTTTGGAATTCTTTGCTCTTTTGAACTCTAATAGAGACTTAGAGCTATTTGACTTTTTTAAGTCAAAATGTTCAACCGAAACTCTACAAACCATTCATTTTCGGATCGAAGGACCATTTGAAATGCATCCTACTGATCAGTTCCATCCAACTGATCAGTTTCATTCACATTCATATTGACATTTGAAACTATTTCAATGTTTTCAGAAGTTCAAATATAAATGTTTTGGAAATTCCAAAAATCGCTTAATAGTTTATATATATTAAGTGTGCATCGAATCGAAACCGACTCGAAATCCTGGATCGGCTAACTATAAGACCATGTAATGAACCGATTCAGTATTGTAAATATCTGTAGGCCACTGAACCCTACCAATCTTTACACTAATCTGTGAAGTCAATGGAAATTGGTTTTAGTATTCGATTGTAGGTTTTAAAAACAATCCCAAAATTCTTAAAGGAGTACCAACGGGGCTTCAACCTAACCTAAGACCCTTAATTTTATGATTATATGATCAGAAAAGCAAATAAAGGAGGAGGAGAAACAAAAAGGGAGATTAAAGAAGGCAGTAACAGAGGAGATCGAAAGCTGGAACGAACTAAGAAGAAGTTATAAAAGGAGGGACAAGTTGTAGTTACGAAAACATAAAACCTTTCAGTTGCCTAACCTATCAAACTATCAAATCGAGAACAGAACAAAAAAATATTAGGATAACGATATTTTTTGAAAAGATTTCAAAGTCTGCGGAGGAAAGAGACTCCTGAAATAGCTATAAAAACAGACTGCTTCTATTGTAGTGGAGTTAAGAGACTTTGAGTTTATATGTTAAATATTAAAAAGTCATCTAATTCATTCATAAAAACCAAGAGAGTGCATAGAAGCTCAGGCATTTTAACACTAAAAACTTCTTTCCTCTAAAACTTATCGATCTAACAACTTTCTACTCTTTTTTCTTTAGAAAAACCACTTTCATACCTCTCCTTTGTAGCGATTTGTGCCACGTTGTGACTCAAAGCGTCGCTCCTGTGTCTTGGGATTACTGAGCACATGTCCCTGGCTACGTGAGTGAGGATCCTCAAAGCGCATAAAGAGATCACTAAATTGAAAAAATACTCAATTAAATTGCTCCAAGTGAGTCGGTGTTCAAATCTTACTGAAAATATTTGGTTTTCTGAGACCTGGACTCTGCAGTCACGGCATCTGTGGCTGGGGCAAAGCGTCTGGCTCGATCTGAGGACGGCTGCTGCTGTTGTTGTGGCTGCTGATTTTGTGGCTGTTGCTGTTGTTCCTGTAGACGTGCCAAACGTGGCGGCACCACATGCAACACATCGCTGGTAAACAGTGCAGGCGGCACATTGTAAAGCGGCTGTGACTGCTGATGCTCCTCCACGCGACGCAGCGGCACAGGCAAATAGTTGCCCTCATAGCGATATTTCGCCAGTTCATCATGTGGGGCTATGGAACGCTGTTGATACTGTATGCTGGATTGTGGATACAGTGGCGGTAAAGGAGCTGCTGGTGCTGGCTGATGTTGATGTTGATGATGATGATGCTGCTGCTGATAGTCCAGGGACAGCGGTGGATAGTTGGGACGATAATTGATCAACTGATAGTTCGGTATCTGTTGCTGATAGTGTGGAGCAGGTGGAGGTGGGTGGGAGTAGGGTGAATACTCCAGACGACGTAGACGTGGCGGTGGTGCATTATAATACAACTGCCGTGGATAGTATGTGTGTAGTTGTGGTTGCACCAGGGGTAGGAACCCCAAAATTAGGGCTAGTCCTATAAAGTTTCCGGTTTGCTGCTGTAGATCCATTGCTTAGCACGATCGTCAAATTTGTGGCTGCATTTTGACAACAACCTGGCCATTTATAGTTGGTATTGATTTTTTTTTGGATTTGGGGCTTGGCCCATACCGGAAGCACCGGAGTCGCCACTGTCCAGGAGTCAGCGGTGTGTGAAATCGATTGATTGCTGCCCCAGTACCTCGAAATTGTGCAATGGTCGATCGAACTGGCGGTTTGTTATGGTTTTTGTTGTTGTTGTTGTTATATAAATCTGTTTACAAAAGATGAGAACCAGAACTCAAAAGCCAGCTGGCCTTAGACCATCATCAAGGTCAACAAGGCCTTTAAGATAATTCCGTTAGAAACAGCCATGTCCAGTTCTCTCTCTTTCTCTCTTCCTGATTGGCTGAACGGCTAAAGCCCTGGGTTAGGGGTTGCTAGCGTTTAGCTTTGACCTATAGGCAAACGTTTAAGACGGCACCCTGTCAACAACCCTTAAAGCTGAAAGGCCTAGCAACCCTTCTTGGGTTTGCCAGAAACCAACTTGGCTTCATTCAACTTCTGAAGTTGAAACTTACCATAACTCCCAAAAATAAAGAAAAGAAAACGCACGCACTTTCACATTTTTGGATTACTTCACAACTTGCACAAAACAAACGCGGTAAGTTCAGTTAGCCATAACACATTTATATTTGATGATGAAGAAGGTCACATAAGTACACATAAGTATAAACTCCAGATCCACTAAAGTTCTTCTATACGATTACATAAAACAAAGATTGTGGCCTCCGTGTGAGAAGAGACTGCTGCAACAAGTTTTCAGTGCTTTCGATACATTTTGGTTTTTCAATCCATACATAACAAGGCCGATTTCTAGTCATCCATATTGACATTATTCATACGCATTTTGGCAAAGTCCTCGAATACGATATTATCATCATCGTCCTGGTAATAGCCCTTGACATTGCGATGCTGCTCAATGGATTTCATTTTCTTCATGGCGTTCGAACGTTTCTTCTCAATGGTGCCTGGAAAAGTTTTCAAGTTTTTTTTAGTGTGAAAGGAAAGTTTGGTTTTTTAAGTGAACTGATTGGAGGTGCCCAAATTGTGCTCTATGGCGGAAAAAGGGTTTGCAAATTCCAATTTTGAAATAAACTTCTTCATTTCGTTAAAAATTTTTAACACTCTATGCCCCCGAAATTCTGAAATGATGGCATTTATTCATCTTTCTCACTACGAAGTCCAAATGGTGACTAAAATAGAGGAAAACATTAGGCTCGAGTTTTAGAAGGGACGGATTTCAGTCAAATAACAGGTGAAAATAATCTGAATGCTGGCATCCAAATCAAAACTACTTTATCAGACCTGTTTAAATTTACAAATTCGATTAATACGATGGCAATATTCCGGATTTTCCAGTATAGTTTGATGCATTTGCTGGAAAGTTTTTGAAATCAAAACAGTCGAAGAAAGATAAGTTAATATTTGAAGCTAAGGTCCGAATAACACTTAAGATTTTCAAATACGGCCATATTAATCCACTTCAATTCCGCATAATTTGATGCGAATCGGAAATGGGAACATGCATATAAATATATTTTGGAAGCATTGTAGATTTAAGCCACATTATCCCAACTAAAGAGCTTCGCGCGATAAGCTTCAATATCATTTTCAAAGAAACACAAACAAAATCTTCGAATTTTGGATGGTTTACAAAAGAGGCAGGCTATACGCATTGTTTTCGTTTCGTGCAAAAGCCATAATGAAATTGAAACACATATAAGTCTCTCTCCCATCTTACGTGCCTTTGCCTCTTGCAGAATGGAGCATAGCTACAAATGCTCATGCGTTTTGATACATGTAACATTTGTAGCTGTGCGTCGAATGATTTGGCTTGCATCAGACAGCCACATTTTGGATTTCACTTTCGTTTTCCATTGAATGTTGTTGCTGCAGAAATGTTTTCTTCATTTGGGTTGGTGACTACGTGAGCATTATGTGCTTTTGGGCACCCCTGGTATACATACTCGAAAGCTACCGAAGCTGTGATTAAATTTATGAATATAAAATAATATTTAGAAATTGTTTTTATCTAAATTGCAGACAAAGTCAACAAATACAAATCGTCTAGCTTTATTTTTTAGTTGTTTAAACATAGACCAAAGGCAGAAAAGGTCAGTCTGAACGATTAGTACAAAGGAGGGGTTAGTTTTTGAGACATTTATACAGAGTTTCTAACGTTGCACATAAACAAAAGCTTTTATGCTTGTTAGGAGCTTAGTTTTCCATTCAGAAGAAACAATCAAACATAAAGAAATGATTGAATTGGTTTTTAAGAACTTAAAGAAACGTCGAACAAACCCAGCTTATTAGTAAACTATTTAAGCACCCACTTAATCAAACTTCAAACCATCAATCGAAAAAAAAAACTCATTTTACGACAATATTTTAGAAGAATTTAAGTAAAATTTAAACAATTGAAAGACTTGACTGGTAACAGTCAACTGTAACAAGTTCTGGCAGGCGTTCACACATGTATGGAAGCAACTGACACCTTAAAAAACGTAAATTTAAGCATTTGTCAACTACTTCATAAGGATCAAAGACCTGTCGCTTTTAAGGCTTCATTTCAATGACTCCATTTACCGAAACTAAGTCTATATGTCAAAATTTTTCAAAGGAAATCCTTTTTCAGAAACCTTCAATCTCCAATGTTTACCCACAAAGCACCTGAGAGCACCTCCAAGTTAATAGTTTCACTTACCTGGTGCTGGTTGCAATAGTTTAAAGGGTACATCCGTTTGCATTTCACCGCCCAATGTGCCACAATTCAACTTAATACGCACCGAGTACGAAATGACAATACCACAAGCATCACCAGTATTCTTGCCCTCTTGCACCATGGTGGAGGAGGCCAAATTGACATCCTCATCCTTGAGATGGCCATCCAATGCAATGCCTAATTAGCATTCGATATTAATTCAAGGTTATAATTCTGTACTTTTTCCTTCTATCTCACCATGTCGATCCTTGTTGTTGGCGGCCAGTGGAATCAAATAGAAAGTCTTGGTTAGATTAGCTCCCGGGGTAATGGGACAACCCTCCTTAGTCTCCAGTTGGGCCACATGCTTGCTGAACTGAGCGTTAACCATTGTTATCTCAGTGTGTTGTACTATAAAGCATTTAATGCTCTTCACCGACTTCTTGGAGTTGTTGGACACCTGCACAGTGGCGGCCACCTTCTCGCCATGATAGTAGATCTCTCGATCTAGTGTAACCTCCAAGCTAATCTTGCCATTGGAGAAGGTGAATCCTTTGCTAACCAGCGAGCTGGGCAATCTTTGACCACGATTAAGGGGAGCGTACTGCAGTTTCTTTATCACCAAACTGACCATGCTCCGCTTATGCTGACGATCATCCTCGGAATCGGCCACATAGGCCCTAATGGTGTATTCCACACCCAATGGCTTGCCCAAATCATCACCCTCCTGTTGCAGAGTCACCGAGCTGGGCGAATTGGGTGGGAAATGGAAGGTAAAGGGATGAGCATGGTTACCCAGCTTGCGCACCAGTTTCTCCTGCATCGGTGTCATCTCCATATTGGAATTGGTCATGGGCACTATTTGTTCTCGTGAGAGGATCAGCTCCTTGGAGAACTTAACACCCATAACCTCATCTTCCTCGCGGCCATAGCGATAGATGGTGGCCAACTGGCCAAATACTTTGCGATTCTTAAGGTACTCTGGTTCCACCACAATCACACCATCAACGGGATCACAGTAATCCAAATGATCGATAAAGTCACGACGTCCCAGATAGAAGGTGACTTTGCCGTTGGGTGTAGCCTTCTTAAATACTTTCACGGAGACCACCATAATGGTGTTGGTTTGGTTTTTTTCTATTGTTCGCTTTTTTGGTTTTGTTTCAAAGAGAGCTCTTCTTGAGGTACTTGATGTATCGCGGCCGGCGCTCGAAAATGCAAAACCTTAGTTCCGTACAACCTGCTTATATACCTTTGGTCTGGCCCTGTCCGTGGGGTTTCACTGCGACCACTAAGTGGATTTGCACGTTATGCATGGGGAAGAGGGTTGAACAATGCGCAGTTTTCCATTCATTTGACCAAATTGGCTAATGTCAAGTTGTGGGACGACCTCGTGCGAGGTCATGCCATGTCAGTCATTGAATAAGAATCGAGAGGATTAGCATTCGATTAAATGTGCCGACTGAACTTCAAGTTTTCATTTAACTTTCTTTTGGGTGGCTACTGCCTGTTCCCGGGGGAAGCCGTACAAGTTTCGGGAGTAGTTTCTGTCAACGTGTTATAAATCAAATGTCAATATATTGATTTCTATTGTCTCTGTTGTCTGCTGCTGACTCAGCTTTAATAGTAAAAATTTCTTTCTACTTTCGTTTCAATTTTCTTTATAGCAAATACACAAACCAACCACACACACACACAATGCAAGCACAGACACACACCACCACCGATCGTCATGGCTATAGCCTCAGTTTTTCACCTTTCGAGGCTAATTATTTGCTGCTGGCTACTAGGTAAGTAAACTGAAATCTTTTGATATTCTTAGACTAGACTTGGGGTTTGATGTGGAAGATAAATGATAGAGATTGATTCGTTACGGTCGCCAAGTACCAAAAATGCATGCAAATATTAAGGATGACCTTGTTTTAGTTTGAAATCGAAGAAGAGTTTGACCTAGTATTCTAAGTCTCCTTCTATTCTATTCATTCTATTCAGCCAATGACACAAGGTTCAAACCAGAAGTAATATGAGTTCCCTTCGGTGGCGTAAAAGCCACTTAAGTCTCACCAGCGCACGGCAGGAATGGTTTTTCACCTAACTGCAGTGAGAAATCGCCACCTTCTACTTTTTAGTCGTGTTTAGAACCATCCCTGCAGATGTTGCTCTTCCGTGGGGAGTTCTAAATGTTTAAACTTGTGTTTAAAGTACAACTCTTCCCTTCTACTTCTCTTTCACAGCCAATTGTACGGTCTGGCCGGCGGTGGTTCATTGTTTTTGCTTGGCCAAAATTCCACAGGCAATGCTCTATCGGAGCTCTGCCGTTTGGAGTGGTCGGATGGTCTGTTTGATGTCGCCTGGTGTCCATATGCCGCTGATATAGCAGCCACCGCTTCTGGTGATGGTTCGCTACAGATCTGGTCGGGACTGGATGCCGAGGCGGCCATGTCACAGCTAACACCCAAACAGCCGCTCATCTGTCTGCAGGAACACAAGAATGAGATCTATAGTCTGGATTGGGGCGAGAAATGGAACTATCACACCCTGCTCTCGGCCAGTTGGGACTGTACACTCAAGCTGTGGGATTGCAATCGACAGAATTCGATAACAACATTTGTGGGACACAATGATTTGATTTATTGTGCAAAGTTTTCGCCTTTGATAGCGAATCTCTTTGCGAGCGTAAGTACGGATGGATATTTGAATTTATGGAATTCTCTTGATTTTGCAGGTAAACCGCTGATGAGCATTGAGGCGCATGCCAGTGAGGTGCTGTCCTGTGACTGGAGTTACTTCGATCGGAATATACTGGTGACGGGTGGATCGGATGGCTTGATACGTGGCTGGGACTTGAGGAAGATGCGTACGCATGTGTTTGAGCTATATTCGGGAGAGTTTGCGGTCAGACGTTTGGCCTGCTCACCGCACTCGGCGGCGGTGTTAGCCTCGGCTAACTATGATTTTACCACGCGGTAAGAAGTCTCTCTAAGAGTTGCCATTATACAAATTATCTATAAATATCTTTATACATTTTTCTGTAGTATTTGGAATTTGGAGCGTGGCGAAGCGGCCCAGGAGATAAATGAACAGCATACGGAATTTGTTTGCGGCCTGGACTGGAATCCACATCGTGCTCATCAATTGGCCGATTGCGGTTGGGATTCCCTGGCTCATGTCTATACCCCTCAATGCCTAAGTGAATTGCTGGCCTAAACAAAGTATGTGGAAGTAAAACACCTGGAACCCAAAACAGAAACTGGAACTGGTACTCCAAAAAAAAAAAACACTGACAAATGTGATAAAGGCGCAAGTGGCGTCAAAATAGCCAGGCCTACTTACTTATTGGTGCACCAAGACGATAGCTGAGCTATATGCCTCTAAGGACCAAAAAAAAAACAAAGAATAAGATGTAAATAGTTGTGATAAATGAATGGAAAAAAACGAGCTAAAATATATAACCAAACTTACTGTGTCCAAAAATTATGAACAGTATCAAAATATCGATTCTTTAACTTCAAAAGTAAAAAGGGAGCTTAAACAGCAGTTTTTGTTAGAGGGAAACAATCCAAAAATTCGAACTTTTGCCTCTGAGATGCTCTTTAAACCCCTTTTCAATGTATACAGCACACACACACTCGAAGCTTAAATTCAATTTTCCAAACTTAACTTGTGGACACAGTAGTTGTAAGAAACACGCAGGTGCTTGAAATGTCAATAAAACGGCTAACCTATATTTAAATAATCAAAACCAGCAGATAACCTGCTCCAGCTTGTTTCCTTGAAAGTTTAATCTCCGCCGTTGGCCATAATTTGCACTCAACTCTCTGCTCTTAACCAGAACTTAACGGCACTCGCCACTTGCGAAGACCCCTTCTTTCCGGTTGGACTCTTTGGCCAAACAAACATGCAATAAAGCGCTAATTTGGTTCAACATTTTATGGTCCAACAGAACATTCCCAGAATTGACACAGTCAACAAGGTGTGCCCACACTTGCACCTTCTTGGTCTTGGGGTGTGAAAAGTCAGGCAGCAGCAGCAGCAGCAGCAGCAGCATCTGGATCCTGTCATTAAATCTTGGCCTGGCACTAAGCTTTGGCCTGCCACTTCTGGCAAATATTTGTTTTGAAGCCAATTGGCGCTGATTTCTTTTGGCATCAGTCAAATGTGGCTTAGCAGCTGCTCCTGCTATTTCGTGTGAAGAACGAACCCTGCAATTATCTCGACTTTAACCCAAAAAAAAATTAAAAAAACAAAATCAAGTAAGGCTGAAATTGATATTAATGCTTGTTTGTGTTAATAACAATCGAAATTTGGTACTGAGAAAGTTGGCGAAAATTAGGGTAGAAGCTGAATGTTGATTAAATAAAATAAATAATCAACCATTTTGGAGAAGACTTCAACTTAATGGAAGATGCTGCCATTGCCAATTGAATTGAAGAGGAAAGTGTACACAAATAAAGTCAGCAGGTTAAGGTAAAGTTAATTGAATTTCAGTTGAATTGAATTGTCATCAAAATAAGTAACGGCCATGCAATTGAATGTGAGGGATATTTGAAGGGAAATTTCAATGTGGAGTTTCGATTTTACATTTGTGTGTGCAAAATTGAAGATCCACATGGAAATTTCCCATTGCCATTCCATCAGTCACTAGCGCCATCTGGACTAACTTATAGTTACTACAGCAGCTGCTTGCTCAATATCGCCCCCTGGCGACGCAATAAAAACTGTAAGCTGCCGCCCAGGTGGCGTTTCTGCTACAAGGCGCATTTATTTGAAATTGAATATGAAATTTGGCTTTATGCATTTTCAAAAGACCTTCAAGACCTACGTAAACTAATAATAATACTTGTTATTGTGTTCAAAAATTGTGTTAAATTTGTAAATTGATTTCCCTTATACTCTTAGGGCCGATTTCTAATCTTCTTCATAGAGCTATCTGTCACATAAACCTACAAATAACAGAGCAAAATCTTAGCTTAGCTGACACTATTTTGAAGATGAGAAATCGGCCGTAAGAGTGAGATATAAAAATAAATAAAAAAGAATAATTGATTACTTTGATTTCAATGATTTTTCAAGCACTCTCAAATGTGATATCAAAAAATCATTTGAATAAAATCCTTGCATAAATGTCTATAAGATTTAGTATTACAATTTCAAAAAGGCGCTTTATTCGATTGGATTCCTAGAGACCAGACCAGACCAGATGAAATAGGTTTTTGGACACCTATAGAGCCAGAATAATTGAGACGTAGGCCTATGTCAGGCCGGAAGTAGTTTTACAGTTTAAATATTCTACAAGTGCTGATTTCTAAATAAAGCCTGAATCTAGAATCACCGATCATATAAACTAGCTAAACCCCACAAGCTTCAGAAGTATGAATATCATGTCCTATCTCTCCCGATTTAAAGAATCTTGGCAGCTTAAGAATCAATTTTGAATATTATTTAAGTTTTTAACGATTTTTGTGATGTTTGAATTTACTTTTGCACCCATACAGTGGCGACCTCTGGTCTTGCTCACCAACATCGCCGCTCGCTCACTGGCGCCGCCTGGCTAACACATACAGGTTGCATAGAGGGCGCTTTAATACCGTCCAGGTGGCGTTTGGTGGCCTCAACGCGCGCTAATTTAAAATTTACAAAATAAACCTTTAAAAAACTGCATTTTCTCAAGCAAAACTAAAACAAATTCAACAGAGCACTTAACTATATCGACAGCTGCTGCAGTTTCAACCGTTTAGCAACAATGTAACATTGAATACACTTTTACAAAGGGGCCACTTCACAATTTACATCATCAAACAAATGGTTGAATAACAACAGGAAAAAAAAACTACCCGCAGCAATTTAGTTAAAGAAGCACACGGAGAAAATCCCCAAGTAAACTATAAATTAGCACCAAACAAAGTTGCCGCTTTGCGCAAAATTGTTGACTAGACACAACCTTGACTTCTTTTGGCCACAAGTGCAGGTCTTCTCGTCAGTGTCAAGGCTTGCACAGGCTTGTTATAAATAAACAGACGAAATCCAAAACAGCAACAACAACAACAGCAAAAAAATTTTTCAACACCCCAGCATCAGCATGGAGCAGCACGCGAGGAGGTGATCTTTTCAAGTAGGGGGCCAGGCCAAGCGGCAGCAGCAGGTTCTCGATTGTGTCTACCTGGCAGTGGCGGTGCACGCGCCGCTCGGTTCAGCAATTTAAATTGCCTTCACGAGCATTTTGATGGCCATCACGCGCGCGCCCCCCCCTTTGAAATCTTTGGCTGCTCAATCTGCGGCAAAGGATACCAAACGTACGGATATATACACTGAGAAAGATAACTTGCAAGTTGTTGGGTGTTGTAATGGTGTGTAAACAGCAAACAAGAGTTCTTCTTTTCTTAGAGTGCATCTGTGGGCCGTGGGTTTTTTTTACGACTCGTCTTGGTATTAATTTTGTTTTAACGTTTTGTTCTTGGGCCCTGATGTTTGGCTTTAATCGTCACTTGTGTGCCGACAGCCAAGAGAAATCCAGTTTGGTCCTGTTCTGCTCCTGCTGCCCCCCCATAGTGTTAAACAGTTGGCGGGCCAACTGAACAGAGTACATACCGCAATGGTTAAATAGTTTTCGGTTTTGGACCTAACTAATTTGAGTGGGCGTTACCTGAGAGAGTCGAACGAAAAAAAAAAATTGATCTTGATCAAAAGGGATTTCTTTTGAAAAACAAAAGAACAAACCAAAAAAAAAAAAAGACCGGAAATAATTGTCAAGTAAGGAGGCGGCTACCTGAGTAGTTGGGCAATTAATATTCAAATAAATAAAAAAATAAAAATAGAGGAAGTGGCTACCGTTGGCAGGATGTGTGGAATAGAGTGTGAATTTATTCACCTAAGCTCTTGAGTCTCAGCTGAAACTTAATAATGAAATCAGCTCACGCTTCTCCTTCTCGCTTACTTTTATGATCCTGCTGCTGATCCTGCTGGCTCGTTATGACCTAATGAGAGCGCAGCCACGTTTTGCGTCACGGTCAATGTCGACCTCATGTAATGTTATGCAACAACCATCATAAAAGTCGCCAGGCAGACAGTTTAGACCTAGATCTGGCCACTGAACTACATTTTGGCCTGGCCTTTTAAAAATCCAGCACACATTTGTTTATGGCATGTTGTTAAAAAATTCAGGACATTGAGAGCGAAGCACGGGACCTGGGACCTGGGACCTGCAATTTATGCAATTCCGAGCAAAAAACAAGGCCAAATGACCGTCGTTTGATTCCCCGCTGATGTTGATTCCTCGAACCACACGACGGGATGGTTTTTTCTTTTAAGTTTTTCTTTTTTTTTTTCTAGAATTTGTGTTTAGGTAATAAACACAGGATCAGGATTATATGCGCTGCTCTAATTTTTTGTTACAATTGTTTTTTGTTTTGTCTGAGGGAAATATTTGCATTTGGTTTTTGAGGTTTTTTTATTTTATGGTGTTATTTTGTGAGAGGTGAACCACAAAAAAACTAGCTCAGTTGTTAGCGGTTTGCACAGGGCGCGTGGCTTGAGATTGAGGTGAGCATTTAGCAGCAGGTGCTGCTGCTGTTCTTTTGATGAATTGAAGCTAAATTTTTAACAGGATAATTCATACATCTCCGAACCAAATCATTTCTAAACTCGATTTGAATTCCCCATTTCGTATCAATCATTGAGGCAGACATATCTCTAAAACCTTCCAACTTATTTCAATCCCCATTGATATTTTTTTTTTGTTATTGTTGTGGCATATTTGAGGGTGAAGGACGTCGTCTATCTGGCGTGCTTCAAAAGCGCATTTCACACATCTTAACAAGGCCGTCTCGCTGCCAGTTATAAATAATTCCGTGCGAAAATTTTTCTTAGATGAAATAAAACTGTCGGTTTGCCACATCGCCTGCTTGTTTTTGAACTCATGACCAAAATACTTTAGCGCCTCGTCTCATGGCTAAAAATAGTTGTTGGCCAGCCATAGGCGCTCGCTGTTGCTCCCACGCAACGCTACTGACGCGCATTTGGTCTCAACTGAGCCTAAACAGAGACGACTCTATAAGAAACTAGCTCCAGTTTCTAACCACAGCCAGGTGATGACGATCATCCACAGGGAGGTCTACAATTTACGGGGGAAAACAATGTTATGCGGGACAAAAAGAAGCCATAGAATAATATAGGCGTCAGCAGTGGGCCTGAAAAACAATTGCCAAAAATGTTTATTTCATTAGGTAGGCGAATAATAAAAAAAACGAGGCAAATTGCGGCAAGAATGAATTTCATATGCTCTTCCAGGAATTTGGATACAATTTAAATGGAAACGAGAGTTGAGGAAAAAAATGTTTTCTTGGAAAATACAACAAGCTTTTAAAAGCAGAATTAGAGGAATTTTGTTTTATGGGAGAACCAAAAGAAAGCTGTGTCTTAAAGAGCTACAATTTTGGCACAATTTTTTGTACTTTTTGGAAAGAAACTCAAAATTTAACCAAGGTTTGGAAGAATAGATAGAGCCCGGCTCTAAAACCCAGACCGTTATTAGCTAAAAACATTTTTTAGAATTCAAATCTCAACTCTACCTTTCGAAGTTGGTATAAGGTATATCCGGTCGATACGAAGTTGTCGAGCGAAGTGCTGGTGAAAAGCATGGAATGGCTCAATTTCCATATTCTTATGTGGAAATTATAAAATCCAAATTTCATATCCCTTCGACAATTTTCAGCTCCGTTAAATGGAACCCTGAGACCTATTACAATATTAAATATATATTTAAGTATCTCTATAAGGATATATATTAATATCCATTCCAAATGAAACCCAAATTCATCAGCATCTATTATTTTTTCTCTGTGTAGTACGTACCTTCCGAACCACATCCCTCTTTAATCAATCAGTGCTTTCCTCTGAATATACTGCCTGAACCTTTGATTAAGACTATCAAAATTTCAAAGAAAACTATGCTTCTCAGAGTACAACTAATACAGATATTTCTTGTTCGAAGTAGCACCCTTTTTTTAGATTTTCTTTTTGTGCCCACCGCTGCTTTGAAGGAATTCACATAGAAGACTACTTAAAGATGGATGCACTCCCCTAATAGGTGAGAGGTTTAGAGAAAATGATGCTTCTTAAAAATAACTAAGAGCCGTTTGAAGCCGATTTATTGTCTTCTAGATGGCATCCGCCCCCTTAACTATCAAAGAGTGGAGTAAATGTTAAGATACCTAACACATGGCAGCTATATAGAATATCAGAAATCGGCCAAAAGAAGATTTTAATAAACAGAAATTATTATAATTTGAACGAAGTTAAAGGAAGTTCCTAAAATATAAGTAGTTATTTGCATTTTTAACCAAATAAAACATGTTCAGATTATTTTCTATAAGACCAACAACGAAACACGATCATTTTTGAGTACTGGATGGGAATGAAATGGATATGGAATTAAATAATTAAGTTAGGCTTTAAGGAGGGACATACTTGAACATTTATGATCGACATAAAGTCCGGGTTAGTCATTGGAAAAGGACAGGATATGGGAAAGCTATAGTTCTTGCAGGGATGCAAGCCTGTTCTGAACCGAACCAAAACGAAATCGAACTGTTTATTCCAGCTGACAAACTGAACCGCAAATCGAACCGACAAACTTTCGAAATGGTTGGACCTAACCGGAAACCACAAATTAAATCGGTTTGGTTCAGTTCTCTGGCAGGTTCTTAAACGTTAAGGTTATTCCTTTCTGCAAAAAAAAAACTTATATAATGTGGGAAATATTATCTATTCCTGGTTTTAAAGATATGTCTTGCACACTGGGATAGTTAAAGTTGAACATTTTCTTGTAAAATGGTCAGAATTTTTTAAGGACTAGGTTCAAAATGTTCCTTAACCGGCGGTTTGTCCAATGCAACCAGCACGCTAAGGATCATCAAATACCCTGCTTCGCCTCAAGCAATTCGTAAATGCGGCACAAGCGAAAATGTTTTTCATGAAAAACAAATTCTTTGGCACCACGTCAATGACGTCAATGCGAGACGGTGCTGTCAAAATTTCTGAAAAAAAAAAGCCAGAGCCAGTGAAAACATTTTTCGCCAACAACAACTTTCGCGTCTGTTAAGTCCAGACGTGGGCGTGTTGTTGTGTACGGGTAGGCAGGCAGTCCGCCTCTGGCCAGAGTTGGCTGGTGATGACGCGTGAACTTGCCTTTGATTTGTTTTTCGCGATCGACCGGGAGCGGGTGTGGGCCAAAAATAACAATGGGAGCTTTTGCAATTTGTTATTGTTACCGCCGCACACGCGCCCCCTGCCAAATGTCTTGTGGGTGGGTGGCGACTTCCATTAAACTTTGATTTAATGGAATGTCAAATAAAGCTGATCTGGCTGGCGATGGCAATTTCCGCTCTGCGATCTCATTAGGTGATTACCAATTAGGCGAATTGCAGGCATAGCCGCACGTGCCCTTTTATGTTTAGCCGCAACAAGCTGCCAAAAACCTGTAGATCCTTTAAGTCGGTGTCATTTCCGCTCAGGGGGCATCATTAAATTAACAATCATTAGGCGAGGTCCAAATCCCAAATCATCTGCAATCAGCATCCAATTTGAGCCAAATGCCGCCAGCTGATGCTGCTGGATATAGTTATAAAAGATTTGGCGGTTGGATGAACAGCACAAAAGCTAAGTGAGCGTTGATTTTCAAACTGCACACCTGTTGCTCCTCCATTGTCCTCCCATAATATTGGACATTTGTGAATGTGTGTAAGTGCCTGTATATATATATATTTTATACAACCTTTTTGTTTGTGAAATCGCATAAACATAAAGGTAATTGCACAGACATGCCAAAAAATTATCCGATATTCGCGTTGTCTTCGTTTCCTTTGTATCGGTGCGTAATGCTGTAAAAAAAAAGGCAACCATCGATGGATGCTTGGCATTTATTGTGATCGCAGCTTATTGCCGAGGCGGCTCTCGACGATATCTGAGGGTGCCAAGGTTTTTCATTTTTCTTGTTGTCTTTTTTTTTTGTTGTGTTGTGTTGTGCTTTAAACAGCAAAGGAGATTTTGTTTGGGGTTTCGGTTAGAGCGGCAGGTCGAGTGTGCTACAGAGGCGAACCCGAACCCTCAACAGAACTTTGTCAGTTTTATCACATTCCGAAACTGAACCTTTTTAAAAACGATATGCGAATTCTATTTTCCGACAAAAACATTAAATATATGTGGCTATAGAGTCAATCCAAAACATCTCTTACTCTTACTCTCAGAAAAAATGCAGTCCTTAATTTGGTTGTCAAATTGATAGAAAGAAGATAGATTTGCTTGTAAAAATGCTAATTTTAATATTAATAATACTTGAATTTTCTGGACTAAGATCGAATTACTTGATTTTTATACCTCTTTAAGAATGGCAAAAATGGGTACCATTGATTCATTGATTGATGTTTCAAATATAACCAAATTTGGTTTTCTTTTAAGCATAATTTTCGATCTAGAATATTGATTCAAGAGCAAATTTCTTGATGGAAGAATGATCATCAACTTCCTCATCCGTGAATTTTGATAGCTTTACTCAGCCACTTTTCTTGCCATCTTTGTTCAGTCGATATTTTCCATAAAAAGAAGAACAATTTTTCCGCCTCAAACTGAACCTTAACCGGAGGAAATACAATTAGAAAAGGGTTTGGTTAAAAAATGTTTTTTTTCTATGTGCTATAAGATGAAATCGAATTTTTAGATAAGGAGCTTGAAATTAATGAAAAAAGCGTCTGAAATTAAATCAGATTATCGAACCGATGCTAAATATGACGGAATTCAGGGACTAACTTAAAGTTGCAATGTCTTAAAGTAGTGAAAGAGGGCATACTACAGGCAGAAGGAAGCATTTCTGTGCCCATGAAGTGTATATATTTTCAATATATATCTCGATTCGAAGAGCTAGGGCAAGTAAAGGTGGCATTTTTGAAGACGATCTCTCCCGCTATCGCATTAAAAGATATTGAATAGCTCCTAGAAGTCCTTAATACAAAAATCACCATAGTCCATAATCTATAATCACTTAACTTTTCATAAAGATCGAGCAAAAAATGCCAAAACTATAGGTAAACATAAAGGGTATAAAAGCGTTGCATACTTTTCGTAAGCGTTGAGCGTTAGAGAACTAAGCGTCTCTTCTTCTGTCTCTACTCCCCTGACTCCCTTTTCTATCTACACTAAATTCTAAAAAATTCTTTTCTACAATTGAAACAAGAAAGAAAGTCGGTCAAGCCCGACTATAACATACTATGTACCAAGAAAATGTCTTTTGATCATAACTCGAAAACCGTTCATCCGATCTTCTTCATTCCTTTGGCGGATCGATAAGTTATCCTAATAACTAAATATGTCCAGAAGGAACAAGCCATCTATCTTCAAAACTGTGGGAGATATGCCGTTTTTTCTAAATTGCGGGTGCCGGAGGGGGCGTGGCCAAAATTGAAAATAAACTTGATCTGCCTGCAGACATAGGAAGCATATGTCCCATACATGTCAAGCCTCTATCTCTTACCATCTCTGAGATCTGTGCGTTCATACGGACAGACAGACAGACAGACGGACAGACAGACAAACAGACGGACATGGCTGTAGAAGCTGATCAAGAATATATATACTTTATGGTGATGCTTCCTTCTGCCTGTTACATACTTTTGCACAAACTTATAGTACTCTGTGTACCTACGGAAATTTTAGAAATTCTCAGTCCTATTACAAGAAATTCTTTTTCTTAAGTATGTGGTGAATCGCCTAGGCTTCCCTTTTTTTAAGGCGAACTTCTTAATTTTGGGGCGATTTTTGCTGGTCTTGCTTATGAAACAGCTCCGTAAGCCCATAACCAAAAAGTTACACAGGTTCGAGTCCCGAAGTGAACCTCTTTTCGTCGTCCTGGCTTAAAACCCTCATTGCTGTTCATAAACCCTCATGTTTGGGGAGGTTGTTGACAAAAGCTGACATTACTTTTTATATATTTCAATAAATGAGCTCTTCATTGAGTTTTTAATTATCCAAATACCCCACGAGTTTATCGGTAGCGTGACAATCCCCAAATAAAAGTGATTGTTCCCAGCCTTTCAGCTGCTGCTGCTGCTGCTGCTGTTGTTGTTGTTGTCTGTCTGTCTGTCTGTTTACATGGGATGCTGTTGCCGTTGTGCTTGTTGCTGCTGCTCTCAGTCGCCTTGTGACATATGCGAAATTCATTGTCGCGTGTTGGGTCCGCTTGAAGCCAACGACTTGTTGGACTACCCAACCTTGACGTTGCTGCCCTCATCCGCCTTCCACATTCTCTGACAATTCATCTGGCCCATACAGGTGCCCCCCTCAAGTGCGGAGTGCCATATCGAGACCGACATTATCTGGCCGCGCTGATCGCATTTTAAGCGCTGGTCGCTGTGCGTATTGAAAAATTGCCAATTGTCGGCCCAAAAAAAAACAAAAAAGAAAAACTTAAATAAAGCTGGGCTTTTAAACGATCGCTTAACTACTGTTAAGCCGGCGGATTGGGAATGGCTCCACTCGAAACCTGCCTCGCTGATAATCCTGCGCGAAGGTTAAACGCCATTTCGTGCGTAAGTGCAATTAGTGTAATATATTTTGAGCGATGCGCCAACAATTTGTGCATAAACATTTATGGAGGCTGATTGTATAAATGTCAACGTCAGCAAGGTCTACTCGGCTCGGCTCTCTGGGCCACGCGTCCACCGGGTAGGCTGACGCACGTTTCCGTTTAATGAGTTGGCCCGCCTTTGGCTCATGTGACTGGAAAATGTTTAGTTGAAAAAAAAAACAACAACAACAACAAAAACAAAAGTATCTTACGCCTGGCCATCTATTGTGTGCGTGAGTGCACACACACACATATTCATTGAGCGAAATTTTTCCCCAATTCACACACACGCTATTTTCTGTTAATCAATGGGCGCGCACTGACAGCCAAATTAGCGAATGGGCTACGTTAATACATACGTTCATGTTTGACGTCAGCAGCCCCCAAGCGGGTTTCTGGGAACACATTTTTATGTACTGAGAAGCCAATAATGTGCGAGTTGGGAAACGTGACCAAATATGGGGCAATGTGTGTGGGGGCACACAAAAGGAAACATAGTCTGTGGAAAAGAATTGAAGAAAATAGGAAACTGCAGGAAATTTTGATATTAACTTAGTTTTTACTCTGCAGAAAAGGTTTATAAGTGTATCCCACTTAGTTGTTAAGTTAAATGATACACAACGTGTATCAAGTGATGCCCATCGCCTTTGCTGTCGGTGCTACCCAGCGAAAATGTTCGATTTTCATCATTTAGAAATATAAAATGGGGTTCTAGATTCTAATTCTAATCTATTCCGTGCTTAAAACAATATCACCATCTGAAAAATATACCACACGTCTTACATATACGGACGAACTAAGAATACTCCTTCTTAAATTGTGCCATGAACCATGACCAAAAATCGATTTTCGGACCATAGTGCATTGAAAAAAGTGTAAGGAATGATTAAATCAGCTAAAAAAAAATTATACTTCGAATTTACTAACGCGAGAAGCGTGATGGTCGAGTGATCTCAGATGCCGCCATTCGTGTGTTCAGTCTTTTTCGAGTTCCCAAGTTCGAGACACGCACTAACTTCGTCTGTGAAGTGATGATTGTCTGATGGTTGTCTCTTCCTCCCCACCCTTCTGAATTATCCTCCAAAGGTTCAAAAAGCAAGAACTTAAAATTACAAAATCGTTCTCAAGACTGACGTTCTTTAACACCGTTTTCGTGATTTAAAAAAATCGGACGTACCCTGCTATTCAAAACGAAAACTCACGTTTCCGTTACATATAGAAAAGAAATATCTCTGGCTGGGCGAGTCGAGCTATACACTACCTTACTTTCGATATTGATCAAGCCTTTGGTGAATCGATAGGCATGCTTATTACTGAGAAATCCAAAAGGTACAAGCTTTCTATCTCTAAAGTTGTGAAAGATATGAGGTTTATTTCAAATTGCGGAGGATACGTGGCACAAAGTGCATACTGAGCTAAAGCAAAGAAGGGAGTGGGACAAGATATCTAGGAGTTAAAGAAAAGAAGGGCTTAAGAAATTTTTAACATTTTCCTATAGTGACTACATCTAGTTCGGAATTGTATAATTTGATCCCTTTTTTCTCAAATTTGAATGGATCCAGAGGTAGAAAAAACTCTTGTTATAAAACCGTCGAGAATTGAAAGATAACTATTGGAACAAACATGAATGGAAAATATAGTTCCAGCTTAAACATATATTCTAAGAATTCGTCTCATAACAGTTCCACCTTAAAAACCATTCCCATATTTGAAAATTAACTTAAATTTTGTGATTGTACAAAAGCGGCGGAAATATAATTCCTTTTTCATAAGGATTTTGAGGGACTAATCAAGCAACGACCACAATTCCGTCTACCATTTTCGTTTCGCTGGTAAAAAAGGTTCAGCGTCAAAGTCGAGCCACTCCCACAATTGTGTTTTCTAATGTTTTGCCGACTTCTGTTTAAATCGATGTGCAGGCCACACAGAAACGAGACACTTGCTCTAATGGATCTACACCTCGTCTAGGGATCTATGTATGCCCCTGGGCTACTTAGCAAATACAGCAGCAGCCTAAGACTAAGACTCGCTCCCCAGACAATTGCCACATCACGCTTGTTTGCGAGCACATTAACGCCGTCGACGACGACAAATCCTTTTGACTGCTTAGGATTGCCATGGAAATGGGTAGCTTCTTCATCTCTCCCAGGCATCGGCAGCGTCTTGAATAAACATTTGCCTAAGGCACGGCATGAGGACAAAGAGGTAGCCAAGCGCGTGATCGTGATTGCACAAACACATTCCATCTCTCTCTGTCTCACTTCATTTTTGAAAAACCATTGTCCATTTGGGTGGGCTGGAACGTGTACAAAACTATTTTGATAGCCACCGTATTTTCTGAATATTTTTTTCCAGACGGCCTCTGGCGTCAGTCGTGCGCTGTTTGCTCGAAAAATTTAAACAGAAAAGTGATTAATGTCATGCACGGCAGCAGCCCGCAAAAAGGAGACTCAGACCTCAAATGCAGCATCTTCTTGGGCAAACAACATAATCAAGGCGCACATCCGTTGAAGTTGGAGTTGAAGTTTGTCTTTGCTGAAAGGGGGGGGGGACGACGGGGCCCGTATGTGTTATGCTAATGGAGCGTTGAGTTCGTCACCAAGTCAACACAGATTCCTGGAAAACCAGTCAGAGCCAGACCTGCATTCGGCATTAGTTTCTATGAAGCTTTGATCAGGGGCGGAGGAGGGTTTCGTTGGTAACAATCGGTTCAACCATAGTTGAGTTATAAGCAATAGAAATGTCGGTGCCACATTTACTAGGTTACCTTTGGTTCGAATTGTTGCATTTCAATATCAATATCATACCGTCAGTTCTAACGTTGACCATGCCAACCGCCTACAGTCCGCTCCTGACCTCTGTTTTACGCTTGGCAGCAAACACTTGGCGTTAGCAGCGGAAGTTGGGACCATGGGCACGCGCTTTTTTGCTGGTTTTTGGTCTCGCCTGGGTCGCCTTCTATCTAACAGCAGAATTTATTCAGGCGCAACTTTGTCAACTCCGCTGGTGCCAGACGGCGTCCCATAATTTGCAATTCGATGCTCTCTTTGCAAGTTGGCCTGCGTGTTGGCATTTCATTTGTGGTCACCACCAGCAAAATGCCAGATTTGCATATGAATGAGAAGCTATCCAGAGTGGATGGTTCTGTACTGTGCTGCGCATGCGTGTTGTCGCCTCGTTGATTTGCTAAAGCAATTGTGATGAACTGTCTGCGCTCCAACTTGGGGGCTCTTGGGGTGTCTTTGACCGTCGCCGCAATTAGCATTTGAAGTTGCATTTGCATTTCGTGCATAAATCAGTCGAGTGTGTAGCCCTCAAGTACGGTAGAAGCAGAAGCCATGAGTTAAAGTAAATACAAAAACCTTGAGAAGCTAACATAGAATATCAGAAATAGAATTGATTTGCGATTTGGGTATGCAATATTGGCACCTGCCTAAAGACACTTTTACTTTCACATCCTGTTGAAAAATTCAATCAATTGTTCAATCTTTATGAACTGACATCTAAGTCTCCATCGATTTGTATGGAAATGGATGGGATAGCCTAAAACTTCGTCTATACCGAAATTTTTATACCCTTGCAAGTGCCTGATTAAATATTTTCCAAAAAATACTCGTTTTCCAATTTTCCGACCGATCGTTCGTATGGGAGCTATATGATATGGTCATCCGATTTGACCAAAAACTTGTAAAATTATGTAAGAGCATCTAAAACAAACAAATACAAAATTGCAGGATGCTACCATTAAAAACAAAAATGTTTTTCTAACTAAGACTGCTTTTCAGACCTATCTTTTGTATGGCAGCTATACCATATAGTTGTCCGATTTTAATAAAACTTGGTAGAATTATAAAAAAAACATAAAAGAACTTACGATTACAAAGTTTGGAGACGTTCCCATTGCAAAGAAAAAAGTTTTTCTCACTAAAACTAGTTTACCGACCGATTCTTCCTATGGGAGCTATGAGATGTAGTTATCCGATCCGGTGGGTTCCGACATATTAGTAGTGTGCAGCTAAAAGAAGACTCTGTGCAAAATTTCAGCTCGATAGCTTTAAAACTGAGGGACTAGTTCGCGTAGAAACAGACAGACAGACGGACAAAGCTCAATCAACTGATCAACTGATCAAGAATATATATAGATCTTGGGGTCGAAAATGAATATTTCTATGCGTTGCAAGCTTCTGGGCAAGGGTATAATTATACCCATTAGTTTAAAACAGATGACTTAAAGTGTAATTCGCTGATTCGTTTTCAAGAGCCTAAAAAAACCATGAAGGTAAAATTTTTAAAAACTTGGAAGCACATTCTGAAACGATTCGTCTTCATATTCGCTTAATGCATCTTTTCATTCTCAACACTCCATTTATTTGGGTTTCTTATGCACTGAACGTACCTCCCTTTGGAGTGTTCATCCAGACACTTTTACTTTTATATCCTGTTAACAACCCATAATTTGGCCAATTTAACACTTGTAAACGCGCTTTCGCCGCTCTAATGAGGTACAAAACGCTTCCCTTTTCTGAAAACCTCAACCGAAGACGAACAACAAAAAAAAAAATGGTTGATGCGCCCAAAAATTAACATATAAAAGCAGGCTTCTTCTTTGACCCAAAAGGTAAATTGCACGTTTCCCCCTCGCTTCGTACCTTATAATCAGTTGCCTGCCGGAGATCGAAGAGCTTAGGACATGTGTATTAAAAGCTTAAAAAGTACGAGCCGTCCTTGCAATTACACAAATCTGCCGAGGACTCCGAGACTGTGTCTGGTGTTAATTTATGCGTTGGCCATACAAAAATCGCCACCAATTACCTACGAAATGCTTCAATTATGGGCTGCAAACAGCTGCTGCTGCTGCTGCTGCCGCTGTGCCTTGGCGGCGGTGAAACCCTTTTTAGCACTTGACCAAGGAAAGAATTTCCTTTGAATCTCTTTGGGCAAGAGGCAAACAGCACAGCTATTCTCAAGGGCAACTGTTGGCGGTTTGTGTTGGATTAGTTGTTCGACTGACTAAACGTGCCGCTGATGCATATTTTCCACAAATTTATTGTATAACTTAATTGCGATTGGAACTGGGGCGTCAAAGTGCACACGATGCCATCTCCGGTTTCTACACAAAAAGCCCACTCAGCTGACATTGACCAGAAGCGTGTCAAAGCAAATCGCAATTCCCTTCCCTCCGACAACTCGCTGACTTGTCGCTTGTCATTAGCTCCTTGTGTGTCATGCCATTAAAAACAATAATAATAAATGAATCAACTGTCGAGCAGTCGAACATTCATTGGAAACCTTGAAATCGAAGAGGCAAACGTATCGTTATATCGTTATCGCTGACTGAATTGACAAAAAATTTACATATACTCGTCGTAATCAATTGGAGCTACTCGTTTCACGCAAAAACTGCACCACGATTTGTCCGCCTGATTAATGTGGCCTTTCAACGGGGCGACAACCAGACTCAGAAATCGAGAGTTCGAGTGGTTAATAACGGGTAAGGAAAGGTAAGGAAAGACAGTTGGAATTGGCATTGGAATTGTACTGTTTTTTCTGTTTTTTAAAGCAAAGCAAGAAAGACATCAATGTTAATTGGCGACAATTGTTGGGTTTGTGTGGAAAGTTGGTCCTTAAGTAGCAGCTGGTAAAGGCAAACTGTGCTAATTAACAACAAAAAAAATGGGGGGGGGAACTCTGTGTTTACAGTTCAATTGGCAGAAATCAAAAGCGAAATGATTTTAATTTCAAAGTGTTCAGAATGTTATTAAGTTATTAAACTTTTGGTTTTTAAGCCTTCGACAGCTCTTCTTATCAAAAACTCCTCAAGCCTCTCTCAAATGAAATAACTGGAGCAGGGATCGAACATTTATTGATTATTTTAAAAACCGTAAATTACAGCTGGCAGGCAACAAACTATGATTTCTTAATACCTTTATAGCCGTATTATCTCACTTTTAGTGCTTAACCCCCTCCCAACACATCCATTATCAACTGCTGAGCTCTATCTGTATCTCATCTTTAGCTGCTGCCCAGGCCTCCAGCTCCCAAGAGCTTTGATTAATTGCAACCAGTTCCCTGTTGGTCTCCCCCCTCCCCCGTCTACCTGCTGGTCGTCCATTAATGTTGCCAACTTAATCGCATTTTGCCAAGACTCCTGATAATGTTGTTTCTGTGCAAAACGATTTAGCGAGTGGACAAAAAAAAAAAAAGCACAAGCCGTCCTCACAATAATTAATGAGACTCTGTTTTGTGTGATTATTAAAAACTTTTAATTACAGCAGGACGACAGAGTGTGTCCTTGGTCTGTGCAAATGGAAAAAACGAAAACACAATCCTAATGAGCACAAACAAAACCGAACCGAACAAAAAAAAAAAAAAAAAAAGTCAGCCAAAAACTATTTGCCAAAATGTGGCGTAAATTCTCAAGGTAACACAAAAAGAGGATTTGATCTTCAAAATTCTTACGTAAGTGGGCAAAATATTTTTATGAGAGGATCATAAATTTCTTCTTTTTTTTTTTTGTTTGTGCTCTCAATGTTCTGATCTCGTTTCATTTTTAGCGGAACTGCGCAGCCGCCTCACAACATGACATAATTTTGCATAATTTGTCAAAATGTGCCAAGGACTTTTGCCTGGGATAAGGGACGCAGCACGTGACAAAAAAGGAACGCATCACACAAAAAAAATCATATTTATTTTTAAAGCGAATTCTGCAGGTCAGCAAAATTATAGACCTGCCTGCCTGGCGGCTGCATCTGCATAAGTGAACGAGATGTTCTTATTTTTTGTTCTAATTATTTTTTATGAGTGCAGTCCACGCGCAAAAATTGTCGCACTTCTTTGCGGCCAGCCGCATTGTGCCCGGAGTGCTGAGATCTGGAACTAGACCAGCATTCTGTTTTGTGTTTGGGCTAATTTTTTACATTGTTTTGGTTTTTTGTTTTGTTCAAAGTCCTGGCCTGCTGTTGTTTATTGTTTGAAGAGGGCAATGAGCCAATTTTTTTTTTTTGCTAATAATTAGCACAGTTTTTGTGGTTTATTTTGACAGCGGTTTTGTTTTGAGGGCTGGGTTTGGGTAGTAAATGGTAGAAGATAAGCTTGACGGACTCATTAAGTGTAAAAGAGTAGTAAATGTTTTACAATTTTAAGTACGTCCTTTTCTTTATTAAGGATTCTTTTAATATATTCTTAAATCAAGAAACGAACCCTTTTTTTAAGTGCAATTTGGATTGTACGTTCTCTCGAACCGGACAATGAACAATCTATTCGTATTTTATAGCCATAATAATGAAGAAAACCCGTGAGCGTATTTTCACTGAGAACGAAGCTTCCAGATTCAAGGAACAGGAGAGAATCACAGGAAGAAACTAAGGTCAGAAATGAATTGGTTTAAGAAAATATCGCTACATCAGAACGAAACAGCTTAATATCCGATTCTCACTACTGAGCATTTTTGTACTCCTGCATTCTTGTGTCAAATGCAGATTTCGTAAGAGTTGGTGTTACCAAAGAAGTTGCATGCATATCGAATGCACCTGCATCCATGATTCTCCAAGTAGTGAGTCAACAGGGTATTGATTATTCTGTCTGTCGTTACGAACAAAAATCATTCAAAATAAGTTTTGGTATGGGGATATGGATATATATCGGGAGATACGGAAAAGCTCGGCTTTATAAAAGGAAATCGCAGAAAATATAAACATATTTCTATATATCTCGATTTTTCTGTCAGTGTTGTTCGGTTCGGTTCAAGATGTTCCCATTCCCTAAGTACAAATAAATTTTTCAAGTATTAATAGTATATTTTTCGATAATTTTTTGTTATATTTATTTGAACTTAAATTAAGATTATTTTGTACTTCTTTTAAGTATGCATATTCTTGTTTAAAGAGTAAATCAAATCAGGTTCAAAGACTTAATGGCCCTAATTAGCTTCGAAAAATAAGTGAATGTTATATTTTGATGTCAGAAGTACGGGAAAAATACAAAAAAGGAATTGTGGGCCGGAAATTGATGGCAAAAAGGAGAAATCAAACACTTAGCCATTGATAAGATGGCGCTCTCTATATTGATAGCTATCTGAGATGTATAAACTAACAACAATCAAGCAGGATTGAGAAATTCTCCCACCTACTATACTATTGACACCATTTGTATTTGGTTCAAGTACAAAATACTAAATTTTTTAACACTTACTCGAAATATTTTTCCCAAAAACTTTTACTCTCACTTTTTGCCTATTACCTTCTTGGCCCTAATGATCAAATTTAACCTTTACTAATGACTACTGGTCTAGGCCATCTACTGCAGTCTCCCTCATCAGCCTTGACCAAAATCGGCCTCAACCAATGTCATCACTTTCGCTGCCTCTTCATAAAACTCAGGCAGTCGCACCCTTTTGCTGGTGCTACAATTAAAATGTTAAACTGGAGTAAATATCATAAAAACCAACTTTACTTAAAGCGAAATATGTGGCACAAACAGTTCTGCGTATTTTTGAAACAAAAAAATGTTGCCTCAAAGCAAAGCAAAACGAATTTTTAACAAAAAAAAGAAAATCCTTACGGTTCCCAGAAGGGTTAAATGTTTTCGAAACACCCGAACTAGAGCACAAGGTTTGGGCATACAAAAAAAAAAAAAAGAAGAAAGAAACTCACAAAGAAGCGGTTGTAAAAAAGTAGAGCGTAGCCCGCTGGTTTGGGATACATTTGTGAGTTTTATGGTCATTTTTTCCGAACTTCGTACAAATTGGAACAAAAAATTGGTGCACACACAATTTACATAGAACCTGACCTTCCCATTCCCAATGCAATGTCACTTCATTTAACTTTTGATTTGCCATCTTGACATGGGAAATGCAATCCAGAACTGCAGACGACATCTTGGCTTTAATGGCTTTACAACTTGTTGTCTCTCATTATGGTTAAAATGAGCCGTAATCCTTTGCTAAATGCAGCAACACAGAACGCCCCGCGTGAAATTCGCCCGAAGTCCGCGTCATGGTTAAACGCGACTAATCCTTCCAGTAAGCCCTTCGTTTGACCTGAACCCGGTACGGTTCAAATGCATTGTGGGCGTATTGTTTAGTTTCGAAATCAAAATATTGGCGAATACTGCAGAAATGTGCAAGGATTAAGGCAAAACATCCTTTCGCAACCTTGGAGAAACCTTAATGCCTAGCTCACACGCTTGCAATTTTATGACACCTTTTCGTCCTTAAGACGCGCGCGTACGGATCCTTTTCGATTGACTTTCGTTTTTTAACCCGGCCGACAAGCCTTTTTTTGCCGGTCTGCTGTGATATTCTGGCCAATTTCTTTGTTGTGGTTGTGTTTTTTTTTTTTTTGCAAGGGGTAATTGTCACCCTTTTATGAACGTCTGTTCCGTCCAGGTTGAATTTTTTTTACTGTGGGTTTTTATGACCTTGCCTGTTTTTTAAGCCTTTTTGCTCTGCACTCAACTCTTTTTGAACCGAGTTTTAGGTTTGTCAAGTTGTAAAAAAAAGAGCATTTTTATAGAATTCTTAGAACTAGAAGCGTTTTGCTTTCGCGATTTTTTAGAAGAGCAACTTTTTTAGCAGAATTTTTGGAATTTCTTAGAAGAAACCTTTTGATTAGGAAAAGGCTTAAAAAACGAAACCACTGGCACGGCCTTGCCTGTTAATGAGCCCAACTCATACTGTGTTTGGTTTTGTAATTTGGAAATGGCGTTTTTAAGCCGAAAAGCCAAAAAGTCAAATGGAACAAAAAAGGGTTTTTCCGGAGACTTCATGGTGTGCGGGTTAAAAATATTAAATAAAAAACCAAAGTTAATCTTGTTTCTAGTGAAAATTGGGTGAACAATAACGAAAGGTCATCGGGAGAAGTATCGAAGTCCTAAAGAAGTTAATGGCGTGTATCAACTGTGTAAGAAAACGGAATTCTTTTGAGGTGGAACTTAAAGTTAACAATACATAGTTGTGTTTTTTTTTTAATGTTATAATAGGATTAACCATTACCCACTATAAACAAGAGCCCCGACATCAAATTTTCCATATTTTCCAAAAAATTTCATATCTGTTTTGGGTATAGCACACAACTAGCTATTATATATTCAACATTTTGTGGTTCTATCTTTTCTATATCCTGTTTATACACAAAAATATTATAATAAATGCCCTTTAAAGTATGCTATACTTATGAATATTAATACTTCAGTATCTCTTCCACTTTTCAGGAGTATTTTCAGCTGATCTAACAATCTAGTTGAATGTACAGTGTGTATTTTGTAGGACGCTGGCATAACTGACTCTTAAATCCTCCTCTCAATCTGAAAACAATGGTTTTTGTGCGAAGGTATGTAACAGAATTGATCAGATCACAGAGTTAGTCAGAGATAGAGGTTTGACAGGTATTCAGTTCAGTTTTGGAAGGTTACAATCTTGTCCCAATCGTAGGCTCAATAAAACCCTTAGCGATTAAGCTGAGTACTTGTTAAAAACCAGCTACCATCCATATTCAAATGGACTTTTGAATTTTGGAGTTTTCCTCCTGTTTGAAATCAAAATCAATGAAATCCTCCCCTATAAATCAAATGCTACAGATTTAATGGCCACAAAAGTAAGGAAGAAAAAACAATAATGGGGTCACAACTCGCGCCCTGCTTGCATAACTGAAACTACCTACCTACCGGTTTAACCCCATAACTTCCAGTCTATGTCTACATAGTTCACACAGCTTTTCCGCCGCATTCATAAATTAAATTTCAATTTTCAGCCACATTATACACAATTTTCCATGCCCGCTGATGCCGGGTTCGGCGGTTAGCAGTTGAAATTTTAACCAGGTTAATTATCGGCACATTGCCCAATAAGAAGAAAAATTAACATTTTTGGTTTTGAGACTCTTCGCCCCTTTGCTTTATGGATCAACTGGCAATAGTGCCAGTCAGTCAGACATTGGTGCGACTTCCTTTGAAGACAAAGACCAGATCAGACCCTGACGACTCCAGACACCACCAGCAGCAGCAGCAAGCAGCAGCTCATTACGCGGGTCGTGACTTGCCGAAATGAAAAACAAGTAAAATCGGTAAAAAGAAGAGCTGCATCCAAGTTTATTGCAACGGATGCTTGTCAGATGCTGATAGCAGCAACGGAGGCGGCGGCGGTGGCGGTGGCGGCAGAATGTTAATCTCCATAAAATGAAAACAATGCGCCGGCGCGACGCGAGGTAGACGATGCTGGGTCGCAAGCTTCAGCACTGGCCATGCTTCGTGGAGCGCGCATTTTGCGCAATAAGTGTGCCAGACAGCGACGACCACGATGGAGGATGGAACCGGTCAGCATGCTGGCCCCTCACAATATAATTTATGCAGCCGCAGCTCAAGGATCTCCTCGCTGTGTGTGCGTTTAGGTAATCGCTGGGCATGATCTTGCCAACTCCAACGCCGCCGCCGCGGCACTGTGGGTTTTCTTCTATTGGAACTTAACCAAAATAATTGTAGCTTTATCAACCAAGTCCCTAAAATGAGAGAGCAAATGGTTCATCTGCAGTCTTCGGGCAAAGTCTACTGGTGATAACTTCCTTTGTGGATTTGTATGTGTGATCAATTATAGAATAATTGACTTAGCCTATACTAATATTTTTCTGATTTTCAATGACCAAATCCACTGTGCCCCACAGCCTTTGCCACTGCCTTGGCCATCGTGACAAGCTGCCCGCTGTGACGATGATGCTGCCTCTTTGGAGACTGTGTGTGTGTTGCTTCTTGGGGCTACGCCACCCCAGTGCTGAGGAGTGTAAATTACAAGTTGCCGTTGGCTGTGTACCATGATGTTGTTTCTACTTGCCCTGCTGCTGCTGCTGCTGCCGGAGCCTGTCGGTTTCATTCAAAAAGTTCAATAGTGCATGCAATGCCAGCCGGCTCTGACCACGACTTCGTCAGCTTTGTTTCTATATTCCCCCCACCCCACTCACATACGTACCCCACAATTTACTACAATTTCCCCACCAACATTTATGATCGATGCCAGAGTCGATTTTTGGTGAGGGGCTGTGCGCCTTTGTGATTGTCGTTGGGATGCAGCTTCCTTTCAGGCTGCACGCGATTCCCTTGTACTAAGTTGATTATACTCTGCCAAAGGGTATGGGAAACATGATGAAAATTTAGCCTGGATATCGTCTTTATGTCGATTTGCCAGTTATTAAGTCCCAGAAAAGTGTGGAAAAGTGTGGCATTCCGGTTAAGGTTTTCGAGCTTCTTTCAAAATCACCTGCTTACACTTTGTTGTCTTTCTTATCGCTATTGATCCGCCACAGGATTGGTAAAGATCGGATAAACGGAAATCGAGCTATGCGTTTAGCTGTAACTGCAGCATCTTAATTCATATTGAGCATACACTTTCACTTTACAGTCGGGCTTGACCGAGTTTCGTACTTGTTTTCACTTATTCTGTCTAGTTTTAGAAATTATTCATAGAAAGAATGCCAAGATCATGTGCCAAGATTTAAAGAAACGCCCTCTTGTACCTATGAAGGCATTATACCCAGAAAGAAGAGACTTTTTCTTATACCCACACTTTCTGACAACGACTAGTAGAGTTCGAGAGCAAACGGTATGGAATTAATACAGTTTTGTGCTAACATTTTTAGGTTTTGTTCCTGAAAGTGTGCATTAAAAATAAGTACATAACATTTCAAAAGCGAAAAATATTACTGCAATGAGAACTCACATTATTGCATTAGGAACTTAGCTTAGTGAAGTATTATTACAAATGATCTTAGATTGAATATTACCAAGACTTCTTGGGTAGCGAGCTACCTTAAATTCGAATATTTTTAGGCTTATCTGTTCGAAAATATCCAAATATTTCTAAATCATTTCTAATGGACTGACATTCTTACTTCAAATAGACCTCATTTTACAATGATATTAGGAATAACTTTTGGAGTTTTGGAAAAACTCCTATTTTTGTTTTTGTTACTTCGATTTTTACTATTTCGAGAGCTAATACGGTTTGACTTCAGACTATTACAAGCTTAAAGTATAATCAAAAAGATTTTATATTAGTTCGAAATGCGCTGAATATATTTCGAAACAGTCTTAAATCAAGTATATCGAAACTGAATATATGAATGTTGTACTTAAACCCAGAATTTTTATAGTTTAGTTCGCTGTAACATAATTTAAAGTACAAAACAATTGATTTTTTTCGGTATGAAAGATGAAACGCTGTTTTTATATTATACTTCAGCAGAGACTTTTTCCCTTATCACAGAAGAATCCTTCAGAACTCTTCGCGAAGGGAGATGAGAATGCGATAGCAATGAGATATCTTCTAAAAGAATTCCCTTCTAGCCTCAGCAAGAGCATTGCCAGTTCGTTAAGCCTGCCCTTTCGATGCATTTCCATGTTTCCTGTACTCTACACTACGCTCAACACCTTCTCCTGTGTGCGCTGTAGCTTGAGTTTGCTCTTTGAAAGCTTTTGCCGTCTGGGATCTCTGGTGGAGTTTGTGTTTTTTTTTTTTTCTGTCTGTGGGTCTGGTCACGATTTGTTGAGAGTCGTAAAACATTTTTAGCACCTCAACGATCTATATACTCCTCCTCGTACATGACTGCAGTTCAGCGATTTTATTTTTTTAATGGCATTTTTGCATTTTTGTTCCAGCTACCAGAACAGAACGCCCACTCAGCTGCAGAAGCGGTGGGAACTGAAATGTGGAGAGTTGAGCTCTAAGCAAACACATCCTGTCATTAGGCAAATATTTATGTAGATTACCCTAAAGAGGGGCAGCTGCTCATCTAACGGTGTCTGAATCAAGATAGCAAATTAGTCTCAATAAAAATTAACTCAACAACATTGAGACGAATTAGGCGGCGGCTTTGAGGATCGTTTTTTTTTTTTAGGAGAAATTTATGCGCCCTCTGGCGTTGGTTAGCAAACAGTTAGCCACGCAAATAATATTCCCGGAAATTGGCAAGGATTCGTGTGGCGAGTGTGCAGCCTGTGTATGTGTGTGTGTGTTTGCGTGTCATAAAAACTCTTTGCGAATCAGGCAGCATCGAAAACTTCAAGGACATAACAGACATTAGCGTGGTGATCATAAAACCCAGCCAACTAATCCGTGGAAACTCTAAACTCTACCCTATGCCGACAAACCTCTTTCGGCGCGAGTCGAAGCAGCAAAGGCAGCTAGAAGGGCAGGAGGTAGGCCAAACTCTTTCCACTCTTTACTTTCAGTCAAATTTTACCTGTGCACTGTGGGCGAAGTTTGCATTTTTTGTGGCATAAAATGGATAAATTGGATTTGTGGAAATTGATATTCCAAGGGGTAGGAAAAACATGAATAATTTCAAATGTTTAATGAAACTTTCTGGATTTTTTGTCACCAAATTTCATATTTTTCAGAAATTTCAAGATATTTAAGAATAAATATTGTGAAATCTGACATTTGGCCCATGGTGCTGTACCCAAAAGTCTCTTGACGAGTTGACGTTTGCACGCCAATTGATTTGACATTGAAGCCGGAGAGGAGGAAGGCCTGTACGTGGGCAAGGATATGGTTGGTTGGTCGGTTGGTTTGGTGTGGACCGTAAATAACCCTAAATAAAACCATAAAATCCTTCTGCATGCTGCGAACCCATCCTCACCTTGAGTAGAAGGTGTGTTGTGTGTGTGGCGTTTTTTAGTCGAACTCGTAAATGTTTGCTAAATGAAAAATCATTTTTTATGCAATTTCTCGTCACAAAGTCAAAAATTTCTTCTTTTTTTGTAATTTTCCTGGAACTGTGTTCGTTTTTTACGCAATGCTGCATAACGCGAAGTCAAAGTCGTTTTTTTATGAGCTGAAGATGTACCAGGAAACGCTAAACGTAAAAAGAGAAGCAACATTTTTGGACTCTGCCAACTCTTCGAAAAGGGGTTAACTTCCAACAGACCAGCGAGCGTGCGGTGTAACCCTACTTTACCTGCACCCACGCCCATAATCCTTTTATGGCAAATAAACAAACACGTCACGGACTTCTGCTCTAGGTAAAAAGTAGAAAGGGTACAAAGACCAAAGGGGTGCCATAAACGGAAGAGTTGATGAACGGGCTACCCGTAAGGAGAAAACCTTAGCCAATCCTTTGCACACGCGCTTAGCATTGTTGCACGTTCTGGTTTTATGGGTGTGTGGTTTTAGCCCTTTGATGTGCATGATCATCCTGTTAATAGAAACCAAGTGGAAAGCGCAACTACCTGCTCTAGGCTTTAATCCTTTTTTCGAAACCCTTTCGCCATGATTGCGGCGGCCCGACACGTTGAGAGCGTGTCTAAAGCGATTTAATTAACGCGGTCGCCAGCTAAGCCCCGGGACCAGTAGTATCCTGTGCTAAATCCTTTCACTTGAGGGGCGTTTGGGCTGCTAAAAGCCAAGCAGCTACTGTAAGGCGGCAACGGGTTGATTTCCAGCGAAAGGATTGGAAAGGATTTGTTGACTTCGGCTACTGTTTTTACTGGAAAAATTCTAATATTTACCAAATACGCTGGCTGTTGACTTTGCCTAAGACCTGACTTTCAGTCAGAAATTTACCCACCCCAAAGAATAATACAACGATAAGACAACAGAGTCGAAAAGTCAACTTGTAGCTTAGGGAAATTCAAGGGCTGAGTCTGTAAAATCCAAACATGAAAAGGGGATACAAAAAGGCTTAAGGTGCAGCAAGTGTTTGATGGCTTTTGAGTCAGTATTAACTTTAAGAAGATAATAAAGGGGTAGACAGAGAGATAAAAGGTCAAAGAAAGAATGCCGAAGGGTCTCTATAATATATCAAAAGACAAGGTGATGGTCGCAAAAGAGAATTGCCGATCAAATTCAGCATTTCATTAACCGTTTTTATCTTTTCAATATCTCTATAAATATACCTGATCTTGATATTGATGTCAGATCTTGAACAATTCTTAAGAAAACAAGTAAGAAGGTCGGTCAAGCCCGACTATAACATAAATTTGTATATGTCAGTGCAAGTGTACCCACCGCTATTTCAGCTGGTGCTGCCCATCATAAATCTTCATGAGTCTCGAAAGTGAGGAATTTACAATTCCTTACAACAGCTTTCTTCCTGTGACTAGACAGCAAGGAGAGCTTAGTAGGTGTAAGGATTCTAAGAACGATGCTAATGGGAATTCGGAATTCCATCTACCACTATAACGAAGCACACCCCCAAAATCGACCACAGTCTCACAGAAGAAGGTGGCTCTAATCGACCGTCTCAGAACCTTGTACCAACAACACATTGGTTGTTGTGAGTCTAAACTTAGCTGCTTCTGGTTCGATCTGGCCAACAAAAGTTAAGGTTTAATGCACCTACCTTTAAAGGTCACATCTGTTTTAAGCTTAAACATGTGAAAGGTTCACTTTAAAGTGAAATATGACAATGGCACTGAAACTTATGTTCGAAAATATACGAGAAGGCAAGAAACAGACAATTCGACAACCCAACTCTAATAATATTGAATATTTCTATGCTTTCCGGCTGTAGGATCCACTTTCAAACTCCAACCAACATCTCGAGATAGTTATGGAAGAACAAAATACCACTTCGCTTTTATTTGAACGCAATATTGCACTTTTGTGGTAATAAACTTAACACCCGTCTCGTCTCTCGTATGTTAATGTTCTCCAGCTCATAAGTCACAAGAGGCGTTAAAAGCCTAATTGGGCAAACCTACGTCAATTGTTTCAATTAAATTTTACTGTCAAATCTTACTTGTATTTAAACAGTTAAATCATCCATCATGTTCATCCTTATCATCGCTCGTTTTCCGCCTTTAGCAATCTGGGGCTTGGCCCAGAGCCACCCAACCCCAAAAATCGCAAAAAACAAAATTGAATTCTCTTTTGCAAATTTTTTTACCTGTGGCTAAATTTGGAATGTCTGTCGTCGGTTCGGATGTGCTGACGTTTGTGCTGAAAATAAACCGACCACCACCCAACCCCTCTTTCCACCTATTCACCCAACCCACGGCTGAACTCTGGGCAGAGGCGACGACGGCTCATTTGGGCCAAAATGCGTTGTTACGTTAATGAGTAATAAAATACTTTGCACAATAACAACCCGAAATGTGTACCGAAATGTGCGCTGCTCTCTTGCTCTGAATTGATCGGCTGGCGCACGCGTTTAAAACAGCGTTGGCGATTTTTATGGTGTTTTAATCGCGAGAGTCGCGCGCAAACGGCTCTCTCCCCCTATCTCTCACTCTTTTTCTCGCTCTCTCTCTCTCTCTGGCGCTGTTATTTTTAGTTACATGGCGCTGCTGCTGTTGACCATCGCAATTGGCGCGTGGGTGTCGCTGCCGCTGTTAGATTAACAGGCACTGGGGATCTGGCGCTGTCTAAAATTAGACGCAATTAGCAATGCGCACATTTTTGCGTTGTTTTTGTAGTTCTTTCGACAATAAATTTTTGCCACAGTTTATTTTAGACGCTGCATGTGATCGGGCGCGCCAAACAACAACAAGAACAAGAGAATTGGGCATCAAATTGGGCGTAGAGCGCGCAAACAACTGTATCTGTGTATCTGTGAGATACATCCACACCTTTGACTGTTTTTGGCCAGCCAAAGCAGCAAGCAGCATGCATGATGTAAACGCCGCCAACGTTTTTGTGTGCAATTAAATTGGCATGCACAAGTGACGGTGCCGCTTGCTCTGCCACAGCTCCGGCAGGCAGCTGACCGCGGGCGGGCCGCCTTTTGATCGGCTGCCAAATTGTAATTGGAACGCGAAGGTGTTGTCGACGTTGGCAACCTTCTAAATAAACCATAAAACGCATAACTTGTGGGTTATATACATACGAAGGAGGGAAATTTCTAGAAAAAATTATAACTTGATTCGACTTTTAAGTAAACTATTTGCTTTAGTTGGGTATTTTAACTGGCATTTGTTTGCATTACTTTTAGTTAGCCAATTTAGAAACACTTTTGCTTTGATCGCTACAGATTTAAGTTAAAATGGTTGGACAGAACAACTGGTATATGTCTCTAAAGAGGGAAGCCTTTACACAAATCTTGGGTTTTGTAAACTTCATGTCACAGAACGTCTTGCAGAGCATAATCTGCCGGCTCTAAGGGCGCATATCTAGATTAAGTATAAGAAAGGATTCCCCAGTTAAAGGTAGTACCGATGTATGCTGCAACCTAAAGAAACCAAGACACAGGCCATGAACGAGTTTTCTCACTTTTTGTACAATGTTTTCACTTCTGTATAAATTTGATTTGATTTGAGTTGATATTGTTCCATTTTCAAGAACTTTTTAAACTCAACTCTGGTTGGTTCAAGCCACACTCCGAGGTTTGAACAGGTTACACATATTTCAATGTTACTTTCAAGCCGCTGGATATGCTGCTGATACGCCATATTCCTTAGAATCAGAGACATCGCTTGTACAAAAACTTCAGCGACCCCTTCTTCAACTTCCTTGGTCCTTTAGAAAAACATAGAAAGATCTCATGAATGGTAGTCAAGTTATGAGCAAAAGAATGTTCGCTGCAGCAGCGCTTCTTACTGCAGCATCAAAATTTAAACTGAGCATACACTTTCGCTGGTACTAAGTATATTACAGTCGGGCTTGCTCGACTGTCTTACTCACGTTTCATACGAACTGAGAAATTCTTTATTAAATTAAGTTCTTTTAAAAGTGTCTTAAGTCGTTTTTTAAACCAAAAACTTTTAAGAACAATTCTCTTCTTAGAGTTTTCGTTCATCAGCTCCACAAATTTTCAGAAATTTCTGGCAACTAACTTGTACCCTGAACCAACCAACCAACCTTCAGTGCATCATTAGTAAAAATATTAAGTTAAGCCTATAAAACGTGAAAGTCCCTTACAGCACGTAGATGCCATCAAATTGAATCTAAGCATCGCACAGGGCACGTGTAAATCACGCAACCTCGAACGTACGTACGCTTCGATCGATCCATTATAAATATCGTTAAGACGACCTTCACTTAATTGCGCCGACTGGCATGGGGAATGAGTTTACATGACGCCCTAAACGCGATATAAAAATTGGAACAGATACTCGTACTCGGACTATTTTGGGTAGGGGCAGGGGGGGCTGGGGGGGTGGTTGACTGCGTCACCGTCTAAACCGCCCGCTTCCGCTTGGCGTGCGCACAGCCCCAAGGCAACCTTGTGATCATGTTTACTGTTTAGCGACCCCCCCACCACATCGAAATAGACGGACAGACAGACACACACAGAGACCAAAAACCGAACCGAACCTGTCGCACTGGGGTGGCGTCATATCGTGTGCGGTGGCTGCCGCTGCTGCCGCTATTTTCACCTTCTATGGCCGCATGAATCAGCAAAGTACGCTCTCTCGCTTGTGAATCCCGCTCCGGCAGAGGTGAATTCTCACTGGGGGTTTTAATATTTCCAAAAAGGAAGAAGTGTTGGTACAGGTAGCAACGAAAGCGCTAGCCTACCTACTCACCAATCGGTATCTGTGTCTCTTTTTTTCGCGTAGGTATGCCCCCGCCTGGTCGTGTGGCTCGAGCTCGCGCTCGCGTCTCGTCGCGGCGATTTAGCCAACAAACCTGTCGATCAATCCGTCAGTCTTCAGCTGTAAGTCCAGCGATAAGGTAGTCTACGTATTCCACTCAGCCGACACGATCGTGCGGCCTCGTTCGTATTCGTGCTCGTGTGTATTTGTATCTTTTAACCGCACTGCAGCCAGAACCCGACATTCATTCGCTTGCCGTTACTCAAAGCGTGCGGGTCGTTCTCAACAGAAATCGCTAAACCGAAACAACCGGGAGAAAAAAAATCACATAATATTTACGTAGTTTTTGCGTGAAAGTGAAAAGAACTGAAACTGAAATTGCAATAAAGCAGCAAATTATACAAAAACAACAAATCGTTTGCTGCCAAGTGAAAACAAACAACAAACTGTGTCTTAAAATTAATAAACAATTCTTGGCCGAAATGGTTACCGGCGTGACAGCAGCCAATATGACAGCCAATATGGGCACCGCGGTGGTGCCCTCGCAGCTAAAGGAGACGCCGCTGAAAAGTGATCGTCGGGTAAGTTACAGAAGAAGAAGAAAACAGAAAGAAAAAAAAATGGATTACTCGCCCACAGGGGACTGGCCAAATGCATTTCCTTTTTGGCCAACAATTTGTTGTCGGCTCCCACATGCCAGCCAAAAACAGCCGACGGCTTCGCCAACACATTGTCGCTTGGCGTTGGTGGTCGTTTTTACGTGGTTGTTCATTTCATTCATGGAGTCTGCCCACTGATGAGGCATCCAAAAACAGTCTGCCACTTGGCGCGTGCGCCACCGCGTGGTGGCTGCAATTTTGGCCAAAGCCAAAACCGTTAAGCTGACTTCACTCTGGGGAACCAAATTTGGTCGACCTTGTTGTTATTGTACCTGGTGGTACAATATTTTTAGCCGCCTCGTTTGCGGCTGTAATTTATAACCGCCAAACTATTTTTATGCTGTTATATAAATAGAGCACGCGCCGTGCGACTAAATGTTGGCTGTCAGCCAGTTTTAGACTCAGCTTCTCAGGCTCGCGGCCTCTTCGGTCTCCCTCTCTGTGTGTGTGCGTGTATGTGTCCAATTAAAGACCCATGCAGCTTCCTCTATTTTTGGGTCGCTGCATGAGGTCAAATTAGCTATGCAAAAAAAAAAAAAAAAAAAACTCTGACTAATCTGTAACTTTTGTTTTCAATTCTCTGCTTACAGTCGAATAAACCCATCATGGAAAAACGCCGACGAGCTCGTATTAACAATTGCTTAAATGAGCTCAAAACTTTGATTTTGGATGCCACCAAAAAAGACGTAAGTATCTAGAATAGTTTTTTAAGCTAAATAACTAAGAAAAATTAATAACATTCTGAGGGAACAGAAAAATTGCCGAGTATTTTCGATTTTAAAATATTTTCAAAGTTCATTCTTCATATAACTTTTAGTAGTAGACTTAAATAAGGTAGTTAAAAAAATGATGAAGGTAGTTCTGCAAACTATTTACAAAATTGGGAAATTTTTTTAGAAGAATCAATGCAAATCCAACAATGATCGAAGCTAAGAAACTTATTTCAATAAAGCCTAAAAATCAAGCACTAATCCAAAATTTTGCAGTTTTTAGCATAGCAAGACTGTTACCTCTTTTTAGTTTTTATAAAGAACTCGAAAATTTGATTTTTTTTTAACCAGAAAGTAAATTTTAGTAGATCTTCTACGATTCTTAAAAATACTGCCTTTGTTCAGCAGAGTTTTATCTTAGCCTTTTCGTTAACTTCCCATCTCAATAATAGTTATAAAATATTCAGGTGACTGGAATGAAGATCATAAAGTTTTTATTAGAAGGGAATAAGTGTAGAGGGTCGGAGTATCACTCTCATTTTCTTCTCTCCGTAATTTTTAAAACTTATAATGTTAAATGAGAAAGGGAATTGCATTAACATAACTTTATAACAAGATTACCTTAGATTCCATAAAGATCCTCTGCCCTAGAGGCACAAATGTTGTTGTAAAGCAATCAACCATTCAATATCAGACTTAGACCCATTTACATGGAAGAGTTGTGGTTATTAGGCAAATGAATTTCTTAAGAAAAAAAGTACAAACAAAATCTGCACTGCCATAAGCAGCGAATGGGCATCCCCCAAAGAATTATATATACCCATAACTAATCACACAATTCTTCAACTCTTGCTCTCATTTTAGCCCGCTCGCCACTCCAAGTTGGAAAAAGCCGACATTTTGGAGAAAACCGTTAAACATTTGCAGGAACTACAACGTCAACAGGCAGCCATGCAACAGGCGGCCGATCCCAAAATCATCAACAAATTCAAGGCCGGCTTTGCCGATTGTGTGAATGAAGTGGGTCGTTTTCCAGGCATTGAGCCAGCCCAGCGTCGTCGTCTGTTGCAACATCTGAGCAATTGTATTAATGGTGTCAAAACGGAATTGCATCATCAGCAGCGGCAACAGGCAGCACAGTCTATACATGCCCAAATGTTACCCTCACCACCAAGTTCCCCGGAACAGGATATGTCGTCGCAACAGACCTCAACGGCGGCCACAGCCGCACCCTATCTTTTTGGCCAAATCCAACAGAATGCCAATGGTTATTTCCTGCCCAATGGTATGCAGGTGATACCCACTAAGTTGCCCAATGGCAGCATAGCATTGGTGTTGCCCCAGAGTCTAACCCAACAGCAGCAGCAACAGTTGTTGCAGCAACAACAACAGCAGCAGCAACAGCAACAGCAGCAATTGGCGGTGGCTGCGGCAGCAGCAGCAGCAGCAGCGGCTGCTCAACAGCAACCACCTATGCTGGTAGCCATACCACAGCGTACCGCCAGCACTGGGTCGGCCAGTTCACACTCCTCAGCGGGTTATGAATCGGCGCCCAGCAGCAGCAGTAGCAGCAGCCACCACCATCATCATCATCATCATTATGCCCCACCCAGTCCGGCCAATTCGGCGTACGAGGCCATGGACATAAAGCCCTCGGTTATACAGCGTGTGCCCTTGGAGCAGCAGCCCTTGTCGCTGGTGATCAAGAAACAGATCAAGGAAGAGGAACAGCCCTGGCGGCCTTGGTAAATCAAATCAAGTTGGCTCAATCGAAGGAATCTCCCCGCTTTAAAGACTGATGGGCGTTACACACAAACACCTACACACATTCACCCACACATGCGCAGGCGTTGTGAGCATGCGCAGACATTTCACTACATTTCGCCAGGATGACGCAAATGTTGCTTTGAAGTGCCAAAAACATGCGACTTCCTGTTGGTCCTGCACTTCGTTGAGAGTTTTGCCAAATCAAACGAAACCCCCAACGAGGTCAAGACTTTCATACACGCACACACACAAATTGTTATAAATTATTTATTTTTATTATGTAATTCATTTAAAAAAAAATAACGGTATTTTCTTACACATCGCCAAACTACCTCAATCCAAGTACTTGGTGTTGAATTGCCTCATGTAGAGTATCATGTATTGTTTTTTGTCATCTTTTTCTCTCTCTCTCTCTCTCTCTCTCTGCTAAAGCAAAACAGCAAATCAGCAAAAGTCTTCCACACACACAACAAAAGCTGAATACTTTTTTTGAAAAAGTATTAAAAACAAAAAAAAAACACAACATTTTGACACATATTTACATACATATATCTCCATTTTTAATATAGTTTTGTACATTTATGCTAAGCCTCTTAGGGTTTTCTCTTGCTTTTAAGTTAAAATGAAGGAAAAAATGTAGATTTATAAGACCACGTGATATAGAGAACATAATGAGTGTCTAAGAATGAAAACAAAAAACAAAAACCAGAAAAGATTGATAAAAACAACAACAACAAACAAAACAACACACTAAAAAGAAGAAGAAAAAAAACACAAAGAATAAAAATTTTAAAATTTTACTAAAAAATTAAACACAGCCAAAGAGTTTTTCTTTTTGCCCGGGGATTGGGGTTACCAAATTAGCAGTACGCAGAAAATTAACAAAACCATAAATCATCAGGTGCGAAAATCAACGCAGTTTACGATTGACTATGGTGGGTTGGTCAGTCGCAGAATTATGACTGTGAATTTTTTTCTTTTATTATTATTATTTCGTTTTATTGAAGCGACATTCTCAGAGGCTCGCTTCATGCGATATCAGTGTGAATAAAAAAAAAAATCCCAAGTGATCTGGAAGTGACTGACATTCACTTGACGTCCACACATCCGGAATACGAGTACTTAACCAGATAAGAAAGCGTATCAAATTCCACAGAATTAAGTGTAACGATTTGATCTTGCGACTTAACTATGGCTAACCTTGGATTTGAATGGAAATCAAGATCCAAATTGAGGGAAATTGAGAAGCCTAGCCGAAGTTTCTAATCACCTGCAAGTGCTCGTTTTGGAATATTGAATAGTCACACTTAATAGCTTACGATTTATATATTGTCCCCCGATTTTAATCTTATTTTGCAGAAATCGGATAATTTTCTAACAAAAGTCCCCTTTTAATGTAAGTCCCCTTTTTTAGCAAGGCACGATTCTCGAATCTAGGTACATTAGTTCAAAATTTCGGAATTTTATTTTACACAATTCCTGAAAAATCTAGAAAAATAATTGAAAGAGAGAAGAGACAATTACATCACCGCTTGTAATTCTTTAGTTGGAACTCGCAGCATAGGAATTGGCAAGGGAGCAACTGATATTCGGTCTGTTGAGTGTTAAATGTATGATTGGGTTTTTTTTCTGTGACTCACGCGAGTGCTTTTTAGTCCAATGCGCTAAGATGCCTTACGTTTTGTACTTTCCCCGAGGTCTCAAGTTCAAATGCAAAAGTTAATAAATATTTATTACTAATTTTTATGCGAGTTTTCAAAAAGAAGACTTAAAGCGAACCGACAAAAAAATATCCTATATCAAAATATGCAAGGACAATTTTATTCAAGAGGTCTCTACTCTACAATCTACTCCACTTCCACTCTAATACTTATTAACTATTTTAAGCTTTCTGAAATCTATAAAACCATTTTTTTCTGGATTATGGGAAATATTTTCTTTATTTTATAAAGAATTTTGCGACTTTTAGAAAAAAATTCTAGAATTATGAAAGAAATTCTTAAATTCTAGAATTACAATTTGATATTTATTTTCCTAAATATACGGTTCCTTAGGCAGTTATAATATAAGATCTGCAGGCAGATCCTATTTGTTGTAATAAATAATGATAAAAGGCTCAGATCACAGATCATATAATAAATGGATGATTTGTAAAGGTTATCCATATCTTTGCATACTAACATAATGTTTATATGCTTACATTCATGTTAATGCTCTGTTCATTAACATAAGGAATGGTGTTTTAACATTAATTGCAATGAGTAACCATTATATCGAAATCTTTAATTGACGCTCTAGGTTTTATGTATTGTTTTGCATTGGTACTTCCCATAATAATCAAGAAATTTCGACCTAATGTGACCACGTAAAGTATTTTTATTTTGTTGTAAAATTCTTTGTTTGTTTTCAATTATTTCACCATAATATGATAATGAATTAGAGTTGTATATGAAATTAAATAAAAGCAGAAAACCCCAAAATTGATCAACGAAATATTCTGAATCATAAATCAAAATTTCAAATAAAAATTCTCCCTAGGGTACTGTAAAAAGAAACAGGAAGTATTTAAGATGAACAATTTTGGTACTAGGGCATAATGAGCCCCTCTAAATAATAGAAATCATTCTGATCATCATATATCTCACTGGATTTCGAAAGCAAATTTAATGATATAGTTTATATATGACATACAAATATCCTAAGTGTACAGGTCATACTTCTGACTCCTCATTGAGTCACAATAACAAAATGTTGACAGATTTCACTTCTTTGCATATCCCAGGGGTCCCATAAATCAATATGACATATAAAAAATAAAATACTTGAGTCATTAATCTAGCAATTAGCTTGATAAGGACGAAGGTTCTCGATTTCAGTAAGAAGAATTATCCAGGAAAATGCTAACCTAAACGAGTCATCGCAAAAAGCTACCAGTTGCAACATGATCCTCTACCATAACAAAGAGTCACGCCCACAAAAAAAAAAATGTCTGAATGTTTAGATTTCTTATTCTAATCTGTGCAAATCCCATACTCGTGACAAAAGTTTCCGCGAAGTCTAGCAGAAAGCACCGCATCATGCTGATAATATGAACCACGATAAATATAAATAAGTTTGTTTTTCTTTTTTGTTTTCATGAATCAAGTGCACAAAACAAACAATTAGTCCCGGCTTTGGCCACACCTGGCGAAAAACAAAATTGAACGAGACGAAAAATTGCAACTGCATTATAGTATTCTCGTATGACTGAACTGCAGTGTTGGGGCTAGGCCAAGCGTCATCTTGTCTGCGATAAACAACATGATCATAAACTGGTCGTGCGCACTGAAAGTCTTGAATAAACAGCACAGATTTTAAGACAGCAAAACAACTCGTAAATTCTAGAATATCATGCACTACATACTATGCACGAGTGTACGAGCACGATCACAAGTATCAATTGACAATTGAACCAGTGAACTGGAAAATGCACTTGGCACCCATGATTAGCATGCGATTACTCATAGGTTGGTGTAGCTTTTGGCAGACATGAGTCATACGTACCACAAATCAACCACTATCACTCACTTATTCAACATAAACTTTTTCAATCCCCCTAAACAACACAGTGATAGAGAGTTTAGATGATGAATCATCAATGTTAGTTTTTGCAGGTAAACGTAAAACAGGATCTCGGAATTTCTTGACTAATTAAATAACTAATTTTATTAAGCCCTTATTGGGGGAAAAATGCTATGACTACATGCCAACCTTTAGCTAAAATGTTCACCCTGGGTGGGAAATTTTTGATTTAAGCTTAGATTAGTCTAAAGATTAGTTAGATGTCAAATAAAAATCCTTCATAATTTCTACTTATTTGTATGTGAATGTATTTGATACAATTTTTCCTAGAAATGGGTTTTTAACTATGTAGCTTTGACGTGCATTTGGGCACACAATAGAATTGAAGGTACGACCTCTTTTAAGCTCTTGCCTCCCCAAAATTTGCATAGCATTTTGTTAGGCTTTTGATTTTGCTCAAAAAAATAGAAGTATTTTATCACATAACGATAAGCAATTTGTTTCATCTTTACAAATATACTAACAGAGCGATCATTTCATTTTAAGCTTAAACTTTCTAATGTTGACACTTTCTAGAATATTTATTCTTTTGAAAAGAAACATCAACAAAAACGTTAAGCTTCTTATCAACTGTGCCCATCAAAGTTCATCAATGAAATGATAGCAAAATGGTGCGAAATGCAAACGGTAGAAAATCATTATTTTCTAATGGGATGATTTTTGAATTTGAAGAACTTGCAAATGATATAAATACACTGAAGTTACTCAGAATTGGTTTTATTGATTTCAGTACTATTTAGTAAATTAATTTAAGATATTTGAGCTATAAATTGGGTGAAAAGGTTGATAGTGTAAGGTGAAATATTTCTCTGTTAGAGTAAGGGTTTCGAAACAGATTATTTCCACTTCAAAAGTTCTTCTCATATATAATATATAGACTCGTTCCCCCTTCCGAATTGTAACCAACAGAATAAGTATAAGTTCTTATTTGGTAGAATCATTAATGAAATGTAATTTAGATATTTAATGAAAATATGGCAATACAAAGATTCCTATGAGATAATGGCCTGATAATGTGTAGCTTATTAATATAATAACGAATCGTTTCCAATTTAACAATACTTTCAGTATTTCTTGGTCAAACCAATCACAAAAACCAGTCCAATTTATGAAAATTTCATGGAATTTCTCCAAAACAAACAACCTTTTTTTTTCCTCCAAAATGTTTCCATTTCACTACACTTCACTTGGTTTCGACTTACAATGCACTTACACCCTCTCCTACATACATACAAATATTATGCAAATCATGCATGCTTCTGACTTTAAACCCCTTAATGGTGAAGCAAATCACAATTTGCATGCCTTTTGGTCGTCTGCATACCACAACTGCCAGTCAGCATGTCGTCTGGTTGTGATCCTCCAATTGGTGTCGCCACCAAAAAATTGGTTACAGTTGCGCACAAATGAAATCGAAATTATACAAAAATCAGCAAAGCGGCGACAGTGGCAAATCTCTCTCAGGGCCAGCCAAGGCGGTATGGGTTTGGGTTATGGCTTGTACGTGGTGGCTCCAAATTTGGAATGCCGCTGCCCGTCAAGAGTTGTCACGTTTCTGGCTCTGGCAAATGACCCCAGCGATGTTTTGTTTATGTGGAACGACTCGTGTAGCATTCCCTGGAATTGTTCTGCCGCATGAGGCATTTCATTCATAGAACTGCAACTTTCAACGAATTATTTGTCAGATAACAGCCAGCCGCACTTTGAAGTTCGACGCATAAACAAGTTGAATGAACCGAATCTATTCACTTCCACTTCCAATTGGCAATGTCAAATGCGAGCCAAGTTTAATGACTTTATGCCAAACACAAAAACAAAAAGCAAAATGTTGTTAACTGCTCTTGACACCCGCATGGCATGTATAGCTCCAAACTTGCCCAATGCGCTGCGCTTTGTTTGTTTTTGAGTTATTTTTTTATTATTTGGGTGGGTAGGCAAGGGGGGCGAAGCCATTGAACTCGTTTTGCGACTCTTGATTAGAGGCGTTTTTCGCATAAGAAATGAGCTATCGACTGTGTGCGAGATCTCGGAAATGTGAGATGCTGTTGAACTATTTGCCATGGTTCAAGGCTCCAAAGGAGGAGTCCGAATTCTAGTTATGAAAATAGCGGTTACATACAGTGGCTGGCGTTTGAATGCTGACACACCATATGTTACAAATTGTCGTATTTCGAACTGTGTGCTTGTCAATATACATATGCCCGCCACTGTCAATGATTAACTGGGCAGCTGGCCACTGCCAAGGTCTAATGTTATGTTATTGTTTTTATTTTATAAAATCAAACATACCCGCAGACGTGCTTGGCATAGACAAAAGACGGACTCAAGCTTTGCGTTTGCTATTTTTTTTTTTTTTGTTCGGCTTTGACATTCAACTTTCTGGCCGGTAGTTCAAGTGACACTTGAGCCACTCCCAAGGCCAGTAGCTGCTTTCTGGCTAACTAACCTAAGTCATTTGCTCACCCAGTTCGAAGACTGCGCCATAAAACAAAAACACAAGTAGTCCAACTATGTACATATTTACACAGTCTATCGTTGAAACTGATAGGTAGTACCTCTTCCTTTCGTCTGTTTACCCAAAGCTTACGCGGCCCACCTTATCACCTTGTGCGGCACGTGACCAAACCGAACCTGATCTATGGTTTTTTTTTTGTTTTTGGCTTCATTGGAAACGCTGGGACACCGTACGGTATTCTGCTATCTGCATATCTTTTGGATATACATTCGTTTTGTTGGGTTGTTGGCATCCGCCAACAGCTCCCGCCGCGTCCCGTTATCGTTTTGCAATTTGAGTTTGTTTTTGTTTATTTGTTTTCCAGCACAAACTGCAATGCAACGCAAAATATCTCATATACAAGTGTACAAGCAAGTATATATATTTATTTACTCATATTTTTATTTTTGGAAGTTTAAAAAAAAAAAAATACAAAAAATAAACTTATAAGCAAATACCGAATCGGAACCCACTCGAATCACGTTTTCTGTCACGCAATTTCTTGGCTTTTGATGAAATGGTTCAATGAAATGGCGCAGTTGTGTTTTAATTTGGAAAAGGGAAGCAACCTACTCGAACCATATGTAGTTATTGGAAGAGAGCTTCAGCTCTATGGGTGTGGGTAGTAAAATAAATATAATTCTGGATGATCATTACCATTTAAGGTGTCCCCTGTGCCAGTTAATTGAAGTGAAGAAAATCGATAGTATAACAATTTAACATGTTGTTCTTTTAAAATAAGTTATATAACATTTTTCTATCTACGAAATTTTTCATATCTCTTAGTGAACTTTTTTAAAGTGTTTCACTTGTTTGTGTAGGTATGATGAAAGGGCACTTGTTCAGATGATAGAACATTCTGTTGAATTTTCCACAAGAGTCTGATAACCAGTCTGAGAAAAGGGTGACGAATGTCTAAATGTTGTTGTTGTTGACCTGTTCAACAGATTGCTAGCCTGATCCGGCAATTCTGTAGATCTTATAGTATCCTGCCGCTCCACTTGTGTAAATTTGTTGAGCAATAGCTCTCTGGGATGAGATGTGCATAGCAAATAACTGCCGTCGATTGCTGGTCTGCTATGGCATTTGTGAAGATCACAACCTGCTCTTTTGCTCAACTCGTTCATTACGCCGTGCCCACGATAGTCCCGGAGCCTCAGAAGCACGCTTGGAAGCAGTGTGTTCAGCTAGTTTCTGCCTTCGATAGCTCGCCTGCTCTCACGTTTCGATAGATCTCCGATCTACTCGATGGCTTATCTGGGAGAAACGAGCTTTCTTATATTTAGGGCAGTTTACTAACTATAATGATGGTTGCCCTTTTTTAAAACACCGAGCAATGCATATCTTTTTTTAGTTCAAGGGTAAATCTGACATAAACTCAATAAAGGTTTAGAAAAATATTCAGAAAAATTTTAAAAAATTTAAGAGTAAATCGCCATTTATAAATTTCAGAAATTATTTTTTAATTGGAAAATTTAAGTTTACGATAAAACTGTCCAAAAACAAGATTCTTTAAAAATACGAAAAACGATTAAAGGCCAAATTACTAAATTTTTTAAATGCCATATATTCATCTCTTTCTTGTGTGTGTCGTTTTTATGAGAAATTACTCACTTGAAACGAATAGCGTAAGTGGGCTTTGGTCCAAAAAAAAAACTTTTCACAGTCTAAAATATACTTAAAAAGTTAGAAACATCTTAGTTCAAGTATGCAAGAGTGAGAATGTGCACTTGGTTCAGGTATTTTGCATTAAACTTAGCAAAAAATCACAATGTACCCACTCACCCAGTTTGTACTCTTTACCCACCAGGCGTTAAACTTACTCCTACTTACTTACTCTGAAGGCGGCGACCCCCATTAGAACTCAGCCCTAGATATATAACAATGCTACTAGTATATCACTTTAGCCATAAAGCCTCAAATGATTTAAGCGGCCCTAGCGACCTGTTAATTAAAACAAAAAAAGCCCCGTCGTTACTAAGTCCACCCATAGTACTCCTCCGCCTTGATTATATTAATTTTTTTGGGGGAGGCGGCACGCTTCAAAGTGACAAAGCACGGGGACTACCAAAATGGTTATTGATATGCATAAAAAAGCCACATGATTTAGTGACTTAGTAAGTGGTGGTCAGTGGAAGCCAGAGGACAAGTAAACCCGCCCTGGGCGGTTCTGACAATATTTCATTTGATTTCTATGAATTACAAACTTCGGTTTAAGAATAATGAGCAATTCGGGAAACTCAAGATACCTAAGATGTGCGTACTTTATGATGAGTCTACGACTACGCATTCTCTGTTTTATTTTATGATATACACGGTGCGTCAATGTAGAGATCAACTACGCATAACAGTTATCTTCTGCTGTATTCTGACAAGATCACTCAGCTTAGCTCATAAAAAGCTCCAATAAAAATTCGCCATCAAATGTGGTTTATTCCTAAAAGGCAGGAGAATTAGAAAGAGATAAACTTACATAAGTGAGGAACAAATCAAATCAAATATTAAAATGCTATGCTTAAATTTGACAATTTAGAAATTAAGTGGAATAGCAGAAAACAGCAAGCGATCAGTAGGTAGTTCCCCTAACAAACAGTTTACATATTTCAAGCTTTTAAAAGATTTGATCAATTAATCTTTTGAATTTCTGTTTCGGTTTTTAATATCGAAGGGTGTATCGACCCGTTTGGTCTATCATTAAAGTACACTGTTTATTTTAAAGTTGCTCAGTCACGTTCAAAGCAACGCGAGCCGGGTCACATGTCAGAGATGACGAGGCTGATGACTGTTGATGATAAAAGTACGGTCCAAGACTTATTCAGTCTATTGCACGCTCCAAATGGCAGTGTCAACAAACAATTCGAAGAAAAATGCCGGCAGATATATGAAACTCAGTCAAAACTGGCGCCGCACACGGCCAGGCACGGGACCGAGCGACCGACCATTTGCTGCTTGCTCAGCTCACTTGGTTGATTAGCAGGGCAATCGATCAATAACATGGGGGGTACGACTGTCAAAACAACAACCCGGCTGCATTAGGCCCCCAAACACCGCAGAAAACTAACACAAAACTGTTGCTCCATTAACACCTTTTTTTTTTTTTGTTGTTGGATGTGTAAAAGGAAGGAAGGCGTGTGGATCAGTCAGCAGCGCACGCTGCAGTGGAATATTCCCACAGTTGCGTCAATGGTGAGCTGTTTGATTTCAATCAAAAAACGCCGCGCAAATAAATCACAAAAATGTGCCAAGTCAACAACAACAAATAACAGCCGAATACTGGTACTGGTAAATGCCGTGCCGAATTGCAAATTTGCCCCTGCTCTGGGCTCCCTTAGCAGAACCCAAACTTGATGAGTGTTAATTTCCGAAGCGGAGTGGGAGTGATCGGCCCTAGGTCTGGCCGAATGTGATGGGTGCTAATCAGCTGTCTACATATATTTATTCAATTCATTTTCAGCTTTTAAGTTTGGTAGGTAAATTATGAAAATTTTCCACTTTTAGTGGACAGACTCCAAGAAAAAAAAAAACGAATGGCATTTTCCTTTGGCACGCGCATATGAAATCTATAATCTAGGTAATATTTTTAGATGGGGTCGGCACTTTTAAAGGTAAGTAATGCGACACAGATAAGATAGTTCACTTACCCCTTGGCTTATGACAATGAAGCGACTGTCTCTTTGAAGTAAATGTCATTAGATTGTAAATATGAAATGAGACTTAGTTTTTTTCGGTTTTTATAAACTGCCGACCCACTATAAATAATGCTACAATCAATTAACAATGCCAGCATTGTTTTAGAACGGCAACAATGACTGATTGTGGTGTGAGTTACAGATACCTGAAAACAGAGGTCGGCAATTGGAGCAGAAAAGTAGAAAAGAAAAAAGCTATATTTAATCACCTTATCAATCAATCAAATCAACAAGGACAATCTTTAGAAAACTCTCTAACCGTTTTCTGTATATGTCTTCGAATATTTTATCAATTGCCACTGGCAATATTGCGGCTCTCAGTGCCGAACTCTTATATAGATCAATTATTGCAACAAAGAAAAACTTTGAAAAACTCTCTAACAAATTTTGTGTATTTATACGAATATATTCTCAGCTGGCACTGGCAACTTTACTGCTTCCTGTGCCTACCCCTTTTTCAAATCAATCAAAGCAACAATAAAATTACTTAGTTGAACACTCTCTTCCGTTTTTTGTATATTTAAACGAATATTTAATCATTTGTAAAAATTTTCTCAGTTGCCAGTAGCAGCATCTCTGCTCCCAGTGCCTACCCCTGCTTTAAATCGAACTAAACAGTAGAGCAAAACAATGGAAAGAAATCTGCTCGCTTTTTGTATATGTACACAAATATTTTCTCAGTCGGAAGTGGCACACTTCTCTGCACCCAGTGCCGACCCCTGCTTAAAAGCTTTCAGGTACATGATAAATTCAAGCGGGGAATAATTCTTACTTCATACATTAAATACAAAAAGTTATACATTCCATTTCATTTTTTTGCGTGTAGTTTATTATTAATACTGTTTCTATTCTCTGCTCCCACTTGTAAATTTCATATTCAACCCGTTGACATGGCCCAAAAGGCCTCAGGTTGTTTGTTGTCTGCGACTAAGTGTTGACGCCATATTAATCTTGGCTCAGACTTTCAACTTTAAATAATTAGGGAAATCCCCGGGTATTAACCTTTTATGGCTTTCAGTTCAATTTGCGGCGGCTCTAATGTGCATCCCAAATGGGAATAAGTTTACAAAAAAAATATAAACAATATATTTTCGAATGACGCATTACACTTATTGGTTACAGGTGTTGGTGAGCAAACCATATTTTGGTTAATCAATCAATCAATTAACTGAAATGGACACTTGGCCGGAAATGACCCACTGGCTGACTGACTAACGTTGTCTCTAAACGCTTAATTAGCACCCAAAACTGTTGCGTTCTGTTTATATAAATTTTCATGCAATCTCAAATCTAAAAACAACAAGCAAATGTCGCACGCGCCAGAAGGAAGAGTGGAAAATTTCAGCTTGATAATGAACTGCAATGGAAATCGATTAACACATCGAATCATTTTATGAGCCGCACATGGTGTAAAGGATTTGATATTCATTGGAAAAGATAAATCCAACAGATTAGCCGTGCCCATGATGATGATGCAAGTTTTTGCAATTTCAACGCATGGCCAGAGATGCGTCAGTCGCTCAGTCTGCGGATTGCCGGCTGTCTCTTTGTCTGTCTGGCTGCTGGCTTAAGAGTAATTAGCACTGACGATCACCCGTTTTGCCGTCTCACACTTGTCTTGATCACCTTCGTTGGCCATGGTATGGTTTTTCTGTTTTGGCCCAAGTGTTTTTGTATGTTTGTATTTTGGCTGTCTGCTCGTGCCGTTCTTGTTGTTTTAGTTAGTCTAGGTGCTAGAAGCGACAACTGAGCCGACGACTATTGCGTCAGTTGGCGATGGGATTTGGCTTACGCAAAAAAGAGCGCCAGATTAGTACTGCGGGCCAAATGGCAGCGGTAATGCTTAAGCCACAGCAGTTTTATTATTGCTCAAGAAGTAAAGAGGGAAATCAAGTGTTAGAATTGAATGGCACTTGTTACATACAATGCAGTTTTTCACAAAGAGACCAAATATGGAAATTCCTGATTCGAAGAAGAATGTTCCAAGGTTTTTCTATCCCAAATTTATTCATTCTTTAGATTCATACGCTTTGTTTCTGTTGAAATTTCAAAAATATGTATAAAATCAAAATTTAGAAGGTTCCGTCCATGAATCAGTAACCCAAAGATCTCGAACCAACCGAGAATCTAACATTATGGTTTGGTGACAGACCAAATCTACCATTGAAAGTTACAGCAGGTTCCAATTGTTGGTTCCAGCCGGTTTAATTTGGTCCTGTCATTCTCTCACTTTATAGATATTACAGAAGATATTACATTCTAAATTAACACCAGGACTACAAACCTGGTTTGAACCGAACCGGTTTGACTTCGCATCTTATAATCATCATCGACTCAAATCTAAATGTATTTTACAAATGAATTTCTTTTCTAAATACTTTCGTAATGAGACAAAAAAAAAAACCCTGATTTCAAAACAGTTTAAAAGTCATTCTATTTATGTGCATTGTTCGATCTAAAAATTAATTTTAGATTTTTCTGGAATTTAGAATAATATTGTGAAAAAGTTTTAAACCAAAACTTTTACATAAAAACGTAGAACATCAAATCCTTTTCAGGGTGAAAGTTAAAGGTTGGCAGCCCTGACACAAAAATTCCTTTTTTTAGCTCTGATGGATGAATAATTTATAATAATATTTTATAAATTAAAAAAGGTCGTAAGTCTTTAAAGATCGTCTCATTCAATAGACTTGGCTGATTACTGATAACTAGACTTCAAATAAATAACACTAGTTCCAGAGTAACATCAAAACATTAGAGCAAAATCTATAAACGTGACATGCATACTAAAAGTCTCATATATTTTGGCATGCTGTTTGTTTTTGCTCTTAGCCGACTGTTTATTTCAACTCTGTTGTAGCCAACTCCAGCACCCAAAGCCATAGTCAAGATCCAGAGCCAGTTAGGCAGGCTGACGCACCTGGAATTCCCCATAAATCAGACGAAAATAATAAGAAGCGTTGGATTTGTGTTTTTGCCTTGGTGGCTTTTGCGAGAGAATTAAACAGTAGCCCAAGCGCCAAGTTGAAAATACCACGAAATAAAACAAACTGACAGAAACAGAAATCAAATTTTGATAAAGCCAGGGGAATCATGGTTGATTTATAATTAATGGCTCAACACTGGCACCAAAATAATAATTATGGAAATTTTTGTAAGTAAAAATAACATATTATAATTGAGCCAAAATATTGACAGTCTTTTTGGCATCATGGTGATTGGGCAATTAAATGTCTATGAATCATTATAGAACATAGATTTAGACTAAGATAATGAAGTTTTTTTTGGCACGCTTAAATGTTTCAAGGTCGCTCAAGGTTGTCATAATCGCACAATATGAATAATTTCAATAATTTGGTGCGTCCAATGACCCATTTGATGGTATTTGTAGTTTCAGTTTTGATTCTCGTTTTTGGGGTGTGCGATTCTCATGAGGCGTATGCGCAATAAACTAAGTAAATGCGACAACCCAACCCACAAGGCGCGTTCAATGTACATATAAACATATGCAACAAAATAACAATCACAAAACGAACGAAACGGCTTGTGTGCGGTACCATGTCTGGCGCTCAGCCGGAACTTTGACAGCAAAGCAAGCGTTGAGTGCTATCAGGCGGGGGACTGGAACTGGGACTGTGAATGGGCCTGGGTTCGGGTTTGATACATGTCGTGCGGGTGGCGTGCGGGCAGCTGCTGCTGCCTGCAGCTCCAAAAACACGAAACAGCTTTGTATTTGTACACGACGCCGGCGAACTTGAACCGTCCGCGTTCAAGGCCAACAATGATTTGGTTTTGTTTATACCCCATATAAGATTGATAAAGAGATTGATCAAACTGACAGTGTTGAAAATTGTGAAAACTACAAGCTGTGAAATAGATAGGAAACTCCGACATTTTGGCTTACACGAACCGAACCATGTTTTATAAAAGGTTCGAAATATTATATATAAATTTGGTTTTATACTTGACTGTTTGACATAAGATAACATCAGATTAGTTAAATCTTTTGCTTATCATGTTTATCAAAAAACATTTCACATTTACGCACACTACACCTATCAATCAGTGTCAAAATTAGATGACAAAACGACAAGTTCCAGGGAATTGCTCATAAAGCTATTTCGCGAAATCAGAGCTGGCGCATAATCCTGCACTGTTTATTTTATATCAATTTTATACAATTATCTCCACTTGCCGCATTCAAATAAGCGAAAGTCCATTGCGCATTTTTCAAATGAAGTCATGAGTCATGATCTCAAACCAGGCATGCAGGTGTCGATTAAGGGGGAGCTGTGGATCGACTTTCGCAGGTGATTTCGTCATTTTGGAAATTTTACAAGGTTATTGCGTCAACGATGACGTTGTCATTGGACTTTCGAGTGGTTTCAACCACAACTACGACGTCAGCTGATAAGACATCTTCTGCTGCGGCAGACAATCAGTCATAACAAGGCGGCCTTATCAGCAAGCTCTCTGCAATGGCCCGAGTCGTATGGTGAAATACTGCAGCCGGCGGACTCACTTCGAGGAGTACGTGTTGTACCGCATGGGTCTTGGTACGTTATCAAATGGAATTCAAATCAGCCACAGCTGTTCGCATCGCCTGTTAACGGTTGCGAGAGTTTTTACAATATTTCTATGTGGGTCAGCGCCACTGAATGATGATTAGTGTGCCGGATCTAAAGGTAGAATAGAAGCTGTGGCAAAAACATACGATGGTTGTTCAATGTGTGTGCAGGGCACTTGCTTTGTCAGCTAACCACCCACACAGCGGGAAGAACAAAGTCACTTAGAGATTAGATCTAATCGGTCGATTGGCATTTCGTACACAATGAGGTAATTTGTTCGGGGCTCGACTCATTTCCGTACGGAATTAGGAACGTGCATTCCTCAATTGTGTCTCAGAGTTGTTGGGTTAATATACGAAATGAAAGACAACAAAGGAGCAAAATTTCACAATAATTGAACAACAATAAACGAGAGAGATTGTAAACTTATACAAATGTTTGTGGAGGATTCTAAAGGTGGATTCTGAAAAAGCATATCTACTCAAATGAAGCATAAATCGTTCTTTAACTAAAAAAACAATCATTAAAATTAATAAAATATGTAAAAATATTCTTGAATCATTATTTAACCATACTTAGCTTAAGTCTAAGAATTGTATTATATTTGTTAAATATCGCTATCGACCAAAGAAGTTACCGATTTTTGGTTTTAAGAATGTATGGGTAGTGATTTCAGTATTTTATGTATTAATTAAACAATATTTTGTTCTCAGTTTAACTAATCGCATTTTTTTTTAAATATATAGGAAACACTATCTAAATGTTCTAAGAATAACGGAAATTAAAGAATCCAAAACCATCTTATATATAGTAAAAGTGGATCTACAAATTTGAATAATATTACTTGTATCAATATGAAACGTTTGTACTTAATCAAAAAAATCAAAGTATTGTCAAAAATTGCTTAAAATAAAACTAAATGCTCTAAATTCAAGTACAAATTGTTCTAAGAATGAGAACTTTTGTGCTTGTTACATCCATTTGTACGAGCTTAGCATGCCCTTTTTAATCTACGAGTAACAGGTATTAAAATTTGAATTACTGTACTTGTTTCAAGTGTTTGTAATTGATTCATATAAAAACTTTTACTTTAATCTGGCTAATAATCTCATCTACATCAGAAAACTCTAAAAATAGTAGCAATTCAAATGAAAAACAAACGTCTGAGCCAAAAATATCATCACAACAGATATGGAAATTTTTCTATTTTGTCGTATGCTAATTAAGATATCAAAATCCAAATCTTATCAGGTGTTAAAAATCGTAATGCCATCTTATACATTTACTTTAAAGCATTTACTTAACGCTTAAGCGAGATACGAGAAGGGAATCCACTGCTGTCAAATTAGGGACGGGTACAAACATTTTGGAAATTTTCCATCAGACCGTGGAAACTGGCACAACTTGTTACGACTGATTGATCTATGATAGAAAAAAGAGGGCAGTTTGAGAGGTAAGTGAAAGAAATATAAATTGATGAGCATTTTGAATGCATTTCATTGCACTTTCGCTGAAATTCACGACATTGTCAAACGCAAACTTTCTTAACATTTGGCAATAGTCTTTTAACAGATGATAGTTGATAGCAGTAGATTCCCACAGCCGGTGACTTATCAATATGCCCTAGGTATCAAGAAAATAAATGAAAAAAATCTTCCATTTGCCGGGTGTGAATTGTCAACACTTGGCGGCTCTTACAGAGACCCACTCTGTCAATCCAGCTACTGTCTGATCGATCCTAAGGTGATACTTGCGTCATTGGACGCCTGAGGCTATGGCGGCGATATTGTTAAAACCTTGCGGTTTTTTTTTTTTTATATTATTTTGCCAAGAAATTCCAGTGACTGCTGGTATATAAATAAAATGGTGCCCAAAAATATAACATATAACAAAGAGATTGAGTTTTGGAAGATTGATGACATTATTGTTGCCGTTGGTTGTTTGCTTTTGAATTTTGGCGATGAAATAACGCCAAAGCGTGCCTCCAGTCAAGTTATTTTTATTGTTAATTAATACCTTTATTTTTATGTGCGCAGAAAAAGTTATATATATATGATTCGCAGACCGCAGACTTCGACATCGATATAAAATTTGCATTACAAATTCGCTAAGACTATGAAAAATAAAGTCACCTTGCTTGGAATTTCGCTATTGTTGAAAATATTATGAATAGAGTTAAGCTCTATAAATCATAGGAGAAATCGTCCAACAATTTGTTGGCATTAAAAAGTGTGCTCAAAATGAAGAAAACTACTTTTGATTTCAGAAAACCTCACAATATAAAGTCTCCACCTCACCTCTCAGCATAGATCAAACCTCCCAAAAGTTCACAGCTTTGATTAATTTGATAAATGATCTTTTCTATATAAATGTACTTTGAACAAAATTTTGGCCAGACATAGCCCGCGGCTCGTAAATTTATAGCAAAAACAAAACCACAAAGAAAAAGAAGCCGTCTGAGAATTTATAATAGGCGCCGCCGCCGTCCAAATCGAAAACAATCTGAAACCGACATTAATTCTAATTTGCAGCATCTTACGACTGCCTGAGAAACCGCATCCAAAATGCTAGACGTTGACGACGACGATTACCTGAAACTCCCCCCTAAAAAGAAAGCAAAATCTTTATACAAAGAAAAATTACCTAAGCAGCCGTCGCAACGGGCGCGTGTGTGCAAAAGAGTTTAAATTAATAAAAAAAAAATATAAAAAATCACAATAAAACAAAACCAGTCAGTTAAAGTCGTCTGAGGTGGCCAGCAGCAGCAGCAGGCGGGGCTTTTTCAAGCCACACGCGCCAGTGGAGCAATTTTCAGCCAGTCAGACAAGCGCTAGCAACGTTGCTTTTGTCATAGTCTTAAATTGTCATAGTCATACTTCGACTTAGTCCACGCGACTGCAGTAGCAGCTGAATTCACACGCTTCATTATGGTTATTTTTATTTATTCGCGGAATTCGCGGCGACATTCCCAGCACACTCCATAGATATACATGCATATATAGATACATTTATAGTAGGTACTAAAAAATAAACACACACGCGAGATTCATGGATAATGAACACAGGCGAGCTTGTCTAATGTGCACGAAATAGCTACGTTTTTGAATGTCAAAATGGGGTTTGGGAAGGATCAAAGAAATTGAATCAAACCGGATTACAGTGAACCAGTTCCTAACCTAAAATTTCTGGTTGGTTCAGCAAACACTATAAACATGCCGATAAAGGCACCTAGCGACTTCTTATGTTATCATGAAGATGTTGGACGACTGAGTCTTACAATCAGCAGGAAAGACTTGTGAAAAAAATCTTACAAAAGGTTCAGAATTTCCTTTAAATTTGCCATTCATATAAGCCTCTATTTTTTTAAGATCCTGGACTTCAAAGCTTATTAATTGATTTACAAAATAAGAGCTTTATCATTTGTAGAACAGGAAAGGAATTTTACCTAGCACTAAATAATGTTTTGAATAATCCAATTTGAAGTGTTCCACAAATCAATTTTGACACAATTTCCATTTAGTTTGTTTCGCTTTTAGGTCGATTATCATATAAATCATGGGTTGAACCAATGTTGAAACCAAAACATACCCCCCAGAGAAACTTGAACCATAAATTTTTGCGAAGCCTGTTTTTTTTGTTTGCAGCTCTGATTCAGACCATCAACTTCAGGAACGAGTTAAAAACCTCTTTTAAAGAATTTTTCTAAAAAAAAAAAATGTTTAATTAATTCCGATTTGAAAAGTTAAGATGGTGTTTTATTAAAGTCAGACGAATAAGAAACCTAACTTAGCACAAAAAATAAACATATTAAACATTTTTCAGCTTTGATAAAAGCTGTTCCTATTTAAGAGCTCTGTTTCTAAGATGTTTTTAAGGGGTTTCTTTATTTATAGAAAAACACAATCAAAACTCACCTACATATTATACAGTCGCACTTATCATAATTAAGTTCAACTGTACTTGCTAGTAGTATTTTCCCAAGTGTCACCGCATTCATGTCTAATTTGCCGCTGACGTTCTGTCAATTAGTTCAATGGGGCTTGTGTGGGGGCGTTTGATTGATGTTATAGTCAAAGCCGCCAACGCTGCCGCCACCCTAACCGACTGAACGACAGACCGCCCGTCCGACTGGCAACAGGTGTCGATGGCGGCAGCGGCAATGACAACACGCCTTTTGCACTCGTGCAGGTTTTCCCCCACCGCCACCGGCAGCTCTGATAAAATGCCTCATAAATCAAGCATATGTAAATAGTTTTGGCTTTTGGGTTAACGCGTGTGTGTTCTATTTTATTTGCTCATTGAAGCTGATGAGCTTCAAAGCTGATTGCGACAGAACCGACCAACCGATTCGCCGACTAACCTCAACTTTGTTTCTAAGCAGACACAAAAAAAAAATTCGCTGAAGATGCGAATCGTGGCACGTTTCGGTCATTACGCCTCAGTACCCATATGCCGTATGCCGTATGCCATATGCAAAGGTCTACCAGCTTCTTTGGTCAGTTTCTTTCGCAAGAGCGTGCTACGTTCTGCGTGTGGCAATAACAGCAGCAATAAATATTAAATCTCAACATTTTATTTTCATGTTGTCAAATGGTCAATACACTTGCATAAGAAATGCTTATATATTGGGCTACAAAATCCAATTTTTTTTTACATTTTACATGAAGTTCTTACACAAGTTTTGGTGTTTTTGTGTGTGTTTATAATGGAATCACAAAAATTTTAAATTTACTTAAAGTCTGAATATGCGTTGTTGTTTGGTGATAGCTGTATTATGAGCAATTTCTTACCACTTACGGAATATACGATTCAATTCGAAATAATGTTATACATAATGTGACTTTTTTTTTTAAATTTCTTTAACTGATTTCCTCCTTACAGCTAGCAAATTGAAAACATTTTGTTAAAAGAGCAACTAATATGCTATTATGTGTAGATATATATATATATATAGGCTTGACATAAGGACATATGCGTCCTACATACAATATCTACCCTATCCTATCAATTTGGAAAACATTTTAATATTGGAATATCTGAAAGAAGGCCAATCTGTACTCCTACTCTGAACATACTTCATTGATAGGTAGAGTTTTTTTTTAAGAATTGTGGGCAACCAGATCTATGCACCGACCCTATTTACCCTATAAGGAGCGTTTGCCGCTCAAGTTAGCCAGCAGTTTTGTGGATGCATCGATCTGAAAGAGAACCAAGTCTTGACTTGAAAACAATAAGCCAGCTGTTGTCTTGACCATTTCATTGGCATTCTTTTTTCATTGCACTGCATTTCAACTCGGGATCAATAACTTCTCAAGTTGCCAAAAAAGAAAAAGAAAAGAAAATAAGAAAACACGCGACGCCAAATACCTCACAAAAAATAAAAAACTCACAATGTCAACTAAATTGCTCGCATTAAATTGGAATTTCAATTCAAAGTCAATGTAATGCTTACATAACACGCACGCTTACGTAAACGCAATCAGCGAAATGGGTGAAAAGTTACTTATGTAAAAAGAAAATTGAGCTAAGGGAAAATGAAATTTTGACCCACTAAAATAAAATGTGAATCTTGACACGCGCGCTGCACAATAAATACTTCGATTCTGTTCCAGAAATGGAACTTTGAGATCGGCGACCAATTGAATGGCATAGCATGATAATAATTGCCATTGGGTGAGTGCAAAAACATAATGAAGATGAAGAAGAAACTGAAACTGGCTCGACAACGACCTAGCGACCAAGCAAAAGTCAACACCAACAACGAGTGGAAAAATAACAAAAGCTAAAGCTCATGTGCAAACAACAAACAAAACCCGATGACGGAAACAGAGAGGCGGTCGGAAGGTGGGAAGCGGGGGCAATAATGAAATCGTATAAAGATTGTGCGGCACGTGCCGCGGCCAACGTCGACGCCAAATGGGGGCCAATAGTAAACAACAGCAACAACAACAGCGCTGCGACGTGCAATTGATCGCGAAAGCAGTTCGCACGCCGTTGTCGTCGTAGAGATCGATCGGGTGTATATTCAGATATATATGTATATATATACATATGTATAAATAGGTACATATATCATTCGTTCTTTGGTTGATTTAGGATTTGAGGGCGCCTTGGGGTTAATGGAACAAGATGGCGTTTTTTAATTTGAATGTCAAAAAATGCTAAGACAGCAGCGCGAGCACAAAGAACATTTGAGGCAGAACCAAATTTCATTTTGTAAATGTTAAAACATTTAAATTGTTTTTTTTTTTTTTTTTGGTGTTGAGCAATGGTGCAGTGCCAATTCGTGTTTGCAGTCTTTATTTTACTATGAATCATAAAAAGTTGTATAGTACTATTCTTCTTGATATTAGTACTGATAGTCATCGCTTCTTCCCGAAACCCTCTTTCCAAACTAATACTCTTGCATGGGATAGCGTCAACTTAACCATAGATGCAACTTGGTACCCATTTATCAGAGAACTTAGGAAGTTCTTAAAATCAATGCTAAAACACTCCAAGTTCTTAAGAAGGTTCCTTTCGATTTTGGTAGGTTCTTCGTAAGGTATTAGGGGTTGCTTCTAGGAACGGTTGAACCCAAGATTTTGAACCGAAAATTGATTCTTAAATTATTGTTGCGTTTCAAACATATTATTTCCTCTACCCACTTGCATTGTATTTGACTTCTTCGAAAGAAACCGTATATTTCTTTCAAATGTTCAACACTCAAATGAAACAATGATTTACACAATTTGGATCAGGCGAGAATAGCTCACCATCATGGGATCTGAGGCTGGGCCCGTGCCCGTGCCCGGCCCGCCGTACCCAGCTCCAAGTCTAAAGTGCTCGGGCCTTGCTGACGCACGAGATGATTATCAGTGACGGGCCGGGTTGGTGCTGTGGGGAGTATGAAGGTAGGCAGGCAATCAGCAACACGAGCCCCAGCACCAATTGAGCGTGCTGCTCGTGCTGGGAGCTTACGGTCGGTCGGTCAGTCGATCGGTTGATCGGTCAGTCGAGCGCTCGCCAAATTCGTTATGGTAATCATCATTAGCGCGACGCTTGTATGTATATAATCGAACATACATACATATGAACATGCCCAGACGTGGCTTATTTTAGCCAAAGGTCAAGCGCACTCGCCTGCTGCGATTAGACACAAGTCCAAAAATATACCGTCGTCTGCGCCATTTGATGATGTTGGGGAAATGAAAACGGAACTGTGCCAGTCAGTTTTCTCATTGATTGGAAAAGCATTTCCGTTTGTCAGGGAATGCCAATTCACACGAAGCTGATCTTTGTACTAACTGGTTTCCTGACGACTACTACTACGACGACAGGTTTGCCTAACTGACTAACCCAGCAGCCGCCCATTTGTGCTTCTCAGAAAATATAACTTATCATAGTTTATGGCAATGGCCAGTTAGCACTCGAGATTTGTCACCGCCACTTCCTGCTTGGCGTTATCGTGAAGAGCAGATGCCAAGGGTCGACTTCCCTGTTTACCTATGTGAGTGTAAAATCATGCTTATTATCGACAGTTTGGTTACATGAGGAAGCCATGGAATTTCTCACAAGGTTGGGCGAAAGCTTATCAATTGGTCATAAGCTGGGCTGCTCAATAATATTAAACGAGTATTACTAACTAATCATGCTGACAGGGGCACTTGGCTTTATGACTTCAAACTGCCCAAACTGGCTGGCGTCAATGCATAGGCTCAAGTTGTTTACTAGACACCGTTTTAGATGCGATTAGATTAAGTCGCACTTAATCGCATTATACCGCCTATTAATAGCTGTTTTCGGATTATTTATATTATTTTTTTTTTATAATGTCTCCTGAACTTGCAGCGTGTGCTAATCAGCCAAAACACAAACGTCTAAGGGGCAGTTTTTATGACAGACATTTTTCAGATTGGACTTTCCTACATTGAAGTGGATTTTGGGGTATTATGTTATCTAGGTGAAGGATAGAGTATATAGTACTATTTTTTTTATTGATATGGCTAATTGATATAGTGAGTAGGGAGGAAAATCACACAAAAATCAAACAAACGCCACGTGAGATATTGCGAATGGTGGTCATTATTGTACAGCTTTATGGATGATGAATGGTTAAGGACAAATTAAGGTTAATTTATTTAGGTTTTTGTTATCAGATTTTCCAAGGTCTTAATCGTGAGCAAGTTAAAGTTAGGTACTTCAGCACTTAAAGTTATCAAAGCATTCGTCCATCCCTGGTCAGAGTCTTCAGTAGAACTTTATCTAAGAATTAACTATTCTTTTAAGTCTAAAGAAATCTCCTGATCCTGTTTAGTACTATAACTTTGTGGTCTCTTTTTATACTTTTTTTGGCAACAAAGGAAAGCACGTCGATGTCTGTTTGCTGCTATTATGGATTGAGGATCGTATTTCTAGAGAAACGGATTGGCACTTGCTAACTAAAACATATATCTCTGGTCTTGATTTTGGTTAATGTTTAGATCAGGGATGAAAACCGATCCTGAACCCAACTTAACCGTATTTAACCACTAACTAGAGCAGAAAATGGTTTTAATAAAACCATTTTTAAATGCTTAACTGGACCGAAAATCAATCAATCAATCAATCGTCTAGCATCGATAGATGGACGGTTACAGACAGCACTGCCGCAGGAGTGGGTTCTGTGAGTCTACTGCAATTTTGCCAAAGAAAAAGTCTCCTTAAATTCTTAGAGAGTTTTTGATAGAATTGACTTAAAGTTACATATTTAACCTTACCTTATACTGGGCCCTATTTTCTCATTCGTTAAACAGATTTCCAAAAGAAAGCCCGTTCTTGGCCTGTTTTTTGTAGCGAGTGTGGGCAGTAAGTGGCCCTTTCAAACTCCCAAACGCGTTTTGCGTCTTAGATTTTCAAGAGCGCAATTTTAAAATTAAAGAACCACAGCAAATTGAAACATTTTCCCCACGTTTCTTTGCTGTATACAAAACACATGTTGCCTTCGTTTTGAAGCCTAAGGTATCAATAGATATATAACCCATGCAGGCCAATAATTGTAAAAACCCAAAGTCAACTTAATCTACGACTTTTGTAGACTTGACTGACCATCATATGATATTTACCCACACCCACACATGTCCCCTTACCCTCTCTTTCTCCATCAGTTATCTGTCCAGTCGAGCCCACTCGACAGAACCATGGCGGCATGTCAATAACACATGGAAAAAATTGACCAAGTCCCGGACAAGTGAGTTGGATTCATGGAACAGACACACCACACACTCTTATCAAGCAACAAAAGGAGCGTGACTGCTGTTCCCCAGCCGTCGCCGCCTCCACTCACCCACCCACCACCATCTTATCAAGAGATCCGAACCCCGTGCTCGTGACTATTAAGCGAGGGGGGGGGACAGGAAGCTATCAGGTAGGCACGAAAGCAAGCATTCACTTAGCCCACTTGCGCTTATCAATTTGATATTTTATCTAGCTGGTCGGGGCATGACTTTTTGCGTGTGCCATGACGAATACACAACTTGGACTGGGGTCTCTGATGAATGCTATTTTTACAGCCCAAGCAATGAACTGTGCGTTGTTGAAAAATTTTCCATGAATTTTGTTTTACACTTGGAGCTTGTTTTGTTTGCCTTTGCAACATGTCGAGTCGTTGCTTTTATCAATAATTATTTTGTTGTGCTCGCTTCGAGTTGTGTCGAGTGTTTTTCTTATCAACACCTGACGCTTAGGAGAAGGAGAAGGTGGGGGAAAATTGGAACTGCGACTGGTGCCGGTCGTGTGACACAGACACAATCACGTAGGCCGCAGAGTCGACTGGGTGGGGGCAAAGCTTCAGGCTGATGCCGTGCCCGTCTATAATTAGCCCGAGTTAGAGTCGTAGTCAACAATAACAACGACAACGTGATTGCAAGGCTGGCGGCACGATCACCGCTAGAACGATCGATCGATCGATCGATTGACGATTGCTGTTGCCATGTAAACCATACCCTTGCCTAAACTGGGTGCGACTATCTAATAGGGTGAGTGAACAAAAATGAGAAAGATTTCAGCTGGTCTCAGGGCTGTGGAATTTTTAACTCGCTAGGTGGCCATTTTTGGAATGAAGCGGCAGTAGCAGTACCTGCAACGCTGCTCTGTCTGGTGGCCATATTTAAATCAGGCCACGAAAATCAATGGGTAATTTAATGTAATGCAGCGGCCATCATTCAAAAAAGTCTCTCAAAATAATTAAACTTGCCAGTTGCAAGCAGCTGCTGCTGCTGCTGCTGCTGCTGCTGTGGGGTGTTAACTTGCTTAACGTCCATCCAAGTCGCTTGCAATTATGAGATGTAAAGATTTCACACAGGATGCGTTTCGATTCGCCACAAAATGCAAATTGTTGCAGTAGCCCCAGTCACCAGCCAGTTTAAAAGTAGATCTCCCAGTCCCACAGCCCCTTTGTGTAATTGAACAATTTGCTGCGCTGGGCAGGCAGGCAGGGCCTGGGCAGCTGCTGCTGCTGCTGGAGCTTGAATTTAACAATGGCGGAACGGCACACCGTGGTTAATAATACTGAAAAAGTCACAGTTTTCAGTTTACAGCAAGCAAAAATTACCCACCTAGCCCCTTCATAAAAAGGACCTTAATCAACCTATATTTTCTCAAACCTTTTTCGTATCAAAATAAGGGCAACCACAAAAACTGACCTAACAAAATACAATGCTTATGATGGCAATTAATAGACAATATTCTTCGATTTCCCTTGATCCTTGTTGAATGCACCGGTGTCGCAACAAACCACCAGCGCCACGCTGAGAAAAAAATTGTATATCCCCAACAACGAAAGTCTAACAAAATTACAAAATAATCTAATAAATACTCCGACTCGGTGGAAATCCGGCTGGACAGCTTTGCCCTATGATTCACCGCCTTTTGTAGTCAGAGTCGATATTAGAGCTAATAAAATAATGACAACACTTATTTTATTATGCCTTGAGCATTTAGTTTGATCTGAAACTACTATCTACATTACATGATTTTCCTCTATTTACATAAATTTATAACCACTGTGCAACTCAGGGTCAGTGCAAGTTGCTGGGCTCAATGTTTATTTAGGTCCCAACCGGCTCTCTCTCTACAACTGCACACAGCAGCCTCATCAGAAGCGGCAAATAACAGCCGCACACGACGACGCATCGATGCAGGGCAAACAAAGGCGTTGGCCATAACAACTCAATATACAAGGCAGAGTCCGCGCAAGCAACACAGGGCCGATTGTTGTCAGGCCATCCAACCAACCAAGCCATCCAACCAACCATCCAAGCACACAGCCAGGCTTGGCAGGCAATTCATCTGTTGTCCATTTATGTTAATATAGCCTTGATTTCCATGTAAGTTGTTGTCTGGATACCCCCACTATTCGTATTGGTCCCTTTCGTGTCTAATGGCAGGTGTGAACTACTTTCAACTACCAACTGTGAGTATTTTGATATTTACTCAAGCAAAAGGCAGCTAATTAGCTGCAACTTCTAAGGCGTAACAGACGTGCCAAATGGTCGTATGAGTAATATGTCACACCTACAGCTTATAACAAATATTGATAATTCGGGGGCAGGGTTCTTGCACGTCAATGAACAGCAGGGCTGTGTCATTGGCAAATGTTTGACAATATCAAAAAAGGGAGGGTTATGTTTACACTTGGAAATAAATCCAGAATTTTGTAATTAAAACTGCTCAAAATGAAACTAAGTTTGATGTTTGCTAGTCTGGGAAGTAAACACAAGTATCAACAGACACAGCCCAAACTGCCTAGCATAAAGACTAATACAAATAAACATAGACCTTCAAAACAAAATTTTGTACGAGTATTTTATTTTATCCGGTTGACTTCAAACACAGATTATGGATAAAAGTATGCAAAAAAATTGTTTAATATAGATGGAATAATAATTTTCACAATTTATAAAATATTTTCTACGAGCATAATACTGGATCACATATATGATTTTAAATTTGACCAATTTGAAATGAGGATCAGCATGATATACCAGATGCGGCGTAGAGGACAAAGGTATCTTTGAATAGAATATTTAATTTAAGGCAAAAGTAAAAAAGCAAGTTTGTATCATGGATAAAATGAAAGAAAAACATATATAAGAAGTTCTCCACATCAGCTATAAAATGAGGGGTATCTGAGCTCCTAAAATCAATATGATTTGGTTCGTTGTATGAACGAAATTTTACAACAAATATTTATAGCTTCTGAATTTTAATTAATTTATTTCATTTGCAAACCATTACCAATTCAATATTTACAAATATTTCGACGATAAAATAGCTTTAAAACTAAATTATGTTCAAGCAGATTATGTTAATGGAAAAAGCCGCTTCCTGAGGTTTGGCTGACATATTGATTGTCCATTGATTAAAGCCACCTCAGTTAACCAATCTAAATCACGTATTTACCGAACTATTGTGTCACATTTGTACATGGCAACAAAAGAAACGCACTGGATGGAAGCCAAATGCTCAATTCATTAAAGTACACTTCTTGTAGTTCTTTGCTTATCCACCTGGCCGACCGCCCAACTCATTGACGTAAATGGTCTGGCAACAACAACAACAACAATAATCACAAGGCATTTGAAATGACGCGTGCCCGCCGCCTGTCGCCGTTTCTCTGATAAAAGTGTTTAACATTCATTAAGATTAATATAAAAAAAAAAGGCACAGCGGCACAAAACGAGTTTTAAATATACATTTAAATATGGAATTTTTTTCTCCAAATATTTCTTCACCGAGATTTTTGCATTTTCAGTATAAAAATTCACGCGACAAAATCCCATAAACACGCCATATTCTGAGGTTTAATTTTTCAACTGGTTCTCCATTGTTGCTTTTTAATATGCGCGCCAGGCGACACGTTAAAGTCAAATACTATATTCGATTTGGTTTTTTGGGGTGGAGTTGATGACTTCGTGCTGGGCAGCCAAACACCCCAATAATGGAGAAGTTGTTTTCAGTTCAATTTTTATACATTGGTAGTTGTACATTTTCGTGGAAAACGAAAAAACAGCAATCTGATTTCATTCTTAAAGCCATTACTTAGAACGAGATTCTTGCAAGCCCAGTGTCATAGTAGTTTTGGCAGAAGGAAAATGCAAAAATAATTGAAAATATTAAGAAAAACTGTAACAAGCCCTGGTTTGTAGCCTACGAAGGCAGTTCCCAAAAACCAATTTAATTTTTAATGGTTATGGCAAAAATAAATATAAATAAATAACTACAGAAAAAAATTGGTATCGAATCTCCAAGCCATTACTTACAATGAGATTCTTGCAAGCGCAGTGCCATGGTAGTTTTGGCCGAAGGAAAATACAAAGATAATTAAAAATATAATACTATATTAAGAAAAATTAGAGCAAACCCTGGTCTGAAGCCTACGAAGGCAGTGCCCAAGAATCGGGGTTTTATCAGACACCCAGCATATATTTTCAGAATCAACGAATGGTTATGGCAAAAAAAAAATATATATGTAAAGACAGAAAAAAAGGTCTCAAATCTCTAGCCAATTACTTACAAAGAGATTCTCGAAATCCCAGTGCCATGGTAGTTTTGGCCGAAGGAAAATGCAAAGATAATTGAAAATATTAAGAAAAATTGTAGCAAGCTCTGGTTTGAAGCCTACGAAGGCAGTTCCCAAAAACCAATTCAATTTTTAATGGTTAGGGCAAAAAAAAAAATAAAAAAATTACAGAAAAAAATTTGGTTTCGAATCTCCAAGCCATTACTTACAAAGAGATTCTTGCAAGCCCAGTGCTATGGGACTTTGGGCCGAAGGAAAATACAAAGACAATTAAAAATATTAAGAATTAGAGCAAACTGGTCTTAAGCCTCCGAAGTCAGTGCCCAAGAATCAGTTGGGGGTTTTATCAGACACCCAGCATATATTTTCAGGATCAACGAATGGTTATGGCAAAAAAAAAAATATATATAAAGACGGAAAAAAAGGTCTCAAATCTCTAGGCAATTACTTACAAAGAGATTCTCGAAATCCCAGTGCCATGGTAGTTTTGGCCGAAGGAAAATGCAAAGATAATTGAAAATATTAAGAAAAATTGTAGCAAGCTCTGGTTTGAAGCCTACGAAGGCAGTTCCCAAAAACCAATTCTATTTTTAATGGTTAGGGCAAAAAAAAAATATATATATAAAGACAGAAAAAATGGTCTTAAATCTCTAGCCAATTACTTACAAAGAGATTCTCGAAATCCCAGTGCCATGGTAGTTTTGGCCGAAGGAAAATGCAAAGATAATTGAAAATATTAAGAAAAATTGTAGCAAGCTCTGGTTTGAAGCCTACGAAGGCAGTTCCCAAAAACCAATTCAATTTGTAATGGTTAGGGCAAAAAAAAATAATAAAAAAATTACAGAAAAAAATTGGTTTCGAATCTCCAAGCCATTACTTACAAAGAGATTCTTGCAAGCCCAGTGCTATGGGACTTTGGGCCAAAGGAAAATACAAAGACAATTAAAAATATTAAAAATTAGAGCAAACTGGTCTTAAGCCTCCGAAGTCAGTGCCCAAGAATCAGTTGGGGGTTTTATCAGACACCCAGCATATATTTTCAGTATCAACGAATGGTTATGGCAAAAAAAAATATATATATAAAGACGGAAAAAATGGTCTTAAATCTCTAGGCAATTACTTACAAAGAGATTCTCGAAATCCCAGTGCCATGGTAGTTTTGGCCGAAGGAAAATACAAAGATAATTAAACATATTAAGAAAAATTAGAGCGAACCCTGGTCTAAAGCCTCCGAAGGCAGTGTCCAAGAATCAATTGGGATTTTACCAGACACCCAGAATATTTTCAGGATCAATGAAAGGTTATGGCAAAAAAAAAAATTTATATATATATATAAAGACAGAAAAAATGGATTCGGATCTCCAAGCCGTTGCTTACAATGAGATTCTTGCAAGTCCAGTGCCATGGTAGTTTTGGCCGAAGGAAAATACAAAAATAATTAAAAATATTAAGAAAACAATTTAAGCAAACGCTGGTCTGGAGACTCCGAAAGCAGAGGTCTAACTGAATTTGATTTTAATGAGACGACGAACTATTTGTTAAATGGATTCAATGGCCTGCTTTGATTTAATATAATATAATTTTTTTAGAAAATTTCAGTTTTTTGCTTGCAAGCGATACAAGATGATTGAAAAGCCTACTACAAATTTTCACGTGTTTAAAAAAAAAATGCAGGCTTTTTTTTAATTTTTTAGCTTATTCTGGGTTTTAAGTTTCTCAAAGTTTTTCAAGCCACTAAGCTGTACTTCTAACGGATGAAATCAGTTGTGTTATTAAGTAACAGCAAAACTCACAGCTTCATCAGAAAATCATTAAATATGGTAAAAGGGGGACTCCCTTTTATTTAACAATCATTTGAATAAAAATATAAAATTTAACTACAAGTACTATGACTCAGTTTTTCAGACTCCTTAATCGCCCCAGATTTCCAGAAATTAATGCGGAATGTAGGCCAGTAAACTCATCCGAAACGAAACTTAAACAAACGAAGCAAAAACCCAAACAAGTTCACAAATATTTGAAGCGCCACAGCAACAAGTATTGGCCCCATGCATATTTATGGTGCCTGATAAAGTATCTGTGTTTTTTTTGACTATGTTTTCTGGCAGAATTTGAAAACAAGTCAAATATTTCAGACCAACGTTATGCCCCCCGCATCACCAGGTGTCCGGTCAAATACTTAATCATTCATACTAAATCAACATAGTTGGGCTGGACTTCAGTCTGTTGAGTCTATCGAATCTCGAGACTTTTCTAATTTTATTTTAATTGTTTAGTCGTTGTTGACGTCAATGAAATTATAAAAACAAATACTAACAACAACTCCCCTAGTAACTGGTTCGATCTCTGGAGGGGGATGGAATGTCGTTCGATGTGTCCCAAGTAAAACCGTGACTTTGAATTGAAAGACTCTTTTGTGTATAGACAACAACGGATCTTTGCATCCGTGACTGTGAATGTCTATGGAATATTTGTGCATACAGACTACAATTGTACATAGATAGATACGAGAGAGCACTTGCTTGTTTGGGTCCGGCACTGGGGGCCTGTTACGAGCATTTCGCTTGGGTAAATTTCCATGGCGTTAAAATTTTATTTGTTTGTTTGTTAGTTCGTTTCGTGAATGTTTGTTAATTTTATATAGAAACTGAAAGGTAGTTAATTGAAGACGAAGTAAAAATACTCTTTTTGATAAGAATTTTATTAGCAGTTGGTAACATTTAATAGGGTTTATGGTATCGTAGGCCACATGGGTAGACAAAGTGGTGGACTAAATTATATTCTTGTTATCTCTGATTCGAGACTTGGTTATCTTTAAACAGTATGAAAGTCAAATCTTAATTTCCGGCATTTTGAATCGATATTTCCATTTCCATCAAGAAACCTCTGCTTTTATGGATACTTGAACTAACTCACATTTAATGGGAAGTCAACGAGAAAACTATTGAAACAAAGTATTTTAACAGAAAAGTAAAAAAAATGTACTGAAAATATGCCTCCTAAAACCACTGGAAAGGACGCCAAGAAAGCTGGCAAGACCCAACAAAATATTACCAAGAATATAAGGAAGATAAAGCGCAAGCGTAAGGAGAGTTATAACATCTACATCCACAAGGTACTAAAAAAAATTCATCCGGACACCGGCATTACCCCAAAGGCGATGAGCATCATGAACAGCATTTTAATCGACATTTTTGAACGCATTGCTGCTGAAGCCTCTCGCTTGGCCCAATACAACAAGCGCTCGACCATTAACAGTCGTGAAATTCAGACTGCTGTGCGTTTACTGCTGTCGGGCGATCTGACCAACCACGCCCTTTATGATGGAACCAAGGCTGTCGCCACCTACAATAAATCGAAGTAAATTTTTTCGATGGTAGATCTTCAGTCAAGCAAAAAGTACTGTGGTAAAATATGCTGACACTCCATTGAGTACACTCAAAACATTACAAACTCAAGTTTGCCATATCCAGGATTCAAACATAACTTTAACTGTTTGTCAAACGTCGTGCACACGCATTAAAAACTTCTTATTATATATATAAATTAATCGAAATGTTTAGAAATAAATGTTGTTGAAAATCTGTCACCTGGATTATTACACATCAGAATGCTATACTCTAAGAGGTAGGTACAATAACTACAAAGCTAGGAAGATTGGTTTAAAGTTTGGTTTACGAAAGCTTATAAAATCGAAAAGCGACTAAATTTGATTGAACTGAGAACCATTGTTCTTAAATCTAGAACATTTTGTAGTTACAGTAAGATGAAATAATCAAGAAAAGAGCGTTTTTCTTAAAATTTCTTAGATTGAGCTCTAAATAGACTTATAATGCTACGAAGAATGCGATTAGTTTTAAGCGGATCTATTCTTTAAATTCCCAACTGGCTATAATTATAGAGTGATGGTAGATTTCTGATCTAAAATACTCTTACTTTGTTTTTATATTGACATAAGAAATTACTTGCCCTGAGGATTTTATTTTGAGAGGGAATCGGACTTGACTTAAGACCATTACAATCGTAAAGAATGATCAACGATATTTTAAAATATATCGAAATGTACTTAATATATAAGATCAAGAATATGGTATTTGAAAACTAGTACCTGATATAAGAACTATGTACCAGAATCCTGTATTTTCTTATTTAATTAACAATTAACACTGTTTAAACTGAATTCAGAATAAACTGAGCTACCAAATGTTCATAAAAACAAGTGTTTTGGACCTAATTTTTGCCGAATTAAAAATTAAAACCCAGTTAAGATATTCACTAATAAAAAAAACTTAAACTTAACATATAAATATTTATCAATTCAGTTAATTATAAACAAAAGAATCATTTGCTTCATATTCCTGCTACGAAATCATTTCTTCTCCACAACCCGACAACCTTTATAAGATTTTAATTATACTTCATCACCATTAGGGTAACCCGCAGCCACTCTTATCAGCAAGTAAGCCCGCTGATTGGTCTCTATAAAAAGCTTATGCTGTTGTTGTGCTAGTTTAGTTGTTGATGGACAACGTTATCTCATCTATCAACCGATGACTGGCTACATACATACAGCATATACGAATTTTATTAATGTCACACGACCTTCGACTGTTTCACGTGTTGCACCCGACTTGGGCGTGATCCTCAAGTCTGCCGAGTTTCGGTTGAGGAGGAGAGCAATAAAAATACACACACACACTCACGACATTGTGGGTGTTGCAAATATTTGATAAAGGCATGAATGCTACCCGACGTGTATGTGCGCTGATAATGATGATGCTGATGGAAAATCTTCCATTGTTTTTTTTTTAGTTTATAAAACGTGACTACAGCTCACGCTTGAAAATCTTCCAAATACATGGAAAATTTACATGCTGTTCCATTAACACCCCGTCGCTTGACGTCGTGGCCATAAACTGTCCGCACAGAATTCTAATTTGTGTCATCGTAAATAGCGTCAGGTTATCAATTAAGCTAATGATTTATGCATCGTAAATCGAAAACAATAACTGCAAAAAGCGGCAGCCAGCCAGCAGCTTGTTATGACAGGCTGTTAATAGCTTTTCCATTACAAAAGCCGCGTCGGACCTTCAATTAACGCACCAATACCAAATAACCACACACTACGTGCTCTTTTGCTCCAACGCTTGCGGATCCTTAAAGGTTTTTTAATTAAATTTTACAAGTCTGGCGGCATTTTAATTGAAATGTGTTAAAATGACTTTGAAAGTGTGAAGTCGGTCCACGTACAAGACACTGCAGCGGAAAAGAGATCCTTTCCTGTGCCTTCGCCTGGTGTTGTATATTTTGCAATTTACGTTGTCAATTTTCACGCCCCCCAAAAAAAATATCAGCGGCCCCGGCCAAAGAGAGTGTTTTCGTTTAAAGTTTATTTTATATTTTTGTTTTTTTTCTTTCGTTTTGGTGTGAAGTGGCGTTGATAACTCTGAGGGTCGTTTAACGGTTAAGGTTTGCTTAATTGTTATTGTGTATCAACAGAGAGACCCGGACCACCAAAACAAAATACATACAAACAGATGTAAGTATGGTGGGCCTTGTGAGCGTAACGCTGGTCTGAAGGTCTCTCCAATTGATTGCTGGCACTCAAATTTGCCGTACAGAGTTACTAAGGCAAAAGGACTGCGAAACGCTGATTTATATGGCAATTTTATGGACGTCAGTAAAAAAGTAAAATAGTTTAGGAAGATATTGATGTTTGAATGTTGACGTATAACGCTCAATAGGTTAAATTGGTTCAGAATGGGGTATATTATAATATGTTCATTACCACAATTCAATTTTTTGAGCTTAGTGCATTGGTAACAATATGGACAGTGTTAAAAATACCTCAAATAAAAAGAAATTGAACCCGCTACCTCGACATTCTAATGCTCTAGTCTACTACTGGGCTATAGGGCTTGTTTTTAGATACTTATATTTAATATGATTTGGTAGTTTCTTGTCGCGAGCGCTCGATAGTCCTGTGCGCTAAGATGCAGATTTCTGTGTGTTTAGTCTATAAGGACCTGGGTGCACAATGCATTTTGAAACCAGTTGAGTGTGGGCTTGATTTTTACCGCTTTGGCTTGAGTTGATCCCGAATTTCTAGATATTTTCTATACTGTTTTATCATTGAAAAGTCCTCTACAATGGATTTTAAAAATTACTGGTTTTTGAACTTTGAAGCAGACTGCCAACGAAGTTTACTTTGGAATTCTTCAAGTTGACTTTATGCTTTAATGTTTTCGATTTAGTCCATATTTTCAAATACAGGCTCAGGTTCGGGAGATTACAAACTTACAAGCACTCACGAAACTTTTCGTAATTGTCATATTAAGTAGAAAATTGCTTAAATTATTATTTTACGAATTATTTCATAGCAAAATTCATTTGAAAAGTTCTTAAACAATTAGTCTCCATTTCTTGGAATACCCCTAAAAACAAATCTGTGGCATCTGGCTTTTGTAGATTGAAATTGGCCACGTTATTAAGAAAAAAAATTCCATCCATAAATAATATCAACCACAACCGACAAAAATTAGTCAAGCAACAACAAAAACGCACAAATGAGCGAGGCGAAAAATTACAAAAATTTCCCAGCGCACAAATTTATTTATGGTAGTAGAACAAAAACCAAAACAAATACAATAACAAATACAAATATAAAGCAAGCAAACAAAACAATTTATTAGCGGGTAAATTCCACAATTACTTTGATGCCACGCGCTGGCACAAGGCCGAAATTATCATATGAAAACTGATAAACGATAAACGATAAATGCGGCCATACACTAGGCGAAAAGAAATCAAAAAGTTTGCACTTGAATTGAGTGCAATCTGGAGTATGTTAAGTACGATCATACTTGATCCAGGTAAAATAAAATAATAATAAAATAATACTTCAAATTGGTACTTAAGATTCTTGGCTTAAGCTCATAATTATAATTCAGTAGTCCAGATTTTATTTAGTCAATAACTAAATAGAATAGCAAAGTGATGAAAGCAGTTGAGAATTTCCAGACAGATTTCCGTTAAATTCACTTTATCCCTTACAGAAATGTTTTCAAAATCAATCCAAGAGTTTCCAGAATTTATAGAACATGAACGAAAAAAGTGTTGATTTAAGTATGCTTGTGCTTTCTTATTATTCAACGTTCTTTTCTTAAGATAAGATTAAATTTCGTTTATTTTTCCTAAGTGTAGTCAGAATCAGAAACCGCCAACCAATGACCCACATCTATGTACATATCTAGTTTCCCTTCAATCGTGGCGACCTTGCCGATAAGAAGTTGGCCCATAAATAAGCCAGCGCCAGCCACCATTTAGAATGCAGCGATTCAATTTTCGTGACTTCAGTGCATCGTGCTCCCTGGTGGCCCATCGATGATGGTGGGCTTCGCTTACGTGAGCTTTCGTTTTTGGTCCTACAACTCATTTCCATATTTGGACCATTCAGGGGCCGCGTGTGCGGCGACCGCCAACAGTGGCGGCGTCGGCGATGACGACCCCACATTCAGGCCAGGCCCAAGTCCTCGCCCAAGTTCCAGCCTGTCCATTCATGTGCCGCTGCACTTTGCAGCCGTCTCTCAGCACAACGCACTCAATTACTATAATTTGCCTGTGTGTGTGTGTGTGTGTGTGTGAGTTTGTGTGTGCGAATGGAGAGTAGAGAGTTTGCTGCTGTGGTGGCGCGCAGTCGCCCAGCTACTGATTGAATTTAAAATTGCTCAATTTTTGGGTCCAGATTTGCGGTTGGCGATTCGCCGTCGCAAAAGCGAAATTATGTTATTCCAGCGATAAACTGTTTGTTCCTGCGGCATTCACATTCAAGCAGAGCCAGCCAGTCCCAAAGGCGACCATCATGTGTGGCCACAAGTCTCGATACGTGGGTCTCTCTCTCTCAAGTAATTAAACAGGGCCAGCAAAAAAAAAATGCTGCAAGTTATCTTTTAAGAAAAGCTGCAAATTTTATACATGTGTATGGCCCATAGAGAGAGAGTATGCTGGGTATATACTAAAGTTGTTGGCTTTATAAGAAACAAATTGGATAAAAACCTATATTTTTTTAAAATTCTCAAGACTACTTTAACTTACAGATAACTTCAATAGCTGGTGAAGGTGATCAGTTGCACAGGAAGTTTCCTTTATTATACGTTTATGATCTATGGGTGGAGTCCTCTAGCAAAGCACTCTACTTTAGGCAGTTTTGATCGGAAAGAACTTGAATAATGTATGATTCATTGTTGAATCAAAAAACTACCCATAATAATACTGCACATTTAAGTGATCTTTTTGTCAACAAGAATTGTTAATAGTAAAAGTTGTAATAGTGTTTTTGCCTTTCCGCTGGCTGATATATAAACTTGGGATCGAATTCTTACCTTCTACCCAAAGCTATTTGTCACATAGGCCTACAAAAAATAGAGTAACATATGAGTTTATCTGACATATAGGAGCTATTTAGAAGATCGACAATCAGACCTAAGTTTAGTTATGTTCTTGAGTTCTGTTCAGCCTTGTTGGCATTTTGTGATTTTCCAAAATATGCTGGGACAAGAAAAGTCTAATCTGTTTCAAACCTCAAGAAGAGCAAGCCGGAAGGATGAGTGTAATGAAAAGTCAGGAATCTGCTTCACAAAATGGTCGAAGCAATACTGTCATGGGGTTCGGAGAGCAGTCGAAATATCAGTACAAGCTAGTAATCGACGGCAGCACTCCGCTGGTCATAACAATTTGTATCCCTGAGAGGAAAGGTTAAGATCTGCAGAAACCAGCGTGCAGGAGAGCAATCGACACCAACAATTTTTCCGTTTTGATTACCTGATATTGTATGTCAAACGGTCCGGACGACTGTGTTTAAAAAATATCAACGTTCATCATATTTTTTCATAAACTTAACTTAACTTAACTTAACTCAACTTAACTTAAACTAAAATATAAAAGAACTCTCAGACTTATCAGGAGCAATTCTTTAAATAACAAAATCTATAATATTTCATGGCAAAAATCCGGGAAAGATTATAATAAAAGGGTTCAAAACTACAAAGAATATTATGTAGGCATTTGAAAATCCAATTTTTTAGAATTTTTTGAAACAATTTTTTAGAGAAGCCTATTAGTCGAGCTAAATTCTTTGAAGTCGTCTTCATTTCAACCCAACTAAAACTGGACAGAATTAAATATAACTGGTTAATAATAATAGTTTCTTATTTCAAAAGTCTTGGTAAAAAGCTCTAAAATTTTCAATTATTTTGAATCTGAATTTAATTTATTTCACACAGTATTTGCCACTTCGACTTCGCATACATATTTGGTTAGATTTTGCTTTTGGCACTGATTTTGGGCGCCGGATGTTATTAATTAATGCCAAAAGGCAAAGTCTGCGATTGTCTTGGGATATCGGAGCAGGCTGGCGTTATGTGGAATTTGTTCGTTAGAGGCGGCGCGGCGGCAGCCATGGCTAATCAGCTAACAAGCCGCTCACGCCGCAGACGGCACCAGCAACAAAATACAGCAGGAGCAAGTAGCTTTATAAAGATGTTGTTCCGCAAGCGCCTTGAATTTTTTTTTTCGGCTTCTTCAACCACTCTTTGTGGTCGTCGTCGTTGTCGGCGGCGGCGGTATGGCTTTGACGCGGTTTTTCCATTCATTTGCATACATTTCATTTTGCATATGGCGGCCAGACGATTCAAATGTTGCGAAATAACTTGGGACACACGCGCTAGGCCCTGCGTCGACCGACCCTTTTGAAGCTCGTAAATGCCAAACCGCAAAGTGCATTTGTAGCGATTTTCACAAGTTGTAGCTAATTTTTTGTTTCGGTTTGTCGGTTGGCTTCTCCCATTCATTATCATTTCTGCAGTGTGGGAATGACCGTTGGCTTAAGCAACCTCATAATAAAGCTTGTATGAAATTCCTGCTTAATTTGTTCATTTGTCGTTCTATGCACTTCACGTTTTACTTTGGTTTTGAGCCACCAAATTTGCGGCTCATACGTCCTTCATGCTTGGCTGCCGTTTGGGCTTGCGCTTGTGGCTAAAACAAAATACAAACACTCCCAGTTTTGAGGTAAACAAACGTGTCTTAACTTGACGACGCGGCGAGTATGTTAGGAATTTTGTTTATAATTATTATTATTATTATTTGTCTGTGTATGTGCTTGTACATAGGCATGACGCGGACACGCGCATTCAAACTGGACAGAGTGGCAAGGCAACGATCTCTCACTCTGGTTGATTGTGTGCATTGATAAGCCTAGCACGAGCATCGCCACTAACGTCATTCGACTATGAGAATCAGTTAAGCGTGGCCGGCTGAGGGATTAAACGAGGGGTAGAGGCGCAGATAATGGGCAGTAACTATACAAAAAAGAAAAATAGCCTAGCGATGTGAAAAGAGCAATTAAAGCGAAAACAAGTGGGATAGAGCTATTATTAAATTTGAAAATGATTAAGTAAATATCTACGTAACATTGCCGGAAAATGCTTAGCATACATTTTGGGGCAACTACATAGATGTGGTGTTTGGTTGTCTACAAAATGTAGTTTAAATTTGATTGTCTGAGAAGCATATTAAAGCATTTTGTCCTAAATATAAACAAAAGTTTCTTGAGTCATACTCGAAAGTTTGATTTGACTTTACAATTTATCATAGCATTTATAACAACACATGAAGATTACCAAATGAGCAGCAAGAACTACGAAAACTTTATTTACTCCATTAACTAACAAGCTATTTTTATTGTGTTTGCCACATATTTTCTAAATTTGGTTGCTTCTATCCTAATCAAGGCAGAAAATCAATTAAAGTGTACAGAAGTTTTAGTTCAGAGGTCCAAACTAAAGGTAAGGTCTTGGTTCGCTGGCGGCAACAGCTGGTGAAGGTGATCGAGTGTGTAAAAATATGTTTAAAGAAAAAACTGAATTGCTTAGATGTTCATAAGATTAATTAGATGTCTTGCTCAGCGTGGCTTTAAAATTTTGAGAGTGAGTGAGAAAAAGGGATCTAGCGCATATTTCTAGTTTATTTGTCAGATAGCATTATGTATAATAAAGAAGCACTTAGACCATAAATAGAATTCTAAAAATTCTTTCAAAATTAATTCCCAAAAATGCTTACTTTTGTTACTATTGTTTCAAAGATCTTTGTTTCGATTCATATTTCACAGTTCTCTCTTTACAAGTAACTCTGAAATCTTGCAACAATTAATGATATGCCTGCATCATCTATAACTTCATGCTAGTTAGCTATGCCAAGTCAGTTAGATCATAGACCCTTTTACACCCCTATCATTACCATCTAATGTTGCCTGTCTTATATAAGTGCCCTCTCCCTGGGCCCAGTTGGCTTTCAACGCCAAGCCAAATGCCCAAAGTACCATACAAGCATACTTACAATACCCACACATACATTTATCGTGCTACTATTAACGCTCCACTGACAGCACTGGCAGAAAACACGCATCAGACATATAAGCCGACACATACAAATCAGCAGAATGAAACATCGACAACAAAATGCTAAAATGCTTTTGGTACTGCTAAAACCCCAAACCCAACGAGCGTAGAGCGCTGCGAATCAGCGATGCGATTTGATGGATATTAAAATGACCGTAAAAAGGAATTAAGGTCTGTCAGACTTGGCGTTCAGCATAGCACACAGCACAGTTGCAATTGAGTGAATATGCCGTGGCGAAGATTTTTACATATTAACAGAACAAATATGCCAAAAAAACACAAAAACAAAACAATAATATGCGATGTCGGCAAAGTTTCAAAAGCGCCCAAGGGACAAACAAACAAACGACACAAATCACACGCACGCCAGTGACAAGCCTACAGGGAGGGGTGAGGAGGGGACAAGCAGGGTCCCAAAAAAAAAACAACCGCAAAACTTAATTAGTGTCATGTTGCACTCAAACCAAGACAAACGGAAATCGGCGCAGCTAACTGCAGGACGCCAATGCTGGGATGATGATGAGACTACCACATAATTTGCAAGTGCCAGGGAGATAGGAAGCGAGGGATGGATACGTTGTGGAAGCACAGTATACTTTTCAGAATGTCGGATAATAATACCGCAAGCTTTAACTGCAGAATTTCTTTTAATTAGCGTGCCGGAATCGGAACTGATAGCCAATTTTCACATACAACCGAATCTTTCTAGTTAAACAGATTGAATCGTGTATTTAAATTTGACAACCTTTATCAAGTCTCTTATGTTTGAGAGCACTTGGGTTTAAGGCGAGCTCCAAAAACTCAACCAAAATTAAAAAAATTAGATTGAACTCAACTAAAATTGCATTAAATTGCAGTCAGTCAGTCAATTAAAAATAAAGTATGTCTCATCTTTACATATTTAACAGAATGATGAAAAATCTATCATTGGACAACTATTTCATGAGTAACTAAATGTGAATAAGCAATCCAAGTAATTAAAACGAGAAAGCTAAGCTAACTTCGTCTGTGCCGAAGTTTTTATACCCTTTGCAAGTGCTCGCTTAAATATTTTCAAAAAATACTCTTTTTCCCATTTTCCTACCAATCGCTCGTATGGGAGCTCTATGATATAGTCCTCCGATTAGGCCAAAAATTTGTAAAATTATGTGAAAGCATGTGAAACTAACAAATACAAAATTGGAGGATGCTACCTTTAAAAAAAAAAATAATTTTTCTAACTAAGACTGTTTTTTTAGACCTATCTTTCATACAGCTATACTATATAGTTGTCCGATTTTAATAAAACTTGGTAAAATTATAAAAAAAAAAACATAAAAAACCTACGATTACAAAGTTTGGAGACGTTTCCATTAAAAAGAAACAAGTTTTTCTCACTAAAACTAGTTAGTTGACCGATTGTTCCTATAGGAGCTATGAGATATAGTCATCCGGTCCGGTCGGTTCCGATATTTAGTAGTGTGCAGCAAAAAGAAGACTGTGCAAAAATTTTAGCTCGATGGCTTTAAAACTGAGAGACTAGTTCGCGTAGAAACAAACAGACATACAGACGGTCCGTCCGTCCGTCTCAATCGACTCAGCTCGTCACCCTGATCAAGAATATATATAGTTTATGGGGTCGGAAATGAATATTTATATGCGTTGCAAACTTCTGTGCAAAATTATAATACCCTTTGCCTTTACCCTTTGCATGAGTCAGATAAGATATTATGAATATTTTTTTTTTTAAATGGAGGGTTTTTTTAACCAATTCTTCAATCATAATGAGGGGTTATTATCAGATTTGATCCAATTTTGAAACAAACTGCAATGGAGCTTGATTTTGGAAGAGGGAATTTCCGAATACGATTGATCGAATTTTATAGGTCAGATTTTCCAGAAAAGTTTGGAGCATTAGGTGAAAAACTTTTAGTCATCAAACCAGTCCAATGTAGATTAATAAAAATTCGAAGTTAAAATTAGAATAGCACAGACAACATCCTCATGTTTTCATGTTTATAAACCATCTTTAAATACTACCGACATGGATTTGATATTTGGTTTCAATCCATCCCTGGTACAAGATCAGATCTCTTACATCTGTTTATGACATTTTTTATTTCGTTATGTTTGTCCATTTGGTTTGGTATTTTTCTCTTTGGAGGACGGCGAGGACGTCCTCGAGCCGTCGACAATGTTGTTCAATCTTTCGGCATAGGCGAGTGATTGCAATGGCAGCCAATTTGACTGATGAGCGACCCACACAGCGCCGCAAGCCAAAGCGGAGCCAGAGATAGCCATCATCTTCAACTCTGGCTGGGCAATGTGTGAAGTCCATCAATCGTGTTCTGTGGCCGGCGTACGACTTGCTCTGGCTACCTGCTCCGGCCCGAGACACAGATACCTGGGTGGGCATAAGTTTCGTTTTCATCTTGATGTTTGCTGTCATTTCTCTGACTTTGGGAACTCACACGTTGTCGCGTTTTGGCATTAATCATGAGCAGACGCAAAACCCCAAAACTGACCACAAGCTCCAATTAGCCAGCGCCATGTTGGCAAAATCAGAGTCACCATGCGATTAAGGCCAGGACTAGAGCCGTTGCTTGGTGTGTGGTCCTTCATTTATCTTTGGCTGTATTCGGATTTTGGAGAACGCTGCCTATAATTACTCAGGCATTAAGTTCGTTTCAATGGTTTGGTTTTAGTTTTGGTTGCGCCTCGCTAGCCGGCCTCCTTTATGCTGGGCTGGTTGCCTTGCCCACGCGTGCGCTACTGAAGCCGTCCCTAAGCCGTTCCTCCCCTTACTCACACACACACACACACACGACTAATTTTCCAATTGGAAAATCATGTGCTTTACATATGAAAAGGCCGCTGCGCGTGTCGCTCGGCCAACCATGTGAGTGAGTATGTATGTATGTGAATATTCACGAAAAAACGCAATTATATCGGTCGGTTGCATTTCGATACATTTGGTTGCCTTACGCCGCACACGACTGACCGCGCGTTTTCGGCTGGCAGAGCAGACAGCTCACAGATCCACGAGATCCAAGCGACCAAGCCTCGTTTTCAAAACTCGAATTATAGAAAATCAAAAGTGTGACCGGCACACCAGCACAATGCCGGCGGCGCTTTGGCCACCGTTTCCCACCAACTAGCAACCACCAACCACCTTGCCTTGGTTATTTTGATTAATTTGCCAAAGTCAAAAGACTTTAATAGCAGTAGCGTGCCGCAGCTTTGCTCTCCTCACCCCTCTCCTCGCCCCCTTTGAAAATTTGTTTGCTCATTTGCATTTAGATGGTTGGAAGGCCGCACTTGTTTATGGCCCACAATTTAGCATGAAGATTGTATGGATCAAAGGAGCATATATTTTTAGAGCATGTCACTTTCTAGCCAACTGGATCTGAGCGGAAACCAACATGATGTATAAAGAATTAGTACTGAATGAATACCAAGATGCTTTAGGTGCGGAATCAGTAGATCTTTCGGAGACTTTCACAGCTGCTAACTACTTAAAAGGCCATGTAAATTACAATAGCAGAGTTGCCAGACCAATTCGATGTTGTCAACATGTTCCTTATGGCAGTTTGCAAATCAAGAGTACCCCGCACCACACCACCAGAAGAATATTGGCATGCCCTTTATATAAACAATATCAATCGATCTCAAAATTAAGTAAATCATTACTAACCTGGTGGAGTCGTAAGTCTTGAAGAGCTCCCTGCAAGCAAAAACAACAAATATGTAGCTGTAATTGTTTGTATGTATGCGTGTGTATAGGCATCTTACCAGCGTGGGGCGCCGCTTCACATCGTCAACCCATTGTCCTGGGCAAAGATTCAACTTCATCGAAGCAGAAAAACACTCAAAAAAAAACATTGCACAATAAAAAAAACAACAAAAATTAAGGCATTTCACTAAAATTTACTCCATTTTCTTTTCTGATCTTCCTTTTCAACACACACGCGTCTGCCACCGCGTGTGTGTGTGAGTAGGCAAATTACCAGCGTGGGCGCCTTTATAACTCAATGCCCTCGGCAAATATTCATCATAATCAAAACACTAAACACTCAAAAAACATTGCACATTAAAAAAAACAACAAAATTAAAGCAATTCACTGGAATTACATAACTCCATTTTCATTTTTGATCTTCCTTTTCAACTCACTCGCGTCGGCCACCGTGTGAGTGTGTGTGTGTGTGTGGGCGGCCACTACACTTCTTTAAACAAATGCCCTGGGCAAATTTTCATCTATAACAAAACAGGAAAACACTCAAAAAACATTGCACAATAAAAAAAACAACAAACATATATCATTTGATTGGAATTAACTCCATTTTCCTTGCAGTTGTTCTTACTTTTCAGCAGACTCGCGTCGGCCACCGCGTGCGTGTGTGTGTGTGTGTGTGTGCGTAGGCAAATTACCGCAATTACACTGCTTTAACTCATTGCCCTCGGCATAGATTTAACATAAATAAACCACAAAGACACTCAAAAAACATTGCACAATAAAAAAAACAACAAAATTAAACAATTTCACTGAGATTTACACCATTTTCTTTTCAGTTCTTACTTTTCAACTCACACGCGTCGGCCACGGCTGTTAGCAAAATGGCGTTAGATTGCTCTGCCTCTATAAGATTTCCAAAAAACTCTGCAGGGGGCGCTATCGATCAAAGAGCAGATCTATCCGTTGTTATTGAAACTTTGGCGCCAGGACTTATCAATTTCAAACGCATATCAAGGAAACTGAGTAAATGACGTGTCAGAGCAATTATGATGTTGGAATGTAATGTTAACAAAAGAAATATAAAAAACAGTTATTTTTACCAACTTGAGAAAAAGCTAGCTAGTTGACGAAGAACAGAACTTTTGTGAGAGCTGAACTCTTTTGTTGTTGTCTTTCCTTGCAGCTTGAGAAAAAGCTTGTTGTTCTCAGAGAACACAGCTCTCGGGAGAACTGAGCTGGTTTGTTGTTGTCTTTCGGCTTAGCCTAGACACAGAGAAGAGAAGGCATATTCAAAATCCCAACAACAACCACATATTAAAGAGATTGGTTTACCGTTGGACTGCTAAGTGCAAGTGTTTTGTGGTTGCTTTCCTTTTTTTTTCTTTTTACTTTTTTTTTACATTCAGTTCACTTTAGTGCAGAGAAACTGGCAACTAGTAAAAAGAAAAAACGGTCCGACAACTAAAAATGAACTAGTAGCAAAAGAGTTAGATTCTACATTTTGGTTGTGTAAGGATTTGTGAAATAAAACATGAATATCCGTAAGGTACAGTAAATACAGAATAGGTTGCCTGTTTGCAACTGAGCTGAAATAGACAATCAATAGACTAGACAAAGGCAAACTGGTAATCAACTGGTTGCAAATCCCTGCTGCAGGGGACAATTGGTATTTAACTGGTTGCAAATGGCTGTTGCTAGAGACGACTGTCTTATGCCTGGACGACTTTAATACATTGATTTGGATACAAAGAGCACTGAAGAGCTAGCTGAGAGCTTTAAGAGACTGCTAAATTTCTGGTATTAAGCTAGACGCTCTCTCTGCAGGGTGGCCTTGCAAAAGCTTCTCAAACTTTACAGTTCTTCGTCTTCACAGAAAAAAACACTTAAGCGAAGCTCGTTTTTTAAGTTGCCTTGAAATGTCTAAATCGTCCTCCACCTCCTCCTTTATTTGGTAGCCACACAAATGCAGGCATTAAATTATTGCATTTATATATAATTTTACCTTAAAAATAAAATTTAATAAAACACTCCGTGATGTGTAATTGACACGAAGAGCTGAACCAACCTACCTTCCTTCAGGTATTTGGTATGGAAGGAAGATGAACTAAAAGCAAACAATCTTCAACGTGTCCCATCGGCTACCGACTGCGTCGCACGCACACAAAGCTTGAAGCTTGGAGACCAACCCATAATTATCCCTCCCATCCCGCATGGAGACAAAGCCAACGTTTATGGCCAACAGCAGCAGCAGCAGCAGCAGCTGCCGGTTGGGCGATCGCATAATATAATTAATCAAGAAATCGTATGCAAAGAAATCAAAAATAATCATCAATTTGGCTTTAAGGAATGATGAGAAAGTAACTGGTTGAAAGTGAGAGACATCATCTTCATTATCATCTTCAGGCGTGATGGGCCCAGGCGCTACAATTTGGCGTTACATGAAAATTGCAACTCAAAATTAGCCCGAAAATCAACCAGCATCATCGGAGCATCAACACCATGGACCCAGTACCTGAACCATTTAATTAGATGCCGCGTCAACAAGGTGCTAAATGGGCTTTCATTATATATGAGGGCCGCGTGGGTTGGGCACATCTCTGTACATCAACTGAGTAAGTCGATCAAGCACGACTGGAAGGTACCCAGTAACTGTGATCGATTGTCCTTCAAGTTGGCACAAAAATCTACTAACAACTTTCATGCTCACCAACACAAGCACTTTTTCCACTGCACTCACTCTCCATTTGAAATTGCTCTCTGGCTTACTCTCTTTGCTTTGCAAAGGATGAACCACTCATAACATCAACTTTTTCCGTAGAAGTAAAATATGACTGTCCCTCTCTAACACTCTGTAATGCAGGACTTTGGTAAGCATTCTGCAAGTAGCTATGTTTCAGAATTCTGAACTAACATATCCTTTGGGTTTATCAAAAAATATCTTTCATGAGCACATGCTTTACAGGCAAGAATTCAGTGTTTTAGTCAATCCTTTTTTACTTGTATTGAAAAGATTTGGAATCAACCTACCTCTAACAACGGTTAGGATTGATATCCGAACTTTTTGCTACAGACAACCGATCCTACAGGATTCTGAAAACTTGCGGCCTACATACAATTCTTAGAAACTGCGGGACTAGAAAGCTAGGCTAGAAACCCTCTGTAAATTTACCAAGGATCAACTGTCAGCTGAAGATACGGTTTGCCAACCGATACTTAGAACCATGTTTTCTAACTAAATGGATGGCGGAAACTTTTTCGGTACTAGATAAGGTGAGTGTAGGATATTTTGGATTTTCCCAGCTTCTTATAGGTTGTCGAATGTTTAGTTTAAATCTTTACCTTGGTATTATATGTTAGTTAAGGAAGCTTAAACATTTTGAAAGAAAATACTAAACTTTTTCCACCAAGGGATAATCCGCTTTGGGACTCAGGCTCTGAAGGTAGGCAATTTGATAGGTTTGGGTAGTACGAGTTATAATAGTTTTGAGGTTAAGAACGGTTTATCTATACTTAAAGATAAAGCTAACCATTTTTCAAAAAGTGAAAGACCAGATGGCGTCAGACTCGGAAAGATAGTAATTTCCTTTTTCTTTCAAAGAGACCCAAAAAAGAAACCTAAGCAAAGAAAAAACGAATACTTCAATCAAGAATAAAAGGTGTCAATGGTACTGTAATTAAGAAAATACTAAATTCAACAACAAAATTCTTACTTCAAGTACGATTATATCATTTTCGATTTACTTTATTTTCGAGAGATGATTTTATACTCCTTACGATTTAATGTGTTGGTTGTCATAATCAATCCTTATTAATTCTTAAAACTAGAATTTGCATGCTTAATAAAAATACAAATATTCCTCGTTAGAGTCTAAGTCTAAGTCCTCGGCTCGCAAAGTGCTAGAATGATTTGGGAATTTCAAGGACACATTTGTATGAAAACACTTCGCCTTTTCTATTGCATACTTCTTGGCTTTGCATTGTGGAGCTGTTTGACTCAAGAATGCTCTTGTCTGCTTTGTCTTAAGAATGCGTTTTCTAAATCCAAGTACACCCAAGAACAAAATATATGTACTTGAACACATAGAGAAGGGAGTATGGATTGATGTAGAAGTCCGACACTTTTGAACAAGAATATATATATATATATAGTTTTACAGTCGCGGAAACGCTTTGATGCTACAGGGTACCCAAGAAAGGTACAAAAAATAACCGAAAAAAAATGAAAGCTAACCCAGGCAGCTGTCTGAGGAGGTGCCGGCATGCCTCACCCGGGGGCATGCGTTGCTCTCGTTGTTCGATGTGCTCACCTTGTTGTTGCTTCTGCTGATTATGCAGAGGTGATAATTGCAGTGTCCGGCGCGTCAAGATTTATTTTTTTGAGCTTTAACGATGTGTTAAAATAAATTGCATATGTGAGAGGAATCGACTCCCAGCGCCCCAGCATCACCTCAAAGAAAACCTACAAAACGTCGCGGCTGTGTACATAAAAACCAAAAACAAATTTAATGGGCGCCCGCTTCCACCGTGCAGGCTTATTAAAATATCAGTGGAGGGAGTCGCACGCCGCTGATGCAGCCGCCCGGTTCCATAAATTCCATTTATATTTACTTTCTAAAAAACAAAAAAAATCGCAGATTTATTGCCCACTCAAGTTCACCTTTGTCAACTAACGGAGCAGGAGATGCCTCGTAATTCAATAGTTGCATTTGGGTTAACCTCAGAAATGTCCAGACTCTGCCTTCCAGTGAATTTCGCAGCTTTGAATTTGGGGCTCCACCTCCCAACTTGGTAATTGGAGATGGGGCCAGGCATATCGGATTTTTTTTTTTTGCAAACTTGGCCTGTTGCGTTTTGTGTGCCTAATCAGCTGTGGATAATTGCCGGCTACTGTGTACGCCAAATAATTCTGCTGGAGCAGCAGCAGGGGCGCTTCTTCCGCTTGGCTAAAGCGTGTCTGGAACATATGGTGCCCTGTCGCCGTCTGCACAGCTGTAAAAAGTCTGGCTTTTACTTGGCGCAGTTTGCTATAGCACGTGCTTCAATGCACATGACACCAAATCACGCCAGGGGCATATGGTTTTTTATTTCTTAGGGTTACAGAGCGCAGGAAGTACTTATTAGACGGAGCACAACCCAAAAAAAAAAAACACAATTTCTTAAGGTTTTTTTGAGTCGTCCGCGGCCGAGGAAATGCTTTCAAAGCCCAAGAGAGACGATTTTCAGAACTCTCTCTCTCTCTCTTTAAATATTTTCTCAGTTGGCAATGGCAACTTCGCTGCTCACATTGATATATTAGATATAGATAGATTAGATATATATTTAAAGTCTCATTTACCTGGATTCCGTTCATCGTATCGATTTAACAATGCAGCCCAAGTCAGACAGTGGCACATTTTCAACAAAAATGATTAAATATTAATAATATTTTTAGTCCTTCAGGCAAAAATAATGTTCTTTTAAGAACAAGGACTTGACTTAAGGGTACTGTATAGGCTGTGCGAAATTAGGCCCTACAAATTTACATAGAAAACAGAAACAACCTTTTTATACCCTTGCAAAGGGTATTATAATTTTGCACAGAAGTTTGCAACACATAGAAATATTTATTTCCGACCCTATAATCCATATATTTTCTTGATCAGGGTGACGAGCTGAGTCGATTGAGCTTTGTCCGTCCGTCTGTCTGTCTGTTTCTACGCGAACTACTCTCTCAGTTTTAAAGCTATTGAGCTGAAATTTTGCACAGAGTCCTCTTTTTGCTGCACACTACTAATATGTCGGAACCGACCGGATCGGATGTCTATATCTCATATCTCCCATAGGAACAATCGGTCGGAAAGTTAGTTAAAGTCAGAAAAACTTTTTTCTTTTCAATGGAAACGTCTCCTTACTTTGTAATCGTAGGTTTTCTATGCTTTTTTATAATTCTACCAAGTTTTTTCAAAATCGGACAACTATATGGTATAGCTGCCATACAAAAGATAGGTCTGAAAAACAGTTTTAGTTAGAAAAACTTTTTTGTTTTTAATGGTAGCATTCTGCAATTTGTATTTGTTTGTTGCACTTGCTTTCACATAATTTTACAAATTTTTGGCCAAATCGGATGACTATATCATATAGCTCCGATACGAACAATCGGTGGGAAAATGGGAAAAAGAGTATTTTTTGAAAATATTTCAGCGAGCACTTGCAAGGGTATAAAAACTTCGGCACAGACGAAGTTAGCTTGGCTTTCTCGTTTTTAATAAAATTTGGGGCGTTATTTCCTTTTTTTTGGGGCATTATTTCCTTAATAAAATTTGAAAATGAAATAAGGCCCCAAAAGAAGAAATCAAAGAAGACCCCAAACTCATATTTGGGGCTTTATTGCCTGCTGCCTACTGTATAGCTTCAGGTGTCTTTTTTTAAAATATTTTTTGAGTTCGATTTCGCCGATAAGGTGGTCTTGGTTTAATTATTTGCCCATCCCTAGCAGTTGACCTTATCGGAAGCTTTAAACCGTCGTTAAACTCAAAGATTATCATTTAAAGATTTGTATTTGCCGTAATCCTTGTTAATTATAACCTAAACTAAACATATCTCCTTTTCCGCCTCCAATTCCATTACCAGGCAAAATCAACCCACCAACTGTCCAGCGGCCAAAATGTTTGGCGCATGCGCAAGCTTTCAAACCTTTTTCGCGACTTGAGACCTTTGGCCGCAGCAGCTGTCGGTCAACGCGATCCATCGATCCATCGGCCAAAGATCAAAAAGCCGACAGCAAAAAAAAAAAAAAATCAAAATCAATGAGCTCGCCTGCCCGCAATGTTTCGCCATCCCCCTCTCTCTCTCTCTCTCTCTGTGTCTTCGACTAGATAGAATTTCTAGGCCGACTAAATTTCTAAGAATTTGCGGCTTTTAAGATTTGCCGAATGACGGGAAATGAGCCGGGCGGATGTCCCAATGGCAGCTGCCATGGCTGCTAATGTGATTGGGTTATTAGAAATTCTGATGGACAACGTTGGTGGCATATTGAGTTTGATGTAGAACTGCGAATTTCAAGGAAACATGTGCGAATTTTAAAAGGGTCGAACAATTTTCGGGAACAAGCAAGCACTGTGAGTGCTCAATGAGTTGCTTGGAGCTGAGAGTTGGCTTTTGATCAACTTTTGGGGTATCAAGTGTGGTATTCCTAATGGAACGAGTGATGTTTATCATGCCACATAGTGATCGATGCACTTCTTGTCTGTGCTGGCACAAGGCAACAGTCAAAAAAGCCGTAGGTCAATCAAAATTGTTTATGAATATGGGGTCTCCATAGTTTATTTCGAAATAATAAAGGCCTTTCCGCGATCTACTTATGTTATAACCTTGCTTTCCGGTCCAAAATTAAACAAAATTTTTGAAATTCTAACCCTTTTCCTTCTTGGCAAAGTTAACAGTTCCTATTGCTGACACTTGGCTTTTCGATAACATTTCCATAAATGTTGTAACAGTGACTTGAACATTCGACACTGTTGATTTACCGCTATTCGACAAACTTAAAAGAGAAGAAACACCAGTGTTGTGAAAACATCGATACTAGACACTATTGATAGTTTGAGCATCGATAGTGGACACAAGCGATAGTATCGATGGTGCTATAGAAAAAAGTTTATTTTGATCAAATCAAAAAATCATTTACAACAACCAAAGCTACTATTTTGAATTCCATATTTTCCAAGGAACCGCATGTAGAGAAATTTAACAAGTTCGAAGAGAATGGAAACTTCAGAAACTCGAAGATTAACAAAAATGTTTTAAAATAACAGAACATTTAACGTTTTCCTGCTTCAAAAGTGATCTTTAGTTTGAAATAATGTGAGCTGTATGTTTGTTCCATTCTTCTTTAAAATAAAAAATAGAAAATATCTATTAGGACCTTTAAATCATCCAACGGTGCTGAAAATCATCCAAGGGATGATCATTATTCATATCCTTTGAATGATTGTTAGCTTATTTTCAGTAAAATAAACTATTTGTAACATGGAAAAATAATGAATGATTTGATACAAGAAAATCGCACTATTTTGTAAAATATTTTAAAAATTTTTTTCAATAAAACTATATAATTGACTCGTGAAAATATTGAATATAGATGACTAGGAGCTGGTTAAAATGAAATAAGGCAGCAAAAATTAGTTTTGCGATCTGATGTGGACTTATTTCTCTACAAAATTTTATTTAGGAAATAATGCCCCAAAAAAAAAATAACACCCCAAATATGATAAAAAAAAAAATCCTTGGTTTTGGTTTCTATAAACATTTTTGGGGGCTTATATCGCAGAGCCATAAAATGATCCATTATTTCAGAATGAACAAGACGAAAGCCCAATTCTGTGTTTAGAAATGCCCATCATTTGATCAAATTTTGTCATAAAGTTTCCTATTTTAAAAACAAAAGTTCGTTACTTTCCTTAGCCTTAACTACATTCTACGCCATATCTACTTCTATTGTAAAATATAATGTAGATAAATTTGAAATTATCTTACCAAATTTTCATGACGCTTTTGTATAAATTAAACGGTTTTTAAAAATGTCTGCAATAATTCAGCAAATTTTTTAATAAAACCCTAAATACAGAGTAGGAGAGAGGAAACATTCAAAACCTAAACAATTTAATGGCTTATCTACATATGTAGATCTCTACATATGTACAACAGATTTCTAGGCAAAAGCAAATATAAAATGTGTCTAAATGCTAAACATAAATATCAATTGTGTGTGTGTGTGTTTTCTGTCTGTTGTGTCAGTCCCTTGGTCCTCCATTCACAACATGCGATCAAGCCAATCGGTTAGATTGCTCAAATCGTTGTCCTTGGCTGAGGATTCGTAGAATTGCACATTCTGCGCAATGTGAGCAAACTCAAAGTCACGTCCCGGTTTGCCCAGCGTAATGGGTTTGTTCACCTCATCATCGCCCACAGACTGAAGCTTGCGGCTACGTGTATCCCGCACCGTGTGAAGCTCCGTTTGCAGCAGACTCTTGATGACTTGAGAGCTTTTGGCGGTGGTTTGATCCTGTTTGTTGCACAACACCAATACGGAACAGGGCTGGGTGGCGCTGTCCGACAGGATGGTGTAGAGGGAGCTGGGGGAGAAATAACCCTTAAATGATGATCATTATTTCAGATTTTTCCACTTACTCGGCCACATCGCGTATATCTTTCTGCACCGTCACCGAATCCACCACAAAGACAATGCCCTTCGCTTTGCGTTTGTATAGTTCGAAGCATTTGTCCCGCACCCGATAGTGTCCGGGTATGTCCACCAGGCGAGCGGCAAGATGACCCGACCGATAGTCACCCACATTCTCCTTGATGGAGGTGAAGGTCTCGGGGAATTTGCCATGCAGCAACTGCATAAAAATGGCACTTTTGCCCGACTCACTCAGACCGGTTAGCAGAAAGTCACGTCGTCCGGCAGAGCGTCGACGCAAAATGACAAAGATTGCTGAATGGCAAGGGGGTGGTGGCGAAAGAGAAAGTGAATCAAAAAGTGTTTGCAGCCGGAACACGTGTTTAACTCACCCACTACAATAAAGCCCAGGAGCAAGGCCAACAGTATGGGTGCTGTATCAATCTCTCCCAGCTTAATTTGCTGCTTTTCGCGTCCATTTTCTTTCAATTTGTCCATTTTTGATGAACCAAACAACAAACACAGCCGAGAATGACACGCAGACAGTTAGCGGCGTTGTGCAACACTGATGCAGTGTTGCAAAGCGTTAAGCCGTGGCGCCTTATTCGAAATTTAGCATGGACCCCAGATAATATTGAAAATACATTCTTTTTTAAGTTAAAACCTTTGATTGTGTATGTTACAATATTTATGTCGAGCTCTAAACTTAATTAAATTTTACCAAATGCCAAAAAATCACGCTCCGCGATTCTTCACCAGCGAATAAAACAAACGAAATGTAAAATTACACGAAAATGCCCAAACAGGCACCGAAATGGCATTGTATACACCCGTGGGGAAACTCAACAGACCCATTAGCGGCTCCAAACTGATGCGTTTGTCCAGTATCATGACCGGAGCATTGCGATTACGGACGGATATGACGATTAGGATGAGGGCCAGTAAAACTTTAAATACATAATAGGCTGCCGTATCGATGGTGGACTGCTTGAGCAGTGCCATTTGCCTGGCTGTCTTCATTTTGATCTCCGCTTCGTTGACCTTACGCTCGGCCCGCATAATCTTCACCGTCCGGGCATATTCACCCGCATGCTGGGCATTAGACACGATCTCCAGTTCCTCACGTGCCGCATCCAGTTCGGCCTGCAGAGCCTGTGTTTGTTGTTTGCTGCCCCAGAAACGCGACACTTTGAGCTGAAACATGCGAAAGTTGTTCAATCTGGGCCAATGTTTTTTGGCTGTCTCTTACGTATTTTCGTATGATATCTGGCAGGATTATGTTGAGCAGACTCATGAATGCTATTAGCATGAACAGTGTCATTATGGTTTTGTGTCAATTTAGGGCCAGGTGCAGGAATTTTTACTTTTCCAAAGCAATTTTGAGGGAAAAACAAAATAATAAAATACAGTGTTGGTAAACGACTGCCGTTTAAACAGCTGTTAGTTGGACAACACTGTTGGTGTGGGTAAACGTTGACTGCTCACAGCTGCCTAGGGATGAGACAAGTTGTGGGATAGCAGTCACGGTGATTAATGTGACTGATGTTTGAATATTTAAATGAATTTGTGATAGTTTTGGTTTTTGCAAATATTAATAACCTATAATTTGTTATGTATAAAAAGCGTCTGTATTTTAAATAGTTGATATTATATATTATATATGGTATTATATATATAATTTATGGTATTATATATACCCATTCTAATTGCATTTACCTTATTATTATTACCATTTAAGCTAAACAAGACAAGAGGCTTCTGAACAACTATTACCCTATTAATGTATTGCCTCTTTGGGAATTGTTCAGAATTTTTTTAAAGCTTACACTTCAAAAAAATAACAACAAACAAAATAATCCATTTAATTATATATTCACTAAACTTTTGACACCTTTTGGCGCTCCTTATTGTTGTTAGTGCCCAGCAGCAACAAGTAAAAACCACAAATATACTAGACTGGTGTTATTCTGCATGGTTATCGTTATCGATAGCTTAGGAAAGGATGGATTTGAATTTTTTTGAAGAGGTATCGCTCATTACCGGTATACACATGTGCCCTATCGAGTGCCTTTGTCAATGTATTGCTATCACTAAGATCACGAATCACTAAATCACGTCGCAGGTCTTGGAGCAGCCTCCGAGACCAGATTCCAGACCGAGCTGAACCGACCCGTACAATTTTCGATTACACCAACTATCGATAGTGTGTCGTGAGTTTGCGCTCCCAGCACAACTCATCTCTAGGTCTACACGCACAGCTGTTAGCCGGCAGTTGATCGACTACGGCCAAGCTGATCGACGACGGTCAAGCTGAGAGCTGCCCGAGCCCAATGAAGTTTTCTTGAAGTTTCTTGAATGTTCTGCCAACACAACCCAAAAAATGGAAGATAGCAACGAAGAGGTAAGCCTCAAGCCCACACTGGAACACCCAACTGATCCCTTCATTGCAGATTGAACCCTGTCGTACCATTGGGCCACACGACGAGCAGCTGGAGACGGTGAAAAGTCAGGCGGTGATCAAGCTATCACCCGTCCAAGTGCCTGCTCATTTCAAGCGTTTGGAGTGCAACACAAATCTTAACCTGCCGCCCCTTAACTGGCTGACCACTTCGCACAGCAGCCATGGCCTCCATCAGGCCTTGTATCAATCGGGCGGCTTTGCCAGCTTTCGCCTGGGCCAAATGTTTCCGGATTGCGTGGGTGAAGTGGATGTGGTGTCGGATGCGGAGAATATTAAGCAATTGCTGAAGCTGCCCTATGCCAATGCACAGAATGCCATTAGCATGGTGGTGCACAAAGTGGGCAACACTTTGCTGCTGGATGAGTTCGATATACAGAAATATTTGCTAAGAAAAGCGGATGATGATTGGAAGTGGCTACGCACATTCATCCTGGAGCATGTGCTGTCCATTGGCGATAAGCAGCACAACTATTGCCTCAAGGAACGAAATCGTGAGGCTTTGCAAAACAAGAATTTACTGTCGAAATTCCTGTATCACAGTTTGAAACAAACAGGTGAGGCGGGCGCTGAGTATGAGGTGACCACGCCCACACAGTTGACCAACCGTAATAGACAGGGATTACCCATATTAGGACCAGTACTGCCAGAGCCCAAGATTGAAGAGAATCTGCCCGATCCCAAGTCCAGTCATGCATTTAATCGCAATGTGGTGTGGACTTTTGAGGACATACGCATGCTGATAGGAACGGATATGCCGATATTCGGTGGACCTGGTCGACCGTGCATCAGTCTCCGTTTAAGAGATGCCGCCCAGCCCATTAATGTGCTAACTGGCATTGACTATTGGCTGGATAATTTGATGTGTAATGTGCCCGAGGTGGTCATGTGTTACCATTTGGATGGCATAGTACAGAAATATGAAATAATCAAGACTGAGGATTTGCCATATTTGGAAAACTCACAGTTCTCGCCGCAGGTGGTCAGAAATGTGGCACAGAATATTTTGGCATTTCTTAAGGCAAATGCCACCAAGGCGGGACATACGTATTGGTTGTTTAAAGGACGCAATGATGATGTGGTCAAGTTGTATGACTTGACAACGCTGTGTCAGAATCAAAATCAGGCGGCCGGGGATAAGCAACAGGAGGAGCAGCAACAGCAGCAGCAGCAAATGAATCCATTTACAGTACCAGTGGGCATGCTACTCTATTCGGTGGCCAGGAATATGAAGAATACGTTGACCCATATAGGTCCCAAGACCGCTGGCAGTATGAGGGCTTTGCTGTTAAACTGTCTTAGTCTGTTAAACAAAGAGCAGTACCCACAGATTGTCAGCTCCTCACATTATATACTCTCCGACTTGCATATACCAGCGGGCATAGATCCCAAGGCACCCAAATTTGAGGAACATGACTCGGATTCACATTCTTTATACGAAGATGATGATGATGATGAAGAAGACGAAGAGGACGAGGAGGAGGAGGTAGAAGAGGACGCCTTTGAAGATTATGATTATTATACTGCAGACCAAAGCGATGGCAAGGCTAATGTGGATGTTCGACATATTTGCGATGCTCTACGAGAATTCAAATCGCATGCCAAGAATTCCAAACCCGCTCCTCTTTTAGCCACCACTGTGGAACGCTGCAATATTTCCTTGGAACACATCAGTGCGGGCATCTCCTGTCTGCAATACTTCAATGGCAATCAGGAGGAAAAACTGAAGGAGTCCGAAACGCATGCCAAGCAGGAGGAAAAGCTACATATTTTACATGAAGAGCAAAATCCAAATATGGCCAAACCCTTCAATGCCATTCCTTTGCCCTACGAACAGCTCAATCCAACACAGTGCACCGTAAAGAAGTTGCCGCAGGCCAAAAGCAAAAGCAAATCCCCAGAACTGACACTTAGCTCCAAGTTTAATGCACAAAACTTTGGCTCCTGGAATGTCCATTTGAAGCTTTTACTGCTAGAGAAGGCCTGCCTCACCTATGCCACTCAGGCCGAGCACTTTTATGAGTCCCAGCACTATGGTTTCACCTTACGTGCCATTGAGTTGGCCTGTCGTTGCCAACAGGTGCTCAACAAGTACATGGCCTCCATCTCCCAGCGCAGTTGCCTCCTTGGACGTGCCGGCGATTGTTTCTTTCAAATGTCCAAACACTGGGAGGCCATAGAGGAGTATGTGCAGCAATATGAAACACAAAATGAGTCCATGCAAATCATATGCGATGAATTGTCACTGGAATTAAAGGACGAAGAGGAGGAGGAGGAACTATTGTCGCTGGAACCCCAGAAGAATGTGGAACAGGTCATGCTACTAAGCTGTAAGTGTTATGAACAGGCATTGGAGCATGCCCAAAAGGAGGAGAGCAATGAGCTGCTGCGTCGTTTGGGCAATGTACGCAATGAATTGGGACTGAAGTACATGTACTGGGCACAAGGTGAGGCGGCGCCAGTAAATCTCTTGAAAAAATGTTGAACAAAATCTTGATCTCTTTCAGAGGAATACACCGAGTCGATGAGCAAACAGCAGGAAAAGGAGCAGAAGGACAAACCGGAAGAGCCGCTGTATGTTAAACTGACTGTTAACTCTTATGACTGCCTGCGTCGTGGCATAGAAGCCTTCACAGCTGTCAAGGACAATGTTAATCTGGCATTTCTCTACTGCAACATGGGAAGGTTTATGCGTTTGCGTGCACATCTTACCATGCCCAATGAGAGGTACGAATATGGGGGAATGGTTGAAATGGTTCCTTGAGGTCTTTCATCTATGGTAGGTGTTGGTTTTAGCTAAGAAAAAACGCATAGAAGGAAGCATCTCCGATCACATAAGTTGATTAAGCCAGGTCCGTCTGTTTCCTCCGTCAGGGATCTTAATTAAACTTAGCACCCTGTCTTTTAGTACAAATAAGCTTCATATTTGTCGAAACCGGCCGAATCGGTTGACTATAGCATATAGCTGCGTTAGAAACTATCGGTCGAAAATCTAGTTTTAGTAAGAAAAAATGGTTTGTTTTTAAAGAAACCGCCTCCAAACTTTGTATTTTTTAGTTTACTATGCTAACCCATAATTCCACAAAGTTTTGTCAAAATCGGTTGACTGTAGCATATAGCTGCAGTACGAATGAACGGTCGAAGAACTAGTTTTAGTAAGAAAAAATGGTTTGTTTTCAAAGAAACCGCCTCCAAACTTTGTATTTCTTAGTTTACTATGCTTACCCCTGATTCTACTAAGTTTGGTCTTAGAATGATCGGGCTAAAAACTACTTTTAGTGAGAAAAACTTTTCTGTTTTCAATGGAAACGCCTCCAAACTTTGTGTTTCTAAGTTTACTATGCTTACCCATGATTCCACCAAGTATGGCCGAAATCGGACATCTATATAGTAGAGCTTTAATAGAAAAATAGAGTATGAAAAGTAGTCTTAGTGAGAAAAACTTTTTTGTTTTCCATGGAAATGTTCTTAAAATTGGCATTTACTAATTTGATATGCTTTTACGCACTTCTACAAAGTTTTGTCAAAATCGGTTGGCTATAGCATATAGCTGCAGTACGATTGATCGGTCGAAAAACGAGTTTTAGTTAGAAAATATGGTTTGTTTTCAAACGAAACGCCTCCAAACTTTGTATTTCTTAGTTTGCTATGCTTACCCATGATTTCACCATAGCTGTCATAGAAAACTTATGTCTGAAAAGTAGTCTTAGTGAGAAAAACTTTTTTGTTTTCCATGTAAATATCCTTAAAATTGGCAAACATTCATTTAATATGCTTTCACACAATTCTACAAAGTTTTGTCAAAATCGGTTGACTATAGCATATAGCTGCCGTACGAATGATCGGTCGAAAATGAAATTTTATAGAGAAAAACTTTTTTGTTTTAAAAGGAAACGACTCCAAATTTCTTACATGCTCGTTTGTTGGGCTTTTGCATGATTCCACTAAGTTTGATCGAAATCGGATATCTATATAGTATAGCTTCCATAGAAAAGAAAGGTCTCAAAAGTAGTCTTAATTGGAAAAATGTGCTGCAAGGGTATACAAAAATTAAGATTAAATGTAAAATGTGGTAAAACTTATTTAAAATCTTATATTTTTTCCCACTTTTCCACTCACCAGTGCCATTGCCTTGGACAGAGGCTTTTACAAAGAGGCCTTCAATTACTATGAAAAGGCCAAGGATTGCCTAGACACACGCAAATCAAATGCTGAACTTTGGGATCTGGTACACTGGGAATTATCCACAGCCACATTTACTTTGGCCAAACAGCTGCAGGATCATGGGGCAGCTGGTGATAAGACCAGTTTGGCGGAGGCATCCAAGGAGGTGTTGGATTTGTTGCAGAAATCGTTGCGTTTGTGTGATGTGGAACATGCCGGGGCACGACAAATCCTATACAGTTTTCGTTCGGGTCTGATACACAAAAGGTAGGACTGATTTCTGAAAAAAAGGAGACAATTTTTCAAAAACAAAAATCTTTCAGAATTGCCTCGTTTCACTACTCCCAGCTGAGGGCAATGGGCAGCTGTGAGTTTTCCCATTTGCCCAAATCCACTTTGCAACTTTGCAAATATCATTACGAGAAGGCTACCCAAATATTGGAGAGTCTTAAGGAGGTGGGAGATTTGCTGGTGGTGCAACTGGAGCGCATTTCCCTACATGAATTTCTGGCTGAACGTAAGTAGCGTCTACTTTCCATCCAAGGCAACACAACTAAAATTTACTCTTTTTATTCACAGTTTCCACCCATCCCCCACAGAAGATCAAGCAAATGCAAGCTGCTTTGGATATTTGCTTGCAGTGTGAGCTCATCTTTGGTCATGTCATTGCCAACACTAGCGGCCACAATGATGACGATTTTACTACCCATTTGCAGCTTTTTGAGAGCCGCCTACAAAACGCACTGAAAACGCTTACCAAACTCTTTCTAACCGGCAAGGATCCCAAACAGCTGTCGGCTTTGTACAAGCGCATGTATATGGAAACCTTGACTGGGAAACATGGCATAGGCGATCAGCATGCGGCAACAGCCGCTGTCTCGCAATCACAGCATTTGCACACGCTACTTGGCCGGCTGCAAGCCATGTGCCATGCTCAGCTGGCCAACGCATAGTTCTCACACACACACCCTCTCTCTCCCTCTCTCTTTCTCTCTGTACGTGTCTTCTACGAGTTTTATAAAAACTGTTTAACTTTGTACACATTGTTGGTTTTATTGATTTTGTATTCCCATATTAAGTATTAGCCCCGTTGACCGCAACGACAACCGTCGGCCAATTGCTCTGCATTGAGCTGTAGAGCTGCCATGGCTATGACCACAGCTATTTGTAGGATCTGCAATGAATGTCATTAGTTGGGCGGGGGTTATCACTTGATTTTGATATTTGGTAACTTACCTTGCAGTACACACTTTTCATTTTGTTGAACGTTGGGAACTAGATTTCTGCACTGGAACTCAGATGCGGGGCTCTTATAAAGTCTGCAGGCCTAAGCGACGTGTCGCTCATCAAGATTGGATATCACTCTCTGCGACAAAACAAGCTGCTGGTAAACGAGGCAGAGTTCTAAAGCTAAAAGAGACTTGTTGCACTCTTAAATGAAAAACTAAGACTGTAATTGGCCTGGTTTTAGGAAGTGACTATTAAAAAGTATCTTTACATAAGTTTTAAAGGACCCTAAGCGGTTCCGACCTCATGTAACTCGGCTATCGACAAAGTAATATTTTTTAAAATTCTTTAAAAGTTGTATTAAGTCATTTATTTGTAGTAAAACCAATTTTACTGTTGGTCCTGGTTCTTGGAGCTCTGTTTCATAGGTTTGAAGACAAATTTAAGCGTAAATTAAAGTCACGAATTTGGAGATTTGAGACTTTAAGAATAAGGTTTCGGCTTTAACCTTGTAATGGATTTTCAATATAAATTTCAAATTTTTTACTTTCAATCTTTAAAAAAGTTTTCTTAAGGTGGAAAAAGTCATCGATATTAGGCTCTAGTCAATCTTTTCTGAATCATCCAACAAAATTTGGAATTCTTTAGAATTTTTACTAAAATTACTGGTGATTTCAAGCCACTCTCAACCAATATCAGCATGCCTATAATTTTGTCAAACCTAATAGTTTTGGGTGCGAAACAGTTTTTGTTGTTGGTGGATTTAGTTACCTTTTTTATAATTTAAATAAATTTTGGTTTTTGACCAGGTCCAGTTCATGTTTTTAATGTGTGCTTTAATGTTAAAAATATGTCTTAGTTTTATTAATTTAAAAAATCTAAATTCTGAGCTCAAATCGGTACAGTTCAATCCTGTTTGCCGTTCTGGCTTGAAAACTCAATAACATTAATCAATAACATTAATCAACTCTTCTCTCTTATCTTATCTTATCTATGTACTTTAAGCTTATTAATTGATTTACACTTCTTTTTCTATTTTAAATTGTGTTTTTTTTTTCAAATTTCTTAAGCTTGGCGCCCAAGTTTAAATTACAACCGATTGATCGACTCGCCGATCAACAACGCCCTCTGTGGTATTTTTTCGTAAACTTTTACAGGCAGCGCAGTGAAACGCCATTTTGTCTACAGCTGTGGCCGACGCGTGTGAGTTGAAAAGGAAGAGCAGAAAACAAAAGGGAGTTAATTCCAGTGAAATGATTTAATTTTGTTGTTTTTTTTATTGTGCAATGTTTTTTGAGTGTCTTTGTGTTTTATTTATGATGAATCTTTGTCGAGGGCATTGAGTTATAAAGGCGCCGTCGTTGGTAACTTCCCATGCACACACACACACACACACAAACGCGGTGGCCGACGCGCGCGACGCGACTGCGAGTTAGTTGAAAAGTAAAAACAACTGCAAGGAAAATGGAGTTAATTCCAATCAAATGATATATGTTTGTTGTTTTTTTTATTGTGCAATGTTTTTTGAGTGTTTTTCTGATTTGTTAAAGATGAAAATTTGCCCATGGCATTTGTTTAAAGAAGTGTAGTGGCCGCCCACACTGGCAAATTTGCCTACACTCACACACACGCACACGTTGGCCGACGCGTGTGAGTTGAAAAGAAAGATCAGAAAAGAAAATGGAGTTATGTAATTCCAGTGAAATGCTTTAATTTTGTTGTTTTTTTTTAATGTGCAATGTTTTTTGAGTGTTTTCTGCTTTGATTAAAATGAATCTTTGACCAGGGCAATGGCTTGAAGACGTGAAATGGCGCCCCACGCTGGTAAGTTTCCTATACACACACACACACACATGCATACATACAAACAATCACAGCTACATATTTGTGGCTTTTGCTCCACAAGATTTAAGACTCCACCAAGTCATTAATGCTTAAGTTTAAGATCGATTGATATTGATTCTTTAAGGCGCATGCCTTCATGCATACATATACATATTCTCCTGGTGGGTGGTGGGTGTCAAGGGAGTATGCGGGATCTGCAGACTGGTATTTGGCATTTGCAACTTGAGATGAACTCTGCGGTTCTAGTTCACATAAGAAATTAATTGATAAGTAGTTGGCAGCTGTAAATGTCGACAACAGCCCTGCACTTTGCTGTTCTGTTGCATTACTGTAAACCAGGGGGGCGCAAACCCGCCTGTCTCCTTTATTTCACTCAACACACAGCGCAATTCGTTTACCGTTGCTTGTCTTGGCTCGACAGCAATTTACAACAACAGCGCGACAATGACCAAAACAAAATACGAAAAATAACCGTAGCTGTAAAATGTAAAACTGTAAACAATAGCTGCAAAACTGTGATATGTACCTAACTCCGTTCACTTTGTTATGGACGCTGCTTTACCAAAAGGGTACTCCTAGCGGTTCTAATCTATAGGCTTAGAAAAGATGGAAAATTCGGTTCGGTTGACTACCGATTTCCATTTCAGACACCAAATTTTGAGTTTAGCTCAGATTTAGATCGGTCACTTTTGCCATCAGTATAAACTAAATAACCGTAGTCTAGTCTAAGTAAGCAGCCTAGCTGCTGGTGTGTTACCCCCAAAAGAATGCTAAGCTACCTTAATATCCAATTTAAGCTTCCGCCACCAATTAATAAGCCAAGCAAAGTTCAAGTAGCGCATTGAAAAGAAATACCAATTAACTTTTTGCTGCAATTCATTATTAATTTATTTAAAACTATTATAAATTGCTTAGCGCGGCCAATTTCAAATTTTGTTGTGTTTATAATTTTATTTGTAATTTTATCTTAATTTTTTTGCTTTTGTATATAAATTCTACCAACGCAGCAGAAAGTTCAAGTCAGTACCTTGGCTTTTGTGTGTCACTGAAAAGCAAAAAACGATGTCAAGCTCGTTGGCACAGTGGGGCCATTAATGACAATATAGAGCACAAAATTCTAAGAGCAAGAGCGAGAGAGAGAGAGAGTGAGTGGGTGATGAATGGGCACGCGCCAGAAGAGTCAAGTGTTGCGTAATGACGTAGTCTCTGGCAGTCTACCTGGGCTATCTGGACCCCACTTGAAATTTTGTAGAGCCAAGTTTTGGACTCTGTTGTGAGGCTCTCTATGCACGTCGCCGTCGGCGACGTCTTGAGATTACAATGGGACAAAGAACTCGGGAGTTCCGTCTGCCTTAGCCAAACTTGCATCACATTCGTCACGTAAGTGAATTAATAATATTGCCTGGATTTGGTATAAATACAAAATTGAATGCCACATTCAGACATTAGTTACCTTTTCCAACAAGACAAATTAAGCAACTTTTGAAACAACATGATGAAGTCTATGGTAAGTTATATCCTGATCCCCGTCTAGAGAAGCATAAATTAAATCTCAATTTATGTCAATTACAGTGCATTTTCGTCTGTGCCCTGGCAGCAGTCTCCGCTCATGGCTATAACAGCTATAACAGCGCTCCCGTGGGTGGTTATGCCTATCAGGTGCAGCCTGCTTTGACCGTTAAGGCCATCGTTCCCTCATATGGTGGTTATGGCCACAACCGTGGTTATGAGTCCGTTGCCGTGCCCGTTCATGTGCCCGTGTCCCCTGCCTATGGAAACAATGCCTATGGTGAGCGCGCTTATGGACGTGCCCCAGCTGTTGATCGTCAGGCTATTGCTTTGGCTAAACTGGCTTTGGCTGCACCCAGCGCTGGTGCTCCTTTGGTCTGGAAGGAGCCCCGTCAGTATGTGCAGCCCGCCTATGAGCCACGTGCCTATGCTCCACAATTGAGCTATGGACGTGCTGATGAGGCTCAGGGTGCTTCGGCCGCCGCTGCTTCCAGCTCGGTGTCGGGCCAGAAGAAGGGCTACAAAAAGTCCGCCTATTAAAGTACAGTGAATGGAGGGCTGCAAATAGCTCAAGAAACTTATATACATGCATAAGGAGCTAGGACTTAAATAAAAAGTGAAACCACCAAAACACTTGGAATTTTTTAATGTATTTTTTGTAAGGGGTTGGAAAACATTAGGGGAAAGGTTTAGAAAATTACAAAAAGATATTAGAAAAAGCAGAAATGCTTAGGTAAAACAATTGTAATTGTTAAAAATATAGCCAATTTTATTTGCTGAGGCTAAAATAAGATACTTATTCTTCACTTAAAAGTAGAATTATAATTAAAACCATTCTACAAAATGGTTTAAAGTACAAGAACTTAAGAGTCTTGAGAAAGAAATAGATATTCGACGAATAGAAAAGAAAAGTTATATTTATAATAAGCGAAAAGAAGTTTGGAGAGCTGAAAGACGTGAATCCCATAAGAATTTAAGGTATATTCCCCGAGTTAGAATGAGAATTTCTGGTTTAAAGCCGAGTAAAATCCGTTAGAAACCCATTTGAAATCCGGCTTATTCCCGTTTTAACATATAAATGTTTATTCCTCGACTAAGAATAAAATTTTCACATTCAAGACCGAGTAAAATCACTTAAACCCGATTTCAGTCCTCCTCAAACCCGTTTTGAATGCGATTTAAAGCCAAAAAAAAATCTTAAAATTTTGGGAATGTTAAAATGTAAACGCGGCTGATAAACGTGCTCTTCCCCAATAACTTTTACGATTTAGTTTGCAATCGTCAAGACATTTTATAGATTGTGACCCTTAGACAAAGTTTATAATTTGCTTCTTAAAACCGATTTCTCAAGTCATTGAAAACGGGCTCAAGTTTTGTAATTATTTTTCCCAAATTTTTTTCAAGGAAGTGAAAAATATCAGGGTTTCCTCAACCACAACCGTCTGGTCGAGCGTTACCCCTAAGAATGTGCAAAACTAAACGAAAAAAATAAAATTTCATATACAATTTCCATTACAACCAGAGCTTGTGTATTTTTGGGGTCTACAAAAGTCGCGCGTTTGGTTCGTGAGTTCATTAAGAACCCGGTTTTTCGTACATGTGTCGGGGAACGACTTTATCAAGACCCACAAAACAGCGAAACATCGCGTAACCAAGCGATTTAATAATGCCACAAAGTAAATAAATATTAAATTCAATTATGCAAATAAGTTTTTTGCATAGAAATATAAGTAAATACATAAACATTTACTGATTTTGTATATAGGTCACGTAAGTGTCCAATTCAAACAAATTTTGGTATAAAAACCCCTGTAGCTGGCTAGTAAATCATAGTTTGATTGATTACTACCAACCAACAAAACTAAATACTCAACATGAAGTACCTGGTAAGTTGTCAAGGCCCTATTTCAATTACTTGGCTACTTTACTAACTAATCCTGGTTTCTGTTTTCTCTATAGTTCGTTTGCATCAGCTTGGCTCTGTTCGCCTACATCAATGCCAGTCCCGTGTACGGCAACCGGTATGGTGGAGAGCGTCTCGCCTATGAGGCCATCCCTGTGCCCGCTTATGGCAACTATGGCAACTATGGTGGTGCCTATGGCGGTCACCGCGGCTATGTCCAGCCTCTGCGCTCGGTTCCTTCAGCTCCTCGTGCTGCCGCTGCTGCTGCTTCCGCTTCGTCCTCTGTGCGCGCCGGCAGCTATCAGCAATATGTTGTGCCCGGTTACCAGATCGATGGTAGCTACAACGGACCCAGCCACGGCTATGGACGCGGTCTTTATTGATTCGCCCCAACGATTGCAATTTTTGTTCAATGGATTAGCTGCCACTGAAACGCACACAAAAGCAGCTTACCAAGTGAGATGAATAAAAAACAAAAGCCCAAGCTGAACGCAACAGCAAAATGTTGAACAAAAAAAATCTCTTAATTGTATTTAATTGTCTTGGGTGGATGTATTGGGGAGTTGGTTGTTGTTTAGAAACAACAAGTGAGGCATACTTTTGAGCGAATCAAGTAATGCGGGTGTGAAATATAATTTATTGTATATTGTTTTAAGCTTAAAAAAGTTCGGTCAAAATGTTTTCACATTAAGGGCTGATTTCAACTCATCTACTACATAGAGTTAGCTGTCACATTAACTTACAAATAATAGAGTAAAATCTAGGTTTATGTGACACATAACTGCACTCTAGAAGATGAAAAACCTACCCTAAGAATTATAATTTAAAAATAATGTATTCCTCACATCTAGCAGGAAAGAAATGTTAATAATTGATGTAATTAAGGAAGGGAATGTTCAATAAGAATATTAGTGTCTATTAGAATCCCTATGCAGGGTATTATTAAATTGTCCGAATGTTTGTAACGCATAAAAGGAAGCATCTCCGACTGCATAATGTATATATATTCTGGATCAGGACGATGAGCTGAGTCCGCCCGTCCCTCCGTCTGTTTCTAAGCTATCTCCTCCGTCAGTTTGAAAGCTATCTTCACCAAACTTTGCACAAAGTCTTTTAGTACAAATACGCTTCACATTTATCGGAACCGGACGGATCAGACGATTATAGCATATAGCTGTTATAGAAAAGATCGGTCGTAAAACTAGTTTTAGAAGGAAAAACATGTTTGTTTTCAGTGGAAACGCCTCCAAACTTTGTATTTCTTAGTTTGCTATGCTTTTCCATGATATTACTAAGTTTGGTCGAAATCGGAAATCTATTTTGTATAGCTGTCATAGAAAAGTAGAGTCCGAAGAGAACAACTTTTTTGTTTTCCATAGAAATGTGCTTAAAATTAACATTTATTAATTTAATATGCTTTAACACAGTTCCACAAAGTTTTGTCAAAATCGGTTAACTATAGCATATATCTGCAGTACGAATGATCGGCTGAAAAGGAAGTTCTATTAAGAAAAACTTTTTTGTTTTAAGTGGAAACGACTCCATATTTCTTACATGATCGTTTGTTACGCTTTTGCAAGATTTCACTAAGTTTGGTCGAAATCGGACATTTTAATAGAATAGCTCCCATATAAAATTAAGGTCCCAAAAGTATTCTTAGTTAAAAAATCGTGCTGCAAGGGTATACTAACTTCGGAAGTTAACTTTCGTCTATTTTTATTTTTGTTTTGCTGAAGTATTAATAAATGATCTGTCTGTCCTTTCTGTCCGTCTGTATAAAGAAACAGATCTCAGATTTGGTAAGACTTAGAGGTTCAATCAGTATGGGACATGAACTTCATAAGCTTGCAGTCAGATCAAGTACATTTTTTTGTAACTTCAACGCGAATATAGCAATCAGTTTTCAATATCGATACAAAAAACGGATATAAAAATTTCGAAATAACGATAGACAAGATATAAGCAAAACAAACCATTACTCCACACAATCGCGCCATTCTTCAAAGTTATAAAGAAAGATATAAAATTGAGTTTCACCTACTTTCCTGTTTATACAACTTGAGCTTAATGTATAAGTCTTACGAACCGTGGATGCTCTTGCTCATATGGTCTCTGAGATCAAGGTGATCTTATAGACAAGGCTTGATCGACTTGTATATATTTGAGATACATATTTCGTTCTCTATTCATCGAAATCACATGAGTAGTTGGTACACCTTCCACGCTCTGAAAATTATAACGTTTTGTCACTCCTGTTCTACTGTTTGCAAGGACTTGAAAGTTTCATTTACTTTCAAAAATGTCTGCATGAACAGTTCAATTTCAACTCGCAAACAAGTGTAAACAAGTTGCCTGTACTCCCGCCTCATCTACTTGTGGTTCACTTTTAAGCACCAGCCTAAGCTATGCATCCACCCCCAATGGACCAGATACGGAAAAAAGAGCAACAAACGTCAACAAACTGTTGTGTAGTGTTTATTGATATCGAGGGGCCAACAGCCATTGGCTTGATTTGGCCCAGCAAACGACTTGTCTTGGGCTTTTGGTTGAACCAGCCAAGCTTTGGCCACAGCTTCAAGCGTTGAGCCGTGATAAATTCGCAACGAGATCACGTTTCGAGTGCATACAATTATTTTGCTTATATAAAGAAGTGTGCTTGACATTTAATTTGTTAATTGTGCCAACTGTCCCAAACAGAAACTTCAGCCATGAACAAATTCGCTGTAAGTATAAGCCATGAAAGCCGACTTCCCGTTTTTTTCGCCCCCGCAATTGGCTAATCCATCGATTTCCCCCACCCCCTGTTTTTTTTTTAACAGACTCTCGCGGTCTTCATCTGCGCCTACCTGGCCATCGGTAGCTGCCATGGTGGTCTTTATGGCAACAACTATGGTCGCATTGCTAAAGATAATGGTGCCGCTTCGGCTGCTTCCAGCTCGGCTGTTGTTGCCGGTGGACTTAACCGTCCCGTGGAGATAATTGCCGGTGGTTCCCGTTATGGCCATGGTCATGAGGTTCTCCGTCCCATCCGTCTGGAGGGTGCCTATGGTGCTCGTCCTGTGGCTGCCCAGTATGCTGCTCCTGCCGCTTATGCTGCTCCTGCCGCTTATGCTCCACGTCCCGCTTACGCGCCACTGCCCGCTTATGGACAGCAACACCGTGGAGGATATGGACGTCCCCGCTGGAGCGTGCAGCCTGCTGGCGCCACTCTGCTGTATCCCGGACAGAACAACTACCGCGCCTATGTGTCGCCCGTCGAGTACAGCAAGGTCGTCCTGCCCGTCCGCCCAGCTGCCCCAGTGGCCAAGCTGTACCTTCCAGAGAACAACTATGCCAGCCACGGCGGCTATGGTGTCCAGGGACCCAGCTATTAGAGATCTTTGAATCCATCTGAATAGTGGATGCAATAGCAATTGCCACAACACGCCTACGGGCAGTGTGAATAAACAGAATCAAAGCAATTACATTCAATTTTTTGTGTATATATTTTTGGATCGTTGGGATGTAAGATAAGTGGATCCGGTTGCAGCTAGCTTGACCAGCTGTTGCAGCTGTGTGGTTCAACCAAAAATATGCATTTGATTGTCACTTTTGGGCTGTGTATGGGCTTTTGTGGTTAACAGAACGTGCTAGTTTTTGGTACCATTGGAAGTTTTGATGAAAATGTGACACAGTCTTGGATTACTTTCATTCAAAACCAATGGTGAAGAGACTTATCTATCAGTTTTCTTTGGTCTAAGGTCGTTATTCTTCATTTGACAACATTTTTAACCTGACGTCTCTATGCTAATTCTGTAGAAGTCTGAATCACTTGCTTCTATGTAGTTGGTTTATATCAAATTCAAAGATGGTTAACTCTTTAAAATTGTATTATGATTGCGAGGTTCAGAGACAATTTCTCTTTATATGATTTTCTATGGCGTTTGACCCAAGCTGAAGCCAGTTGGCATTGTTAATCAAAACAAAAATTCATAAAACTCAAGCACTATTTCCAAATTGTTTCTAAGACTCCACAAGTTAGACATTTTATGTTGGAGTTATGTTTGAAGAAGCATAGCTGGATAAGAATCAAAAAGAGACGGCTTGCAAAGCCACTTCCAATAGTAATCGATGTAGAAGCTTGGGTTTACATGGTTTTGCCATAACACCTAGTACATTGGCGTCAAAAAAACCGTGACAAATGTGTTACTTCCCAGTAACAAACACCGCAGCTGTTATTTCTGTACCGTATATCAAAGACTTTGGGTTAAAACCATTTTCTGTATCTTTGTGAAAAGCTTTGGTTTGCTATCAGTGAGGTAATAAGTCGAGTAGAGGTTGGTTGGATTTAAAAAAAATCCAAATCTGAGCCAGCATCTTCAGGAAAAGGGGAAAGAGGTATATTTGTAGAGTTGCAAGCTTTAGCTCAGGCTCAAGCTCAGGCTCCCGGGATTGAACTCAAATTAACCAATGCCAAATGAGTGGTATAAATGCCCGCCCCACTGTATGGCAAATATTTACATGCTAAATACTAGACTAACAAAGAAGCCACTATAGAAAAGGTTTCTAAATACCCTCTTTGAAAAAATGCAGCCTAAGCCAATGAGAAATATATAATATATTTTAAAATATTCTGGAGGGAATTTCCATCAGATTTTGTGGTCCATACTAAAACACCAACATCAAGCATTTTATGAAACTATTGATCAATTGACCTAAATGCGTCCGTTTTCTAAGGTCCGTTGTCTGGTGAGGTACCCTCTACGAGACTCCTCTTGAAGAGTGGTTTTCATCCCGTTCCTCTGATTAGTTTTGACTCATTTTCGAGTCATTTAAGTGCCTTTTTCGATTTGTATATCAATAAATCACATTATGAGCGTATGCCTGATGCATTTTCGATCATTTCTTTCCCATAGGTTTTCAAAGCTACAGCAATAAAGCCATACCTAGAGGCAGTACCCCTAGATAGCTCTTGCACATGCCAAAACCAAACAATTTTTATTCACTATCAATACAACTCGACTTACTTACGCATTAAATTTGCATATGTCTCGGCAATTATGATTTTTTGGTAACAAAAGCAAGCAAAACTTCTGTTAAATTGTTGAGTCAAGCTGCAAAATAAGTGCTATGGGTTAAAGCTTTACAATTTATTTTGTTGTCTTGCTCGCTTCTCCACTTTCAATTGACATTCGTACCACTGATGAATCACTGAATGATACATATATTGCGGTCATCAACATGAATAAAACAGATATTTTAATGTTCTAAGAAGTCGTACACTGAATCTGTTTGTTTTTACCTTGCGAGAAGTATTCTTTTGTGAAGATTTGTGTGTGTGTGTGAGTGTGGCAAATACGAGGTATATTTGTACACTTTATGGATATAACTGAAGATCAGCTTTTGTGGAGTAGGGTTTATAAAACATTATAGCTTTATATTATTAAAGTGTTATTGTAGATGTATAGAATCTCCTTTTATCACATTTGAAGGACAGTGGAAACACGGTTAACTGAATAGAAAAAAAGAACGATTTATTTGAGATCTGAAACGATATAAGCAATATGAGCTGAGTATAATACTGGATTACTAAGAAAAAAGCCAGCTTTTTAAAAAGCAATCTCGAAGTTCAAGCGGAGCGTAAATAGTACTAGAATTATATGAAATGCTTCCGTTATTAGAAAATGATCCAACAACGGTTTCAAATGTTTTCTTAAATCTTACCACCTACTACCTACATTTTTTCCAAACAGTAACCACAAATTGTTCTTCAAAGTTAGAAAAATATACCAAAATATGCACTCAAATTCCGAAAAACACCCTGAACATTTTCAGTATCATAGCCGACAATTTTTCAAATTCAATTTTGCATAATAATATTTATAAATATTTCTATTGTTTCAAAGTGAGCCAAATACTTCTTTAAAAAAGCCAGCAAAATGTTCCCAAATCTTCTAAATTCAGAAAAACATTAAAATTATAGAATTACACTGACCCTGGATCCTGGAAATAAGGGAGGCTGCTTGATATAATGAATGGTTCCAATTGGCCATCTCTAATTTCATATCTGAGGGAGTCTAACAAATATAGGCTGGAGATTATTGAAGGTGTATAAACAGGGGTGTCAAATTTGGGTCATATCCACGGTGACAAGTTAACAACGATTATGCCTATTGAACAGTTTAAAAATTGGATTCATAAAATAACTACACTTTTCACAATTTATGAAATAGAGGATATTCCTTACGTTTGTCAAAAATCTACTAAATTACATTTTAAACCATTTTTTTCAAGCGGAAGAAGTTGAAAAGCCGTGTTGAATTGGGGGTGTTGAAAAGGAGTCACGGTCGCCAATATGGTAAAGGGACCTTTGTGAACCCTAACACCATTCCTAGTCATACTGTATTTATAAGTTTTCGCTATTCCTCTACTATAAAACTATTAATAAAAATAAGTATTACTAGTAATATAAATCTTATTACAAATTTTTTGGCGACCGTGACTTTTGGACATTATTTTAGTTTAATTAATTTATAACCTTTCGCAGAAGCATTATTCTGCAGGGCTTAAGAGAGGTTTGAACTTGATTTGGTAGACTATTATTATAAATAAGCAGTACTTGTAATATAAATACCACTACATTTTTTTCTGGCGACCGTGACTCTCTGACATTAGTTTAGATTTAAAGAATCTATTACCCTTTTTGGCAGCATTATTCTGCAAGGCTTAAACTTGATTTGGTAGAGGAAAAAAAATCATTTAATGTCTACCCATATTATTTGCACCTTTATCTGGATTTTACTGTACCCTAATTGAAGCAAATCCAAGAGTGACGCTTCCTTTACGCTACCCTTGTTTGCCAATTCCCAGACATATGTCACACAATTTGTGTATCGCAAGATTCCACCTTCTTCTACGCTCTAAATTAATGTGGGCCAGTTCATTGATCACTGCGTGCAGTTTAGCCAAGTCCAAGGCCAGATACCTGGGACCGGAGCGTGCCAAGCCGGGGGAAGTCGCTATCATTGTTGCTTCTGTATTGTTCGGGGTCACAAATTGGGAGCATAGAAATTGGAAACTACCTTATCAGGCTTAACCCGTCTTGGATGCAGCTCGAAGCTGGAGGGGCTGATGCTATTACCGCTGCTGCTTGCCGGCCCACCGCCAAACTCTGGCGGTTTCGTCATGACTCGTTGCCGTACACAGGTTTGGACGGGGGTTTGGTCACGTTTAGCGCACACACAAATCGCTGGCCAGCTTAAATAATATGGCTATAAAAGCAATTTGGACACACGCTTTGGTTAATTAGTTTTCAAAACAGTCGGCTCCTCGCATCACCCTTAAAAAAAAAATGTCCGCCTACTACATGCGTCTCTTCTGCCTGATGGCCTGCTGCTTGGCCGTTAGCATGGCCCACAAGCCCGTCTATGGTGGTCATTATGCTGATTATGTCAAGCCCGTCGATACGGCTGAGGCTCAAGCTGCTGCTCTGACCAATGCAGCTGGCGCTGCTGCGTCTGCCGCCAAATTGGACGGTGCCAATTGGCATGCACTAAACCGTTATGGCTGGGAGCAGGGCAAACCTTTGTTGGTCAAGCCATACGGTCCCCTGGATAACCTTTATGCTGCTGCTCTGCCACCTCGTTCCTTTGTGGCCGAAATTGATCCAGGTGGGTTTGAATGAACAATATTTGATTGAAAGAGCCAAACTGACTTATGCCTTTTCTGTTCTCTTTTAGTTTTCAAGAAGAGCAACCACTATGGAGCTTATGGCGCCAAATCCGTGTCATTGCACACTGGCTCCAAGCTGGCAGCTGCTGCCATCTAAGGTTCCAACTGAGGTTCCTCTGTTTTTTTTTTCCTGTGTAAAACTCAAAAGTCTTAAAAAATAAATAGTGATAGTGTAAAAGTGAATTTGAAGCTACTGAGTTTTGTTTTGGGGAACGGGAAAAGAGGTGTTGCCGGTGGCAAGAAAATGATGACGAATAAGTCGAAATTATATATGTCATTAACCTAAGGGAAAGAGGTCATTAGGAGCTCTTTTTCTTAATATGGGCATTTAACTCCAGACACCTGCTTTGCCACTGCCTAGCGCTTAGCAAGCTTTTTTTCTAAAGCCATTCTTAAGTTTATATATAATTGTATATTACTCCAGACAGCATATTTGCGTGAAGGCTATAACCCTTGTCCGGGGGATCGGGGGATTGCAAAGTCTAAGGTTCATTTCGCTGACTGATTGCTGTATCTAACGAATCTAAGGTTTTGGTAGGAGTCTTGATCCATCGATTCTTAGATAGTTAATAAATCTTTGACTCTCAATTCGGTTAAAATTTTAACAGTTTTTAGTTTAGCAGAACATACTCAGTATATCGAGCCTTATTGAAACGTCCAAATGTAGACAAATGTACCACAATAATTACACAGTATAACACATAAAACATACTTTTGAAGCAAAAACGGCCAGAATACTAGCAAAGGCACTACATGGTAGCTTTTTGAACATGACAACCGTGGGCCATATGTGGCCCGGACCATCCTAAACATATCTTGAAACGCTGAATAAGGAAGATATACCCTATCTTAAAGAAATAGACAAAAAAGTAGTGGATAGCGATGGACGATTCTGTAAATTTCTCACAAATTTTCACAATTAAGGATCAAACCTGAAATATCAAGTTGATAATATTCTGTATATTATATTGATACCATAAAAACTATACTGATTTTAGTTTACACTTGAAACTACGCTTATCAAACTGATGTTGATAAAAATTTTTGTACGGTTGTTGGGATCTTATAAAGTCAGAAAATATCTGAATTTTTGAGGCTGCTTTTAATACTTGGATAGTTTAATGCTGAACTATTAATACTAGCGTAATTAGGATATGATTTCCGTCTTAAGCTGATTCACTTGAATTCGTCAGTGGAGTAACCTTTATAGAACTTTTACTTTCTGTTGTCCAAGATAGGCCTCTGAAGCGTATCATATGACAAAATTTTTTGCAATATCTTCCTCCTTTTACCCTCCACTCTTTCTTAAATTCATTTCTCCTCCACTTTTACCCCCAAATTAGCATAAAATGCACTTTGTTAATTTATTTGTTTGTTTTTTTTTTGTGTTTTGTTATTATTATTATGAATAAATTTAATATTTATTGCAAAATACAAAGTAAAAAATATGAAATTCTCTCAGTTTGTTTGCTTTCATTTTTTGTTTTTTATTTGTTTGTGTTCTTTTTAATGTAAAATTCAAATTCGTTACGAGCACACAGAAATTTACCTACTAAACATAAAATGAACTAAAAACAAATAGTTGAAGCGGTTTGTAACTCGGTTAAAACTCGTTGATTGATGGATGGATGCATGGATGTGGGTTGTTAATTCAGCCAACTCTCTTTCTCTCTAAAACTCTGCCAAGTTTTCAGTATTTTCGTTGTTTTTTTTTTTTGTCAATTTTATTTGTTTTTTGTTTTTTTAAGGTTCATTACTTTAATTAAATTACATGAACTTCAAAATATTATTATTATTTGTGTATCATATGTATAGATAGGAAGGTGTAGTGTTATGTATTCATTAAGTATAACCTATACGATCTTCAGCCCCCCACCCCGGCACTGGGATCTTAAGTTTTGCTGTGGAGGAGGGGTGAAGAATGGCGAAAAAAAAAATTTAAATTATAAAAATGTTCTCGAGCATTTTGTGTGCTGAAAGTTCTTCTTGATCTTATAAAATGTTATTTAATTTTTTTTGTTTTTCTGTTTTTGTAGGGACGTGATCTCTATTCAGTGATCGTTCTTGTTGTCTCCTGGATGTAGACCTGAGAGCCGGGCACCGTCGAGGTGGTGACGAATGTGCGGTGCTTGGCGCGGATCAGATTCAAGTTGGACTCAGCCACCTCGGCGCGATCTTCGGCAGCCTCCAATTCACGCTGGAAGCGACGCACACGGGTGGTGCTCTGCTGGGACATGCCCTCCTGATCGCACAGCTGGCGTCTGTAAATGTTGATCTTGGCAGTGGTTTTGTCCAAAGCGTCCTGCAGCAAAATGATATTCTTCTGGTCCTCCTCGCACTGAACAATGACCTCCTTGACGGTGCGTTCCTTCTTGCGCAAGATCTTGATGGTTTCGGCATGACGACGTTTCTCCTCCTCCAGCTCCAGTTCCAGATCACGAATGCGAGCCTCCAGCTTGCTGATGATGCGCTTGCTGCCGGCAACGGCGTTCAGCTCAACCTCCTCCAGGCGAATGGACAAGTTCTGAGGGGGAAGTTGAAGAGATGAGATTTACTATGGGTAAGTACATAAGTACATACTATAAAATTCTTATATCTTTCTGTTTTGCTATGAAACTATTTCAATTTTGAAGTAAGTTTAAGATATTTTGGGTCGAAAGTAAGAAAAAAACTTACTATTAGTGCGAAAAATTGCAGATTCGAGAGTGTAGTTTCTTATTTTAGTGATATTATGTACTTAACAATGTTGCCAGCTGCTCTTACCTTGACTTCGACTTCCAAAGACTTTTTGATGGTTTCCAGCTTAACAATGCGCTCCTGCTCCTCATGCACCTGCTCAATAACATGCTTCAGCTCGATTGAGACCTTCTGGTAACGCTCATCGCTAATGCGCAGCTCCTTGGACACCTCCTCATAGTCGGAAGCAACCACCGTCAATTCCTGCTCCAGCTTGGATTTCAAAGAAACCAAGTTGACATTGACACTGGTCAGTTCGTTGATGCGAGTGGAGGCCTCCTCGTATTGCAGCTCCACGGTGCGCTTGGCACGATTGGCGCTATCCAAATGAGAGCGCACCTCCTCCAGCTCACCATTCATACCGGCCAGACGACGCTGGGCAATGCCGTACTGGTCAAGAGTGGCCTGCAACTGGCGTTGCACATCCTCGTAGTGAGCCTGGATTTCGGTCAATTGCAGCGACTGCTTCTTGATCACCTTCTGCAGATCAATGTTGGTCTTGTTGGCCACATCCAGCGACATTTCCAGTTCGGTGATCTGGATCTGCAGCTTCTTCTTGATGCGAATCACCTCGGTCTTCAGACGAGTCTCGGCCTCAACGACACGGGCATTGAGCTGCTCGATCTCGATCGAGGTCTGCTTGCTACATAAATGCAAATTAGATGCTAGATTAGTTAACTGGATCACAAACATAAAGTTAACATTTCTACTCAGTCTAAACCCATGGAGGTATTACCTCGTTGCCTCAATAATGTTTCGCTTAGTCGCACTTTGCTGCTGTTTGCTGCAGTTGGCTTTATTTTTGGCCCCAATGTTCTGACCCACAAAATGCATTTCTGCAGCACTCAGCACACTCTTTCAGGTAATTTGGCATTGTCAAATTTTTGCATTGTTGAATATTTATTTTTACGCTTGATAAAGACATCGAACTTGTCACAAATGCCAAGCATTGCTAAGTGCTGCCAGTTCCTATACGAAATGAGGTGTTTGCTTGAGGAGTAGAGAGGATTGGTGGGTGGGTGGGTTTAGGCAACTAATTTTAGTTAGATAGGTGAGTTTTCAAAGAAGAATTTGTTTGGCTACCGATTGCCAAAGTGATGTGTTTTAAGTAATGTTTTCTGTTTTTAGATTTGTATTTGTTGATTCACTTGTCTGGGCCTAGGGGTTAAACCAATTTTTACATTTTGGAATGCAGAGGTGGAAAGAACTTTTCTGACTGATAATGGCGCTGATTTTGAGACAGTTTTTGCAAACTTCGCTATGTACTTCGGATTAAAACTTGGCAGTATCATAAAGTTACAAATGCAGAAACTTAAAGCTAAGTTTTGCATCATAATATACCATAGAAAGATGGTAGCTGGCTCCAAGGAAATGTAGAAAAGGTCCTTGGGCCTTGACATAGGTTTGATGTTTGTTGTTTGATTTGTTGGCTAGAAGGTGTTATCTGCAATCGGTTCCAAATTGCTCTATATTTGCTCTGAAACTACTTGATTTGATGAATTAAAATTCTTTTCTGTGCACTTTGAACCAATTTTTAAACCATAAAACAGAATTGTCTAGAAAAGTTTATATTAGGGAGTCTTTTGCCATCTTTGTAAAAATGACTAAAGTTAAATGGTAAAATTCCAACTCAGCAGATGAAGAGAAGTTCTGCTAAGCACATTTAGTTGATAAATTGGGATAGTTACTTCAGTAACTCGAAAACAAAGAACAAGACTTATGCTAAGCTCACACAGGCAACCAATTTGTACAAACTTCTATACAAATTCGGTCAAATATGCCTAAATAGAGAACTTTTCGGCCATATTTAAGCTAATTTTTTTCGAATGAAACTATAGTTTTATATTTAAGTCCTCCCAAATCTGCCATCATAGGTATTTAGCCAAATTTCCATCGAAATTTGTACAGAGTGATAGTCTGTGTGATCTTAGGTTCAGGCGACTAACAAAAGTTTGATAGTTTAGTACTTTTTAGTTGGTTATTAACAATCTTCCAATGAGGAAAGAAATGTTGTAGATCCCAGCATGAAACAAGAAATGATTGATTGTACTTGCTGTGTTTCAGAAACAGCAAAGTGTTCTACACTACAGGAAGAATATTGTCCGAAAGGTTTAACGGATTTTGAATAAGAATCAAATAGATTCTCAGCCTCAATTTTCCATGAACTACTCAAAAGGCGGCAGTTCTCGGGTTTTTGGTTTTGGGTTAGCGTCACAAGTCACTATTCTTGCTAAATTATCAAAATAAAATGACAAAAAATATATAAAATTCAAAGGGGCTACTAAATAATATTTAAACTTCAGAAAGTAACTGTTTTGGAATGCAGAATCTAAAAAGAAAATGAAAAGAATACAAATCAAGCAGCTTATACCGAAAATATACTTTAAGGCCCGATTTCTCATCTTCTGAATAGCGGTTATGTGTTAGATGGTTTATGTGACAGATAGTTATATTTAGTAGTTTAGAAAATGGCCCTTAATGAGATGGTAAACCGCTTTGAAAACGGAATCTGTCGGAAACGGTTCACAATAAGTAGCTGATTTTGGTATTAAGCTGATCTGAAGAGTATCGCAACGTTCTAAAGATTTGTCTTGAAATGTTTGGAAGAATACACAAAATATAGAACATATCGCTCACTTACTTTAACACTGTCAAATCAAAGTCTACGTCTAATTGACCTTTCTTACTTTCTTCACGGACAATTTGTCATGCGGTCATTTTTGTCCACAATCTTTTGGAGGGTGAGATTGACCTTTTGGGGTTGTTAAGCCTTGTCAATTTCACAGTACCACCCAGATCCAATCTTCCTTCCGCCTCGACTTACCAACTAAGCTCATCGAGACCCTCTCCATTGCCTGTGTGTTGCTTATAATTCTTACTAAATATCACCTCTTATCTATAGATTACTCTATAAATTTCCACCTCCAGCTAACCTACAGTCTGACCACCTTTTTGGGTGTGAGATCGTTTTACCTGGGTTCTTATTGTACCTTTGTAATATTGCTTATTATGTTTAACATTGTTAAACTTACCTCAATAAATAAATGTATTAAATAAGAGGACAACTAAGAACAATAAGTCGGTTTCTCCATTAATTATTCTATGTATAAGGGTCATATTTCTGCGATTAAGTAAGCAGGAAAGATTAATATAAAGCAGTTTTGATTGACAAATTCGCTTCCCATCTTAGTTCACCGCCCACCCATCCATCTACGTGTTTACTCTTTTTCTCTCTCTCTCTCTCTCTCTCTCATATGCCACACATTCATCATTCTGTTCATCTTTTGGCTAGTGACTTGGTTACTTAATCTATGCGAGTGGTCATTGTTGTCGCCTTGCCAAAGTATTTAGTTTTTGTTTCAAATGTACGAATTTTCATTTAAATTCAATTTTTTTTTTGTTCCTATTCTTTTTGTTTTTTTCATTGTCTACGCAAAAATATTTGTCGAGTTTTTGTTGCTGTCATGCGCATCAGTTTTCAATTTATTTGGGGGTAGGCAAAACTGAGAAGAATATTTATTGTTTGAAGGACATTTGAAACACTTGTGTTTCTGGGAGATTGACAGTGTTGTGGGGCTGGGGCTGGGGGGGGGGGGGGGGGGGGGAATCTGGGTAAAATACCTGTGTGGGTGGGTGGGAAACATGATCATCGTTTTGTATTTGCTGGTTCTGGTTCGCCCAGGGTGACAGTTTGATGGGAAATTTTTGAGGTTGAAATGATTTAATTTTAGTTGTTGAGAAAGCTAAGCTTCTTTTATTTAGAAATGTTTGCCAAAAATTTATGACAATTCTCTGTAATTAGGCAAGACAACCAAAAATTGCATATTTTTCTGTAATAAATAATTCACACAACACTAAACAAATAGCGGAGGCAAAAGACAAATAACCCAAGACCAAAGTGGGATAATTAATACGAAAAAGTCTAGAAACGAAAATAAAACTGCAACATAGAAAAAGAAGCAACAATTGCACTTAGCAAGGGGAAGGGGGAGAGATAGAGATGCCTTCACTACAATTCAAAAATGTTCGCATTTATTCAACAGCTTCCTAGAACCTAGTGGCGAATGGTGTTCTGTTCTGTTTGGGGTTATGAGTTTACCAACTTAGTGCTTCCAATAGATATAGCTATAATCCTTTAGCTTGGGATGTGTACGCAATACCTTGCGACATATCCAACACTTATCCTCTATACCGCACCTGCTATCCGCATAGAACTCAACCGTACGTTGATTCAGTGTCGACAACTGACGCTTCACATTGTGCAGCGACGAGGATACACGCTGATCGAGCTTATCGACACACCGATCATCCATTAACTCTATATGCATCGCATGGGCACGCAAACACCCATCCACGGGCGAAGTGGAACGCGCACGCGACATCCCACGACTCGAACGAACCAGAGTCTGGGACATAAAGTTCTCCTCCTGACTCTTGGCCGTCTTAATGTTGCGCTCCGATTCGGAGAGCAGTGCCTGGGCAATGGCACTGGCGGACTTGCCGCGTATCGAACGCTTGAAATCGTCAGACATTTGATCCACTTCGTTATCTAGCTCAATTTTACGTATGCGCTGCAATATCTTTAGCGTATCGCGTTTAATGGTATCCTCGAGCTCTTCCTGGCGGCGACGGCGACGCTGACGCGATCTTTCAATAACTGTGTCCGGTTCGAGATGCTTGGCCACACGCGTTGCGTCGACAAGTTTCTGCACACTGAACGGCGTGCGTTTCTGTGCCCGAAAGCTAAGCAGTATTTCATCGGCCCGCGCCGCGCAGGTGCGCGACAGGCGGACAATCTCATCGGCATTGTACTGCCGCACCGCGTTCGAGGAGCGGAATTGTTTCAGTCCACGCTCGCTCACCCAGGGCAGATGCGGTTGCTGTACTTTCAAGCCTTTGGCCTTTGCATCCAAATAGTCCAACATGGGTTGGTAGAAATTCATGGTGTAGCCATAGTTGTCCTCATATGTGGTGGTGGCATGGCGAAAGCGCGATGGACGCTGTTTCAAAGCGAGCGCCATTCTCACAAAGGTGAAAGGAGGAGGGAGGGGGTTGGTGGTTGGTGAGAGGGTGAGAGAGCGATCGAGTGTGCGTGCGAGTGTGTGTGCTTAAAATATGAGTACTCTAATTAAAGCTACAAAAAGTATTTTGTTTGTACTGGTAGCTGGTAGCTTTGTCGCCGTGCTTCTCTGGTCGTTGTCGTTGTGGTCCTTGTTCTCTCTTCTTTTTGGCAACACAGTTGCTGCTGCTTCGCAAATACAATTTTCAAATTTGTCGAAATCTATAAAAAGATTGCAGTTTTGTGTTGTTCAGCTGTTGGCATCGACCAAAAAGGTATATGAGCATAATGACGACAATAACATCATCATTATCAACATTTTGTTGGCAGTCAATGGTGCTTTATTTTGGCTATGATTGATTCATTTTGGCATTGGGCACTTACCTAGGTACGCATTTTATGCAACTACCGTGGGAGTGAGTCTTCAAAACTATTGATTATTGAAATCTTTGATTGATTCTTTATAATAAATTCAACTTGAATGGTTAAGTTCCTAAGATAGTGTTACTAAAAAGTATTTTCAGACTCTTTCTATACTTTACTATCACATATCAGACAGTCGTTTAAATTTCCTAAGAATCCTTTACAAGGACCTAAGGTTGTTAAATTAAAATACAATTAAGCAAAAGTTTGACTCATTGCAGTTTGTTACTTGATACCACAAACTGAGATACAAAATTTCAATGTAGACCACCTTTGCTTATGTTTCGTTTATATCCCTTGGCAGTTTTATGATCTACACTGGAAGTTCGGCTTAATTGATCATTCTGAAAGTGTTTTGTTTTCATTTTGTTACTTTCCATATACATATAACACGAAACTGTACAGTATGGTTCGGCTGATTTGAAGTTGGGCTACTGAAAACACTTCACCATCTTCTTATGTTTCTGTTGTAATACTTGTAACTCCCATAAAAAACTCGCTGTATACTTCAGTTCCTATATAAGACCTGAATTTGCATATAGCTTTATAAAGTTTAAGAACTAGGCTAATGGGGGGTATGTCCTGTATGGTTTCTCTATCACCAAGCCAACATATTCTAAAATCGTTATGAAAACTGACTTGTGTTATACAAACTTTGGTTCACTTTAATGAGAATTGAAGTCATGTATTCGAACTACTTATTAAGATCGGTACTTAAAAGACTTTTCAGGGTCTTCAGTGGATGTAACCACTCTGTTTGTATAATATTATAGGCTGAACTTGTCATAAGTCTGAAACTTGTTAAAAATGTAAGTTCGGATATCTAGGAACCTGTGGAATGCTTCTAAATCTGCTAACAACTCCGACTTATTATACTCTGTATTAAAGAAACACATCAAAGCAGCATCAAAATGCATACTGGGCATACACTTTCGTTGACACAGAGTATATTACAGTCGGGCTTGAGCAACTTTCTTTCTTGTCTTGACCTAGGATAATCAAATTGAAGCCTTTATTATACTTCTACTCACTCAATTTTTTCGGTAGATACAAAAAACACTCGAAATATACGAGTAATAACATTGCTAAGTCGTGGCTGAATTTACTGGACTACACTGAAATTCTAAGGCTTATCCAAAAGTTCAACATTGCTACTAAATTCATTACTGAGGCGCCCACATAAATATATAAAGAATTATTAATAGTAAGAATGATTTTACGAATGCCAAGTTTGGTGGAAGATTTTCTAATTAGAAATATATGCAGGCCTATCTTCGAATCGCAATTGATCAGAGATGTGATTTACATTTATTAACCCAGCTTATGAGTCTACATGACTATTAAAATATTTTGCTATAGGCCTAAAAACAATCCATCTAACTATATACTTAGTTCAGTGGTGGGCACAAAAATCTAACAAAATCAGTTTCTAGTCTTTATTTTAATAGCCAATGGACTTTAATCTCTGATTTGACCAATAGTTAGGGATTAGAATTACTTAAGCTCGAGTCAAAATATTTTATCCTTAAGTTTAATGCTGTGACCAACGGTTTCTGTATACTAAAGTCCTCAGACTTTACAAAATAATTGCAGAATCTTTTAAAATCTATAAATACTAAGAGGTTAAGTTCAGACACTCTGACAGGTAGTTGTCAGTTGCTGTCATACACGTGTGAACAACTGCCAGAGTCAGATGAATCTGTCAATGTTCACCTATATTTTAATTAGTTTAAACAGATTGCCATTTAAACATTTCAAGCTTTATTCCTATAGATGAAATATAGGTTATCCTTTTGGTGAATGGAATCATATTTGATTGAAAACGAACAGGCACGGTATGCTATGCAGAATTATTTGATAGTGAACCAAATGTGTTAGCGATTCTATGACAGCTAAATTGTTTGATAGTCTAATGCCAAAAAAGTGTATGCACATTTCGTAGCGAGCAGTTAAAAGAAAAAGGAAAGTTAAACTCGATGACTCGATGCTTGCTTACTTCTGTTACAGTATGCCAGGTTATGAATTCAATTCTTAATAATTTTTCATTCATTCTTCCATGTAAATTTTTCCAACTCTCTCACTGATCAACAAAATATCACTTCATTCATAGCCAAGCACTTGTCCCATTGACTGGAAATACCAACTTTCACCTACCTCTTACACGTTGAACTCATACGGTTATATTTTTCTTGAATTTGCTCTGATTGTATAATCACAATAACTGCGCAATTATCTGTCGAAGATTTAAAATGTTTAAACAAAAAATAAAGAATTCAAGACCGCTTTGACGGCGCTCCAATGTCGACTCACTTCTTGAACGGAGTCTGCGTTGTGTCTAGTATAGGCAGGACTTTTTCTTAGTTCCTGTTTTTTTTTTTTTTTTTTTGAGAAAACTAATGCTGTTGCTTTGGACTTGTACTGACTACTAAATGGGTCAATTTGATATCAATTGTTGTTTTGGCAGGCAAACGCAAACGATTGCAAAACAATCGATTGATTTTTTGTGGTTTTTTTTTTCTCAGGGGCTTCCGTTTTGGCAGAGGAAACAACAAGTGAAGTGATTGGCCTTCGGTGAAACAGAGGCTGATGCAATTTTCATATCAAGGGGTTTAGACTGAGTAGCTCGGTGGGTAATAAACAATCACTTACCGAATAGCCTCAACTTCCTCATCCTTCTCGGCCAGACGACGCTCGGCGTCGTGACGGTATTGGTTGAAGTCGGCGGCCAAACGCTGACCACGTTGTTCCTCAGCCTTGCGGCCCTGTTAGAGAAAATATAGAAAAATAATGGTTTAAAACTGAATATTTGAAACGAGCAACCCTTGTCACTTACAGCCTCAGCTTCCTTGTAGGCAGAGGTCAGCTCATCACGCTCATTCTCCAGACGACGCAGCTCCAGTTCCATTTCGTGCAGACGACGATTCAGTTCGTTAACGGCACCCTTGCACTCATGCAGATCATCTGTTCCCAGAAAAACAAAAAATGGTTTAGCACCTGATCTCTACAATTCATTTAACTCATTGCCTACCTCCCAACTTCTTGTTCTCACGGACCAACTGGTTGTTGTTATCCTTCACCTTGTCCAATTCGTGCACGGTGCGCACCAAATCGGCATGCTTGTTCTTCAAATCACGCTGGCTGGTCTCGAACAAAATAATGGTCTCATCCAGGCGACTCTTCAGCTCCACATTGTGCTTCTCCAGGGTGTTGACCGATTTGGTCAGCTCGCGGCAGCTATTGTTAGACTTCTCCAGATCAATGATCAGGACCTCCACTTCACTGGACAGACGTGTCTTCATCTTCTCCAAATTGTTGACCTTTACGATCAAGGTTTCGATATGCTCCTCCAGCTCGGTGATGCGCACCTGGTACTTGCGACGAATCTCTTCAACCTCTTCGGCACGAGCTGCCACTTCGGCATTCCATTTGTTTTGCCACGAAGTGGCATCGGCATTGGCCTTGACCAACTGACGTTCCAAGTCAATGCGAGCCTCGGATTCTTCCTCGAGTTGATTACGAATCGAGTCCAATTCGAGTTCAACCTGATGCAGCGAAGATTCGAGCATGGAGCGACGACGGTCTTCATCTTCCAAACGGCGGCGTGCATCTTCCAACTGGGAGATCACTTGGCTCTTGGAATACGAGACGGTGTCCAGCTGAACTTTGAGATCTTGGACGTCCTTGATCAGCTCAATGTTCTCCTGCGAGAGGCGAGATTTGTGCGAAGTGATATCGATGACGGTGCGGTTCAGTTCCTCGATTTTCACATTCAGCTCGCTAATAGAGATCTCCAATTTGGAGATGTGTTTCTCCGAAACGATTTTCTCCTTGTTGTAGGATTCGATTTGGGAGAGCAGCTCGTAGACTTCAGACTGGAATTTGGACTTGTCCTTTTCGGCTCTGTAATGCAAGGGATTAAAAAATGGGGAAAAGAGCTCGAGTTTAGTAAATGTTCGCTAAAAATGTTGATTGATTGATGAATACTTAGAGGCAGGCGGAGGCAAGAGGCCAAGCTGTGAATGTGCTAGGAAAAAGCATTTAGTTGTTGTAATGCGGTATCCAAAATGTCTTTGTACAGCAGTTTGTTTAAATTTGAGTGTGGAAATAGTGGGGAAAATTGTAAGTGTGTGTATAAGTCCCAATTTGAATTTTTTTAAAAATCTCCCTCTTTTCTTGGTTTTGTCTTTCAGTAAAAATTAATAAGACTTTAATCTTCGAAATCTTTCCAATTATTATCAAACCTGAAGCACAAACAATCTCAGGTTCTTTCTAGTAAGAAGGGTCTTGTGAGGGTTGCTTTTAGTGGTTTTAAAAAGGTTTAAAGAACCAAAAGTCCCTCGAGCTTATTGACAGAGTCGACTACTATTCGTAGCAGAAAATAACCAAATCGCTTGAACCAAACAACCAGTTTTCTTGAATCGAACCTTGAATTAGGGTTGTCAATATCGTATTGATAAATGTGTCGATATTTTAAGAACCCGAAACTCGTACCGAACTCGTGCTTATCGAATTAATCCATTAATTCAGAGATATGTAATATTTTTGTATGCTAATAGATAAAGTCAATAATCCATACCTTTCGTAAAGAAATATTAGGATATATATGTAAAACAGTACTTTCGAAATATCCGTGAAGAATTTCAGAGCAGTCTGAACTACTCTGCCTTGTTTCATGGAATCGGACTATATATGTATAGGCTACAACAACAGATCCAGTGATTTATGTATGAAAATTTCAAAGTTTATGCATTGTATTCACATTTTAAATTTGAAATAATGATTTTAGGGACATCTTATTCAGAAAAATGTGGCTTTGCTTAGATAAAGCTTCCATAAGATCAAAAATATTACCGAATTGGTTTTATAAAATTTACATATATTTCGTCGTAGACCCAATTCTTGGAAAATCGGACTATAAATCAATTCAAATACTCAAAACACAATCCCTGACACAATTTTTATTTTAAGGTACTATTGAACCGAACTCTACTTTAGTCTCCAATCGTATAGATCGTATAATAGTATAAATATTCATTAAAAAATTTTTCTCTGTGGTTTTAGAAGGGTTTACAAAACAAAGATTGAGTGGACTCAATTAATTGGAAATCGATATTGTGAAGTTGTGAATTGTGAATCAATATATCGATATCGATGTGAATACATTGCAAATGATCGAATACCCTACCAAGAATCAATTAATGACGGTTTTATGAATTGGGACCCGAACTAATATTTAAAGACGATAACAGTTTGGCTCTAATCGAACCAGAAAATGGCTAAACGGAAGCCACCCAAGCCTAGTCCTCTAATTCTCTGTTAAAAAGTGTGAAAAGTAAAATATGCACTCTTAACTCCAAAACTTTGAATCCATTTCAAAATCAGAGCCTTGAAACAATCTGTCTATTCAAAAATTTGAAAATGATTCCATAAAAAACACGTCGAATTTTTCACAAAACAAATGAAAGAAAATACTCATAATTAGGGGAAAGAAAATACACATAATAAAGGGAAGAAGGGAGGAATTTTGTAGTTAAAATATATTGAAAATTCCATTTTGAATACATAGTCCTTCCAAAGTGTGTGTTAACTATTTCCAATCAATGAAATTACAAACAAGCTGCTGTACAAAAAGATTTTTCAAAATTAAATTCTATTCATTATTAAAAAAAAAAAGAGAAGGAAATTCCAAACATTTGCCAGACTTTTCAATTAAGGGGCAAACCCAAATGATTTTCACCTATAGCAAACTGAAAAGTCAGAAAAACGTATCGAATTTCCATAAAGTTCAATTGGACGAAAAGAGACAACAACAACAACAATCAACACAATTTTTGTATATGATTCAATCAAAGACATATTTGGGTTGGGGCGTTGGTGCAAATGAGAGAGAGAGAGAGCGCACCAACACCACCAACTACAACAACAACAACAGCAACAGCAGCAGCAGCAACAAAGAATGTAGATGAAAATTCAAAAATTTTCTAAAAATAAATGCCCAAAATATGCGCCTCGCTGTTGGTAGTGGAACAACATATGGTTTTGTGCGTGTGGAAAAAACTTGTGCCAAAAAAGAAAAAGCTTTCATTTCTTAGAAAAGAAAAGCTTTGAGGTAAGAGTGAGATAACTGAATGAGTTTTCCCCCTGTGGAAGTGCGCAAACTCAGATAACTTGTAAAAAGTTTGAAAAACTCTTTAGATAAGCAGTTAAGTGAAAAGTAGCCTTGAAATTGCATGATGAATAATTTTGGTATATTTATTTTTGGCTTGAATTTGGAAATATGAGAGCAGCCAATAATATTTTTTTTTTTTTCATTTTGCTTATAGCCCCACCAAGTGTGTGTAAATTTGTGTCAATAGAACTATGCAAGCCATGCAAGTTGTTGGTTTTGTTTTAGTTTTTCCCGCTGGTCATGGCATTTTGATGAATTGTTTATGAATTGGTTTCTTTTTTTTGTTTTTGGGTTAGCGGGCCACTGCAAGGTTACTAAGCCATTGAAAAGTCAAAGAAACGCCAGCTGATGCCACTTGATGAATGCTTGATGTTGCCATTCATCAAAATGTGACATCAGTTCTAGGTTAAGTATATGTATGTAGATCAGAATGGACCTCAAGGAGCATTAATATGAGAAAATTATTTAACAAATATCCAAAAATCAAATTTTTGGCAGCTTCTTCTTAGTGAAATAATAACTTCAAAAAGACCACACTGCGTATGAGTGATAAAATTGAGAGATTTTACACTTAAATGTTTCAGAACAAACATAGGGGCTGACAGTTTTAGTTAGATCCATTCTAATGCACATATTTTTGTGGATAAGTGTAATATGTTGCCTACCTAGCCTTATTTTTCGTTAGGATTTCAACCTGTTCCTGGAAATCCGTAATAATTTCGTTATGCTTCTTCTTCAAAAGCATGGTGGTCTCCTCAGATTCAAGATGAACATCCTCAAGCAATTTGCGTAGCTTCAACAGCTCAGCATCACGCTTGCGGTTGGCTTCAAACTGTGAAGAAAATATTTAATTATAAGATCGAATTTTCTAAATAATGGGTGTGTTTTTGGATATCAGCTGGAGTTAAAATATAAATCAGCTGGCCACCTATAACATGTATATGAGTGATTTTCAATCAGAATCAAACGGCTTCGATTCGTTCATTTCAATTTCGAATGACTTCCAAAAACACACTCTCAACATCACCCAGCTTACTTGATGTTCAGCACCACCCTCGGCCTCCTCAAGACGCTCGGACATCTGTATGACCTGCACGCTGAGATCAGCTTTCTCGCGCTCGATCTGTAAAGGGAGTCAAGAGAAGAAAAAACGAAAATTATTAGTTTATAGCTAATTATAGTCTAATTAATCAGACGAAAATAATTATGCACATGCAACACCTAAAATAACAATGGCATTATGCCAAAATCTTCTATAGGTGTATACCAGCAAATTGCAACGCCCCGCCCCAGCAATTCTTTTTCTGCATTTCCAAAAAGACATTTGAACAGTTTTTTATGATACATTTTTCCCACTAAATACGTATTTTTTTTTTTGGTTCGCCTGTGCTGACCTGATTGAAGAATTTCTGTGAATTAAATGGGATTTTTTGTATATTTTCTTGGTGATTTTTTTTACTTCATGGCATTCCGTGCTGTCAGATGTAATATTTGTTCTAAAGGATTATACGAACTCGACTGGATTTTGAAATAAATTAGAAATTTATATAAAAATTTTCATTTTTATGAGATAAAGAATAAGATGCAACCTTTTGGGAACGGATTTAGCCAAACCATGAACTAAGAATTATAAATTTATCAGCCATTTACTTTCTCAAAATTCTAGCGATTTGAAGAACAAATTTGTTCAATAATCCGCTTTAAAGTCCCAAATTTTTGAGAAAGTGGGAGCATAGGTAAATGTCGTTTGGGACGAGTTTAGAAATTAGTGTTAAATATTTAAAAATGTGTATAATTATTTTATATTTCCCCAAGTTGCAACGCTTACAAATAAATATTCTCCATCAGCATGATGAGCTTTGTCCGTCCGTCTCCTTTTTTCTCCGCAAACTAATCCCTCAGTTTATAAGATATCGAACTGATTGCAGTGGCAGGTGGGATTAATCCACCCCTGAGACCATATATTTACATTCTATTTTCCAGACTAAGGAAGAAGCTTGAATAAATTTATATAAAACCTGAATTATTGAGAGAAATATTTGGCTAAATGGAGTCTGAGTGATTGAGGTAATAAACTATAAGAGCTTGAGATAAAATACAATACTATGACATTCATTTTACCGAGACACAGTTTGATCTATAACTTTTCTCTGTTTTGGTTGGCCAAGTTTGGAACGGATCTTAAACTGTTCAAAAAAAAAGTGATCTTTGTAATATTGAATATTAAATCGTGTTTTCTTTGATTTACAGCACAGTAATGTATTGACTTTCAAATCAAAAGTTACAACTTCCCTGAAAACATTGTATCAAAATTTAAAATATTTAATGTGATTTGAAGTTTTGAAATCCCTACAATCACAGAAAGACTTTAAGAGTAATAAGAAGAAGACTACAGCTTAATAAATCAACCCCAGCCAAGGATTCTATGCTACCACACTGAAAAAAAAGATCCAAAATAGATCCAATTAGACTGAATATTTTTTAAATATCCTTTTAATCATCCAGCGGAGCTGCAAAATCATTCAAACTATGAATTTTTCATATCCTTTGGATGATATTTATATTTAATATCCTTTATTTTTCTCTGTGCAGTATATGCTTTGTCCAGGAATGACAAGACTAAAATAACATTATTCAGTTGTTTTATCCATATTTAAAATAACATTTTGATAATATCTATTATTTTTCAAGCTTATTTTAATTGAAAGGAGATTTATATACGTGCCAGGCTTTTTGTCCTTAGAAAAAGGTGTAGTGGTTCGATTAGAGAACTCTTTCTACAGCTTGTATGAAGAAATAAAGAAAATCTTAAGAAACACCCAAATGTAAGTCCGCATTGACAGGATAAAGTATAAGTATATAAAGTTTTCTTGCTTTCAAATACACACAATAAATCTGGCAGTGTTTAATGCCATGGAACACCTTCAAATCAAAGCAAATCATGTAAATAAGATTCCATTTCAAATTGCACGCCTAAAAGTAAACTTTACAAATGAAAATGCATCTTCAAAATGCGATCAATTGCTTTTGTGAACAAGCGAAACTTCTAAAATCCAAAGGAACAAAATGAGAACAAACATGACCCTAAAACGTCTTTAAAAAACAGTAAAATATAAAACGGTATTAAACTATATTAAAAATGGAATTTTAATTTTGGAAGATAAATCTGACTAGTATTGATGCATACAAAATGAATTTTGGATAACTAAACAGCTAACTGATAAAACTGTATTAAGGAAAAAACTGTTAAAGAAAATGTTTTTCTTTAAGAAACTTACACACCCGGTCACCTTTAATTAGCTATTTGGCCATACAAAAGCTTTACGAACTTTGCCGTTCTGAATCGGCGATAATCAGTAGTTCCTTATTTTTTGTGCGAAGAGTAAATGGAGCTCGGCCTGAAGGCATTATTTTAAAACTCTAAAGTCAATAATGAACAAAAATTTTGTTGGAGATTGACTTGTTCACTTCACTGAATAAGTGAGTAGGTTCTTCTTCAGTTGTTCTTTTTTTGGTTCAGCGAGACTTGTGAAGCAACAAAGGATTACCAATAGTTCTTATGATCGCTAACCGGCACCATGCCTGAATGATTTGTTGACAACAAGTTAGCAACTGAACAAGTAATGGTATAAATTAATCTTAAGTATAATCAAACAGATAAATTATTCCCACTTAAAGTAAGATTGAATTTATTTTTATGAAAATGTCGAATAAAGACAGAATTTCAAGGGAACTTTAGCTGTCCACCTGTTGAGAAAACGTCATAATGTTATCTTCAGGTCTAACATAGCACTCAGCATTGTTAATGATAATTAATAAGATTTTAGGAACTATGTGAATGCACTGCTCCACTTTCTCACTCTACTTTTATGTAACGCCACCCAGGCTTATGTATTTCCCATGGTAAAAATTTCTCCCAGCTTCGATTTTGTCACAGAAAACCATGATCAGATTTTCTTATTCGCAATAAATTAACGATTTAAAACCGTCTTTCGACCAAATGGGACCTTGGGAACTTTTGGGAAATTCCGTTTTTAGTTTAAGTAAAATAATTTCTTGAAGTGAGTTGGAAAATCTGAAATCTTCTCATACAATTCCCAACATATTCTATAAATTTGCTAATGGCGTGGTGATGATAGTCTTGTAGGGCTTTCTGGAAACATCAATTAATTTTCCTACCCTACTAAGAACTTATGGCTTATAAATTTTGTTTCAAGAAAGTATTGCCATTTTTCTAAAATTTGTCTTTGACTTAATTTGGTCTTATTTAGTTAGATTTAAGATAAAGGGACCAAAAACTCCAAATATAAAAGGCACATGCACATAGCTGTGTTATGTCGTGAGGCCTAGTCTTATGATAGCTATTTCATTTGATTCGAAATGTTGTTTCGAAATTGTTCATTTCATTGCGAAATAGTGCTAAGTGAGGTTGAGTGGCAAAACAAGAGAATTCTCTGTCCAGAAATGTGGCAGTTTTGTTGATCCAAATCTCCCCCCATTTAGTACGGCCTTCCATGCGTAAGTATTGTATGTACGAGCATCTAAGATTTTAGCCGTAAAAACAAAGTTTGCCACAAAGGCCACGTACAAAGTACGGGGCGTAAATCTATTTGCGCCATATGTATCTTGTAGATACAAAAAATATACAAATATACCAAAGCGGTGTGTGAGAACTTTTAATGTGCAAGAAAATTATTTAATTTTCCCACACACACACACACACACACACACACGGACATCACCCTATACATATAGGCAACCCACACGAACGCTTTTCAGCTGTGCGCCTGTGCCAGCGAATTTTTCTCGCCGCTGAAGCCGATGAAGATGATGATGATGATGATGTTGTTTTTGGCTACTTTATTTTCTTTTCTTTGGGTTGTTCATATTTTTGTTGTTGTTGTTGTTAAGTTAATCATTTGCTTGTGTATTGAATGTCGTGCGCTAATTTTAGCCATTTTGTTCCATATTATGTGTATGAGTGTGTGTGTGCGTGACTCGATACTTGGGATGTGAGGTGTGTGTGTGTGTGCGCGTGAGTGTGTGTTAATCCATAAAACCAAAAGTAATTAAAATTATTTCCAGAAAACATTTGTTTTTTTTTTTTTTGTTAAAGGCGATGGCCCCAGGCCAAACCGGGCCGCATTTTCTAAATTTATTCCCGCATTTGCAGTTTGTTTCTTTGCAAAGACAATCAAAACGAAATTCAAATGCAAAAACATTTATCACTTCATGCACTTCTTGCCGCAAAGGCAAAATAGGCGATTGAAGTTCAATGCACATCATTATCATGGTTCATCAGTGGTTCATTTGCTCTCGAAGCGCCTGGTTATTCTTAGCCAAACAATTTCCAATTTGTTTGCTAAGTTTTTTTGATACCCTGTAATCGTTAAAATAAATCGTGGTACTAAGAGGTAGGAGTAGTGCCAGTTTTTGTAGGCAAAACTTTGTTAAATCATATTAAAGAATATGGAAGTTACGATGTTTTATTGAAGGGGAGGTAGAACTAGCTACGCGACCATCAACTATCAAGTGTACAGCATATTTTTTAGTTTGTCTATTCTTTATCAACATTAACTGAGAAATAAAATATAGAGCTGTTTTTCAAATCCTAAAATGATCGGACAAATAATCCGGAAGATACGATGTGCGAGGGAATATTTTTTGGGGATCTAAGTTCTTGATACTGACATATTGTCGATTTTAATATTAACTAATCGGAAAATCTTCATAAGATTTGACATAAAAAAAAACGGTCGTCTCGACTTGGGAGTCGATATTACCATCTTATCGATATTCTTATTATTTGATCTCAAAATCTCAATAAGATCCAACAAAAAACACGGTCTCTTAAGATTTTGGATTCGAATTTGGGATATTACTTAGTCTAAACGAAAAGTCTATAGAAGATCCGACGTGTTAATATGGCCATGTTATCGATATAACTACTATTAATTCGGAAAATCTCAATAAGATCCAACAGAAACACCATCTTATTAATTTTTGGAGTTGATACTGCCATATAATCTATACAAGATCCGAAAAAACAAGTTCGTTTCGGGTTTGCAAGTTAATATTGTCATTTTACGGGTATAACTACTATTTAGTCGAAAAATCTCAGGAAGATTCGACAAAAATCACTAATGTTTCTGGTTTTGTCATCTTATATCTATAAGATCCACCAAAAAATGCAGTTTTGCCAAATGATATTGGCATATTATGAATATAACGAATATTTAAAAGACATTTCTCTTAATGATGCGACAAAAAACATGGTCGTTTCATGCTATCAGACATTTTCTAGGGTAATTTCTAGTCGGTGCACCCAACATTTGCGCTCTTACTTGTTCTATTTTGATTTGGTATTTTTCATTTGTTTGATTTTCCACATATTTTTGCTGTTTTTAGGGTGACATTTGCGAAAGCGACAAAACAAAAAGTGAAAATTGTTCAATGCGTTGCCTTGCGTTGGCCCGCTAATCAGGTGAAAATGTTGAAAATTGTTTTCCCAATACCCCCTAGGAGGTTGCTCTACGTAAATTGGGGGGGGGGGGGGGGGGGCTTGTGACTAACTCTTTGAACATTATATTCTTTCTGACATTTTATGGAAGTTTTCCAACGAAGAAAACTGTTTTTTTTTTTTTTTTTTATAAATTTCTCTGGCAAACTTTTCCCCCTATCTTATCTTAGATCTATTTTACAGCTTAGCCTAAGAAAAACTTACCCTTTGACGCAATTCACGTTCAACTTCAAGATCATCTTGGAGCAAACGGATCTTGTCCTGGAAGAAAAGTGGATTTTAAATGGATTTTATTTTATTAGAAAAATTTATATTTTGCACATTTTTTTCTTTTTCGATTTGCACAGTTTTCAAGAGAATTTTCTTCGCTTGTGTGTTTATTTAATTTTTATTTTTGCTGTATATGTGTATCTCATAGATAGATTGCTCATTACATAATTTTTAGCACTGAACATTTGGATATATATAAAGATATTTTATATTTCCACACACAAACGCGGCAACGAATACAGACAAACGTAGAAATGTATGTATTTCAGTCACTTTTTCGGTTTTCGATATCCATTTTCTTTAGGTTAAGCAGCATTGTTTCACTTTGGTTTTTTGATTTTAGTTTCTTTCTTTTTTGTGATGTTCCTTTTCGCTTACCTCCAAGCGGGATAGCGAACTCATATCCTGAATATATTCAATATTCACATCGGCACCCCCGGGTCCGGTGGATGTGGCCCGGTAGGAGTATTTCGAGGAGCGTACAGCTTGCGATGACGACATTTTTGATGTCAGATTTTGCAATTTTTTTTTACAAATTTAATTTTTTTTTTACAAAATATTTTTTTTTTGCTCGTTTTTTTTTCCCCTCAAAAATGTCTACAGCACCGCACGCAGTTTTGTAGTTGTCACCGAGTCACCGAAAAAATTCGTAATAAACGTCGGAGTAAGGCTGGTGATCTACTGAACAAGAGATCCCGTTGTCGTTCGAATAAAGAGTATTTCGTTGATTTGGTCGCTGATCGTCAGTGTTTTCGTCTATTTCTACGATTCCTCGTTGGCTCGGCTCGCTTTTCCCGCTGAGTGTGCTTTTTGAGTGAGTTTTCCATGTGTGTGTGTGTGTGTGTGCTGTGCCGTGGCGTGTGTGTTAATTGCTCAGTTGTGTGGAACATTCTTTGATTTTGGCCCGGCGAGTGTGAACGCATTTTCACGCCAGCTTGCCGAGTTTTTCCTCCCCCCAAAAATAAACTCTAAGTTTTTTTTGTATTTTTGCTTACCTGTAATTAGCCTGTGTCATTTATATGCTCCTCGAGCGTTTCATTTTCTGTATCTAACAGAGAGAGATAGAGAAAGGAAGAGTGTGTGTCTGGCCAACAAAATACAAAAAAAAAAAAAAAAAAAAAAATTTATCCATACATAAAATTTTTCCTCATGTTGAAATTCTTTTTTTTTTATTTTTTTTTTTGGCAGACTCTTTCGTTCCTAATGTTCATAAAGATCATAATTTATGAGAATTTATTGGTTTATTTTGTTGGTTAATGGCTTAGGTTCTAGTAGCTGCGACTAGGAAATGCGCAACAATACATTGTAATGCGGCTGCATTGTAGTGTGCTTGCACTGGGTGGCCGAAGAATGTTTGTTTGCTACATTAAGAAACTCAAAAATATTTTTTTTTTAAATATAAAAATAAATTTCTATTTTCTAGTTCATTGGATAAAGACAACCAATATTCATTTAACCTTCCAGATTTTGGATTATTATTGCTTACCATATTTTTGACGACTGATTTAAATTTAATTATAAACATCAAAGAAAGCGAATACTAAGATATGGTTAATTTAATGGCATTATGATTATAAATATCAGCTCAAAATTATACAGCCTTGTGCTGGGGCTTTAAATTGAGACGTCTACAATAATATTGTTATATTTTTCTTTTTATTCATATTTTGGTTCAAAAAGGAGATACATCATTATCGAATATTTTTTTGAGGCAATTTATCGGATATCAAATATGGAAATTTGCTAAGTTAACACACCTTTTGTTCACAAAATTAGGCTTCAATTCATCTTATAAAGATTCTGTGATTCATCTTAATAAGGTGGCTTTAAAAGTGCTTTGAAAAATTTTCAAAAATTTCACCATTTTATTCAAAATGAGATTTTTTGTTATACTTACTTCACTCAATATAAATTCATAAATAAGTTTGAACAACTTTCAAGTAATAAATGTTTTGGTAAACTTATTTTAATTCAATTATTCTATATTAATCTGAGAAGCGGTTCTGTTTGGGTTCATGAGCCCATCGAATTGAACTCAGAACCGTACCTTTTGAATGGTTAAACCCACTAAACCTTTTTTTTTTAAATTTATAAAAAAATAATAATGTGTTGGCCATTTAGACATTATATTATCGCGTTGAATCGGAGCATAATCGTTTCAAAATCATGTCGTAACACGGAAACAAGTCCTGGCGATTCTGTGGGCTGAGTAAGAGGTCTTCTGATTGATATCCCTAATGAATGAGGTCCATTCGGAATTTGATTAATGTTTCTTATGTCTATCTTTTTACCAAAAATGTCTCAACGAACCATGAATCAACTTTCGAAACAATATTTTTGGTTTGAAATGTCACGAAACGGGTCCAAGAATTGAGCCTTTAACTTTACAACGGGTTCGAAACTCCCGTACCGAAGCTGCTCAGAGTTCTTTGATGTGAAGGTTTTGAGCTCAGTTAAAACGTAATTTACAGATAATTTATTATTTGAAAGTATTTAAAATATTTATACTTTCCAATGACAAAAGAAATATCACGACCGATATTTTTTTAAATATCCGGCAACCCCAATTATATAACATGAATTAAAAAATATGAACTTAACCAGGATCTAATTCTTGGGATCGATGTTTAAGAACCCAGTAAAAAGGATGACGGACTTAAACTAGAATTGCCAGATATTTACGAAATATCTATGAATATCTATTCGATATTGAAAATTAATCATTTTATAGTGGTTCATTCCGATATTGATATTTTGTTTATTTTTTGGTAAAACAGATGATATCATTAAGGATTATTTTGGGGAGCGGCTAAACCTTTATCTATATTTCAGTGAAAGTTTTGACTTTTGACTTTTTCATTGACCATTCGAGCCGGATCGTGTTATGCAGCTTCCTATTTATTCCTTTTTTTTTGGACTTAACCGCTGTACCTACTTCATACAAAAAGATGTTGTGGCGATGCTTCTCCTTGTAGCCTCATTTAATAAAATTTATGGACAATACGCATATACAACAAATATGTCAGAGAATCAAAAATCAGACAAACGGTCGGTATATATATTCGATTCTTGATATAAAAACATAGGCATAGGCTTTAGCCGCCTCCGTTTTAGGACTTTTCATGGCTAATGTACAATATACATTCGTGCAAATACCATTACAAATCAGCCATAATTTCATAATTCTTATTAATGCACTTTTTATTTTAAGAGTCATTCAAGCCAACAGCCAATTTGAATTATATGCAATATTTGCTAAAAATATGTGACTTTTGGCATCGAAACATATTATTATGCTTTGACATAAATAAATAAACAAAATAAAAGCTGAAGTGTCTGCGTTTTTGAGTGAATCCTTGGCCATGCTGGTCATCCATTTTTGCAGTCTACTTTTGCTCAGACAATGTGCTGTCATCTGGCAATTGTTGTTAAATGACCATGTAAATGTTTTTTTTTTTTTTTTATAAATCTTTTTGAGTGTGATAAAAAAAAATTGGCTCAGTTTTCCAAAAGCTTTCCGAGTGAAAATGTGTGCTCGGCACCTGTGCTCTGAATACACACACACACACACACACGCACACTAAATCCTAACTATATATATTTTAGAATGAGTTTTCGCTTATTTTTAGCAACCAAATTTTTTCTCCCGTTTGCTCATAATCTTGTTCATTTTCCACACACAATTCACCTGAAATACACATAGACATTTCGATGTGCTAACTATACGTATGGCTGGCCGAATATTTCGTTTTGGTATCTTCTAGATACTTATTGCTGGCTGAGTATATAGAATAATATTTAACATTTTGTATGTTTGCCACATTTTGGAATGTGTAATAATTTAAAAATAACATGGCGAATATATAGCAAGCGATTCAACGATAAATAAGTCAGCCAAAAATAAACCAGACAACGACACGCACGACACGAAGACACCTTTGATTTTGGAGGGGGGGGGGGAAAAAAGAAAGAAAGTTTCCTTTCCTACCAAACTTTCTGCCTCATTGCACTGAGGTCAGTGATGAAGACAGAAGCTCACTGGCTCACTCAATGGTGTTCTATGTGTGTTTTATGTGTTGTGTGTGCCAAGGCACAAAATTGGGTCAAAATTGTTATGATCACACACACACACACACTTACAACAGCTGGCCTGCTATGCAGTTATATATAGACGGGGGCATCGGGCTTCTATGAGGTGTTTTCCTGCTATATAAACTGTGTGAGAGAGTGTGTGCTCCATATGATAAGTGCAACCCTTCTTAGAGCACACTTAAGGGGAAGTGAGAGAGCCACAGGCCACAGGCTAAGTGCCGCACCACACTAGATCAGCTCAAGTGGTATCCATGTGGGTGGTTGCTTTTTCTTATTTTTTTTTTTTTTGCACAAATTCCAACCAAAAATAAACGTTTAATGCACTTTCAGTTCCCTGAAAAATTAAAAAAAAAAAAAACAAATTATAAACATGTTCCATTCGGTTGTTGACAACTCTACATCAACATTGTGATGATTCACAGGCTTCTCTCTCTTGTCAATATACATTTTGTAGTTCATAATGTTCACTTTGCAAATCTAAATTTTTCGATTTGGCTTTTCATGCCGCCACCAAGCATCGACATCAGCACCGCCAACTAAAATAGTGAGTCATGTCTTATACAGGAGATTTATATGTACCTATATCTTGTATATGTGGGCGTAGAAAATATGAAATATTGTAGATATCTTACATATATACTATATAAAACCCAACTAGCGCAAACATTTTACCTCAGCATAACACATCAGCAATTAGTTGAAAATATGTAAGAAGGTTTGGGCAGTTCTGGGCACCTTCAATAAATTATTCTGTCTGATTACAAATACAAAATGGAATAAAACCCCATACAAATTTACCTTGCTCAGTGCATTTTCTTAAAAACAAATGTAAGAGCATCTAAGTCTCGACTTGCTTTTTGTTGATTCTGATCGCTTAATTTAGCCACACGATTAATCATCTAAAATATCTGCAGCTTGTGACGATAAATTCAATTGCAATTTAAATTAATGCCAACGGCATGAATTTTTTTAAATTTTTATTTTGAAAGAAAATTTCTTTTTAGATTTAGCTTAAAAATTAAAGCAGCGTCATCGGAACAGAATTATGCTAAAAATGCTAGTGATCCAAAGTGACTGAACCATTTATTTTTACCCTAGGACAACAATTGAGTAGTCTGTACACGGCTTCGAAATTGGTTTTACATATCGCTTTTTTCATGGTCTGTTCTAACATATGTACCATTACCATTCCAAAGGCGAAATATTCCCTTACGACCTCTTAAACTTTATATTTTCTTAGTTTAGTTTTCGATATGTATATAATTTTGAATTTTCTCAACTTCACAGCTCAACTTGGGGTCGTGATTACCCCATATTCTTATACCTATTCCATATTTCTACCAAGTTTTTTTTTTTAGAAAATCGGAAAACTATATGTTTGAGCTGCAGTACAAGAGATAAGTCGGGATAAGTAACAAAATGGGTCTTAAACTCGTCCAATATGAATGTTCTATTAAAAGGTATTTGTAAAAAGTGGTCGATATCGGATAACTATATCTTTGTGTTGTATGTATATGTGGCTTGTGTTAAGGGGAAATAATAATGATTATTGATATTTCTAAAATATACCGAACCTTCTATCTATAAAACTGTGGGATTTACGACTTTTATTCAATTTTGCGGGGTCGGAAGAGGGCGTGGCAAGAACTGAAAATAAATTTGATCTGCCTGCAACTATAATAATTTCTAGCCTTTATTTGTTACCATCTTTGAGATGAGATCTGAGACAGACGGACAGACAGACAGAAGGATAACACAGAGGGTCAGACAGAGCTATATCGACACGGTAGTTGATGCTGATCAAGAATTTGTATTCTATATAATATCGGAGCTGCTTTCTTCTTTAGAATATCTTTTTATACCCTTGCAGAGGGTATATTAAAATTGTTCAGATGTTTGGAACGCATAGAAGGAAGCATTTCCGACCAGATAATATATCCATATTCTTGATCAGCATGACGAGCTGAGTTGATTTAGCCTTGTCCGTCTGTCCGTCTGTTTCTATGCTGTCTCCTCCGTCAGTTCTCAAGCTATCGCTACCAAACTTTGCCCGAAGTCTTCTGAAGTCTTTTGGTACTAATACGCTGCACATTAGTCGAAACCGGCCGGATCACAAGACTTAAACATATAGCTGCCATGGGAACTATCGGTCTAAAAACTAGTTCTAGTGAGAAAAACTTTTTTGTTTTTAATGAAAACGTCTCCAAACTCCGTATTTTCTAGTTCTCGATGCATCTTCATGATTCTGCTAAGTTTGGTCTAAATCGGACATCTATATATCATAGATGACATAGAAAAGTAAGGTTAGAAAAATATTCTTGGGAAGAAAAACTTATTTGATTTCAATGTAAACCTCTTTAAAATTGGCATATATTTATTATATAAGCTTTCACACAATTCTTCAAAGTTTTGTCGAAATCGGATGACTATTGGTTATAGCTGCCATAGGAATGACCGGTCGAGAAACTAGTTCTAGTGAGAAAAACTTTTTTGTTTTCAAAGAAAAGGCCTCCAAACTTTGTTCTTCTTAGTTTGCCTTACTTTTCCATGATTCCCCTAAGTTTGGTCGAAATCGGACATCTATATAGTATAGATATCATACAAAAGAAGAGTCAGAAAAGTAGCCTTACTGAGAAAATGTAGTTTTACAGTAGAAATTTCGTTCATATTAGTTAGAAAAACGGGCTGCAAGGGTATACAAACTTTTGCCGAGACGAAGTTAATTTTCCCCTATTAGATTTAAAACGTTAATACCCGGTCGCCTTCACAAGCTATTGGCGCCAGCTTTGCATAAACTCTCAGCACTAGACCTGAATTTGATATATGATTTAAGTAGGCAAAAAAACTACCCATCTGCGTTGCCACACCTCTGACTGTTAGCTTACTACAAGCTTTCTTGAAGCCCACATAATGAAAAGTGGCGCCCTCTAGCGTGCATTGCTTACAGTTGGCATGAATGGTTTGTGTCGTTGGTGTGGAAAAATAAGCTTGGCATCTGTTTCGATTTCCGCTACATTTAATAAATTATAAAAACTGTTTGAAAACTTAGTGTAGCTGGGGGTCTTGAGGAAACAAAAATACAATCCTTAAAGATCTAAATGTTTTCTTCGTTGAATGCCTACAAACCAACTTAATTTAACTCTCAACTCAAAAAGAACTCTATCAAGTTGGTTAGGCGTCGCATGCTCACATAGTTGATCAATATGGCGTAGGTGTAACAAGTATAGATATAGGCCCACCATTGAAAGTGCAACGTCTCCTTGGCCCAGCCTCTAGGACGACCAAATAAACTGCCCAGACTATTCGAGTGCAGCACATGGCGTTCGGTGAGCAGACGTCGAAATACCGCACCGCTCAGATAGACAACGCTGAGCAGGAGAATCAGGCGTCGCAGGTGCACCAACAGCAGGGCCATTTCGCTCCTACGAATGAAATGGAAGGCAGAATAAAGAGCTGGACTGTGATAAATCTCGCCGGGCATTTTCAACTTGCACTTGTCGTCACTTGAGTTTTTCGCAATTTTCCTGGCTTTCTTTTGTTGTGGCCGAACGAATTTATTTCACAATTTTATTTTTATGCGACTATTTTGCGTTCTACTTTGTCGTTTTGTTTTTCTCGCATTTTTCGTTGGCTTTTCTCGTCATTAGTTGGCAACTCTTGCAAAAGTTTTTCGCTTCTCTTCCTCTGTTTTGTGCTTTTGCCATATTGGCGGTTGGTTGTTCAATTTTTCAAACTTTTACACAAATTCCAAGGTGGTTGCCAAATCAGAATCCACTTCAAAGCCTCTTCAAATGCCTTTCAGCGCGTCAAAACATACGCACCCATAAAAAAAAATCCTCAAGCATCAACAAATCTGCATCAGCCCTAGAATATGCCGCCGCGTATACGCAATACGTATACGTAATATTTTCATAAAAATATATACTTGAGCTGTTGGCAACTCCAGGGCGGAGGAAATGCAACCTTGAAACAACGATCAAATCCGCAGTCCATAGAAAAAAAGAATTTTCCAAAAATACAAAACAAACAAAAAACGTTGGCCCAGTATTGCCCCACATGCATACACGCACATACTTGTAGTGAGGTTGGTTAAGAACAAACGAGGCAAAATACAATATTTAAATTAAATATTGGCACACAGGCCAGGAAAATGTTGCAATAGAAGCAGACACAGACAAAGCAGAAAACGAGTAGCAGAAGAAAAAAAAAAACGAACTATTAACTGCAGTTTTGGCGTTTATGGTACTTATTATTTTTAGCTGTGACATGGAAACTAAAAGGAAACAACAGGCGCTAAAAGTTTGCTACGAAATTTGTTTACTCAAGGAGATGTTGAATGATCATGGGATTACTTCTGGCTGATTTATATCAAGATTCGGCCCTAATTGTCCAGTAAAACACGAATCTGTTTTCTGAAATGGTTCACCAAGTCTAGGTTTTTGGTATTTTGAACTTAAACGTGCCTATTTTGGGGAGGTTTGGACCACATATCACTTTTTAGTTCAACACTTTCAATCATTCTTATTCAAGTCGATTTCCTTTCAATAGCACGTTCCTTTTCCGTTCGATTTGCTGCGTCATTTCGGTTTCACATTACATTCTGAGAGCACCGACCACTGTAATTACGATCTCTTTATGGCATCGTATCATCATCATATCGAACTGTAATTTTCCTTGGAAAAAGCCAAAACTAAGAAAGCAACGAATCAAAAAGGTTGCAATTGAAAATTTTAAAGCAACTGGAAAACCAAACCAAATCAAACAGGGAACATATTGGAATGACCGCCTACTGCGCCATATGATGAACTGTCAATAAATTAAACACTTATTTAGCTGTCGCTTCTATCGGATTGCTGCAACACTGGATAGAATTGAATATCCAAACCCAAGTATCCTTAGGTAGTTAGGTACCTACCTGACCTAAGTATCCTTAGATATATATTCAAGCTTGGACCATGTCAATTGTCAAGCTATTCACATAGCTAACAATGACTTACAGGCGCTTAGTTGACCTAAGGGTGATAAAAGATACTAAAACGACATTTTCAAAGCTATATTTAATCAAATATCTTGTTAAATGCGATAAATCAAACGATCCACCGCCAATCTAAATGATTGATAAAATCTCACAACACGATTCCCTGTCTTTAGACTCGAAAACTTATTAATCCTCCCTCCCGAGTGAACACATGTTACCAATGTGCTAATTTTTCAAACATTTACTACAGATCTCTGACCATTTCCTCTTCTGACCCATTTCTTTTACTCTCTGAATCGCTTGTTGTAGGAGAGCAATAATAGTATAATTTCTGAACTTTATGATATGTTCTGTGTACGCTCACAAATCGCAGCATCTTCCCCCCAAAAGCATCCTCATCCTCATCCACACCCCCCATTAATTTGATTAACTTACGTTCGCATTTCATTTCATTGCATAATCTGTCGCTGGCCCCTGACTAGACATAAATTAACAAACTCAAAAATCGTACAAATGATTGAAAGTCCCGGTCTCTCCGATTCTCCGGCTGTATGATTGACCGACCGCGTTATGCACCTCGCTGGCTTCTCCCGGGTATTGGCCGGGGTCTGACTTTTATGGCTGTCGGTGTATTTTTTATGGCCTGCCCAAAATTCATTTCTCGATTTGAGGCAAATGCCGGCCAACGTTTTGTTTCCTCGATTTTGTTTGCGTTGGCGTCTGCCGCGCCACGCACTGGGAAAATATTTGTGGAAAGCATGCAAAATGCACGCCTGTTGAGGCTCTTTTATTTTTTAATGCAGCGTTGAAAGCTATTTGTATCTGTCGGTCAGATTAGGTTAAGTTTCTTCCCCCAGCCGGCATACACATCCACACATGCACTGCATGTCTTTCGTCAAAGTGTCGAGCCACTTTGCCTGCCCTCTGGATACTGATGCTGCTCCCTGGCTATTAGCCCATTGAAGACGATGCACCCCCCACCTCCGGGCCAGATTTGTAGGCGTCTTTGTCGCGCATTTTGATTTATGTGGTCGTCGATCGCAAAGGCATTTGCTTTCATTCGAATGGGTTTTTGGCATTTTGCGCATATTTAGTTTAAATGTTTCACTAAAATGAAATACGTACACTTTTGTTTCGGTGCATAGACGTCATCAACGCTAGCCGCATGCTTCCGGTGCCTGCTGCTGCTTGCCGGCATGAGCAAAAGTGGCACACAGATGATATTTATAAAAACGAGAACAAATATCAGCAGTGGGATATATGTGTCGTTGTTTTTTCAACATGATATCTAGGATCGGTTCAACGGAATATCTGTGATATATGACTGCAGAGAGGGTGAGAGCAGTGGGGTATGCAGCAGCTTGGTAGAGTTGGGGTGAGATGGTTAATAATTAATTTGTATATACTCTTGAAGTGTTGACTTTTATTTGCGGTGACTTGGCCCTGTAATACGTCAAGTTAGATATTAGAACTGTTGAAGTCGTTCTTCTAAACATTTAACTCTTGTTTATTGTCAATATAGTCGTGTACAATTACTTGAATAAGGAGGAAATAAGTTGTACTTGATTTTCCGAGTGGTATCATCTGTTTTCAATGGATGTTTACCTTTTTATAACCCAGCAGAGGGTATATTGAAATTGCATTTTCGACCACATAAGGTATATATTTTCCTGATCAGCATGACAAGCTGAGTTGATTTAGGTATGACTGTCTGTCCGACTGTCCGACTGTTTCTATGCTATCACCCCCGTCAGTTTTAAAGCTATCGCTACCAAACTTTGCACGAAGTCTTTTAGTACAAATACGCCGCACATTTGTCGGAACTGTCCGGTTCGGTTGACTATAACATAAAGCTGTCATAGGAACGATCGGTCGAAAAACTAGTTATAGTGAGAAAAACTTTTTTATTTTCATTGGAAACGTCTCTAACCTCCGCATTTACTAGTTTTCTATGCTTCTCCATGATTCTGCCCAGTTTGGTCGAAATCGGGCATCTATATAGTATAGCTGCCATAGAAAAGTAAGGTTAGAAATGTAGTCTTGGTAAGAAAAACTTTTTTGTTTTCAATGTTAACCTGTTTAAAATTGTAATAAATACATTTTATATGCTTTTACACAATTCTTCAAAGTTTTGTCAAAATCGGATGACTATAGGTTATAGCTGTCATATTAACGATCAGTCGAAAAACTAGTTTTAGTGAGAAAAACTTTTTCGTTTATACAGAAAACGCCTCCAAACTTTGTGTTTCTAAGTTTGCTTTGCTTTGCCATAATTCCACTTAGTTTGGTCGAAATCGGACATCTATATAGTATAGCTGTCATAGAAAAGTTGAGTCTGAAAAATGGTCTTAGTGAGAAAAACTTTTTTGTTTTTAAAGGAAATGTCCTTAAAATTGGCATATATTTATTTAAGAAGCTTTCACACAATTTTTTAAAGTTTTGTCCAAATCGGATGACTATAGCTTATAGCTATCATAGGAACGATCAGTCGAAAAAATAGTTTTAGTGAGAAAAACTTATTTGTTTTTAAAGAAAAAGCCTGCAAACTTTATATTTATTAGTTTGCTATGCTAACCTATGATTCCACTAAGTTTGGTCGAAATCGGACATGTATATATTATAGTATAGCTATCATAGAAAAGTAGAGTCAGAAAAGTTGTCTTAGTGAGAAAAACTTGTTTGTTTGGAAATGTCCATCAAATTAGTTTAAAAAATTGTGCTGCGAGGAACACAAACTTCGCGATACAAACTTTTCGACACATCTCACTCTTAAGATATTTTGGATATTAAACGAAAAGTATCGGCATAAGTAGCAGCTTCAGTTTGCTGAATGAGTTTCGGAAGGAGTAAGCTTTAAGATATAGCTGGAACCAGGGTTTAACACTGAAGCTATGTCAACTCTCCCCTTTCTGTTTTGAACATTAGTTCCAGAGTTAAGAGAAGAAACATAATAAATCTACGATTTTTTCTTGAATCATGATATTGAATTCCTTAAAAGTGGTCAATAATTTCCTTATATCAAGTGCTCAAAGTAATGAATTGGGTACGAAGTAGATTTAAGGCGATCAATAGACTTAAACTTATGACCTAAAGATCTTTACACATTTTAAGATCAATGTACAACATAATTAACATTTAGTTGCTAATTTAATGAATTACTTTATTCCTTTTAAAATGCTTTTGGAATTGTTATAAGAAATATTTTGCGGTTCCTTTTTTCAACTTAAATCAGTTGCAAGTTACTCGACTGTTTTTCCAAGTGCAGCTCTCATGCGCCATGCACATTTGTACAGCATCCATAAATGATGGAACCATTAAGATATACTGTGACAAAAGTCACTGAATTTAATTTGCGCCTCGCTCATTGATTAGTCATATCCTCCAAAAATACATTTGAATTAAATGACTGATGCTAATTTTAGACATCATAAGCAGATTGCATGAATAAGCCATCTGAAATACAAACTAAGGTACTCGCATACTTAGCTACAATTCAAATTTTTGCAATACTAAAAAAATCACATTCAGGCCAGATATAAAATAGTATGTTTGTCTATACCTAAAGACAGGCGGCCGATTTTTGCCAGATATACAAAAGCGTTTATTTATTTCTTTATTGCAATTTACAAATCTCAACGATCGCGCCCAGAGAGAGAGAGTGAGAAAGAGAATCGGAGAGAGCCGAAAATACACGCACACGAAAAAAATATTTCACTGTTCAGTTTTTCACGCAGGAAAATCTCAGCACAAAACCAATTTTCACATCGGGGCAGTTTTTCTTTGACAACGCGCCGAGTCGCACACGTTTCGGGGTGCTACCACAGATCGCGGCGCGCGTTCGCATATGCGACAAATGTCTACCGTGTGGATTATTTTGCTAAATTTAAAAATAACAGCAAAACGATTTTCTCGAAAACAAAAGTGAAGAAATGGAAATAAAAAATTCTCAGCGAGCAGCATAAATAAATCGCCTCCTCGTCGTGACGTGTTGCATTTGCCGGTTTGCATTCTCCGGCTCCTTACGGTGCGTGCCGGCTGCCTCCGTGGATTATGTAAAGTGGTACACCAAATCACAGAGCCCTTTGCGAGCGCAAAAAACAAATACATACTCATCGAAAGATCGCCCTGGCATCTCTGCGGGAAATTTGTCGCGCGCATCGCCCAGTAAATGTGTCTAATTTATTTTGCATCTATTGCAATTGAGGGGCAGTCGACAGATCTTCGTGGTAGTGTGCAACGAGGCGTCTCCCAGATTGGATTACATTAGTATTGTTTTTTTTTTTTTATATTTGTTTTCAAACTATATATATATATATATATATATCAAACTTTGGCCAGTAATAAATTTGAGAAACGCTATTTGTGTAAACAGAGACCTTTGCCAAAATAACGTAATCAGCAGTCAGCTGAGGCATGTCGTCCTATCGCAGTTATGTAAGTAATGTATCTGAAAATTGTATCTTTTGTTTTCTGTCTCTCTCTCTGTGTGTGTGTGTGTGTGTTTTTGCAATTTTCTATCTTGCTATTTTGTTTATTTCTAATTGTTGTTGCTGTGGCCAATGTATTTAGCAGCTAGTTTATGCCACTTTCGGCCCACATTGAATATCCCCATGGAAATTGTTTCTCCCCCCCCTGTGTCTGTGTGGGCCACCTAGTTCCATGAATAAACAATTCGAAAAACTCTGTGCAAATAGTTTGCTTATTGTTTGCCAAGCTTAAGGTAATTGATTTTTCGGTTTAGTTTTTGCTTAGTTAATTGTACGATAAATTGTTTGCACAAATTGTTTAGCCAGCTTTGATTATGCCAGAGGTGTGGCAGCTCAATTTGGTTATGAATGCAAGAGATTTGGAATAAACTTAAATGGCTTGCAAACAGAATTCTGGCTTGGAATGGAGAGACTGGTTAAGTCCTAAATCAGAGATGAGGACTTGGAAGGGTTGTTTGGGAATTTGTTAGAGTTTTCAGAGGCCTCAAATTCAGTTGTTTTCCGTCAGGGTTAATCATTTCACTTTAAATTTAAATTAATTTTAAAAAGGAACAATAAATATTCCTCCTGAATTTTGGCAAAACTGCTACTTCTATCCCTCCTTTTCAATTGATCTGAAACTTAGAAGTAAAATTAATGAACATACTAAAAATCCTATATCATTTTTGAATCAAGTACGACTTTTCATCGAATGTTCATAAGGTTTTGGATCATTTTTTTGGTTTTTAGAAAGAGGCACCGCTACAAATATTTCCTGGAAGCAAGAGCTTTTTGCACAACTTGATATACTTTGCATCACCGTGTAAGTGTTTAGCACAAAATGATAAATAAACAGGTAAGGGCGCTGCAGTCGAGTTTCCTGACCACAAAGTACCCTGTTCATTTGTTTTCATTTATTTGTTTTTGTAACAAAATTTTCAACCTAAATTTAGGCAACACTTTTTTCTAGTCCTGACCATAAACTGTTTCGCTTATAACTCCGGTGTTTTTTGTCCGATCTGATTGCACTTTTCAGAATAGATAGATATTGGGCATAGCTTGATGTATACTAAACCAAGATGCTCTAACTTGGATCTGGCGGCTATTTAGTTCTAGGATTTCTAGACGAGGTCTAGGTTTTTTGGGGATAAAAGGGGGACGGGCTGGAATTTTTCAAATCTGAAACTTGATCTGCGTACAGCATAAATCTACCTTCGTGCAAAAATTTGTGGCTCTATCTCTTATAGTCTCTGAGATCGACGCGTTCATACAGACAGACAGACGGACATGGCTATATCGACTCGGCTGTTCATGCTGATCAAGAATATATATACTTTACGGGGTCGGAAAATTTTCCTTCTCCCTGTTACATACATTCGCACAACTTCATGATCCCCCTTTTCCCATTTTCAATGAGAACAGGGTATAAAAATTAGGAGATTTCGGATAAACCTCAAAACCTTAAGTCAAAACAAGAAAGACAGTCGGTCAAGCCCGACTATAGCATACTCTGTACCAACGAAATTATACGCTCAGCATAAATTTTGATGCTGCAGTAGCAGCTGAAAGCAGCGCTGCAGCAGCGAACAGTCTTTTGATCATAACTCGAAAACCGTTCATCCAATCTTCAGCATTCCTTTGGCTGATCGATAAGTAATCCTTATTACTAAATATATCCAGAAGGAAGAATCCACCTATCTTTAAAACTGTAGGAGATATGACGTTTTTTCTAAATTGCGGGGGCGGGAGGTGGCGTGGCCAAAATTGAAAATAAACTTGATATGCCTGCAGACATAAGAAGCATATGTCCCATACATGTCAAACCTCTATGTCTTACCATCTCTGAGATCTGTGCGTTCATACGGACAGACAGACGGACGGACGGACAAACGGACATGGCTACATCGACTCGGCTGTTGATGCTGATCAAGAATATATATACTTTATGGGGTCGGAGATGCTTTCTTCTGGATGTTACATACTTTTGCACAAACTTATTATACTCTATGTACCTTTGGTACAGAGTATAAAAACGTAATATCTTCCGCAGTTTTATAGATAGAAATTTCGTACTTTTTTGGATATATTTAGTAATAAAGACTAATTAGTGAGTGTAGCTGGCTCAAGATTAATAGATTAGATTATTTATTGATCCGTCATGCGATTTAGAAAAATTGAATGAACGTTAGTCAAGTTATGAGCAAAAGAATGTTCGCTGCTACATTGCATTCCCTGGAATGCAAGGTTTATTTATATTCTAAAGTGACTTAAAAGTGTGGTTCCAATCATTACATAAAATAAGTATATTTATTCTGGTCTTAAATCTGTTTCCATTTGCGATTCGCTAGTGTTAGAAACCGCTGTTAGCTAAACTGATTTGACTTTCGTTATACAACCTTTAATCTCGTCACCATTAGGAAACGATTAAATTGGCTTCATTTCCTACACCAATTCCATGCTGTATTAACTCATAATATCCTGGTCTTAACGCCACATTTGAAACCCCTTGGCATTAACTCTTGCCCCATAAATCAATTATGTATGTGCCGTGAGTGTAATTCTAATAAACCCATCAATTTATAGTTCAGGCAACAAGTTTCCGTGTGCCTGAGACGACGACTCCCAACTAGGTATACAAATTTGTAGCCATTTATTTTTAGTGCTCTGCAATCTAAAAATGCACGTAAAAGGAACCAAATTCAGATATGTGTGTATATTTTTATTATGGTGACGCCGCGGTGAGAGTTGCCCCGGGTGGCTGGCTTCTGGTACTTTGTCGGAGATTTTTAATGGCCAGAAGGAAGTTGTAAATATTTATGACACGCATAAAGTTGGGAGTACCCAAGAAGGCACGCACCACCTAATTAATTAACAAAGTGTGAATATTCGTACAATTTGTAGAACATATATACCAAGCGAGAGGGGGACGAAGACGGGGACGGGGCAGGCTAGGTGGCAGTTGGCAAACGTTTGAGTTAGGATCATCTCAGTATTTTATATATATAAACACCCCACCCGTATACCACCATGCCTAGACGTCGTCGTCCCCGCTGCAAGGCAACTAATGCAAAAGCTCCGCATGGAAAGGCGCAGAGCTCGGGATGTCCCAGTGTGCAGGAGCAGGAGCCAGAGCCGGAGCCACAAGCTACAGATGTGCCAGCAGAGACAGAGATCTCCAGAGATTGGGAATACAAACATTTCCCAGAGCTATACCAACAGGAACCCACTCTGCCCACATTTCAAGATATCTTTGGCCAATACTTGCAACCGTATGAATTCGATCTGGATGATATGTCTTTTGCTGGAATACAAAGCGATAATGAAGGGGATCTGCTTAGCGATGCACCAAGCGCCATGTTAACAGACAGCTTTGGCATCAGCAGCCTTGTGAACCGTATTCAAGACACACACATTGATTCCACTTCCGCCATAATGGGTATTGGCGAAGATTTGACCAAATTTGGCCTGGATTTGATTGGGCAGGGTGATATCTATGTACATTTCAATGGACCATTCACTCTGGAGCCACCCGATAGGAGTTCGATGGATTGTGCCCTGGAGCTGGGAATGCGTGCCATGCGCGATGCTATGGTCAAGTATCCAGAGAAACCGCCTGTGTGGGAACCATTTGTGCCAGAGACCAGACATTTGGGTCTGTTGGGGTGTGTGGGGGGTAAAAAGCAGCAGGAAAATGTTGTGGACAAGATAGAGCAACAACAATCAAAATTGTGATTGATTTAGATGAATTTCTTCTAAGTGTTTGTACTATTATATGAAAAAACTTATCTGCTAAATAAGTTGTGTTTTCACACAGAAGCTAGCTGAATCTGTGAAAGAGTAAGTAGAGAACAAATAGAGAGTCGTTTGTTCATTTTCTATATGAAAGCTTGAAACTCTTTGGCGCTTTACATGCTTACATACTCTCTCTAGCTCTCAGCATTAACTCTGCAAGCTTCAAAAGTGAACCAAAAGAGAGCGGCATGCATGCGATCTCTAGCAAGCATCGTGTTTCATAGTTAAGAGATTTAGGGGGGTATTTTGGTCTAGAAATGCAAATTTTGGGTGTTTTTTTTTTTAAATCAATAAGAAAACTACAAATATTCTTACCGTCCATTTATATACCCTTGCAGTGGGTATTATAAAATTGTACAGATGATTGTTACGCATAGAAGGAAGCAACTCCGACCACATAATAAATATATATTCTGCATCAGCTCAAGGCTGAGTTGATTAAGCCATGTCCGTCCGTCCCTCCGTCTGTTTCTATGCCATCTCCTCCGTTAGCTTGAAAGCTATTTTCACCAAACTTTGCACGAATTCTTTTAGTACAAATACGCTATATATGTGTAGGAACCAGCCGGATCTGATGACTAAAGCATATAGCTGTCATAGCAACGATAGGTCGAAAAACAAGTTTTAGTAAGAGAAACTTTTTTGTTTTCATTGAAAACGCCCCCAAACTTTGTATTTCTTAGTTTGCTATGCTTTCCTAAGATTTTATCAAGTTTGGGCGAAATCGGTCATCTATATAGTATAGCTGTGATTGAAAAATAGAGTCTAAGAAATGGTCTTAGTGAGAAAAACTTTTTTGTTTTCAATGAAAATTCCCTTAAAATTGGCACTTATTTATTTGAAATGCTTTCACACAATTCTGCAAAGTTTTGTCGAAATCGCATGACTATAGCATATTGCTGCAGTACGAATGATCGATCAAAAAAGAAGTTCTCTTGAGAAAAACTTTTTTGTTTTTAATGGAAAGGCCTCCAAACGTTGTACTTCTTAGTTTGCTATGCTTTCCTAAGATATTGACAAGTTTGGTCAAAATCGGACATCTATATAGTATAGCTGTCATAGAAAAGTAATGTCTAAAAAGTAGTCTTAGTGAGAAAATCTTTTTAATTTTCAATGGAAATGTCCTCAAAATTAGCATTTATTTATTTGATATGCTTTCGCACAATTCAGTAAAGTTTTGGCAAAATCGGATGCCTATAGCATATAGCTGCAGTACGAATAATCGGTCGAAAAACCACTTTTAGTGAGAAAAACTTTTTTGTTCTCAGTTGAAATGCCTCCAATCTTTGTATTTCTTAGTTTGCAATGTTTTTCCATGATTTAAATAAGTTTTGGACTACTATATGGTATAGCTCCCATAGAAAAGTAAGGTTCCAAAAGTAGTCCTAGTCAAAAAACGTGCAGCAAACGTATATAAACTCTCCTCCGAGCTGATTCTAACTTTCATTTATTTCGCTTCTTTTCCAAAATCTAGAAATGCTTTTTCAAATCTAGAGAATATTTTCTACAATTAAGAAAATATCATCCATATATGGTGAATCGTCTTTGATCCCTTTTTGAAAGAGAATTTCATAGTTTAGGGCGGTTCTTAACTTTTCTTTAAACCAAATTCTTTTGCCTGTGTCTTCTCAATTCTCAATTCTCAGTCCCTTGATCCACCATGTCATCCCCCAGCCCCCATTCATTTATTTTTCACATTAAAATTTCGTAAAAACGCATTTTCGACACAATATGACATCAAAACTAAAAACTGATTTAAAAATAAATCATTTGTCTGTGACATGGCACGCGAATGTGTTTAGTCTGAATACTGTTTTAGTAGTCGCCACTTCAACTTGTTGTTCTTGTTGCCCCAAGTCTGGGCCGGCCATAAGTATTGTTGCCAAATGCATAAACACATTTGCCGGGGCCCCGTTTTTATGGATTTTGCCAGCTGACAGACAAGCGCTTTATAGGCCCTCAAAACATTTCTTCTTGGTCCTGCTTAATTGAGTCCGCATATTAGCGCTGTCAAACTCCGGTGGAGACAGTGCACTAGAGTGTACCATACAAAGTACATATGGCTACCTCCAGGCCCATCTCTCACTTTCCTCTCGACAGAGACGACTGTCTCGGCTGTTGCTTGTTTTGCACATTGTTTTGCGCTATTTGTGTTTGGCATTCCATTTCACTGAGCGAAAACAATTAGCTGAGATCGTCCATGCCGGAGAACACATTGGGCGGGCGGCCACGAGGTACACTTAGATGCTGGAGCAATATTATTTTTATGTGTGATATATGTCATTTGTGTGTGTGTGTGTGTGTGTAGGGGGAGATGTTGGCGCCAGTGTCTAGAGTCCACTGGGGACAGTCTCTGGATGGAGGAATTTTATACACAAATAATTTTATGCAAATTATTTTGTTAAGTGTTTGTTTGGGGATTAAATGGATGTTTCCTTGGCCAAACGCGTGTCCTTTTATGTTCCAAATTTGAAATGGTAGCTCATAAATATATTTTCATGATTTCTGTCATTTGCAATTTGTGGGTTCAACAACATTTCACAAAACGCTCACTAGATAATCTACAATAATTGGCCAAAAATGTTCGCTTGCCAAAATATTTTGCAATATTAAATGGCTGATTTCGTGCTTCCCCTCCCCTCCTCTTTTTCACACACAAACTGTAAAGGGCAATAGCGTGTCTATGCGAAGACATATACATAGACACGACTGCGCCCAAGATTAGAAGGCAGATGTTGAAATAATCGAAATGAATCTGTTTACACGTCGAAATTAATTGAAAAACGCGTGCTACAGCGCCATTTAATTGAAAATGAAATAGAAGCAATGCCAGTGGCGAGTTCAAAGCAGACAGACAGACATTAAGACAGCCCAAGGACTGGGGGGGGTGCCCTGAGGTCTCGCATATTTAGGAGCGGGTGTGGAGGGTGATTTTGGCGTCGTCATGTGTTGGTGGTGTTGATATATATGCTGCTGCTCTGGTGGTGTTCAATGATAATGTTGATGATGATGAAATGTGTGCGAATAATTGTCGAGCACATCTCTCACATTTTCTGGGGGTTCAATGGGAGCGAGAATCAACTGTTTCTAGGGTCTAAGTGCATCGATCAATCACAATCATGCACCATGCTGATCAATCTAATGAAAAAACAGAAGAAACTTTACCGAAGTGAATATACCCTTTGATATGAAGGGATTTTGTTGTGAACTATTTTAAATATACTGCAAAAAATATGTAGGAGGAAAGTTAATGTTCTTTTTCGACCGATCATTCGGACTACAGCCATATGCTATGGTCAACCGATCTTGACAAAATTTTGTAGAATTGCGTAAAAGCATATCAAATTAATAAATACAAATTTTAAGGACATTTTCATTAAAAACAAAAAAGTTTTTCTCACTAAGACTACTTTTCTGATTCTACTTTTCTATGACAGCTGTACTATATAAACCATGACGAAGCATAGAAAACTAGTAAATATGAAGTCTGGAGGCGGTTCCATTAAAAACAAAAAAGTTTTTCTCACTAAAGCTAGTTTTTCGACCTATCATTCGTACTGCAGCTATATGCTATAGTCATCCGATATTGACAAAATTTTGTAGAATTGTGTGAAAGCATATTAAATTAATAAATGTTAGTTTTGAAAACATTTGCATCGAAAACAAAAAAGTTTTGCTCAGTAAGACTACTTTTCTGGCTCTACTTTTCTATGACAGCTACACTATATAGATGTTCAATTTCTACCAAACTTCACAAAATCCTGGGAAAGCATAGCAAACTAAGAAATACAAAGTTTGAAGGAAAGTTTGGAGACGTTTCCGTTGAAAAGAAAAAAGTTTTTCTCACTTAAACTAGTTTTCCGACCGATTGTTCCTGTGGTAGCTATGAGATATAGTCATACGATCCGGTCGGTACCATCATACTAGTAATGTGCAGCAAAAATTAGACTCTGTGCAAAATTTCAGCTCGATAGCTTAAAAACTGAGAGACTATTTCGCGTAGAAACAGACAGACATACAGACGGACGGACAAAGACTCGACCTGTTCAAGAATATATATAGTTTATGGGGTCGAAAATGAAAATTTCTATGGGTGGCAAAATTATAATACCCTTTGCAAGGGTATATAAAGATCTTTCAGTTCTCCGTTGAATAAATATTGGCTTTAGCTATCCACCCACCTCTTCTTACAAGCAAAACTAAATGCAGTTGGGAATTTCAAAGAAACGAATAACGGAAAATTCTGAAAAGTTGTATGCGCACAACTACATAGGGGATTTTGTACTTTATTTGTGACCTTTCTGTCTCTCTCCATCTGAAATCTCTTTATAACAATTTTATTTTTCTTCTTCTAGACCCCCTGGAAATCCAGCTTGGGTAGCTACAAAACGGGCAGCTCGGGGGTGAGTTTTGAATACGTAATATTTAATTTAATTTCCAATTTTAATTCTTAACCTTTCCAACACAGTACACAACAGGAGCCGATGCCACCTCACGCTATAGTTCACTGGCCGCGCCCAGCGCCTACAGACCCTCATTTTCGGGTGGCACTTATCGCATCAAGCGGGATCCTCCCGCAACTGCAGCTCCCGTGGTCAACAGTTATGTGAGTCGCTATGCCAAAACCGAACCCAAGGAGTCGAGCACAAGTGATAGAAGTAGTCCCATTAAACGCTATACCGGCACCACTACCAGCAGTTCCCTTGGCAAGTATGGACGTTCACGTGATCCCAGCCCGGTGGCTTTGGAGCACACGAACCGTGGCAAGTCCAGGGATCCTAGTCCCGTGCAAAGCAAATTGTCAACAGCAGCCAACTCCACGTATCGTAGCAGCAGTTCCACTTCCAGCCGAAATGGTTATGGCAGTACTCGCTACGGTGGCAGAGCAGCATTGGATAAGTCCATTTCATATCTGACCACCAGTGATTTTCATGCCAGAACCGCAAGTCGTGCCAAAGTCAGCAAAGAAAAGGAATTGGAAGTGGAGACCGAAGAGACCAAAGAGGTGAGCCAGGCAAGAGTGGAGGAGAAGCCAGAGATAGATCAGCAGCCACACCAGCCAGAGGAAACCTTCATATCGGTGTCGGTGGTCACGCGAGCCACTTCACCCACACCACCTGGCAGTAGCACTGTGCAGCGAACGCGTCGCATAGACATAGCCAAGACGATTGAAAAGACCATCCAACGTTCTACACAGCCCAAAGAGATGCTGGAGAAGGAGATACAGTCGGATAGAATGGACGACTCGACACGCTATTTGCGCTACAGTGCGGGCAGCAGCAGTCTCAGCTCCAACTACAGTCCACATAGGGATAGGATAAGTAGTCTACGCTATGGGGCCAGTCCCAAGCCAACCGAAGTGGTTAGCACCAACAAAAGTAGCTCCAAATCGTCCTCCGCCTCCTCCCCCGCCGTTAGCAAGTCCAAGCTATCACCACCCAAGGCCATACGTCTTAACACTTCACGTCAATCCTCGGTGGAGAATCTGGCGAATAAACCGCCGGCCCCACCGCTCAAGGCCGAATCCCCCACCAAGACCAGCAGTAGTGGTAGCGCCACTTCAGCCAGCCCCGTGGTCAAATGGCCGAATAAGGATTTCCGCAAAAGTTCCCTGAATGTGGGACCCACGGACAGACCACGCAAATCACGCACCCCCAGCAGTGGCGGAGAGTCGGAGGAAGTGACACAAAATGGTCAACTAGAACGCTCACCCAGTGCCGGCTCCGAGGGTAGCCTGAGCTCTTCAAAGAAATCCTCAAAATTAAGTCAACGCCAGCTAAAAGCAAGCAGCTCCTCCTGCTCCGCCTCCGATAGCGATTCACGCGGGAAATCAGCCAAAAAACCAAGCAAAAAGAAGACGCCCAAGAAGACAGGTGATGCGGCGATCAGCAGCAGCAACAACAACAACAAAAATAGCCTCAAGTCCACAACTGATTCACAATCAGTGGAAAATACTTCGCGATTGCAGAAGCTCTCGTCCATATCGAATTTTTTCGCCACACGTCAGCCGGACGCAAATAGTGAACCCATCTTTCTCGAAAGCTCCGAGAGCTCGGGCGAGGTGGAAACGCTGGCGACCACATTCAGTCTGATGACAGAAATTCAAACGAACGAAACAAGAACGACGCCAACGAGCGAAACGACGAATCCTTCGATAAAATCTTCATCGGCCATAGCCAGCACCTCCACCGAACCGGATCCCACCGAAACGGAAGAGCCCAGTTGGTGGCAGGACACGAGTTTACAGATAAATACGGCTTCAGCTTTGGATAATCGTGGCGAAATGCCTTTTCGTCTGAGACACATAGATTCGGTGGAAGATTCGGCCTGGTGGCTGCAGCCGGAGGAAGATGACACATTGGCTGAGGAGACACTTAATCAATTGGAAGACGAAACGACTACCAATGGGGACTTGGTAAATGGCAAAAGCCTGGAGTTGGATATAGGTGATAGCCAGGTCAAGGCCATGCCCAGAAGTCGCCTTTCCCCCGAACATGCCAACTGGTGGCTACAAGAGGAAGAGGAGGAGAAGGAGAAGGAGGAGGCGGAGGCTTCACTTGAAGATGAGAACAACAATGAACCCCATATAGAGGTTACGCTTAAGCTGCCCTCCATCACCAGTGAACCCAGCTCTCAGAGCAAGCCGGAAACTTCAACACATTGGTGGATGTCGGGACCCACCAAAAAGCTGTTCAATGTCAAACGCGTAGAGTCGGGTGAGCGTGCCTGGTGGCAGGAGCAGGAGAGTGAGCCACCACCAGTTAAACCACCCACACCACCGCCACGTATTATAAAACACTGGGAGTCGGGTGAACGTGCCTGGTGGCTGCAGGAGCCGGAACCGGAGGTGGAGGAGCCTGTGCCACCAGCTGGACGTGATGAAACGGATCAGTGTGAGCTGAGCAGCTCCTTCAATTTCAGCTACTCCATACGTCCTCCCCCCCTGGGGCAATGTGCCAGTCCGTTGCCGCCGCAGGAGGAACCCACACGATGCGCTTCGCCCTACGATAACATTCCAATGTCAAAAGTCGCTGCTGCTGCTCCTCGCTATTCACCGCAAACACGCCGCCAAGGTGAAAAGCTGTTCATCTCGCGTCATCAAAACATTGATGAGCTTTTGGGTGGCGCTTGCCGCCCCCTAAGTCCGCTCTTCTACAGCGCGGCAGAGAGTGAGCCGCTGGCCAGCAAGAATATGTTCCTAATCGAGGAGATAACACCCGATCAGGTGCGCATACATGACAGCACTGCTCAGCGGCCGGTCATACAGCGTATGCAAAGGTAAGAGAGAGCGAGTGATGGGGCGAGAGAGAGAAAGAGAGTGTGGTGAATTTCCCCCAAATTGATCTACTGTCAACATGTGGTTGCTCTGTCAATAATGCTTTCTCCTCTCTTCCGATTTGCAGAGATGTGGAGTGGTTGGAGAATGGCAGCAACTTTTACGAGCAGCCGAAGCAGCAACAGCAGCAGCAGCAACAGCAGCGTCGGGTAAGTGGACTCCCACTTCCATTCTCTTTCTAGGCAGATTGCAACAAATATTTGGCATGCTGCCTTGTGCTGGCTTGTTACGATATCGACTAAGCGTCGCCAGAATTCACCCACGCTGTTATTTATTATTAAGAGATACCCTTTACCGATAACACAGAGGGCATATTAGTTGGCGGTCGAATGAAAGGTGTGTGTGCTGCAAGCGAGGGCTGTCGATTTAGTAGTGGAACCATTTCTTATACAATTAATTAAGTGAAAGGCTCATCATACAGGAGTAAGCTGAACGACTGAATACGAAACAGTTACACAAAATCAGTCAATCATACGAAATATACATCAACAAAGCGGTCAGCTTTTCTTTCGGCTTGCTTCCGTTTAAGCGCTGGCTTTTCGAACTGTTAATTAAAATTTGAATCATATTTGATTCTTCTTTGGCCTGATTTAAGTAGATATTTAAGCGCATTTAAGTTAAAATGTACCTCAGCTGCGACTCCAGTCGTTTTTAACACTATCTTTTGATAAGTTTCGACTTATTTTCAGTTCAATTGGCAGACTTCTTTAAGTTTTACATCAATAAATCTCATTTTGAGCCCACACTCAGAAAAAAGTGATACCTAGAATTTTAGGAATCTGTTTTGTAAGACCCAAATGACTTATTTTTGGCGAAAATTTCCTTAAAAATAGTAAATATAAAAAAACTTTAAATCCGAGCTAAAAATGAACTAAAAAACGGACAAATTTATATTTGTATTATAATTTCGAGTCTTCTTTTAGGCGCACATGATAGTAATCTCTTCATAATCATCAAATGGACTCGAAAAAGACTCATAATGGGGACTTTCATATAAATAATCTTCCAAATTTTGGGTGGAAAATGTTTGCTGGGTAGTAGATCTGATATTTAAAGCTAATTGACCTAAAACCGACCCCTTAAAACCAATTAGATTTATTTTGAGTTTCTTTTTTTTGGCTAGTTTGTTAAAAATACAATTATAAATCCGAAAATCTTTAGAGATTCCTGGACATGGAAAAAAACCCACCGAATTTTCACCTTTAATGTGAATATGTGTTATCTGTAGGTAAATAACCATTTAAAAGACAACCTAAAAGCCAAATTGTTAGCAAAACTACCTATAGTTATTTGAGAATTCAAAATCAAGTTTTTATACAGATAAACACAATACCAAAAAAAGAGATTCGAGTCGGGTTTTGGGAGAAAAGATTATTGGTATTTGAAAATCCAAGATATTGACTTTAAAAAAAATATGATCCTTTATTTACTTAGCTTTACAAACAATCCTGAGCCTTAACTAGTAAAAATTTCGTTTAAAAACCATGTCTTAATTCGGTACATTACTGGCTCGAGAAAGTTGGCAGCAAACCAACGTTGAACTGTTGGCCTTGGTTCGCGGAAAGTGACTTACTTAAATACTAGAGCAGCAGCCTTGTGTTTTTAATTATGGTATTCGCGTTTTATCTGTAAAATTCCAACTAATTATCAAATTTAAAACTCTTGGAAGTTGCACTCTTCCTCAACAAAGACAAATTTCAATTTAAGACCGCTAATTGCGGTACAGCCCTCGTATTGTACCTTGTAAAGGGCAAGGCAAGGCAAGGAGGCTCAACAAGTTATCACCTACGGCATCTCTCTCCAGATTCGCGGCGGTCTTGAATGACAGCTCTCAAGTGCATATACACACTTAAATGTACAAACATATGTATATATATATGTATGTATGTGTGACTCAGCCTTAAGACTTCCTTCCAACAACAAAGAACTAAATTATTATCTTAATTATATGCAACATTCAGGCAACGGATTTGAATTCAGATTCGTGTTCATGCTCAGTTCTGCGCTCCAGTTTGAAAATTAAATGGGTCATAAAGCAATTAACATGCACACATAAAGCCAAATCAAGTGGGGAAACAGCAAGAGGGCATCGGCGGCGCAAGCTCTAACTGTAAAAGCCCACAAGAGAGGTGAACCAGGGGTTAGGGAGAGGAACAGTAATAACAACAACAGCAACAGCAAATGATTGCAAATATTTGTGTTTGTTTGTTTATTTAATTCTTGAAATATTTGACTTTTTGGTGACTGCCATTAAAAAATGCTTTAAAAATCGAAAGTCCATTCAACTTGACAATGTCTTGATGTTCTCACCTTTGTGTCGACTCCAAAATAGGATTAAGCAAGCATTCAGGCGTAACACACATGTACGGAAAACAGCAAATGCTTGCGTTAATTGTTTCTTTGACAAATATTTTAAAAAAACTAAATTTGTCTGATGTGCTGATGACTCACTTGTGTATCGCACTTCTTTTGATGCTTCTCTCTTGTTCAAGGCAATGTTATTCTGTTTACTTGTAATTTCGTTTGAAGCAAACTTCGAAGTTTACTATCAGTTAATGTAGCGTCTCTCATTTATGTGTAGTATCTGTAATTATAATAAATATGTACATTTTTTAAGCTTGAATCGTCATTTGATAATGAAGTCACAGTTGGCCCTGTGTGTGCATGACAAATTTTCCCACATCTTAGTCAGAGTGTGAAGTAACAAATAGAGTAGCAAGATTATTTCCAGGAAATGAGTTTACCTTGTGAATTGGTCTCCAAATTTCAACATGTTGTCGGAAAAATAAGATAGATTGTGGATAATACTTTTCTGTCAGGAAGTTTTAGAAAGCTGTTGGGGCACCAAAACAATTGGTAAAAAGACCAAAGAACTTAAATGTATGAGTTAATATAAAGTTTGAGCCATAAGAACACTTTGGCTTCTAATCTTGGTTTGTTTTTGCTTCAGAATACTCTGCAGAATCTTTCTATCTCTTTTTAAGTACATAGTCTTATTATACTCTATACCAAAGTTATCCTTTAAACCACAAAAATCCTTAGATGAATGTCCGAAATTTATGATTTGTCTATAAGTTTCTAGAGCAGGCATGCCCCAAAGCAGCATAGGGCACAGCACTCATCAATACTCACAAAGAATAGCACCAATACCAATAAAGGAACAATTATTTTTTATTGTTGGTCAGTTTTTATTCTACGCTAGGCGTATACACAAAATCGTTTGCATGTGTGTCGTTTTGTAAATCCCGCGCTCTACCCAAAAAACATACGACTGGGCATCGCTGTTTTAGAGGAATGCCCATCGAAAACACAGAATGTCGCCTTAAAAAGAATACGTACAATGCATCTTACACACCCTATTTATCACATTATTGGAGAAAAAACTCTCCTGGCTAAGGTTGAATTAAGGTAAATGCGACTTACGTCGTAAAACTCGTCAGAAAACTGAACCAAACCGAACCACTTTTCTGTGAGGATGTCGGTGCGGTTTAAAATTTCTGAAAGGAAGCCGGTTCGGTTCACCAGCTGGAATAGATTGATCGGTTCGGTTTGTAACCAGCTTGTATCCCTGGTGCTAGCAGCGGTGACTAAATCTCTCAAACTTGGCCAATTCTGACACACACACACAAAGGCTTCTGTCTACTTAGGTGTTGCCTTTTCCTTTTTTGCACTCATGCTGCTGTGAAATTCCCAAACTGTTATGGCGTTGCTGGCATGAAGAGATGAATGTAAGGTACCGTTCGTTTCAGGGATATTTTGAATATTAATTATAATTGAAAAGCTTTAAGCGAAATTTCTTATATGAAATGAGAGTAATTTATAAGACAAGAACTGACTAAATAGTAGGTAGATTTTTTAAATGTTCGTAAATTTGGTTAAACCGAACAAAAATTTTCGAACAAAAACAGGTTGAGGTTCAGCTATTATATCTAAATAGGCTGGTTTTAAGGTTCGGTTCAAAGTAAAATAAAAGTTTGAGTTCCGGTACTGAACCGGTTCTGTTGAAAATCGGTTTGCATTTCTGACACTTAGATTTTAACTCTCAAAATGGAGGTTAAACATTGCTTAAAGTTCGACAGATTTAGCTCTGAACTTGACGTCATCCTGTTAGCTGTTGGAAATTTACCAGCATATCAAATGGCTTCCACTCAATTCACGCATTGCAATTGCCCGCCATGACCGCCCCCTCCGCCAATTATAAATCAGTTGCCCGCACCTCAAAATATCATTTGGCCATAATCAAAACGTTTGCACGGAGCGAGTGACCCACCCACTGAAATTTACACCCAAACAGGCATGGGCAAAGCCAAACCAAATGTCCAGCTAATGATAGGCTAACGCTCAATCAACGATAAAGCCAAATTGTGGCACACGCGCTGCTTCGGTTGAGCTATTTTTAGGAATTGCATGGAGTGCGGGCACTCGAACTCCTATCAGCTGCACTACGTTCAATTAAAAGTCATGTTGCTGAAGGTGCAGCACACACACACACACGGACACACACACACAGACACAGCAACCCAAGGCAGAAACTCACCTCGCTCGCGAGCAACGCACAACCTGCCCCAAAAGCCATTACCTTACGTTAATACGTTATCTTACCATTTGGCTTACGTTGAGTCTCTCGCTCTTCGTCGTCTGCGGCTGCTTCTTGCAGTTTTGGTGTTGCTTTCTTTGCCTGTTCGTGTTTGCTTTGGCCGCTTCGTGGGCGTCACGACAATTGGTTGGCTTTCAGTTGCTTTGCAAACGCGCTCAAGTTCGGACGCACCACAGTAGAACGTCGCGTAGTTAAACCCACAAACAATACTCCGCTCAGCTGCGCGCGTCGCGTTTTGGTGATTATTGTTATTAATTGTTCTTGTTGTTGTTGTTGTTGGCAACAGCAAACGAAAATATTGTAAATTGTGCAAAATAAGCCATTAAAACTAGTGTTAATGGACTGTTAAAAACTAAATATTGATTTTTCTGCGTGTCACTGTGTCAGTGTCAATGTACAAATTAACAACATAATTGAAGAAATAGTGGGCGCCTCAGCCGCCTGCGTGTTCAGTGTCAAATGGTTTTCAAACCGAAGAAACAGCTGTCGTTTCGTTTGCACTTCTCCTCTTTGACAAACGCTTCCATTTATCCTATTGAAGATTGAAGACTCACCATCAGGCAGCAGGCAGCAGGCATCAGGGCAGAAGACACCTAGCAAATAGTGAAAAAAAAACAACACAAAAATCCCAAAACCGGAATTTTGCAAATAAATCTCGATATAAGACTTGGAACTCGCTTCGTGGGGTTCGTTCGTCGACAAGGAAGCAAATCACAAAAATATTATTTATTTTCACCCATTAACGAAATTGCCCTAAGCCCACAGGGATCTCTTGTGCTCTCTCTCGCTCGCTCGCTCGCTCTCTCTCCCTCCCTCCCTCCGATTACTATGCGAAAGTTTTGAATTTGCTCACCTGGTAACCCACAAATTAGCACTGCCTTATTTGCTGTGGTACTTGCTCCAAATACCAGAGCATCTGCTGTCTGTCAATTATACGTACATAATTACATTATAATGAAGCATAAGCCAAATCTACCAACCAAGTCGAATATCTACTTAGTCTCTTTGTCTCTCTCACTCTTACTCACAAACACACACAGAGCGGCTCCTATGCACTTCAATTCCAACATTTATTTACTTTTTTAATATGCAAATAATGCTGTGGAATTTATTATGGCGAAAAATTAAACACAGAACTTTGCGAAAAACAAAAAAAAAAAAAAGAAGAGCAACTAAGCAGCAGCAGCAGCAGCTGCACAGCAGCAGGCGGCAGTGACAGAGAGGAGCCAGTGCCTGCCCAAAGGGGGGAGGCGGGCGGTGCAAACCTCATTTCAACGCGGTTAGTGCGCGTTAAGTACGTAGTACTTACTTGCCAACTAACAAGCGCTTCTCTATTTAGCTATGGGCACCAGCAAACTTGGTTACAGTGGGTCTTAAAAGAGGGTGTACATCTAATTAAGATTTCAAATTGGTTCTCTGATTACTAGTTGTGCTCACTCACTCACTTTAATCTTACAAATGGTTGAGCATGCGCCAGAAGGGGACAAACCCTTGAAGATGGTACAAAACAGCATTAGCATTTTAAGATTTCTCTCCCATAACTACACATAGACTATAATTCAGATGGACAATTAGGTAAAACTGAGCTGTCAGTTTCACCCACAAAGTTTTGGTTCGCGAACCAAAGGCAATTGATCGTCTGAGTAAAAGTCTCAATTATCATTTGTAAACTTCAGTTCAAGGCATCTATCTGAGACATTTGTTAATGAAATTTTTCATATTCTTCATGTCATACGACTTGATTCCATTGTGGGTCACAATCTATTTGAAGTTGGTTCATAAGTCAAACAAATTTCGTTCCCATTTGAGTGGCTTTAGTTGCTTTGTTTTATACCCAGTACTCTCAATTGTTTTGGTACACGGTTTTTCGGTTATAAAGTGAAATCGAATGAATATTTACCTTCATTTTTAAGTCACTAAATGGCTACAAATACTAAAAGAAACTTATTTGAAATGGCCGCCTTATGCCTTCCAGCATCGCCAAAGTCTCTCAGATCACTTATCCATCGCAGTGCATTGGGTAATTGTCCATTCCTCTGACAAGGGCGAGCTTCACAGATTAAATATAATAATTGGGTGTCGAGTAGCGCAAGCCATAGCCTCGAGAACGGATTATAGTTTGTAGTCCAAGGGACTAATCAGCATTAGCAATTATCCTTACAAGTTGATACATGGTTTTTTAATCAAATTTGAGTATTTTTTGCGCTAAAGCGGAGTCTTGTCTGGTTTACAAATAATATCGTGTTGAGTGGCTTCACAACCTTTTTCAAAACGTCGGATTGATACATTTTCGTCGAAGTTTGGAGCCATTTTTGCTAAAAATGGAGCTGGGTGAGGACCCTTTCATTGGGGACTCCCCACCAAATCATAGCATAAGCCGGATAGTGACCTCTCCGAACTCTCGGAAGGAGTACGGACGCTTGTTTTCATGACACTTCATACACTATTTTGTTTTGTTTGTTGAACGATTCCTTTATGTTACAAAATTTTCTCGTCAAAAAAACAGAATTCGTCTGTATGCATTGTTCGCGCACTGGCAACGCTATGTTTTCCAGCGAATGCTGTTGTGAGCAAGTAAGCAATGTGTCTATTGTATGCACGGAGTCCTTAGTCACGTTTTATGATGCGCGACATGCTGTAATTCAAGACTTGATTTTCTGCTTGCGCAGTGGATTTGGACGAATTGTATCTTTCACGGGCTTGATGGCTCGTGGCGTTCGCTTAGAGCGCGTCCTTTTCCCTATCGGTATTCTGAAGTATCATCACGGTGCGATACACAAAGTTTCAGGCGATTTTAAGTGGGTGCAACATCCGAAAGGTTTCAACTTTTTGAGCATTATATTGCTCATAACTTGACTATCGCTCGTCCGATCTTTACGAGTTCTTTGGCGGATCGATTCAAAATAATCTGTGTACAAAAAATGCTCGGTCTCTGTCTTTTATCACTCTCGGACGTTCAAGCACGAAACTCTGTGATTACTCACGATCATGCCTTGATAGGTAGTGACACTCCGTGACACGTGACAAAATAACTATCGAATACTCTTCTTTCCCCTTGTGTTCCAGTTCTAACCCTAAATTTTTAATTTTATCCCTTCCCCAACTAAACTTTTGTTTCTTATTATTTTTTCTATACCTTTTCAACTGACTAATTTTAGATAGTCCTGAAAATTTGAATATATAGAAAATAATACAAAAAATAAGTTTTAATAGAATAATGAAAAGAATTTCTCCACAAAATTCTCTAAATTAAGCGACCCTCTCTCATAATTCTTTATATCGTGTAAGCCCTTTGCAGTTGCTTTTTCTTCAACTCATAGTATGCCTGATTAGTCTTTGATTTTGACTCCGCAGATGTTCATTAAAATAAATCTCTTTGAATTAAATCTGCTTCACTACAAATCTAAAGTGAAAAAAACTGCAAGGTAACTAGAACAGATGACGACTAACTTTCAGAGATTTCACTTCACATTGCAATGCGTTTTATACGAGAATCTCTCTATGGAGACTTCCAGGAAACACCTGCATATAATTTTCCGCAATCGCCGCTTACTTCTCACACCAACTGTCCTCTCTTCGTTGGCCCCTAAACGTAGTTACGATTTTAATTATCTGCCGGCGTAATCTGGCAACGTCGTTTTGCTGCCGCGCAACTGTTACTGTTGCTGCTGACGTGCCAAACCAAGAGACACTTCAGATTCAACTCTTTTGCTCTTGCACTGGCTGGAGTGGCCTTTAGACCAGCCGCTAATCCAATTTTTTTTTTTTTAATTGTGCTGCAGAAGCGAACCAACATCATCCAGCACTTAGTTTTTAGGTTTAGCTCAAGTCTTAAGTACACATACAGTTGCAGAAAAATAAGTCGTTATTACGACTGCTCTTTCTCGCTAAATTTTTCCTGCTCAGTTTAGGCCCTTATCGCGCGCCACGCTTATCGGAGAGTTGCTGACTATGCAAAGTCAAGGTGAGCTGTTCAAGAGGTTTTTGTTTTGTCTAATTTGCTTTAACTGTCATTTGACAGTTAATTATAATTCGCATCTTAATGCCAAATTAACTCAAACTTGAATATACACCATATGATGATTTGAAATCAGCTTAGTCTGTCAGTTGCGTGGGAAATCGTTGTTGCTTTTTTCAAGTATTTTTGGTTGCGACTTATATAAGACTTAACTTATCCAAGGCTTGAAAGTCTTTTGTAGCTCATTAACTAACAATCAACTTGGCGTACAAAGCGCATTAGTGAGTAATTTCCTTTTTGCATATCATACGTACATACTATACATATATCGTTTGCCGATAAAGCAACCGTTAAACAATGAAAGTGTTGTTGGTGCTGTAACCACGCCCCAAAGCAACAAAACAAAAAAAACACAAAATGTTGCGTTCGTTTTCTTTCAACTAGGCGACGCCTTGCTAAATGCTATTGGGGTCAGTTGCTTAGTACATGCCACCAAAGCACTCATTAGACATCCATGCATATATCGGGCTTTGCATTCACTTGAAAAATAAATAACCTATTAGCACGAAGGTTTCTGCCAACCACAGCAACAACAACAACAGCTTATTGATTTTCTTCTTTCGGTTTCAACACGATTTTGCTTCTTACTTTCATTGACATGATTTTGCTTTTTGAATATGCTAAAACTAACATTGAAACATATTAAAAGTGCAAATATTGCTCACTTGTACACGAAATGTGGGTCAAGTGTCTTTTTGGGAGAGGGGGTTGGGGGGAAGACTGGCTGCACTACAATTTTATTGATTTTAAGGCAAGAGTTGAACAAAATGCTCCTGGCGGTTGAGAGAAACGAATTTCAACAAAACAACAACATAATTGATTCACTTAACAAAAATCGATTTCAGTCTTAGTGTCTTATTTTCTTGCAGACGACGCTATAATTGCTTGGGAATTTCAAAGCTTAAGCAAAGAAAATGGTAGAGAAGTGGACAATGATAATCTTTTCTTAGTTGTGAGTGTGTGTTGCTATTGGCGAGGTGGATGGCAAAAAATGTTAGGAACGTTAGGCTGTTAGAAGAAGAATAACAGCACTAAACCTTAGTTTTAAGCTTACACACTTAAATCGATATTACTTCGAAATCGCCGACTATGTCAATTAAAGTATTGTAACGGTTTAAGGTTCCTCTGGTTGCTAGGAATAACCCTAGATTCAGCAAGAATATGCGACTATTTCGGACTACTTATATCACAGTTCTTTCTTCTTAATTTGCTGAATGCCTTCCAAAAATCAGAATTTGTCTGATACTCAGGACTCGATATTCAGTACTCGAAAATCAGAACTAGGTTCTCTTTGCACGAATGTTAGAATTCAGTACTCAGTACTCGATACTCGGAATTCAATGTTCAGTAATTGATACTTAGTACTCGACATTCTATGTAACAAACTGTGGCTTGTGGAGTGCTCGCCTAGTCCAGAGTTGAAAAAAATGTAGTATTTATTTTAGTCATGGTTGCTGAAAATAGATTTGGGATATTGATGTGTTCCCTTAAGGGTCTTCATTTCAGTACATTTCATGATGTAATATTACTGCTAAAGGCTATGCTAAATGTGCTGGGTTACAAGGTCTGTCGGGGTTTCCTGGCTAAATTCTTCCTTGGCGTTGCCGCTGCTTTGTTCAGCGGGAGAAAATAAAGTTAAATATCAGGCTCTTGCCGGGAACTCCCACTCTGAGTAGGATTAGAAGAGTACGCACGACTGCTCCGTAGAATATTAGAACTCTGGATGGAGAGTAGATACACTCCTCTGTAGAGAATTATAACTCAGAGCATGATTGACAATCCAAGATACAGAGTATTAGAACTCTGAAGAGGATTGATAATGCAAAATAATCATGTACTGGGTTTAGGCCCTATTGGTCCTTGTGCCAAGGCTGGCCACTATACTTTTGCTAGCTCTTGGCCAAACCCAACCTTAATTTTTTTGTATAGTCGCCATCGATAAGTATCTATTAATAATCGGTACTCAGTACTTGTAACTCCGTACTCAATTAGCAGTGCTCAAATTTCAATACCTGGATTTGAGCACTGAGTGATTTGACACTCAGTAATTGATACTCAGAACTCTACATAGTATTCGATTCTCAGTATATGAATCTCTATACATGCAACTCAGTACTCGATTCTCAGGTCTCAAATTTCAGTATTCGAATCTTAGTACGTAAATCTCAGCACTCGATACTCAGTACCCAATACTCAGTTCCCAATACTCAGTACCCAATACTCAGTACTCAATACCCGGCTCCCAATGCTCACTACCTAATACTCAGTACCCAATACCCGGTTCCCAATACTCAGTATCCAATACCCGGTTCCCAATACTCAGTATCCAATCCGCAGTACCCAATATTAATTACCTAATTCTCAGAATTCGGTACTCAGTACTTCATACTCAGCGTTATTTGATCGCAATCAAAATTGGTAAATTTTTTAGAAGTGCTCAGACCATTGTCCATTTGTCGACTCTTAAAAAACTTTAAAACTTAAAAATGAAATTTGTTAATCTAGACTAAATACTTATGCATTACTTGTGATCTAATGTAGAACTGTGAAGTGCCATAACAGCTGCATCACTGCGCTTTATGAGTAACACACAAAAAAATTCCTCCACACACAACCAAAAAAAAATAAAAAATACTGACAGAATCAACATCTCCCCAACTTTTTGTCATTTTGATAGATCACCAAGGGCCCTCGCTGTCTTCGGTCTTTACATTTGTATGTGTCATGCTTTGTCCTACTCCTCAGAAATGCTGCCCGGTTCACAGGTCTCACTGTACGCTATCAGCTCATCTGCTCTCTGGGGCAACTTGTGGTTATTTTTGATGCAGTTGACATGAATTCTTACAAAATATCAAACAAAATACATTTAGATACATATACGTATGTATGTGTATATATACATATTGCTCTACTAATTTGCGGTGTCTGTGTGAGTGCGTGACTAATATTTGTTGCAGCAGCAGCAGCAGCGAAAAACTTGGCCACGATTTGACAACGGTTATGCAATAAGACAAAAAAAAAATACCAGAAACAAAATGACAACAATCATAAAATCGGGTAAATGACCCAATTTATTTGTGTATTTATATTTAGCAACACAAATTGTATTTTGGTATTTTTATTTTAAATCTTAGCTGACTTTTTTTTATGCAAATGTCATCAGTATTATGTGCGTGTTAAGCATACGACCTGTTGACGTCGAGACGTCTGTTTGCACAAATGTTCTGAAGCTGAATGGAGAAGCGAAGTTGATGAACACAGATATTTGCCTAATGTGTTTAGTCATGGTTTATGATCATTTCTAGAGACTTTTCACTTTTGACTAACAATGGGAGACAGGCACAATATGTATTTCTTTGAATTGCGTGGGGAGATTGAGAAGCTTTTGATATTTTGGAATTTGTTTTTGCTTCCCTGAAAACTATGCCACTGTGACTTTGCCTTAGAAACTTAACTTAATTTTATAGATTTTTCTTAAGAATTTAAATTTAAGGATTTTTTTTTACCATTTATAGGATTTAAAGAGAATTTTTAAAGCATAAAAACTTCAAGTAAAAAAAAACATATTTTACAAATTTTACGAAATTGTCTTATGGCACTGACTGTGTTACCTTTGAAGTAACTCAAACCGCCCTCGTCTAATTTCTTGGCCTAATGAGCGACGCTAAGCCCAAGCCAAGCTCAGCCCCATCACTTTATAGTCTAATAAACAATGTGCTCTTTCATCTCCTCGCTCCTCTTCAAACGCGTTTTCACTTTAGCCATGATAAATTGCACTCAAAAGTTTCTACATTTTGTGGGTTTTTTTTTCTTCTCTTTTCCATCTGCGATTGCATCTTGACGGCAACATTGCATTTTCAAACATAAATCACACTGACGACGACTCATAAAGCATACACAATTTATTTATTGAATTTTGATGAAAAATCCTCCTGGTGGCCAAATGGTCAGACGCGCCTGCCTAATGCGATGGCGGCGTCGTGTTAATTTTATGCAGATTTCATGCAGACCCGCAAACACAAACATTTTGATAAATCGCCAAAGCTTTTTGGTTATTCCAGGCGGCGGAGGAGTGTCTACCAAATGTGTGGCAATTTGATTTCGAAGTTGCAGTTGATTGTGGCAGTTAAATTATGGGGTGGCCGTGCAAGGTCAAGTTGAGGTTGATTGATTTGAAATGCAATTTCAAACATTTATCATTTTGCCCCCTTGCAACAAATCAACGGTTCGACTCAAGGTCGAATGGCAAAAAAAAAATAAATAAATTTCACAATTCAATAATATGTGGTAATCCAATTTTTTTTTTTACGCTTCTTTCTGTACGTCAAAACCGCAAATTCAATTCTCTGGTTTGGTTTTGTTACATCTCTCACAACTTGTTTCACTTAATTGCCTTTATGTACCTCTTTTTTTTATGATCGCACAATCCGGCTACTTTGCATTTTATGGACCCTTTGGCCCCCACACTCTGTATGTAGCTTGTAATCAACTTTTACGACCATGGAAAGGCCTTTTTAACTTGCGATAAAAATCACAGAAATTTGTAGAAAATTTAACTACTGATAGGACTAACAATGTGAAGTTATCACTTCATTAGGCAGAGGTAAGCTTAACCTCTAATAGTGGTCGGTGAGGCTATAAAGTAAGCCTGCTATAGTGTAAGATAACGAGTTGAAGATGCTGTGAAAGAAAAGTGGGCACGGTAGCGGAGAGTTTATGCTGAAAAGAAAGCCGAAAGCATAATTCATATAGTTCCACATCTTAAACTTCTTAGCAACTGGCCACTGAGATTTATTTGTGGATTTATAATAGTTTTTCGTATGATTAACTGATACAACATTACTCAAAATTTGAGAATAAGTTTCTATTCCTTAAAGCTGGGGTCGGCAACTTAAGCAGCAAATATGCCACTGGCAGCTGAGAAAATATGCTTTTACATACAGAAAACGGGCAGAGAGCTTTTAAAAACTGTGAATCTACGCTTTTTTTGCTCATTTGCTGTCGTCATCTCAAGCTTGGTCAGAGTAAAGAAAGCTTTACAGATCGCTGATTGAATCTCACCATGTTTTCTTACATAAAATAAGCCTCCAGTAGAGAAATATTATACAAACTCTAAGAATTAGACTCATATATTCACATATAATCGTTTAAAGCAGTGGTCGGCAATGGAAGCAGAGAAGTTGCCACCGGCAACTGAGAAAATATTCGTTTATAAACGCACAAAGAGCTTTCAAAAGCTGCTCTTTTTAGCTTTAACTGTTTTGCTCGACCGTTGCCGGCACAGCTAGCTGAGTTGGAGTATAAACGGCTTTCAAGCTCGTTGATTGAAACAAACATTTTCTATAGGAAAGAGACTCCTTTGAGAGGATAAGAAAGTTTTTCATTCTGATGATCAGCTCTGGGAAAAGGCTCTTCAAAAGGAAAGAGAAATTTGGAAAAGAAAGAACTCAGAAATCGTTTTAATTCTACAGAAAGTAAAAGTTTTCCTTTTGCGTTGAAATAATCGAAATAAATGTAATTCTTTATGTTTTGATTTGTTAGGGGCTAGAAGAGCAACTAACTGCCCATCGCTTCTTTAAAGCTTTCTTACGGTACTGCCATTCCTGACACATCTCTTAATCTCATTCAAATTAATCATTCAGCTCAGAGCACACCTAGCTTAGTCTGGTCACCTAATTAACAACAACAATAATAACAACAACAGAAGCCTGTCTCAAAATTAAATCTCTTCCAAGTGATCTTTTTTTTAGCTATTTCCATAAATGATGACACTTTCAACTTCTCCGAGGCCGTTTACCATATAAGCTGTGGTATAAATTATTTGATTTTCTTTTTCTCTCTCTGAAACACTTTCCTCGGCTTCTTGAGTGGCTACCGTTTTATGCATTTTTATGAGTGCAGTGAGCAGCAAGCACACTCAAGTAAGTAGGCCCATAACCAAGTCAAAAGCGTCTGCCCCACTTGACCCCAATCCGCATCTAACCGACCATCCCCACCCCGCTCCCCAAAGGCAATTAGCATTTTGACACTTACATTTTGCACTAAGCCCGGGAAATTCCAGGTGAACACGTCGCTGGCGTTTCCCGGTGTGTTCTTCATTTCCGCTTCTCAAAAAAAGTCTGATGACTTTACACAGCTGCAGAAGTCGATTTGTTGTGCTATTGTTATAATTAACTGTGAAGAACTTGGACTGGGCCCTGGTCAAAGCATAATGAGTTGGCATTCTTGAGGGCCCCAAAGCATCCGCTGCATACAAAATCAGTTTCAGAATTCAATAAATCAAATGGCAGCACACGCACATTATGCGTTGGTATGCATGTGGCTCGACTCGACTCGACTCGGTGTGTGTCTCTGACTTTTCCTAGGCGTTTGTTTAACCGTTTCAACGTGACACAATTTTCTGCTGCGGTTGGTTTCAAACTCGTTTCCGAGCCCTATTACCACCAAGAGAGGAGGGCAATCATCGTCTCTTTATTGGCAGCTGAAATTATTTTTAAATGCAGTCGCTTAACAATTTTATGTGTTGCAGTGTCAGTCAAGAGGTCAAACAACTTTTCCACTCTCAAAAATGATTTCCTCATATGGCTTACTACAGTTTTTCTTTTCTCTGGCTGTGTTCTGAGCGTGACCAATTGTTGTGGAATGTCATTGGATTTGGATCATTTGGGCAAACTGTTTCTATATACAATTTGTTATTTCTTGACATTTTTTTATGGTCAAATATTTGCGATGCAATGAGGCACAACGAATATTGTTTTTCTACGCATTCTGCGAATTCAGTCAACCCATTTGAGTTGATGTCTTTATTTAGTGAACGATAGGTATCAACTATGGATTTTGTTTTTTTTTTTTTGTTGATCAACAAAGTGTGGAACAATTTAGGGAGATAAGAGGGACTCTCGGAACATGAAACCAAAATTAAATTGTTAACTTATGGTGAACTTGGATTTTTATCAGGCATCACGTGAACTGAATTGAAGTTGATTGACATACCTGGAATCTGAGTTTGGATAGCTTAAAAAAAATACACAGAAAATTGAGTTCAAATTTGAAATTCTGAGAATATAGGACTGAAATTGAAACCATTAATTGGAATACTTAAGCTATTATTCTAAAATCAATAACTTTAATTGTAATTCTCAAGTCTTTATTTGGAGAATAAAGCCTATTCATTGGAATTCTCAAATTTGTATTCTGAAATCTGAAACAACAATTGTAATTCTCAACTTTTTGTTCTAAAATTAACAACTTCAATTGGAATTCTCAAGTCATGAATTTAGTTCCTCAAATCTTTATTCTGAAATCAAAACCATGAGTTAACATTTTAAAATCTTTGTTTCAAAAATTAATGTATTAATTACAACTCTCAAATCTTTATTCTAATATAAAAAACAATACAAAAACCATCAATTAGAATTCTCAAGTCCTTATTCTGAAATTAAATCCTTCAATTCGAATATCTCAAGATTAAATTCTGGAATCAAGACCTTGAAGTGAATTTCCCAAATCCCCATGAGTTGGAATTCTTAAGACTTTATTTTGATAGGAATTTTTTTTGCAATTTTCAAATCTTTATTCTAAAATCAAGTAAATCAGTTGGAATTCTCAAGTCTTTATTCTAAAGTCAGTATTCAATTGGAATTCTGAAGTCTTAATTCTGAAAATGAAGCAATCAATTGGAATTCTCAAGTCTTGTTCTGAAATCAAGGCCATGAATTGAAATTCTCGAATTTTATTTGAAATCATAACATCGAGAAAATAAATGTATATATTTTATTCTCAATTTTTTTTCTAAAATTTTAACATTCAATTGGAGTTCTCAAGTCTGGATTTTAAAAATTAAACAATCACTTGGATTTCTCAAATCTTCATTCTATATTCTTCTGATATGATGGTATATACATCAATTGGAATGGTCAAGTCTTTATTCTGAAATCAAACTCATACTTGGAGTTCCCAAATCATTAATTTGAATTAAAAATCATCAATTGAAATTCTCAAGTATTTATCTTAAAATGAAAACGTTAAATTGGAAGTCTCAAGTCTTTGTTTTGATACTAGATCCAATTATTGGAGTTCTTAAGTCTTTACTCTGAAGTTAAAACCTTGAAATGGAATTCTCAATTATAATAATATGGAATTCTCTTTATATTGCAAATAAATCGATTTATTGGAATTCTTAAGTATTTATCCTGAAATCAATTTGAATCCTTAAGTCTTTATCAAGTAGTTAAAACCCTCAATTGGAATTCTCATGTCAATTATTCTACAATTAATTCTTCAATTGTAATTCTCGAGTCTTTATTACCTAAATTATACCGTGAATTGGCATTCTTAAGTCTTTATTCTGGCAACAAAACACGAATTTGCAATTCTGAAGTTTATATTTTGTTAAATAATACATTAAGTTTTAATTTTGAAATTAAAACCATCAATTGAAATGCTTAAGTTCTTATGCTAAATTGAATCTCTGAAATTTTTATCTAAAATCTTAAATTTCAATTGGAATTCTCAAGTTTGTATTCTAAAATCAATTCTTCAATTGGAATTTTCAAGTCCTGATTTTGAAAAAAAAAAATGACACCATGAATTGGTATTCTTGAGTCTTTATTCTAAAATTAAAACAGTGAATTAGAATTCAAAAGTTTTTAATTTGAAAATAAATCAATTAATTGAAATTCTCAAGTTTGTATTCGAAACTAAACCATAAATTGATATTCTTAAGTCCTTATCATAAAATAAAAGCTATCAATTGAAATTCTCAAGTTTTTAATTGAAATCTTAAACATCAATTGAAACTCTCAGGTCTTTATTGGGAATTAAAATAGTCAATTGGAGTTCTGAAATCAAAACCAAAATGGAATTCTCAATTTAAAAACAATATTCACATTATCGGCCATAGTTTTCCAGGAAATCTGTCAAATTTAATTGATTCACCTGATGTTTAACTATTTGCAATGAACAAACTTCCTGCAAGTCTTTCCCCCCCCATCAACACATTAATTTTTGTACAATGCCCCCGCATTGTTATGCTCAACGTCATCGTCATTATATCAACTAATCTTTTTGGTGGGTGGGCGTGAGTAAATTTTCCAACAGTAGCTGTCAATTAACAGGCTTTGTAAATTATAAACATATTAGAGCCATAGCCAAGCCAAAAATTTGCATAATTGATGGCAAAAATCAACCAAAATGAATGACCCGAAGAAGAAGAAGTTGCAGCAGCAGCAGCAGCAGCCGCAACAGTTGCCTGCCGGAGACTGTCAAGAGATTGCCACATGGTGGGAGGAGGGGAGGTTGTGGGGTTTTTGAGCAGACCGCAAGGCAGTAAAAAGTGAAAGTTCATTTAAGCGAGTCAAGGCGAATCAAAAATAAAAGAAGAAATACAAAATACTAAAGAGTTTCCTTGAGCCGGCGGGCGGGTTTCATTACCTGCCAGTTGTTACTGTAGTTGTGGGTGCCGCTTGCTGCCAAATTGCGCGCAAGACTGCAGCATTTGCATAAATTATTTACACTTTAATATGGCCAACAACATCGTCGGCGCCATTGTCGTAATTTGTAACTAAATATGTTTTGGCCAGGCCACTTAAATGCCCCCCCCCCCTCTCCTCACCACCCCTTGTTAGTTTTCTATAATATTTGTTTAATTTCATTAAATTTCTGCACGTTGCCAATAAGGAAGTGAAGTTCCCAGTGCCAAAAACAACAAACAAACCAACAAAAATCAACCCTTTAACTTTATATTCAATTCAGTGAAACTTGCCACTTGAATTTCGCTGGCTGAGAACTTGTTGTGGCACACCTGCCGCCTTTTAAAGAAAACAACAAAAAAAAAACAAGAAAGAAGCCTGGATCTGGTCTTCCTGCTCTCTCTCTCTCTCTCTCTCTCTTCCTTTCTTTGTGCCAACCTTACTTCCTTTGGCTGTGTGAACCCTTTTGCCACTAAATGAGGCGATTTAGTTTTACCTGGCTGGCCCGAACAGCTGTTTACGTTTACACCATATTCTTGGCTCTTTTGTCTTTTTGACGTTTTTTCTGTGTATTTTTTTTTATTGGCTCTTTTTATGGCTTACGTTTAAAATTTTGTTTGCTTCGCCTTGAATTATTGCAATTAAGCGCAGTTTTTTGTTTTTTTTTTGTACCTTTTGAAATGTTGCCGCCCATTCAAGTCTGCCCAAAATTGGCAGCTGTTTTTTTTTTGTTAGTTAGTGGCCAAAAATTACTTAATTATTAGCTGTTGTGTTTAGTACAAATTTAAAATGTGTTTAGTTTTTTTGCGGCGAACTTAAAGCGGTAATTAAAATTAAAAAAAAAAAAACGTGTTGAACAAATGGCCATAAGAGGGAATGTTTAGCAGACAAAGTATTGATTGTTTCGCTCTAATATGTAGTTTCTTTCTAGTTTAGAGAATGTTGTTAATTAATAAATATGGCTCAAGTTTGCTGACTTACAAAGGTCAACCTTTTCAATCTCTTAACCCATAACTAAGATCAAAATGACAAATGTGGAAAAAAATTTTAAAACATTTGAAATAACTAAACCCACTCAACTTTCGATAACTTGAATTACACAAGTTTACAAATAAAGGGTCACTTTTTAACCAGAGAAGATACCAAGCGTTCCTAATGTATTTTCCGGTGCTGAATTCAAATAAATTTGTCTGTTTTTCCCCAGCACATCAGGTTAATGGAAAATTTGCATTAACGTGTGTCAAACGAGGTTTGCTCACATTTTTGGGGTCCCGTAGCCACATTAATTAACCTATACAAACCACATTTGTTTCTTAGTAAACTTAAATGAACAACGATCACCCAAAGTTTAAATTTGATTGCTAAGATAACATAATATTGATTTAAATATGAAAATTGGGGAGTAATTTCACTTTTTACCCAAGTTAAAAATATTCGTAAAATTTACTATTAATTAAAATAAAAAACTAAATTAGTTACTATACAATATATTAATTTTTTATATATATACCCTTTAAAAGGGTATTATAATTTTGCACAGAAGTTTATAACGCATAGAAATATTCAGTTCCGACCCCACAAACTGTATATATTCTTGATCAGGGTGACGAGCTGAGTCGATTGAGCTGTTTTTACGCCAACTAGTCTCTCAGTTTTAAAGCTATCGTGCTGAAATTTTAGCACAGAGTCTAATTTTTGCTGCACATTACTAGTATGTTGGAACCGACCGGATCGTATGACTATATCTCATAGCTCCCATAGGACAAATCGGTCGGAAATCTAGTTTTAGTGAGAAAAACTTTTTTCTTTTCAACGGAAACGTCTTCAAACTTTGTAATCGTAGCTTTTCTATGCTGTTTTATAATTCTACAAAGTTTTATTAAAATCGGACTACTATATGGTATAGCTGCCATACGAAAGATAGGTCTGAAAAACAGACTTAGTTAGAAAAACTTTTTTGTTTTTAATGGTAGCATCCTGCAATTTTGTATTTGTTAGTTTCACATGCTTTCACATAATTTTACAAATTTTTGGCCAAATCGAATGACTATATCATATAGCTTCCATACGAACAATCCGTCGGAAAATGGGAAAATTAGTTGTTTTTTTTGAAAATATTTAAGCGAGCACTTGCAAGGGTATAAAAACTTCAGCCCAGACGAAGCTAGCTTAGCTTTCTCGTTTCATATTATTTTGATGCTTAAAAAATGTCAAATTGAAGCTAAATAATATCAATCTGATATTGAATATTACATTTTCTATTAATTAATATCATTATTATATTTCAAAATTCATCAAATTGATACAGGTCATATTCATCTTTATCATATCGGCTTTTTAATGATATGAAAATATTATATATAACATTAAGCCCCAGATTGAATCATTTTTCTTTTCTGTGTAAGAATCAAATGTGGTTTGAATAGGTTAATTAATGTGGCTATGGGACCCAAAAACGTGAACAAACCTCGTTCAACGCACGTTTATGCAAATTTCACATTAACCTGATGTGTGGCTGCAAAACGCACAATTTATTTGAATTGCATTAGGAACGCATAATATTTTCTCTGATTAAAAAGTGACTTTTATTTTGTAAACTTGTGTTATTAGAACCACCAATTTAGTTACTCACAAAGAAATTTCCAACCAACCAAACAACTCATCTATTTCTCTAGTTGCTCAACCATTTCTCAAACAAACAGTGGACCTTGTCCAGTTCAATGTCAGTGCCAGACAAGTGCTCCAAGCACTAACTTCAGCACTAGCGGCAACGGCGGCAGCAAGACACAGTCCATTAGAGTCACGTTATAAGCAATTATGCGGACAGAAAGAACCCGACTACTGACAACTGAAGCCCCTCTCGTTAACCAGCAGTCCATAAACCACACAACAACCTTTGTTACAACAACAACAACAGCATTAAGAGCAACTACAGTAGATTTGCATAAACAACTTACGCACACATAACGTCCAACCATTTAGCGGTACTTGGCCAACTGACGTTACCTGCTTTATTTTGATTTCAAGACTTTGATTTGGTTTTGATTTTGAGGCAATGCTTCTCTGCATACTGATGACTAAAACATGGTTGTATATCTCTCTTCTGTTTTTTTCTTTTTCAAAACTGACATTGAATTGAAAGTTACACAATCCATGAAGAGACTCTCGAGCGAGCGCGAGTGAGTGAGTGAGCCAGAAATCAAAAGCCAGCCGGTTCGGCATAGCAATTATATGTGTGTTATGTTGGTAGGAGGAGTGGGCGTGGCAGTGCTACAATTTGCAGAGTTTAGCATAAAATTGCGCAACATGCGTGCGCGAGTGAAAGAAACAATTATGCAACAATTTCGATTTGAATTTGAATTTTTAGGGGTTTGGTCTTAAAAAAAATTCGAAAATTAAAACGCAATATTTATTTACAGCCAAAAAAAAAAAAATAACAAAAACATACAAGTGAAAATGTCTAAGCCGTGCAAAAGTGTTTAACCGCAAAATATCAACACAAGATAAAAGAAAAAAAAAAAGAAAAGAAAATAAGAGTTCGTGTTGCGAGCAATTTAAATAGCCAAAATGATTGTGAAAATGGAACCCGACGAGCTAATCACCTTTCGTGTACAATATCTGGTGGACAGCGATCCGTTGTCGGCAACGACAGCATTTCCGATACCGATGCGTGCCCCAACCTATGCATTTGCCACCACAATGCCACTGGCCACGCAACTGGGCACCATACTGAGACTGCTGAATGCACCGCAAAGCGTAAGGATTGCATTAAAACTCTTCTTTATTTTTTTTTAGATTATAAGTGAAAGACAAAAAAACAATGAGGGGGCAAAAGGTACTAAAAAAAAGAGGCCAAAAAACGCACCAGCGCACATTTCTTATCTTTTGGGTTTTTATCTTTTCAACAAAAACCTTTTGTTGTTAACCAAATAATCTGAAGTGGCATTTACTTTTAATGCTGCGCAGATACACAAAACCAGATTTCAGATTTTTAATTTTTCCTTTAGATTGCTTTTGACAGTCTGCGAATTTGTTAATTTATATCTTGATCTTGTTAAGAAAATTAAATGTTTGCCAAATATTACAGTGACTGTTGAAATTATTTTGAAGATTTTCTGTTTCTGCTTACACTTTTGAAGAGGGCATATCATTATGTTTGTACCGCATAGAGAGTAGCATTTCCGACCCCATAAGGTGTAAATATTTTGGATCAGCATGACAAGCTGAGTAAATTTGGCAATGCTTCTTTCAAAAAAAAAAAATCCATTTTGGACTGGACATGTCTTAAATATTCTATTAATCATGTAACAGAGCTGAAAATCATTCAAATGATGATCATTTTATCCATATCCTTTTGATAATAATGATGGGATATCTTAGACATATCCAGTACAAATAGATAGGGAAAATCATGCAATGGTACGTTTGTTTCTATGCCATCTCCTACTTCAGATTTAAGCTACCGCTTCCAAACTTTGCACGAAGTCTTCTGGTACAGAAACGCTGCACATTTGTCGGAACCGGCCGGATCGGATGACTATAACATATAGCTGCCATAGGAACGATCGGTCGAAAAGCTAGTTATAGTGAGAAAAACTTTTTTGTTTTTAATGCAAACAACTCCAAACTCTGTATTAACTAGTTTTCTATGCTTTTCTACGATTCTGCCGAGTTTGGTTAAAATCGGACTTCTATATAGTATAGCTGCTAAAGAAAAATAAGATTAGAAAAATAGTCTTTGTAAGAAACTTTTTTGTTTCCCATGTAAATCTGTTTAAAATTTGTATATATTTGTTTAATAAGCTTTTACACAATTCCTTAAAGTATTGTCAAAATCGGATGACTATAGCTTATAGCTGCCATATGAATGATAGGTCGAGAAACTAGTTTTAGTGAGAAAAACTTTTTTGTTTTCGCAGAAAATGCCTCCAAACTTTTTATTTCTCAGTTTGCTATGCTTTTCCATAATTATACTAACTTTGGTCGAAATCGTACATCTATATAGTATAGCTGTGATAGAAAAGTAGAGTCTGAAAAGTAGTCTTAGTGAGGGAAACTTTTTTGTTTTCCATGAAAACGCCTCCAAACTTTGTATTTCTTAGTTTGCTATGCTTTCCCATGTTTCCACTAAATTTGGTCGAAATCGGACATCTATATAGTATAGCTGTCATACAAAAGTAGAGCTGTTTGTTTTAAGTGAAAATTAGTTAGAAAAACTTGCTGCAAGCGTTAGGAAGTTAACTTCCTATATTGTTATTGGGGCGACATTGGACTGCTAATAAAGTATTGCTGATATAGTATAGCAGCTGGCATAGGAACGATCGTTCAAAAAGAAATAAAGGCCAAGTCTCGTTCTCAGAATGACAAAAATTTACATTCGAACCATTAAAAAACGTCAAAGTGATTCTAATTATATATTTAGTACTGAGACAAAGTAAATATTTTTTCTTTTGGAGTACGGAGCTTAAAATCTAACAGATTTAGCTTACTTACATCCATTTTATAGTTTTTATGGTACCTACACAAATGCGCAGATCGGGCGATTTCATAGTATTTGATTCTAATAAATCTACGATTTATATTGTTCACTTATTTATTTTAAATGCTTTCACACAATTCTATAAAGTTTGATAATCGGATGACCTTAGCATATATATGTATATAAGAACGGACGTATAACTAACTCTAGTGGGAATTAGGTTAATATATTTGAAATTGTGTATAAATAATTAATTCATATTAATTTTACAAGCTGCAAGGGTATACAAACTTCGGCAAAGCCAACCATAGATTTTCTTTATTTTTGTCTCATAAGTTCATTTACTTATGTGACTTACTGTTAAAGCAGTTTAGTGGCCAAATTTCAGTATTAAAATTCAATTTAATTTGCGGTTTTTGCTTCCTTAACAAACGACATTTGGAAGTCATTTGCATAGCATTGCCTAAACTCATTAAGCGAATTCAGTTGATCTCATGTTTAGTTTCTGATAATCAAAAGACCATAAAAGTGGAAGAGAAAATGAAGTTATCTTTAATTTAAATGTTCACCGATTTAATACAGATTTGATTCGTACTCATACCTAATCAACTCATTGATTGCACTGCTCATATCAAATTTCTATAGCCACTCTATGGATCAAAAGAAAACAAAATCAAATTGATTTATTTGAGAAAATTGTATGTGAAAGCTAACGATTAAGCAAACAGAAACCAACCAAAAGCAGTAAACAATTATTCGAAAAAGTTTTTCCACAGAACGAGAAACCCAACAATGCCACTTGAGGTCACTGGCAAATTTGCATGACTAGACTCACAATTGTAGAAGTTTTGTTTGTTTGTCTAAAGCGTTGAAATGGAAAAACCACAATGAGTTTTGAACCGACAACAAAAACAACGTTGGTTTTTTTTTTTCTTTCTGAACGAAGAACAAATAGAGTAGAGCAAAGACAAACTAAAGTGTTTAGCCGCCGTCACTTATTATATTTTATTATAACAAATGATGCATTGCCATGATGCAAGCCAATGACCCAAGACAGGCTAGAGAAGAAGACAATGGGGCAAAGGCTTGGCCCAGTCGAACAACCAGAAGAAGAAGAAGAAGGCTCTGGGCCGGCGGCTAACTTATTGCTATCGCACAATCTAGTTGCAACTAATAGGAAGTTGGAGCACTCAGCAAGCAAAAAACCAAAAAAAAAAAAAAAAGAAGGAGAAAAACGCTTTTCATTGGCATTGTGAAAGCCATGGCCAGCAATTATCTAAGCCTGCCATTGTTTGTGTGCCGTCGACTTGGCTGACTTTGACTAATTTGCAAAAGCCACTAAGGAGCAGGCCCCTTCCTGGCTGCTGGGCTGCCTGTCATCTGTCATCTGAACCGGGAGCCGCAAGGATACGTAAATCTTGACAAGCGGCAGCAATAAATTCTAATGAGCAAATCGCAAAAGGAAGTTCTCTGGTTTTTTCTCCGTTTTTTTTTTTTTTTTGCGTTGTATGTGTCTTGCCCCCAACTCAGGATGTTGTCGTAGGCAGATTTATGTGGCAGGCGGTAACAGCAGCTGTAAATGCCATTTGTCCAATTAGTCAGCCAAGTAACACGAGCAGAACTTTGCCCATGCAAGTTGTTAAATTTAGCGCATTACAATAGATTCATAAATTTTCGCCTCTAATCGCTTTGGAGAGGCCTGTTCCAAGGGAGATGACATCAGACAAACAACAAACAACTAAACGAAATCGAAAATCTAAAATGAAAAAAAAAAAATGTATATATATATATAAATAAATAATCATTTTCGTTGCGGACATTGAAAAAGATTTGATACTCAATAAAGTAGAGGGTAGAACTGGGCTTATTAGTGGGACAAATTGAGAGAAGACGTTGCAGTGCATTGTTCATAAGTTCCTACATAAAAAGTTGTAAATTTTGTTTCAATATGAGAGAAGTAGGGTTATTGCTCATTAAGCTCGACTTAGATAATGCATTTCGTGCTTTAGCCGACACGAAAATAAGCACGAAAATTGGATAAAAGTATATCAAGTTCAACCAGAAAGAAATGAAAATAAGTTGGTTCGAATAACGACACTAAAAACTAAAGCTTCAAATGTTATATGCTAAAATCAAGGCTGCAAATCTTACAATTTCTGCAGAAGGTGTGATATATTTTTGGTATTTTCCAAAATATTAAAATCAATATCATTCGAAATCAAGCTTTAGAGAACGACATTTGATATATCGATTATACCAAAAGTAGTTTTTTCAATCCATTTATAAATTTTCTACATGTTTTTCACAGTATCTTTAAATGATCATCGAAAACTTTACCAGTCAATTCCATTCTTTTGCCCAAACACATGTTTAAAGTCAATGAAAAAAATAGTCAAAATGACCATACCGAGGTTCCAAGGTCCAATTTCTCAACATTTCTCAGAGTTCCGCTTCGACAACCGTCAGCCAAATTGTTACTCGAGCTAACCAACGGTTAGATCATTTGGATTTCTCAACAACAGTTTGACCCGCTATCGATAAATTGCACTCGTGTCGGTAGTGTGACCAGGTATTGTCAACGAATTAGGTATTTTTGTTATGGTTTGGCATAAACCGAGCAGTAAAGTAGGAAGGCTTTTATCTGTACTCTCTTGCATTATAGATTCGTTGCTTTATCCTTTTAATAACATTTCCATGGCGTGGTGGAAAAAATTTCGTTAATTCATAAACATTTTATGCCAAATCAAAGTAATCAGCTGTTGTCTATCGTTAAAAATATCGATAGTTCCAACGGGACTAAACTAGCGGTTAAAAGTTGACCGGAGTTTGAGCTGCGGTTAAGTTGGTTCCTGCGGTTAAGCCGAAGACTCAAATCTGCGGGTTAAATTGACTAACCGAACATTGAGAAATCGTGTTTAATTTAAGATTGTGCTTAACCATGCCGAACTTTTTAAGTAAAAATTAAAATGAACAAGGACTTTCAAAGATATATTAGACTCCAATTTTAGTTTCCGTATCTATACTCTTCATTAATTTCACCACATTCTTCGACTAGATCTGCCACTGTTGTTGTTGTCTTTGGAAGATTTTTCCCTATAACCCAAAATTTTAGAATAATATCTACTGAGTACTAAACCGTCCGACTATTCTGCTTCTTTTAAATTCTATTTGATTTTACTAAATTTTCTATTCTTTTTGCCAATTAAATTTCTGTTTGCTATTTCTGTGGCTTTTTGCACGTCAGTCCCCAGCTATACAACAATAACAATCGCACTACACCAAATTAGATAAGCGTAAAAAGTACGCGCGCCCAATCAGTGGAAACCAAACAAAGGCAGATAAATAAATTACAAAAAAAAAAAAAAAAAATGAAATAAAGAAATAAACAACAAACCAAAAAAATAAATAAAATCAAACGCTCATTTGGTCCAGTAAGCAGCAAAAATCAAAAAAAAAGTGGCAGAAAATAAATTAATCCGTTATATTGGGACATGGCGTCATTGACATGTGTCATTCACTCAGGCTTACAATTTTCATTGAGAGCTAATTAGAGCTGGCTGGCTCACACACACACACGCACACTTTCGAACAATGTTGGCAGCAATGCTATTACCTGAAATTGTGTAATGTTCCATTAAATATTCATATGAGTATGTAAGAGTACATGCAAATATTGACACTTACGCATCTTTTGCTATTTGCAGAAATAATTCACACACTTTTAGAGCTGAGTCAACATTGAACTTGTGTGGAGGCAGACCAAATGGAAACTTTTGATTTCATTTAGCGTGTCATTTCAGGGTTTTTGCGGTCAAATTGGGGTCAATCAACTTAGCGTAATGGGAAAGTGATGGCTGTAGATGCTATTTAATTGCATGTACTGTTCGAAATGAATAATTTGGAGTAGTTGAATTGGGTAAAACGCTCGTTCTTTTACTTGTCAGGTAACCTTCGTATTTATAACTAGAATCAAGTCGGTTATTGATAGCGTCACCATCATTTGAGATTGTATAGTTTGCATTTGAAAGCACTAATAAACAAGTCTGTCAGACAGTCTTGAACCGAACCCGACTTGCTTTGGTTAATTTCAGTCCTAAGCTCTATACAGATGAACTGATCTAACTGGTCGATTTTTCGGCTGAGATGAACACTTACCTTTTCTAAATTTTGTACAATTTTTTTGATACAAATGGCTAAATCAAACATGGCTAATTTGAAAAACTGTACAAAGAAAAGGAAAAACATGAAGAACTAACAAGAATTTTGAAACTTTAAAAACTTTCAAGAAATATTTTGTAAGTGAAATCAAGGCCTATTAACCGATGATAAGTTAACTCAAATATCTTTTGGACCCATAAGACCGATTACCAATGTTTGTATATAGATATGACCTATGGGTCAATATGTGTTTATGTGCTGGAGGTTCGATATGAAGTTAATCGTTAATATAATGATGAAAAACTAAAAAAGTTATGAAAACGTGATTTTTTTGAACTAAAATCTAAGTTATATAGGAGGTACTGAGATCGGTCGCAATCCACTAACTGCCAAATAACGAAATTTTTTATTTAAAATTTAAAAAAAAATTATTTTAAAATAAGTTCTAAGTATAATTTTTAAATAAAAAATTTAAGTAAATAAATTAAGAGTAATTTGTCTGTCTGTTTCTAGGCGAACTAGTCTCTCAGTTTTGAAGCTATCGATTTGAAATTTTGCACAGAGTCTTCTTTTTGCTGCACGCTACTAATATATCGGAACCGACCGGATCGGTTGACTATATCTCATAGCTCCCATAGGAACAATCGGTCGAAAAACTAGTTTTAGTATGAAAAACTTTTTTCTTTTTAATGGAAACGTCTTCAAACTTTGTTTTCATAGGTTTTCTATGCTTTTTTATCATTTTGCCTCCTTTGATTAAAATCGGACAATGTTATGGCATAGCTGCCATACAAAATATAGGTCTGAAAAACAGTCTTAGTTAGAAAAACTTTTTAGTTATTAATGATAGCATCCCGAACTTTTGTATTTGTTTGTTTCATAAGCTTTCACCTAATTCTACAAATTTTTGTTCAAATCGGATGACTATATCATATAGCTCCCATACGAACCATCGGTCGTAATATGGGTTGTTGTGGTAAATATATCATTTTTAAAAATATTTAAGCGAACACTTGCACGGGCTTAAAAACTTGGGCACAGACAAAGAGTTAGCTTAGCTTTCTCGCTTATTTTCAAATTAAAAATAATAATTATTTTATAATTTAAAAAAAAAATGTTCTATAGTTAGGGTCTAGGATTAAAAATGATTTATTGATCAGTAGAAAGGACACAGAAAAACCAGTCACATGTATTGATCTATAATATTTGCTAAACTGAACCGAAACTGTAAGTAAAAAACATTTGGTTTGGTTACGGGTTTGAAAAACTGAGAATTTTAAAACCAATATTAAGCCCTGGTAAAAATCATTGATGACCAAATCCGTCCCTTCAAAGGCCATAAATTAATTCCAATCTGCGCCATTAAACACTTTCATTAGTTTCTTTTACTTAATACTTAAAACTCTTTTTCAACGAAATGAAAATTAATTTGCAAGGCACTTTGTTCACCTCCAAAAAAAAAAACACCTGAAAATTTTATGTTTGTACAATTTTTTAATAAAATTTATTTCTCTTATCCCCCCATATTGGTCGAAATTTTTTATATTTATTTAAGTTTATATTTTTTTTTTTTTGCATTTTCTCCACACCAAACTTTTATGCTGGCTGCTTGAACTGTGTCAATAGCCGCATTTATGTGTTTGGCACATGCAAAATTCAGTTTGATTAAAAATCATGTCATGCTTCAGTCAAAAAATCAACAGCAAAGATAACCAAAAAATAATAATAATTTGCATAGAGTTGTGAATGAATGAATGCTTCGAATTAGTTTCTGCCAAAAAATGGCTTGGGGTTATTTATGCTTTCGCTTGTGTGTGTGTAAATATTTGCTTTGATTTTAATGGTCAGAGTTGGCTTATATAAAGTCTTAATAAGACACGCATTTGACACATAATTTCAAGTGGCACGCGTAGACATGAGTTAAATAGGTAGAAAGTTGTCCTATTCTGAACTGATGTTTGGGATAAGCTGATTCAGCGGAAAGCAGGAAGTTTGCAGTGTTTTTTTTTTTGTGCTGATAAGCAAACGTGACTCGAACTAGACATTTTGGCCCCAGCGGCGGCTACGAGTCATTTAGTTAATAAAACGAAAGTTAGTCAAGTGTTGTGCATTTGATATTCTTACAGGGAAAGACGTTTGATTCATTAATCAATATTAGATGTTTCGTGCGAAGAAGTCATTGACCAAGGCCCTTGAGGGTGCAGCCCTAAAAGTTATATAAAACTTAATGCACTTTAAGATACAAAAGATACAAGTTCAGTTGCAAACTTTTTTTGTGAAGTGTACAACTCATTATTGTGTTGTAGGTGCGCCAGAGTGCAGCCATTTTGAGGCGTAACCACCGAGGCGTATGTGTAATCTTCACCACCCGGATGACTGACAATTTTTCTGCTATTTTGCTGCTTTTTTCACACATTAAGCCAGCGTTGCTGTCGACACACATAATTCCATGTTGTCCGGTAATTGTTCTGTAAATGCAGAAATAATTACTTTCAATGCGCCAATAAAAAGCCAAAGCCAAAGCAGCATTGGACGCCGTCAATCAGCGCATTTGCTCACGCAGCAGGAGCTTGATCAATCAAGCAGCCAGATAGGCAGGTAGGCAGGCAGGTAGGCAGTCAGGCAGCCAGGCAATCAGCGGCTTGAAAACTGAAAGCAAAGAAAAGTAGGTGACCAGCTAGCAGACAACAACGTCTGCCAACTTTCAATGCAGCCGTCACTCACACAAAATGTTCTATGGGTCCAGCGGTGCATCGGCGGTGCATCGGCCTCCTCGTCATCTCCTTCTTTCTCTTTTTTTTTTGTTGTTTTTGTTTTTGTTTCATAAACAACTTTTACTGCGTAGTGCGGTAGTCGCGGGTTCGCTGCCATTTACTTTTAGCCAAGCTTTAATTATAATTGCATTCTCCCTCTTTCAGATCGATGATGCAGCCATTCAAGTGTACAAGGATGGTGACTATGGTGCCTATTTGGATCTGGAATCATCGCTGGCCGAACAGGCGGAAGAGATCGAGGGGCTGAATGCTAGGTGAGGCGAAAAATTTCACTTTTGTAACTTACCTTGAACCCATTTCCCAACCAAAAACCAATCCACAGCAGGAAATGTCAAACCGGCTCTCTGGGTTTCTGGGGCAGTCAGGCTCCTGCCGTTCGTGGGTGGCTGTGCCAGCCAGTGTCAGCCTTTCACCAAAAAGTCCAACTTATTACACATACGCCTTTTCCATTTGCTAATAAAGTTATTTGCTCTGGCCATAAAAAAATATTAAAAAAAAAAAAATAAATAAAAAAAAACAACAAAAAAAAATGTCGCTATCTCTGGCACAGGAAACTGCCTGCCCCAATGCCTTGCCAGTTGCCTGGCACTTGGCACTCACTGCCCAGACAGACATTTGCATGCCTCGCCGTTTGTACGTGCAACTTGTTACGATTTTGTGGCTGCAACTTGCAGTTAATTTGCATTTAATCCGCGCATAAAACCACAAAAAGAAAAAATGAAAAAAAAAAACGTTGGCTCAGTCAGTTTGGAGTCAGTTGTTGTGTCTCTGCAGTTGATATATTTATTTTATTTCTGTGCATTTCTCATAAATGGCAGAAAGGGTTTACTTGTGCATAAGTAAGGCATGATTTTTATACCCTGACAGTGGAGGGAGCACTATGCCAAGGAAACGTAATACGATTTATTCTTTTTATGTAAAGTAGTAAACATTTTTTTTTTTTATTATCAGACTTGGGTTTGTCTGTGAAGGTGGACGGTGCAAATACCTGTTCTAGTTATGGTACTACTAGTTTTTTTAGGCACAACAATGGTCAGAATTCTGCAGTTATTTTGAAAGCAAAGACCCAAGAGTCCCCCTCTTGGAGAAATCAAGCTAAATTTAGTTTAACGTGTATGAGGTTTAATATGTATGGTACTTGTGCTTTAAGGCTTTTTTTTTCAATTTTTGACACGCCCATTTCCGCCCTGCTAGTTAGAAAATCTAAATTATATATCGATTTGCCAACGGAATGGTAAAGATAGAAAGAGCGGTAGTCGAGTTATAAGCAAAAAAACGCACACTTTTGTTAGTATAAGATATTTTACAGTCAAGCTTGATTAACTTTCTTGCTTGTCTTAGCAAATTAATTTCCTATTAAAGTGCCACATGGGTCCGTCGAATATGACCGACCCTGTATATCGCTAACTTACTGCAACCCTGTCATAGCTCACAACGGTCCAATTTGTGAAGATCACTTTACAAGATCACAATGATTTTTAACCTATCGAAAAGAGTTCCTTTAGTTTTGAGCTAATCAAGTAAAATAATTTATATTTGAAATGCTTTCGAAAGAATTTGGAAGAAACCTAGAGATCTTCGCAAATATCGCCTGCTACATTTAACTGAGTAATATCGGTTTTGCCGGAATATAGAAAATTATGCTGAGGTACACTGACCTATTCTCATGTCTCTAGAAGTCTTTAAGAGAGAGCAAAATTAAAAATTACAGTATTAACTGAAAAGAATTGTTGTTTGAGTGATGATGAGTGTTAAACGCTTCTTAATTCACAACAAATCTTAAAAAATCTATATAATGTAATAATATTCAGCATCTATGTGAATCTATGTAATAATTCCAAAAATTCGACTTGCTTTAAAAAGTTCTGAGAATAAAATTGGTTAAGTAAATACATTCAATTGGGTTGGGCCTTGAAATTAGAGAATATTTACATAAGTTTATCGCTAGAACATGAATATTTTTCTACCGATTCTGTAACTTTGTTCATCTTATGGAAGATTAAAGTAGGCGATGTTAACAAAATGTTTTTAAATGGTCATAAGATGATTCTGAAATCATTCTGAATCTAAATTCCTGAATTCCAAAAGGATTTTTAAAAAGTCTAAGATTATTGATGAGCTTAATCAGTGGCTTAGAAATGAGAGATTAAGGTGATTGTATGCTGGTCATTTCTTAATAATTTTGTTCAGATACTGTCAGATGTGGAACAACTTGTTTTTATTCCTAAATGTACTCATTTATGTTCAGTTATTCACTTTGTAAGGGTGCTAGACTTATAACTTGAAGGATTCTAACGAAATTAGGCTAGAATGTCGGGCTTCTCATAAGACTAATGGGTACCAAAATGTGACGAAATCGTTACAGCAGTATCCCATTCTAAGAAAAGACCTGTTTTACTCTTCCTTGGATAGCATATGGATCTGCTGTTCGGAAAAATTTTGTCAGGAATGAAACTATTTCTCTTGGAAACCTTAAAAAGATATCCCATTTGATTTTATTTTCGACTTTTCGCGCTTTCCTCTTTCTTTAAGTAGAATCGCCTATTTTAAAGTTTTGCCACGCCCCCGCCCGCCCCCTTAGGTTGAAAAATTGTCATATCTTTCACATTTGTTTACATAGAAGGGATAAATTTAGTTATTTGTATTATTTAAATATACGCAGAAGAAATGGTGAAGATCGAATGAGTGATAGTCGAGTTATAGGAAAATCAAACATTTATGATTGGCAGCACCTACTGAAACAGCGTTGGGGCAGCACTTTACAAACCTTAACACTTTGTGTGGTAAATACAATCTTGAGAAGGTTAAGAGTATGTTATAGTCGGGCTTCACAACGAATCACAAAGCCTTCCATAGTCGCTCCAAGTAATTCATCTCCTTAATGTTCGCCTGCCTTATGAAACGTGATGTCATGACCAAAGGCAGGCGCTAAAGCTCTTCTACGAAATCTTTGTAAGAAAAGAATCAACTACGCGCAGGGGCGCTGGGGTCAAGCGTATGCAAAAAAAACCCTACCACAGGGCAGTGCAGATTCAAAGTCAATGTCCCTGACTTTCACTACTGTCCCATGATCTTTCCACAAACATCATCCTGCTCCGGCCGGCTATGACTTTTATAATTATAACGTAAATGTCGCCGCGTCTGCGCAAATTGCAGGCAGTTTACGCTGAGAGAGTCGTCTCCACTAACCTGGCGCCAAGTGGAGTGTTCTGTGCTGAAGATGTCTGCCTGGTGCCTGGTCCTAGTGCCTGTTGCCTGCTGCCTACTGCCTACTCTGCCTGGCCTGGTCACTAATCATGCTTATCGCATTAGTCATGGCAACGCGCTCGCATGCAAATCATGTGCTTCAGTTCGCATCAAAATTTCGCAGCAGGCGCGCGCGCGGTGTAACCACTTGGGTCGATGGCTTTGGCGTCAATCTGCAAGAGACACAGACACAGTTAGTACCCCTCCCCTAGCCCCACCCCATACATTCACAGGTGTGGCTATACACCGCACACACACACACTCACATTTCATTATGAATTCTTAGCCCAGCTTTGAAGCCTGCTGTCCGCTGTACTATGGGCAAAAAGTCAATTCTTTTGCATATACACAGAAAAAGAAGATGCATTTGATGCTAGATATGTCCATAATATACTTTCAATTAACCAACGAAGCTGCAAATCAACCAAAGGATGATCATTTTTCATATCCTTTGTATGATTTTCAACTCCGTTGAATGATTCAAAGAATATTTAAGACATATCCAGCTCAAATGGACATGGGAAAGCTTTCAAAGTTTGGATATATGTGTACTTAATCTAAAGATTTAGACATTTTGGCCACAAATCTCGTCTTTTGGTCCACAGTGACTTGCTGCCGTGATGCTTCATAGTCCATTTTCAATTATCTGCGTCATTTGTTATTACTTTTATTATGGTCAAGCAGCGAGGGGCAACAACAGCGGGTAATCAATGTTCTTAAGTGGTCAGTGAACCAAAAGAGGTTCCCCATTGTGTTTTACTCTTAGTTTACTGTGTTGTTTGCCATTGCTAATGAAATTACATAGAAAATTAATTTCAATTTCTGTTTTTTTTTCAGTCGCAAAAATTCTCTGGTTATTCGCACCCAGCTCAGTGTACGCGTCCATGCGATTATTGGTAAGTTGAAGAAGGAAAAGACGGAACTAACACTCTCTCTCTCTCTCTCTCTGGCATATTGATTAACCTCTACCAATTTCTCCCCTCACAGAGAAACTTCTTTCCGCGGAGGGCAGTGACTTGCGACGGGCATTATTCTCACTCAAACAGGTGTTCCAGGAGGATAAGGATCTGGTGCATGCCTTTGTGGCCCTCGGCGGACTCAATTGTCTGGTGCGTGTGGGCAATTGTGCGGATCAAAACTATCAGAACTACATACTCCGTGCCCTGGGACAGGTAAGCCACACACACACACACACACACACACAACTCGCTGATCACAGGTCACAACTGATCATGTCATTTGCAGGTAATGCTCTATGTGGATGGCATGAATGGTGTAATGAAGCATGAGCCCACCATGCAATGGCTATACTCATTGATTGCCTCCAATTACCGTTCGGTGGTGAAGACAGCACTGAAGCTACTGCTGGTGTTTGTGGAATATGCAGAGTCCAATTGCTATGTACTGGTCAGTGCCATACATGCGGTGGATGCGGCTCAGGGTACCTTGCCCTGGTCCCACATCATGAGGTGAGATTGGAGAAACTTATGACTAAAGACTAGTTACAAGATTATTCCTCAACTTACAGATTGCTTAAAGACTATGATAATGCCGATGCTGAACTGGTGATATATGCCACTTCGCTTATTAATAAAACCCTGGCCGGACTCAATGATCAGGATAGTTTCTATGATGAGAGCGATCTGTTGGAGCAGCAGGGCATGGAGGCCGTCATACAGCGTTATATGTCCAAACCAGGCACTGATTTGGATTTACTCGATCAGCTGCAATTGTACGAGGCTGTGTTGAAGTGAGTGACTAAAGATTGATTGAAATTTAAAGCTAATTCTTAAATTTTATTTGCTAGATTCGAGGATGGTGAATCAGATGGTCAGCGCTTGCCTCAGAACTCTATGCGTAAGACTCAACGCTATCGTCCTGGTGCAAATACCACAGAACGTCGCAAATCACGTCGTCATAGCTCTGACAATAGTCCTGCGCCCATTACCAAGGTGCTGCCCACAGCTGTGCTACGTATGACACCCACACAGGCTACTCTAGATGAGGATAGTTCGGGATCCACCAATTCCACTGAGTTCAGTGGTGGTCTGTTCCAGGAGAAGAAACGTGAGTGGAATTTGTAAATTTCAAATAATTAAATTAAATTAAAATTAAATATCTAGATCGTAAACCCTCTTTAAATCAAGTTAGGGCGTTGAAGTTGAGAGCCTCGACTACAAAATATCCTGTCAATTGTGTCCTTCTCCCTGTTACATACTTTCGCACAACTTCATGATCCCCCTTTTCCCATTTTCAATGCGAACCAAGTATAAAAAGCTATTCAAACTGTGCACTTTTGTACAATTTATGTAAAGGTGCCCAAAGTGAGGCCGTTTGGTCTTGACTTTGATGAATCAGTCAGTCAGTTGAACTTATATTAAGCTATTAAGCTTAGCTTCTGAGTTTTTTCCAAATTTTTTAGTATTTTTGTAAGCTTTTTTAAAACAAAAGAAGATGCTAATACATATTTGGCCTGTGATTCCCATGCTTTTCCCTTTAGTGTCTCTAATATCTCAACGTTAATCTACTTTTTCTTTTAAAAACCTAATTTTCTATGTCCTTTAATAGGCAAATTCTGAAATGTAGTTTGATATAGTGTCATCAAATTTGTTTACTGCCTCCTGACATATGTTAAACTGAGCTCTAATTCTGTGTGAGCCAGTCTTGACGCACTTGCTTCGGTTTCGAACTCCAGCTGCTTCTATAATGATATATTGATCAATTTTATTTATATCGGTGATGCAAATCGGTTTTAAAACAATTCGAAACCGAACGAAACCGCAATCGTAAAGCTAATTCCAGCAAATAGACCAAACCGTAGGTATAAAAAATACTATATATTTGCTTTAAAAAACCGCAGAATTATTTGGGATGGATTATTTGAAAACTAAAATGGATAATATCAAAGAGAGATAAAACAATGGCAAAGGTTTCCCATAAAAAGTGCCTAAAAATGGTTCAACATAAGCATTTTAAGCCCCTTTAGGCTAAAACTACTTAAGATCCAGACTAGATGCATCATTTCGAAAACAGTTTTGTGTTCAGCATACAAAATTCATCTAGAATCTTCAACAGTTTTTCAGTAGACTGAAAAAAGTATCAATTGGTTGTCTTGTTTAATTCTTGTATATGTTGAAATTTCAATCGATAAAGCTTAAAATATTGAAATATATCGCTAAGCTGTTTAACGATTAGCAGCGACTAGTTCCATTCTTTAATTTCCCTTAATTTTTGTCAACTCTCTCAATTCCAGCACGCGATGGAGCTGGCGTTACACCGGGTCTACGACGTCGTCGTGAGCGTGCCGAACGTCACAAAAGTTTTCTCAAGGAGCAACAGGAGGCAGCAGCCAATGGCATATTTGCTGCGCTGGAGCAACGCGAAGGTTTGGGTAAGTAACTAACTAAGGCTTAACACGGCTTACCATTGGCTGCTAAAACTAACTTGAATTCTCTCTCCTGGCTAAATCACCAAATCCATGTGTCGTCTCTTTGTATATGTGTTCACCCGCTGATCCATGCTAACCACCACCTACATATGTACCAAAAAAAAATCAAAAAAAAACAAAAACCAAAGGTCAAATTGTAACCGCCATTCCCGCTACCATACAAAGCGGCGATAGTCCGCCGCAATCATTGCAACACGAGCTGTCGCCTTCGCCTGTCCACAACATCATCAACAACACCACCACCAGCAACAACCACAACAACAACACTAGTCCCGCCATTAACAACAACAACGACACGCCAAACAACAGCCTGCTGCTGCTCAGTCCCACCAAACAGCTGAGCGGCAGCAACAGCATCTCCATCATCAACAATAGCTTCGACAAGGCCAACAACAACAACAATCAGAATGAGTTCCTCACCAAGAAGAATCTGTTTCGGGAACGTAATGCAACTGTGATCAATGGGATTATGAAGAATATCCAACAGACGGACAGTTCGTACAAAAAGTATGAGAACGAAGCGAATCGCTTGAACAACTATTACAACCAGCTAAGTCAGTCGCCCAAGCATCAAGCGACGGCACACTCGCAGGAGGTTCTAAGTCCAAAGAAGACTCTAAATGGAGCTGGTTTTGAGTTTGCCGGTGTGCCGGCAGCTAGTTCCACACCCGAGAAGTGTGAGGTGTTGCCCGAGCCAGAACCCTTGAGTCCCATACGTAAGCCTGCCGCTGCGGCACCACCACCGCCTCCGCCTCCGCCGCCACCGCCACCACCAGGCTGGTGGAATGCTCCCATTTACCCCATTGCAGCTCCAAATCTAACCAGTACTAACACCAGCGAACAGCAAGGTAGGTGTTGCATATTTTGTGTTGCCTACTTTAAGGAGTTGCTCGAGTTTAGATGTGCCCGACCAAAACTATTGCCTACTTTTGTGAGCTAACCGAAAATACTTACAGATGTGGAAAGCGAGGACAAACAGTTGCTGCTGCAACTCAAGCGGGATCATACCGTCAAGGATTTGACACAAAAACTGAGCAATCTACCCACCAGTCCCACACAACAGGAAGCAGGAAATCGAGCAATTGTCGGTGATATGTCCGGTTTGATATCGAAAGCCAAAGAGGGCCTGGCCAAGAGCAAGAGCAAAGGGGAAATATCACGGTGAGCAAAACTTTGTCCATTTCCATCGATTTGATCATTTATTGAGACACATTCACAACTTTCAAAATTTAAGCATATTTGGGTGCATATTTCTCATAGGTGGCAATGTAAGCCTTCTTGGCCGCATCCTGCGACATGCCCTTGTGCTTGCCCCAGGCACTCCACTTGGCCTTGCCCTTCAAGTCCAATGTACCGGGCTCGGCGGTGTTGTTATCACCAACGGTAGCCTGTTTGTACAGACCATAGAATTCCAAGAACTCATCATTGGTTGGGGTCTTGGTGAAGGTCTTGGCTTTCTGGGCGGCGGTGGCGAACTGCAAGGCAAAAGTATTCCTTAAGCAAAGGCTCTGGTGCTGATTAGTGGTATTCCAGTGCTACTTACATCCATGTTGTGCTTTGGTGGCTTCAGTTGCTAGTGAATGGCAAATCCTCACCACGTTTGGGTTTATATACAGACCCAGCGCGACTACTGATACAGTTTTATGACAAAGCCCCGTTTAGATATCGATATTGATAAGCTTGCAAGTTAGTCACGCCTGCCCAATATAATATAAAGCAGCCATATAATGTACGTATCAAAGGTTCCTAAGCCAAAAACCCGCCATTAACTGACCAGCTGACGTAACTATCACCAAGTGTCTTTTTCACAAGACTCTTCAGTTTATTAGATTATTGAAAAGCTTAACCATAAAGAGGCTCGTATTTCTGGAACAATACAATGTAAGCAGCCTTGGCAGCATCTGTGGACATGCCCTTGCGGCTCAGCCAGGCATCGTATTTGGCTGCACCCTCGGCATCGGCGGGCCGCTCGATATTCACATCACCGGAGTGCACCTGCTTGTATAGTCCATAGAATTCCAGGTACACGTCAGCTGGTGGTTTAGTGCTGAAGGCCTTGGACTTTTCACAGATTGTCTCGAACTGCAAACACGAAAGTGTAAAGAACAGCAGTAAATTTTCTAGTTTCTTTTTTTTCTTTTATGATTCCCCGCCCTGACTTACATCCATTTTGTTGCGAATTTACTTCTTGACTATAATTCCCCCTCAAACAATGTCTGCCTTTTATATAGAGGCGTGGAAGCCTCTTGAGGCAATATAACTAAATCTTATCATTGATTTTGCTAAAGGTGTGACACAGTACATAGGCTAAGCTGCGGGGGATGGCGCTACTATTAAAATTTATAGACAACTATTTTATGGCCATTTTATGTATCTTTGTGGCCTTCTGCTGCTTACTTTTATGAGCTTTTTCCAGAGGGGTACATTGATTGTTGCACACAAGAAACTTACTTGTCCGAGAATTGACAAATAAAATGTCAAAATTTTATATGTGGACTTTGCGTATTGCTATCTTTTAGCCAAATAATCTTCAATAAATCAGTAAATCAGGGCCACAAATTTGAGTTTGGGTGATGATGTCATTAGCATATCGTAGTAGAAAACGGAGCGCCAAAGGCTAGAATAGCTGTGATTCATAACAAAGAAGCAAAGGGAAATAAATTAAGAAAATGGAAAACACTTATCCAATATCTTCTTTAATACTATATTCTTGAATACAGCTACAGATTCCTTTTGTATTCCACATACTAAATGTAGAAAAAACACAAAAAAAATCAGTATTAAAGTGCCACGATGAGGCTAATAAGGTTACTCTAATGGTTACCCATACGCCCCGTAAGATACATCGAAATCTCAACAATGAAATTTTTGAACAAAAATATAAATCGAATATTATGCGTCTAGTAAAAGGCTGCACTATCCGTACTCTTATTTACCACTCTTGAACCCCAGAAGCTGAAAATCATGGTGCCAATTCTCAAAAAAAAAAAGGTTGCGATTTGGTAGCTTTGATCAGTTTTTCAAACAATTTATACAATATATTTAGAACTTTTAGTCTAGTTTTATAACTCTGAGCTTAGTTCTCGACCTTTATGAAAAACATTTCACTTCAAAGTTCTGAGAGTACATTGAGTCATCCAGCCGTTACTCTACCTCCTTTATTCCTTGCAAAAACTATAGTTTGAATTAGAGTTACCTTAAATCCACGCCAACTACCAAGAATATGAAGGCAACATTGCGTATAAGTAATATCCAAATCACTGCCTATAGTATATAAGTTTCTCAACTTAAATATATACTGCTAAATATACTTCATTAGCTTACGAATCAGTAAAGTAAAGCTCTAAAGTAAATATGGGAAAACAAAGGCTGTTGAATTATACACAAGGATAACGTAGGATGTCTGTACAGTACTGCTCCTCCAGGTCCACTCATTAGCAGACTTTTTGGCTGTCACCCTCCAAGACGTTTTACAATTTTTATACCCTAAAATTTTGGACAGAAGTTTGCAACGCATAGAAATATTCATTTCCGACCACATAAACTATATACATATATGCTTGATCAGGGTGACGAGCTGAGTCGATTGAGCTGTTTCTACGCGAACTACTCTCTCAGTTTTTAAGCTATCGAGCTGAAATTTTGCACAGAGTCTTCTTTTTGCTGCACACTACTTATATGTGGGCACCGACTCGATCGGATGACTATATCTCATAGCTCCCATAGGAACAATCGGTTGGAAAACTAGTTTTAGTAAGAAAAACTTTTTTCTTTTCAATGGAAACGTCTTTAAACTTTGTAATCGTAGGTTTTCTATGTTTTATTAAAATTCTACCAAGTATTATTAAAATCGGACAACTATATGGTATAGCTGCCATACGAAAGATAGGTCTGAAAAACAGTCTTAATTAGAAAAACTTTTTGGTTTTTAATGGTAGCATCCTGCAATGTTGTATTTGTTAGTTTCACATGATTTCACATAATTTTACAAATTTTTTGCCAAATCGGAAGACTATATCATATAGCTCCCATACGAAGGATCGGTCGGAAAATGGGAAAAAGAGTATTTTTTGAAAATATTTAAGCGAGCACTTGCAAAGGTAAAAAAAACTTCGGCACTGACGAAGTTTGCTAAGCTTTCTAGTTTCTTTTAAATCAGGATTAATACTAGAAACGCTACATCCATCAGATCGTTGAAGTAGCAAAGTCCTGAGACAGCTGATAGCCTTGCAATGTGTTATTCTCTATTAAATGCAGACGGCAACCGCAACTCTAAAAGGCCATAGATGTCGAATGAAAGCGAATAAATGTAGATTGTTGTTGTAGAGCCCTTTTCTTAGGTTTTTAATTCTGTTATTTTGACAGATTTTGTCCAATTAGTTGAACAGTAGAAAAGCTATTTAGAAGTTTCAATGACACGGCCGGATGTCAGTGGAAGAGATGAAAAATATTTTAACATTTTGCATTATTGTTCAAAAAACTTGTCACAATTTTTGCATTTTTAATGCTTTTTCAGTTTGTGGGTACTTCTATTGGTGGTACTTCTATCACCGCGCCAGAAACAGCCAATCACAAATTGAACTAACAAGATTTATTCAAAATTAAAGCACGATTCTGTTATGAATCTGGAACAACCTCTCCATTATTCATCCAGCAGTACCTATACCGGACACCATGTAATCATTTACAATTCACTCACTCGATTGATTAGCGCCCCCCGGCTATCAAAATCGAAAGACACTCACTCAAGTGGCTATTCAAGTCGCGTGTGTTTCTATAAATGAGATAGTGAGACAGTGATTAAAGTCCAAAGACCTGCTGCAAGGGTGTATACAATTCGGTTTAGCTACCCTTTTGTTAGCTTTCCTCCTCCTCTTCCTCTTACCTTTCTATAGAAAGTCTTTTGCCGCCCATTCTTTTTTTGTTCTCTTATCACTTATCTTGCTGCTAGGTAAGTAAGACGTCCTGATAAGGCCAATCTTTCGATGGGGCAAGACTGTTATTTAACCATTTCAACAATTATGATTATGATTGCCATAAAATCAGTATCAATCGATGGTTTATCGTTCTCTTTGGTAGCTCATCGAGCGTTGATCAGGAACTGAAAAAGTCTGAACCGAAAAAATCGGAAAATGAACTACACTGGGAGGAATTGGTAAGGAATATGACACGACCGCTAAATTTGTGCGATTTGGATTTCACCGATTTGCATGATGATGATGAGAAGGATGTATTGGCACCACGTGGCCTAGGTGTGGGTATACCACCACCACCACCGCCGCTAGGTGGCGGTATGGTGCCACCACCAATGATGCCACCACCAGGACTCGCCCCACCGCCCATGTATAGCTATGGCGGTGGCAGTCTGACAAACAGTGTGAACAGTTCGCTGAATGGTTCGGTGAATGGCGAATTGGCCAATGGCACGAATACCATTAAGAAAAATAAAAAGACGGTAGGTATTCAAGTCATTTGTGCCTTCACTTTTAATAACCATTTTAACCACAGGTCAAGCTCTTCTGGAAAGAAGTGCGGGAGGACATGATACCTCAGGTGGTGGGCAAAACCATTTGGGATGAGCTACCCAATGCCAATGTGGACACACAAAAGCTCGAGCATCTCTTTGAGTCGCGGGCCAAGGACTTGATGACCAAGGTAAGTGAAATCCTTATCAATAATCAAACCCCCAAGCAAATCTAATCCGGCCAAAGGTTCTCGAAATTCAAGTGTGAATAATATTGAAAACTAGTCTTATGATAAATGTTGCGAATGATTTTTGTATTCTCTTCCCATTTTTTAATTGCGGATAAATCTACCTACATAAATGTTGTGCTAAAATCTTGCCAAATATTGCTCAAAAATGTTTTTAAAAAAAATGTTTCCAAATGATTTTTAGGAGGTGAGTGAATTGAAATGAAATGTTTTTACTCTCTTTGTCTGTCTCTCTCTCTCTCGCTCTCTCTGTGTCTATATACCTCTCTCTGCTGTCTGTCTTTATTTTACTATTTTGTGTTCTGGTGTTGGTTTATTATCCATGTTTCTTCAAAAACACAACACACACACGCACACACATGCAGACACAAATATCCATATAACACTTGACCACCCCCCCACACCCCACACACAGTACAGTCTGTACTTTGCCCCTCCCCCTTTATGTGTTCCTCCCCCGGTTTATACCCATTTATGGTATGGTCATTTCTTACTCACACTCTTTCTTTCACACACATATTACAGAAACAACAAGAGCTTAACAAAAGCAAAGAGATCATTGTGCTGGATCATAAGCGTTCCAATGCCATTAATATCGCCATTACCAAGCTGCCACCGCCTCGAGCCATTAAGGCGGCTATTTTGAAAATGGATGCAACTGTTGTGACACGCGAGGGCATTGATAAGCTATTGAATATGCTGCCCACCGATGAGGAGCGTGGCAAAATCCAGGAGGCTCTCATGTCCAATCCCGAGCTACCTTTGGGCAGTGCTGAGCAGTTTTTGTTGACTTTGGCCTCCATATCGGAGCTGGGTGCACGTCTAAGGCTGTGGGCTTTCCGTCTGGACTTTGACAATAGCGAGGTGAGTGGGTGATCCCGAAAGTAGGACTTCTGTTTTGGCAAAGCTAAGAGTTAATAAGCTTAAGCTTAGTACTTTTTGGTATACGGTCCAAAGGATGTTGCTTTTTGGTATACTTTGGTTGATTTTCAGCTCTATTGGATGATTATTTTATAATATTTAAGACATAACCAGTCCAAATGGATACGGGAAATCATACATTGGATATTTTGTTGACCCTTGCAGAGGGCATATTGACATTGTACATAGGAGGATAGAAGGAAGCATTTGCGACCACTTAAAGTATATATACTCTGGAGCAGCCTGACGAGCTGAGTGGATATAGCCATGTCCGTTCGTCTGTTTCTATGCTATCTCCTGCGTCAGTTTTAAAGCTATCGCGTCCAAACTTTGCACGAAGTCTTCTGGTAAAAATACGATGCACATTTGTCGGAACCGGTCGGATCGAATGACTATAACATATAGCTGCCATGGGAACGATAGGTCGAAAAACAAGTTCTAGTGGGAAAAACTTTTTTGTTTTAAATGCAAACGTCTCCAAACTGCGTATTTACTAGTTTTTAATGCTTCTCCATAATTCAACCAAATTTGGTTGAAATCGGACATCTATATAGTATAGCTGCCATAGAAAATTAAGGTTAGAAAAACAGTCTTAGTGAGAAAAACTTTTTTGTTTTCAATGTAAACCTCTTTAAAATTGACATATATTTATTTTATAAGCTTTTACACAATTCTTTAAAGTTTTGTCAAAATCGGATGACCATAGATTATAGCTGCCATATGAATGATCGGTCGAAAAACTAGTTCTAGTGAGAAAAACTTTTTTGTTTTCAAAGAAAATGCCTTCCAACTTTGTAGTTCTTAGTTTGCTATGCTTTGCCATAATTCCACTAAGTTTGGTGGAAATCAGACATCTATATAGTATAGCTGTAGTACAAAAGAAGAGTCAAAAAAGTAGTCTTAGTGATAAAAACTTGATTTTTTTTCAGTGCAAAAATTTTTCAAATTAGTTAAAAAAACGTGCTGCAAGGGTACACAAACTTCGGCCGAGCCGAAGTTAACTCTCCTCTATTTTTAATCTTCTCTGTGTACACAGAGTTGCAAAAAAGGATATTAAAAAGCATCCGTTTGAAATAGAAATTTTTTCAAAACCATTTTTGCATTTAAAATCATTTAATGAAGCTGAAAATCATTCAAAGGATATGAAAAATTAATATTTTATGGCCAAAAAAAAAAGAATAATAAAAAATATCCATTGTATATTGATCTTTTTGGACCAATTCTGAGATTCTTAAACTAAAAAAGAACCGAAATTTATCTAATACTACTCCCCCTTTTCCATTTTGCAGAAAGAAATCGCTGAACCTCTGATGGATCTCAAACAAGGCATTGAGATTTTACGTCAGAATCGCACCTTCCGCTGCATACTCTCCACCCTGTTGTCTGTGGGCATTTTTCTGAATGGCTCACCCGTTAAAGGTTTCCAAATTGAATATCTGGCCAAGGTGCCGGAGGTCAAGGATACCGTACACAAGCATTCACTGTTGCATCATCTGTGTCACATGGTCATGGAGACGTGTAGCGATACAAGCGATTTGTATTCCGAAATTGGACCCATTACACGTGCCTCCAAGGCGGACTTTACCGATTTGGCACACAATCTCAATCAATTGGAGTCGGAGTGCAAGGCCTCGTGGGATCGTTTGAAGCTGATAGCTAAACATGATTGTCCGCCGCCATTGAAACAGAAACTGGTGGATTTCCTAGCGGATTGTGCGGAGCGTATTATAATACTACAAATAGTGCATCGTCGGGTGATGAATAGATATAGAAAATTTCTGCTTTGGTTGGGCATGCCACAGCACAGTGTGGCCGAGTCGCGACCCAATGAGTTTTGTCGTACGCTGTCGGAGTTTGCGCTGGAGTATCGTACCACCAGGGAGCGAGTACAGCAGCAGCTGGAGAAGAAGGCCAATCATAGGGAGCGGAATAAGACACGTGGCAAGCTGATTATAGATCTGGCCAAGTTCAAAACCAAAGAGGATGTGGCGGATGCAGAGTTGAAGTGGGTTGTAAAATTTTGAAATAAATTTGTATGAATTTAAAATATTTTTTCGTTTTTTTCAGGCAACTCTTGGGCACACCCCATGCCGATCAGGCCGATGGCACCTTAACCTGGCGACGACGTCGCGCCGAACAGCTACGCTCGCCCATAGCACGTCACAGCGAGGAACAGTTTACCGATGGCGATGATGAGATTCTAGAATCTTTGGTAAAAACTGCCACCAAGGCACCCGGTACACGTACCACACCCCGCGAACGGAAACGAACACGTCATGCGGATCGCAAATCATGTAAGTTTGGCCAAATTTTAGCTGTTTAAGTTTACAAATTTTGGGTTTATCTTTTTGACATACACACAAACACACACATACACACACAGCGCGTTATTACCTACACACACACCAGCACACCAGCGACTACAATTGAGTCTACAAATGAAATCACACAAAATTCCAAATTTACAAAAAAAAAGCTTTGGCCTAATAATTTTTTTCCCGGCACTGTTGCCATTTATGAATTGGGTCTTAATTTGTTTTGTGTTTTCTTACCATTAACGCACCTATCCAACAAATTGAAACAATTCTGAAGTGAAGCGCAGCCGCACGCGTGAAGGATTCACAATAGAAAGAGCACCATCGCCTTAGTAATCGTTGCCTGGTCCTGGCCCACAAAGCGGTTACTAAACACATTATAAAGAACAGCCAACTGTTTTTTAGGTCTTACCCTTTTTTTGGTTAGTTTTAAAATATAATTTTATTGTTTTGAATTTTGTTTATGTGGTTTTGAAATTACACTGTGCAACCAGAACCAGTTTGTGGCCATTAGCCTTGAGAAGTGATAAGAAAAGAATCACACAACAAACTGGATTTTGTTGCATTGAATTGTTGAGTTTTTTGTTTGTTATACCCTTGCGAAGGGGTATTATTATATAAGATATATTCATTTTCGACCCCATTTACCTTATATATTCTTGATCAGGGCGACGAGCTGAGTCGATTGAGCTTTGTCCGTCCGTTTTTGCGTCTGTCTGTCTGTTTCTACGCGAACTAGTCTCTCAGTTTTGAAGCTATCAAGCTGAACTTTTGCTGCACACTACTAATATGTCGGAACCGACCGAATCGGATGACTATATCTCATAGCTGCAATCGGTCGATCGAACAATCGGTCGGAAAACTAGTTTTAGTATGAAAAACTTTTTTCTTTTCAATGGAAACGTCTTCAAACTTTGTATTCATAGGTTGTCTATGCTTTTTTATTATTTTGACAAGTTTGTTAAAAATCGGACAACTATATGGTATAGCTGTCATACAAAAGAGAGGTGTGAAAAACAGTCTTATTTGGAAAAACTTTTTTGTTTTAAATGGTAGCATTCTGAAATTTTGCACTTGCTTGTTTCACAAGCTTTCATCTAATGCTACAAATTTTTGTCCACATCGGATGACTATATTATTATAGCTCCCATATAAACCGATCGGTTGGAAATGGGGAAAAAATTATTTTTGAATATATTTATAAAAACTTCGTCACAGACGAAGTTAGCTTAGCTTTCTGTTTTGTTTTGTTTTTTTGTGTACTATTATACAAATTCGTTCGGCTTGTTTGGCTGCCCCAAAGTTTACTCTTATTTGTGCATAAAATTTCTGAGGCATGTTTTAACAGTTTTAATAAATTTTCAAAAGCATGAGACACACACACACACACACAACTAACCACCCAGCAGCTTGCCGCCACACTGATCCTTAAGCATTTAAGGCCTACCCCAAATAAAATGATTCATCACACTTAACCATTACAGTGCGTCGCACCCTGAAGAACGGTCTAACCGATGAGGAGAAACAACATGTGGCTGCCTTAATACAAACCTATTAGATATTAGATACCCAATATTATCCCCAAGTGAAGTCACAAGTCGGGCTATGCGCGCACAGACTGAAATTGGCGATCTCACACGAGCAGGAAGTGTACCCCTCAACCCCCCCAAACCTTAATAAAAATAAAAATAAAATCAAAACAAATCGTAAACGACAAGTGCGCATTCAACGAAAATGTCCTTAAATAAAAACAACATTTGATTTTAAGTTTTTTTTTCTGTTATACAAAAAAAAACCTATATGATATTTTTTTTTTCGTTTTTACTTCAGCCTAAGTATTATAAATTAAACATAAAAGTGTATTTTTAATATTAGAATTTCAATGCATGTCCTTTCAAATTAATTTGTACCAAAATGCCACTTAAACTAAATAAATAAATAAACCAATATTTATTATACAATTAAAAAAACGCGCGCGTTTTGCTAGCGATTTCCAAAAGTGTAGCCTACTTTTGTGCGGCCTAAAAACCACTTGTACAGGGCTGCTGCACAAAATCCAGACAAAAACCTCGATTGTCTATATCATTGGGAGCCTCGACGCCATCTGTATGAAAATACAAGCGAAAAGGACGAACGCTGGCTACGGGTAGACAAATGGGAATAATTAACAAAAATCTTTGTTTTTTTTTCCCCCAACACTTACACTGCACCGTTTTGGCCAACATGCCAGCCTCTGTACTAAAAGTGCCACCACACACACGATCCTCACAGCCCGGCAACGGTGGTATACGATCCGCCGAACGTATACAGCCTATCAGCAGCCAATCGCTTACACAACCACTGACCGTGGGCCCAGCCAGGCCACCTACACCACCCACTATGGTGGGCACTGGATTATTGGAATTACCGGTGATGGTGAACGCTCTGGAACGATTGTTATCCAAATCGGGACACGCATTGTACTGTATGCCACAGAAATTACGCTCATTTCGTATGCAAATGCTGTAATCCTGATTGGAAAGCTGTCGCCCGTTCACCGTGTTATAGTTGTAGCTACGAACGCGTCCACTGATGGCCGTATAATACTGCAGACAGCCCTGATCTGCACGACTAATGCTGCCGCAATGGATTTGCGTAACACGTATGCGCCACAGGCGGGGAAAACTGGCACTTGTGATGAGGGATAAAATGATTTGAGAACTTTGACCCTGACCCGCATCCACGTACACTGCAACGATACAAAGGGAATGTGTATAGTAGTATGTTAAAGTGGCTGGATGACATTTATAGCTCTGCGAAGTTAAAACATACAACTTTACCATAATGTCACAGAGAGTCACAACTACTTCTAACGTCATCTGAGTGTAAAAATCGATGGCGCACTCCTCTCCCATTGCAAATGAAACTGTGAAAGCGAACATGGCGCTATTCTCTCAAATGTGCTTTCTTTACTTTACTCCATTCGCCTAAAAACACTAAACTGAGTACGAATTTAGCTTGATTTCAAAATCGAAATTCTTGAAAATTTAAGAACTAATATATCTGTTTTTAAGAGCTTTCCTACTTAAATAATTCCCTTTGCTTTTTTCTGGGTATACCAAGTTCTGTACTATTTCTAGGATATACATTAATCATATCCTTTGGATAATTTTCAGCTCAGTTGGACAATTAAACGAATATTTAAGATATATCCAGTCGAAGTGGATATGGGAAAATATTCAATGAATATTTTTAAATGTTCTTTTTTTTCTGTGTAGTTGAAAGCTAAAATTGTGGACTTTCTGACTTTCATCTATCATTTTTACTACTGTTTTAAGCGATTTAATGATTCGTCAGCAATATTAAATCGGTTTAAAACATTCAAAATGCTCCGCAAGCTTAAATCGCGAACTTTATGACTCTCACTTATCATTAAACCCTTGCAGGGGGTATCTTGAAATTGTCTAGATGTTTGTAACGCACAGAAAGAAGCATTTCCGGCCACATAAAGGATATATATTCTTGATCAGCATGACGAGCCGAGTCGATATAGCCATGTCCCTCTGTCCGTTCGTCCGTCTGGCCGTCTGTCCGTCTGACCGTCTGTCCGAATGTCCGTCCGTCTGTTTCTATTCTATCTCCTCCGTCAGTTTTATAGCTATCGTGACCAAACTTTTCACAAAGTCTCTTGGTACAAATATGCTGCACATTTGTAGGAACCGGCCGGATCGAATGACTACAACATATAGCTGCCATAGGAACGATCGGTCGAAAAACTAGTTCTAGTGGGAAAAACTTTTTTGTTTTAAATGCAAACGTCTCCAAACTCCGTATTTGCTAGTTATTATTGCTTCTTCATAATTCTGACAAATTTGGTCGAAATCGGACATCTATATAGAATAGCTGCCATAGAAAAGTAAGGTTAAAAAATAGTCTTAATAAGAAAAACTTTTTAGTTTTCAATTTAAACCTCTTTAAAATTGGCGTATATTTATTTAATAAGCTTTTATACAATTTTTTAAAGTTTTGTCAAAATCGGATGACTATAGCTTGTTGCTGCCATATGAATGATCGGTCGAGAAACTAGTTTTAGTGAGAAAAACTTTTTTGTTTTCTAAGAAAACGCCTCCAAACTTTGTATTTCTTAGTTTGCTATACTTTTCCATGATTCCACTAAGTTTGATCGAAATCGGACATCTATATAGTATAGCTGTCATACAAAAGTAGAGTCAAAAAAGTAGTCTTATTGAAACTCTTATTGGTATGCCCTGCAAATTAGTTTAAAAAAAACGTGCTGCAATGGTATACAAACATCGGCCGTGCCGAAGCTAGCTTTCCTCTATTTTTTTTCTTATGCTTTAAGAAATTTAATGATTCGTCAGTAACAGTAAATCGGTTTAAGACATTCAATATGCTCCGGTATTTTTTCTGTCATTGGTCTTGGTATTTTTAAGTCATTCATCAAGTCAATCATTGTTCATTGTGTTGTGTTTTTGAAAACTTTTTATCTTCTTTCGGAAAAATGCAACTTTCGTTTTGTGTTCCTTGTCAAAACGAAAGTTTTATAAAGTTCAAAACTTACTGTGATCGCCCGTGGAACTGCCACAAATGGTGGGCGTGGGACTGCCACCAGAAACAAGCAGCTGATCCTGATTGCACAAATGATTCGCCGCCTCCGGTGGCGCTATGGAAAACATATCAAAGTCCAAGCGCAACTGACAGATATCGGGATGAAGCTTTTGTACGGTAACCTGACAGCTGCCCGTGCCATCAAACACATCCGGATGATTGGGATTAACAAAATAGGTGGAGTTCTCACGTATAATGCCGCCGCAGGTCTGCAGAACTAAATAACTAATATAGAAAAACTATCCGCATTTCCGAGATGTCAGCCAAACAATCAACTTACATATGCAACACACACCATAGCCACCGCTACAGGGACCAGCCGGTATGCCATTTCTCAACAAACAATCCTTGCTGGGCATACAATTGCCCTGCTCTCCCGACGGTGCTGAACAGCTGCCCGGTCCTATGGGTACCAGGGCAAAAAAGGGTAAAACTGTGCGTACAAAAATGAAGGGGGATAAGTGAAAGTGGCTGGCTTAATAAGGGCGCACCATCACAACATACACTTGGATTCGCGTAACCGTGGTGCAGGCGTCAGCCATTTGCTGTTAAAGAAGAAGTCGCGCCAACTGTTTGTGTGCGTATTCGTTTGCGTTGGCACTTTACTAACGGCCAGGACACTTAACCAAAAGATCACTCCACACTGCAGTCTCAATTTGCTGGCTTTCCACATCTCTTTTTGCGTGCGCCTTACTCCCCGGCTGTCTCGGTAATGGCAGGCAGCCGCCATCAGAGGCCACAATTTATTTAACATGGTGTGACAAAAAGTTTAATGACCGCAATTTGTTGTTAAAAAAAAAAAAAACAAAACAGAAAACTGTAAATTTAGCTGAATATTAATTACAACAACAAAACGCAGTTGCAGACTGAACATGCCACAATTAGATGCGCCACAATTAGCATGCGTTGCCACAAACATTTTCATGTTGCGACAATTTTTTTATTTTTACTTCCTGTTGCGAATTTTGTTTTTCCACACCTTCCACTCGATTGCGATTAAAACGACAAAAAAATGTTGGGCAAGGCCTGCGAAGAAAATTTTACAAGCGTGAAAGTGCACACAAACACATGGGCCCACTTTGTGTGAAAACCTAACCGAAATAATAACAAAACTATATAAACAAATTTGACGTCATTGCTTCATATGACTAATTTGATTACACAAATGTAACAAATTGGGTCAATGTTAGACGAAAAGTGCTTTATTTAATTCAATTTAATGCCACAAACTTAAATCACTGGAGCTAAGTAAGGGGATTAGCTGAGATTTTGTGCACGGGACAGTACTGACCTTCGCAACGAATTTGGCAAGCAAAAAAAAAAGGCTGATAAGGGTGGAGTTTTATGGGCATGGCTTTGGGCATGGTATATGGCCAGATTTATGTGGCTTCCCATCCAAGGCTTTTGGTTTTATGGAACCTTCAACTCTACCAAAAAAAACGGGAAGGCAACTTCCTGTCTTCCAACATTCCATCCTTTTATCAAAGTACTTGGTTTTCATACCCTATACCAAAAGCACCATGAGCACAATTGTTGCTGTAAAGCGCTTTTACCACATTTCTATTTCTCTTTCTTGCGATTGTTGTTGTTGTTTGACAAATGATTTTGGTCCAGGTTTATGATTCATACTCTGCCATAAGCATTGTGTAAGCATTTCTACTCTTAAGCCATTAAAAATTGTATTTTAAGTTGAAAAGAATTCCCCTTCAATACGCCAGAAACCAGAAACAATATGGTAGCAAAGTTATACCTTGGCAGAAATATAGAACGAATCTTACTAAAAGAGACATTTAACACACACCAAACACACCAAACAGCTGAATCTGATTATGCTTAACAGCTAGATCAGCACCAAGTTGGGCTTTAAGATAAAGTATTAACTGGACAGTAGATATAACCTGTTCCTCCTTCACCATCTTCAGAACCCTACTGAAGCAAAGTCCCAAGGAACCTTTAGAGAGCAACTTTCCACTTAAAAGAGTGGCTTTCAATAACCTCCTGGGAAAACTAACAGATGATTAAGACAAGCTAAGGCAATAGTATATCATGACCATAAAAGGGTCTTAAGGTTGTCTGTCCGTCCTTCAGTCTGTCTGTCTGTGTGTTTCTACGCGAGCTAGTCTCTCAGTTTTAATGCTATCGAGCTGGAATTATGCACAGAGTATTCTTTTTGCTGCACACTACTAATATGTCGGAACCGACCGGATCGGATGACTATATCTCATAGCTCCCATAGGAACAATTGGTCGGAAAACTAGTTCTAGTGAGAAAAACTTTTTTATTTTCAATGGAAACGTCTCCAAACTTTGTATTCATAGGTTTTCTATGCTTTTTTATAATTCTTACAAGTTTGATAAAAATCGGACAACTATATGGTATAGCTGCCATACAAAAGATAGGTCTGAGAAACAGTCTTAGTTAGAAAAACTTTTTTGTTTTTAATGGTAGCATTCTGTAACTTTGTATTCGTTTGTTTCACATACTTTCACATAATTTAACAAATTTTTGGTCAAATCGGTTAACCATATCATATAGCTCCCATACGAATGATCGGTCGGAAAATGGGAAAAAGAGTTTTTTTTTGAAAATATTTAAGCGAGCACTTGCAAGGGTATAAAAACTTCGGCATAGACGAAGTTAGCTTAGCTTTCTCGTTTTTGATAATAGTTCTTTTCCGAAACTAAAATTTAGTCTTGGCCTTAGTTGAGTCAAATTTCAATCCGGTTTTAAATATTTGCGCTTTATGCAGCATTTTCCAGTATTCTGACTTAAAAACTTGGTGTTGCAGTCAAGGTCTGCTGTTGATACGAACGGAAAATGCTTGTAAAAGGCCATCTTAGGTTATTAGTTTTATAATTGTGGCTTAGAAAGGTGGCTTAACTCATTCAACCGCTCAACTCTCTAAGGGCCGATTCTTCTAGATAGCATATTTTATAGATATTATATATTATATTAGTATATTCTGGAATTATATTATCACATAGCAAATCTCCAAAGACTTCCAATTTCGTTATGGTAATACAAGATGCATAGAATTTTATTTACTTTTCACCAAACTTCCATTAAAATACAACAAAAAAAAATTTACAAAATTTGGATCTTACGCCGTTGCCTCCCTGTTGCATTCAAGGCCCCCACTGGCTTCTACTTCACATTGATCCACACAGAATTTGCCCGATTTGATGTCACAAACTGTATTTGGAGGACAGTTAACCACACTTGCGTCCCGAGTTTGGCCATGGCACATGGTGAAAGTGGTGCGACTTGTGCAAATAAACATGGATGAACCATCGCAGGTCTTGCACTTGCCAGAGGATGGTGTTGATGAACAGGCTGGATCATAGACGCCCTCATCCATGCAGCCCACAGCCAGGTCAGTGCAGACTTTGCCATCACCGCAATACAATGTGGCATCGTTTGAAGGAACATTTTCCAAGCAGACCTTGAAATGGGTTTCATTTACGCAGGCCATCTTATTGCTGGGCATGCAGACATTGCACTGGTCTGACTGAATAAGGACCACAAAGGAGCTAAGGGCCAGGATCAGGCACTAAACAGAAAAGTAGATGTTGTAAAATGAAACACTTGAGAGAATTCGAGAAAACTTACCAAATTTCGGAGCAGCTGGGATTGTTGCATTTTGGTTTTTTTTTTACTCTTTGACTGTCTGTGGCTGAATACTGATCAGAACTCACATGTGCCCACTTTTATATGGCAGGACTGAGTGATGGTGATGGTGAATATTTTGGGACAAAACAAGAGATAACTTGGTCTTTTTTATGCTGGGCTTAGAAGTGTAAATATATGTACCGACTACCGTGCTGCGCTAGAGATTAGCTTAAGCGGAATCCCATGGATTTTATGGAGGCGACGGCATTGGGAGATAAGTTGATGTCTTTTGGCCCTATCATAAAGATAATGTTTGGGTTTATAAGGCGGGGCAGAGAGCCATACTCATTTCAATTGAAGCACAGAGATGGAGGTGACCAAATTCCAATTGAGGCTAGTGGCTCTGCTGGGTATCTTGCTGGCACCAGCAGCCGTCGACGCCACTTGTGGTCAGTGTAATCAGGCGCACGCCTGCACTGGCGAAACCACGTTTCAGGTTTGTTTCAATGGTAAGTCAGATGAGTGAATTGAATGAATGTCTACTGGAGGAATGATTAAACCAACAGGCATACGCGATAACACCACACTTACCTGTCCCGAGGAGACACCTATTTGCACCAGCTACGGCGTCGTCTGCATGGTGGATAATGAAATGGTGCAACGTGGTTGTGGTGATGTGTCCAAATGTGCTACCTGTGGCCCCAACGATGTGTATGCCTGCACTTCGTTGAACACTTTTGGCAGGTGCAGCGATGGCGAGGTAACTTCGGGCCGAACAACCTGTGCCAACAATCATGTGTGCAGCATTAGTGGAGCCGCTGTGGGAGATCCTTGTGTATCACGTTGCCAAGCAGATGATACGGATATTTGTGATCGTGTTGAAGAGAATCCGAGTATCACGCCCACACCCAGTGATTCGGATAGCACCTCAGAGAGCACCACACCGAATACTGAAACAGACAGCACTACTCTAACACCTGAATTGGATTTGTATGCCTTCTGTCTAAATGAAGGCATCACTGGCCGTTTTGTCATACCCGATGATACCGCATGTACTAGGTAGGACTTTCTCATAACCGTTCTATCCCTCTTACAACATATCATTGATCTTTCAGTTACATTTTTTGCCTCTACCGAGGTGGCGATTGGCTGGGCCTTATCTATGATTGTCCTGCAGCGAAACCCTATTTCAACGGTAATGAGAATGTTTGTGGCACCCAGGCACCAACTGGAGTGGGTTGCACCGTTTAGATCAACAGTTTATACATATTTCTCATCTTTAAGATTTGGTAATAAATATAATCTTTTTAAATTTAAACATATAGAAAGAGGAAAGGACTGTATTATTATAGCAACTGTATGACAGTTGACAGGTCAACAGATATTGAAGCGGTTGATGAGGGTTCACCGCCCTGAGCTGAGCTTTTTGAATTCTAGTTTCTTCAAAGCTGGCTCCAATAGCTAGTGATGGGGAACAGGTGGTGTTTTTTAAAAAAACCAACTTCTTCACTCGATTTCCCAAAGCTGGGATGTATATGGGATAAAGTTAACAGATTTCAGTATAGTTAAGAATCTGATTGTTATGCGCTTGTTAAGTGTATTATAAATTTGGCAAATAGTTTGGAACAAAATGAAGATATCATCTCCGATATCATAAAGCATATACATACATTCTTCATAACCATTACGAGCTGAGTGGATTGAGCTTTATCATTCCGTCTATCCGGCACAAGTCTCTTAAGTCTCTTAAATTGTGTGACCATAGTTTTTGCACAAACTCACACACATAAGGCTCAGACCATACCTAATCCGTTTGACAATCGGATTGTTTCGGTTAAGTTTGAGCAATGAGTCGTTGTTATATTCTGTTATCAAAGGATGTCTTAGAAATCTCTAGAGATATTCATAAAAACACTTTCATTTCTAGGCAAAGCAGCTTGCCTCGAAAATGCTCGCCAAAATGCTGGACTTACTATATTAGATGACAAAAGTTGAGAGATTTGAAATCGACTGTTTAAGGCCAAGTTTGGGTTTTTCTCTTTATAATCTAGTAGACTGCAAAGTTTCCAATCACTTAACATCTAAAGTTTTCCTAGTTTAGAACAAAACTCAATCGTTTATATGAAAATCTCCAGGGAATTTCTGGAACACCCCTCATAATGATCAATGCTGTTATCTCAAAGTGAGGTTAAATTGTTTTAGATTAATTGATAATATTGAATCCAGCCAATAAGTAATCATTGACTGAGTTAACTAGAAGTCGAAAAAGTAAAGCAGCAATCGGAGATATCACTGTTCTTCTTCTTTGATGCTGCTATTGCTGGAAAATGTGTCCCTTTTTATACCCTTGCAAAGGGTATTATAATTTTCCCCAGAAGTTTTCCGACCCAATAAACCATATATATTCTTGATCAGGGTGACGAGCTGAGTTGATTGAGCTTTGTCCGTCCGTCTGTCCGTCTGTCTGTCTGTTTCTACGCGAAATAGTCCCTCAGTTTTAAAGCTATCGAGCTGAAATAATGCACAGAGTCTTCTTTTTCTAATATGTCGGAACCGACCGGACCGGATGACTATATCTCATAGCTCCCATAGGAACAATCGGTCGGAAAACTAGTTCTAGTATGAAAAACTTTTCTGTTTTCAATGGAAACGTCTGCAAACTTTGTAATCGTAAATTTTCTATGCTTTTTTATAATTCTACCAAGTTTTCTTAAAATCGGACAACTATATGGTATAGCTGCCATGCAAAAGATAGGTCTGAAAAACAGTCTTAGTAAGAAAAACTTTTTTGTTTTGAATGGTAGCATTCTGCAATTTGGTATTTGTTGGTTTCACATGCTTTAACATAATTTTGCAAATTTTTGGCCAAATCGGATGACTATATCGTATAGCTCCCATACGAACGATCGGACGGAAAATGGGAATAAGAGTTTTTTTTTTTTTTAAATATTTAAGCGAGCACTTGCAAGGATATATATCCTTCGGCACAGACGAAGTTAGCTTAGCTTTCTCGTTTAAGGGTTGATTGGCATAGACTAGTTTTGAATGTCCTGAGCACTTGCTTACCAACGCACCTGATGCAGGTACGTGGAGTCAAATGCGCTTGTTTTTTTTAGCAAAGCAAAAAAGAGAGGGTTTCACGTCAAGTGTCAACTTCCAAATGAGCAGATTTTTAGCGATTTCGAACAATAAAACGCAATGGCCAAGGATCAGCGTTGAAGATTGGCAAAGAGCTTGCGGATAGTAGGAATAGTGGGTCAGACAAAGGTGGAAAGTCTCGTCTAAACTCAAGAACGAATATCAATTCCAACGAAATCGGGTTAAGAGCGAACGATTTTAATGCAAGCCTGTCGCCTGTTTATTTTGTTGTCGCTTCTTTCTTAAGCGAAAAAGGATTAGAAGTCTTTTATTTTGGCTAAAACCTTCGAAATTGCAGAAAATCAACCCGAGTAATTCGCTACGAAAAGTTGGAAGCTGGAGTTGGGTTTCAAATTTTCTAGTTTTCTATATGAACTTCAATTCTTGGAATTCCCCACATATAAACAGAGATGTATGTATCGTTTATCGGATCGTATAAAACCGTCCGCCAGCACCAGCAAATGCTTAACTCATTTTACCATACCTAATGTTCTCTCTCTTGCATTCAGAGTGTTTCCCCATCTTTCACTTAAAACCTTGACCAATGAAAGATTCGATTAACTTTGCATAATCATTCAGCACCTTCAACTTAGATACAAAATAAATTCCTGGTACTTGTGAGTTCTTTCTTTTGAAAGCTTCGCAGTGTCAAGCATTCAAATGGAAAGGCCAAAGTAAATAAAACATTTAGCATATCTGAAAAATATAAACAGTAGTGTAGATAAACAAAAGCAAGATGCTTTGTCCAACAAGTTGTCAACTTTGAGGTAGTTGCTCAGAGAGATTAAGGGAATTTAGTATACAGAGAACCTTGACAGTGAACAGAAGCAGAGATGGGCAGCTATGTGCGTGTATTGGGAGTGGTATGGAAGTTGGAGTTGGAATAATAATTACAGAAGCTTAATCCAACTCACCCTAGTTGGGAATGGTCTACTATCTGGTGGGTCAAACGCTGAGCGTGTGCAATGTCTGCCAGACGAATCAAGCGGCCTGCATTAACTCCACTTCATATTACTTATGCTTTGGCGGTATGTGGTGTACCCTTAACTATGTACCTAACTTAATTAGCTTGATAACGCAGACAAAGCACCGCACACGGATAAGTTATACCACTGCCTGGCAGGTTTCGACTGCACCCATTTGACGGCCATTTGTGCGCAGAAGAGCAGTCAGCGTCCACCCAGCTGCGGAGATGTCTCACAATGTGGCCTATGCAGTGCCCATCGAAATTATCTATTTGCCTGCCAAAGTCGAGGCATATTTCAGATGTGCTATGGTGCCAATAGACCAAGTGGCAGCTTTGGCTATTGCCCAACGGGCCTGGTGTGTGATGCGACCAGCGATAAGGTGTGTGTACCGGCCAAGGAGGGTCAGGCCTTGACTTGTGATTTACATGATTCTTTGGTGGATACAAGGACAACGACTACAGTGAAACCTCCGGGTACAGCCCAGGAAGTGTGCGAGCAAAAGCAAGAAACGGGTCTCTTTGAAACAGTGCCTGCCGATCTCTACTGTCAGCGGTTAGTTCATGCATACGCATGAAAAAAATCCCCAAATATTTTAATCTCCAACTTATCTTTACAGTTATATTCATTGCCACTATAGCAAAGGTGTTATCAAAGCCTTGGAATATAATTGCCCGCAGAATTCCTATTTCGAGGCGGAGCTTCAACAGTGCAGCTTTAGTAAACCAGAGAAATGTCTGTAGGATTATATATATAATAATTATGGTTTAATGATCCCTTTTCACACACCATTTGTCAACTAAATTAAAGGTGGGTCTAAGGGAAGAAAACAGCCTAGATTTTCTTGGTTACATATTATAAAGATAATAAACCTGTTTGAGCCAAGTCGATACTGGTTTCATGAGTCCAAACTTTTTCTTATAAGTAATCAAAGAACTTTAGAAGTTCTGAAAGAAGTTCAAAATGACTGCATCGTTTTTCAGATTAACTTAACATGGAACTATCCGCCTTGTTTTCTATTCCACTTTCGCAGAGGTTTTGTGAATCTAGTCACCGGTTTAATATATCAACTTTTTGTGCATATGAAATTGAGAACTTTCGTTTAAACGTTTTCATTTCTAGCTAAAACTGCTTGGTTTATTTGTAAAATGTTGTCGAAGGGTTGGGTAAAATGCTTCAGCTTGACACCATGACATAAATATTATGACATAAAAACTAAGAAATTACATTTTTCAGGGTTTTCCCCAATTTTTTGGGCTGAATATTTAGAAAAAACGAAAAAGCAAAGCGAACTTTGTCTGTGCCGAACTCGAAATACCCTTGAGACAGACCTTTACAAATCTCTTGAAAAAGTAAGAACATTTATACAAAGGGCAAAAGAAAACATCTCCGATATTATAAATTGAATACATTTTTTATCAGTATAAACAGCCGGCTCGATGTACAAAGGTCCATCTGTTCATTTGTGTTGCCCTTCGTATGTCCGTCTATAAAAACCCCTTGATCTCACAGTCTAGCAAAGCTAGAAGAACCGTTGCAATCTTTTCTTCGCATTACGCGCTGTCTGCTTAAATAAATCTACTAGAATAAGTAAGGTATATCGAAAACTGTAACATGATTGATTGTGTAACATGATACCTCTTATGCATCTACCTGTATACATTTAGAGAGCTTAAAATTTGTAAAAAAGAATGTTTAATTTTAGAAGTTCGATAAGAATACAAATTCTTGATGATTCATTCGACTCAAAAAGTATCTGCTTTATTTGAGAATGTTTCATAATTGGTATAATTATTGAAACTTTTGGATGAGGAAAACCGAAAACCGATTCAAAAGTTTGAATACGTAAACCAAGTATGAAACATTCTCCCATGAAAAAGACATGGGAGCTGTACACACTAAGCACATCTTACATCTAAGATTATGAGTCACAAAAAGTTCCTCGGTGAAAATTGTTAATTTTTGTAGCATATTTCTATGGGACTTAACTTAGGAACCACTTAATAATTTGACAAAACTAAAATCTTAAAATGTTTTCCTAGCAATTTGTTAGTACTCTTTTTAACTCAGGATGTGGGATGTTAGTTGTGCTCTGTGTGTGTATAGGCTATGACCAAGATTGCCCATTCTTGAATCAAGAGCATAGAGCATTGTCAAAAACAAACCAAGAATGTTGGTTCTTGTATAGAGGCGCCCATCAGGTATAAACTAAGATCGTTCACTCTTGAATCAAGAGCTCTACAGATTTAATAGACTAATATCAATCCATATGTCTAATATGATACATATATCAATCAATCAACGAACTAAAATCAGTTGTTTTTCCAAATTTTGTTTAAATTTATTTCATAGAAAATTAATTGTCAAATTGTTATACTATATGTAGCAAATCTTAGCACACAAAGCCACAAAGCTGCAGCACTGTGTGCCTGTCAACGTTCAGTCTGACCGCCGTCTATCAATGCACGGCATGCCATACCTGCTTGGGAATTCCAAAGCCACACGAGTTGAAAAATCGATGGCGCTGTTCCAAACGGAGCTCTCTCTCATGAACAACGAAATTGTGAGAGCGTACTTAACGCTATTCTCTCAAATGCGCTTGCTTTTCTTTCTCAGTTTCTTTACCTCACTTTCATCTGCTTCGAACACCAATCTGAGAACGAATTTAGCTTGAATTTCAAGAGCGAAATTCTTGAAATTTCCGGAACAAAGAGTTTTGGTTCAAGATGTTTCCGTACTCAAAATATATGTGCTGCTTTTTTCTAAGTATAAAAAAGTATCAAAACATAAAAAATTAGAGTTATTCTCATTCCTAGTACGAATAAGATTGTCTAGATCTCGGATATTTCAGATCTAGTATGATTCTTGCTTGAAAAATCCATACGAAGGTGGAGATAAAATAAATGTTTTGGGTTTTGGGTAATCAAAGCAAGAAAAAGACCAGCTTTACTTCTTTCTCAGCTGCCAGTGGCAACTTTTCTGCCAGCAAAGCCGACCACTGGCATAAAAATATGTATTTCAAATCATTTTATTTCATCATTTCATTTTAAATTCACACCGTTCAGGCTCAAACTGGCCACCAAATGCGAGCAAGTGGCATGCAGCTCCTCAACACAACGTTTGCTGGAGCTATTATAGTACATGTCACCGGGACACTCATACTTTTGTCCCCTCCAAATACCATTCAGTAGAAAACAGTAGATATACTGGCGACAGGTGGTATCCGGATCCGTACCCACAGGATAATGATCCTGAGCTTTCATGGCAGCACAATAGGCAGCAGGATTACTGGTAGTGGGACGTGGCGTGGTGGTGGTGGTGGTAGGATCTACATAGGCAGCACACTTGGCAGGCAGCACTTCGACACACAAATTTGAGGAGCTATCAAAATAGGTATGACCCGGACAGGTATACCTATTACCCCGCCAGCTGCCATTTAGTAGAAAACAGTGAATATATTGACGGCAACTGGATTGAGGATTAAAGCCCACAGGATATTTGCCCTGGGCTTGAACAGCATTACAATAGCTGGCAGGATTAGTGGTGGAAGGTGGCGGTGCTGCGGTGGTTGTAGTGGTTGTTGTGGTATCCCCTGCATACAAACAGCTGGGAGTGACCTTTAAAAGAGTTTCAACCATAAAATCAAGAACTTTAACCTCTCATGCAAACACACTTACCCCCTGTGCGAGTGAACCGCATATCTGTGGATGGTTGACATTGCACACATAACCCTCCGAGCAAGTTCCCCACGAATTTTGTGGCCTGGCGGTGCCCAAGCACAGGGAAAAACTGTGGGTACCCGTACAGGCAAAGGTGTTGCTGTTATCACACTTGTTGCACTCCTGGCAGTCTGGCCTGGTCCCGGCACCAGCCTGTGGAGCACAAAGCACACCATGCGTCCTGCTGCTGACACACACATAGCCGCTGGGACATGGGTAAGGCAATCCGCTGGGCAAATTATACGCATTGCAAGCTTGCATTTGGTTCACCGAGTAGCAGCTCAAATTGTTGACCGAGTTGCATACATTGCAAGTGGCCCTCAAGGCCAAAACCTGGTAGCACAGCAGGAAGAGCAGTCTGAGCCAACCACTACGAACGATGGAAGACGACATGTTAGAAACACTGTTTTTTTTTTTTTTTTTTGGTGGTTTGGTTCTTTGCACCGAAACTGTGGTCTCTGGCAAGCAGGCAGTTGGCTTAAATAGCATTAAAGGTATCTCTGCCCAATGAAGATAAGCCAGTCTAGCTGGGCCGAAAAACAGGGCATACTTTTCGGAGCAACATTTTCGCATACAACTGACTGACAACCTTGCGTCCCTCTCTCTCTCTCTCTGTTTATTTAGTCTAAGGCCAGCAAAACATTATAAAAAACTGGCTTGTTGGTTTTTGGTTCCATAGATAACAATTAGTTACTTAAAGCTCTTTGCACTCCATGAAATGCACTAGTTGCACTCGAAGATGCTGCTGTTGCTGGTGACTTTTGGCATTTGGTGGCAGTGCCAGGCCGATTGCAATGTCTGCTCATCGACCAGCAACATTGCCTGTGTCTCCGATACCAATTTTCAGTTTTGTTCCGGCAACTATCCGGCAGGACCTGTCAATTCGTGCCCCAACAATACCTATTGTTCGGCTGAATCTTCAATTTGTACCACAAACTCGGCCCTGAGATCGTGCAAGGGCTGTGATGAGTGCAATGCGGCAATGACATTTGCCTGTACGGGTCCACGTACTTACACCCTGTGCCTGGGCACTGACACCAAGTCAAATATCACGGGCAGCTGTGCACCGGAACATGTGTGCAACAAGGACAATGTGTATATTTGTGGAACGCCCACCACTGGGTCACCAGCCACTTGCTCCTATCTGGATGGTTCAACAACACCGACAGCTCCCACACAGGAATCGCCCATACCCACACCTACACCTACATCAACCACTACCAATGATCCAATTCTCAATCTTTTCTGCAGTGCCAGAGCATCCACTGGTCGTTTTGCGGTGCCTTATGACACCGGCTGTGTGAGGTCAGTGGTCGAAAATCTAAGTATAGTTCGAGCTAACTAAAGTTATTTCATTTCTTTTTTTTTAGCTACATTTATTGTTTCTTTAGAAGTGCCAACTGGAGGGGAGCCATCTATTACTGCCCCAACGATAAACCGTATTTTGATAAGGCTGTAGGCAATTGTGGAACCACACTACCCACTGGTTGTGTATCCAAACTTTAGAGAAAGTTTACTTTCGTACTATCTGTTAGATAAACCAACATTCAACAGTGTAAATTCTAAGTATATCTGTCACTTGGCAGATAAGAAATCGGTCCTTAACCTGGAAAAGTCTAGTGAAATGAGTTTCAGGTGTCAGCTCTATAAGTAAAGGAATGAAAAAGTAGATATCAAGGCAAATAAACTACACCCAGCGAAGAAATATGTAATTTCGTCTTAAATTTGAACTGAATACTGCAATTAAGAGAGGTCTTAAGCAAACAGTTTGATAAACTATCTGAATTTGATATGCCCAAACTAAGCTTTCGGTGCGGTTCCGAGATTTTAAGATATTTACAGTGTGTGTAACAACTTTCATAGGTTTTGGGAGGAAAAAAAGGAACAGGTGGCTAAGTATGCCCAAAGCACCTTAAGCCCTAAAGCAGTCACTAACACAAATAAAATAAAAAAATTTAATGCAAAAACAAGCATAATAAAACTATAAGGATAAGGAACAAGCGGATTGTGGCCTAATGCTGTGTGTATGTATGCTTGTGCTTGTGGCTGTCTATAGCACAAGGCAACAACAAAATCAACGCTGAAGACAGCACGCAAATGATTTGTAGCTGCCTTCAATTACCCAAAAGACATTTGAGAGTAAGAGAAGAGAGACGCTTAGGAAGCTGTTTGCTGCACTTTCATGATGTGTAAGTCCCTATATGCCTAAATTATCTTAGAATAAATTTCTCAAAATAATCAGAAACCATCAAAAACTTTATTCCAGTTCATCTCAAAATATTTTCATCTAGACTTTGGTGTTTGTAATTAACTGATTTTTGTAACATCGACTAAAAACCAAGGCTACAAGCCCCAGACATTTCTGCTGTACCTCCCGTTTTAGTATGAATCTGCAATCTATAAAAAAAAATTCCATTCTGAGTTTATTATACAAATTACACTAGGCTGTTGCCTGGTGAGCTTGTTGGGTCCTGTATATTGGATAGTTGGTAGCGATTCTAGTCGATTTTCGTGAGCTAAAGACGAATATGTTAGGGCTAAATGGTAAAACACGTCTATACTTTTGATAATTTAAGCTTGAAGCTGCTAACAAGGCATATTTTGACCATTTATTCGGCCAGTTTCTTGGAAAACACTTTTCTTTGTTTTGGTTCACTTTGGTTTTACCGTAAAGTACTTTATCTTAGCTTTAAAATCAGCTATTCCAAGTATTTTTGGTAATTTTTTAAGCGAAGATATATAATGATAGGTATATGTGTTCAAAATTGCCCTATTTTGTACCGCCCAAAGATATGCAATGAAGGTTTTGGCAAATTTTTATAAGGATTGACTACAAATTCCTAGCAATTGTTTGATTTTGTGTATATTTGGGCGGCTTCCGCTTAGGAAGTATTCAAAATGTGGAAGTTTCGTCTAAAAAAATCACAGAATTCTTTTGGATAGTTTATTTTAAAGCTAAGAGAAAATACTTTACATTAAAATGAAAGAGAGTTAAGACTTAAGTACAATTTCCCCAACTAAAACGTGTCTAAACTGGGTCAATATAGGAATTTTAAGAGATCTTAAGCTCAAATTATTGGGCTTTAAACCTAAACTTTACTACAGTTTCCCCAACTAAAACGTGTCTAAACTGGGTCAGTATAGGCATTTTAAGAGACCTTAAGCTCAAATTACTTTAAAGTAGACATGATAAACCGTTTTGGAGAACAAATTTAAGCTCAGCACAGAAAAATCAACTAGAATTTCCACCAATTCTTCAACATATTCTTAACAGGTAAAAAAAGCCCATTCAACTCAGACTTAGACTCAGACTTAGACTTAGTTCTGTAGCTGTAAGCTGTTTACATTAAAAAGTTGTGAAAATTCTTCAAATGAATGTTCAAGTTGGTTCTCTAACTAAGGCAGTTGGTAGTTGGCCTTTCGCAGTCCGTTGTGTCTAAGAATCCGTGAATGAATTGAATGAACAGGTTAAGCAGTTTTCTGTTTTATATTCGGTTTCCGGTTTAAGAAAGTCCGAGTTCAAAGCTTGGCTCAGCGAGTATTTTAATATAATTTCAAAAATTCTACTCAAATCTCCATTTAAGTTAAACTTTTTGTTATTTTTGATCAGGGTAGATAAAGCCTCGGAAGGGACTAACAACAATTCTATAGACCACTGATTCTTCTGTTAAAAAAAGTGCTAATGCTTTGAAGGTTAGAAATTCATACATCTGAAATAAAGGCACAATTAAATCAATCCCTTTTCTATTGAGGTCTGTTTGAAATGAAGTAGAATGAAAACTTATGAGTAACCTTTTTTCCAATTTCAGAACTCTGACCTTTGTTTTAGGTAAGTAATTTTCTCAAGTTGAGTACTGAAATACTTTAAAGTATCTTTTAAATTATCAGTTTTTACATTGAGTCCAATGTTTTCCATTTTTTATACTAAGAATTCGCAGAGTATAACTGTTTAATTATACATTATACAATCTGTTTCTATACCTTTTACAAAGTTTTGTGTTACTTTAAGGTGTAGAGGGGTGTTTATTTCTCCCCACGTTGAACACATCATCATTCTTATCCTTATCATCCATATCTAAGCATTTTACAACTTGTTTAGTTGCATTTAAGCCCACAGGCCTTGCTTTAATTACTGCAGTTGATTCTGTGACTACAAATGATGCACTTGGTGTACACCGTTAGTGCTGTTCTCCTGGCCATCGTCAATCGAACTAATGGCCATGTCTGCTCTGCGGTTAGCAACATTACCTGCATATCCGATACACAATATCAAAGATGTGACAATAACTTGACTATGGGACCCATAATTTCCTGTCCATTGGGACACTCTTGTACCGACCAAATGGAAATATGTCAGCCGAAAGTTGTGGCCAAAGCTGTTGGTTCGGAGTGTGGAAAGTGTAATGACAGGTTGACTTTTGCTTGCATTGAGGAGAACAAATATGCTTTGTGCTTGGGCAATGAAGTCATATCTGAAGTTATCGGCAGTTGTGGTGAGGAGCATGTGTGCAATAAGGATAATATACATATCTGTGGCAGTGTGCAGGAAGGTGCTTTGGCCACGTGCTCGGAGAGTGGTGGGACAACGGCTGCACCAACCACAATTTCACCCATTGATTATTGTCAAGAGTCATCGATTACGGGTAGGTATGCACTGCCCGGCGATACCAGTTGCAATAGGTAATTTCTCAATCGTTTTAATTAATTTGTATTTGATTTAATAAACTTCGATTACTCAGCTATGTTCTATGCATGCGCCTGGACGGCTTGTGGACGGGCATTGTGTTGTCATGTCGCGTGGACATGCCCTATTTTAATGCAAAGCAACAGATTTGTGTTACCACGCCACCAGCTGGGGATGGATGTGTTTAATTTTTTTTTTTGCTAATAAATAAAATTGTGAAAAATTAAACTATTTATCTTTGAGTAACCTTTGTGTGTTGTTGTGCCTGATAAGATATAAAGTATAGAAATAACCAGGTAGACAATTACTACGCTTATACGCCCCAAATAATTCGTGATTAATACCCTTTAAAGTATGCAAACTTTATTTCCTTAAGTTATTCTGTATTAAAATGAAGCCATTGCAAGTCTGTCATATATATACGGCATTTCATTTTCTCTCAGATTGTTGGGTATTCAACAAAATGTTGAGTTAAGACGAATATAAAATATATACTTGACCAAAATTGTGATTTTCAGATAACATAGCATACTTTTAAGGGCATACAGCATGATATATTTTGCGTGTATAGACGTTGTAAATAGCAGCTCACGAAATTTCTTAATACTTCTTTCTATTTTGATGTCTAAGAACATTTATGAAACGAGAACATTGAATTAAATTTGTGGGCTACTTATGTTGAACTTTTTATACCCTTGCAGAGGGTATATTGAAATTGTTCAGATGTTTGTGGCGCATAGACGGAAGCATTTCCTACCACATAAAGTATATATATATTCTTATTCAGCATGACGAGCTGAGTGGATATAGCCATGTTCGTCTGTCCGTCTGTTCCTGCGTCAGTTTTAAAGCTATCGCTACCAAACTTTGCACGAAGTCTTCTGGTACAAATACGATGCACATTTGTCGGAACCAGCCGGATCGCATGACTATAACATATAGCTGCCATAGAAACGATCGGAAAAACTTTTTTGTTTTTGATGGAAACGTCTCCAAACTGCGTATTTACTAGTTTTCAATGCTTCTTCATAATTCTGCCAAATTTGGTCGAAATCGGACATCTAAATAGTATAGCTGCCATAGAAAAGTAAGGTTAGAAAATAGTCTTAGTAAAAGAAACTTTTTTGTTTTCAATGTTAACCTCTTCAAAATTGGCATATATTTATTTTATAAGCTTTCGCAAAATTTTTCCAAGTTTTGTCAAAATCGGATAACTATAGCTTATAGCTGCCATAGAAATAATCGGTCGAGAAACTAGTTTTAGCGAGAAAAACTTTTTTGTTTTCAAAGAAATCGCCTCCAAATTTTGTATTTCTTAGTTTGCTATGCTCTTCCATGATTCCACTAAGTTTGTTCGAAATCGGACATCTATATAGTATAGCTGTCAGACAAAAGTAATGTCAGAAAAGTAGTCTTATTGAGGGAAACTGGTTTGTTTTCAGTGGAAATGTCCTTCAAAATAGTTCGAATAACGTGCTGGGCAAGGGTTTACACACTTCGGTCGAGCCAAAGTAAACTGTCCTCTATTTTGTTTCGTTTTTTGGAGTCCCAGCCAAAACTTGGTAGCGCTACATTGAAAAACTTATCTGTATTCTTCAGTACCCATCTACGAGGTCTTTACTATTTCCAGCTCGTCAACAATAGCAGCGCTATGTCAGCGCATCATTTCCTGTCTCTTCATCATGATGTTCATTTTTGCTAGAATTTATGTTAAATCTTTAAGAAATTGTAGAATCGATCAACCCATTTTATTTCTTGTGAGTTATATCATCATCAGAATACCTTGTAGTCAAGCCTTTTACAATATTTGTACTCCGCCATATTAAACCCAACCTAATTTGTTTTTTTTTTACAATTATTGTTCCTTTGGTTTATTAGCCATGGCAGTTAGCTAAAATTTTTTTGATAAGCCACCTAAAAAAAAAACTGCATAAAGTCCACTGCCTTTTTGTGTGGAACTACAGTTGTCATCAAAGATGCTGCGCTTGCTGATCGTTTTGAGTATCGGAATACTTGGCTGCCAGGCCGACTGCGGCGCCTGCTCAAGTACAGGGGGCATTGCCTGTGTCGGAAAAAACGAATTTCAGTTTTGCAATGACGAAAATCTTCCCGAAGGGAATATATTAAACTGTCCAACTGGGAAGTTTTGTACCTCCAAAATTCCATTTTGCGGTTCAGTAGCTGATGAGGCTGCCTGCGATGAATGCAAAAAATGCAATCCTGATAAGGTTTTTGCCTGCACGTCCAGAACCACATTTGCATTGTGCTTGGGTGCTACGGAATATGAGACATCCAAACTCACCGGAAGTTGTGGTTCAAATTATGTGTGCAATATGAACAATCCTCAGATCTGTGGCTTTGCATCGGGAATGTTCTCAGCAAGCTGTCGGGATGATGTTGAAGGAGGAGATACCGACCCCACCCCCGCCCCCTCCTCACCAAACGCCTATTGTAATAAAATGCAAGAAACTGGTCGGTTCCCATATGGCAATAATATTAACAGCACCTGCAAGCAGTAAGCGTTTTCTTTCAAATCTTTGCTTGACAATTTAAACTAATCAGCAATTTGATTTAGATACATCTCTTGCCATAAACCGAGTGACACCTGGTACGGAGACCTCTATACTTGTCCCGGGTCGACTTACTATGATAGCGCTAAAAAGGTTTGCACTAACGATGTTCCATCTAGCTGCACTTCTAAAGTAGGCAGCTTGAGGTTGCGAAATATGTTGCTGCTTTGAGAGCGTATCTGGATAATTGCGGGGGCAAATAAAGATAGTAAATGTATCTGGCAGTTTCCCTCTTATCGAAGAACTTAAAATAAACTTAAACTGCCTGCAAGTGCAAGGAGCTTAGTCATTGATAAGATAAACTAGAATGCATAAAATCCACTGCAATGGGCGGGTGAACTTCAGTTGCCATCGAAGATGCTGCGTCTGCTGATCTTGTTGAGTATCGTAGTTCATGGCTGCCAAGCCGAATGCAGCGTCTGCTCAAGTCTATCGGACATTGCCTGTGTCTCGCTGACAAGTTTTCAGTTTTGCAATAGCTCAAACATTCCGGATGGGGACATAATATCTTGTCCGAATAATAAATATTGTACAGCCAGCTTGAAAATTTGCAGTGAATCAAGGAATGAGGCTACCTGCGTTGAATGTGGAAAGTGTGATTCTGGATTGGTGTTTGCCTGTCTGACGCAGTCTACGTTTGCTTTGTGCTTGGGTCAGCCGACTTATTCATCCAACCTCATCGGAAGCTGTGCTCCCAATCATGTGTGTAACTATAATAATCCTCATATATGTGGCACTGCAGCAGAAGGATTACCAGCTACCTGCATAGAGCCAGATCAGCCAGTAAGTCCCACCGACTACACGCCTACTGCTTATTGCGATCTAATGCAGGAATCCGGACGATTTCCCTATGGCATTAACCAAACAAGCACCTGCAAACAGTAAGCGCTCTTTAATATCCTTGTTCGATATTATGAATGAATCATCGTTTTCATTATTTAGATACATTGCCTGCTATTCCATAAACTCCACCTGGTACGGTGCCTTATATACGTGCCCTGGGGCGACTTATTATGATAGCTCTGAAAAGTTGTGCACTCGCAATATGCCAACCAGATGCACTGAACGAGTGGCTGGCTTAAGGCTGGGAAGTATGTGGCTCTGATAGGCTATCTTTGTAATTGGACTATCTTGAGAATGGCAAAAGCACATAAAGATCTTAATAACAGCCAGATAATGTAAGCGAACAGCCACTTGATGAACGAGATGGAGCAATACATTAACTTCTTCCATAACAAATGCAACCAGTTGTTTGTTTCAATGAAGTTTAAGGGCAATTAGAAACGTTATTTTACTGTTTGGAATCGTAGATGAACCAGAGAATGAGGAACAGTCGAGGGGGGATTTCAATACCAAAGAAGGTTACAATTATGTAACATTTATGAAATTAATAAGTTCTTCAATTTGCCAAATCAAATGGGCAGCTATTGAACGGAATAAACAGTTGTGACTGCAACAAAATATATCTAAATTCTTGATCAGCATCAATATAAGCATGTCTGTCCGTATGAACGCACACATCTCAAAGATGGGAAGACATAGAGGTACACCATGTGAGAGAGAAATACCTGCAGGCAGACACGTCTCCACAATATGTGATATAAACGTCATATTTCTCACATTTTTAAAGAAATAAGGTTTATACCAAATGGACATATTTTGTTATTAGTATTATCTATCGATTCGCCAAAGGAATGACTAAGATCGGATGAACGATTGTCAAGTTATGCATAGAGAAAAAAAAGGATGATTTCCGGTATTCATTTGGGAGGGATATGTCTGAAATGTCCTTTTAATCATTCAACGGAGCCTAAAATCATCCAAAGGATATGAAAAATGATGATCCTTGGGATGATTTTTCAGCTCCGTTGGATGATTAAAAGGATATTGAAGACATATCCCTCCCAAATGGATACTTTTTTGGATCTTTTTTTTCTGTGTGGGGAAATTCAATATTTGTATGTAAGAGTTCTATGATTTAGGGAAATACATGAATAATACATAATTTCAAGCTGAAATACTGAATTATTCTCCTTTATAGCAACCACTTTTTAAGTAATTGTAAAAGTAATTAACATTAATGAACATTTGTAATTTCAACTAACAATTACGATTACTAAAAAAGTTGTGATCAGGAATGGTAATGGTAATGGTAATAATAGTTTACAACTCTGCTTAATACTTACAAGTCAGTAACTATCCAGTCAGTCTTGAAATATGCCCATTTTCCGTACTTCATTTTTACCAAAGAAGTAGTAGATATAGTAGTAGAAGATGTAGTAGAAGGGGTGAAACCCTCAAAGAATGCTTCTATAAGAACTTGTTATACTCTGTACCGTAGGTACATACGTAGAGTATTATAAGTTTGTGCAAAATTATGTAACAGCCAGCAGGAAGCATCTCCGACCCCCTGAAGTATATATATTCTTGATCAGCATCAACAGCCCAGTGGATATAGCCATGTCCGTCTGTCTGTTCGTATGAACGCACAGATCTCAGAGATGGTAAGAGATAGAGGTAGAGAGTTAGAGATATGTCTGCAGGCAGATCAAGTTTATTTTTAATTTTGACCATGCCCCCCTCCCGCCCCCGCAATTTAGAAAAAACGTCATATCTCCCACATTTTTAGATAGATAGCTGGTTTGTTTCTTCTAGACATATTTAGAAGTCACTTTAACTTATCGATCCGCCAAAGGAATGGTGCTGATCGGATGAACGGTTGTCGAGTTATGATCAAAAGAATGTTCGCTGCTGCTGCAAAGCACTAGCAGCGCTACTTTCAGCTGCAACTGCAGTATGAAAAGCGGATAATTTCCTTAATACAGATTATGTTATAGTTGGGCTTGACCGACTTTCTTTCTTGTTCTTGTTGGTTACACTTGCCAGAAGCACAACCCAGAGAAGGCAGGGTTTCATGTTAAAGTGACTGTTAGCCTTCCAAGCACATGTAAATACAATGTATTCACGAGTTTTCTAATCAATCTATCTGTCACATAAACCTACAAAATCATAGTTTAACTAACACATAGCAGCTTTCAAGGAGATGAGAAATATATGTAGTGACTTTTCCCAGTAAACAGAAGTATCAAACATGGCATTCAGTAAAGTCTGACTGGATATATTAAGTGGTTTAAGGAAACATACATGAAATTGTTTCATTCTTTTGATTGCCTGCCCCATGGCTTGACCAAACAGCATACCGTATGATTAGTCAATTTCACCGACCGCCCAGCAGTAGTTTCCAGATTTGAAGGCATTGCTAATGATATCTTTTATGGAAGGCTGTCATTGACAGGAAAAGTCCTTCTAGTCTAAGGAACAACAAATAAAGCTAACAACAAATGAGGAGCAGCACCCAACCACTTACATTTCATTTGAATGTTATACCCAAGCTTGTCATGGCCAGTTTGCGGTCTGCCAGGAAAACGCATCTATGACGCATACGCCGTGTTGGCATTCCCACCTTGAAACTTCTGCCAGACCGAACTTTTGGCCCTGCCCAGCAGTGAACTCGCATACAATTATACAGTGCGCTCTCGTTTTTTGCTACAGCTAGCCAACATTTTTTTTTGGCACATGCCACTGAAAATCTTTAGCCGACATTCTCTACTCTCTGGGCTCTCTTTCACTAGGTCGGTGTTTGTTTGTGTGTGTGTGTGGTGATGTGGGTCAGTTACATGGCAAAACTTTGGCCTGTATGCAGGCAGGCAGTCAGGCAGGCTGGCAGGCCAACCAAAAAATTCAATCAATTCAATCCAAGGCTAGGCCGCAAAACTTTTCATCGAGTGTTTTCAATTTCAATGGTTTCCATTTCACACGCCCCCTGAAACTGAAAACCAAACACGCACTTAGTTTTTTGGCTTCAATTTCCATCCATACGTGCACCGACCGAGTGCAATTGATTGGCCCCAGAGGAACGGCGAAGGCAGCACTGACGGGCTTTCGCTTTAAAGTGAGGCAAAACTTAATTTTAGGCCTATTCGCTTGGCTGCCAAATGGGCATATTTATAGGAATCGAAATCTATATCTATGACAATGTGTTAATCTTAATGTAGGCGTGCGGTTTGGCTGCGCTAAACGTTTTTGCGGGCAGATTTATGTTGCTTGGGGAAAAAAAAAACACAAATATGTGTATGAGTATTTATTTTAGAGAATTATTGAATCACTTAAGCAAATTATGAATAATTTTTTTAAAAATAAGTTGTGAAAATCATGTGTGCGTTTGCTAGTCACTTTAGCTAATTTCTTCTTTTGTTTGTTATTTCCACAAACCGAGACTTTTGGAAGGGTGGTGGCTGGTTCATAAGAATTATCTTTTAGACGCATATTAGCTTAGCCAAAAAAACTTTCTGCCTCCTGCCCTCTCCACTCCAAGTGGGCCTTATCTATGAGAGTAGTTTTATGTTAATGTTGTTCTTGTTGTACGCTACCCATCAACGTCAACAGTCGACAATGACGCGTCATCGCCAACATCATTATCCTGGTCCGTGCTGGCGTCAAGTATAATGGGTCTGCACTTAGCACTGATGAATTCATTAATTATTTTTTCTAATAGAATCAGAGAAGTCTTACTAATTAAATTGTATGCATTCACCCTACCCACTGGCCCAGCTGTTGGCCAAATTCGATTAATGCCTGACATAATCTTAAAGTTCTTTGACAGCTGTCGCTCATCCTACTCAGCTCTCCCACTTCAATCCTTTCACCTGCAGCTTGTTTTTGTTTTTGCCAAGCAGCGCGCCGCATTTTATGTTATTTTTATGCTAGTTATGATAAGTTTTCATCCCATACGTGTACACTGTACATAAGTACACAGAAAGTTGGCTTTAAGGCCATAAAATGCAGACAAGTGTGGGTAAAAGCAACTGTGACAACAAACCTTAGCCCGGCTGGAGGGCATTTGGAGCGTGCTAAGCCACTCGCGACTGACATATCATCTCAATGTGGCAGCCACTTGCTTCTTAAATAAAACTGGCTTAAAGCAGCATCTGCATAAATGTATGCAAAATCTTTGTGTGTGTGTGTGAGTGAGTGTATGTGTGTGTGAGTGTGCTTGTATCCACAATGAGGCCAACTGCAAATAGACTTTAAATACCCAGAGAGCTCCTGCTGCTTAGCATAGCACGATGCACCTACAAAAATCAGAAGTTAATTAAAAACAGGGAAATACTTAAAAAAGAGCTTTAAGCCGGTTATATACATACATTAGCCAAAACTGCCCAATTATCTTAACATATTCTGATTTAATTGCATTTTTTTTTTTAAGATCACAGAGGAGCGAGACTTTCCTTCTGCATTCTCTGGATCCATTTGACGTTCTTTATTTATAATAATAATTAAGAAAATTACAAAAGACGCAACGCCTGAGGGCGTTATGCCAGCGGGCGTTATTTCATGCACCCTATTAAGCCTTAATTCCCCTGAGTAACAGGCATACTAAAGTCGGTGGACTGTAAGTTAGGTTCGCTTTTGTACACAGAAACAAATCCGAGATATGTGAATTTAAGTCAATCCCAAACCTTGTTAGAAGTCGTTCCATCTAGGATTCTCTCAATCCAAGTATCAGCTGCATTGCCTTGAGCTTGGATCTTTTAATCCCGGAATTCTGGTCTTAACTCCAACTTTAACTTGGAAGAGCTTTACTTAAGCTCGTTATAGGCTTTATCTAATCACAGACGGGACTAATTTTAGCTAGTTTTCCGAACTCAACTTAATCCCTATAGCTGTATTTTCACTTGTCATGATCTTTTATGAGATGGTTGAATAATATCTCAGTCTTGCTGAGAGTAAGCTCTCTAGAAACTCATATGAGAGTTCAGTAAGCCCAATTCTTATGCAGCTTCTCATACATTCGTGTGCTTCTTAAATTGACTATGATAAGTGTTGTCTGATATCTCATATGGGAAACTTCAGAGAGCTATCAAACAAGTCAGTAGTCACTATAATAAGTTGAATCATAAGTAGAATATTGTCTTAACTTCAAGCTATGTACTTGAATTGAGCTTCAAATCGGTTTGGTGCAAGCAATCCTAAAAAGAATCCGTCCGTCCGTCTGTTTTTATGCTATCAACTCCGTCAGTTTGAAAGCTATCTTCACCAAAGTTCGCACTTAGTCTTTTAGTACAAATACGCTGCATACTTGTCGCAGCCGGCCGGATCGGATGACTATGGCATATAGCTGTCATAGGAACGAACGGATGAAAATCGAGTTTTAGTTAAAAAAATATTTTTGTTTTTAATGGAAACGCCTCCCAACTTTGTATTTCTTAGTTTGCTATGCTTTCACATGATTTAACTACGTTTGGTCGATATCGAACATCTATAGAATAAAGCTGTCATAGAAAAGAAGTGTCTGAAAAGTAGTCTTAGTGAGAAAAACTTTTTTGTTTTCAAAGGAAATGCTTTCAAACTTTGTATATCTTAGTTTGCTATGCTTTCCCATGATTCCACAAAGTTTGGTAGAAATCGGTCATCTATATAGTATAGCTCTCATACAAACGTAGAATACAAAAAGTAATCTTAGTGAGAAAATCTTTTTAATTTACAATGGAAATATCCTTAAAATTGGCCTTTATTTATTTCATATGCTTTTACATAATTCTACAAAGTTTTGTCAATATCGGATGACTATATCATATAGCTGCAGTACGAAAGATCGGTCGAAAAAGAAGTTCTATTAGGAAAAACTTTTTTGTTTTAAGTCGACTCCAAATTTCTAAAATGTTCGTTTTTTAGGCCTTTGCATGTTTTCACTAAGTTTGGTCGAAATTGGATATCTATATGGTATAGCTCCCATAGAAAAGTAGGTTCCAAAAGTAGTCTCTGTTAGAAAAACGTGCTGCAAGGGGATACAAACTTCAGTCAAGCCGAAGTTAACTTTCCTCTATTTTTGATTTTCATACCAGCAAGTTCTTGCTGACTCGATGTGAGTAGTTGTTAGCATAACCCCGGTTCTAGCTTTAATAGAATTCAGCTTCCTATTTATGACAACATTGCTATAACTGTTTGGGAATTTCAAGGTAGCATGAGTGCAAAAAATCGACACAAAAATTTCTACGCTAAGTTTTCTTTGCCTCTATGTGTGTACCCATTTAGCCGCAGAGTATTGATGAGACAGATTTTCGTAGACTCGGTTTCTTTCGTTTGGACATAAAACATACGAACTCACTTCAATCTAGAGTCAGGATTATTATACTTTCAAGTACGTATCTACGATTGGATTTATCCTTTTCGGATTGATATAAGCTTTTCAGAACAGTTTCAAGTCTTTCAAACTTGCATCTAGCTCGTTGGAGCACGTCTTTAATTTTCAATATTTTTTCGCTTTCCTGTCTATTGGTTTGGTTTGGTTTTTTATAGCTCAAATTTTAAGTGCTTCAATTTCTAAAATATTTTTCTCTCAGTGCACTCATAGCAATTGTGGGAGTGTGTAGGTAAACTATTTTCTTTATTAGAATTGTTGGCTTTTTTTATTTCCCCTCTCCTTATGATGCCTAGCCACTGCTGCCGCTGCTTTTAATTAAAGTTCTATTTTCATTTGTTGTTTCGGTTGGCGGCCAAAAGTGCAGCGCCTGCCTGTTGGCGCCTGCCGAGCCATCCCATCGCCCAGCGCCCAGCTGCCATCCTACCTACCGACCACCTGCCGGGAGTCTTACGACTGTCCCTGTTGCTGTAATTAGTTTATTTCGTTGCTCTTGCTCCGCCTATAAACATCTCCCGATGGCCGATATCGAACATTAGATTGTTTATGCATTAATTGGGGTTAATCACTTGGGCTGCCCAAAACAGGAGAGGGGTGGAAGGGGAGGAACTTCAATTGTGTTTACTTTAGCATTGATCGTATTGGCTTTGCTAGTTACTTCTACACATTTAGATTATGGAGCTAAGGAATTTTGTTCATTTGCTATTGACTCTTGATGGAGGTCTGAACTGGCTGTTAGTCTATAATTTCTTATTTCTTTTTTTTTAATTATTTTTTTTATTATTTTTTTTCTAATTGCCAAGACCTTACAGTTTCCACACTTAATTGGATGTTGTAGTTGAACTTTTCTTATTTAAAATATATAAATACTTTTCCTATTTTATTTACAAATACGACTGAGCCCAGAATTCCAACTTTTAGTTAACTGTGAACCGACTTTTGGCAATAAAAGCTGAACCCGAACCAGTTTCGACATTGAAATTTTGGTTCTGTTCAACAATTTCATTAATACAATCTTCTGCTTAGCGTCTTCATCTGTTATCTGGTTGATTTAGTGCAACCGACTCCTAAAAGGGACAGGAAAGTAGAATCAAAACTTTAGAAGAACGTTTAGAGAATTACCCCAAAATAACTTCTGTTTTTTTAAGCTTCTTGACTTTAAATTATATATTGAACATGCATATAACCAATTCCGACCCAAAAACCACTAGATTTCCATACGATTTGTGTATTTTTTAAGATTAAACGCAATTTTTAGAACACAAAAACTACAAATATTGCATAAAGCATAGACTGAACCAAGGTTCGAACCAAGACCCTTTTCCCACAAACCTCGAACCTAAAGTTTCCTAATCTAAGCCTTTGGTTCGAGCCAGTGAACCGTTGATACGAATATATTTTGCTGCTGGCCCCTTCAAGCTGCCCTCGTAGTTCCTTTTGACCTCAAAACGTGATCTTTAATTATTACTAGAATGTGGCAAAATGTCAAAGCCGCTCGATAGTTAATACCCAACAACCTAACAACAACAACAGAGCAGCAACAAACCGTGCACCGAGCACATTTACCGGGCTCCACCCACAGGTTGACAGTTCAAGTACACACGAACATGTCAACCAATTTCGACATAACCAGGCGAGGAGGTCAACATCACCGCCGCCACCCACTCAACCACCCACCCGCCCGCACACACCCATTATTATAAAATGCGGCATTGTTGTGGCATGCGGTCACGCCCCCAAACCAAACGATGCTGCCTTCACCGCCGCCCACAACAATGGCAGTGTACACCGCATTGCAAGTGGAGAAGAATGCCTGGCATGTGTTGTCGTGCTGCGCACTCCCTAGCGGAAGGAAGCGGAGGAAGGCAGGAAAGCTGGGATGGCGTAGGAAACCTGCATAATGAAGCGCAGTGGCAAAATGCGCCACATGCCGAGCAACTGGCGAGAGCCTGTGAACTATGCATGCAAAAGGAACTGTCAGCGGCTGACGAACGGACGGACGGACGGAGGGACCAACTGACAGACAGCCGGGGCCAAAGTCAATATAGGGCGCATCCTAATGTGTTGCGGCTTTTGCTATTTGAAATTTATGAACTGCAGTGTATTTAAGGAGGCTGCTTCAGAAATCAGCTTTAAATTGTTTCCATGTTGCCTGCAAGTCAATTTCATTGCCAGTTTCTGTTTATTTTATTCATTTTAACAATTGCAATTGCAATAAAAGCACAAATCATATCAAATTTAGTGAAATTGCTATTTTGTGCAAATTGAAATTGAAAATCACATAAGTTGATTTCCAATTAATCAGGTTTTCAGTATGTGGTTTGTATCGTTTGTTAGGTATAGCAAATGTGTCCACCTTTAATTGAGATTGCATTTTGTTTAAGTTTGATAAAACAAAAACAACCTGGCTTTAATTTGAATTGCAGGTGGGTGATGCAAGGTGAAACATTTAATTGGAATAATGTTGATTGGCCAGCAAAATTAATGTCAACAAAAAAAGGGTGGTCTATAGAAATACCGATATGGCATTATCTGTCATTACAACCTAATGCAAATTGTCAAAGCTTGGCCTTTAAACAGTAAATTGTGCTGATGAGAGAGCCTTTTCTCATTAAACAACTAAAAAAGTTGACTCAAATGGTATTAGCTGCCATTATAATCAGGGATGCAACCCACTCGAAAATTAGGTTTAGTGGTTCATACAGTTTCTGAACCGCCGGTTCGGTTCATTACATGGTTTTTTGATCTAGCTGAACAGCGGTTTCGGTTCGGTTCAGTGGTTCACAAAGGCACATTATGAAATATTATGATTGTTGTAGTAATATGACTTGTCGAACACTTTTGAAATTTAATTCTTATAGTCCATTTAAATATTTTTAGAATCCTTAGAAGAATGTCCAATGCTTATTATGTCGGATTTCCAGGAGTCGTCTATAAGTTCCTAGATGAATACTCTCGAAAATTGAGAACGTTTGCTAGAAAAGAATACGTACTATGCATCTTAATTATCCTATTTATCATATCCCTTAAGTTAGGCTCAGAACTGAATCATAGCTGAATCAGCTCAGAAATGAAAGGGCTGGTCCTGAATTCATGACATTATTTTATGAGTTTTAGCCATGGATTTTACTCTGACACGAGCTTAGTTGATTTTAGGCATGATTTCAGTCAGAGAACTGAACCGAACCGAACCGTTTTTATTTGTGGTTTTCGGTTCGGTTCAGCAATTCTGAAAGGAAGCCGGTTCGGTTTGCGGTTCGGTTCACCGGCTGGAATAAGCGGTTCGGTTCGGTTCAAAACCGGCTTGCATCCCTCATTATAATTGATATTTTCTTGAAGCTTCTTAAATACAATGTCAAGTTTCATTAATATAGCTTTGAATCTGGCCATGTGGGGTACTCTTTTTGGGGGTATATTTTATATATATGATTGTTTATGACTTAATTTAAATAATATCTTTTAAACCATAAGGGACGATTTCAAATCTCTTCTCACAATTTACTTTGTTGTGTTATATATCATAATATAGGTAATGCTTAGGGCAATGAATTGTATATTCTTAGAAACTATATCATGGTTGTCAACACTGAGAGAAAATGTACATACAAATTATAGTATTATTAAGAAATTAAAAATCCTATTAAATTCTGATTTTAGTAGATTCAGTAAAATACTAATCAGTAATAGCAATTAGAGATCTGTCAGATAGTCACAAGCTGAGACACTAGCTTTCAAAAAACCAAAACACTTCTTTCCACTTTTAGTTTTTATCCGATTTTTTCAACATAAACCACAAATGTCGGGATCTAGTTTTAAAATAAATTGGGTTCAAGTATAAACTGAGTGGAAAGTAGTGACCCAAATGCAATATTATCATCAAAATCGAACTGAATCGTTTTCAGAGATTAATAATATAGGCGAAGCAGAGAGCCTATGTGCCTTGGTTTATCAAAAGCAATGGGATTGTCGAAGAGCAACAATAACAAGCTAAAATTGCAGAATGCAACAACTGGCTCAGTTCAAGAGCAAACAAAAATTGGTGTTTGTCCTCCTAGTCCAAGCCAAACCTATACGAAATCGATCCGCTTATTCCAGCGAATAAACTGAACAGCAACCAAAGCAGGCATTTATCCGTTAGTTCCAAGCCGATCCGCAAATCTCAAAGTAATCTGGTTCTATACAGTTTCAGTTTACTGAAGATCTTTAAGACATAAAAAGCTTTTCTTCAGATATGAATATGAATGGATTTTTCAAGATAAAGATTAAATAAGCATTTGGGGGATTGATTCTCTACAAGAAAGACTTCTCACAGAACAAATTAATCTTAGCTCTACCCAATTAATATGGCATTTAAGGAGGACTAGTCAACCATTTAGAAACCCTTAAGATTTCTTATTATACACGGAAGTTGCATATTGATTTGTGTGAGAATCCCAAGGGAAGATACTTGTAATATTACGAGGCTCTTCTTCATTTAAATTTAGCTTTAGACAGAAGACTTTTAAGCATTTCATTCTGCATATCCGACTTGATATGAGCGAGACATTTATATACGATTTTTGAAGCTATTGAAATATTTTCTGTGATCTCAAAATCGAAAGTGTATGAAAAGTCGTATCGTCTTTTTAGAAATATTAATATATCTGAATTCTGAAACACAAAACCAATCTTTCCAAATTTAGGGTGAACCAAAACAAAACAAACTGAATCAGTCTGTATTTCCAAACGGTTTGCCTCACCTGAAAAAAAAAACCTCTTAACATCCTATCGTCTTGCAAAGCGTTTTCTGGAATATAAGGTGTGTGGCTGGTTGCGGCACAGCGGATAGTGTGTGTGCCTTGAACCCGACATCCAATAAGGAAGTTTTTTCTTGGATAAAACTTTTGCAAACTTTTGCAGTTCGGATGCGGCGGTACTTAAGCTGTTGTAGGTCTCTTAATCGTGTGCCAAGAGATTGAGGGAAGCTCGGCTTGGCCCTTCAGGGCTTAAATATCAATGATGCAAGCCGTTTGTGAGCCGAACCAAGCCGCAACCAAACAATGAGCAGAACCGAAACCGTTTTAAACCTTTTTAACCTACCGAACCGAACCAAAACCCACTAAAAACACGGTTCGGTTCAGCTTAAAGTCATGGATTCACTTAAGAAATCAAAATATTCGAAAACGGAAATGTGCCTTTAGAAAGCCGAACCAAAACCGCGCTTCAGTTGACTCCAAATACCATGCAATGAACCGAACCGGAGGCTTAAAAGCTGTTTGAACCACTGTAGCGAACCAGACCTTATTAGAAACTTAATAGAAACTCAAACTATTTATTGAATACATTTGATAAAAGAGGTTGGATTTCTTGCAACTGATCGACTTTATTTCTTGCTGCCTTATCAATCTATAAGTTAACATCCTAGGAATAACCAAAAAGTATATCCCTAGTTAGTAAATTCAAAGTGATGATCTGTTCCATAAAACAATTCTCTAGAAAACAATCCTTGTTGAACCAAATGTGACGCGCACTCTTTAACACTCACTCGAAAGTGTCATGTAAATTAATCGTTTTTCCTCACTCAATAATTTTCACACAATTTATCCCGTCCCTCCATTAATTGCCTCCGTCCAGTCAAAGCTCAATAGCAGATGCACATTAATAATGAAACCAACAAAACAGCAAAACAACAACAAAAAAAGAGGCAAAAATAAATGCAGACAACCGTTTAAAGAATGCGGAACAAATATTTATGACACAGTCGCTATTCCACGGGGTGGCAGCAGTTCATAAATCAACCGCATCACATCGGCCCCATCAGCCCCATCGGTGACCATTGACAAGCATTGTATTTTAGTATGGGCGGGCCGGCGATTCACAATTGTAATTTTGTTGATTGACATGTGCTAAATGTAAGCAAATTATTTCATAAAAGTCAAACATTTAGACAAGTTTCGATAAACAAATTTGTTATCAATTAGGTTGACGGGCTGTAAAGCCCACAAGACAGAAAAATTGGATTTAATGTGGGTTGAGTCGCAGAAATTCTAGACGTGTGTGTGGATTTCGCAATAGAGACATCGGTGGCCGGAGTGGTCAGTGGGCAGTGGTGGTCAGTGTTATTGCACAACTGTCGCGGGGATTGACAGACGGCAAATAGAGCCATTAAGTGGCCTGTGAGAGCGGGTTACTTTCGCTGCTCACAGGCAGGCACTTCCACTAGGAGATATATACTTTCATTTAGCAAATAATGTGCCCAAGTGCTGCACTCAGACATACTCGAGAGAGTGCAATTGCCACTGCTTGTTTGTCCAGTGGGTCAGTCAGTCACTCAGTCACCCAGTGGACCCAACTGCCGCTGTCCAGCGACCCCAGGCTCATCATATTTAATTTTATGCTGCGTACGTACATAAATGGTCTTAAATTGCGCCGCTAATTGCAATTTGCTGTGAAAATTGCCGTGCAATGAAAGCAAATTATATTAAAACATCACATGGCGAAAAATGCACGCTGTATGCACCTATATGACAGGTATGTACGTACGTACGTACGTCCGTATGTAGGAGAGCAGAGCAATTTGATGTGCAAGAAATTGTTTGTTTTACACTCAATCGGAATCGGAATCGGAATCAGACAAACATACCTATGGGGCATTTAATATTTAATTCAATGCAATTCGAAATTGCAAATCATCAAACGACAAATAGTCGCCAGTTGCCTTTGGCGCCACTTTCAATAATCGATGACGCATGGGAATGTGAATGTGGGTATGCTAGACCCATTTGCTGATTGCAGCAAACGTATGTTTTCTGATATTATTACCGAGGGAGTGAAAGTGTGTATGCCAGGCGGGTTGTGTGTTAATCGCATATACTTTCATAAGATTTACCTCCAAATCGGAATTATTGAAAAACCCCTTTAACCTTAGTTTACTTGTTCTCACACCAATCACATAGGTAAGATTTACAGAAGGTCTACCGAATAAGGCAGCCATACAAAAGCTACATCAACAATGCGTTCAGTTTTTGGAACTTGATCTTTGCCAGTTTTTATACCCTTGCAAGTAGACGCTTAAAAATTTTCAAAAAAATGCTCTTTTTCCCATTTTTCGACTGATCGTTCGTATGGGAGCTATATGATATAGTCATCCGATTTGGCCAAAAAACTATGCAAAACTATGTGAAAGTATGTTAAACAAACAAATACCAAATTGTAGGATGCTACCACTAAAAACAAAAAAGTTTTTCTAGCTAAGACTGTTTTTCAGACCTATCTTTTGTATGGCAGCTATACCATATAGTTGTCCGATTTGAATAAAACTTGATAGAATTATAAAAAATCATAGAAAACCTACGATTACAAAGTTTGAAGACGTTTCCATTGAAAAGAAAAAAGTTTTTCATACTAAAACTAGCATTCTGACCAATTCTTCCTATGCGAGTTATGAGATATAGTCATCCGATCCGGTCAGTTTCTACATATTAGTAGTGTGCAGCAAAAAGAAGACTCTGTGCAAAATTTTAGCTCTATAGCTTTAAAACTGAGAGAGCACTATGCGCGTAGAAACAGACAGACAGACGGACAGACGGATAAAGCTCAATCGACACCCCGATCAAGAATATTTATGGTTTATGGGGTCGGAAATGAATATTTTTATTGCAAACATTTGGGCAAAATTATAATACCCTTTGCAAGGGTATAAAAATTAACTTGCTATCATTTCTTCTAGATCTACTTTTCGGCAACTAACGCTTATCTAGCGCTCTAGAAATAGTTCAAGCTACTAAGTCCGGCTACAGTTTGGCGTACAATAAAAAGTCTCAGCCCACAAAATGCTCTCAGTTTGTGCTACCAAACCTCACTAGACCAACATATAGATGGCTGCCACAATAAAGTATCCTCAGTTTGTGGATCGCTGCTTGTCTCGAGCTCCGCTGATATTGCTTATCTTTCTGTTGTTGTAGTGGGACTGCTCTTAAGGTTCAATTTTGTGCCCACCGCTGCTTTAAATTCTTTGTTTTCGGGTAATTTGTAGCAGCAGCTTTATAGCTTAAAGAAGAATATTTAAATATGTAATGTCAATTATTCTAAACAACTGTACGATACAACATTACTTTCCTTGAAAGTAGCTAGAAGAAAATATTAGAAAATATTACCCCGATGCTGCATCAACTGTAATTGTATATGACTCTTTAGGAACCCGGTGTTCTAAACCTTAAATTTTCTCACCTTATTATGATTTTAATAGACCATGTCTTAAATGCTTTAGATATGTACTGGCCTTGACACTTAATCTTACATCTGTTGCTAATCGTGAATACAATGTGGGGCCATAGAAACTTAAAAATTTGCATAATCAATAAAATTCATTATAATTAAGGACTGTATTGTAAAGATATGTATCTTTCTAACTGTGGCATAACAATGACAATACTTTTCCAATATCCCAAATGCAGGGTATTTCACACTTTCAGCGTATTGTACAATCAACTCACGATTTCTGTCCATAGCATCAATGCACTTGCATAACGTGACACAATTAAAAACCATTTGCAACTAGACTCATCTGTTAAGTCATAAATTTTACGTTTTGAGTTAGTGAGGTGTTTACCACTTAGCCTCAATCATTTATCACTTTGTCTCACTTTGTACCAATTTGGGGGCCGCGTTGTCGGGTTGTTGTCTCGGCTAAGAGTTGATTGACGTCACTAAGGATGCAATAACTGGCGCCAGTTACATTCTCAGGGCTGTCGCTGCCCTGACTGCCATTTGGTCACCAATTGCATGACCTTCTGCAACCAGGCCAGTGCCAAGAATTGGTATCGATTGAGGTTGTATAAGGGTCTGAAAATACATTTGATTGAGTCACTTTTTCGTTGAGATTTATCTTAACTGAATGCCAAAGCTATAAATGATTAAACGGAAGTTCCACAAAGATGAGTCTCAGGCCACCATTAATCCATACTGACCGGGACCCCCCCAGGTGAATTCAACTGCAATTTGGTGGTCATTTAGGCCGAACTTGATGAGGGCGAGTGCGATTTACCAATGCACCGAGATTGCGGTTGGCTCGATTGCAGATTTGCCCCCGAAACCCGCTTAACATTTGCTCTTTGATTATGTTGTTGCCTTTTGATGTTACAGCACCGCCATTGTTTCGGTTAATTAAAATTTGTGGTTGCCTTATGCACATGTGTATGTTTGTGCAAGTGTGTGTGTGTATATGTGTGTGTGAGCTTGCAAATTTCACTAAATTAGTGAACGACAGAGAGTGTGCACTGTGGGCAGGAATAAGATTTGTACTTGAAAGTACCTTGAAAAGGGTCAGACAGTCATTGTCGCTCATAATATCCTGCGAGAATAAAGATCTTCGCATAAATCAGAACAAAAGCAAAGACAGCAACATACGAAGCAAAGCCGGTGTCGCTCTATGGAGCTGATTTTTCCTCTGGATTAACAGAAAACTCTTTGGGAGCTCGTTTTGACTTGAAACTGAAACAATACTGAAAGTGTTTTTTGTCTCCCCCTTTTGAATTTCAAAGACAGCCTCAAACTGTTGACCAACTTTTGCGACTTCTAACTGTTTCACCTCCAGATGTAGGTTTAACTTCTTTAAGATGGCCTTTTGAAGTATTTCGTGCTTAAATACAGAATTTCCAGTTTCAAAAATTCATTCATTCAGAAAATTCTCGATCCTAGCATGAAATTCTTGATGTTTGTTAAGCAGGATTTGTGACTATTTTTAAAACCCTCAGGACTTAATATATGCCTGTCTTAGACGAGCTCTGAAGAACGAATGATACTTGAATACGGAACTTTTATACTTAAATAAGAACCAAATATATAATACTTTAGTCTATAAAGTTCAAAATCGAATGCTCTTTTATCTGAAACTAATACCAATATGATCTTAAGGCAATCCATGCTGTTAAGATGTCCGATCCGGACCATGCCTAAGTTAATCCCGATTGATTCTCGAGTCTATCTAGATATGTGCTTGGATCTAAAAGCTCTGTATCAAGAGCAGAAGAGCTAAGAATGATCTGTACTAAAAGTAAGAGCTAATGTTGTACTTGAAAGCAAAATTTTAGCTAATTTAAGAAGTATATTTCTTGATTCAAAAACTATAGTTCTATTTTCGAGCTACTGACTGCCATTTTTTCATTTAATTTCACTCTGACAGGAGGAAATTTCAAAAGCAAATAGCTTGCCAAAATTCTAGAAGGAAACGAGAAATAGAGTCTTTTGAAGAACGAAATGTTTATTCATTCTGGATAATTTATTTTCAATGATTTTTCCCACCAACTTTAGAAAAACCAACCACTGTGCTTGGCTGGAGGATATTACCTTTGGCGTTGTTACCTTTAAAAAAATTTAATATGCAGCCGCCGCCGCAGCAGCAGAGCTCTCCCAACGAACTGGCATGAAATTGCCGCACTTGAGAACCTCAAGACTGGGCTCCGCACCGAAGAATATCTGCATTCCTGGCAGTGGAACCAGTTTTGGCTTCCTCTCAACAGCAAATGCAGGCGCGGTGATTCATGCTCCAACTGCCAGACTTGGCAGCGTCCTTTCCGCAATTTCGTTTGCTTTAATTTTTCTACTCTTCTTTCATTCATTTGAACATGTCATACAGGCAAAATTCTTGCTCTTTGTCCGTTTCCCACGCCATAAATGCAGAAGTTTTGTTTTCTTTTTTAATAATAATGTTTTTTTTTTTTTTCATTTTTATGTTCCAAATGCATGCCATTCCTTGGGACTCGGAAAACGGGGCGTATGCGTAATCAGGCAACAGTCGTTAGACAGCTTGGGCCTTAAAGTTTTCACATTTTCCAACCACGCATGCCAATTTTTATGACAAACTTCAGTTTTTGCCAGCAAAAATCTTGTTAAGCTTAGAGCCAGTAACCAGGCCAGGGGCAGGAGATGATTGTGCTGCTGGCTGATGGTGACGCTTGGCAACTATTAAACTTGGTTTTCTCCTTTTTTAGTCAAGTAATTTTATAGAATTTATGACCAACTTCTTGAAGGGATCACACAAAGTTGAAGAAACTACCGGCTTGTAGTTGAAACTTTTGGCCCACAAAATGCCAAAATAATTTCCAAAAAAAAAACCAAAAAAAAAAAAGTACGATGGGGTATAAACGATAAGCATCAGACAATGGGAATCCAAAGAATTCCACATAAATCACATAAGGGAAAAATTTATGCTAAGAGGTTTTTGGAAAGAAGAAGTGGTAGTACCAAGTACAAAACTCTTCCCATTTTGCAGTGGCAAGTTGAAGAGTGCCCTGAGATAAAGCAAACACGCTGGGGCTACCTACGGCGATGACAACTTTCACGCGATGTGCAGAGAGAGGAAAGCGATGGTTAGAGGGCGGCTCAAGAAGTCCTTGGATTGTATAAGATGGAAGGAAATAGCTGGTGGAATATAAATTTTAAAAAAAAAAAGCAAACCTGTAAAAGGAATTGTTGGTTGCTGCCTATATTATTCAAAAAGACAAGGCTCTTGCTTATCTTGCAGTGTAGCTGGAATTTGGACATACTTTATTTGATCTGCAAAATGGCAAAACTGCTCTCTCTGATTAGCTGGTAGGAAAGATCTCTGCAAAAGTTAGACTTGTGCCTCTGGGAGATGCTCAACCGGGGTCAAATTACAAGGACAACGATCGTTCGTTCGTTTCGCTCCTTGGAAAATATGATAATTCCTTTGCTACGCTCAAGAAACGTTTTTAAGAACAAGCTCTTGAACCTATCCCGTTTCTTTGCTACAGATTTGTACGAATATAGTTCTTGTATCCAGAAAATAGTAATAAATTAAGACCATTTCGTTCTGAATGCTTAAATAGGCACTTACCTTTAGTTCAAGCACAAATTTATAGATATTAACATCTATAAATCTTTGGTTGAAGTCATTCTAAGCTTGCTCAAATAAGAGCACAAAGAAAAACCGTGAAATTAGTGTCTCTAGTAACAGTAATTCTTGATTCTAGAACATTTCGAGCTGGATTTAAGAATAAATTTAAGTATGAGCGGTACTGACTTAAAAGTATAACAGGTTTGAATTGAGTTCAAAACGGATTTTCTTTAAGTATGATGGAATTTTGAACTTTATAGTAAGAAATATGGATTTTAATTTGTATCAAAATTCTGTATACCAGCATTATTCGTTCTTAAACCAAGCACATACAGAACTAAATTTAGTCCAAGACGGGTTTTTTCAAGGTGAAGCCAACTTCATGAGGCTTTTCGAAAAGCTCTTGCTTATCTGAAGGAGGTGTAGTGGCTATAGGTGTAGTTTGCCCCGCTACACCTCTTTCCCACAAGCGAAAGCTTTTTAGACTCTTCTTGAAGTTTGCTTCATCGTGTGAAGCTCGTCTTAGACTGAAATTACACGATAAAGCTACCTTAATGAAGCTTTTGCTTGTTAGAAAGTAGAATCGATTGACCCGCTACACCTTTTTACTACAAACGAAAGCTTTTTCCAAAAACTTCTTGAAGTTTGCTTCATCGTTTAAGACAAGTTTTTAAAAAGCTCATGCTTGTAGGATAGAGGTGTTATGGTGATACTTGCACCTCTACTCCTCTTTCCTACAAACGAAAGCTTTTTCAAGAACATCATGAAGTTAACTTCACCGTGTAAATCCAGTCTTAGTCTCGTCTTATACTGGATTTACACGATGAAGCTAGCTTCATGCAGCTTTTTCTTTAGTAAGACGAAAGTATGCAAGAAGTATGTTTCGCCGTGTAAATCTTGTCTTAGATGGGCTAATAGTGAGCTTCCAAAGGTCTAAGAATAATCTTGCGTAACTTCAGCACTCTTAACCCTTTATGCAAACCATTGGACACCAACACATAATGCACTTCATTTCGCAATAATCTTCTTCTTAAGGTACCCTCGTACCTACGGAGACGAAAACTTTCACGCGTTTTGGTTAAACCGCGCAGCAGCAGAAGACAATGTTATCATAGGCCCATATTTGTGTGGCATGCCAGCAGGCAACCGACCACAACAACGAAAAATTTAGGTACCACAAAAAAGCAAAATCCCGAAAGTAAAAAAAAAAAAAAAAACACCACAAAAAAGAAGTAAAAATTCCAGGGCAAAGAAGCCGCCGCCGCCGCAGCCGCCCAGGTTCTTCTTCATGCGCAGACGCGCAGGCATAACTAAGCGTTGCACGAATTCGCGAAATTGGCCACCGCAGCGGAGGCGGGGGCAGCGGACGAGGCAGCCGTCGTCGCCGCCGCAGAAGCCAAATCAAAGGACACATATTGAATTTCAAGATCTGACCTTTTGTGGGATATGCGGGGCCCCAGTTTAGTTATTAAAATGAATGCGAATTCAAAGCCTAACTCGACGTTGTTATGCGACTTAATTACAGCTGAAAAGATGCCCCCATGTAAATTGCACAAAAGCCCGCCTGTCGTTTATTTATAGAAAATAATGAATTGAACAGGTGAGATCGAGAAAATGATAAGCATAGAAATTCCAGCATGCATTGGCCAATGCAGCAGAACCCAAAAGCCAAGTCGTCGTCGTCGTCGTCGTCGTCGTCCCAACTGAACTGCCAGTTGCCAGTTGCCAGTTGCCAGTTTTGCCATTGCGAAATCAGCGAACGGGCGCAGCAAAAAAGCAATCCAATTTACTGATTTATTTCTTATTTTACTTTGACTATGCAGCAACTGCCAGCGAAACAGTAACAGAAACCACAACGGAGGCAGTCACGGCAGCTCCACCACCGGCAGCTCCTGCTCCTGAGCCTCCTCTCCACCTCAACTGATGTAGTTAGTGGGCTTTGCTTTGATCTTGATGCTGGGCTGCGACGCCTGACAACGATGACGAGGCACATCGCTTCAGCCAATACAAAAGGCATGCCAAAAACAAAACAAAAAATACAAAAAACCAAGCAAAACCAAAATGATCAAAAAAAAAAACACAAAAAAAAAGTGCAGATGTGGAGGCCTATATACGAGGTCAGCACGAACATGTTAATACACTTACATTATACGATTTAGGATTTATTAATCAAATGGGTCAAATATTATTCTACGTTTATAAAGAAACCACCACAGAAGTGACTCAAGTGAAGTGTAGACTAGAAGAAAGGCCATGTCCTGGCCCTAGTTTATCCTGCAGTGTTCTTAAACCTGAGTGATATTGGTGGCAAACCCATAGATGTTTTTATATTCTTTAAGTAAACCCGCCGTGAGCTTCAAAATTCCATCTCGACTTGCTACATTTTCTACTCAATTCAAGCTTTTAAGGCTAGGCCCAAGCCTTGCGAGCTTCAATTCCTTTCAAGATCACATTTTTAGAACTGTGTGTGAACCAGGTGTGCTCTTGGTCTATAGGTTGAGATTGAGATACCATTCCATTGGGTTTCAGTGCAGGGATGTGATATTTATCTTTATCAGACATAAAGATTGTAATATTTCTTCATTCTTCAGAATTTGTAAACTAGCGAAAGCTGATGTGGGTCTTGAAGTGTCTAAGGATGTTCTATTGAATATGGCGGTGGAAAGTAAAGGAAATGGAAACTTTTTCTAGGTGCAAATTAATCTCGAACATGATTAAAATGAAATTGATCGAATTCTAAAATATTTTGCAACAAATCCATTTCTTTTTGTGACTAGTCTCAGAACCAGCTTACTTTCATTACCGTTTACGATTGATTCAAGCCCTAATAAAATCATTATTATACACTTGATAAGGAATCATCTTCGACCACATTGACCACACAATTGACTCAGCTTTATAGCTATCCGGCTGAAGTTATTCACAGAGGCTTCTTTTGACTGCATGCTGTTAATATGTCAGAAACGGGAGAATTGGATGACTTTTTCGGGTAGCCGCTGTAGGAACTTACTGGTCTTAAGTGAATACAAACTTGGGCGGAGTCTTAGTAAGCTTTGTTATCTCGTTCTAACTCGGGGTCCTCATCGGTCTTCAAACGCTTCATACTATAAGGTTCAGGTTCAAACCGAGTTTTCTATATCACTTCATCAGAAAACTTGAATGTGAATTGAAACCAACATTAACATTTTGATCATACATATGTGAGTTTAGACTTTAGATATTTCCAATATCAATAACTTCACTCAGGCTTCAATTGGGTTTAGACTTCCCGAAGTTTGACTCTGGAGCGGTTCGGCCTGGAAACGCTTTGTTGCCATATGTATTAATATACTTTACATAATTTGATGTGACCAATGCACCAAATTATAAATAATCTTTCACCACTACGAAGTACCAAATCAAATTAAACTTAACTAAAACTGAATAGATAGCTTTGTGTTACTCATAGAAGAGCTATCTTGAAAATATAATATAGTCCCCCAATGAGTGTTTCTATATGTGACAAATTTAACCGAAGTTGGCATACCAAAAATTATTTGACATGGTTGATGACTTAATCTCTAGCAAATATTGAATCATGGTCTCATTGCAAAAACTTAATCTGCATAAATTAAAATTAATTACAAATATTTCTTCTTGACTCATTGAATTTCATGCTATTTAATAATCAAATGGATGATGCTCATATTTGATCACCGCTGGTGATCCAGATCTACACCTTTTGTAGACATCGAAAGGAAATCAAATATGCAATACTCTGCACTCTTATTCTAATAAGTTGCATCTCTCAAAACATTTATATGGCACTTTGCACATATAATTGTTTTCTAAGGAGAGATATCTTTTTAAGTTAACGACACCACAAATAAGGTTTAAGGAGACTTATACTTTTAGTAACTGAGCTTAAACCTAAGAGAGAAGAGCTGCATCATGAAAACAAACATACAGCTGTTATTTTTAAAGCAATATCGAACATTCTTATTGCACGTTTAGACATATCTTTGGGGAAGTCAACAAGGTATCTAATTATAAGTAGGTGTAAACGCTTTATTTGCCATTTCACAATTTGACTTTTGCTTTCTCAATATGCTTAATTTTATCATGATTTCTTTAAAGCATCTTCAATTTTTTTTTAAGGTTACAGAACATATTATTAATATAATTAATCTAGGAATTATCTGTTCAAAGAAAAGTCGGGCCTAGGTTCAAGAAGACAACAAATTTTGCTAGTTCGTTTCATAATCCAAGCAAGGACCGAAAAATCTCGAACCGGTTCGCTTTTGAACCGGCTTTCAGCCTTGTTTTCACACAAGTCTGCGAGCCGCTACGAAAGAAACTAAGAGATATATCTTAGAAATTATAAAAGCATTGATCTGGAAATGCGGTGTACAGGATGCTAATACTTAAAATTTGATGTGAAGATAAATTTTCTAAAATAAGAAGTTTTCGATTTTGGGACAGATACTGTATGAATCGGTTCAGAAGATGATTGCCCAAACCAATTAAATTTTTTGGAAGTTAAAAAGAGAGTATACAAAGTGTTCACAGTCCTCATGCCAAAACAATCCCAACTACAATGATTGAAATTTAATAAGTCCGCTGTAAATATAAAAAGTACTTTTAAATTTTTCTATGTTTGAAACAATATCAAAGTCAGAGAAACGTTGAAAATATTCCACAATAGTCTTACGAACAAAGCTGATTACTTAACCGACAACACCTTCAAACTGCATGTAACACCTTCTTGTACTTGTGCCCGTAAGGGTATCAAAAGAAGGCAGCGGAACGGCGAAAGGCATCGCCAACGACAATTTTAACATTCGTGTAGGCAAAAGCTGCTGGCTGCTGGCTGGCTGCACAGATGCAGATGCCACGACATTATTTTTGCCACTTGGTCTCTGGGAGCCAGCGGCCACGACGACGGCGACGGCGATGACGATGACTTGGTTCGCATCTTTGTCGCTCATGCTTTATTTAAGGTTTCATGTATAAATATTTTTATTTATTGTGCAACACATTCGCACAGAGCTTCAGGATGTGTACGGCACGACGAAACTGAGACGGGACTTTGTGCTGTGACTTTGCCATCGAGTCGAACGGCAACAATAATGATGATGATGTGTAAACTCGCGGTTGGACGCTTAATTTCTACCTTGGTCAAGGCCTGGGATTTGAACTGGGGCTGGGTCTTGGTCTTGGTTTTGTCTTGTGGTATGCTGCCGGCTGGGTAGGGCCATGTATCTACATACAGACAAACATACATTTATATTTGTTGTAAGTTCTTAAAGTTCTGCACTGTTGCCAAGTGCATATCCAGGGGGCTTAGTTTATGAGTATCGAGTGAAGATGGAATAACCAAATGGGAGAGAGAGAGATGGTTGAACAAATGTAATAAAGTGTAAAGTGATGACGATTGGTATAACTTTATCTGGTTTAAGAATTTAATTTCCATTTATTTCTGGAATTTTTATAATCAGTTTTGAGAACTATCTATTCCTTGGCGGCGTAGTGCAGTTTCAAAGCAGAAATGAAAGTGATACTTGGTAGGATTTTTGATAATTAAAAGAAGTTTAAAGTTACAAGCAGAAGTAAAAGTGATAGTTGATGGGATTTTTGATAATTAAAAGTTGGTAAAAGTTAAATGAAGAAGCGGAAGTATGATTTTTGATTACTAGAAGTGTCTAAAAATGCCTATTTTTTGCTTTTTTAAGCATATTTTGTGGAGAACCTAAATTTTTGTTTGAAATCATCTGAAAGTGCTTTTTCTTAGTCTTAAAATAAAATACCCCTAGAAGTTTTACGATTTTTTTAAGCAAAGATGTGACATTTTGCATAAATGTTTACGAACTTACCAAATTATTGTATGGCCCATAAGTATGCTATGAATGTGGCTGAAATCTTTCATAGCATACTTATGGGTAATATAATGTTTTGACATTGATCAAGGAATCAGTAAGTACTTCAAAATAGACTTTGGTTTCACATACGATTTCATCATTATTTAACAATTTCTTGTTACTTCGAGAAGTTACAAGTGACAGAAAGCAAGCGCTGCTGATCAGACTTCAAGATGTTACCCATTTTTGCAGCAGATTTTGTATTAACCTCTCAACTAATTTCAGTTGACACATGTCCTGTCCCACCATTCCTATTGCCTTCTCCCCACCCCAAAAAAAAGTCAACCTAGACAACAAGTCAGGGTGAGATGAGCAACAACATAAAAATCGATTTCATTCAAAGGCAATTGCGTTGAAATCTGTCAATGACACGTTGTCGCGTTGCCACAGCCACCCCAACCCCCAGTGGAATACCGGGCAACTAGCACCTGCACACAGACGCACACAGGCGCGCACTCATCAGGTCCATTGACAAGTAGCTGTCACACACACACACACACACACACACCCCGAGAGGAAATCAATGAACGAGCGATACCCCCTTACCCCTTTCTTTTGGTCTGGGCCCCGGCACAATGTGCCAAATCAAGCACCAAAATCAAATATCCTGCAATGAAATACAATTACATGATCTCACACCTAAAACGGTGAAAGGGGCACAAATTCCGGCCAAGATTTTCATGCCATGTAATGTAAGAACAACAACAACAACAGCAACAGCAACAATGATGAAGTGCTATCGATGTCTGTTACGTTTGACTGATTTTCATTTTCGATGGAAAAACGAGATGCCATCGAATGTGTGTGTGTGTGTGTGTGTGTGTTGGCTGGCAAGTGCCGCCCAGGTCTTTAAAAGTGTAAGAACCCAAAGCCCAAAGAAAAACTGGCATTCAAATATGCTGCTCGATGACTTCACACATTCCTGAGCCACCACCAGCAACAGCAGCGGCGGCAGCAGCAGAAGAAGTAGAAGAGGGCAAGAAGAACTTCCTTGAGCAGCAGCAGCAGCAGCACAATGTCTTAGCCAAGTGAAGAACTTAAACGGCGAACCAGTTTTTGGTGAATGAAAACCAACAAAAACAAAACAAAAAAACTCAAAAAAAAAGTTGCACAAAGCCGAGAAGAGCTGCGCCGAGCGAAGAACCAAAGCGACGTCGCAGCTAAAATATAATAAAAAGAAATTAAAATAAAATTCAAAAATGTGCAAAACGAGAACGAGAAATGCTGCATGCCAGAGACCAGGCCAGAGCCAGGGCCAGGGACTGACTGCAGCAGCAGAAGAATCTCCAATGGAACCTGTTGGACCAGTCGCACTCAAACAAACACACAAGCACTCGCACACACACACACAAATATAGAAAATGCCACCAACGTGTTTGTGCCTGCCCAGGCCCAGGATAAAAGACCCAAGCCGTGCTTACACTGAACAAAAAACTAACTCAAAATGGTTCAAAAGTCGCATCTTAGTTTTGATTAAGAGGTTTAATAGATGAACAACTGTAGAAGGGTAAATAGAAGGTGTTTATGGGGAACTGAATCCTTGCCTGGCCTTCGGTTCTTATTTGAAAAGGAACCGCTTTAGAAACCGAACCTCTAACCTTGAACCTAACCCTGCTTAGGTGCTTGCATGGCTGAATTGAAGCTGTGCTTACAAAATCCCTCTTTAGCACTCAAAAAATGATGGATTAAGGTTTCACAGCTACTTTCTAAACTAATTAACTGCTTCTTAAGCATGTATCTCACATGATAGCCCCTGCTCTTCGAAATATTATATTTGAAAACCACTCCAGTTAGATTCTTGGAATTGTTTTTATCACAGATGCAAACCACTTAAGAATGAGTACACACAGTTTCTGAACCGGCGGTTCGATTCATTACACCGTTTTATGAGCCAACTGAACCGCGCTTTCGGTTCGGTTCAGTGGTTCATAAAGACACACAACGAAATACTATTATATCTGCCGCAAACATGTGACTTTTTGCACACTTTTGTAATTTAATATTTTTAAAATCCTTAGAAGATTGTCCAAAATGTATAATTTCGGAATTGCAGAATAGGTTCCAAGGCGAATGCCCTTCGAAACAGAACATTTCGGCTAGAAAAGAGTTCGTACCATGCATCTTACACACTTTATTTATCATATTATATGAGAAAAACTCGCCTGGCTAAGATTGAATTAAGGTAAGGAAGTACTACAGCAAATTGAAAACTACTCTTCACTAGAAAAAAGATTACAGATTAAATGGTCAGAGGTATATGAAAAGATATGCGGGCAATTGCGCAAGACTTACAGAATTACAAGTTGTTAAATTTGTGTCAAGTCAATCTTAAAGGTTATATCCATTCGGAATTTCTAAGAATGTAGAGGGTCGCATAAAAGTTATCTAAGGGAAACGATTCAAATTTTCTAATTAATAAGCAGCATTAGCTAGAGTAATGCGATTCATATCTTAAAACTCCTCAAAGAACTGAACCGAACCGAACCGTTTTTCTGTGTGGTTCTCGCTTCGGTTTGGCATTTCTGAAACAAAGTCGGTTCGGCTTGCGGTATGGTTCAACAGCTGGATTAAGCGGTTCAGCTCAGAACCGTTTTGCATCCCAGGTTCTTATGCATGAATTACTTTCAATTAAGAATAGACCTACATATCTGACATTAGCTACTTTAGATTGATGCTAACAACTTTATTTTGAAGTAGATTTTACCATATTTTTGATCAGTGTACTCGCTCTGTCTCTATCTCTGTCTAACCAACGAACTGTTGGCTCGAGGATTTCAAGTGTAAAACGCTGTCGCTAGTGGAATGTGAAGATACTCACACATACACACACACGCACACACAGAGCAAGAGATTGGCCATATTTTGCTGCACTAAATCAAGCGTTTAAACGAAATTTGAAACACCAGAGAAATCTGTCCAGTTTTCGGGATTGCTCTCATATTTGTTAAAAAAAAAATATAATTTATAGATGCCGTTTGCCTAAATTCGTTTAATTTCTGCTTCGCACACACACACACACACACACTCGCACACACACATGCTGTCCTGTCTTACCTGTTGTTCACTCTTCAGAAAAAGGGTTTCGGTTCGTACATTATAATTTATAACTTTATCTAAACGATGTGGTGGTGTTTAATTTTCGACTTCACCTTTTCAATCTTTGGCTGTTGCTGTTGTTTTTGTTGTTGTTGTTGTTTTTTGTCGGTTCGTGAACTGTTTCCGCTTCGCATGACTCACTATTTGGTGGTCGGTTCGAACATATTTTGAACCGTTGTTTATCGCACGCTAATTTGAATAGAATCCAGTTGCTGGCATCAACATTTCGTGCTTAGCAGATGAACATATCACTCGACTTTTTTCCTTTTTTTTTTTTCTTTTTTTCTTGATTTTGGTTTGGTTTTTTTTTTAAGTAACAAGGCCAATGAGGGGCGTTGCTGCTTTGCCGCTCAGCTGGGCGTCCGCATCTGACCACCGTGAAGTTGCTCTGCTGTGTATCTCTGTCTGTCGCTTGTTAATGAAGAAATAGATACCAAAGTGCTGAGTTGTCCAGCTCAACGTGGGCCAAAAAGGTATTAAACATCGAGGCCAGTGCCTGGGGTGATGAGTGAAAGTCATGCCGAAAGTCGTGCCTGCCAATCTGTGTGTGCAAAACTAACTGTATCTAGTACCCAACTAACTGCCTAGAAAGAAGGTGTCATATGCGAACTTACAGGCATTTGCCACATTTGCCTAACAAAAGTTCGAGTTCATTAAACTGTCCATAAAAACTATAAATAAAGAATTAGAATTCACTCAGTTATCAATTAAGAGCATGCAAATTTTATATGTGTTTTTGTTGTTGATAGACAGAAACCAGCTAGTTTGCTATGAGAAATGGAACTTTTGTGGAAATGAAGTGGGGTTAACACGAGTAGAATATCACATGGAGTGATTTACTAACTGGTAAAGCCCACAGTACAGTAGCAATATTATTTAAAGTTAAAAACAGCATGTTAGGTTTGTTTATTAATGCATAAATATTGTCAGGTCTTGACACGCATATAGAACGAGAAAAATGGAAGAAAATGTAATCAGCCTACAATGTGCTGCTACTTTCCTGGCTATATGTTATAGATAAAACTGTTTTAGTATGCAAATAGACATCGCAAAACTCGCAGAAACTTAAGGTTCCAACATGGATTGGGTAAAATTTTAAGAATGATTAAGCAAAAATGTATAAAAAATTATTCGAGCCCGAATACAGCAACTTTACTGATGATGGCTTGCATCATTGAACCCAATCAACATCAATTAAGACCAGGTTTACAAGCTAAACCGCACTTTTGAAGCCAACAATATCGGAACGATTGGTCCAAAATGATGGACTAAATACCCATTCAATTCTATGTCTTATCAGGTCATTTCAGAAAATTTTCTTTTTCCAAAATTTAAAAATGAGTTTAAAGCTTATCGGGCGATAATTGAAAAGTTGCAACACCTATATTTGTTGGATTTGTATATTAAGCTTTGCCAAAGGTTTTTTTTTGTAAAAATTTATAAAAAAAATTGACCAATTTTCTATCATTTGAAATCTTTTTTGAAATTTTTTATATACAGCTTTGAAAATAATACATTATATGTTCCAAATCAAATGATATCAGCCCATTTTCTGACCTAGTGGATAGGTTTCCCAATAAAATGCACGTAATTTATGATTTTCTGATGTGTTGCTTCACAATTGTAGGTAATATAAAGTGGTTAAGTTATTGTAAATATAGAATATGCGACACGAAAACAGCGGAGCTGACCAAAAACAGCTATGCCATAGAAATAAGTTACCAAACAATCATCCTTAATTAAAATTGTACAAGACTAAAGCTAATAATAACCTTCCTCTACCAAACTTCCCATTTCCCCACAGCTTTGCACCACTGTTGTGCCATCATCTGTTTGCCGGGTGGTCATATGCAGGAGAGAGTGAGAGAACGTAAGCGAGGGCGTTTAGCTCTCTTGGCGCTGTGAGCATAACAGTGTTATGTTAACGGCTGCTGTTGCTCTGCTAACTTTGGCTGTGCCGTCCGCAGTTTCATTTGATTTCTTGTCGTGGTTGGTTCGCTGCACGCGCGAGTTGCTCAAGCGAAAAGTTGATTTAAAAATAATGCGAATGCATTGCGATATGTAAACGCCGGTCGTACCAAGTTGCCCAAGCATCGTTCGTATACGTATTATACTGAAAGGCAAATGCAATAAAGTGTTAAATCTATTTTCAAAACAAAACAAAAGTAAAAATACAACAAAAAAATTAAATTGCATCGGGCATATCAATGTAAAAAGGAATTGAATACGATTGCAAACTAGACACTGAGTGGGTTATGTCATGGAAAATCTTTAAAAAGACTTAAGTTTAAACAATACGTTCAACAACAACAAACTTACACACGCGCGTCTTTTTTTTGCACACTTTTTTTGCGACATCAGCGCCGGCAGCGCAGCCTAACTCAGACAGCGAGAGAGAGAGTAACTAAAACTTGTCCCCTCCCCCGCCAACGTCTGCGTTACCAGCTCTTTGGCTTTTATTGCTCACGCGTGTTTTTGGGACCTTTTGTTTTGTGCCTGTGCTGTGTGTGTGTGTGGGTTAGCCGGCAAGTGTAAAAGTTTAGTGTGTGTGTGCGTGTATTAGTGCAAACAGCTGTTCAACTGCAACATGCAGCCGCGTCGCTGCCTAAAATCGTAAAAAAAAGGAAACCACACACAGGCCAAAGCAAACAAAAATCTCACTCCACCCCGCCCCATCCATCGCTCCCCTGGGCAAAAATCACCTCCACAAATCAAAGAACTTCGCACATCATCATGGCCGGTTCTATTTGCTTAACGAAGCTGCTGCTCCTTGTTACCTTGGTGGTCTGCTGCATTGCTTTGGCCAAGGCCAAGCACTTGGGTGCCGGCGACATATCGGCTGGCAGCAGCAGCAGCAGCAGCATCCACCACCATCACCAACACAGCGCCGCCACGCACCACCGGCGACGCCTGCAGCGCGACTCGCGCGCCAAGGATACAGCGCAGCAGCAGTGCGATGCCGTCAAGGGTTACTTTAAATCGATCGACATCAAGACGAGTGGAATTTACAATGAAAAAGGTAACACAACTTGTTCAACATGACAGGCGAATTTACTTGCGAAGAGAGTCAAGTTTTAAGCTGGAAAGAGGCCAGCATTGAATAGAGTTTTTTTTAGTTGAATGAGATTAGTTTTAAAGACTGAATTAAGATTAGTTCAAGTTAAATTTTGGTAAAATTAAAATAAGTGCACCAACAAAGAATCGAAGCCGTAAGAACTGAACCTAAAACGGACCTAGTAGAGGACCTTTTAAACCTAAGAGAACCAAACCTCTTAAGAACGTACCTCTTAGAACCGAACCTAGCAGAATCGAACCTAGAACCGACCTCGTAGAGCTGAAAACCTTTGAACTGAACCTCGTTGAACCGAACCTCGTAGAACCGAGCCTCTTAGAATAGGATCTCGTGCTTGGTGAAGCTCCGCCACTTAGAACCGAACCTCTTGAAATCAAAACTCTTCGAACCGAACCTCTAAGAAACGAACATCATAGAACTGAACCTCGTAGAACCCAACCTTTTACAACAGAACCTCGGAGAACTACAGCTCGTATAATTAACTCGTTTTTTTCAAGACAGAACCTTTTTAATTTAAGGCCTTCTTTTAAGACAGTTGAACAAAATGGTTCAAAAAATTACTTAGGGCACTTTTAGAAGAATTAAAAATAATTTTTTTCATCTATTCGCTTTATTAAGACTACATAAAGAAAACTAAGGCCTAAAGAAAAGTCTACTCTTCAACTTCATTCCCAAATTACCATTTAGGCAGTGGGCAGCAATGTGAGTCTGAGCAACAGGAGCAAGGGCTTGCATACTAGATCGCGAACTGAACCTTATTCTTTTGATAAGGACGAACCTCCTTACCCTATCGTCAGCAGAATTTTAGGCATTTGACTTTAATCTCTAATCAATAAGCACACCTATATAATTAATTCAAAATATCCGCGAATTCTTTTTCCGCTTACAAGACAATAGGCGAGAACTATAATCCTTTGTTTCGATTTTTTCTTGGTCTCTGTTGTGCCATTATGAACCTAAGTTTCTATTCCAATTTTAAAAAGCAGAAAAATGCATTGATATTGCTTTGTTAAATCAAATCGATCAATCCGAAAGATGAGTTTAGGTTAGGTTAGTTCCAAGTATACCTAAGCTCCCAGAGTACTAAAGCCATCAATTTGACCCTTTGTGATGCCGAATGACAACATCTGTCCTAAAACTCTTAAAGACTGAATCCTCAGGCCAGGATAAAGCCTAATAGAAGTGTATGCCGTGGAGCATCTACTGCTGCTCTCAAGAAAGGCTAAGTACTTCATGAACCTAGGCCATAAAATGGCCAGCTTTATTGTAATTCCAGTTCTAATTGGAATTGCGCAACCTTAATACCGATCATAAAATTAATGGTAAATTCTTTTATCTTCTTTTATAGGAGATCAATCAAATACGAGGGTTGATAAATAACAAGAGTTGCACGTATGATGAAAGTGGAAAATATGGTACTTGCTTGACTTTGACAATTAGACAATTGGCTCAACGCTTTACCATCATCTCTTATACTGAACTATGCTTTCTTCTTTATAGAAGTACTTTAAGTTGATCTTTAGTTTGAATTCTGTGAAGAGTAAAACTTTGTTTGAAGCATTAAAACAATTCTTTCATCAAAGAACTTAATGTGATAGAGAATTTATTCAAGTAAAGATATGCTTGATTTAAGCAATCAACTTGATTAGTACCAGTTATGAGTTCTTTTGAACGCATTTAAATCTTTTAAGCACACTTACTTAATTTCTGCATTACCTTAAGTTGCAATAAAAACAGCAGTTTAGACTAACAAAATAAATGTTTGTGCTAATAACTTTTGCAATCGTTTCCGAACATCTTAAAGTTGATATTATTGTTGCACTTGGTCTGAACCAACGATTCAAGAAATCATTGATTTCCTGGATAGCAAATAAAAATTTTATCTCTTAAATCAAATAAATCACTTGCAGTTGAAAGTTTTTTGACTGCAACTTGTGTCTGGTCACCGCCACCCCGCCCTCTTTTCGCTCTTCGCTGTCCTTGGCATATATGCAAATCCATTGAATTCGAACTGACTTCGACTCTCAAGTGGGCAGCAGCAGAGCAGAGCCACTTGAAGCGAAAAACTATGAACAAGTGGCGCGCCGTCGCCGTTTGCAATTAGAAAAGCATTGAGCAACGCCTAGAAAACTTTCAGACCAGCCATGAATAAAGTTTGCCTACGCGCCCCAGGTTCATTACATTTCGTAGATACACAGATCGATGGATGGATAAGATATGGACTTGTGTGGCGGCGGCATCATTTGTAATGCTGATTCTGCATTCCGAAAGATATTTACTTGTGCTCTGGCTTTCTAATTGAGTGAAAAATAATTAATATTGATTAACCGACCTTGACTGGGTATTTACACATTTACGCACAATTACCGATACATGCCAGCATATCTATGTATCGGTGGCCAGCAGTGATGTGGCAAGTTTCCATTTACCTGGGTTTTTCTCACACGCAGGTAGTTAACAAATAAACAAAAGTAAAAAAGAATCTCTGGCCTGGCCTGGCCCTTTGCACCCCCCGAGTGTGAGGCAGCCAACTGAAAGTGTGTGTGTGTGTGTGTGTGTATCTCAGCCTGTCGACTGACTTTTTGCAGATTTTATCCACACGAACGCCTGCCCAATTGAGCTGCCTCACCGTAGTTGCAAGTGCAAGCTGAAAGTTATTAGCGCTAGCTTTGAGGCACTTTTAATTTGGCTAATGTCTTGTTCGATCAGCACCTCCGTACCGCGCCTCTACTCGATGTATCCCTTCCTGTGTCTGGTCGTTGCTCCTAATGGCCTGCTTAAATATGCCGAATTGTGTGTGTTTTTTTTTGTTCAGTTTGTTCTGGGGCCTGGCGTTTATTTACTGTTTGCCTAGTTCTCTCCACTTGTGTCTGCCTTTTTATTTATGTTTGTGTGTTACTTTTACGTTTATGTGCTGTTTGTGATGCTAATCTGATGTCGCTGTCATGCATACGATAAGTGTTCCAGCCGACATTCCGCCGTACTTTGGGGCGCTACACATAAAATTAAATTTTAATTTAATTGCGCACATTGCTCGACTGCTAATTGAGTTGCTGCCGTAAGAATACACCCAAAAAACTATACACAAAAAGAGAGAAACATTAACACTATTGCGAGAAGCAAACAGGAAGTCATAGTATCTAATCATATCGCTTTGTATCTGTATCTGTATCTCTCTACCTGTGTCTTGTAAAGCAAGCCAAATGCGACGAGCATGTTACTAAATATTTAAGCAACTCGCAACAGAAATTAGAGCAAACTATGAGATACGAGTTTTGTGTGCGTCGCTTGGTCATGTCGCACGTGTGTGTGCCGGTGTGCCGGTGTGTGTTTGTGCTGTTTGTAGATAGATAAGTGAAAAGTGCAAATAGAAGGTAAAGGCAAACGTGAGTTAAGCGGTCGCTGTGGTCTGGGTCTGTGGGTTGCGGTAGTGCAACAGCACAGACAACTTTTCAATGAACTATGCAGCAGTGCATTTTCCATGCTTCGGTGAAAACATTTCAAATAACATTTTTAATTAACTTCAAAATGTGGCAAAAAGACCAAAATGTTGTACTAGTTGCCAAATATCAGTTTTGTTGCATCTTTGTGAACTTTTCTTCACCTCAGTGAACGATATGAGATTTATGACTTTTGCTACGAATTTAAGTGAAGTGGAGTGTAAAATTTAAAAGGCTCCAGAAAGTGTATAGAGGCTTTTGAGGTCATTTATCGACTAAAGTCTCCGACTGCTGTCAATTCGAAATGCTGCTTTTTCATGATGAATGGGGCGAAAAATCGAATAAATACGAAACAAAGCTTTAATGTAATCATTACTTGCAGTATTTAATTACTTTTCTTTGCAATATTCTTTTTGGTTCGAACAACAAAAAAACATTTCCTGATTGGGAAGTTTTTAGTAATCGTAATTGCGATTTGAATCAACAATTATTCAATGATTATTATAAATTGCAACTATTTTTACAATTAATTCAATTATTATGCATGAATTTCTAAGTGATTGTGCTTGAAAAGTTGAACAACTTTTAAAATTAACTCAGTTTAGTTTACATTCAACATTTCTAGCACAACTACTCAATAATCCCCCTTAACAGGTACAATTATTCAAGTAATTGTAAAGTAATTTTGTAGTATTCGTTGAATAATCAGTAATAATTGTAATACCAGGTTGCAATTACGAAAAATCATAAACATACATGTATAAATTTTTCACAATAATGCTTCAAACTTAAAAAAATCCATTAACAATTTTCTGCACATATAATCCCTGCTTAAATGTTATCTTGCTTTGACTGCGCTCTCAGCTCAGGTGTACCTCTCACCACCAAAATAAATTGAACTTTTCTTAAGCCACATTCAGTCTTTCCATATCTGATATCTGACTTAAGGTGTTTTTCCCTTTGATGACAAATTGTGATATAAATTGTGTACAAAATAGGTCCTTTAAAACTTAGAGTTTTCCACTTGATCACTGAATAGCTAAGTTGTTTCTCTGAGTATAGTTTCAGGTAATTTCTATTCCACACATTGTACATGCAAATCATTCATTTCTAATTTGGGTACAACCGCAGCATAAAATTCTAAATGCAAATTCATCAAACAGTAGCAGTCCGAATATGCATAAAAACAATATTAACAACATTCAAATCGAAAATGTACCATAAAATGTGTATGTAAATGTATGTATGCTGATCGTTAAAAATCGTAAACAAAGCAAATTTCAAATATTGCCAAATACTTGCTAAAATTAAACACTTACTATAAACCAAAAACAAAACTTGTTTTGTCTAAATATATAAATAAAACAAACACACACACACAATTTGTTGTATTTTGGCACTGAAATAAACTTTTTGGAGATCATAAAAATACATTTTGATGTAACAACTGCCAGTCGATTTTGGTTTTTCTTGCTGCAATTAAACCTTTTTCTGTTCCAACCATTTAAGCGTAGAACATTTAGCCAAAAGCAACTTGAACTTATCTCATCAATTAAGTTTAAGTTCTTTCAGTTCAATTTAATTGCTATGCTCCTTCCTCTTTTTCTCTTTCCCAGTCGAGTTTTCTCTTTCACTAAGTCTAAGGGGAGGAAGATCAATTAAACTCTAAGCCAAAACACAAACCACAAAACATTTTTTTAATTGATTTAATGGTGAAATGGTGAAAGACTGTAATTAGAAGAGCGCTTTAAGTATGTACAAAATGCTGGGTTCAATTGACCCTCCAAGAAAAATTGGAAGCGAGTTTTGGTTTATCTGCAAATCTAAATGTGAAATAAATGAGTGCTTAGATGAGGCAAGTACTTTGAATTCAACAAGGAGCATAATTAGAGTTAGGTAATTCCCTCAGAATGGTTGCTTTTCTATTTCAGCTTTGAAGTGTTTACAAGCATTTTCATTCAACAATCCAACTCTTCGATTCATTGCCACGCATTACGACACAATCTCTTAACGATTTTTTATACTTGTGCTAATTAGTTTCAATTAAAATTAACAACGCCCTGTGCGTTTTCTGCCCATCGATTTCACACGCATTAAAAACCAACAAAAAAAAGAAACAGACCAACAGACCCAAATCGTTGCCTTTTGTATACATCTGCCGAATGGGCTTCAGCTACTTTCTTAATGTTTGCTTTAATTTTTGTGTTTTTTACACTTTTGACCTCAATACAAAAAGGCAATTTGAGTTCTGTTTAGTTTCTGTGGCTCTTTTTTTTTCTCGATTTGAAGCAAAGTGATGTCATTGACGAGCGATTGGGAGCTGTTGATGTGTGTATCTCTGCAGATTTTCTATACAAAACGATTCCCAAGAATTCCACATGTAGCCTGAAGTGACATTTTTATGATGGTGCCTACAGCTAAATATTTAATTTTCATTCATGTTGTCTGAGTTGATGAGTTCAGAGCTCATTTCGAACCTGTTTCGGTTTGCCGTGACTCGGTGGCTGCTTCTTAGGGTTTTTTTTTTTACACATTTTAATTAGAAGCATGCAAAAGTGGTCGCAATTAAGCTACATCTTTGCAAAGCTTGTCCAAAAGGAAGTTGTCAACTTGGCTTAATACTTCCGCTGGGGCATGACATGGAGTAGGTTGATGGAGGGGGACGATGTGTATACACTTCGGAAAAAAAGAGAGAACAAATTCCTAGAAATTCATAGAACATAAGTTTAAGGCTTAAGACCATTTTAAACCCATTTAGTTCTTACTTTAAGTCCGATTTGTGGCTTGAAACGAGGTGTTTTAGATCAAAATGTTCGTAAGTCAAAGTAATGTCGAAAATTTAGGCATGACTCTGATTTAATTTAGACAGTTTTCTTGATCAATTTTATTAAACTATTTTACTTACTATAAAATAGATAGATGAGAGATTCTAGTTAAGAAACTTTAACAGTATTTACATACAAAATTTTGGAATATTATAATATAATTAATAATTTTTCTAAGTGTACCAAATGATAAGACACTTGCAGACAGTCGGCAGAAATAATCACAGATAAGATAAAGTTCAAATGGCAAAGAACTCGTCTGAAGTAATTCAATATGTAGTATTGAATCCATAAACCATAAAATGTGTGAAATGGTGCAGCAGCAGCAGCAGCTCGGACAGGTAGTAGATACATTTGTATCTCAGGCTGGGTACCTGACCAGCCTCTTTCTCTCTCTGTCTCGGTGTGTGTGTGTGAAGTTATTTTTAAACATTTACAAGTAAATTCATCAAACAAACAAACCCCAAGAACTTGTAGACAGCAATTGAGATGCATTTTGTATATTCTTCGAGTATATGGGGTGTGCGATACAATTTTCCACTCTTTTGGACTCGCTTATGCAATGATGCAGCAGCAGCAGCAGCAGCAGAGTCAAAGCCAAGTTTGCCGACTTACTCACCAGCAGTTTTTCTCCTTCTACGCTTCCTCTTGACTGTTTGTCCATGCCTTTTGTGCCGCGTAATCGTTGTTTTCCAATGAACACACAGGTATGAGACATGGGCTCGGAGTATTCGAGTGTTTTGTGTGGGTATGAGATACAAACGTCGCCGGATTCTTTCTTTTTTTTTTTTTTTTTTGATTCATGGATGCCAGTGCCGCTTGTTGTTTTTGTTGTTATTTTTTTTTGGGTAGATTGTTATGTTTAGGAAAAAAAAAAGGTAAAGGTTAATGCCTAGTGAAGTGTGCACAGCATCGAAATAGAAGGGGACACACACGCACACACACACACACACACAAGCTCACTGACACATTCATAACTAACTAGTTGGCATTTCCGCTCTAAGTGGCGTTAGTTATGACCAGTAGAGAGAAGATTACCTAAAGGGTATTATGCATGTAATGGGAATGTCAAATAGGTGCTTTAAGTAGCACATTATTTGCTCTGTTGTGTTAATTCTTTTGAATCGGCTTAAGAAACGGTGTGGAGCAGGGTTCGGTATGCCATATACCGAGACAATGTTAGGGAAGCGGACTGGATTTTTGAAGAATTTTTGAAGAATTTTTTTTTTTACCGAAGTCACCCAGAAAAGGTGTACATTGCATTTCACGTACGATTTCCTCTTTTCAAAATACTGGATTCTCCTAGGAGCACAAGTGTTGTTGTAAGGCAAGCAGCCATAGGTATGTACACGTTTTTCAATGTCAGCCAGGCTGACATTTACTTAAATTCTATAAAGAGTTTCCTAAATTGATCTAAAAATGTTGGTAATTTTGAATTATATTAAGATTCAAATGTTGCTAGTAATTCCCCAGCGCTTCCATTTTAAACGAAAATGACTAACCAGATTCTTACTGACAGCTTGTAATCTTAATCTCTAATGGGGTTATGTTTATTTCACACTTTTAGCCAATGAATATTTTGGTTTAACCACTTTTATGGTTGAAACTTCAGCTTAGTGTGCCAAAAAAAATAAAAAACCTCAAGTCAATAAGCCGTGTAAATGTACAATAAAAACGAACAGCAAATAGTGAGCTAAAAAAGCGTAGAATATTGAATCAAGTCAAACACCCCCCCCCCCCCCCCCCCCCCCCCCAAAATATAAAAAAAAACATACACACACACATACGTCTCACCGTGGTTGATTTTTCTCTTCAAAAATTGAAGTGATTTTGTATTGTTGCTGCTCGTTTTGCTTGCCTGGGCTTAAACGAAATCATTCACATATTTGCTGCTTTTGTTTTTGTTTTGGTTTTGGTTTTTGGTGTTTTATTTTATTTTTGGTTGTTGCGATAACAAGACACCGCCAACGCCATATTAGCCTGGCTTTCATGGCATTTATTTACAAAAATAAAAAGCAACAGACACAATTTGTTCGCCCATTTTTGCTCCATTCTTTTATGCTTTTGTGCTGACCATTTCAATGTTTGGCTTTGTTGTTGTTGTTGCTGTTTTTGTTGCTCGTCATAAAGTGATTTATGAGTCTTAGGTGCAAATAATTGATTTATATGTGGCGCAGCATTGTGCAATGTAAATATAACAAAAGGCATTCGCTGTCTGATAACAAAAACAGAATTCGAGTGGTATGATAGTAAGGCAATTAGATATACATTTATTATTAAAAAAAAAAAAAACAATACAATAGTTGGCATAGAATGTGTAAATTGTAATAGATAACCTCTTGATGTACTTGACCATTTGCGAAAGTACATTAAACCCAAGCCAGAGGCAATGAATTCCAGTTTAAAATCTGTTTTCTAAGAGTATTTATGCAGTACAGTTACATTGAGTTTATAGGAACATAGAAAAGTATTATACATAATATTTAAAACCTGAATGTTTTTTTGGGAATTGTTTCAACAATTTATTCTCTATTCTAGTTTATTGTAGCCTCTTGATACTCTCAGATGTACAAAACAGTATGAGTAGCATCTAAACGTAAAGCTTCATAATTATGCCAAAATTAATGGGGAATTTTCACACCCTGAGAGAGGTTTTACCCATATCAGAGAATGACAAGCCGAGTTTCAGTTCAATTGGATGTAAAAAGATTTTGTAATGAAGAATTTTCCGGGAGTTTTCGCACCCCACGGGTAGATTTTCGAACATTGGTTAATAATAACGAAAATATTTTTGCATTCTTTACTTTAAAATCGATTTTCATATATTTAATTTGTATACCTACAACAATAAGAGAACAAAGTACAATTTCTGACTCCAATTTTCTTGCCACAGCACAATCTTGAACATTAGGTAATTTAATTAAAACATCTTTTATTAATATACATTTCTCCCCTTCTCATTGCAGGTCCGTATCACATTTTATCTATATCTACCTAATGTTTGCACTAAAGCTATTGGGGTCTGTGTGTGGTAAGTTGGTCAGATAAGGGACGGGTATGCGCAGTTTTCAACTAGACAGCTTGGCGTTTTTGCCTGGCACAAAAAATAAATTATAATATCGCATAATATAATGTGTAAATAATGCTTCACGTGTGTGTGTGTGTGTGTGTGGGAGCAACCTTACCAAAAGACCATCAATCATTTAACAACAAAATGCCAGGCGCTCAACGCCAACACCAACTAACTAGAGAAAAAAACTTCCCCCACGCCAACAACAACAGCAACAGCAACAAAGAAACAACAGAAGGTGCAGGAGGTGTATAACAAAAAATTACCAAATATGAATATCAAATGCGCGTAACAAAATAAATATGAGCACATCGAGAGCTTAACTTTAGCCTCTTACCCTCGACATGCCAGGGGGAAGGTTGAAGAGTGTGGGGCAGTTTCTAAGAGACTGACACCAACTATTATTCAAAGTTGTGGGAAAAGAAAAATTGTCTAAAAATCACGGTCGCCATGTCAGATCTCCAGGAGTTGGTCCTTAACAGGGGAGCCCAACAGCTTCTTAGGAGTACGTACAAGAAACCAAAATCAGAAACAACAACTATCATAAGAAAACGAAAGAGAAAACCGATTACTGGCGGTTGTGTGTGTGTGTGCTTGTGGCTGTCTGATACAGCGCTGTATTGTTGTTGCATTCAACCTATTCCTATGCCTATGCGTCAGCCCTATGCGCATGGCTGACAACATTGGCGCATGAAGCGTATAAAGCAAGGGCATCGCTGGTCTACAATTTGAAACAGTCTAACTTGCTTCTATTTCCCATATCAAAATCCGAAATAAAATGTGAAAAACTTTTATACAAGTCGAAAACTAATCCAATGACTTAACAATCCACCCTCGTACATATGTAGAACAGTAGGAAAATTTAATAAAATTCACCGCGCAGCATAGCGTGTGTTTGTCAACGCGGGGCGGAGGTGGACTACCATTCACTTTTCATTATTAATATTTTTCGTTAAAATTATGCTAATCCGTTGAAATATGATGATGCCAAATGACAACAGCTTGAAACGAAGTGGTGAAGAGGCACACACACACACACAAACACACACACGCACACCCATTTGCATATCTGCAGGTGTGTTCTGCCGTTTTGGGTGCATAATTTGATTGCCTTTTGCAGCTCATCTAATTAAATTGCATGACACAATTTCTGATATTAAATGTGGCAACATTTTCCCTGCTTTCGAGGCCAGCCAAACTTTTTCAATTAAATCCAAGAGGGCAAAACAAATACTGCGACCTTCAAAACAAACAAAATTCTGAAATGAAATTGCAAACGAAAAAGTAATTTAATTAGCTTAACCTAAAAAAACCGAAAAGAATCAGTGTAGCAGCAGCAGCAGTCGGGAGAGCAAACAGAAATCATTGAAAAAGGGTTCCTCCTCGCTGTCGCGTGTTTGGCTTTGTGCAAGTTTTTCATTTGGTGCCAGTCGCCAAACTTTGGAGGCGCCAAACACACAAAAACCCAACTTGGCCAATTGCAATTGCAAAAGACGTTGGCCTAAAAGCTATGCAAATTGGATCGAGCCTTTGGCCCTGGCCAAGTGTTGACTTCCGCTGTGGATGAATTTTTTAAGCCGCAACTATTTAAAGCCACAAATTCTGATTTCCCCAGTAGACTGTGAGTTTTACTACCTCCTGCTTATGGAATAGATTTGGTTCTAGATTCATTTTCATTTTAGTATCCCAAATGGAAAGTCTTCTATTTTAAAAGTTCTTAAACTCCTCAAATTTTTGTCTAACACATTTGTGGCTACAATAGAATCATAATGTCTCGGCGTATTTTTGGCTCGGCCCAGCAGACTAGTTTCCGCTGGATGAGTTGGCAACTCACCCGCTTATGTTCGGAAAGTTCTGGCATTTTTGGTAAGGATCTAACGCGCCCGCGACGCACTGCTTCCAGACGAACATCAGACGAATCTTCAGAAATGGCCTTTAATCGTTCGTGTTCTAAGCTGCTGCAGGGTCGACGCAACCAGGAGAATGGCAAGCCTAGCCTGAGGCAAAGGCGTTTGAGCGAGATTGCTGAGATTAGGCCCAGCCCCATTGGACCGCCGCGCAATGCTTTAACAGCGGCGGAAGGCTTTGGTTTCACGACTCCGCACAAACCTTTGGAAACACTGAGGTCATTTTCAAAGTCAGGATCGGAAGAGGGAGCTTCGGATGAAGGATCTCAGTTAGCAGAAGACTTCTCGCCTCAAATTAAACTTTCTAGTCGAAAAGAACCCCCCGCTTTACCTACAGGTAGAGGCCCCAAGGGAAAAAGACCTCCCGTTAGAACTCCAGTTAGACCTCCTGGTCAAGGGTCAGGAAGTAGAGAACCTCCAATTAGAAAACGACTTCCTGGGCCAGTACCACAACGTTCTATAATTTATTCACCAAGACAGTCCATCAATGATCCTTTCAACGCAAATAGATTAAACAAGCCACTTGGTAAAAAACGTCCTAAAGTTAGACCACCAAGCAGGCCATATGGAGGAGGTACTTCTGGAGAAGATCAGACACCAAAGAACCCTTCTAGAGGTAGAACACCAAGAGAATCAACTGAAGGTGGAGCACCTGCGGGAGAAAACTCGCCATCAGGAGCACCTGGAGATAAAACTCCAGGTGAATCACCTGCTGATCAAAGGACTCCAAAAGAGGAGCTTCCTTCTAGAACATCTAAAAGAAATCCGGAAGAAGAGCAGCCAAATGAATCCCCTGCTGGTAACAGACCTTCAGGCGAAGAATCGCCAACTGTTCAAGAACCAACTCTAGAGGGTCCTGCGAGAGAAAACCCACCAAATACAGCTCCTGTAGATAAATCACCGCCCGAGTCCCCTGCTGGTAAAACTCCTGCTGGAGAGCCGCAAAAGGTACCATCTGGAGTGGGTCCTGCAGGAGAACAGCCGCCATCTAGACCTCCTGGTGAAGGATCTACAAGAAAAGAACCACCAAGAAGACCTCCTGGTGAAGGATCTACAGGAAAAGAACCACCAACAAGACCTTCGGGTGGGCCACCAACGCCACCTTCGGATGTGCCACCAACGCCACCTGCAGACAGACCACCAGCTAACGAACCTTCATCTAGACCACCAGGCAAAAGACCTTTATCAGAAGAACCCTCAAAAACACCTTCTGTTCCACCAGCTCCTGCAGTAAAAGAGCTGCCATCTAGACCTCCAGGTGGAGAATCATCAGGAAACAAATCACCAAAAATACCTTCTGGAGAAGAAGTGCCAGCTCTACCGCCTAGTCATTTACCACCTAGAAAGGGAACTCCGGAACAAATTCGGCCAACTCGACCAACTGATGTACAGCCTCCGGTAGAAGTGCCTGCTAAACCAACAGCTGTACCTCGTGATGTTCCCACTGAACAAGGTCCTAAACCTCCTAGCCGAACACCAAATCCATCGCCCTCATCATTCCCAGGCGTACCTAGTCAAGCACCGCCCCAGGAACCCACAAAATCTTCAACTAAACCATTTACTTGGCCCTTTAAACTGTTTCTTCAAGGAGCGTCCACTGACCCAACGGAACCATCAGCTAGACCCCCAAGTGTGGGTCTACCCACACCGAAGTCTCCTACAGAACCTGGAAAAAAACGGTCTAAGCATACAATGCTTACTTCTCGCATCACCAAGCGGCCCCGCTTCTCCAAATCAAAGAGCTCCAAGTCGGGTGGCTTCAAGCCGGTTGGTTCCAAGTCGGCTGGCTCCAAGTCGGGTGGCTCCAAGTCGGGTGGCTCCAAGTCGGGCAGCTTCAAGTCGGGTGGCTCCAAGCGGAGTGCTCCAATTGCAGGCGGCTCAAAGTCGGGAGGCTCCAAGCGGAATGCCCCCAAATCGGGTGGAGCCAAATCAGGTGGTTCGCAGCCAGATGGCAGGCCTCCTGTTAAAGAAAATCTGAAGCCCCGCACCATTACTCTTATACCAGGCGACGGAATCGGTCCCGAAATCACACTTGCCGTCATCGAAGTATTGGAAGCTGTGAAGGCACCGCTTATTCTAGAGCCTATGGAAGTGAAGGCCGTCATCGATGAAAAGGGTAACACGACGGTGCGTACGCAGGTTATTGAAAGCATGAACCGGAACAAGGTGGGTCTTAAGGGTCCGCTTATGACACCCGTGGGCAGTGGCTTTCGTTCCCTCAATCTAACCTTGCGACAAATCTTCAATCTCTACGCAAATATCAGACCCTGTCGCTCACTGCCTGGCGTGGAGACGGTATACGGTCCAGTCGATTTGGTGACCATTCGCGAGAATACCGAGGGCGAGTACTCGGGCCTCGAGCATACCCTGGTCGAGGGAGTGGTACAGAGTATTAAGCTGATCACACGAGAGGCCTCACTGCGTGTGGCGGAATACTGTTTTACCTATGCCATTTCGATGAAGCGCAAAAAGGTAACCGCAGTGCACAAAATGAACTCCATGCCCATGTCGGATGGTCTGTTCATCAAATGTGTGCGTGAGGTGGCACAAAAGTACCAGAAAGAAATGGACCAACTGGGCATCAAATACGAAGAAATGCAGCTGAGTACTGTGTGCCTCAAGGTAGTCGAAGACCCCAAGCTATTCGATGTGCTGGTGCTGCCCAATCTCTATGGCGACATCTTATCGGACACATGCTCAGGCTTAATTGGTGGTCTGGGCTTGACGCCCGCCGGCAATATAGGCCCCAAAGTGGCCATTTTCGAGGCAGTACACGGCACAGCTCCCGATTTGGCTGGCAAAGGTGTTGCTAATCCCACAGCCCTGTTGATGGCCGCTACAATGATGTTGCGCTATTTGAATCTTAACAGCTATGCTGATACCATTGAGCGGGCCGTAGTCAAGACCATCTCGGAGGATAAGGTGCGCACAACGGATCTAGGTGGCAAGGCAACTTCTGCGGAATTTACCAAGGCAATCGTACAAAATCTCAAGTGATTGTACATCCCATTCTATACATTTGTTACAGATTGTGTATGATGCATAGAAAGTAAAATCAATCAATTTCAATTTAGTTTGATTCCTGTTAGGAAATGTTGTTAGCAGAGCCTAGCCAGATATCTAGAGGGTTTAGATTTTTAAAAGAAGGGCAACATTTTCTTGAAACAGATATGGGAAAACTCTTAAGCGAAGTTCAAAGCTCTTAATTCATTACTGAATATTTTTCTGATACAATTTTTCCCCCTGGGTTTTTATGAAACCAAATCTCTTCAAACTTATCAAATACTTATTATGTTAAATCCGGTTCGAAATACCATTGAACTGTAAGGAGGTTAATTTCTAAGTCTTGCCTGTAAGATTCGACCTGGGGATAGAAAAACATAACACAAATGCCTTGAAAATTATTAACATTTGAAAGATCACATCTGGCTCGAAGGATCAATGAAATGTAGGGGAGGCTCTTTTAAAAATCTGAGCTTAGCAAACCAAAACTTTAATGTCATCAAAATAATCCAAATATTTAGATCCGACTCAAAGGACCAACCAAGAACCTTTCAAAGACGTGCTATGTGTGGGTGTGTCTAATAGATTCAACCTGTACATAGCAGCCCAAAACGTAAATGTCTTCAAAGCTAACAGCATTCGTTATAACAGATCCGGCTCGAAGGACCAATGAAGTTTATTGAAGCTATTTTGTTGGCATTTTTGAGCTGACCTGTTTCACAAGTGAATGTCTGCACAAAAATAGCAACTTATCTGCAAAAGATAACTACCAAAAAGGCAATGCCCAGTAATCTTTCTGACGCCCGCCCGCTTATCGCCAGTTTGTGAAAACGTAAACACTTTGGCATAACAAATCGAAGTTAAGCCGAAAGCCAAGTAATAATAGAAAGTGGCATTGAAATCAGCATATATATAAATTGTACAATGCCATCATCATCCTCAACTTCAGCCGAAACTAATGTATAATTTTTCAAAAATCATTTCCAAAGAACCGAAATTCGTTGAAAACCTTCCCCGCAGCAGCAGCGGCAGCGGCAGCGGCAGCATCAGGAGGAGGTGGCTCCGGCACAAATGTTCACAGCTCACCATCACCCCATTCAGCATCATTCGAATTGCATTTACAAATTAGCATTCTAATGAGCGACGGCCCCGTGGCAAGGGTAATTATGGCGCCGCCGCCCCCCTTCTCGGCTCTAGCCATTTACAATTCACTGGAAGAGCAGCTGAAGTCAGCGGCGGGCTTGGCCTTTGCGTGTTGGCCAAATTGAAAAATGAGTTGGATTTGCCATGCAGTTGAAGGTTTATGAATGAAGACAGGCAGCGACAACTAGGCCGCTTGGAGACTGATCTACTTGCAAGTTCCTGTCCCTATTCCTCCAGCTGCAGTGTCAGCTTCAGGTTGGCAGGGGGAGAGACAAAAATGAAAAACCGGTTACCATGCAACAACGAACAAATTCTTGACTTTTGTTTCACATACACAAAACGGAGTTTATCTTTCGGCTCTCCTGTTCTCGGTCTCGTTTCACGTCTTTGACTGCCCCTGCGTTGTTTATAAAAAATTCTTTGAAATGCTTACACTCTCTCACACAAAATTAAATTTGTTCTCTTCTTTTTAATTTTTTGTGTTCTTTTTTTTTTGTTTTGTTAACTTGCACGCTCCACTGAACCCAGCCCAAAAGGAGCGCCCTGGCCACTGCGCCTCCGCCTTCGCCTCCGCCACGGCCTCTGTCTTTGTTGTTGTTGTTGCTGTTGGTTAGTAGTTTGGTTTGTTTAGAGTTTGGTCGTTCGGTCTGTCGGTGCTTTTATACGCAGCTCTCTTAGTCTGGAGTGCGGTCCGAACCCGAACATGCATGTAAAAATGCAACGTAAGTTGGACATGGTTTTTGGATGGGGCAGGGGGGTGGGGGGGTAACCATGTGCGGTTGATGACTTGCGCTTGGGCTCTCGCTTTCGGACTTGCAGAGACTGAGTGACTCTGACTTTGACTTTGGCACTGGTTAGACTGGCTGGCTGCTGCTGCTGGTGCTGGGCCTGTTCAGGAATTTGGTTTGGGGAGTTTTGTATTTGACTCCTGACTTTGCTTTTGACTTTAACTGGCGGTCAATTTTCTGTGATGTTTTGGTCATTTCAGGGCTAAGTGGGAAGATGGAAAAGTTATCAATTTTATAATTTGGACTGATTCATCAAAGAACAAGCCAAACGGTTTATGTAGATGAAACAGAGATTTGACTTGAACTTAAAGCTAAGCAGTATAAACCAGGGCTGCTAAACGGTTTAAGCCGAACCGGTTCGTTCATTTTTCTATGAACCGAACCTTGAACCGAACCTAATATTTAGTTTCGGTTCATGGAAAATGGCCACAAAAAGTGTAACAATTAACCTAGAATAGAATTAGGATCTACTCATAAAATTCCCACCCATTAAAGCTTATATTTCGTAAGATCCTCGACTTCAAGGCTTTATCAATGATTCACAAAAGCCATTATTTTATGTTTTAGTATTCCCATGTGTTCCACAAACTGTTTTCGACTCAAAATCGAGTCGATGCCCATACGTTTTGAGCACTTCCTTGGGTCGCAAGGCGATTTTCAGAACACATAGAACTAAATTAACTACTAAAATCAAGAAATATTTAATAAGTAAATAAATAAATTCCTTTTTTAATATTAATATTGTGTCAAGCATAGGCAGAACCAAGATTCGAACCAAAACCGTAGCCCATAAACCTCGAACCTTAAGCATTTGTAAATTATAGTTCGAACCAGCGAGCTGGAGATCTGAAAAATTTCCTGTATCAGTTGAGGTATCAAATACCAAGTTGAAAAACTAACATCTCTCTATTTCCCACATAATTTTCCAAGTATGCCCACGCTGCGTGTTACCAACTGCCGATTTGGGTCATAATTAAGTCTTGTTACGTCAACATGAACCTCTCTTATCAATAACTCTTAAGGTTGCACGCAAAAAAGGAAGGCAAAAAGAAAAGAAAAAGAAAAAAACAAACCCCATCCATAACCACACACAAGTACAAACAATAAACTACAACAGAACGCATTATCAAAACAATAAACAATTGATGATATTTTACTTACGATAACAACAACAACAGCAACATCTACTAGTACTAATACCCCACACAACCACAACCAAGCTACAAGCCCCTTAAGCATAAAAAATCAATAAAACACACAAAACGCAATTGCACGAAAATAACAAACATAAACAGAGAGAAAAAGAGAGAGAGAAGAAAAAAATAAATAAAAATTGCTTTATTTATTAAGCATTAAACAATAAATGGGATTATTTCTATCATCAGCGGAGGGGAGAAGAGAAAAAAAGGAAAAAACAATAACATAAAGTAGACCAGCTCCTTCCTTTCCCTGTCGGTGTGAGCATAACAATTGCAAGCAGGAGCTTAGAGGAGCTCAGGGCAAATAAATGCAAATCATTTTGTTCCTTTGCCTTCAATCCAATTCCCTTACTGCTCAGAAATGGCTGGCTGGGAGTGGGGAGCAAATGTCAGGGCTGGACGCGGTCCTCTACTACTAAGTAGCCATTCAGCTCATTTGAATGAAATGTTTCGGCCCGGCCTTCCTTTTTGTTGTTGTTGTTGTTGTTGTATATTTCGGCAAATTTGTAACTGTCACTTGGCATTACCTTTTTTTCCGTTGTTGTTGGAAAATAACCCCCCTCCCACTTTTCGAGTGTTTTGATTGTGAAAAAGTTGCCTGCTAAAGGTAGCAAAAGTTTTGCAAGTGACAAATAGATTTAAATTTCGAAAATGCTTTTTGTTTGTTGCTATTTCTGAATGGCCATGGCCAGAATGGGGTTGCAAAAGAGGTTCAGGCACAAGCACTATTGACAGCGGTCGTAAATCTTGGTAAAAGCGCCCGGTAACCCTTGTCAGGCGTGAAGAGAGTACGAACATTGAGCAACGAGTGGGGCGTGCAAATTTGTGTTTGAGCATGAAAATCAGTTTTCAAGTTGCTACGGCTTAAGCGATTTGCATGGGGTTACCTAGAAAACCACCCACCACCCCACACACGCGCATTGGTGATGGAATGTTTGGTTTAATAGATGCAAGATTTGTAGTCTGACTAATGGAAAACTAAGTCGAAGTAAGTCACTTGATGATAGAGCGAATCAAAATTAGCGAACTGAAAGGTTTTGCTATTGAAGAGCGTCGTAAATTAGTATAAGTTATGTTTTTGTACCTTCCGATCTTGCTGATTCTGGATCAATTCTAGGTTATCAGCTTAAGAGACCCAAAAAACTTAAGTTGAACCGGCTTTACATGTATCGGTTCCGGCCGCGAATTGTGTGTTTGAATTAAATACAAAGTATACTTAACCTGTATCCACATTTTTTTAATCATTCCTGAGATTACTTAAAGCTTTATTTTTAAAATAGTGTAAAAAAAACATGTGAAGTTTAATAGGTCAAAGAATTTATGTCAGACATGTACCCTTTCTGCTTAAGATAGAACCAGGTGGGAATCGCAAACGAAGATTTGTGCATAAATAACTAGAATACTTCGATGCCTACTCTATGCGCTTGGTATTGGAAGTTCAAAGAGCTTATCAGAATAGCCCTAAGATAAGTGCCCCAGGAGATTTATGAATATATTGAATCAGGATTTGTGGCTATTGTCTTGGAGGGTATGTACCACAATACCCGATATAAAATATTCAATATTCTTAAGAACAATACATACTTATTTTTAGTAAAACTTTAAACAACCCATACACTTCGGCAAAATGGACTGGCAGAGCTCTAGAGCAGTCCGAATAGAATATATACACTTTTGTACTAAATAAATTGTCATTTGATGTACTTAAATTAAGTACAAAACATTCTAGAATCGAGATACGCTGTTTGCAGTTAAAAAATAACAGCAACCGTACTTGAATCAAACACTTTTCGTAATTAATGTCGATATAACTTTACAGCTCGACCTTTATTTGACAACAAAATATCTTAAATTAAGTACTTGACTTTTAATGCAAACTCTAAGAAGTATGCAACGGAAAATTCGAATTCTTCATTTAATTTTCTTCTTCAAATTCCCAACTGATTCAAGCACTCAGTATATAAAGTGATGGTAAATTTCGGTCTTTTGGTCTTTCATGGCATTTGTATCTTTCAAACTTTCATGGGATGAGTCCAGGAACCTTTGGCTTAGGATAAGGGTACTCTTACGCAGTTTCTGAAAAGTAATTAGGGGTTTATTTAGAAATTATTCAAGTTTTACTTACTTTAAGAATCAACCACGAAATTGAAAACCATTGCTTGATATCTACATTTTTTAATCTTTATTTAAGACAATAAACCATTAAACAAAAAGCAACACAAATGTTGCCTCAGACACATCCTGCGTGCTGCTCTGCTCTTCCATTCTGTGTGAACTCTGCAAAAAAAAAAAAGCAGTCATTCATTCATATATTTTCTCTTCGATATTGTTATAATAGTTCAGTTCAGTAATTGAATTAAATATATAAGTTCCCATCGCTGTGATGGCAAAATCTCCCATTGACGGCCACCAGCCAACCCAACCACGTGTTAAACAGGAAACACGCTTGGGGATTCAACATCGTTTTGTGCCCCGCTATCGCATTCACATCTACAGTAGTTGTATGTTCCATACATCCTGTCTTTCTGCCTGATTTGCCCAATTGTGCACGAGAAATAAAAGGAAAACAAAAATTGATTGCATTTTTCACGCTCTACGCCTGCACGTGGAAGCTCGCGACCCAGTTCTTTCAACATGAGGCTCATTCAAGTGCCCCCCTTCACATGGTGGAGCAAAAGCTCATATGCAAAAAAGGGCCAAGTATACGGTACAACTTTTGCATAATGCGGCGCCTGCACTTGCCTCCCCCTTTCTTGCCCGCCGCCATGCATAATAGACTTCAATGTGTGTGTGTGTGTGTGTGTGTGTGCCGGCCAACCAAACATGAAGTGAAGCTTTAGTTGGTACTGTACAAGTGCAACTACATACATATATGCTGACCTTAGCCGGAACGGGCCAAAAGTTCATTGCCTCGACACAAAGGCTGGACTTGTTAAAATTGTATACCGTTTATTAAATTCCCAGCCCGGGGGCAGTCGGAAAATATCGGAGTGCAGCAGGTGCGGTATAAATTTCTAATTTACAACTTTTAATTGAAAAACAGTAAGCAGCATTTTGTGCTGCTGCTGCTGCTGCTGCTTGGACAGCATCAACAAGTGAGACTGCCTGCAGTTAGTTTGATACTATTCTATGTTTTGCTCTGCTCCTGCGTGTCACGTAGCTTCAGTTCAGTGCTTAATTACCGGAACTTGCTGCTCTGGTTGGGACAGGTAACAAGCAGCAATTAGTGTCTCAGCCACACCCACTAAAGTCCCCCACAATAACAACAACAACATCAACTCTAACAATAAAATACTGAGCCAAAGCTGCTGCTGGCCAAGTTTTCTACACTATTCTCTGGTTGGCTTAAGTGTTTTGACTTGAGAACATTTACAACTTTATTTAAGCGGCTTTGGCTGCATTGTTTATACAGGGTGATTACAAATAGCAGGAAATGCATAACATGTTATCCATAGAGTAGAAGGTTTTAAGATTTATACAGCAGAAAAAGTGCCTTAGCAAAAAGTGCTTCATTGAAAAGAAAAGTCCCGAAATTCCATTGATTAAAATGGACTGATTCATTGGTGATAGACTTCTTAGAACTTTCTTTCACTCATAACTTTACTACAGTTCATTTGATCTTTACCCAGCCAGGGTTAAATAACCTGCAAAGATCAGTTAGTCAAAGAAGACCCAGATAATACATATCAGAGCAATTTAAAAGAACCAGTTGGGAATTGTAAGCGAAGATTGGTGATATATTCAAACATTCAAAGTAAATAGATACATTTGTGGTCACCCTGTGAGAACTTTATATAACATTTTTAAGTCTTAGTGTCCATGCAACTCTTCAAAAGCAATTAAAAAACTTTTCTGTTTGCTAAAAACAATATTTTCCCAAGCCAAGATACCATCAAAACGCCTGTCAGCTGATCGTTCACAGCTTACACTGAATTATTTATAACAAACGAAATACGAGTCGTCGGTTTTTATGGGCCATTTCAATTACTTATTCTGGCTCCACATTTAATTGCATTAATTAAAACAACACGAAATGTTGAACATTTATTACATTCTGAAATTTACACCCACGCAGCTGCATTTCAGTTCCATTTGAGGTCCTTATCTCTCCACTTATGCGAATTTCCGGCATTAATTGAATGCAGTTTCCCCTCTTTGTGTGGAGTGGATGATGGGGAGGAGGAGAAGGGCAAAGGGTAAGGTTGCCAAAGCCTGCCCACTTGTCAATGCCAATTAGCAAATTCGAACAGAATTGTTCACAAATTTGTTGTGTGACCCTTTTTGGCACATTTAACTCTTCGGTTTGTCAATTATTATTTATTGATTGATTATGTCATATATTTTTTGGACAGCCAGCATATTTGATTGATGCTCTCATTCTGTTTCTTTTAGGATTTTTGTGTTTTTCGTTGTGAAATGTATTATTTATGCATATTTATGTGGTATTTGTTGATTGATCAAGTGCACAAACAAAACTGTTGGAGCGAAACAATAGAATTTGTTAGCCAATACAAAATGTATGAAAGAGAAGAGAGGATTGTTTGATTAGGTAAAATTTAATGTGGCTTTAATCAGGGTCGAATCATTAACCGTTGGTGATTCACCTCATTCACTTGGTTGAGAAAAGTTCGAAAATTAAGTAAAATTTTTGGACAATTTCGAAACTTTCTGTGAGGAAGCATATGAATCATAAGGGGCAGTTGACTTCTTAAATCTCAGAAGTTTTCAAAGGATTCAGTATTACTATGAAGCTTTTGCTCTAGAACCCAAACAGCTATAGATTCCTTAACAGAGTCTACTGATGATGGCATCGAAATCTTAGAATATTTTATTTTTAATATATTTTTCCAGCATTTTAGAATATAAAACCAGACTTAAAAATACTCTTTAAAAATATTATAAATTCCTTATAAACTTCAAATGAAATGAGTGCAGTATAAAACTACATTCGTGCCGCAGCCCTGGTAATAATGCTTGGCAATCAAATTTTACTTCCAACTCTCTGTCATATGCCTGTCTCCGACCATCAAAGACCCAATGCCACGTGTTTGTGCCATACCAAAATACCTCGACGGCAGTCGAATTAATAATTTATTAAACAAAAAGCATGCTCAATGGCTACAATGACACTTTAAGCAGGAGCAGGAGCAGGAGTAGCAGCAGGAGAAACAGCAGCAGCAGCAGCACTTCAGGCCAGCACTTCAGACCTACGGACGAGACTCATTGTTCCCACATACATATATATATATATAGCACAGAGACATAAAAACAACAGCATATAAATAAATGATGAGTCTCGCTCGGGTCAAAGGCGGGGAATGTCAAATGAAATTGTCAACCTGCCACGCCTACGGAAAATGCAATCCGCTATACTGACCCCTGCTCTGTTCAGTTGAAGTTGAAGCTCTGTTGTACTTATTGCAATTAAATACACATAATTCCCAACTAATGACATGCCACGAGGAAAATTCAAACAGAGCCGCGCTTATCTTGGCCACGTTAAGCTGGCCACATAATTTAGCTCTAAAGAACACGCAAGCAGACTCACACATACAAGTGTTGGCCGCTTCCGTTTCCGGCTGCTACTGTTGCTATCAGCTAAATCCCTGCACTAAATAACTGTCAGACGAGTCTACTCTTGCGGCTCCCAGCCTCATTCCTAGTCAATTTCTCTGTGCCCAAAAAAAAAAAAGGAGAAGAAAAATGCAAAACTTTGACAATTTCTATGAACTGGCACACAAAATGACGTTTCTTGCTAAAGTTTTTGCCTTTCCCCTGCCGGAATTGTTTGCCATATTTTACATAACTCTGTGAGCAATAAAAATTAATTTGCTGCCCATTTGGAAGTGCTTAATTTGTAAACGAGACCATTGGGGTCGCTGGAAATCGCTTCAAATTGTTGGCCAAGGGTTGGTGTGTGGATGTGGATGTTGATGCGCTGGTGGTGCTGTTATTCCTGGCTCCAACATGTTGTACAAGCGGACATGATTTCAGTTATGCTCTGCCAAAAATAAGGGTTACTGTGAATTTGTGTGCAAGCAGGATGAAAATGAAACTTTTCAATGATGGGAGGAGTTTGATTGATTTTATGAGGTGTAGTAGCTTTGGCGCAGGTAGTGGCCGTTTGCAGCCAAATCGCTTACTTAAACAGTAAGCTCAAACATTTTTGGGTCACGGTCGCCACCGTTTTTGAAGTTGGTCTTTTCTTGATTTTATCTGTTACTTTTTTCCAGATCAAAACTTGATTTTTCTTGAACTGAAAAAAGTTGGAGCACCAAATTTAAGAAATATAGCGACCATGACATAAAACCAATTGAACTGTCACACTTTCCTAAAATGTCACGGTCGCCACTTATCTTAAATTTGGTGTTTCGCAAACACAGCAAGCTCAAGTTATATTTACCGACCGTGACTCAAACAAAAAATTGGCATTCTCTTTAAAAAACAATAGACGCTGTCATTTTCTTCCTTATTCAAGGACTTTAGTGTCTAGAAAAACCGGACAGTGACAGAAATTGCGTTGCATTGGGCGTAAGTTTTGCATTAGATTCGTGGGCAGCTTCAAAAGTTGACGACTTTTTGAACAAACAATAATATTTCCACAAAAGATCTTTATATTCCCCAACTTAGTCTTCTTCTAGCTGGACTTAGTTCAGCATTAATCATTCATTTTGTATAAAAAAGTCCAGTCAGTTATGCTGAAAGTACTCAAAAATTAATCACATCTCCTCTAAGGGTATAAAACTATCGTCCTTTTCAAGATTCAGTTTTCTGTTATTCCAACTGATTTTTATGGTAGCCGAAAAGCCAACGACACAATTCAACAATCCGCAGTACACACACACACACAATCTCTCTCTCTCACACACACACACACAGACAACTTTTATGGCAAAAACGCAAATGGCGATGAATGTTTGCCATAAAACAAAAGTTAAACAGCATCTCGTTACTTGACCCCGCAACGCGCGTTTGATTTCCCGATGCCTTCCCTTTCGCCCCACCACTCAAACAGCCACCCAACCACCCACCCACCGTGTTGTGTTAATTATGTCGTTGACTGTACAAATTTATTGTTGTTCTGGGCGGGCAACTGCATTTAACAGACTCTCTTCGTGACACTTGGCAATTACCCAAACTGTGCACTTGACGCCTATTCAAAGCAGACACTGCGGGATCTCTCAAGTATCCATTTCCTCATTTGTTTTTCAGCCACAGACATGATTAATATTTGTCAAAAATCATATAAATTTTACTCTTCTATTCTTGACTTTGACCTCTGTAAACGCTTTGGCTGGGTCTCTATTGGAGCTTCCGCTGTGTGTAAGTGTGTGAGTGTGTGTGGGAGCGTACGTAGAGTGACAGGGCCACCCCCTTATGGCTTAAAAAACGCTTGACAAATGTCAAGTAATACATGGATGAGCCGCCCTAGGGTGAGGGTCTGCCTCTCTCTCTCTCCCCCGGTCTGACTGTCTGTCTGTCTGTCTGTGTGGGAGGGTGGCATTACGTAAATCTAGACGCACTCAAATGCCTCTCTGTGCACTTAATGCATACAAATTGGTCTGATTTAAAAAATAAAAAAAAAAAGTGACGACTAAAAAATGTTGTACAAATTTGCCGAGGCACTGCCACAGATTAAACAGTAAGTCGGAACCATAAGGAACCAACTTGTACATGCTCATAAAGTATGTACGAAGTAGAATGCCGCAACTCAAGCCGGCTACTCAATGTGGTGTTTGTCTTATGGTTGGGTTGGCTATGAAAATCCAGTCAGCCTGCAGTTCTTATGGGGTTATATATCATCTTTTGGCTGCTGGGAAATGAATTGTCTTGGAAAATGTTGAAAGTTGAGCAAACAATGTTTGTTGGGTACGCTACATGACTGTTATTAAGTATTACATTAAAGAAAGTGTTAAGTGGCGGGGCTTTTATTAGATCTTTGTACTTGAATTAGGTACAGGCGGTTTAAATAGTTCAATTGGTGCTAATTGGTTCAAGCACAAAATACTTATTTCAAGTACGATTTCTTCTATATAGAAATAGTTTGCTTAAGATTATCTAAGGATTTATTTTGAACATTTTATACTATTTTAAAATCGTTTTAGTTACACTTTTAGAATGTAATATTAAGTCAAGACCGTTAAAGTTTCGAAATAAGTATCGAATATTTTTGGTAGATGTTTAATTATATCTAAAGTCAAACTCAAAGTACATTAAACAAGAATTAAATGCTCCTGGTTTAAGCCCTTATAATACTAAAGCTATTGCAATTCTTAGTTGATATGACACAGACCTTAAAGACAGCTAGAAGATGGTATTACTTAAGGTCAGAAATCTACATTCACACCCTTCGAAAAGTTTTAGAACTGAGAAATATAAAAATTGATTCGTCTAATAAAAAATTCACACTTTTTCAAGCTTGCATTGTAAGCCTATTTTGTACTCAGACTAAGATATATTGTGCATGTATTAGGAACTCGCTTTTCTTATATGTAAGAACGAGTTGTTCAAGATTCAAGAACGTTGGTTCTCATTTCATTAGTAAAAGCAGTCGTCTTTCGATTTAAGAATGTTTTATACTTAATTTAAGTACTTCCCAGAACAAAACATACTTGAAAATGTTTTAAAAAAATAATATCAAGTTTTTTTTCCATTTGAATCTCAAACAATTGACATTTTATTAGATTTTCTATTGTCTTAAAATCCCCAAAATTGTCTTAAGCATTTTTTTTCTTCCACATTTTTAAGTATCTCATAAAATAAAAACTGTAAGATCTCATCTCTTTAAGTTTTTATATTGTCGCATTAAATTCACATAACAAAATGCAAACAAATAAACAAACACTTAAAGATGTTTAGGATCACCAATTTGGAATTCCCCTCCATCAATTGGCCAGTCAAACTCACTCGCATTCGCTTCGAACGTATTCCAAATTCCACACTTTTTGTTAAGGGTGTAGGGCATCAGTAAGTGGCTATCAGTGAGTGTTGGTGGTGCCCTGCACTGAACTGCACTCAGCTCGGTCTCCCTGGCATAAAGTGTGTGTTTTTTTTTTATATTTTTCAAGAACTTTTCACATTTTTCCCCCCTTTTTTTTTGCCACCGCCCACCCCATTTTGGCTGCGTGTCAACGCGTTGCCAACAAATTGTGTCAGCGGCCATGTGGTCCGTGGTTGGGTTGCTTGACAAACTGCAATGCGTGGCTCCAGCCTTGGCTGGCGTTATTTGTCTTTCGACACGGCGCATCATCAACATCAGCAGCAGCAGCAGGAGCAGAAGTAGCTCTCCTCCACCACTCTCAGGTCTCATCATATTTTATTCAAGGCAAAATGTCATGTGCACATGAACTTCAATGCTGCGCAGCTGCTTGAACCCTGACTGAAAACCATTTTGACCATTTTCACTCAATAAACTCTAACAAAAACAGACGCCAGCCGCTATGATGAACTTTGACACACAATGCAAACAAAAACGTAGCCCCCCTATTTGCCCCATCTAAACAAATCCAATTTAAATCAGTCGCCAGTCGTGTCAGTCAAAGGCATCAGATTAGCCGCCCGTGGAAAGTGCGTGCACCGTTCGTTTTGTTAGCCCTCCCCCCTTTTCTTGTTGTTGCCACATAATTAAATTTTAATTCAAACAAAATGCGTTAAACATTTCAAGACATTTTATGGCTGTCTAATGAATATATACACACGCTAGTTTACAAAATGTATATATAAAGATCGGAAGTTACACTAAAAGATGTGGATGAATTTGAGAAAATTGATTAGTTTGGGATGTGAATTGAGTTGAGATTTAATTTGAACTATTTTCTATTCTTTTCTTTGCAGGTAAGCCTACAGTTTGACAAGCACTACGGTCCCATCCTACTTCTGTTGTGAGAACAGTTTTCCAACATAATAATCTACTGCATGGCTAGTTGACTTGCCAAGCACGCAAAATGTCAACGAACAGGGTCCGCAAAGAAGTGCAAGTGTGTTTTGTTGCCATGGATGTTTGCTGTTCCTGTCCCAATGCCCCCCATCTGCAACAGCAGCAACAGCAACAACGTGGAAAATCACAACAATTGCAAACGACGTCTTCAAATGGCAATGAGGAGAGACAGACAGCGGCTGCCTGACAGCAAATGGAGAGCAACAATTGTTGCAGACACATTGACGACAACTATGAAACGGGGTGGCAGGGAGGGAGGGAGGGTGGGGGGGAAACCATGGCACGTTGCCTAGTTTGCGGGCTTCTTTTTCTCAATTTTTTTTTATTTTTTCATCTCCGCCTGCTACTGCCACTGACAGATGCCCCGGCGACGACTTTTGTACGTACGACTGACTGAACGCACATTTCGCTGTGTGCCGCATTGGAAATTGATAATGAGCCGCAGCCCGGGCAGAGCTCCTTATTTGGGCCTGTCCCTAGTATTACACTGCAACTGAAGCTGAATGAATAAGCTGGCTGTATGAATGAATGAATGAGTCAGATTCGTTCTGTTAAAGACACTCAGGAAAGCGACTGTGGTTCTCAGACTAAAGTGAGTACCGAAATTCTTGAATCAACAACTTTTTCTTAATGTAGTCAAAGAACACTTAGACAACAAATTGGCGTAGTTTGGGTACGCAGCTAAATCAACAGAAAACCATTCCACGAATCTGCCTTAACAATTCGTAACTGGTTTTTTCACTTTTTGGTAGGTTTTTAATAATTTGTTATAGTCATTTAATCGTTTCATTCTGTGAAGAAAATTTTTCTAATGCTCAAACCAAAATATTAATGTAATTTTGAGTATAGAAGTTCTTTATTCAAGAATTTAAGCATATGACTACCTTATTTTAATCATACTATTTCTAGTTTGAGGGGTATTTCTGAAATCCTGAAAGGCTTTTAAGTGTCTCCCGAACTACGCTCAAAAAATGTCAAATTAGTCCAAAATGTACTTTAGTTCCGAATATATTTCTGTTTTAGAATGAGAATTTGCTGCTTGGATGAACATTTTTCAAAGAAAATCAAGTCATTGGCTGAAGTTTTTTTATAAATCTTAAATAAAATACGAATTTATAGAAAATTTTTTTGAACTTACGTGAAGAATTGTTTGGTTCTTATTTCAAGTATGGATTAGTTACTCGTACTTAATTTAAGGCTATCCTGGCATTTCAATTAGGTTTTAAAATATACCAAAATATAGGAATAATAGTTTCAAATCCTACTAAAATCAATTATTTTCCGATTAAATTAAGATTTTCGTGCTGGGATTAAGTATTTTCGTACTTAACTGCAACTTTTGAATAAGATTTTTACCAAATCCAAAATTAAGCATTTCGTTATTTAAATAACAATTTTCAAGAGTATATCCCCAAAATTTTTTAGATTTTTTGTACTGAAATAAAGAATATGTTTTACTTGTTTTAAGTAAAAAAATTGATAAACCAAAAGTAAATCGAGCAAGTCATTAAAATAAGGTTTAATACAACTTAAAATAGTGTAAAATGTGCTTAAAACATGCCCAATCGTTCCTAAAACAAATATTTCGGGACTAAAATAAGTCAACTTTGTGCTTGAATCAAGTATTATCGTACTTATTCAGACCGTGCGTACTCAGTGTTTTTTTTTCAGAGCACACATAGAGCGTAAAAAGCAATCAAGCGGACGATAAGATAAGTCCAAAGCCAGCTTCATGGATGGTTCTGCCGCCCAGACCCCCCCCCCTCCCCCTCCCCCTCGACCGATTCCAGGGCCAGAAACTTTTAATTATGATTGACATGCGGTTGACGGGCGCGAATGGCGTTTGCCCTCCCACAAGTCACTGGCATCGATTTCGACACAACTTAATTTTTTGAAGAGGGTTGTTGATTGCCGTTGCCAGTGTGCGGTGCGGTGTTGAAACTCATCAGTCAAAAGCAGCCACCGACAGCCAACACGAGACAACGACTGCAACCTCATGAAAACATCCCCAAAAAAGTGGCCCAGCCAAAGAGGGTTGAACCAACAGCACACAAGCCCAGTCCCTAGGACAGACAATTGTTACATTTTTGCAAAATACATAAGAAAAAAAAAGGGCAGCGATATTAAATTATAGTCGCATTAACTGCCAACACGCAACTTGACAAAGTCACTTTTGTTGCGTGCCAACATAAATCTGGCACGCAATACTATGAGCGGGGCAAAACCAAGTTCTGAAACGACTTTTGTGCCAAATGCTAGAAGAATGGCAGTATATGTACTTAAACTAAGCATGGGAATAGGAAATATGTACAAGTATATGGCAAAATTTCAAATTTGAACTTAAGCCTTCGTGACAAAACCTTAACATGCTAACATCTTAAAATTTCGACAGCTATTGTTATACATACCAGGTACTGTGGGAATCAACTGAAGGTTTTCACGACTAAGACAAATATCTGTTAAAATGGTTAGGCTTGGATGAGATTTATTCTGTAAATCGTATATCATCAATAGCTAAACAAAATGATATGCTAAATGGGCCCAATGAATCAACAGATTTATTGGATTTTGATCAGTTTTGTACTAAAAAGAAGACGCTATTCAAAGTGTATCCAAAACCGAGAAAAGTTAATAGAGACTAGGAAAACTTTACCCATGCTTTAACTTTACCTTGTCTGAAGCTCGCTGCACCATCGACCACACGCGTGACGGTGCGGCAAGTAACAGTTAAGAAGCAGTCTCATGTACAGATCTCAGAATAAGAAAACCGTGGTAGTACTGCTGTTGACTTAAAATTGAGAATGAGTTGGTCTTTTGACTATGTGTCAAAATCTAAAAATCTTCCAAAGCTATAATACTTTTAGTTATCACCATCAACTACTGTGTGTTTTTCCAAGCTTCAGCATTTTGTGCAAACAATTCACCCCACAGTGCTTTGGCCATGCAGAAGTTTCTTTTGCTGACTCAACCCTCTTAGCCATATTTGAATATTAAAGATTACACACCAGAGAGTGGATCATATTTTAGTTGGCCAAAGGGGAGTCGTCGCTTCCCATCTTCGTTTCTTTTGTACCAAAAATAAAAAAAAAAAACTAAACATAAGTACACTGGCAGAAAACTCCCCCTGGGGCTTAAATGCAAAACCCATATGAACCCATTAAAACTTACTCATCAGACAAAAACTTCCGTTCCATTTAAACCGTTAAACGCACAGCGCATTCATCTTAATTAGCAACAAGCCAAAAGGTGGTGAGAAGAGGAGAGGAGGGAAACAATGGCAGAGGGAGAGGTAAAGACAGGTGGTATTTCAGATTTCAGTGTATGGAAGGCAAACAGCCAAAAAGTTTGCCGACGCCGTCGCATGCAAACAAACAAACAAAAAACAAGAAGGCATTTCGTCCTCAACCCAAAACAAAAATAACGTTGTGCAGGACCAAAAAAGGGAAGGACGCCACTATGAATGATTGCCGCGGCGCGCTTTGTTCATGTACGTTTCAAATTTTACGATGGAGTTTGGAAAGGGGAGGGGTGGGAGGGGTGGGGATAAGGAGGCCAGACAGGCAACGGAAGCGAAGCAAAGCGGAAGCGCTCATACGCCATGTTGGCTGGTGGCTGGCGAATGGCGACGGTTTGAAAATTGAATAAGCGCAAGTTTCGCGTGCCAAAAATGTTGTTGTTGTTGTTGCTGTTGTTGTTGCTGCGGCTGTCCGTTTTCTTGGCGCGCCCCCTTTTTCATTACCAAAACTGCCACTAGGAAATTACTTGAGCCGGCAGCGACTTCAACTTTGCAGATACTTACCCGGCGATAAAAAGGTCGCGGCGTCAGCCAGCCACAATAAAAAGCGGGGGCCGTACAGCTCAATAAGCCGAGTTAACAGTCTATCGAGTCTTCCCCCTCCCCGCCACACTGTGGCTGTTGTGACGGAACTGACAGTTACCTAATAGCAAACATAGATAAGCCATTAAGTTTTGGGCCCGAAAAATGGCAAAAGTTAAGTTTGTGCTCTCTGCCTCCTCCGCGCCCCCGCATATGAAAAATGCCCCGTACGACGATCGATTATTTCGGCTAAGAGATAAATTACCGTTATGCGCGAGACTCTGCAGTCGTCGCGACGCTGTCGGTGTTTCTTTTGGCCGCAGTTGGCTAATAGCCGCGCTGATTCCATTAATTTGCCAAATGACAGCAGCAAAGGAGCCGGAGAGCAGGAGAGCTGGAGAGCTGGAGAGCTGGAGCCGGGCTAGAAAGAATAAAGTGTGACCTGGGTATGGCTTCTCTGGCTCGCGCCATTTTGACATTAATTAATTAAGTTTTATTCTCTGCGAGTTTTTTTTTTTTTTCTTTTCTACTATTTTGTGATGCGGGTTTTTTCCTCGTTCTGGGCAACTTTGCTGGGGATTTTATCTTAGGCAAATCAGGCAAATTGCGGATAAATTATTAGTGGCTATTTGTTACAGAGCAAATGGATTTAATGCAGCATAGTTTATTTCAATATGGAAGAGAAGTTGAGGCTACGATTGTGGGGGGGTTCGGTTCGGATACACTTTAAGCTAAGGCTTTACACGCAAATAATTTGCTTTCAATTTGTTTGCCTTGAGTGAAAACATCAATAAGTTTGCCTGCAAACAGTGGCTTTTCCCAAAAATTTGTGTGCAAATTTGTTTGCCTGTTTGCGAGTTTGCTCTTGCAACCACATAAAACTGTTTGCTCAAGCAAATCAGACTATTTGAAGTGTCAGTTTATCAAATTGAGCAAAGAAGTTTGTGGTAAAACTTATAAACACAGACGAATATAATAAACAAACGAGCAAATATTTGTGCATGAGAAAAACACAATAATTTCTAACAAACATTCACAGTTATAGGCTAATATTGTGTTTGGATAAGGTGTAAAAATTTTGTTTGTATGCAAATAAATACGCCCTTTTAGAGGCAAATATTTTTAGATCAAAGCTAACTTAATATGTGCAATGTGTACAAATTATGTTTGTGTGCAAACATTTGCTCTTTTTTAGAGGCAAATCTTTACAGATCAAGGATAACTGAATAAACACAATATGTACAAATTTTTATGCAAATATTTGCGTTATTTTAGAGGCAAATATTTACAGATTAAGGCTACCTTCATATGCACAATGTATACAAACTTTGTTTGTGTGCAAATATTTGCGCTTTCTTAGAGACAAATCTTTACAGATCAAGGCTAACTTAATATGAAAAATGTGTACAAACTAGGTTTGTGTGCAAATATTTGCGCTTTTTTAGAAACAAATCAAAGCTAACTTAATATGCAAAATATGCACAAATTTTGTTTATCTGGTACAAAATGATTTGACTCTAAATCTACTCAATGTACAACTGATTCGTTCGGCAATAATTTACAAATAAATTGTGCTGTTCAATTGCCAAAACGATTATTACATTTAGCACTCAACCACCAGCTGTTTGGGTGTATTATTTCTAGAGCATTAAGCTTGTCGACTACGCTCTACTTAGGACATCTTTCGCATTTCTAATTGAACGCAATGAAGCAGTGCACGACGAGCCCCAAAAAAAAAACTAAATAGTTGCCAAGTTGCTTTTCTGTATGTTTGCCAGAGTTTTTGCTTTTATTTTTATTTCGATTTTAATTTTTATGCTGCAGCGACGTTCCTGCTCTGCCTCTGGTACACTCGGTCATAGGGTCTTTGACACTTCGGCGGAAGGGTGTAGGCAATTAAATGGCTTGGGCACAGAAAAAAAAAATATGTATCATTCCCCCGGATGCATTGCATAACTTGGGGCCATCAAATATTTGCTCGCTAAATTTAGCAAAGCGGCAAGCCGAACAAAATAAAAGCAAACAAAAAAAAAAGCCAGAGCCAGACAACTCTCGGTCCTCTCTGGCTAGTTTTTCGTGCTGTAAAAATGTAGCTGCCAAAATTTTTTCCACCAGCATAAATTAAGCTCTTCAAAATGATATACGCTTGGCATTTGTTTTCATTCTTTTTCTGTGCGTGGTATTATTTTTTTTTTTTTTATCAATATTATTGCTCCAAATATTTGCTGTATAAATCAGAAAAATTAAAAATTTCATCTAAAGATTTATGCCAAAAGATTTTTAGTAATTAAAAATTATTTATATTTTACTCCGACACTTGTTATCAATGTGTGATAGATTTCTATATGCTTTGCACCACACAACACACACACACACACACACACACATGTATTTATTTATTGGGGCAGGGCGAGACGCATTGCCACCAGGAACACGACATCAACGCTCCAAGCTCCTTGGGGATTTATGTTATGCCACAGCTTGATATATTTTATGAGGCGAATAGGAAATGTTTTGTGCGTGATATCGCCATGAATTTATGGTTTGTATTTTAAATAGTTGCAATAAAGCATAAATGCCAACGTAGTGAAAGAGGAGGGGGGGTGGGGGAGGGAGGGTTTGAACTGTGGAAATGTGAGAAAATATGAAACTAATTTGAGGTAGCACAGTTGCCACATCAAGACAGCAAATATAAGGTGAATAAAATGAGAAAAATATTTGGTTTTAAGCGAGGGCAGCTTGATAGAACACAGAGTATATATAGTCATTTATACATATTTTCATTGTTTAATAGTTCCTCGCATCTCTATAGAATTCAATTGTTGATTGATTCTAACTGGATTCCTTTTCAATATACTTTAATTTTTACAGTAAAAACTTTTATTATATCTCTTTAAAAACACAATTTAACACACATTTTTGAACGCAACAAAGGGTAATATGGTTTGTCAACAGTAGACTTATTGCAACTATCCTTAAAGTAGTCTTGCAGGAATTTATATATATAATATATACATAAAACATATCAAAACAGCTTACTCTCTTGTAAAGTGTTCAATCAAGTGCAATCACACAAGCAACACCATCAAAAGGCCCACCCACTGATGTTGAAAATAAATTGTTTCAGGGCTTTAATTTCCGTTTAAAGTATAAATTAAATGCAGCAGACTTTCAGCACAGACTGTAGTCCATTGTCTCATCGTTCGACTGCCAAATTAAGGCTGCTGCTGCCGTTGCCGCTGATGACTCAGTCAGTTGTCGCCGATGTTGCTGCTTCTCTGTCGGCCGTCAGCCAGTTGCATTTTCATTTTATTTGTTTTTCTTTTTTTTTTTTTGTGTGTGCATTTGGCTGTGAAAATTGTTTTTCTATATGCCACCAAATAAATGCAATTTCAGCCTTTTTGTTTTTGTTTTTCTTTCGCCCCAGTCTTTCTATGGCTTTTGTTTCAAGCGTTTTGTCTAAATGCTGAATGCATTTTATTTGGCTTTAACTTTTCCATTCTGTTGCACGTGTTTGTGGATGATGCAATTCAGAAATTGCCCCAGTCGGGATTATGCAGCTTAACTGTGGCGACTGCATCAATTGGCCATTTTCAATTGACTGTTGTGCTAATTGTAAAGCCAACACGCAACAGACTCAAAGCTAAAACATCAATCAATAAAAAACAAAAACAAAAATAACAAAATAATAGCCTGGCAAGTGCAATAAAAGGCAATGGCAAGAGTTGCTTGAACATTAATTACTTAAACGAAATGGAGGGGGAACCAATAGGACTTGGTGTGTTCAATAAACGAGGCACAGGTGAACACCATTTGATGAATTTCATAAGCATTATAAACAAAAACTAGACCGATAAGTTGTAAAACTCGAAAACTTAATTTTTAAATATGTTACCATCGGGATCAGCGAGCACTGAGGGAGAAAGCTGTTTTGAGTTTAAACGCAAAATAAGAATACAACATATTCTCCAAAAATATTGACTAAAAATTTACCGAAAATGCTTGAAACGAGCACACCGCAACTCAATCCATGTATCATACAAACAAGTATCAGTAAAATATATTCCTTGAGCTATCAAATAGAGCGATAGTACTGTGAGCTAAGATGCCAGCACAATTATGTTCCTTTAATAGAGTTACAAAAGGTTCTAGAATGCAAGCTAATAGGAAGTAAGGACTGGTTCGGTTCAGTGTTTTGTAAAGGATAGTTACGTCCTCCACAACAGACATAGATGAACACACGCCTATTATTTTTGCAGGTTCAATATTCCGCCCAGTTAATTCTCCACGATATGATTCAGTTTTAGTTTTCGTATTTTATTGAAAATCACTTATATGCTGAAAACATGTGGTGTAGCTGATTCATCTCTTGTTTTTGAATTGCAAAAAGGAAAGGCGTGTCTTCATCTATGTCTGTCCAGGACGACGAGACATTCCTTTACAGTTTAACACAATTTTTATGCCACCGGTTCGGTTTATTGCATGGTTTCTGAAGCTACCTGAACCGCGGCTTTCGTTTTCGCACAAAACAACAAACCTTCCCTTAAATCTGGGTGGAAAGGAATGGAATTGTCAAACCTTAAAGCATGTACTTAGCTAAACCGTCCCGAATTTTACCTTAATCTGCTCGAAAAGTTCATTTATTACGAACTTTTGAATGTGTGTCAACTCGAAAATTGAATTTCTGTTCAATAATTGAGTATAAGTTTCAAGGCTTTTAACATTTCTACCGGTTTGCCCTCAAAACAGGAAAACTGCTAGGAGAAGGTGGTCCGAGAATGCTTAGAAAAGCTTAAAATGTACTTGGACCGCCCTTAACTTCACCCTAAATCCCTTACTTAAGTATATCGTTGCGACTTACCCTTAAATGTGCTCGAAAAGTCATATTTTAGAAGACTTAAAGTTGCAGCAAGCTCGAAATAATGTCAAAAACATCTTTAAGTTCAAGGATCGTCTCTTATTCCGCCGTGTTTTTACCTGTAAAGTCCGATCTTCAGTTTAACATTCAGAATTATCTTAAAATCTCTTCGGAAAAATATCTTTAAAGGTGCGAAGATTGATTACTATTTGAGGTAACTTACAAATGGAATAGATGAGTTAGAATAAGATTGATATTTTGTTGGAACCAACTTTATTTGAACACCTTAAAAAAGAAAAAATGATTTGTGCTCATCTATGCGCTATCTTAAGTTCAATGTTCCCCGTGAAGAGGATAACTCTGCGAATCAATGATACATTTTTTTTCACGGAATAATGAAAATTTCTTTAACAAAATGCACAAGAAATTCGAATGAGACTGAAATGGACAAGTATACAATGCCTAATTAACAAAGAGCTCAGGTAGTTCATACATTTTTTTATGTACACAGAAATTTCAATCAAAAGTCGTATTAGATGCGAAATTTCCGAGATCAAGTCAATCCTATACGTACTTGGAATGAGAAAATCCGGGATTGACCGATTTTTGACAACGTTTGGGATTGATTTAATCCCGGATATATCGAATTTTTACTTCCGTGTAAGCAGTAGAATATGCACAGCAAATTCAGAGTGTTAGCACGGTCTCTGTTTGGTGATAAAATGATTAAATTGCTTTCCGAACCAATTCTGAACTAGGAGAAATACAATAAATTTCTTGTTTTTGGGTCCCTTCTAAGTTATACAAGACTTGCTTATCTGCATTGCCGTTTTTTTCTTAGAATTTTTTGTTTGTTCGTAGTATATTATATATCAAGTTTTTTTTAGTGCTAACAACTTGAGGTATCGACCACTAATGATAACCGCAAACATTTTGAAACAATTTACAAGTTCAATGCCATTTTTCTTATAACCAGTGTGCACGATAAGATTGCTTGGAAATAGAATAGAATCAATTAGATTGTGCTTGTTTCAGCTTAACATTGCACTGCCTGACATTGGCTGGGACAGACACTTTGACGACAGCAAACTGACCGCTAGTTGGCCGGCTACAGCAACTGACTCGCCCAGCCACTTATTTTCAGTATCCCGTTTGTTGCACTGCCAGCTCTTGCCTTGTGGCAAGGCTAACTTGTTGGCAACTCTCTGTCAGCTACTGCTGCACACTGACTTCATCCCCGGCCAAAAAGGCAATTAAACCAAATGCATTTGCCAGAATTTCTCTACATCAATTTGGATTTTAGTGTCAACTCACGGCCAGACACTGAGATTTAATGACTAATCAGATGTGGCGCGTGTGATTGATGCATTTGTCTGACATTTTGCGTGGGTGTTGTGGGAAATGTGTTTGTAATTGTATTTAATAAGCTGGCCAGAAAGTCAATGGCTCATACAATGTATAGTAATAGTAAGGCAAACTTTCCCCATTTCCATTTCCCGCGCGCGATTAACACTTAATTAATGCATATTTAACCGGCGGGCAATTTAAGCCCGGGCTAATTGCTATTGAGAAAACTTGGCAGTCTCGGCTTCACATTAATTTAAATAAACGGCTGTTTAAAAAATTGAAGAAACACGCAAGCTTAAGTCAACTTCATTTGCCTAACTGCCAAATTGCCGGGGGGCTCCGGACAACCGAAAGAGGGTGAGTCCTCTCCTCACCCTTTGACAGACACTTCGTTTCAGTTTGCTGTTAAGTTTAAAACATTATCACTTTATTATAATTAATATTTTCTTTGCCATGTTTCGCCTTGCTTACAAAGTTCAGACCACGTTTCGTTTTTGTGTCTTATCAGCGGCTTTTGTGTTTCGTTTGTTTTGTTACCAACATTTGCTGAAATGCCATAAATTGGTTAATTTATTGTTAATGTTCTGTTGAGTTAATTACGCAAAAGCAAAGTAAAAACACAACAAAACAGAAAAACCTTTTAAGCTGTGGCCGCAAATTGGCCAACGTGCAGGCGGTCCTCTTTTTTTTTACAGGGTTTCTGTTTTTTTTTTGTTGAGTGCAGGCAGAGTTAGCCAAAGTTATTGGTACTTACTTGGTTCAAGCCTTTTTGTGCGGTGGCTGCCAAAGGGTAACAGAAAAAAATACTTGTTGAACCTTTAAATTAGATCGGGCATACAGAAGGTGTTGGCTCTACCCTCGTACTCGGGCAAACATTCATGGCTCATCTCTGGGGAATTTTATTTCTTGACTTTGATTTGAATTAAGTTTAATTTAGTTAATTAAATTTAAATGCTGGCGGTGCCGCCGTCTGCCTTTGGCAATTTATTAACAGCAATTAGTTCGTTTTCAGTTAAATTAAGCATTGACCTATGATCTCTCATATTACGCATACGCCGCTTTGGCCAACGGCAAATCCGGCTGGAAATCACGACTCGAAATAAAAAAGAATCGAACATATGACACATTTTGGATGTTGTTGTTGTTGTTGTTGTCGTTGCCGCATTTGCTGCTTTTGCTGTCACCGGGCAAAAATTTCGTGACAATTTATTGGACACATCATGGACAAAAAAGGCAAACTGCAATTGCCCGAAATGCATGGACATAAACCCACAAAAGTTTTTTTTTATTTGCAAAATCAAAAACGTAAATGTCATGTGCCATGTTATCGTTGTGGTGCTTGTTGTTATTGTCTCGCTGGCTTATGCCGAGATTGCGAGACTGAGAAATTGACATCCAACTTTTATTTAGCTGACCAAAATGGTCATAATGCAAAATGTCAAATGCAGTCAACAGAGTGGAGGGTTGGGGTGGGGGAAACGAATTGTCTTGGTGCCCTGTTCTTGTGCCCCGGCATCGTCATCCTTTTAAAGCTGCTTATGCGGCACGCCTCACGACTCCAACAACTTCATTTGCGCCGCTCTTGGCATAGCTCATATTACACGCACCGTCTGCCCGTCGCGACGCGTCTTCTTCTCCGCCATGTCGAACTCATGCACAATTAGTCACTTGCAAGTCAATTAAGTTCCCAGCGTGCCAGCCACAACAAACGCCGTTCTCCACCACCGAAAGGCAACACAACACGTATGGGTGACGACGATGATGACGATGAGTGGGTGGGGGAGTGGGGAGACAGCAGAGTGGGGATACCTGTGGCCCTAAGACTGCCTGTAATGCTCTTCTGGCGCTCATTTACAGTAAAAAGCAATGACAATGCCAGCGACAATGTCTGCGACACGAAATTAAAGACACAGCCAAGGAATATCTAGCGAAAGAAAAGGGAATTCTGCCAGGAAAATAGAGGCTACAAGTAAAACAAAAACCATATTATTAACGCCTCATTAAACTTTTAACGATTTTAAATTACAGACTGTGAACGGGGCAAGCTAATGAATACAAATTAGCCTAAGAATGTGGTATGCGACGGATTTTTTTTTGCACCAGCCGAGAGCTACATACGAGGGCTGTTTGAAGGGAAAGTTACAATCATTATTTATGATTTCTGTTGACTGAAGAGCTTCCTGGTACCAGCCAATCAGCAAGCTATAAAATTTTAACCAAGTTGGAAGGCAAAAATTGAGAGAGCACAAAGTTATGTGTAGAAGGAGTAAGCCTTTTTTTAATTTTCAATTTTAAATATGAAATTTATAGGCCTAAAAATAATGATAAAATTATCTTCCGCCCGTCAACATACACTGAAAACAAAGATCTATATCTAAAATCCGCATTGAATCAGCCAATCTGGAAAATAACACAATTTAAATGCCTTGAAACGAGATCAGAAATAAGATTTATTATCTTTCAGTTGTCCCTAAAGCACCGACTTCCTCTTACTTAGTCTTTTATCCTTAGAATAATTTTCCGAGACCGAAATTTCCGATTTGTGACCAAAAAGTCATTGCTAATTATACACAAGCTTAAAAATTCCGCAAAGAATAATACCATGCTTAAAAGAGGGTTCGAACCCACCAACTAGCCATGCTAAGACAACACTCTTACCAACTGCGCCACAGGGTTTTTTGCTCAGTGCTTTTGTGAAACCCAGACAAAGGTATAAATAAGGTTTTAGTGTAAATATAAATACATCTACTTAGCCATAAATTCAGTCAAATTAGCCGAATTTGGCACTGATATCAATCAATATAAATATATTAAATTTTCATTGAAAAAAGTGAGTAGGTTTTGCCTTAGCAAGAGTTTCAGAGAGAAGAATTATGTAAAGTTAGCTAATAGAAAAACAAATACAGTTTTCTTCAGTTTACAGTTATCTGGCAGTCTGTAAGGATCAGATGAACGAATGTCAAGTTATGGGCAAAAGAAAGTTCACTGCTGCAGCATACATTTTCGGTAACAGAGAGTATATTACAGTCGGACTTGAAAGAAATTTCTAATTTTTTTTTAGCACAATAAAACTTTAGCATTTTTTATGTTTTTACCTAATCTATCAATCTGCCCTCGCACTCTTACATTAATTGGCTGCATGTGTATTTGAGTGAGCGAGTGAGTAAGTTTTGGTCTGCCCCTTAAAATAAATACATGAAGACAAATTTCTTGTCTAAATGCCTTTTCAATGTTTAACATTTGTCTCTTCATGCGTAATTGTCATTAATTGCGGCTGAGTTGTCTTTTGGGTGTGTTGGCAAAAATGACAATCAGTCATTCGATAGTTGATTTTACAATTTGTTTAATTGTATACACTTGTTACATGCAAATGAGCCTTCGACTTGGTACATGGGACAGGTCAGGGCGCTCTCTGATATATCACGACTTTGACTTTGTCCCGCCACGGCGACGACGACGCCGACGACGCTCCCAAATAGACTTTATGCATATTCAAATTGTAGACACTCGGACTAGAAATAGTTGGAAATATTTTATGTTAAATTATGTGCCCACTTTACATATTAACGATTTTATTTATTCCAAAAGTTCAGTTCGCATGGCAAATTAAATATATAATTAACAAATTAATTGCTTCCGTGGACATTTACGAGGCGACAAAAACAGACTATGAACAAAAAAAAAGAAAAAAAGGGAATGGCACAAAGAAAATTTTACAAATCGTGAGAAAAATCTTAAAACAAATAATGACCATAAAATGTATATATATATATATATGGAAATAGTTTGGGATTAGCAAAAGCAACACTAAAATTTTAATTGTCAAACATATATTTTCACACAGAGAAAAGTAAATAATGTAAGGTTGTAGAAAGAGGAAAATATACATTAAATTTTATCAGAAAATGTTTGAAAAATTTACAAAATTTTTTAAATAGACATTACATTTTTTGAAAATTTTATAAAGCCAATTTGAAAACTGTACAAAATTTTTTCATTAAGTTTTTTGAAAAAAATTTTGAAAATTTTATCAAGTCAATTTGAAAATTATATAAGAAATTTACAAAATTAGAAAAAATATATTAAATTTTTTGAAAAGTTTTTTGAAAATTTCATTAAAATGGCTTATTTCGTTTATTGTGACTTGAAGAAACTTCTAATGTATTCCTGGATTCGTTTTCAAAAACGATAAATGAGGATGGATTATGGATTAGTAGTCTAAAACAGCTTACCCGAAGTACCTCTATACCTTTTCTTTAGATTCTGAATTAAGGATAACATCAGTTAGTAATCATGCAGTGGCAGGTAGGTTACTCTTCAAGCTTTTACTCAGCCTTCATCTTCACAGCTATTGAAGTAAGAAATACAAATAGGTAGCCCTGAAGTTTCTTTAACTTACTGCAATCTGGCTTAAATTTTCATTGGACCCATCCATGCTTAACACTACTTTTCTTTCTAGCGATAACCCTCTTAAAGATTTCCTTCTCATTACTTTCATTTTATGTAATCTGCTCTCTTTTTCTCAATACTCAAGACACTTTCCGCTATATTATGATATGCACCTTGGGTAAGTGTCTGCGTTTCCGCATCCATAGCAAAAACGAAATACGATTCTTTGTCTTTGTGGGCCTTTTTTTTGTTGTTTGTTGTTGACAAGTTGTGTTTTATTTTACTCTTTTTTTTTCTCCTTCTGACATAATTTTATAGAATAAACGCGTTGCTCGCACGCTCTGTGGCATTTTGTTTTTTTTTTTGGGCTCTTTGGTTGGTGTTGTTGTTCTTCTTTTGCCATTCGATTTAATATCAAAGCAAGCCGACAGACACAGACAGAAAATATAGAGATACATGTTTAGATGTGTGTGTGTGTGTGCGCGGCCACGCCCCCCTGGTGCACACAGCCTACGCCACGGCGGTCTTCCACTTTGTTAGTTTTTGGCATTTTTTGGCAGGCAAGCAAAACTGAAACACAAAAGTTAAATTGTACGAAACGTAAACTTTTGTGTATGTTTTTCTGTCTGCTTTGCCTCGTCTGACAAGAAGAAATTAGCAATGCATAAAAACCAACAAAAAAAAAAAAAATCAAAAAGTAAACCAAAACAAAACTCAGCATTGAAATTGTTAAACTGATTTTTTGAAATTTATGCAAGAGTCGCGCGATAAGACATCTGAAAATGGTCTGCGGTTTCTGTTTCTATTTTCGGGTTGGCTAGGGGGAACCGTCCAGGTAACCGGGCAAACCCTATGTGGGCGCGTGTTTTATTCACCATTAAGACACTACGTTTTTATGGTGAGACAATCCAACTGGTTTGTGGGTCATTTTCGAAAATAGATTTCGTTTTTATTGAAATTATGACATTCATCTTAATTTGCGCTATCGCATAACTTATTAATTTTTTATTTGTCTTCTCTTTGCAGGTGTGTATCCGTTCCAGTTGAACGCGAACAGGTTTCCCCATTCGCACATTCATCCATTACATGGAAAGAGAATGAATCTATGCATCGTTGGAAATCAACAGACGTGGAGTCTGTGGGGATGAGTGGTAGCAGTAGTTGTGCATAATCATAATGTAGCTGAAAATTTGCTGACTCTTGCAACTCATTAAAACTGAAATTCTGTTGCACAAGTGAACTTGAGCGCTAACGAATGTTCGCTCCATACTGGCCCAGCCCTCCATTCCCCATTCCCAGTTCCACCCTGCACTCTGCAATTATACAACTGCAACTCTGGTACTCGGTGGCAATGTGAGAGATAGAGCGAAAACAATGAATTTAGCATTAGGTGAATAACATGAATGGACGAATGGACAGTGTTAACTTTAAATTAAAAAGCTACTCAGGGTGATTATATTTACTGTATGTGTGATGTTGTTTTGATTAGTTTGTTATACACATGTGTCGTTAATGTGTTCAGCTATGTTTTCCTTCCTTCCTTTTAAAAATCCTGTTCCCACCAAATTGTTCATTTGGTGAAATCCTCTAGCCTTCAAAACAGTCGAATATTAAAATATCAAACATCAAGATCCAAATAACTCACTCAGTTTACGGAAACTACAGCATTAAACATGTCCGATTCCGCTTGATTTGATCGAAATCGAAAACGGAAATATTCCTAATTATTTTAAGGGATATTAAGCGCTTTGAAGGAGCACTTCTTCAAGGAACTGAAAGCTATTGATATGATTTCTGGAGGGTCAACTTTAAACGTTAGTCATTATTCCACCCCTGGAGTAAGCAGACTTTTTCGAAAAAGGTTTTTGAAAAATGCTCCTTCAGTGTTTTTTTATAATCTGCACCAAAACTACACAGAGTATGTTAGGTTGGTGGAAAAGGTATCTAACAGCCAGAAGGAAGCATCTCCGATCCCACAAAGTATACTTTCTTTTGATCAGCATGAATCCAATTACCCCATAAAGTATATTTTTCGATCAGCATCAACAGAAGAGTCGATATAGTCTGTCTGTCCGTCTTTGGCGTTTGAACGCACAGATCTTAGAGATCGTAAGAGATAGAGGTTCGCCATGTATGGGACAAAAACTTCATATACTTGCAGGCAGATCGTATTTATTTTCAATTTATCACACGCCCACTCCCAACCTCGCAACTTGAAAATAATGTCATATCTCCCACAATTTTAAAATCAAAAGGCTCGTATCTTTTGTACTTAGTTAGTTCATAGTATTATTTATCGATCCATCAGAGGAACGGTGAAGATCGGATGAACGATTGTTGAGCTATAAGAAAAAGAAAAACAAACATTTATGCTGGGCAGCAACGACTGAAGTAGCAATGGGCAGCACTTGCATACTTTTGGAGGTACAGAGCATGTTAAAGTTGAGCTTTACCGACTTTTTTACTTATTTAGACTAAAAATATATATTTAACAATTTTCAAGAATTTTCAGAGAATTTTCAATTCTCTTCCTTTGCTTAGTTATATCACTTTACCACTTATAACACAGAAAACCCAAATGTTTTAAAGTATATGAGCTCTGTTTTAAGTGCAAAATTCTTACCAAATCCTGAATCATAACAATTTGTGCCAATAACTCAAAATATTTGTTCTAGTTTTTTCTGAGTGACACAAAGTGACTCAGTTCGGTCCTTTATTCAGCGCAGAAAGCAATGAAAATCAATTACCGTTTCACAAGATGGCTATGAATCGCCCCGCTTCTTAACCACAGGGCACTTAATTCTAGACTTCAGTTCTACAAATTGATTCCTACCCTGGCGATGCAACTGAACATGGCTCTAATTGCTTTTAAGTCCAAGCAGCAAGAGGATAATTAGTTTCTATTGCTTTTTGCGATGAAAACTGAGCTATATAATTTGTATTTGATTGTGTTTCGAGCAGTTTTATATTCCATATCAATAAGTTACAAAAATTCTAACGACAGAAGGCTGTATCAAATACTAAAATTGTGCTTTTAAAATCGCCTTCTTTTGCGTATTTGTTGAGCCTTTCGTGAAGGGTACCAAGGGCCAATGTGTGCCAGTCGCTGGTCTTCAACATAGAAACAGAAAAATCAAAATTTGTACATTTGTTTCCCTATCATCTTACAAATTTCCATATCTCACTACTTCATTTCTCATGCTCAACTGAATTTCCCCAAAAAAAAAATCACAAATTCCCTGACATGCCCAAGTGTTGGTTGTAAGTAGTTTGCCACATCAGCTGTCACATGATGAATTCGTTGGCTCGTCTTTTCTCTCTCTATCTTTCTGGTAATTTAATTAAAATGCAAATGTATCATTAATTTGCCTTGCATATGTACACACAAGTCTATGCAAGTCCATGTCCATGTCCATGTCCATGTTTGACGCTGTCATTAATCTTTCGGCAACACTCCCCCCCGATTCCTGCTGTGAAAATCGTAGACAATCATTTTCAATGGCAAGGCTTTGTTGTTGCTGTTGTTGTTGCTGTTGTTGTAGTTGCTGTTTTTCGGTTGCTTTTGTCTAATGATCGCGTGCAGTTTTTCACATGTCCCTCATAATGGGGCCAGGCGTCATATATCATATTTATGCCAAACTATTGCTATATTCATATACATTAAAGAGAACTCGTATATCTAAGGCTCGTTTTGGCCTGACAGTCCCCGCAGCCAGGGCAGCAGAAGCGGGAGGCTTCAGCTTTGGCTCTGGGTCTCTGGCCAGATGCAGAATAATGGCAGTTGATTAATGTGCGCAATGTGCACAGATGTCAGCTTAATCAATGTGTGTGTGTGTGTGTGTGTGTGCGTTCATTGCTGCAATTTCTAAAATAATTATTGTGTGAGCTATAATTGATTCAAAAGCGAAACGTATCTTGATCTTATGCATTTTTTTTTTGTTTTTGCCACCCACCAAGCCCAAGTTTTCTCTCCCTCCCTGTCAAGTCTCGAGTGTGGCAATTGAATTTTAATTTAACCGAAGGCAAATTAAATTACAAAAAACTGTAACAGAAGTGTTGAGATCACACTAATTACATGTCAACAGCCACACACGCCCAGCGGCAAGAAACAACGCCAACACCTTGGCGCATAAATTTACTACAAACGACGCATGTAACCGAATCCCACCCCCTCACACCCCGGGCCGCTGCACCATTGAGTTTTTTTTTTCCAGCATGTTGCATGCAGAGCCGCGGCTGGCTCAAAAGTGTCAAATGTGAAATTTATGTGGGCAACACAGAGACAGACGGACCGACAGACAGACAGACAGACATATGCGCAGACTGTGTGGAACACTTGTGCGTTGACGGCGCATGCGCCCCTCCCCCCCTGCCAAAGGCCTGGGCACTTATACAAAATTAACGCACGCTTGTTTACCCATAACAAAATAATAATAAAACAACACAACACAAAACGAAATATTGTTAAACCTTTAAAAGTCACAACAAGTTGTTAACTTTATTAGCGCGGTTTTGTTAACTATTTTTTGTTGTTTTTTTTTTGTTTTATGCACAGAGACAAAAGTGATTTGCATACGAAAAATGCGACCTGCAATTAGTTGGCATGCAAATTACATAGGCATGAAAAGTGTATGGGGGACCAGGGAGCATAACTCATATATGCGCACCCCCTAAGGGCAGTCAAAGTGTTTAACTGCAATACACTTACCTTTAAAGTGGGTTAGTCGACAAGAGATCAGATGTAGTTTGTGGAAACTGTTTGGATAAGTTGATTGGCAGAAACTGGGAAAACATGTTGCCAAACTTTTTCTCGAAAAAAAGAGATTGATACTTGTTACCATAGATATCGTGTGAAAAATATTTATCAAATATAACTTTCATGGAAATATATCTATCCTATGCCAAAATTATGGAAAGAGTTGACCATATTTTGAGGAATTATGTAAATGGAAACTGGGAATGGATGTATCAACTTAAAAGTTCTTGTTTATGCTATACCGATCAAATGGTTTTCAGTCACTTTTCTGAAAAAGGTTTAAGTGTTTTTTAGGGAAACAGAACTTTTGAAAATTTTAGAAGGACTGTTTTGGGTCAGATTTGGAAGAGAAGCAATTTAAAGGATTAATCGAGCTCTGGTAAAACACATATTTAATAAACTTACAGGGTGAAGCAAACTTCATGTTGCTTTTGATAAAGCTTCTCGTATGAACACAAAGGGCCAAAACCTGTAACATTGGCCTTAATATAAGCCCAATCGTTACCAAAAAGAGGCAACAAAATGAGTTACTAACATGCAGAGTTCGTAAAATACCACTCACATCAAGAAGGCCTTTATTTACTGGTAAAGAAACTATGCTTTCACTTCAAGAAAGGTTTTTTTGATAACACCAAAACATGATTTGAGTTAAAATGATCCGTTTTTGAGATCCATTTAAACCCTACAGTTAAAAAAACTTCTCTGAGCTCGAAGATAATGGGATGCTAGTTGAACGAATGGAGAGTCAATATTATTTACATCCACCCCAACTGCCTTGGCTCGTTTTTTGGAAAGAAAGAAAACTGATTTTAGGACTTGTCTAAAGTCTATCCAATGCGTCGTCTTAGCTCATTGCACTCATTTGTAGACGGATGTCTACAAATACAATACTTTTCGGTACAATTGTTGGGTTGAGTTGAGTTGTGTTCAATTCAAAAACATTTGAGAGAAATTTGAGAGAACATTCTATTCTCATTTTGAACACTTACATTCTGAAAAGGTAGCGGAAACACCTGTGAAGAAGAGAGTTGTAGTGGTATCGCCCACCTCGCTACAACTTGTTCATAAAAAGAATATCTTTTTAAAAAACCACATAAAGCATGCTTCAACAAGTAAGTCTATTCTAAGTGGATTTCCTAAGCGCTAGGGTCGGCCTTTGTTATACTTTGCTCGCTTACGGCTAACGTCACCCTGAGCTTTTTGTAGCAATGCCATCGATAGCTAAATTCAAACTAGCAATTGTTTATTTTGTGCCCACGGGGAAAGTAAGATATAGTATTCCACTCTATTAATTTCATTCTAGGATCATATTCGATCATTACTCTGTAGTGCTGCTGATGACAAGACACTACCAGGCCTTACGAACTAAGCGTCAGTTCGCCCTTAACGACAGTTAATGCATTACAGCGCTAGTCCAATACATTAGCAATAGTGTGCACCCATCACCACACTAACGACTGGTAATGCAAAGGCATACCCATCATTAACTTTTATAGACAATATCTTACCAAATTCTTTGGGCAAATACTTGGCGGGTGATTGTTTTGAAGAAGAGTTAAGGGAATACGCTAATGCCGAACTTCAGCTTATCTTAACCCTATAAAAATTGACGATTTTTATCGATTATTGAGATGACTGAAAGGCTACGTTGTCTAACAATTGTGAGTGCTGCATAGGCGACTTGGTAAATGCGTTTTTAGCAGCAATCATACAAATTGTAGAATTTACACACTAAGGGCAGATTTCTTATCTTTTACAAAGAGTTATCCGTCATGCAAATAAACTTAAAATATAGTAAATTCGAAATGAAGCAGCTATTTAGAAGGTGCGAAATCGCCTACGTCTGACATTTGTCAATTAACTTATTAGTTTAGCTGAAAATATACAAAAGATTGTCAGAATTTGCCTAAAGTACAGGGTAGTATTAAGTATCGAGCAAGCATATGTGCAAAATTTTAAGAGTATTTCAAATTCTTTATGTAAAAATTTTGTTGAAAATTTTTTCAACTTTACTTTTTATGCGTTTCGCTTTCAAAATGCAAATTTTTATCTATACATTATTGTGGTGCTCTTTTATGTGGTTTCATTTTTTTTTTTTTATTCTCTCTAAAAATGTAGCACACGTCCATGCGGACCATGTGTGTCTGTCTGTTGGTCTGCTGGTCTGTCCGTCAATGCCTCATGTCAGTCAGTCAGTCCAGTCAGTGATGTGTGTCGTGTTGTTGCATGGCCTAGCTGATATATTCATTCATGGAGTGTCACGCACGCACATACAATGTGAATGCAGTCATTCTTCAGTCGGTTTGGCTGGGTGTTGCATTGTTGTTGTTGTTGTTGTTTCTATGTTTATTAAATGTTGTCGTTTGTTAAACGGTCGCATAATTGAGTCTTTACATGTTTTCGATGTGGCACCGTGTTGGGCCAGGCTCACGCCGCCCACCACTCGATAGTGTTGGTGCTGCGATTTCAACTATGCAACTATTTTTAACCTAACACAAGGTCCCGCCGCCAGAGTGAAACTACAAATTATGTTCTAGCTGTCACACTTGGTTCAAGGGTAAATTGATTGATGGCCTCTCGGAGTTCACTTGGATTCGGTTGAGTCACCCGTTTCCTCTGCGTGGGAAACCTTTGTTGTGTGTGTGTGTGTGTGTGGTTTAATACACTTTTAATTGCAATAACTAGGGCAAATAATTACACTCAACTGGGAAACTTTCACTGGCCGTTACTTAAAAAGAAATCTCCCCTTGGGAGAACTCTTTGCGCAGCAATTACAAGGCTAACGGACGATACCAAACGAAAAAAAAAGCCGCATAAATTACAGTCCAAAATTGGCAGCAGAAAATAACAACAACAAAAAAAAAAAAAAAAAACAACAAACTTTACAAGGAAATGGAGTGCGGCACGCTGCGCAGCGACTGCTGTTTAATGGAAGACCAAAAAATGCAACTACATGGCGTATACGTAATTACAAATTTATGTGAACCTCACTTGAGTGGCGTGTGTGTGTGCGAGTGTGTGTGTACTTGCCATAAAAAACAATTACGCAGTCACTGGGAGACAGAGACAGCGACAGCGACAGAGAGAGAGAGAGAGAGAGAGAGGGATGCATAATGCAACAGCCAGAGGCGACACTTGCCCGAGCAGAATTATATTAGAGAGTCGCCTGCGCCTGCGCCCCTTGAAATCAATAAGCGCGCACAGCGAACAAATTGTGCGACCGGCTGAAATCGCAGCCCACGCATAAAACTAGATTTCGCCATCCAGTTAATGAGGTGCGAAAAAAGGCGTTGCAACGCCTCCTTTTTGGATACACTAGCAACCACATTGTCAACAGCTTTGCTTACAACATTTTGCACTTTAGGTGGGCTCCAAGTCTGGGCGAGTGGGCCGATTGGTTGGTTGGCTTGCACCAAAACTTGCTCCTGGCACCTGGCACAGATGAAGCTATTAAATTGAAAATTATATGCCGGCATTTGGTAATTGGCCAAGTCCATTGAAATTAACGCTTGTTAAGGTTTTCCTACAACTGCATCATGCGTGTGAGCTGTGAGCAAATTACATGGAAATTATTACCCAAGCCACCACCCCAGTGAAAGGGTATGCATAGTTGCGTGAGGAGAGGGGGGGGCAATGCAGTTGGGCGAATTAACTGGTAGCCAGGGCACGCAAACAATGCCTAGAGCAATTTTTAATGAAATTCATACGCTCCCCTTTTGGTTTTTTTTATTATTATACCCTTGCAAAGGGTATTTTAATATTGCCCAGAAGTTTGCAACGCATAGAAATACTCACTTTTGACCCCTTAAACTATATATAGTCTTGATCAGGGCGACGAGCTGAGTCTATTGAGCTTTGTCCGTTCGTCTGTCTGTCTGTTTCTACGCGAACTAGTCTCTCAGTTTTAAAGCTATCGAGCTGAATTCTTCCACAGAGTGTTCTTTTTACTGCACACTACTAATATGTCGAAACCGAACGGATCGGATGACTATATCTCATAGCTCCCATAGGAACAATCGGTCGGAAATCTAATTTTAGTATGAAAAACTTTTTTCTTTTCAATGGAAACGTCTCCAAACTTTAAAATCGTTGGTTTTCTATGTGTTTTTACAATTCTACCAAGTTTGATAAAAATCGGACAACTATATGGCATAGCTGCCATACAAAAGATAGGTCTAAAAAACAGTCTTAGTTAGAAAAACTTTTTTGTTTTTAATGGTAGCAGCCTGCAATTTTGTATTTGTTAGTTTCACATGCTTCCACATAATTTGACAAATTTTTGGCCATATCGGATGACTATATCATATAGCTTCCATACGAACGATCGGTCGGAAAATAGGAAAAAGAGTTTGTATTGAAAATATTTAAGCGAGCACTTGCAAGGGTATAAAAACTTCGACACAGACGATGTAAGCTAACCTTTCTCGTTTTTTATTATATAAGTTGCTTTACATAAGCATAAAACACTTTCAGCATGGAACTTTAAGCTTGAAATAGAAACATGGGGGGAAATTTGCCATAAGAAAGATCTAGAGGTAAAGTCAGAAAAATACTTTCAGTTCTGTATCTGCTTCAAGGGTTTTCTATTGAGGCAAGTGAAACCATTCAAGCCGATGTGGGGACATAAGTAGTTTACATTCTCTCCACATACAAGTGGGTTGCTTGCGAAATAATCTCAGTGTCTTATGATTATGAAATGCAGCTTCTTCTTTCCATAAGCAGCAGCAGCAGCAAAAAATATATCTGAAAGAAAATCAACAACATTTTCTGTGTTTTTTCGCCCATGTTTAAAAATAGAACCTCCGCTTCCCCTCCCCCACCCCCCACTCCCACACGCAACCCAAGGGGCTTATTCTCATTCATATATGAATGAATGCTTAAGGTTGAGTATGTCTAATTGCTTCCGTGAAAAAGCGCAGAGCTAAAATTAAACCAATTCGTATAATTTAAACAATGAACAGCAGAAAACAGGCAGAAAAACAATGACGTAGACCATTTTTGTTTTTTTTCTCAATACCGCTAACTGATAAATAAACAAGCACGTGTTTGAAGACATTTGCCAAATAAAATATAATATAAACAGGGAAATCTGCAAATTTCTAGCGCCTAGAGCTCAAATTACGTGAGCCGCATGAACAAAGCGCCCGAGCCAACCGATGAGCGACTGCCTAGGTAAGACAATAACAGCAGCAGCAGCTCAGCTCTGGCAAACAAAAGCCAAGTGGAAAATCCGAACGGAAAATGAAAATCTCTGGCATTGTTTACCCGCTTGCACACTCACTCGCTCACTCACTAACTCATTCCCTCAGCTACCGACTGCGGCGTCTTTTGTTGGGTTTATTGTTTGCTTTTGGCGGCCTTAACGCCAAAACTCAATATTTATTCTTCTCGATTTAGCCCTTTCAATGCCGCCTTAAGACTGATTTTTATGGCGAAAGCGCATGTTTTTACTGCGTGGGCGTAATTGAAAACCTCAAATGCAGAAACACGAACCGAAAGCCGCTACACAAAAATTTGTGAGGCAAATCAAAGGCTCACTTCAGGCGGCTGATGCTGGTCAATGCGGCGTATGCGCAATTTGCCAAAGGCTGCACTTGTGCTCAACCCGACCACCCGCGCCGCACTCTCCCTCTCTCTACCTAACTTTAGGAAATAAAAATGTCGAAAATCAGACTTGCGGGCATTTGCCAAATACTCGAATCCTGCAAATAGTGAGAGGGATGGATGGGGGGGGGGGCGAACTTTCAATGGCTTCATCTGTGTGTGTGTGTGTGTGAGTGTGGGTGTGTGTATATTTGTTGGTTGCTTTGGCCAGGGCATTAGGCAAATATTGAAGCGCTGAACACGTTTCAACTAAATTGCATTTTTATTGTGGCACCTTTGGCATTGTCTGAAAGGATGCGGACATATATACAATATGTAGATAGATATGATATATATATATATATATATACTGTGTTTTTAGCGCAAGTCTAAATGGTCAGTTAGTCTATGAATGAAGACCTTTAGTTATTTCATTTTGATTAAAAGCAAACTTTTAGTTAAAAAACGTTATTTTTTGGAATTTGTTAATCTATATTGAATGGTGTCTAGTCAGTATAAAGTGGTTTTACTGTAAAAACATGGAGGTTTGTGTTGAAAATGAGATTTTAGTTTATGTTTGAATAGATAAAGGGTGTCTGATCTGTGGAAAGTTTTCTAACTAAAGCAAAATGTGTGGATAATCATGTGAGATATTGAAATTTAAAAAACTAATAAAATTTACTCTTGTTCTCAGCTGAATTTAACAGATTTTTAGCAAATTTAAAAGTATTAGAAATCAATAGGTTCCCATTAATCGCAGCTTCATATGTATTCCATAAATCTTAGTAAAGTACAGGCAAAGATTTATAGATGTTATAGATGACGCATGTGGAACAAATCGAAAATTGGTAGCCAATGTCAGCTACCAGGAATAATCGTGTTTTCTTTCAGATGCGTCATCTATAATCAGTTCGAAATGTACCCAAAAGTGAAGACTAATCGAGGATCGAGGACTTAGAGAATGTTTTATTGAATACAGGGTGTCTGACAAATTAGATGTTCAACATAGAAACAGTATGAAAAACCCATAAAATCAAATGGGAAGATAAATTATCTTGAATTTGAAATCATTACAAGGTGTCTGTTGCTATTTATCTTTTACAGGGTGTCTGATACCCCAAAAATTGCCGAATTATATAATACATTATTGTATTTGGAACCCTAAAGCTGCACTATGTTACTTTAGTTCAATGTTCAGTTGAAATAATATACCAGGGTAAAAATTTATCTAAAATAAGTTGATGTATCATATCAATAATGTCATTTGTCGATATTGAAACACAGTTAAGCTTAATTAACTTATTCATACAAAATGTCAATTCAGTTTAAACTGGTTCCCTCATTTAGGATAATTTGTGAAAAATATCTATGAATATAAGTATTAATGAAAATTTTACTCTGCCAAATTGAATTGACTTCTTCCCAAAGAACCCTCAGATGCGGTTGATCACAGCTATAGTTTTAAGCAGATATTGAAAATCAGCCATTTAATGTTATTCCTTATCAATACAGAGTTGCGGATGGCTGTAGAACCATTTAATGTAGTAAAATACTAAGGCATAACCTGCTTTATGATATATTTCGTATTTTTACAGGGCGTCTAGTTGCTAGAATCGAATATTGAAATGTGATCTTCTGTTGTCCACTTAGACAATTCTTGCTGCATATTGATATTGTTGGATTTGAAGAAATTAACACTATATTTAATATCCATTTGTGTCTATCGAACTATAGGTATAAAGGTAGACATGGGCGTTTACCCCTAGATACCTATAATTTACACTAAAGGAAGCTCAGTGCCTTAACTATAAATTTAAATTTAATTTAGAGTTACAAACTATTCCACAATCTTTGTGTACCTTGGCAACAGAGTTTATAAATAATTTGTCAAACAACAACAACCTTTCAAAGGTGTTGGAAACAACACGGCTATTGCACGGTAGAACTTGGGCACCTCTGATTTATATTTTAGAACACATTTGCACAAATTTGCCTTACAATTTTGTCATCTACTTGTGTGAATAGATTCAAAAGAGTTTATTATTTCCTTCAAATTCCTTTGGTCTTTAACTTTTCAGCCCTTCATTCAAATTTTCTTATTGATTGTAAATGTAGTCAGCATTTCCCTGTAGCACGTATTTTTCTCGTTGCCTTCCAACTGATTCTTGCGTCAGCGCCTTTGCTTTACCCACTTCAATTCTTTTGTGCACTTTTCAACAGGTTTTGGCCATCTCTCTGCGCATCCCTCTCGGTGTTGCATTTGAGAAAAGGGTGGCACATTCATTTGCATTCCACGTATTTACCTTGTTGAAGTTTATTGATTGGATTTTTTTTTTTTTTTGTTGGAAAACGGCGAACCGTCCAGTGGTCCGGTGTGGAACTAAATCCCTTAAAACTACAAATCGCAGACACTGCTTTACAAATTATAATCAATTGGCCATTCCGTAAGCAGAATATTGCATGTTCAGGCTATCCGATCAGCAGTTTAGCTTGGACTAACTAACACCCGGGGGGTTCCCACTATTTAATAAACATTTACGAGTATGTCCCATGGAGTGTGGACGGCAGGGTGAGGAGGAGGTGGTTGTTCTCATTGTTGTCATGCAATGCACAAACACCAAACTAATTGAATTTTTCGTAGCACTCTTCTCTTGGCCATTTTCTGCAAGTCAGCAGAAAAAAGCAACAAACCAAACCGAACCGACGAGTCGAGGCGAAGCGGGACGAGACTAGGCAGCAGGCGCCTTTGTCTATGCTACGTGCCACAATTTCGAGTTGTCACGATGTTGTTGTTGTTGTTTTTTTGGGTGTGTTGTGTGTTGTTTGTTGTTGATATTGCCCCAAAACATAATCAGCATATAATTAAAAGCCACTAACATGCAACAAATTACACGCAAAGTATCTTGTTTGTTAGTTACACAATACAAAACACGAGCAAGGTTATTGGTTTACTTTAATTTATTTTTTGGCATCCCCCCGCCCCTCCGGCTCTGAGGCGTGTCTGCCGCCGCACTGACCCACAAATCCACTTCAACATTAACAGCAGAAATCTGTTTGTTTGTATTTCATATTTTATGCTGAATCTGCCTAAAAAGCATGGCCCAAATTGTCTGCGCTTCTTAACAATGGCAATGCAATTATACCAGACACATGGCAAGTGCTTTTAAAGTCGCATCCAGTTAAAACTGAAATACTGTAGACACATTTTCTGTGCGACCCAATTCGGTGTCTGTAAAGGTTTTTTGTTTCTCAAATAGATTTATTTTTATGCCTAGCTTGACATTCCCCCTACTTGTAAATGGAAAACAATTGGTCAGCAAATGAAAAACTATATATAAGTATATATATATGTAATAAAATACTTGAAAAACTGCTTGTCAAGCGTAATTATAGACGATCCGATAATAATGCGCTCGTCTGACATTTGTCCCATTTTGTTAGTTGTGTTGCTGTTGCTTATCAATAAAACTCAAATTTAATTAAATATTTTGAACAAGTGCTTGAGACCAGCACTAGAGAAATGGAAGAGCAAAGTCAAAAAGCAATGTCATATGTTGACTGAAATGGACTTTCTGCATTTAAATAGCAGCATGGGGATGCCAATGAATGGAGTCCTCTGACCTAAAATGGAGTTTGATTGGGAAGAAAAGTGGTTGATGCCCTGCGAAACAACCCCAAAAGGAACAAGTTTCGGGAGAAGAACCTTGGGTTCTGGTGTGTAGGCACAAGTATAGGGAATATTTTGGCTTTTTTAATAGAAAGTCTAAAAATAGATAGTTATTTGGACAAACTAGGATTGGTTGAAGGAATCATCGAAATGTTGACGGTAACTTCAACCATTAAACTTTGCCAGCTGATGACTTAAAAGACACTCTCTGTCTCTCTTAGGCTCTCAGGTATAATTATGTTGCTTTGGTGTGAACCAAAACAACCTCTAATCGGTTAAAGAAGAAGCAGAGCTTCCAAGAAATGCAATTTATGGGGGGGGGGGGGCTACAGTCAACATTTACAGCCTCTGCTCTACAATCGAAGGAAATTTGCGCACATTAAGCCACACATTTTCTCTCTGACAATTGCCAGCAACAGCAGAAAAACGAGTTAATTACAATAGGATTACCACCAATTCCCGTTCCACCATGGCCACAGCCCTTTTGTCCAGTTGTGTTGCATATTTTCCCATTGGCACAATCTCATAAAATGCCATTTATGCGGGATACCGAGCAGGTCTTCTTCTGTCTGGTGTAAGATGAGGAGTGAGAAGGGGTAGGTGGGGTGGAGGGGGGCTCGTTGATGCGTTAATTTGCATGCAACATGCACTATGATTACCCGCAGCAATTTGTGCAGCCGGCAGCAGCATCAACAGCAGCGACAGCAGCAACTAGAGCGCCATTAGCCAGCAGTTCAACCAAACGATGAGCAACTGCAGCTGGTCATTGCACACTGAGGCAAGGGCCTGAAATAAGTAGTTGGCCAACAAAGCGGCAGTTAATTTTGTTGAAATTACATTATTGATTGAGCAAGTGTCGACATCTCAAGATGCCAAGAGTCGAAAAGTCCGGGTGCTCGAACTCGTGGATAAGTCTTAACCGGTCTTGGACCGGTTCGTTTCCCATTAAAGCATAGGTTTTGGTTCAAAGCTTGGTTCGTTAGTTTCTTAGAAGCATTTTTTGGTCAACACACTAAGCCACACTTATATTTGCTATGAGACAATATAGTTCAGCTTACAAAGCCAGTAAATCGTTACTAAAACACGAAAGGTCCTCTTTTTTACAGTACATTCCAGAGTTCTTTCACGGCCTTAAAAGACATCTGCTTTCGGAAATTGTTCATCACATTTGGATTTATAGTAATTTGAGCTTAAAGTTGCTTATGGTGTCCAATGTGATCCCTTTTCAGCACATTTTAAGCGGCACCTAGACCATTTTTTTTTTCTCTACTTGATATAATTCTACAGTTTGTCTTTTTAGCTTTACAATAAACTATCCTAAACAATTCTGCGATTTTTTGAAGCGAAGATATACCATTTGTAGTACATAAGCTCAAAAATATTATATTGCCTAGTGCCCAAAAATCACTGTTAACTCACTGTAGTTGTCTAGTCATTTGTATTGAACTCTCATTAAAAGTTAATGCAACTTTTAACAACTTGCATACCTTAGGGCAATACAAAGTATGGCCTGTTTGAACGCATGTCTTTAAATAGTATCTACGCTTAAAAAAATCTACAAATTCAAGGGGATAGTTTATTGTAGAGGTAAAAAATTGTACTTTAAGAAAATAGATAACTGAGCCTAAACAAATTATAATGTTCCCCACAAAACAATCATAAGAAACCCTTAGATAAAGCTCATAAATCTAAACCTGATGGACCATTCCCGAAAACAGATATCAGCACACAAAAAACTTCTACAATCACCACCAACTCTTCATTATACTGAATCTTGTTGCCTGGTGCTATCTGTTACTTCGTTTATAAACACAAAATGAATTGTGCTAAATTCCCTGTAAAGTATGCTATGCTTTTGATAAGGAATAATTGGGAAAAACTTTATTTTATGACTGGCCTTACACCAAACTATGTTGTGTATCTATAACTGATCTGGAAATCTTAGTAAATAATAAAGTGCATTAATAGACTTTCAATGTCTACATTGAAATAGATAACAAAAGAATAAAGTTTGCCTACATTTAAGGGCTTAAGTCATGATAAGTATGGAGTCTGAAAATGCCAGGACTTTATGATGAAATGAAGCCCCTTGAACATAATTGTACGAAAGCTTCTCTTATGCTTCACTTCCTCCTTGAAGTAGAATATGATTTCGATAGTGAGATCGTCTATAAATCAATTCTTTTTCCAAGCAGAGGCGGAAGGTTAACAATTATAAGGTCCAGTTAGCGGAATATCTTCAATTTGACTTAACCATGTTTGCGCAACCTTGAACCGAACCGGTTCTCCGGAGCATGGTCTGGAGGGGAACAGCGGGGAGTGTGTTTGCAGAAAGTCGTGGGTTTGATCCCGTCTCGGGATATCTAATGAAAAGGATTTTTTTTAACCACTAACACACTCGGTCACCTTTACCAGCTTGGCGCTAGTTTTAAGTTAACCAACCATGTAAAAGCTTTTCAAACTGTCCCTTTCGGACGCGGCCTTCGCTTTCTCTTGTGCGAAAATTAGAAAAATTGTGACCATTGAGTCTGTAAAGTCCAAAAAAAAGATTAAAAAACGTAAAAACTCTCAGAAACCTGCCACTCCCAGCTTGAGTGCTGTACAACCTGACCGAGTTCTGGCCCACTGTGCACTGCCTGCAATGAAATGGACAGCTGGCCATGTCCATTGGCTGACTGGGAGCGCAGAATTTGTTGCTGTTTGGTTATTTGTTTGTTTGTTTTGTTTTGTTTGTGGGCAATGTTTGCACAACTGCGCCGTCCCCCGATAAAAAATAAAAAGAGCGGGACAAATGTACCGAATGGCTTCCACAGCCATTCTCTGCTGCTGCTGCCTTCCATTTGCTGGGCGCCGAGTTGTATAATTTGCAGTTGTTTGTTGTTGTTGCCCATCAGCTGCTGCTCCTGGTGCTGCTGCTGCTGCTGCTGCTGTTTTCGCTTTGGTTTTAATTATGAACAAAATGCGACCGCTACTTCTGCTTGGCTCCTTTGTTTGTTATTGTCAGCAATTTCCGCAATTATTTGTTATTGCTCCTCAGTCTTTTCTTTTTTTGTTTCTCCCACAACATTTTCTTTGGCTTGCGTTTGTTGCACTTTTTGTTTATTTTCAAATTGTGTGTTTAACATTTGCTCAGTGGGAGCAACTTTTGTGTAACTCGATTTGATATGATTGTTGTTCTAAGCATATTTGTTGGGCCTGCACTTCATCAGCAGCCGCCAAGCTGATTCACAATGGGAACTTCTTGTTTTATATTTAGATTCGTAATGTGCGTTTTTGTTTGTTTTTCGGAAAGTTATGTGAGATGCGGGATGCAGCACTGCTGATTGAATTGGCCGACTGTCAGTTTGGCCAGGTTCAACAGAAATATTTGCCTTAACAATTGTAGTGAAACGTGGAATGCGCCAGGAAATGTTCCAAATGGTGCATGATGCACTTAAAAATGAATAATTAAAAGCAATGTTGAGCATAAAGCATTCCAAAATAGTTGAACCAAGGTGGAGAAACTTCCTTAAGCTGACTACACCTTATGGTTTTTTTGCTGTGAGTTGAAATCTCAAACAGTTCTGGTAATATAACAAATGAACAAAATACTGGTAAAATCTTAGAATGGGCAAAGGATTTCTGTAACTTCAAGTTATACCAAGAACTCTCAAATTTTATAATAAATACTATAAAAACTTGGAATAAACTAAAAATTCTTTAAGTTTACATAACTGATTTGAATTTATGATGGTCAGGAAACATTTATGTTCCCATAAAATAGATATTCATAGTCCAAACTCAGACCACTCCACCCAAGCTTCTTCTAACAGTTTCGTTTAACAACAACACTGAACAAGTAGCAATTAAAAAAAAAAAGAGCTGAAGTCACTTTACAGTCTATTCAGTGATCTCTCGATAACCTCAGCATTTGCATATAGATAGCCTCCGCTACTTCCACTCCATTTCCCTGTTTCGCTGCTGCATCATAAATCTAAATAATTAATAATTGTCCGGCCCCCAGTCCGGTCTGCCCACAACACATCTCGGGCAAATGGACTGCAATTTGTGTGTTTATGTTTGGTTTTCTAGTTGTTGTTTTTTTTTTTTTCAATTAAATTGTTGGGTATGTTTCATGCTGCAGACAACATTTTCCTTTTATCCAAAGACGCGTCTGCCTGGCGCCTGCCAAAATGTAAGCCAATCTCGAGTGACCAAATAAGGTGGACCAGGCAGCTTAACTAAGCGCTGAACTCGTGGAAAAATTAGCACAAAGTGCAGTGCGTGCGTGTGCAGTTGCATATTCACTTACATACAGAAATGTACTCACATTTATTCACATTTATTCAAATCGCCAGGAGATTGTCGCTGCTGCAGCCGCCGCAATAAATTTTACATGCCACGCAGACGTGGCGCCAAAATCTGCCAGCTTCGATGTCAGCGACATGTAGCATCGCCATGTTGCAAGTTCCCTCGTGTGTCTCGCGGAATTTTGCGGCACAAATTGAAAACTTATGCGCACATTAACAATTTAGCAGCAGCAGAATTGTTGGGATTTTCTCGCGTGGCAGCTGCAAATGCAAAATAATCCGCAAAAATACGGCAAACATATATGTATATGTATATATAAAAGCAATCGTTTGCAAAATAACAAATAATTGAAATTACAATAAATGCACCAGGCACAACGATGTGTGTGTGGAAGTACAGTGAGGATGTGGGATGAGGGAAACATATGCAAATCAATTTTTGGAGCATCTAAGTCGAGGGGTCGGCAATGGGAGCAGAGATGTTGCCACTGGCAGCGTAGAATACTACTGTTTACTTATGCACGGGCAGAGAAATCTGTCTGAAATCTTGTCTTTTAATCGATGCTGCAAGCAGTGGCAGAGCAAAGAACACCGGAAAGCTCGTTGCAGCGCCTGAAATTCTTCCAACGTCTCTGCTCCCCTTGCCGAACACTGATTAAAGTCAGTGAATGAATTTTAAGATCACACAGTATGTGACTTTATCATAGCAGCTAGTCATTCAGAACTGTTTCCTTTAGGAATCGGATTGGTTTAGTGTTCCAGCCTTTTATTCATTTGACCGACCTGATAGGAGAAAGTTTCAATCGAATCGTATTTGAAAATCGCCACCCTTTACCATACAAAGCTATTGAATTAGGAAACTAGAGCAGGACTGAGGCCCGTTTTCTCATCTTCTAGATAGCTGCTATGTGCCGGATAGGCATAGATTTTATGGCAGATTTCACATCTTCTACAATCAGCTATCTGTCACATTAACCTACAAATAGCAGGGCAAAATCAAAGTTTATCTGACACATAGCTGCTATTTAGAAGATGAGAAATCGGCCCTTAGTCTGTAATTTGCTAGTTTAAGTGACAGATAGCTCTATGTAGAAGATGTGAGATCGGCCCTTTCCGGTGATTAAAAGGCTAAGTTCAAGAGAGTTGATGGTCCTCCATTTCAATGCAGAGCTCAACCGATGACCACTTTAAGTGGTTTTAGTTCCAGTCTTTAGGATTTAGAGAACATTGGAGAACGCTCTCAGCATTAACTCGGTAAGCAGCTTGAGAAGCTTGAAGATCTCAATTAATCTGAATAACTTCGCAAGTCTCCATCCATTCCATGACAACAATTTCTTTCCACATTTTCCCTTCAACAAATGTTTCACTGTATTTGCATAGCTAGCACCACCCACTGCAATTTGCTATGCCATTGCAATATGAGTTGAAAGCCAGCTTCAAAAGTGACAACTTTTTGACGTCAATGGAGAAAAAAGATTGTTGATTTCAATTCAATGGCAGGCAGCTTACTGTCGCTCATTTTATGCAGGGACTTAACATTCTTTTACTTCATGCGATAATAATAGCAAAACTTTGTTTAGTTAATCAAATTAATGCTTGAGTTATTCCGATGCCTAAATATAGAGTTGAAGTTCAACGAACCAGAGAACTGTGGTGGGGCGGGGAGGGGTTGGTTTGACTTCTTGAAAGATCTGCCGCAACTGATGATGATCTACACGAAAGCGAACGTGTCATAACAACACAAATCAACGAACCATAAAAAGGTATTGTACAGCAGGCCAAGCGCATCGATAGACTCGCGCCTCACCCTCGCCACACCATTCCTGTTCTTGTTGGGCATTTGTTGACTTAATTGTTATCGCTGTTCCCGCCGTTGCACAAATTGTACGTGTTTGACAAGTAGTTGTCAACAAATTTATGATAAAAAACACTGAAAATATTATATATATACATATATATATGTATATGTACCAACGGATGTGGTTTTCATAACTTTTTTTTCAGGTATTTACCTGACATGCCATAAATTTATAATAGAATTTATGACCCCAGCCAATACATATGGTTTCAGTTGTTGATATTCAATTGATTTTCAATCAAGGCCATAAATTGTGCATTTTCAAATAAATAAAGCCAATATATTAAAACTTTAAAGAGATTAAGTGGCTTAAAGTTTAAGAAAGTAAATCTAATCGAATCATATTAGGGTTCTACTTCCAGTTGTAGTTTCTACAGAAGGTGGTACCTTAAATTTGGGTTTGTTTAATAATGATTTATTGAGATAAAGAGTTTGAAATGAAAGAATTCTTAAAAACGAAGTTCATTGGGGGGGAAACAACGAGTATTCAATCAAAATCTTTTGGTAAATAAAGCTAACAAAGCTTTTACTGCCACAAAGTGAGAGAAATCTTGATCATCTTCCTTTTATATGCTCAGCAACAAAGATACACAGAGTATATTTAGTTTGTGCAAAGATAAGTAACAGAAAAATATATTAAATTGCAAAATTAATCTGAAAAATGCATATATACAAACTTTGGAAGGTGCAAAGTATATTTTAATCGGTCTTGACCAACTTTCTTACAGGAGTCAAGAGCGTTTGTTAAAATCACTAAATTAACTTATTCCCTTAAGAACTTTAAGAGCTCATGTTGTGCTGTTTTTAGACTAAATTAAGTCCTTTATGTTCCAAGAACCAATCATTGGGCGCATTCAACAGATAAATCCTGATCTCCTGAACTGAATACAGTCGACTGCCGATTGCGATTGGTAAATTTGATAATACTGAGATGGAATCATACAAATTCGTAAGTCGTATTTATGTGCTGAATTTGGCCACTCTTTATTTATGACTCGAAAACTCAAAAGTTGATTCTCTTCTCTAATATGCCGATCTATTCTTACATCCATTCCATTCTTATGTGCTCTTAGGTCTGTCTCGTTAAGGACAAACTTTCATTTCTGAGATAATTTGAAATCGATAATCTATAAAAATCTAGAGGCTAACATGGGTTATGATTTCCAAAGGTCATTCTGAACACTTTTATAGATTTGATCATAAAACTTTCCTGCCGAATATAAGACTCAGGAGTCCAAGATCATCAGAATTACAAAAGAAATCGCTAGGCAGTAAGTCAAATTTAATCCGAACCGAACCGAAATGTTATTTTCGGAACAGGTTCAGCTTTTATAACTTAAGAGGTTAGGTTCAAGGTTCGGTTCGCAGTAAAATGAATTCCAGGATCGAACCGGTTGGAGCCCTGTCGATTATAACAAAATAGTGATTTTGTCCTAAATCAGTTAAAAATCACAAAATATGGGGGAAGTGGAATTGAGAAAAAGTCTAAATAACTCGCTTCTACAACATCCCTTTGGTTTCCAAGGATATTAAGGCTCTTCCATAGTTTGGTTCTCTGAATTTTAATAGGCCAAGCATTGTCGGCTTGACCCCCGGGTGAATTTCTGGCTTAAGCGAATTCCGCTCAAGCGACACAGCCTGTCAAGGCATTTCGTTTTAATTACCACACCAACTTTTGGACACTTTGACTGGGGCATAATTTAAGACAAACACTTAGAGTCTCTCTCTGTCTCTCTCTCTCTCTCCCTGTCTCTCTCTCTTTCTGAACTGCACTAACAAATTCATGATTATCAACACATTTACGGTAAATTGCGCAAATTGAAAACGCATCGTGCATATGCCAGGCCTAAAAGAGCGAGAGCGAGCGAGAGAGTGAGAGAGAGAGAGGCACAAAGGAAGGAGTAAGGACGCCTAAAATATGTCAAGGTATGCAAAATCCACTCAAGAGCCAAGTGTTTTGCGGGCTAAGCGTTTTCTTGGCTGCCAGCCAAGTTGGATAATTCCAAGAGACAAGTAACCAACCAGCCATGGGCATGTGTGTGTGTGTGTGTGTGTGTGTGTAATCCAACAATGGCCTAGACTAACCAAGAAACCACCCACCCACTCGCCCACTCGCCCACACTCCAACCTTAGACAATTACAGTAAACAAATTCGCACACGTCGCCAGTTGCAGTTTGCGGTGACAGGCTGGAAAACAAGGCCTAGCAAAACACAGAAGCAAAACAGTACACAAAACAGTAGAAAGCAATTGGGGGGAGAGGCAGAGAGCAAGACTGTGACTATGACAGCAGCAGTCACCCCCTCCCCCCCTCCCACCCCCCCTGCTCATACCTACTTAGGCGGTCATGGTCGTGCCTTGGTATATTTGGCAGCCGCACTGGCTGCTGCTGCTGCTGCTGCTGGCCCATGCATGAGATTTGCATTTTTTACTTCTTTTGCTTTCCTGCAATTTGGCAGCCATAGCATACTTTTCTGGGCCATGCCATGATATATGTATGCAGGCATCTTTCTTTCTCTCTTCTGATGTGTGTGTGTGTGTGTGTGTGAGTCACGTTGCAATTGAATTGAATTTCAAGCTCCAAAGCCACAACGTTGAAAACGTAGAAGAATTCCCACTCGCATGCACCCAGGCAGGTTTAACTTACAGAGGAAGCAGTTCTTTTTGCCACCGACTGACTAACTGACTGACGCCACCGGGTCTGCTGCCATGTGTTAGTGGCCAACTTTGGGGTTTGTCTGATTTATGGTTCAAGAATTCACAAAACGCATAAACACATCATGGCTGTGGCCCCCAACTGGAAATGATCTCCTATTGATATGAAGGTTGGAGTTTAAGTTTTGCGTTAGAAAAACGAATGTAAAGTCGAAGCAGTTTGGAATTTATTGCACGTTGCACGATTATTTAAATGCTTTTTTATATGGTTGGTTCAGAAAAATAACCATTAAATAGATCAAGCCTTAAGCTTTCCTTAACAACTTGTATACTTTGGTTAATGCAGAAAACTATACAGGTTTATGTGGAAATATATTAGAAAAAGGAAAGGAGTTAGTTTCAGGTTTTTAAACAATAAGTAACATTTTTGTTAAAGGCAGTCTAAGATAGGTTATAGTTAAATTTTGTAAAGTTATTGGCGACATGTGGATAATCGGGAATTAAGTTAGCATTTTGCATGTTAATTGGACTTCCTCTAGTACTTAGCAAATTTGGACATATGCTATGAATGTTTAAGTAGATGCCATTTATTGCAGACTTTATGCCAATTATATAGTTAACAATGAAACCGTTTTAAGCCGCTGCCAGCGATTGCTTGTGTGACTTGTTTATGGTCATCGCAAATGCAAGTTTCACTGGTAGCTGAATATGTTTAAACTTTTACTGCAAATCGGTTGAAGTTAAGGAAATTCGTCAAAGTCAGTCCATTGCTACGGGACATGAAGATGATCATAAAGATCCATCCAACAGGAGAGTTCCACTAGATAATTAAAGTCCTCATCTTGATTGATCGAATTTTAAGTACGCATTTCTTCCAGAATTTGATCTTGATTCGTCCAATTCATTTGCAATTCCGGTAGTTAGAGAAAGCTTAAGCATTGTTCAATTCAATTACAGTGGAAAATGTGGCGCAGTAGGCGGTCATATAGATTCTCATTTTTCAGTTGGTTTTGTTCGTTTACATTCTTCATTTTGATTATTTCAAAGGTAAATTATTGATAGGTTGAAACTTTTTATACTGATGTCTATTTGCCGATCGATATTTGTTACGATGCCAAGAGGAGTTCTTATAACATAGGTTGGCGTTCTTAGAATGCAATGCAAAGTAATAGAAAAGTTCCACAGAAAGCGATTCCGCTGGAATATGATTGAGTGTTCAGAGTTTTTCGACTATTTTTTCCCCCAAACACGCTTACCACTGTCCATTTTCATTTGTATACATACATTTATATGAAAATTAAAAATCATTATTATAAAAATACAAAAACTGCAAAAGTGCCGAAATAATGCTTTGGTTAGAGCAATTTAACCAACAAAAATTGCACTTTTTGTTGTAAAGTACGTACAGTCGTCTGAATTGTATCTTTTAGATTGCCTTTACGTTCTAAAGTCGTGTCATAAAAAGTAATCATCGCGATGTTGTACGAAATTATCAGTTTTCAATGGTCTGGCAACCCGCTAACGAAAAACAGCTATCGATTGTGACCTATCGAGCTGGTCAGAGCTTTTGTGCTTTCTGAAGTCCACAGAAGAAGAATTTTACAAAGAATTTTTCAAAGAAATCTGAGTTTTTTTGAAAATTGCTTATATAGAAATAAATTAAAGTCAATTTTGTAATATTTCAAATAACAAAATCTCTAAAAAATGTTTTTTGATTTTTATTTTGTGCGTACTTTATATTTTTGAATGCTTAATATGCAATTAACTTTTCATTTCCACTAGCCAAAGCTCAAAACTCTTACGTTTCGTTTTTGCCACAACAAGTATCAATTCCACTTTCATAAAGTTTTTGTGGAAGTGGAATTGAGAACTTAATTAAATTAAAAAACCCCCTTCATATCGTTGACCTCTTATGACCCACATTGATGAAAAAAAACGCCCCATTCAACCTCCAAACTTGCAGCCAACTTTCTCAATAAAAGTCGAGGGTTTTTCCTGTCCTTCGACGCCTTAATTAATTAAATTACCGAAACAGCTCCGTCATTTCGCAGGTGACTGCTTTAAATCAGTGTCCACCTAACCTGTGTTTCTTCTTGGCCACATTCCTCAATTCCTAGTGGGTAAACAACGACAACACAATGTCAGTTTCCATTTTGTATTTTCAATTTGCCAGCTTGTTTTCATTTACAATGCATGGCATGAGGAAAATATATGTGTCATGGCTCTGCGGTCGATGACGGCCTGCTGTCAAGTTTGCCATATGCCTTGTGCATTAACTTGGACTGCAACCGAAATTCGAAATTTGCAATTAGCCCATTTTGTATTTGTTTTTGTTGGGTTCGCCTCATTTCAAAAGTTCAATGCAAACTTAAAATAGAAGCTGACTGCTCTGACTGCTTTCATCTAGTTGTTGCTGTTGCTTATTTTGTCAATTTTATGACAGCAACATATGGCCACCGAATCGGGGCAATCAATCCATTTGCATATTCACCATAAACCTCATGTAAAAGCCATTAATTTAAATTATAAACTATAAAGACAAAATAGGCAGAGGAGACATCTGAACCATAAAAGTCGATTGCTCAAAGCGACTGCCGGCCTGTCGATGTTGTATTGCAGTCAGTTGTCATGAATAGCTTGTCGCACGCTTTTGTTTTGTGAATTTATGTCATCAGCCCACGCCACGCCACAGCGCCTCCCCCCCACACTATGCAAATATATATACATATATATATCATCATCCGTTTGCCACCAGCAAAAACTATTAACACAGACAAACATCAACATATGAAGGCTATAAATTAATGAGTATATTGTTTTCAAAATGTTTTGGTTTTATTATTGAAGCTACAAATGGATATTTTATGAGATGTTGAGGAGACAACATTCCCTTTGACTTAGTTGGGGAGAATCTTTAAAAGACAAAAAAAAAAAGGGGTAAACTAACAGCTCAATTATGTGACTCCGCTTCTTCTTTTTGTATCGCCTCATCTTCATTCGGCAGCGCTTTTTATTACACATTTTTCTGGGGCACAACGATTAGTAAGTTGGCAAACGCTTTAGCCCACTTTCCACCAATTCAATTCCAACTATTTCCACTGCTGCTGCTGCTCAGTGTCATTAGCAAAGCGATTTGCCAACAATAAGAAGGGAAAAACCACCAACCTCGACTTTTAGTTTAGCAACAGAAAAAACAATCATTTTAAATGGCAGCGTTTGAGCACAAAAAATTGTAAGCACTTTGTAACATGCTGTAAATTGTATGGTCAGGCTTAATTTATATGGCAAACAAAAACCACAACAAGAAGCCGGGATGCCTAGAGTGTCGTCGGGCAACAAAATTTGTAATTATGAGCAATTTAAAAGTTATTAACGCGCCCGTCAAAATGATAAAACATAAAAGTAGTTTACCCACCCACGCGCACACAATTTGACATGCTGGGTGGCGCCAGCAACAGCAACAACAACAGCAACAACAGCAACTTGGCCTACACGCCCACCCAAAACAATTAAACGGCACAGCCCACACAGAGTGCTGAGAGTTGTTGGGCGATAATTTGAAAATGATATGGGCACCAGCCGGGTTAATGACGAGTGGGATTCGTTTGTTCAATCCTTTCTTAACCCTCTCCCCCATTTCTGTTGTCTACTTTCAGGCGCCATTTGCGGCGGAAACTGTTGCAACAATGCCACCGAACTGGAGCTGCGTCACAAGGCCTCTGGAAAATTTGAGCAACTGCTGCATCACCATACGAGCAGTTTGCGCGGTATTCTCGAAACGACGGCCAACCAATTCCAAAGTAAGTACAGAACAGAATAAAAAAAAAAAAATCGAAATGAGTGCAGTTCGCGCCAAATGGGTAAAAATGCCTTTTTATGCAAATGGAAAAGTCTGAAAAGTTTTTATTTTCGTGGCCATAAATTATTTATTATATGCAAATGCTAGACGTGGGTCCAACCAAAAACAACAAAACAGAAGAAGGCTGAAAAATTATGACGCTGGTTGATGATAAGTTTTTGCCCTGAAACGTGAAATTGATTTGTAATTTGAATTTTTGTATGCAGATCAAAGCGATTGCCATTTCATATCTGTTTGTGCGAGGGCAGTTGGGGTAGTTTTTGGCTTGACCGGTTGAGCGGCCTCATTGCGGACCTTAAGGTCTAAACTACCTAACCAAACACCTTCGGTTTGAGGCATTCGATAACAAAATGAGCGGGGCTTACTCCTGGCTGGCCCACTGATCAGTGCTTGTTTACACTTTCTAATAGCCAATGTTCAAAAAAACTACGTGGGAATTGTAAATATTTTCGAAGTATTGGCTTGATTTCGTTATTACTTTGTATTATTTCACAAGTTTAGGTTTTCTACATTATTTTTAGTGACTAACTTAATCAATATAGGTACAGATTGTACTTGTAGTGTTGTCTTTTACCTATGTTTGGTTTAACTAAGTATGCAAACAGGAACCCACCCAACATTTGGACAATCATTTCAACAAAAAATCCACTTGATTAACCTTTATCTTGCCCTTTTGTTATTGAAAATCAGATTACTAACAAGAAAGACTAAAAGAATACTCTTAAAAGACTCTTGGATATGTTCAAAAAGTGTTTTATAGGAATAGGACTCTAAAAAGACTCACACATGACTTGAAAATGATTCGAAATTGATTAGAACAACGGATTAAAGTCGTCTCTTTTAGAAGAGTAGCGCTATGGTACTATTTTCTACAACCAAAAGTATCATTTATGATCAGAAATCGAAAGCATTTATGTCAATTTCAATCAGACCAAGCCCACCCATTATTTGGTAGATAATTTCCATAAAAATAGCATTATTTCGATTTTTTTCCTAATCCATTTGATGATCCAATTACAAATCCAATTAATTGAGACTCGAAAATGACTCATAAATTTGCTCAAAATGCGATTCAGTGAAATACGACTAAAAAAGACTCGCAAATGAATCGAAACTTATTCAAAAAAGATCAAAAGAACGGATTAAAAACGATTCTTCAATAAGAATCGCGGCTGGGGTACCATTTTCTACCGACAAAAGTATCATTTATGAAAGAAAATACACAAAATGTTTGGGAAATAGTCACAGGGGTCTTAATCTGTGAAATTTGGTTCGTGGCGACCGTGCGTTGTCATGGTGAAATCAATCTTTCTCATGCAATAGCTCTAAAAGATATTTCTCTAAGATTGTTTTACTATTTTTCAGAAGATAATCAATAAAAATACTGTCCCATTGGCCCAACTTTGAGTTCTTCCAGTAAAGACCAACGCTTTAACAGTTCCTTAAGTTATGATAAATTATAATAGATCCATGTTTCGTTCGCATCCATGTTTTGGGCACCTTCTTCCACATCATCAAACACGGCATGTAATCCACGGCATATAATCCAGTCACCTCATTTACTTTTATTCTACGACTGCTTAAACAAAATATGTGGCAGCACTTCTTTAGACTTAAAGTTGATGGAGGACAACCCCTAGTCTCAAGTATTTCCTTCTTCTATTGCAATCCCTAGGTGCGACATAGTGCATTAAGTCTCTCCTTAGTTTCATTAAAGTTAGTTTAGTGTGCAAGAAATAAAGCACATATTACTTTTTTTTTCGTCTAAAAAACATCAGCTAAATGACGCAGCTGGCCTAAGTGTGTTAACAGCCAAAATATTGACAGCAGCGGTAACTCATCAAACTTTCCTCTCAACCATTTGGAATGCCACAAACGCCACTTGGACTGCATCTAATTAAAAAGGCATTAAATAATGTTGTTGCTGCTGTTGTTGTTGTTGTTTGTTGCAAACTTTATACGGGGTCACGTTTTGGGACAACGGCTCTCCTCTCATCTTCCTGTTTCCCCTCTCTTGATCCACGTTTCACACAATGCCTGCAAATTGTTGTCGTACATGCTGTAAATCTCGCTTTAAGGCGTGCCCAGAACTCTGGATACTGTTGGGGTGCTGTTCATTGTTCTTGTTGTTGTTGTTGTACCCGTCTGCAATTCCTGGAAATGGGCGCGCATTTAAAATTTTAAAATAAGAGAAAAGTCGGCTGGCTGGCTGACTGGCTGACTGTCCGCGACAACACACACGCCTTCCTTGTTTCGTAACTTCCCTTTTTGTATACAAAATACATTTTGTAAATTTCATTTTGTTGCGGTTTTTTTTGTTTTGCATTTTGTGTTCGTCATACATTTAATTTATGCATTTCATTGATTCATTTGGATTGTCGCTCATTAAATTTGCCTTGTATTTAGTGAGAAGTGCTTATTTTGTGTCGTACATTTCGGGTATGTGAGACTGCGGAATGCTCTGGAAATGCAGTTTGATCATCGGCCAAAAAAGATGATTGATTAAAGAAGAAGTACAGAAGAACTTATTGCACTTAAGTCTTTTAAAAGTGTCTAAGTATCAGAAGTCTCAGAAATGTGTTAATATTTTGAAGATTCGCTTAAGTCTGGGGTGCCTGCTGGCTATACGCTTTGGCCGCAGTTATTTCGCGCAATGCCTTTAAAATGCGCATAGAAGTCCGCGCTTAACGCAATTTCAACATCCTCTATGAATGTGTAGCTCTTCTGTACCTTTCCTATGCCTTTTACTGATTGGAACACAACTACAAATTTAGATGTTTTCGAATATGTATCATTTGTTGTTGAGCGTCGAACGATTGCGTAAACACAAGAAGTCAGCTAAAGGCTATTTCATTTTCTAAAGGCTGTTGCTGCTGCAGAACTTCCTTTGTTTTGGTGACTACGGCTTAACTCGGGCTTAAGTCCTTTTTATTGTAAATGACATGCGGTTGTGATTTTATGTATATGTATGTACGAAAGTGTGTGTGGCTCAGTCCACCGAAACTCTTATGTGTCTAGTCAACAAATAGCACGACTTCTCCCCTTCCTACTGGCCCTTTATCTCTCCATTTCCGCTACACCACAACAATATACCGAAACCCAATTGCTCAAACGGTTCTACTTCATCTTTTTCTGTCTTGATGTGCGTTTTCCTGCTTAAACATAAGTTTTGATGCTTATTTACAAACTCTACTTAGTTTCAACAGCTGATTTCCCCTTACCAAAAAAAGAATTGAGCACTTCCCTTATTCTACTCTTGCCAAAGCAATATTGATCGACATCTCAAACCTAAACTCCAGTTAAGATATGAATTGCATCGATACCTTCCCAGCGTATCAAGACTTCGGCACAGACCAATACTTGGTTTTGCCCTCTATCTCTCTCTCTCTCTTTATAACATTTCGCATTCCATTTGCATTTGAAGAACTTTGCATGATGTCAGGGCAAAAGACAAGCAAACAGAAAAATATCCCACGATCAATTTGGAAATATAAAATTAAAATGCAATCAGCGAAATCGCAAATTGAATTTTAAAAGCCATTCATATTGTTTATGAGCTAAGCTGAAAAAAACTGACACGCGTGCTTAATGAATGGGGGAGGCGAATATAGAATAGTTATAAAAATGTTCTCAACAATTTGTTGTTTTTTTTTTTTTTGCCCTCTTAATGTCCCCTTTCCCACTTCGTTGCAGGCGGCCATAAAAATTGATTTACTCGATGGCAGACCCTGCGTATGCGTGATATTCTCTTTTGGCACCTCGCACAAAATGCGAAACTATAAAGTTTTATGCATATTGCAATTGCTTTGTTTTTTTTTTTTGTTGCTTGGCTGTGCCAAATGCTGTTGGCAAACTTACGCATAAAATATGATTGTATGGAAAATAAATGCATATTTCTATTTTGTGCCATAACTTGCAAGCAACTGCTAAAAGGGGTGGAGAGGAGAGGAGAGGAGAGGAGCTTGGCATATGCGATACAAGCGCAGGCTTCCTTCCTGTTGGTTGCCTCCAGCACCAACTGACGCTGCACCCCCAACTTCCAGCTCGATTCTTTCCGTTTCCTTGCGCATTGTTGGCGCTGCTGCTGCCGGGTTGCATGTGTTCCGCTTTACTTTTTATTTCTTTGTTGTTGCGTGGCGTATTATTTTTAAGCAAGTATTTGCGTGTTTAAACACGTTCCGCAGCTTACGAATTATATGGGCCCCACAAAACCCACGTTCACTCCTCGCAGCGCGTCCCCGTGCGTCCCCCGCTGCACTTACCATGTCGTCGCAGTCGACGCTCACGCGCTTAATGCGTTTGCTTTTTACCTCCACTTAGAAATGGGCGTGTGCCTGCATAAAAGTTCCAAATGCTGACTTACAGCCAGAAAAACTTTTGCCTTTTGAAAACCAAACTTAAAAATAAACATAAAAAATGTACCACAAATTATTTCTTTATTTTTTTTTTGTGGCTGCAACAAAACAACTTGCAATGCGTGCACTTTCATAAGTCGCAACTTTCCTGGCACATTCCTACCGCTGGAGATTCGGATGCTGCCGCTGCCGCTGCCGCTGTTGGCCCAACTCTTCTTGGCCATATCTTGTGCTTTGGTTGCCTGCCTTGTCTTTACCGGCTAAAGTGGTTTTTTGGCCGCCATCGCTTGTTAGTTGGCTTTTGTTTGTCTTGTCACTGAGTGGAAGCTGTAAGGTAGTTTACGAGTAACAATGCAAGTGCCTCCAGTTGTGTTGGGTTGTTGTTGCAGTTAGAGAGTTAGAGTTTTGTTGTTGTCATTAGTTTTTTACTATGGTTGACTGAAGTGAAGGGGACATAAGGGGGGCAGGAGAGGCAGCTGGAGTCTCTGAGTATGTGACAACACACAAAATTCAAGTTAAGCTGGGATTTGACAGAGTTATTGAGGATTTGGAATCAGGCAACAATTTGAAATAACAGTTGGATTTGCGGATACTTAGATTAAATGGCTTGGTTAACATCTGGTGTAGTAAGTCGCAATGTAAAAGTTTTGTGTTAGGACAGAATCTAGCCAGGAATCTAGCCAGGATAGTTATGACCAGACCTACAGAAGCCACAATGAGTTTTACAAAAACAAACTAAATATCTTAAAGTATCACTTCATTTAATTAAACCGAATAAAATCGAATTAGATTGCCCTTAGGTTCACTTGAATAGGTTTTCTTAAACAAAAAACTTGTTTCTTAAGGGATATCTTCATCCTAATAATTTTGTATAAATTATAAGAATTTTTGCATGCCATTTAAATAAGCCTATCCAGCATAGCCTATGCTGTAATATTCCGAAATTCCCTTTAAAACAGAGATCCACACATTCGTAACGTTCAGTGTAGGCTTATCGGTTATAAAGGTTATGTTTTTCCACCGAAATCGGAAAATTTGCATAATTTAAATTTGTTTAATCAGCCACACAGTAAAAACTAAGTTCAAATCGTTGCCTTCTTGAAAACTGGAAGACTAACAAGTAAAATGAAATGGAAATCGAGTTCAGTTTGATGAAGTAGATAAGATAGTTCAATATGGTTGCTAAAGAAAAAGAATATTCGATTTGGTTAGTTCTAATTTTTTCTATAAATGACGCTTCTTAACATGAGCAGCAGGGATGCCCTCACGATATGCGCAAGCGTCGCATTTGTAGCCATTTCAATGCGTAAAGGTGCTTGCGCATAGCAAATTTGTAACAACCATTTATATATGTGTCTCTCTTCATTTTATCTCTAACTATACATTCACGGGGTTGTATATATTACATTTGTTGTTGTGCGTCGAATGATGGTGTTTGCCTCAGACACACAAACACACGGTATAAGGCAACCCTGCAGTTCTATGCTTCAGTAGTGAATTCTCTAGGGCTGATTCAGACCTGAACAGTAGTGATAGCTGAATATCATGCCTGAATTCAGGCATGTTTTGGTACTTCCTTTGAAACTCACCCACGAGTTTAGGCCTGAAATCATGCCTAAAATAAGCAGTGATCATGAAGTCATGCCTGTGTTTAATTCATGGCTATAACTTATAAAGAGGATGCCATGAATTCAGTAGCAGCTCTTCCATTTCATGACTGATTCAGCTATAATTCAGGTCTGAGCCAAACTGAAGGGAATATTCAGTAATCTCTTTCAGTTTCTGGAGGTTGTTCGTGCTTCAGAACTATTTTCATCTTCTGCATTGTTTACAAATCGAGCATTAGATGCTCCCGAAATAAGCCATTAACCCATTTTTTCTATGCTGTCTGCTCACCAAAATGACAGGTACAAATGAATTACTCTCCCGAGCTGAACAAAAGTCTCAAATGCTAAACAGATATCTCAAAGCTTTCAAAATATGGCCACAACTTGATTCCTGCTGTTTAACACCAAGAACAACGATCAACAAATAATCACCTAAAATTAAAATTCTAAAACTCGTTTCCAATCCCCACACATCTCATTGCTAAAAACGCATTAAGATGCTTTCAATCGACACGTTCGGTTTTGAAATACATAAATTTGAAACAATTAAGTCCGACGATCTTTGTGACCTTGAGGCTGCAGTTTGAATTTCTCAATGAATTCTCAACTTCTCAGCCAGGAAACTTTAATGCGAAATCGAACGCCCCCCCCCTCCGCCTAAAACAAAGAGCAAACCAGTTGCCATAAAAGTTTCTTAAATGTTTGCCGCTTAATTAGAATTATATATTTGTATTTATTATTATCAAATGGATGAAACTGATTTTCAACAGGTTTCACTTCATTCCGGAGCCATTTTGTCTGCCAATCTGTGGCTGTCGGCTGTTCGCTGCTCTATAATTATTATAATTAGTGTTGTTGGAAACGCGCGCTTATAATTAACGCACCAACCACCCCGGGAACGGAATCAGATCAAATTACTGTGATGCGGCCCGCCGCGGCGGTGGGGGGGGGGGCAAGCAATTGGTGCATATGTTTTTGAAGCATTTCAATATGTCAAACAATGGCAATAACAACAAAAAGGTCGACTCCACTCCAACAATGAAAAGTCATCCAATTACTTTGACATTGTGTAGAAGAGGCACCAAAAGGAGACCAGACCGTAGGAGACTTACGGGATGAATTGCCAAGAGCTCGCCAGCTGTTGGAGTGGCCGGTGGCTTGCGTTGAGTCAAGTCTGAGTTGGTCTGGGAAAGCTGGAAGGCGGGGCCGTGCCTGGCGTGGCACGCCTGCAGACAGCTAGTTACAATACATGCACTTGAGGTGAAGTCTAAGTACAGTGGGGCAAAGGCAAAGACTAAAAAAAAGTTAAGCTGTTCGAATTAGAATAGACGAACCCTAACCACTGTTCTCTCAACGAGAGGCAACTTCCTTTGGGGTAACAGCAGCCGGTAACAGCTCCTCCTGCCCAGACGGACAGACGACTCCAAAGAAGAACACACACACAAAAAATGAGAAGAAAAAAACTGCATAGTACCCACAGTTCAAAACGAAACTAAACGCGGCTAAAAAGCTAAGCTGAAGAAAGAATAAAAAAAAAATAAAAAAAATGAAGAGCACTAACAAAGTTGCTTGGGCATTCATAAGGCGGCAACGGATGCCAAAGAAGAGCAGGGCAATGGGATAGAAACACACACACACACACACAAACACACCAACACTCACTCACTCACCCCAATCCAGCGCAGAGTTGGAGCCGGGATAGTAAAGAATAACATGCATATAAAATGCAAATAAAAAAGCGGCAGATACTAAAATTGTAATATCCGCACAGGAACGCAGGCAACAAATACAACAACAACAACAACAACAACAAAAGTGCCCTGAGGAGCAAAAGAAAGAAAAGAACAACAACAACAACAACAATAAAAAACGGGCAAAATAAAACTAAACCTGTGGGCTGACTGTGCGAGTGTGTGCGAGTGTGTGTGTGTGTGTGTGTGTGTGTGTGTGTGTGTGCGCCTTGGCGTGGGAAACAACAACACAACAACTTTGAGCCATGGACCGCGGTCGCATCTGCCGTTGCCGCCTCCCGCAGCACCGTTTTGGGGCTTGGCCCCAGGCCTCGAAACCGGTCAAACCTCTGGCATGCTAATCTTGCTCCTGCCTGCGCCTTCTAATGAAGCAATATGAAGGCTCCACAAGCGAACGACGAATAGTCCAGCGACCGAACCTCAACAAGCTGAGCCATATGAATGGATTTCATTTTTAGTGCCCAGGTTGTCGATGTGCGGCGTGGGCCCTAACTACATTGGCCACACTTTGTTGGTCCCGCATTCGGGGGAGGGGGCAGGGGGCAGGGGGGAACCGAATGAAACGTTGTCTAATTCAATTTCATTGTCTGTATTTGCCCATTAGTCCGACTCTTCCATGTGTGACGACTATACGTATGTCCCTTCTATGCTGTTCTCGGGTCTCCTTTTCTGGTTCTTTAAAAATCAAAAAAAAAAAAGCTTAATGAAATTTTCATGTTTCATTGCGGCGGCAATTTGCTTGGTTTTATATGGGACCAGCCAAATAAGCGGCATCGCTCGGGTACTTGAATAGTCATGTGCTGTAGGTGATTTTTAACATTTTTTGAACCAGCTGTGAACCGCCTTCGAACCGGTTTACTTTTACTAAATGACAAAATCTGTATGGGAATTTTTTTCCAAGTCTTTCTTAAGGTTTTCTACTAATTTTGCAATAATTCCAATTGATTTAAAACTCGATTTGAAACGGGCTTTTCGTTCTGAACTATTTTTGAACCGGATTCAAATACTTTGAGGCATTTTGTATTCCCTTGCAGAGGGTTAGAAGGAAGCATTTCCGACCACATAAAGTGTATATATATTCTTGATCAGCATGACGAGCTGAGTCGATATAGCCATGTCCGTCTGTCTGTCCGTCTGTTTCTATGCTATCTCTTCCGTCAGTTTTAAAGCTATCGCGACCAAACTTTGCACGAAGTCTTGTGGTACAAATACGCTGCACATTTGTGGGAACCGGCCGGATTGGATGACCTTAGCATATAGCTGCCATAGGAACTATCGGTCGAAAAGCTAGTTCTAGTGGTACAAAATTTATTTCTCTTTAAGCAAACGTCTTCAAACTCTGTATTTACTAGTTTTCAATGCTTCTCCATGATTCTGTCAAGTTTGGTCGAAATCGGACATCTATTTAGTATAGCTGCCATAGAAAAGTAAGGTTAGAAAAATAGTCTTAGTAAGAAAAACCTTTTTGTTTTCAATGTAAACCTCTTTAAAATTGGCATATATTTATTTTATAAGCTTTTACTCAATTCTTCAAAGTTTTGTCAAAATCGGATGACTATTGGTTATAGCTGCCATATGAATGATCCGTCGAGAAACTAGTTTCAGTGAGAAAAACTTTTTTGTTTTCAAAGAAAACGCCTCCAAACTTTGTATTTCTTAGTTTGCTATGCTTTTCCATGATTACACTAAGTTTAGTCAAAATCGGACATCTGAATAGTATAGCTGTCATACAAAAGTAGAGTTAGAAAAGTAGTCTTATTGAGAAAAACTGGCATGTGTTCGGTGGATATGTCGTGTATCATTTATAGCATTCTTAAGGGATGCAAATTCCTGTAAAGCTCCGTATGAACCACCTAAACTAATTCTGAAACACTTTTAAGCCGGTTCTACTCCACATTACCATCTACACAGCGAATTTTAATACTTATTGAGGGAAGGAACTTTACTATTTCTGACAAACAAAACCCTTTAAACCGTTTCAAGGTTATGTATAAACATCGACAGCAAAACACTCAAACATACATTCATTCTCATATCCATAGTATACAAGTAGATGTAGAGATTTGTCATCTGACATAGTTCGGGAGCCACAATAAAATGTACCCCCTGTTAATTGTCAAAAACGGACATGCCCACACACACACACACACACACAAGCTGCAATTAGTTACACAACAACAAATTGCATATGAAGACCAAGTCTAAGTCTTGTGTCTGCCCGCAGGTGATATGTTGTTGTTGTTGTTGAGTTTACAATATATATATATATATATATATATGTATACAAGATACAAAGATACAAATGTAACCAACTGCCTGTGACCTCCCTTAGGCTTAGATGTTGACTATTGTATGTGTGGGTGGTGGACAAGTTGGTGGTTGTGCCAAAAACCTCAACTTAATTGCACATATTAAGCCAACAAAGGCAGCTGCAATAATATCGAGTATACGCAGCATGTGCACTCGGTTATGTATTTGGACGAGGTTGCCTTGGCAAAATGCCATTGAAGAAACTTCATTAAAATTTTAAAGCAGACATCAACACAACAATGCGTAGCACAGGGAAACAGAGAATGAAATGTGATAAGGCAGCCAAAGGCTAACAAAATGTATGGAGAACAATAATACTGAAATCCCATTTAGTTATTTAGATATAAGATTTACTAAAATGGAGCCAAGACTATGGCCCAGGAATGGGTCCTGGCAAACTGTGTTGGATGTTTCTCATTCTTTTCTCTTTAAAACTCCGACGACTATAACTATTCTGAATGTCCCGAAAAAGACTTGAGGTAGAAACCTTTAAAGGAATCCTTTCCCAAACGGTTTTGCCACCGCAGGCAAGGAGATGTGGTTGAGCTACGGGCAGTTAGTAGGCATTGATTGAGAGCGGGTGGTTCGAGCCTACTAAAACTGCAAGGAAACCTCAAATCTTATAAAGATTGGACAAAAATCAATAAATTTTTGGCCAGAAACCATCAAAAAACTATGAGCTCAATTGGTAACGCTTTCAGGGTACCTACAATTCCAAAAACCTCAGAAGATCGCACAAAAAAACACGCAACTTAAGCTTTAAACATCTTAAAATCGGTTTCTCGGTAGGAAACCCTCTAGAAACTCAAAAGGATTGGACAAAATACATGCAATAAACTTCAAAGAAACCTAAATCTCTTTAAGTTTCAATGAGATCGAACAAAAAATACTCAGGTTATGCCAAAAACGACTAAACCAATGTTAATTTAGGTTGAAAAACTCAAAGGGAAGCTTTAACTTAATAGTTATATTATTGACGGATGTGGCGCAGTGGGTAGTGTGTGTGTATCTGCTGTGCGAAGTTGGGAAAAACTTGGACTGTTGGAGCCCACCAGCTGTTTGGAGCCTGCGGTGAAGTAATCAGCCTTGTAAAAGCTTTTCAAACTATGCCTTTCGCATTCAACGTTAAACTGTAGGTTCCCTTTAGGTTCTTTTATAAGAAGCACTCAAGCCAAGAGATTGAGAGGAGCTCGGCTGGGTCCTTTGGGGCCGTAAAGTCTACTAAAAAAAACTTTCTACTCAGAAATTCTAGAGAGGTTAACTAAATGAATGAAGATGAAGATTCTTAGTTCTTCTACTTGTTGCATCATTTCTAGTAATTTGAACAACCTTCGCTTAAAAGTAGTAGGTCAAAGTAGGTCAATGGAATCATACCTTTTTATAAGTATGTTCCTCGCTCTCCCGAACTCTGATACTTACCTACATTAGTATCTACCATAAAATTGCATTACTCAATCAAATCTTCGACTCAATTAAATAAATTTGCATAAAATAAAATACCCCGCACACACTCAACGACGAATCGAATGACACAACATTATCTGTCAAAGTGTCAGCAACATTTGTCTGAGTAGATTTGAATATTGATTTGGTATCGCATACAACCATCTACTTCACCCTACCCACCAAACAGTTTGTGCCTTGTCATTATCGCAGCTAACACGGCCAGATTACAAATGGTCAAATGGAGGCTGTTTTGTTGATTTTTCAGACAGCATGGAAAAATTGTCAAATTGGCGTGTGATTTCTCGCCCTGGCACTTAAACGCGTGAGACCTCGACAGAAATTCTAATTTGCCCGGCCTTCGTTTTCAAATGAAAGTGTCAATCTTTTTGTTAATTGGCAAAAGGCAAACACAACAAGAAACATTTTTCCTTTTTTTTTTTTAGATATATATACATATATGTATATATGTATGTTTTTGCGGTGCGGCTCATTTTTTTGATTTTTATGCTGTTTCCGTTCTCAGCGTTTGGTTTCGCATTTTGGGGCTTGGCTTTTGTTACTGTCTGCAGTGGAGTTTGGTTTATCGGCTAATGGCCTTTGATGCGTCACAGAGTTAACCCTTTTTAATTAGCTGGCTGATGTGGCGACTCACCAGTCGGCCATTGCTGATAATTGTGCAGGATGCGTGATAAACACAGTCAATCAATTGATGTAACACGCGTGCGCTCAAAATAACAATAATCAGTCTAATAATTTATGCTGGTGTGACAATGTCGGAGCCAAAAGGGAACATCCGCACATCCTGTTCCCGGCCAAGCTCAATGACGTGGCATAGTTAAAGTGAAGCCGTCGACTGGCGGAAGCATTTAATTATTAACACACGAGCCCAAAACGTGTGGATGCGCAGATATTCTCACACACGATAATTGCAGCCCGATGAGACGCATCATGTGGGAAAACAATTGTGGTTTTTGTTTCAGCTTCCGTCTTTTGCAAGACGGCATCGAAAATGAAATGTATTTTCTTTGAATGGAAAATGGAATCTTGTATTCGATTGTTAACTCAGTTGCAATTAGCAACTTCTCGGCTCTGGTTGCCGACCCTTGGTCCTGACTTCATTCAAAATTATGCCGGCGGCCGAAAAAGCCAGCGGGCAACGGACAACGACTTTATTTTCCCACCCTAATTTCAATGAACGTTTTAACCATAACATGGGTCTGCCAAGCCAGCTGCTCAAATGGGTGTAATAAAGTGGTTCAGATTGCCTTAAGGAATATAGTAAAACCAATTTGTAGGTTTCGGTTCATTATACGGCTCGAGGGATGTCAAAAGAAGAGGAGAAGAATCCTGTAAACCAAAACATCTTAGAATTCGAAATACTTCTCCAAGCTCAGCTCAGCAATTTTAGACGAGCAACCTCAGTTTGGCATGGTATAGAAAAAGTATTAATAAAACTATAATATAAGAAATAAGAAATTAATTAATAATGAATAATAAATTACCAATACAGTGACCAAAACTGTGACAAATACAGTGACCAAACAATGACGAAAACAGTGACCAAAATAGCGACTATATGGTGGCCGACATTTAGAAGGGACGAATTCCCCTCAAATAGAATCGGTCAGAGCGCAATGAAAGATGGGCAGACGTCCCTAAGAGAACTTAGGATCGAAAGTTGTGCCAAAAAACTACCCATACCTACATCAAATGCTTCGGAAGAATGCGACGACCCATCAATCACCTTATTTTGTAATTGAAAACGAGAAACCGAAGCTAACTTCGTCTGTGCCGAAGTTTTTATACCCTTGCAAGTGCTCACTTAAATATTTTTAAAAAATACACGTTTTCCCATTTTCCGACAGATCGTTCGTATGGGAGCTATATGATATAGTCATCCGATTTGGCCAAAAATTTTTAAAAATTATGTGAAAGCATGTGAAACAAACAACTACGAAATTGCAGGATGCTACCATTAAAAACAAGAATGTTTTTCAAACTAAGACTGTTTTTCAGACCGATCTTTTGTATGGCAGCTATACCATATAGTTGTCCGATTTTAATAAAACTTGGTAGAATTATAAAAAAACATAAAAAACCCACGATTACAAAGCTTAGAGACTTTTTCATTGAAAAGAAACAAGTTTTTCTTACTAAAACTAGTTTTCCGACCGATTGTTGCTATGGGAGATAAGAGATATAGTCATCCGATCCGGTCGGTTCCACCATATTAGTAGTGTGCAGCAAAAAGAAGACGCTGTGCAAAATTTCAGCCTTAAAATAGCTTTAAAAATGAGAGACTAGTTCTCGTAGAAGCAGACAGACCGACAGACAGACGGACGGACAAAGCTCAATTGACTCAGCTCGTCACCCTGATCAAGAACCGATCAAGAATATATATGGTTTACGGGGTCGGAAATGAATATTTCTGTGCTTTCGCTCCCTGTCCACGCCCCTGGGTCTTTCCTAAACCATAAATATTGATCAATTCATTGCCTATGAATGAACTTTAAGCGTATGAATGCCGAACGTGAACCTGTTCTCCCTAAATAAACATATCTATCCATATTTAATACACCAAATCAATTCATCCGACTATTAAATTGAACTTCATTAACTAAAAGCACAGCACGCAACACGAAAAACTTATCCCAATGCGAGCCAAATCCCAGTCAGGCCATTAGAATCGAATACACAAGTTTCTGGTGCTGGTGCTGCTGCTACCAATCCCCAATGTGGTGGCAAAACTTCGCAAACAGCAAAGTGATTAAATTTGGCTAGGATTCTGGCAAAAACATGCAGTCACACCACATAAAATAACAATACTTTTTTTTGTGTGTTTGGCTCTTTGACAGATCACGTGCTGGAGTTGGCCAGACAATCGGAGAACAAAACACAAACCGTATTCTCCACGGTCTATGTACGTATGGTGCCATTGTCGCGCATGATGATACATCAATTGTACACCGAAATAATGAAGTAAGTATCAACTCATCCATTGCCCACGCTCCAAACTAATGCCAACTTCCTTCCAGCCATTTAATCTACACCTCGAACTACACAAATAGTAATGGCCAGGGCAAGGGTCTGAGTAATATCCAAAGTAGCCTGGAGGATGCCCTGCATAAGTTCTTTGTTCAGCTATTTCCCGTTGCCTACCATCAGGCGGTGCACCTGACCAAGAATAATTATGGTGAACTGCATGAGGATTACATCAATTGCCTGAAACATAACTATGATGATCTGCAACCGTTTGGCGATATACCCAAGGAGATCCAAAGCAATCTGCTGCAGAGCGTACACATGGCCAACATCTTTATGAACGCCCTGCTCCAGAGTGCCGAGGTGTTGAGCGAAGCGGATGCCTTGTATGGCCAATTGACAGAAACGTGCAAGATGCATCTACTCAAGATGCACTATTGTCCCAATTGCAATGGCTATCAGTCGCGGGGTCAGCCCAAGGTGTGCTATAGCTATTGCATGAATGTGATGCGGTAAGTTTGGTGGAAAGTTGAAAGATTCTTGGGGTCAGAAAGTTAAGGTTTTCTCTCTCTCTCTGTTTGTGCAGCGGTTGCTCAGCTCAGTATGCTGGTCTATTGGATAGCCCCTGGTCGAGTGTGGTGGAGGCTTTGGATAATCTGGTTACCACACATATACGCTCGGATAGTGGTATTATAAATACCATAAAGCAGTTGGATCCTAAGCTTTCGGATGCGATAATGCGTGCCATGCAGACTGGACCGGAATTGGAGAAGAAGGTAGGATTTTGAAACTGGCGGGGAATTATGGCTTGAATCAAGTTTTGGGAACTAAAAATATACTTATAAATTATCTTATTGAGCTTGAAATATTTAGAGCAATCTTTCGACTTTTCCTAACATTTATCTAGTTGAACCTCAATTTTATTATTAAAAAAGAGAGGAAAGTTAACTTCCGAAGTTTGTATACCCTTGCAGCACGTTTTTAACTTATTTGATGAACATATCCACTGAAAACCAACAAGTTTTTTTCAATAAGACTACTTTTCTGACTCTACTTATGTATGACAGCTATACTATATAGATGTCCGATTTTGACCAAACTTAGTGTAATTATGCAAAAGCATAGCAAACTAAGAAATACAAAGTTTGGAGGCGTTTTCTTTGAAAACAAAAAAGTTTTTCTCACTAAAACTAGTTTCTCGACCGATCATTCATATGGCAGCTATAACCTATAGTCATCCGATTTTGACAAAACTTTAAAGAATTGTGTGAAAGCTTATAAAATAAATTAATGCCAATTTTAAAGAGGTTTACGTGGAAAACAAAAAAGTTTTGCCCACTAAGACACATTTTCTAACCTTACTTTTGTATGGCAGCTATACTATATAGATGTCTGATTTCAACCAAATTTAGCAGAGTTATGGAAAACTAGTAAATACAGAGTTTGGAGACGTTTGCATTTAAAAGAAAAAAGTTTTTCTCACTAGAACTAGTTTTTTGACCGATCGTTCCTATGGCAGCTATATGCTAAGGTCATCCAATCCGACCGGTTCCGACAAATGTACAGCGTATTTGTACCAGAAAACTTTGTGCAAAGTTTGGTGGCGATAGCTTTAAAACTGACGAAAAGATATCATAGAAACAGACGGACAGACAGACGGACCGACGGACATGGCTATATCGACTCAGCTCGTCGTGCTGATCAAGAATATATATACTTTAGTTGGTCGGAAATGCTTCCTTCTATGCGTTACAAACATCTGGACAATTTCAATATACCCTCTGCAAGGATATACCAAAGCTAAAGCGACACAAAAAAGATGCTTAAATGAATCTAACTGTGCCAGAACCATCTTAAGATAGAACAGGACGAAAGCTGCACAAAAAAGCGGAGTATAATTTGAAAGTTTTGAGTGCTATTTCTAGTTTAACCTCCTTAGATCCGTCAAAGGAGGTCGAAACTTTTCAAATTTGCTTTTTTATTTATCAACCTTTTTCGCATCTGTTTGTCGAAACCCCTCAACTTTGACTCAGAATGCAATTTCTCAGACGACAGGCAGAAGCGTAGAAAAGATTGGAGATCCTCCTCAAAGAACCAGTTTTGAATATCAATAGGGGGTTTCCCAGAAATCTCGAGAGATTTTCGTATAAACGATTGAATTCTGAACTAAGCTAGGAGAACTTTAGATGAAAATTGACAGCAACTCTGCTGGCTACTAAATTATAGAGAACGAAAACCGTACGCATCAAACCTACTTGGCCTTGAACAGTAAGTTTCAAATCTCTCAACTTTTGCCATCTAATCTAGTAGCCCAGCATTGTGGACACTTTTCACATATAAAGGCAAGCAGTTGTAGCTCGAAAATAAAGCGTTTATACGAAAATCTCTAGAGATTTCTGGAACACCCCTGAATATTCCATATTTCCCCCCAGTTAATGAGAGTGAACATCCTTACTTTACTCATCCCAAATGTGTCCAGCACTGGTCTCTAGGAATACCTCTGCCGCACCTCCATTTCGACTTACAGAATTAATGGCAAGTGTTTTCGCATTGATTTACCATTCATTCGTTTTTTTTTTTTGTGACTTTCAAGCATCTCTCAACATCGAGCTGCCGTCTGAGATATGATACGATTCTCTTAACAAGGACACGAGCATGAGGTTAAATAGGTTTAATTGCTCCTTAATTTATGAACATTTTAAATGAATCTCCAGCCGTGTGGCCTTGCCAGTTGCCCATTCAATGGCCAAACTTGGTGGCGACATGTTTTGATCGCCACGAAAAATATTTGTGGCATTTCGAGTGCTTGTTAAATGTGCACATGACATTCAATGGGAAATTGCAGTCCAATTGCCTCTCCGCATAATTGGCATGTCGAAATGAATTTAAAATGCTAAATTAGATTGCATTAAGTTTGGATCGTTAAAACGGGGGCAGAGGTAGGGGCGGTTGCAAGTTGCAATTTACATGCAAGTCGGCGTGCGCATTAAAAGCTAATGAGCCGGGCGGACGGACGGGTGGTGGGGGGGGGGGGGGGGGGTCTGCTGCCGCCACACGTGCGACTTGCATGAGCCGTGGCGATTAGCAGGAGGAAGTCTTTAAACGGCAGCTCTTCTCATCCATGTGGTGCTACTCCTCTATTGCTTGCAGGTTAAGAAGACATGCGGCACGCCCAATCTGTTGCCCTCGCTGACCGACGGTGCCCAGCTGGCCCGGGGGATAAAGCACAACTCCACCAAATGGGCCACACCACCAGATGCGGGCATTGTGCACTTCCTGTCCACCATTGACAAGTCCAAGGAGTTCTACACAAACATTGTGTACAAGTGAGTATGCGATGCCACCAAATCAAATAATATGTATATATTTCGGGTTATATTTTAACAATGACCGACCTATGACCTTTGAACGGGGAGTGGGGGGTGTCGGTTGACAGCAATGGGTGGTTGGGTCTAATCGCGTACCGACTTCCGGTTAACATCGCGCAGCAGTCCAATCACATCCCTAATCAGGCACACATAGAGTGGCGAAAAGATGGCAATGAAAAAGATCAAATTGGACCACCAGCTATTCCTCATGGGCACACGGCAACCCTGTGGAAGCAAGATGAGTACCCAGTGCAGCGAAACTTAAGCCAAGATTACTTACTCCACGCATCACCACCGGATGTGGGCGAGCCAAGCACCAACGATGTGCCACATTATGCACAAACACAACAATTTCCTTGAACATTTTAGCAACTTGAAAGTTTTTCCTTCGTGTATTTTTAAATGAAATTTGTATTTAACAAACGTTGTTCTACGTTCTGAGAGCAGCCAAAGGGTTATGACTTGAAGCATCAGTGTTTCCTGACAACCTGAACAAAAGCCCACTAAGATCTACTCTTTCTCTGCCTCGTTTAGTGTCTGTGATGATGAGTACACAAATCGCGACGATCATCTCTGCTGGACAGGAGATCGCGTGGGCGACTATACACAGCTGCTGATGACACCGGGCACGGATAGGCAACGCTACAATCCTGAGGTGCCGTGGGAAACTGATACGCAGGTCAGCAAACTGAATGAGCTGGTGGATAAACTCATCAAAATACGCAAGAGCATTGCGGCAGCGGTAAGTAATGGAACCATTTATTCTATAACACGAAAGCATGACACGTGTCACGAACAAGCATGTTTTAATACTTTTGTATAAACTTGAAGGATTTTAAAGTGATTTGAGCTTTAGGTTTATTGTGCGGCAGAATCTGCCATCAATGAGAAAATCAGATGAAATCTTTGAGAAATCTCACAAAATCAGTTTCTACAAGAACTTTGCTTAGATTTGGGATTTTGGTCTGTCAACCACAATCAATATGGATAACTAGGTTGCAATGTGGTACTAGGGAGTGGGAAACTTCTGCTTTAAACCAGAACTAACCAAGCCATAACTGATGAATACTCCAAATGTGCATCCCTATAATTGTGCTACACCAGCAACACGCAACTCTCACCGATTAACAAACAGTTTCATATATGGCATTCCTGGAACAGAAACTAACCATAAACAAATTTCCCCTTTTTTTTCAAAACCTTTTTCTTACAATCTTTACAAAATCCAACGCAATTCAATGGGCAGCACAGTTGCCACATTCATGAGTCATTCATCATTTAGCTAGAAATTGGCCAGTTGCTCGACCAACTGCGGCTCTAGTCCTGTCTAATTTCTGATTGACTGTTATAAAATTGATTAAAAACGGGCAGCCTAAGGGTGCACCGCACACACACTGGCTGGTTGCCAAAATTTTAAGGTGGACACCTGCCAAAGGCAGTGGCAGTTGACTGGGGCCATATATGTTCCTAGAAATCTGTTATAATTGCCATGCATTCTACTCAGTGTGTACAGACTGCCAGGTGACTGACATAACAAAACTGTAATCGTTTGCCAGTGTGTGTAAACGTAACCAAAAACGCTCATTTCCACATGAGAAGCTGTTTGGGCTGTAGTTTCCCCCATAATTTGAAAAATTAAGAAAGAAATGAAATGCAAATGCGGAAAACAATAAGTCACATATCATGGATGTTTCAAGCACAATTTCTATTTGAATTTTTTATGAAATGGTTCCAAAATGAGTTTAAAATCTGTCTGCAGGTTCAAATTTTCATAAACGGTCTTGGAAAGTGAGCGCCGTGTACATTTGGAAAGCATTATGAGCAAAATTAGTAGAGTACATATTTTAAAATTTCTATAAGTTATACGCAAGAGGGATTATATTTTTTAATTTCAAGCGATATCCAATTTTCATTGCATATCCATAGGTTCTGCTGAAAAAACTGCTTAGTACACTTCGCTTGATTTTAAAAGTTTTCTTGTTGAGAACTCAACTGGTTAACAAAATTGATAAAGGGCCGATTTCTAAACTTCTACATAGAGCTATCTGGCACATTAACCTACAAATAACAGATCAAAATCTATAGCAGCTATTTAAAAGATGAGAAACCATCCCTAAGTTAATTTGGTTCAGGTTATACATGCATCTCACATTCTGGGAGATCTCAATTGTTGGTATAAGGAGCTAATATGATTTAAAATCGATCCCCAGACCGTTTGCACTCAAGGACGGCAGCGTGTCAGCTCACTGAGCCATTGCACACATATGTAGAAGCAGGTGTAAATGGCTACTGATACTTTTCTGTGCGGTAGTCGAGTTGAGTTGAATTCTAATCATGTGGAACACTTGTAATATTGACGGAATGTACTTTGAATAACTAAAGAATTTGATTTGATTGATTGATTATAATTTGGCAATTCTTTAATTACAGGTACCATCCACCAGTATGCAGTCGCATGACATTCAAAGCGATATGGGACACGAGGGTTCCGCCGGTGGTCAGATTAGCGATGACGATGAGGAGTATGCCATTATGCAGGGCTCTGGCGATGGCTCTGGTGATGGTGAGTATACTCTACTCTCCCTCGGATCAACTTTCAATTTCTATTTCCCTCTACCTTCTTCTTTCCTGGTCTAGGTCCCACATCGGATATCTACGATTCCACTGGCACCACGCCCATCAATAGCAATAACATTGAGCCACGCAATGAAGTTGGCTCATCCAACTCCCTCATCGCCAGTGCCACGTGCCTGCTCCTCACTCTAGTCACAATACTCTACGGTAGTTGTAGTTAAGGCAGCTGCTTATCCAAAAACAATGTTTAAACAACAAACAAAAATGGAAGGAAGGAAATATCAACCACCATATGCCCCATGCAAGCGAATGCACCAGCATCGAGTAAAAATCATTTACGGATTATATCATTATTATTTGTGTAATTCTTAAGTTGTTACAAGTACGAGTAATTTATTAGTCGTTAAGCGCATTCGAAATTTACTCTCTTTCTCTATCTCTCTTCTAGCTTTTCCCCCCCTCATCGAATTTCCAACCAACCAACTAGACTTAGGTGCCATACATAACTTGAAATAGAGTGTTGGAGGAGGTTATGCATTCAGAAAAAAACAAAACAATCTTAACAATCTAACAACTACAGTTCAGCTACCCGTTAATCTACAGTACATACGATAGTTATATATATATATATATATATATAAATATATATACAATACAAAGCTCAATGTTCAAAGCAAGTTGTTCCTTTTTGGTGTAATTAAACAAACAAAATAGTTGCAGTTATGTGGCACAAGTTCATCATACGTAAAAGAAAACAAAAGAAAAATGTTAATCATTGTTGTCTACAATTCTTGAACTGACAAATTAAAAGCAAAGCAAAGCAAATAAATGGAATTTAGTTGAGTAATCACGCGCACTTTACGGAAAAACTAGAAGACTTACAGCTTTATACGCAAAAAAAAAACAAAAACAAAAACAACAAGAAACAAAAAACGAAGGAAAATAAGATGATGGAAATCTATTGATATATATAAAGAAAATCTATTATTATGTAGCATTATTAGAAACTAATTATATTAATAATTGACAGAGTTATGCGATGGATGGATGGATGGATATGCTGTGTAAATGTCGGGCGAAGTGAAACTATTGTTGCAATCCACACACAGATATTTTACAGTTATTGCAATACAAACACACACACACACACACACACACACACACTTATATATGCAGGCAACAGTGCGGGCGACACTCTAAAAAATACTTAGTATATACACACACATACATATTACGCATAAATATGGCTAACAATTAAGTAACAACTAATTAAAGTATGAAAATTATATATATATATATATATATATATATATATACACATATGTATGTGCTAGCGCGTAAACTGTAACAATTTTTTTAGTCTGTAATATGTAAAAAGCAAAACATGTTGGAATGAGAACAACAAAATTTTAGTTAGTAGCCAATTTACAAATCAACCACACACACACACACACACAAACAAATTGATCTATAGGCATACAACTAAAACTGATTTTAGGACAGACATTTGAAGGAAAGTTTTCTACTCTAAACCAATTTAAGGAAGGGAAAGAGGAAGTTTGTTGAGGTTTAGGGAGCAATTTATTGCATTGGTTGAAAGAAAATTGTTTAATTATAATAATTAGAGTCAAAAACGAAGCTTTAGCGAACAAAAAGCGAGCTTCGTGCAACTATTTTAGAAATGAACTTCAATTTTGATCAAGAAATCATGAAAAAAGTCTATGTATTGGAGTTTTAGAAGCTGTCTACGTTATGTTGTTAGAGAAAGTCTCAAAAACGAGCCATTAGCGAAGAAAAAGCAAGCTTCTGTAGACCTTTCAACTGAAATTCTGCAAGGGACTAGCTCCAAAGGTTCGTTAAGCTTCGGTTTCGGCTCGAAGTAGCGTAGTAACTGTGGTATGCCTTCGGTATTTTGACAAACAATGACTGGAAAATTCCATTTTTTGACTACTGCGCTGTTCCACTACATTTTGGTGCCCAAAGTTGGCATAAAAACCAGGCAAAAACTTTGGTAAATATGCGCCCATTAGCTTAGAAACGAGTTTTCAAGAAATTTTTATAAATTTCGAAATACAGAGATCTGTTTTTGAAGTTCAGTATTTAAAGATTCGGCCTAATGTGAGTGTAGAATAGCTCGTTGCGCCTGCATGTCTTTCAAACATACATAAACGACTCATTCATTCAGTACATTAATGCCCATAAACCGCAACACTCTTCCCCTGACCCTGGAGCAGTAAACTCGATATGTTGCAGTGTGGTCCCACGAGTATACATCTATATTTATGTGTATGTTAAACTATGTATAATTCTTATTTTTATTATTATAACTATTATTTAACTATTGCATGTGATTAATAATATTTAAGTTAAACGTAAACACAACATATTAAATTGTAACTTATGTATACCGCAATCGCAACAACAAGAACAACAACAATTAATTGTTGCAAAATCTATTCGAAAACCACAACAAATTGTGCACAAAAAAAAAAAATAAATAAATGTACTACATTTTAGATGCGAATAAAAACACATAAATAACAAAACAAAACGAAACGCAAAAAAAAAAAACTACAATGCAAGTCCAAAAATTAAACGAAACCCTTTGAGGTGGAGATGAGATGCTATGAGTAATTGAATATAAAATTGCAATTTATAAACAAACGAAACAAAACAAAAACAAAAATACTTTTGTAAAATTAAAAACCCAATAAACGTCAAATATTTAAAATTCAAACAAGGCGCGCCAAGCCAAGCATGTGTTTTGAATGTGTAAGCAAGGTGGCAACGCTGATATGGAAATGGTATTAACAGAGCTCTGTTATAAAAATAGCTAAAGAATCAGCTGGAAAGTGGCTGAATTTATTACAGCTACAATAGGAGGCGAATTCGATAGTAATACAGTGGTGCTGTCAAAATATGGACTCCGAAAATTGCTAGAAAACATAATGCAATAATAAGTGGCTGAGCATTTTTGCTAGCATTCAAAATTTATGAGAAAGTATGGTTGTCTAAGAAGCTTCAGAAGCTGAGAATTTATCCTAGCATTCAAAATTAATGAGAAACTATGGTTGTCTAAGAAGCTTTAACAAAACTAACCCAATTTGTAATTTACCCAGCAAGTTCCACAAAAAGTCTGTGACGAGTCCAAAATTCTATTTTAAATTCAGCATCTTTTCTGGCGGCACCTTAAACAGCTGAAGTCTAGCTAGGCTCTGTTAATTTCCCTTACCGAGCTCTGTTAAGTCAGCTAGTATTTTTCCATTCAACAGTATCAGGTAATTTGCTGTAATCAGCATAAGGTCACACTGCAATCTACCGCATTTTTGGCGCGAAGCATTTTCATTAAATTCCCTTGCATTTTATTGCAAGCCGCTTTCCCAATCACTAAACAACAGCTGCCCCGCCAATCAATCTATTGTTGTTTGTTGTTCCGCAATTGAAAATAGTACAAATATTAAAACATGGCACGCCGTGACTATGTCCAAGACCGAGGTGAGTGTGGGGGCAGCAACAACTAAAGCAACAAAAACAAGCACATTTTCTCCCTCTCCCTCAGAATCCATAAAAACATTTCTGTCGGAATATTGCAAATGCGACGATGATGGGAAAAAGGAGTTTGTCTATGGCTCCCAACTGGTGAAACTGGCACATCGGGAGCAAGTGCTGATCACCATCGATCTGGATGATCTGGCCGATTTCAATGAGAGTCTGGCCGAAGCGGTAGTTGATAATTGTCGACGCTACTCGGCCATTTTCAGTGATGTGATTGCCGAGCTGTTGCCCAGCTATAAGCAGCAGGAGGTGCACGCCAAGGATGCTCTGGATGTGTACATTGAACATCGCCTGCTGATGGACGCACGCACACGCAATCCCATGGAGCAAAGGAATGAGCACAATACTTTTCCCGCCGAGCTGATGAAGCGTTTGTAAGTGGCAGTGAGTGAATTGGAGGGGCAGGGTACAGTTGGTATTCATTGTTTGCCTTTTGCAGCGAGGTGGGCTTCAAGCCGCTGTCCACCGAGAAGGCCAACTCCATACGCGAGGTGAAGGCCCAGCATATAGGCAAATTGGTCACCGTACGCGGCATTGTCACCCGCTGCACCGAGGTCAAACCCATGATGGTGGTGGCCACCTACACCTGCGATCGTTGTGGTGCCGAGACCTATCAGCCGGTCAACTCGCTCTCCTTCATACCCATACAGGATTGTCCCTCGGATGATTGTCGCGTGAACAAGGCCGGCGGACGTTTGTACTTGCAGACACGTGGCTCCAAGTTTGTCAAGTTCCAGGAGCTGAAAATGCAGGAGCATAGCGATCAGGTGCCCGTAGGTCACATACCACGCAGCATGACGGTGCTGTGTCGCGGGGAAACGACTCGTTTGGCCCAGCCGGGCGATCATGTACTGATATCGGGTGTATTTTTGCCCATGGTGCGCACCGGCTTTGCTCAGATGATGCAGGGATTGCTGTCCGAGACGTTTCTACAGGCGCATGTAAGATGAGATGCTTTAAAATTTATAGATGAACCTAATCCCTTTGTTTTTTTTTCCCCCTAGCGCCTGATATGCATCAACAAAAATGATGAACTATCGGACAAGAACTGCGAACTGACACCTGCCGAGCTGGAGGAGCTGGCCCAGGATGATTTCTATGAGCGTCTGGCCACCAGTTTGGCTCCCGAAATCTATGGCCATTTGGATGTGAAGAAGGCTTTGCTGTTGCTGCTGGTGGGTGGCGTGGATAAGCGTCCCGATGGCATGAAAATACGCGGAAACATTAACATCTGCCTCATGGGTGATCCGGGTGTGGCCAAGTCTCAGCTGTTGGGCTACATTAGTCGTCTGGCCTTGCGTTCGCAGTACACTACGGGACGCGGTTCCTCGGGCGTGGGTCTGACGGCTGCTGTCATGAAGGATCCACTCACGGGAGAAATGACTCTGGAGGGTGGTGCCCTGGTGTTGGCCGATCAGGGTGTTTGCTGCATTGATGAGTTCGACAAGATGGCCGATGTGGATCGTACCGCCATTCATGAGGTAATGGAGCAGCAGACCATCTCCATAGCCAAGGCGGGTATAATGACCACACTCAATGCGCGTGTGTCCATTTTGGCAGCAGCCAATCCTGCCTTTGGTCGCTACAATCCGCGTCGCACAGTGGAACAGAATATACAATTGCCGGCCGCTTTACTTTCTCGCTTCGATCTGCTGTGGCTCATACAAGATAAACCCGATCGAGACAATGATTTGCGCCTGGCCAAGCACATTACCTATGTGCACTGTCACAGCAAGCAGCCGCCCTCGAGAGTCAAGTCCTTGGACATGAATCTGATGCGTCGCTATATTAATCTGTGCAAGCGTAAGAATCCCACCATACCGGATGAGCTGACCGATTATATAGTGGGTGCCTATGTGGAACTGCGACGCGAGGCACGCAACCAAAAGGACATGACCTTCACCTCGGCACGTAATCTGTTGGGTATACTGCGTCTGTCTACGGCCCTGGCACGCCTGCGTCTCTCCGATAATGTGGAAAAGGATGATGTGGCTGAAGCCTTGCGTTTGTTGGAGATGTCTAAGGATTCACTGAATCAAATACACGAACACCAGAAGGGACAGTGAGTATTTCAGGGAAGATATGTACGAAATTGGAGTTTTAATGAGTTTTAATTTGTTTCAGTGTGCCCAACACTTCGGATCGCATCTTTGCCATTGTACGTGAACTGGCGGGCTCGGGTAAGGCGGTCAAGATAGCCGATATCATGGACCGCTGCACCACAAAGGGCTTCAAACCTGACCAAGTGGATAAATGCATTACCGATTACGAGGAGCTAAATGTCTGGCAGGTCAATATGGGCCATACTAAGATTACGTTCTTGTAGACAAGCTGGGCATACGTGCGGCTATTTTATCTATTTCCCTTTATTTAGGTTGTAAGTATTTTTGTATTTGATTTCATGTTTTCATACCAAACAATTTCCATCACCCTCACAATTTGTCATTTGAATAAATAAGAAATATTTCCAAAAAAAAAGGTAAAACAAAGAAAGAAGTAAGGAAATTGTAACTTATGATGTGGACAGGACTGTTCGCTAGGTGAGAGAGTCAAAGAATCAAACCCACAAATTGTGACAACAACTGGGAAAATGAAATCTTAAAACCTGCTCTACCAACTTTTTATCGGAACAGCGCGCTGATGTGCTAAGTCTTTTGCCGTATCTACAGCTGGTTTTAGTAGCTTACAAATTCGGGTTTCTCATTTTTTATGCCTTTTAACACTTTTAAATACTTTTCTTATATAATAAGAAGACTTTTCAAATAACTTTTATCATAAAATCAGAAAATAAACCTCTGTTAAAGACTTTTATTTGTCAATTCAGACAATAAAAGTTACTTAAAAGTAACTCAGTTTTGAAGCTATCGAGCTGAAACTTTGCACAGAGTCTTCTTTTTGCTGCACGCTACTAATATCACGGAACCGACCCGATCGGATGACTATACCTTATAGCTTCCATAGGAACAATCGGTCGGAAAACTAGTTTTGGTTTGAAAAACTTTTTTCTTTTTAATGGAAACGTCTCCAAACTTTGTATTCATACGTTTTATATGCTTTTTTATAATTCTGCCAAGTTTGGTGAAAATCGGACAACTAATGGTATAGCTGCCATACAAAAGATAAGTCTGAAAAACAGTCTTAGTTAGAAAAACTTTTTTGCTTTTAGTGGTAGCATCCCGAAATTTTGCTTTGTTTGTTTCACTTGCTTTTAACTAATTCTGCAAATTTTTGTCCAAATCGGATGATTATATCAAATAACTCCCATACGAACGATTGGTTGGCAAATGGATCGTTGTGGGAAAAAGATTATAAAAAGATTTGGCACAGACGAAGTTAGCTTAGCTTTCTCGTAAAATAACTTATTTATTTTAGAACTCTGAGAATAAAAGTCAATGGAGTCAATAGAACTTAAATCACAGTACAGACAAAGATCCTAGAACTTACCAAGATAAATAACAGCCATACAAGTGAATGTCTTGCAAATGCTTATAGGTGGGATTTACCGGTGGAGTTTCGATTGTACATTAGTATGATGTGTGTGAGCGCGCTCTCACTCTCTGCATAAACGAACGAAAATCTCTGCTTAGTTTGTTGCTAGTTGTATTTGTTGTTGTTTTATCACTTCACAGCTCCCGCTAACATTGCCATAGCTGTTGTTGTTTAATGTTCGACGCAGACTCTAAAGCAAGACACAACAACTAAGGTACCGCGCACATTTTTCTTAAGTACAGAGCTTTTGCCAAGGGCACGACAGAGAGTGGGAGAGTAAGAGCGAGAGTCAGCGCTAGAACGAACGGCTGTTGTTTTCGATGCAAACAACAGAAAAACGACACCCGCGAAGAACCGCACGCTTCAAGAGATCGCGAAACACTGAAAGTTTTAAGTACTTTGCTGAGGTCGCAGCTGCGGTATCTCAGTTGTTGTAGGGCGGTACAGGGTGGGCCATCTGCGGCGGGCCCTTCTGGCAGCTCTATAAATTTTGACAGCGATGCCAGATCGACTTATTACATGTCGCGATAAAAGCTTCAGTCCAGGTAGATTCTTTCTATGCACAACATTTTGATGACTGGTCGCCGCATTCACCATGTTTGACGCCTCCAGACAGATATGGCTGCCAATCCCATCGAAATGTTGACCAAAACCATGAAAAATTCTGAAAAACGGGCTACATTGCGGCTTTCAGAGGTTCGGTACCTGACTTTGAGAGCTTTGAGAGTCTTCGCTTTTGATACCGCTCCCTTTAGAAGCTTAGTGCGTGAGTGCAGGCCATGCGGAACCATACAACAACAATCGACTTAAGCGCAGCAACGGAAGCTCAAATTATTTTTTGTTCTTTGGCTAACAAAAAAAACACACTAAGGGCCAATTTATCATCTGCTTAATACAAAGCTTCTATGTATAAGATAAAGTAGTAATTTGTTACTTTCTATGACAGATGTAGAAAGAAGATAAGAACTCGGCCCTCAAAGAACATTCCCCACAAGCAAAAGCTTTTCCAAAGCTTTGCTTCACCGGCTGAGACGGACTTTTACGGTGAAGCAAACTTTAAGAAGTTACTGAAAAAGCTTTAGTTTATACGAAAGAGGTGTGGAGGGGCACCACCATGATGCAACAATAAAGAAGAGGCGAAGTCAGTGTGATTGATACTTTTACCAAAAGCTTACGCTTCAAGAGCACGCGCAGCACTGAACGTGAAGGTACTTTGCAGAGAACTCACACTGACGCAGCGGAACCTTCATTGTTGTATCATGAGCACCACGTCACCTCTCTCCTACAACGAAAACCATCATGAAGCTTGCTTCACCGTTGAAATCCAGTCGAAGTTTCAACTTAGTCATAGAAAAAAGATCCCAAAAAGATACACTTGGACTGAATATGTCTTTATTATCCTTTTAGTCATCCAACAAAGCTGAAAACTAACCAAATTATGGGCATTTTTCGTATGAATATCAAGCTCCATTGGACGATTACAAGTTTATTTAAGATATTTCCATTCCAAATCATCCAATGGATATTTTCAAGCATTTTTTGTGTAGAGCCTTACAAACGAATCCATTTCCGTCCCCTTTCAGTTCTCTAAATAATTTGACTTTATTTTGTGAATATTTAAAACACTCAAGATATATCAATATAATCCGTTAATACATCAACAATATATGTATATAGAATACCAAACTCTTCAACTTTCACAAAAAAATACTCATTTAGTCCTTGCCTATAAATTCGTAGGTATTTCCTTAAAGGACCTCACACAATTCCCCTTCCGGGTGGGATTTTGGTTAACATGGTAATGGTGCACAAGTAAGTACATTAAATAAGACAACTTTTTCACTACTAAAGACAATACATAAGATTAGATATGGTGTGGTCCCACCCCGTCTCGCCCGCTCTTGCCGATTCACAGGCTCTTGTTGAAACTTAAGGCGGCACGCAACTTATTCCTGATGCGCGGCGAGTTCCAGCGATTGCCACCAGCCGAACTTTGACCCACCACCGAGCGCAGCTCATTGGGCGAAATGCCCTCATCCACATCATCGGCCTCCGTTTTGATCTCCATCTTCTGGACAATGAGACGCACCAGATGATGCTGTTGCTCCAGCATGCGACTGATGTCGCGTAGCCTGCGTCGTTGACGTTCCAGCTCGGCATTCATATAGTCATCGTTGTTGTCAAACGAAATGACGTCCATGGCTGCTATAATTAGGGTGTGAGTTCCTGTCAGAGTGTTAGTCAAATTTGATACTCACCATCTTCAGTGAAGGGATTGGAGAACCATTTGCGTAGAATAAAGTCACAGAAACCAATTTTACATTTCGTCTCGTTGGGATACTCGATAAGTTCCATCTTGTCCACACGCTGCAGCCAGACATGGGGCAGCTTCCGTTCCAGTTCGGTGTGCAAGACAACCTGCATGGCCAAACGCTTCAGCTGGGCATTGCGACGCACTGACTCGATGTCGCCCACAGCCAAACCAATAAGCAGATTCATCAATAGAATTGGCATGAGGATCATAAACACACCTAGCCGGGTTTAAGCAAGGTTACAAATGTTCTCATCAAGTTAAGGGGAGTAAATCATACTTAGAATCAAAAACGATGTCATGGGCACTTTCAATTGATCCCGGTAATAGGTGTTCACATAGGTGCCCACAAAATCCAATTCACCCAGCATCATGGAAAAGGTGCGCAACAGAGACATGGGTATATTCGAAAAGGACAAGTGATTCGGCTGCGGGTCAATTATCTAAGGATGGTTCCAAGTATTCAACTAAGGGAAAAATGGTCAGCATATTAGGCCACTCACCTTCGAGAGCAATATGTAGAAGGCCAGGCCAAAGGCAATAATCAATATCGAGAAGACCATCAACACCTTGATCAGAGTTTGCAAGATTTCCAAAAACATCACCACATAGATGCCCACTTGATCGAATCTCTGCAGGAAGAGCAACAGTCTGAACCAGGACAAAAACACCGCAATCGAGGCCGCCGAATAGTGAATGGTATTGATGGCTCCATCTGCCCGAAATGCGGGCTGTATCATGATCAAGGCTGATATGTACAACACCCAGGATATCAAGTTCACGGTCTCCACCAAATAATGCAAACGTTGCTGATAGATTTGTATTAGTTCACGCATCGAATTGAGCAATATGTAGACCACAATGACGACGGCACAGAAGAGTATGGCGGTTGTACGATTGATCTGCTCCACACACGAGTCCAGGCGTATTTGAGAGGCCACCACTGGATTATGCGATAGGTTCAGGGTTAGTTGTTCCCAGCTGGAAGGATGAGAGTAATGAGAGTTTGTAAGGAAAACTTATTAAAGGACATAACATCGCACTGAGCAGAAATAACATTTCACATGATCTGCGTACGGCACACACCTACATTCATGCAAAAATTTGGGGATCTATCTCTTATAGTCTCTGAGATCGACGCGTTCATACAGACAGACGGAAGAACGGACAGACGGACATGCATATTTCGATTCGGCTGTTAATGCTGATCAAGAATATATATACTTTATGGGGTCGGAAATGCTTCCTTCTCCTTGTTACATGCATTCGCACAACTTCATGATCCCCCTTCTCCCATTTTCAATAGAAACAGGGTATAAAAAATAGAGAAAAGTTAACTTCGGCTCGGCTGAAATTTGTATGCCCTTGCAGCACATTTTTCTAACTAGTTTGAAGGACATTGCAGTGGAAACAGTGATATAAACATGTTTTTTTCACTAACACTACTTTTCAGACTCTACTTTTGTATGACAGCTATACTATATAGATGTCCGATTTCGAACAAACTTAGTGGAATCATAGAAAAGCATAGCAAACTAAGAAGTACAAAGTTTGAAGGCGTTTTCTTTGAAAATAGAAAAGTTTTTCTAACTAAAACTAGTTTCTCGATCCATCATTCCTATGGCAGCTATAACCTATAGTCATCCGATTTCGACAAAACTTTGAAGAATTGTGTGAAAGCTTCTAAAATAAATATACACAAATTTTAAGGACATTTCCGGTGAAAACATAAAAGTTTTTCTCACTAAGACTACTTTTCTGATTAAACTTTTGTATGACAGCTATACTATATCAATGTTCGATTTCGACCAAACGTAGTGGAATTATGGGAAAGCATGGCGAACGATGAAATACAACGTTTGGAGGCGATTTCTTTGAAAAAAAAAAGTTTTTCTCACTAAAACTAGTTTTTCGAACGATCGTTCCTATGGCAGCTATAACCTCTAGTCATCCGATTTCGACAAAACTTTGAAGAATTCTGCAAAAGCGTAAAAAATAAATATATGCCTATTTTAATGAGGTTTACATTGAAAACAAAAATGTTTTTCATACTAAGACTATTTTTCTAACCTTACTTTACTATTGCAGCTATTTTAAATAGATGTCCGATTTTGACCAAACTTGGCAGAATCTTGGAGAAACATTGAAAACTAGTAAATACGGAGTTTGGAGATGTTTCCATTGAAAACAAAAAAGTTTTTCTCACTAAAACTAGTTTCTCGACCGATCGTTCCTAGGGCAGCTATAAGTTATAGACATCCGATTCGGCTGGATCCGACAAATGTGCAGCGTATTTGTATCAGAAGACTTGGTGCAAAGTGTGGTTGCGATAGCTTAAAAACTGACGGAGTAGGTAGCATAGAAACAGACGGACAAGGCTACATCAACTCAGAATATATATATATACTTTATGTGGTTGGAAATGCTTACTTCTATGGATTACAAACATCTGCCTGCTTGATTCTGGGCAGGTTTGCCACCTTGAATACCCATATCTTTAATGTCTTTATCAACAATCTCTAAATAGCTTTAAACTTGGTTTTTAAAAGGTTCGAGGTGTTTCAAGAACCTCCCTTTAGATATGTTGATTGTATTTGGTAGCTCCACACCTCTCTTTTAATTCTTTAAATATAATCAGAGTAGAACGAAACCATAAAACTTACCCCATGTTACAGTATTGACTCATGGTCTTATTTCCGCCCGCTTTCATCTCAATGTTGTTCATCATCAGCGAAGAATAAATCGTTACAAATACCAGAAATATCGAATAGATCAACAGATTGGCCAAATGGAAATATTTGCCATACGAGTTCCATTTCATTTGCAAATACTTTTGACTGAGTGGATGGGCCAGCAGCTCTACACGTCCATGGGTGACCATTGTCTAGTTCAAAAGGAATATGTATTAGTAAGAAGAACCCAACAGGATCACAAGTAAATAGTAAAAAAAAAACAATCACAACATTTACAACAACCAGAAAGAGTTTCGTTTCGTGGGGGGGACGAATTCACAAGTTGCCTTTTGTACAGTTTTTTTTTTTTCGTTTGGTTTGGTTTGGTTTGATTTCAACTCACATTCACCACAGCCAAGGGAGCTGGACGCCATTTTGCATCATTGAACTCTTTACGTTTCTCCTCAATTTGTTCGGGGGTTTTTTGATAGGGCCAAAATGAATATTTGATCTAAATTTTTGTATTGAAGTTGGATTATGCAAAATTCGTGCCAAAGAAAATTTCGAATATGCGTAATGGAGCATGAAATGAGTTGGGTCACCCTACTCGCCCCGCCCCCGCCCACCGACTACTTAAAACAAATCAAACACTCAGAGTTTTTGGGGAAAACAAAACACTCAAAAAACATAGCCATGCGTCCAATTCTTTGGTTTCTGCTTACATTCAGCGCCGGCAACGGTATGGAATTGGTGGTCATGATGGGTTCTCCGGTTTTCTCATCGATTTTAGCAAACATAAAGGGGCATTGCAAGAATGCGAAGGAGTACTTAATCTATAGATTTGGCGATTAGAGATGAGATGAAGCGAGGCATTGGATGCAATTGTGGCTCAACTTACGTAAAAGCTTTTCGAGTCCTTTTTGCAATTGGCCTTGGTAATGCACTTGTCCTGCACGGCTTCGAAAACCTTGGGCATTGAGGCAATCAGGGCCAGGGTGACACAAGGATGTTTGTCGGATCGCAAGGCCATTACCTCATTGGCTCGCTCCTCATGCGTGACCATGGCCAGGGCCGCTTCGGGATATTTATAGTAAATGGCATAGTCAATCGCACTCATGTCCAGCACATTGTACACCAACTTGCAGCCCATGGACATGAGCACAGAGATGGCATGCGGCTTGTTCTCCATGGTGGCCAGGTGTAGAGCAGTGTTCTGGAAAGCGGCGGTTAATTGGTGTAACTTAAATACTTCCCGCCCCTCTCAAGTACTCACCCCATCCTTGTCTGTTTGATCCAGCAAATGTGAGTGCACCGAATGCAACAGCTCTATGGTCTCAGTATATCCCGACATGGCGGCCAGCTGCAGAGGATTGCGTCCACTGTGATCCCTGTGCAACAGAGCACCACGATTGAGCAGCAGCTGCACCACTCGTGTGTGTCCCTGCTGTGAGGCTATATGCAACGGCGTCATCCCAGCCCCATCGCTCTCATTGATAATAAACGAACCCTTCTCCGAGTCCAGCAGCTGACGCACCGTATTGTACCTACCATAGCGGGCAGCAAAGTGCAAAGGACTCTCATTGTTGTTATTCTTCAGATTAATGCACGCTCCCAGGCGTATGAGATTCTCCAGCGAACGTATATGCCCATCCCGACTGGCATAGTGCAGCGGGGAGCAGCCCATGTTATCCTTCTCATTTAGCAGCAACTGCAGCTGATTATTCGTCTGGCAGTTGGCCACCTGTTCGGCAAAGTCTGTTAGCCGTCCTCCATTCATTATAACAAAATGCAGCACATTGCGAGCTGCGGCATCCTTGACACTAATGCAGGCACCCAGACGTATCAAGAGATGCACTAAGCAGGGTGGACACCTTAAGAATTGGTTAATTAAAAATAATACAACGCCTCTCACCCGTCTTCCAGCCGCTACGTGAGGCAGCCAACAGCAAGGGCGAACGATGCTCCTTGTCCAGGGCATTGATGTCGGCCCCCTCGCTCACCAAATACGACACAATATCCGGATGATCAAACATGGAGGCGCAGTGCAGCGGCGTCATCTTCTGCACATCTGTGCAGCTCAAACAAATGCGCTTCTCCATTGGCTGCATGTCGAACATGAGTTTGACTATCTCAATGGCACCCTGCGAGAAGGAAATGGGGAAATGGCAATCGATGCTGAGAACTCAAGACGCACCATTCCGTTGGTTTTCATAGTAGCAAAAGTCACGTTCGGGTTTGGGTGACATTTGCATAAGAATTTGTCAAATTAAAGTCAGCAATGTTTTGACAAGTAAACACCAGCCATGGAGCAGGGACCAGCCATTTATACCACCTAGCACTGTGGGTCAATTGAGGACAATTTGTGAACAAATCTAGTGCATATCAATTGAATCATGTGAAAAGGTTTGCAACTGAATCCTTGGGTCCAATACATACACATAAAAATGTTTAAAACATGTGGCCCGACATAAGCCAGACTTTAATGTGATCTGTGCCAAAGAAAGTGTATGCTCATCTCTGAATTTTGGCCAAAAAAGGCTGCACAGTAGCAGCAAACATTCTCTTGCTCATAATTTGACTATCGTTCAACCGATCTTCAACATTCTTCAGAAGTTACGAACCTTCTATCTTTCGAATTTTCCACATGAGAAGAGGAAAATCCGAGTAGAAATTTTGTTATCCTATCTTATATTCTCAGCTCTATAATGAATGTAACTCCATCAAAATCCTTTAGTCCTTTGAAGAGAATATGCTTTTCTATTCATTTCTGCCCGTAAAGTAATTTTGTTAGACCCTTAAAGTATTGGCACTCCGATACAATATCTCATTTTTGTTCTTAGATCTCCCTTTACTCCGACGAATCAATGTGTTTAGAATGTTATTCAGTTCGACTTTTCGGAGAATGGAAGTCCGAAATGTCCGAATCAAGTAGCTGTTCTTATATAACCCCATTTTGCTGCCGGTTTTTGGTTTGATAAACTTCTAGAGGCCCATTTTTCAGGATTAAATGAGGACATTTCCTTAAAATCTGAATGGAATGTATCCTGCAGAAGCAGAAGCTCCATTTCTGACCTAGAATCGCCCTCAGCTTTTACCTTGTAACATTTCTATTTTCTAAGTTCCCATAATAAACTGAAATGTACACAGAATCGGTCTAAGATCAAGTATTTCGGAACTAAAAACCGTACTCGAAACAAGAATTTCGTACTTGGCTAATAAAAATTGTGTTTTGCCTACTATTTTGTACTTAGGTACAATAATAAATTTAAATGTCCATCGAGTCGGTCTAATATTAAGTATTTCCGAACTAAAAAACGTACTAGGAACAAGAATTTCATACTTGGCTAATAAAAATCGGGCTTAGCGTACTATTTAGTACTTGGGTTAAGCCAAACATCAATGTAATCCATAAATAATATGCCCAACTGTTGATTTAAGCACTCTTGTGCCCATAAAAAAGTGGTCAAACGACCCATAGTGCTGGCATTGGTGATATTTTACAACCTATTGCTCTTCACTTGGCAACCAAAAACAACAAAACCAAAATGGAAACAGCCTCAGGCAAGCTTTATTTACACCAGGATATATGAGTGCTAACAAGTGCTTTGCAACGGCAGCAGTTCCCATTTAACGGACCTAACTGAATGTAGCTCCACTTACCTGGGCGCAGGCCAAATGCACTGGCGTCGACAGATCATGTTGCTGTGTCGAGATTTTTGCACCAGACTTGAGACACAGCTCCACCGCCTTGATGTCGCCGCCATGAACCGCCGAGTGTAGTGGAACATTGCCCTCGGAATCGTAAAACGATATCATTTCCTCGCGAGTGCAGCCACGTTGTTCGCCCCACTGCAAAAGGATGGCACGAAAGGAAGGTCATAAGTATTTTCCAAACTTTTCATAAAAAAAAGGGCAATGGCCCAATGGATCAATGACATTAAGAAACAAAACTGTAATCCCCCCGAAAATCGAAAAGTCAACCCATTGCAAATTTGATACTTTTATAATTGACTTGGCTGACAGCGCAGCAGCGGATTTTCAACGATTTCAAACGAAAAGCGAAAAACATTGCAAAAACAAGCCACATAAAAACACACACACAAGTGCAGGGGGGAGGGAAGGTCAATCGAAGGGAGAAGTCATTACTGTAAGACAAATCAAATAAAGTGGATAAGCGACCGGGGACATCAAAGTGGTTACAGATACAGATACAGATACGTTATGTATGTGGCATGCATTAAGTACTTGCCTGAAAGAAGACTTCCATGGTTTTCGAGCTGGCGTTTTTAGCCGCCTCGTGTATGGGATAGTAACCATTGTTGCAAGGTCTACGGGGGCATGCATCGAATTCAGTTATCTGTAAGATACGACACGCACATTGAGTTACAATACAAGATGGTCTATTTATATTTGTATAAATTAGGCCTAACTACACACACACATACAGAAACACGCATTGGGAGAGGGAGCAAAACGCTTGATAAATCAAAGCATACTTTCATGCGCAAGGCCAAAATGAAATTGTTTCCTACAGTACAAACCTTTTACTTTACGATGATAAATTTATGATGAGTCTTTGTGTGTGTGTGTGAGAGAGGTTGTGTGAGTGCGTTTGACTGTTCATGCTGCAATAACAAGGTGAGGCTCGGTAGGAGTGCATTTTGTTTACAGCTAAAAACCTGTTTAACCTGCAGCTAACAGTGTTTCACACGTTGGTTGGCGAATATTAGGAAATATCAGCATTTTTCTACCTGCTAAGCATTGTTTTTATTGATTTTTATTTAAAGATTTTTATTTTAAAAGTTTTGAAAATAACAAAAAAATTACTCATACGACAAGTACTCCATTTCAAAGTGCTTTCAACTAAATCTTAAGAACGAAACAAGAATGCAAATGTTTTGAAAATATAAGATTCCACGAATGTTTGGTTTTCGATCGTCTTAAGTTAAGTAATAACATATATCAACACTGCGTATGAGTGATATCAACATAAATTGAAATGAGCCAGTCGAAACTTAATTCTCTAAACTTCTGTCTTCTTTTTAGGGTAAGGATACCACAAAAAGAAGCCAAACTTGACATTAAAATTATAAAGAAAAACGAGAAAGCTAAGCTAACTTCGTCTGTGCCGAATATTTTCAAAAAATACTCTTTTTCCCATTTAAACGACCGATCGTTCGTATGGGAGCTATATGATATGGTCATCCGATTTGAACAAAAATTTGAAAAATTATATGAAAGCATGTAAAACTAACAAATACAAAATTGCAGGATGCTACCATTAAAAACAAAAAAGTTTTTCAAACCAAGACTGTTTTTCAGACCTATCTTTTGTATGGCAGCTATGCCATATAGTTGTCCGATTTTAATAAAACTTGGTAGATCTATAAAAAAATATAAAAAACCTACGAGTACAAAGTTTGGAGACGTTTCCATTGAAAAGAAAAAAGTTTTTCATACTAAAACTAGTTTTCCGACCGATTGTTCCTATGGGAGCTATGAGATATAGTCATCCGATCCGGTCCGTTCCGACATATTAGTAGTGTGCAGCAAAAAAGAGGACTCTGTGCAAAATTTTAGCTCGATAGCTTTAAAACTGAGAGACCAGTTCTCGTAGAAACAGAAAGACAAACGGAAAGACGAACGGACAAGGCTCAGTCGACTCAGCTCGTCACCCTGATCAAGAATACATATAGTTTAAATTGCAACTGAAGACAGAGCCGAGGTTTTCCTAAGCTTATCGCAGTGGCAAGTCAGTGTAAACTTTCGCCATTCAAGTGGGCAGGACGGAAGGGTATTCAAATCCCGCTTTTACGATACCTTGGTGTGATTATAGATAACCGGATACACTCAACCACTGGAGCCTTGCCTCACCATCTTATTGCATCCTGTGTCTGGCTGTCTGGCTGTTTCTGCATGTGCGAGTGTGTGTGTGTGTATTGTGGGTCATTGATTAATGGACGAATTCTTAATCAAAATGCAAATAAAATGCTTGAGTAAATACAAGCTTAATTCTAGAATGTGCAAAATTGAGTTATCTCACAGTAATATCAATCACATGAACAATTTTGTGGCCAAAAAAAACTCACTCCACTTACCAAAATACGAGCGCACTCTTCGTGATCGTATATGGCTGCCAAATGCAGAGCAGTGCGTCCATGTTCCCCACCCTGTTGTATATCGATGACATTACGATATTTACCCATTACGCGCAACGATTTGACATTATTTAGCTCGGTGGCCAAATGCACCGGCGCCTGTTTCTTTTCATTGAGTATGCCAGTGTCCACGGGTCTGAAATGGTAACAGGAAAAAAGGGCAAAAATCAGTAAACAACAGCTAAGGAGAGCCACTCGTAACACTCGTCACTTACATGGACAGCAAATAGTCCAAAGCATCGTAGGCATCATTCTCGACGGCAATGTGTAGCGGTGTATTGCCCGCATTGTCCTTGGCATTGAAATCTGCAATTAACCCCAAGTTACTGACACATCCACTTAAGTATAACTAAATCCACCCCACACTCACCCCCACTTTGATCGCGTATATAGCGTAAGATGTTAACACGATTTCGTGCCGCCGCCTGATGGGCCGCCGTACGTCCTTTGCCATCCTTGAGCGAAAGCCGCGTGTTGTCCGCAATAAACAAGCGCTTGAAGTCATCCAAGTTTCCGGACTCAGCGGCCTGTGAGAAGGAGCAGGCGGAACGGGTCAGCCCCAAAAATTCAAATGAAATTAATTTGCGGTGGTTGTTTACTTAAGCAAGTATCAAATCGCTGTTTACTAGCTCAAATTGTGTGTGTAAGACAAAAGGGTAAAACCCAGGCGCCAGCTTAAAGTTTTTGCCAAGTTTTTCCGCACGCGCTGCTGCCAAATGGAGGTCACACAGCACTCCAGTTTTATCAAAATTCCCATGCAAATTGATACAAAAGGATGCCCAGGAACATGTGTATGACTTGCCAGCAGTGGCAACGGCAGCAGCAACAGCAATGTCAATAGATTCTTAATCAGAGCTCTGTTTAAGACAAGACTTTTGTCGTTTCCTTGACATGGCTGTTGTGTCCCGTCTGGCAGATTCTTCATTAATTTAATGCAATTTGACACTAATACTAATTGTACTTTTCGTAACGCAAAAAAAGTTTCAACTAGATTAAGCGCTGCACTACCCTGTTTACCTGTAGAAAGTCATCGATGGGGATTTTCGGTGAAGATGACATACGCAGGATGCGTGCCCATTTGTTGGGCAAGTTAACGGGTGCACAACCGTTAATTAGATAATACAACGGACTGATGATCACATCCCGCTTGGGGCTCTCCCTGTCGCTACCCGTCATAGTTAATTGAGGATTTTAATGATAGTTTTGGTTAGCAAAAGAGACATTTTAGTTTGGATGATAAGTTAAAGGAATTTGCTGAAACTTATTCCATTCTTAGACACTTTGATTTTGTGAATGAATTTGGGAGATACTTTAGTTTACATTTTGTTATTAGCACTTTATTGAAAGTTCTGTTGTTGTCACTTAAAAAATTTTAAAAAAGAAAAAATATTTGAAAATGTTGTTTTCAATTAACCCTTGAGGAAATGATGCGAAAGATATGTTAACTTGATGTTGGAAAATGCGCGTGTATTTGCTTGAATATTGTTAAATATAGCTGCACTTTACTTGAATTTTATTTTGCGATTTGGTATCATTGGATCAGCAAAGTTTTTAGGCAAAATTTGATTTCTGTTGACTATTTCAGGTCGTTTGAAAACAAGTAGGAAAGTCGGTCTAGCCCGTACCTCCCAAAGTTTATATTTATAACACAAATCGTGAAAAGTGTGTTAAGTGCTGCCCATTGCGTTTCCAGCTGGTGCTGCCCAGCATAAATGCTTGTTTCCCCATAACTCGTCTGTCGTTTAACCGATCTTCAACATTACTTCGGCGGTTCGATAATCAAAACTGATTAGTGGGGGCTTCTCTCAGTTTGTGGCAGTAAAAGCATCATCATCAATATTTACTGAGGATTTTTATTTCAAAAACGCTCTTGAAGAACGCTTCGCTCTTTGGTATTCTTAATTTTAGAACGAATCGTTCTTAAATGCCAAAATTACTGTTAATAATTCAATTAAACCATTTGAGAACATGCTCTTCCTTTTAAAGGAAATGATTAGTACCTTTCACTCCAAGAAACGAAACAACCCAGAGAGCATACATTTTCTAAGAGTGGAACTTCATAGATTCAAGATCATCCGGAGATAGATTCGAGAACAAATCGACATTGATTTGGGCATTCATAGGAACTGTTGGATGTTACCAAATTCATAGAGCTATATGCTTACGAAATTTTGGTACATCAGATCAAAGACCATTAACAAGAGGCTAGTCAATTAAAGGACTTAATTCATTCTAACACAGTCTTTGAAGTATAAATCTCTAAAATTTCATAAAAATGTCTCGAATCGTAGTTGACATGTACAAACCGTTTTTGAAATCAAGAGTTACAAACTTAGAAAACTGTCTTAATTCAAAAATTCCGTACTTCAATAAAGAATTTCATCTCTCACTAAACTTTTGAAAGTGAATGTTCATAATTCATGTGCCAGGTATTATGATTTCACTCTCAGCATATAAAACTGTTGACAAAATCTTCTTATGGAAAATAGCTACACTAAGATTATAGTCTAAGATTTTTTTGAAAGTGGTTTCGGGAGCATAAAATCACTTAAGTTCGAAATAAAGTTTTGTTTTAACACTTAATCTTTTGAATTAAAATCTGAGTCATATGTATTCAAAGCAGAAAACACTTGTAACTAAGAACATTTGCTTTTCTGCAAAACTTTTTTTACTAGACTTTATATTATCAACTTTTAAGCCAAGTCTTTTGCTGAAAGTTTTACATTCCGACCTTGATTCTCATAGCTCTGTGAATGGCATGACATGGCAGCATTTTCAGTCTGCTGATCAAGAAGTGGATTCACTTAAAAAATTCACAAATTTTTGAGTTGCTATCCCTATGTTAATCAATATCTTCCGAGCTATGGAAAAAGGTACAAGTATTAGCTTAAACATTTCACTGGGCTGAAAATTTTAGCAAAAACCATGAAAAAGAACTTCCAAAACAATGCAGTGAAAGTGAGAAAAAAGCTGAAATACATACAAAAGCTTCATCAACAAAGCGATCAGTTGTTAGCTCGTGTGTGTCATAACTTCTGTTCTTTGACATTCAAGTGACTCAGGTCAATGTTTGCATTGAACTTCTATCTATCTCATAGATAATAGACTTTTTCATACAAGAATATTCTCGAAAAGTCGACTTTTTCGCTCTTTTCTACTCGAAGATAGCCGAAATTCGCAGAGCGGTTTTGTTACCGACTTTATTTAGACAAATTTCCACGTTGAATAAATAATTTGAATAATTATTTTGATTTATTTCTGCTAATGAAATCGGTGGTAAAACATTTCATCACCCAGGGGGACCACCTTAAATGTAAGTCCTAAGTGATGAACAGGAATCAAGTTTCTACAATGTTCCGAGCTAAGTAGAATCAAAATTGATCGATTGTTTCCTAAATTATAGATTCATAATTCCACAGCAGTTTTGTACACAGAAAAACAAGATCCAAAAAAATATACATATGGACTGAATATGTTGTTTATATCCTTTTAATCGCACAACAGTGCTGAATATCAACCAAGGTATGATCATTCATACTATCCTTTGGCTGATTTTCAGCTCGGTTGGATAATTAAAAGCTTATTTAAGATATATTCAGTTCAAATGGATACGAAAAATCATCCAATGGATATTTTGTAATATCCGTTTTTTGTCTGCTTAGGAAATCACTTTAAAACCAACTAAAAGAAAAGGTTTTCCATGTTTTCGATCAATTTCAATATTAGTTTCCTAGAACAGTTGGCCATAAACTGAGAATTGTTTGTGTTGAGAAAATAGTCCTTAAAATTGAATCTAATCCTTTGCAACTATCTAATATTTTCTTTAGTTAAATTTGTTTTTATATTTCTAATTTCATAAAATTGATTTTGCTTTATTGTTTTATTTTTTGGTTATCCTGGCATATCCCACAGAGTCTAAGGATAAAGTGAACTTTATTCAATTTTCTAGCACTTTCATTTCCAAGCATTTCACAAATTAAATTTAATTTTTTTTTTTGTTGAGCGTTGCTCTTAACTATTTTCTATCTCTTGCACAAGAAGTGCCCGCGCACCAGACTGAAATCTCCGGCCAAACATCCGGCGCTTTTATAGGCAGCAGGCAACTCCCAATCGCGTTTGTGTTGAGTTCTTTGGGTGCGTGCTAACGCATCTTTGGCGAGGGCCAAGATTTGCCTGTGGTGAGTTTCATTCAAGTTGCTTAAGTTAAATTCCCCTTTCCATTTTGTTTTGATTCGTAGGACTTGTTGCGTAGCCAAGTCCTGTTGATATGTATTTACTTGCGCTTGTACTCGGCCGGAAGAAGCCATTGAACTGGCTCAGCAAACAGAATATTCTCGAATCGAATTTTATCTATTTGTCAGGCAATCGATATAGTACATTTCTCACAATTCGCATTCTCTATGGAGCGGCCATTTGGGACTTGACAAACCATATTCACTTCACTTACCCGCAATATCCTAAAGGGGCTGTCACGCAATAGACAGACCTGCTCGGCAGCCGGTTCGGCAGGTAGAATCGCCTCCAAAGGGGTATCCACATCATCACTGCCAATTTCCACACGTTTGGGACCGCCACTACGTTCGATTATCATGGAGAATATCCACAACTGGATGGGGATGGTCACATATTAAGATTTCTGAGATTTACTTCAAGACTGTTTCAACTCACTTTACTGTTGCGATTTGCAGCGCTGCTGCTGCTGCTGTTGGTGCGCATTTTGGGTAAAATTTTGGGTTGGGCCTCCATTAGATCTGGCGTGGACAGAGCACCACATGGTGACTTGTATACACCATTATATAGCTTGGGCATATTTGAGGGATCTGCTACGGTTGAGGCTGGTGCGCCGACTGCTGCTGCTGCTGCTGTAGTGATGGTAAAGGGTCGCAAATCGCGACTGTACAAGTTGAGGGAGGATTAGTTTTGGTTACCAATTTCACAATTATCTTGGGCTCAGCTATCAGTTATTCAGTTATTGATTTTGCCTAAACGTTTAATGAAAGCGTAAATCGTCAGTCAACTAATTTAGATAAGCATAACAAGCTCTGTCAAATGATAAGCCCCGATAAAAGAGCAGGCGTCCGGATTGTGCACTGCAACTGGAACGACTGACGATGAAATAAACACTTTCCAGGCACATGACTAATGTCAATGCCTGGACATTTGTAATTTTTCTATTTTCTACGTAGCCCCAGGGAGTTGAATTTTATTAAAAAAAACTGAAAAAAGAAGTGTTTAATTAACATGACGTTTATTTTTGACAACAATTGTCAAGAATTTGTCCGCTTTATGTCAGTTTAGGGGGGGGTTACATTTGCATAATACTTAACACACCCTTCCCCTCACCCTTATGACATATAGTAGTTTACTTCCCACAAATTTGTAGATTTTAATTCTGTTTGCAAAGTACCTTGAAAGATAAAGGTTTTTATAACCATTTACAGGTCTTCAGGTCCTCCTATCCGCAGACACTCCAAAGTCGTTTTGTATGTTCCTTTCGTATGAACTAAAATTAGTTTTTGGGGACTTCTAGTAAAGCTTCGAGTAAAATATACTGTTTGCTTTCAAGCTCCGCTTTAAGATATTCTCAAAGGTGTGGATCGAGTTTGAATGTAATTGAATAAAAAGACCGTGAGGACTGGTATCATCCAATGAAGCTGAAAATCATCCAAAGGATGATCTTTTTTTATATAGATTGGATGATTTTCAGCTCCCTTGGATGATTAAATGGATATTTAAGACATATCCAGTCCAAATTGATGCGGGAAATCAATCCATGAATAATTTTGTATATCCTTTGTTTACTCTGCGTAAAGACAATCAATCATATTCATATAAAACTCACTTGATATTTACTGATCAATGGATTATAATTTACTGTTGACCTTGATTTTTTTTAGGGATACAAGCCAGTTCTGTTCCGAATCGAACCAAATCGTTAACGCAAATTCCAATGAACCGTCTCCGTTTTCACCCAAAAACCACTTAACAAGTCGTAAAAATCTTTCCTTCAGACATGTTACTTGTTTATTTAAGTATATTCAGCGATTCACTTAAAAAGTTTCATTTGAAGTACGAACTATGGATAAATTAGGAAGCGATAATGGACTCTTTAAAAGGGATACCTCTTTAGACCGAATCTACACCAAGCACTACCGAGTTGATGTAGCTTCTAAGGACGAATTGTCACCATTTTAAGACATTTGATTCCGTACATCTCCTGCAATTGTTTACAGATATCTTATTATAACTTCCATCAGACTACATTCCTGATTATCCCATTAGCTTTATGGGACGATATTCTCAATTATCTACAACACTTACAGATTCTAAGCACTTTTATAAGGATTTCAAAGTTGTTCAAGTTATTTCTAGAAATTAAATATGGAAAATGTGCAATAAGTAAAAAATTCCCCTTAGAAATAATAATAATATTCTACAACAGAAACGGAACTTTATAAAATGTATGAAAAATTACAAGTGAACCACTGAACCGAACCGAAACCGCAGTTTAGTTAGCTCCAAAAACTATGTAAAAAACCGTACCAGAGGCTTAAAAGCTAGTCGAACCCTTGAACCGAATCGGTACTTATTTCGGAGTTACACATGTCATAGATCCTATTTCGATTTTGAAATAAAATTGCTAGAAGCTACGACGCACCAACTCTTTTCTAACACAATACTGCAGTTTCTACAGTCTTTCAACTAATCTTTACCAGCTTTGATGGACGGATAAATAATAAATAGAAATGAATTATTATAATTCTTTTAATAATTTAAATATATCGAAAAAATATTGAAAAAAATATAATATCCAAGTTATTATGAGAAAGTCGGTTAGAAATTATGAACTTGAAAGTCGAATTTCAAGAAATTCTACTTCGGTATTACTTGATATTGCTCTGCTTTTTACTTACCTAACCCCGTCCAGCTTCATTCTGTGGCACTTCTCAACCGTCCAACCGACTCAAAGACCAAAATTCAACTGATTCTACATACCCAAAAAACCAATGCAGAAAACTAGCTGCTGCTTAATAAAATTATATCGATAAGATCTTAAATCGATATCGTGATTTGGGCCCTGAATTCGCATTGCTTACTTTGTTTAATTGAAAGATTTCGAAGACCCTCCCGGGGGAGAGACGCTGCTTGCTTTGATTAAGTTTGATGGGTAAAATGACTGGACGAAATTCGAGCCCATGTTGTTGTTCTATTAGTCTAAGTGGTTTCTGTGCGCAAATAAAACACGTGGATAAAAACAATATTTGTTCATTATTTACCTCAGTTCCAATTGCTCGTGGCTTTCCAATGGTTTAGCTTAGTTGTACTTCAAATGCAAGCACATTTTCAATCGACTTTAAATTTGAAGAATTTGAACTTGATTTTAATTTCAGCCAAAACTAATGCCGCGCAAACTGCACAGGCGGCACAACTGCCACAGCAGCAGGAATAGTTCCAGAGTTCTCTTAACGAATTTAACAGCATTTAAGGCGAGGCGCCCTAAGGTGGTATGCCATATGGTAAAGCGCTGACGACAACTTTTTGTGATGGACAGCAACTTTAATTATAAAACTCAATTAACACTTTTCACTGATTATGGTAGTTTGTGTGTTTGTTTTTTTCTCTTTCTCCTGGGCGCTTTCTTGGCTATTTGTTGCGTACCGACAGCTTTGCTGGCTGGACACCAACTAAACGTGGCTGCGTTTGAGCAGCGCCTGTAATGTCAGTACAGGCCGGGCGGGTCCGTTGGGTGTGATAAGAGCATTGGGCTGAGTTTCGTCAGTTTGTCACCCTACTCGTCTCGAAATGTTGATTTTGTAATTAAAATGTCAGAGCTCGCCATTCCTTTCACACACACATACAGACATACAAATGTCCATGTACTTAGCTACAAAGCAATAAAAGTAAATAGTTGAATGAAGTGGCGAATTGTCATTCAAATGGTGAAATTACATACGTATATAGTTCTATTTTTGTATGGGCAAAAGTTTATCTGATGACTAGAGATGCGAGTTAGTGGGTTTTGTTTTTTATTAGACGTCGCATTGTCATCGAAATTGTATTTCGAATCAGTAAAACAGCCTTAAGTGAAGTTTCCTGATTTTTCTAATTTATAATCGAATTTCAGAGGGTAACTACGGGTAGCTGAATTATCTTCTCGAAAGGCTTGTCTAATTCCACAAAGTTCCCGTTTTCTAAGGGACAAACTTCGACTTACGAAATCAACAGGTGCTTTTTTTCTTAGAAGTCAATCAGGCGCAAATATTCATTTCCGACCCCATAAACCATATATATTCTTGATCAGTATGACGAGCTGAGTCGATTGAGCTTTGTCCGTCCGCCTGTCTGTCTGTTTCTACGCGAACTGGTCTCTCAGTCTTAAAGCTATCGAGGTAAAATTTTGCAGAGTCTTCTTTTTGCTGCACACTACTTATAGGTCGGAACCGACCGGTTTGGATGACTATCTCTCATAGCTCCCATAGGAACATTCGGTCGGAAAACTAGTTTTAGTATGAAAAACTTTTTTCTTTTTAATGGAAACGTCTCCTAACTTTGTAATCATAGGTTTTCTATGTTTTTTTATAATTTTACGAAGTTTGATGAAAATCGAACAACTATATGGTATAGCTGCCATACAAAACACAGGTCTGAAAAACAGACTTAGTTAGAAGAACTTTTTTGTTTTTAATGGTAGCATCCTGCAATTTTGTTTTTGTTTGTTTCACATGCTTTCGCATAATTTTACAAATTTTTAGCCAAATCGGATGTCTATAGCATATAGCTCCCATACGAACGATCGGTCGGAAAATGAAAAAAAGAGCATTTTTTGAAAATATTTAAGCGAGCACTTGCAAGGGTATAAAAACTTCGGCACAGACGAAGTTGACTTAGCTTTCTCGTTTGGCTACAATTTGATCAGCACATGTACCTCAGTAAATGTAAATTGTAAGTGTGTATGCGTGCCTCTTTAATGTTGTGCCTGAGATGTACTATCTAACACCATAACAGCAAACAAGTACAAATATATACCAATTCCAATAGCGTATCGATATTAATTTCAAATTACAAAACATGTCTTGCCTACTTAGGCAAAATTAGCACACAGACTGCAAACAAATGTAAAAAAGAGAGTCCACGCTAAGAATTCTCCATGCCACATCCATGCATTTGTCTAGAATGTTCGCTGGAGCTCTAGAATTACCCCGAGTTCCCATCTCTAACAGCATGTCAGGACCGACCAGCTCACTGTAATCGTTGACTTTTGCATACCTTTTTGATTGCTATCAAACATTTAAGGCAATTAGCAATTGCATTCAATTACTTAGACGGAGAAACACAACGTGACATTTCAAAAACACCCTTTAAACAATGAACTTTTGTATTCAATTAAATTTAAGTAACATTGAAAACATAACCAGCTCATCAGCTTAAAGGAATGGACATAAGTTTGCCCGGAAGATTGGAAAAGAATATAACCAAACCCAGAATAATGCACATAATAAGGATGCCCCAATAAACATATTTCCGTATGAAGGGCCAAAGTATATGGACGCAGGATTTCAGAGGATGGGTCAGTGGATTGAAGGAGGTGTCGGGGCGACTGTAGAAGAAAAGGAAATTATAAATTCTAAGATTTCATTAAGGCTGCAAGCTGCTGAATCTAAACAGAAGTCGATTTATGAAATATTTGTAAAATATTGGAACCTATTTTCGTTTTATGTCAGATTCAATTCGGCCTTAGGCCATACATACTACGGTTGCTCCAAAGCCATGGGCGGTTCACGTCCCAGACCAGCGGGTAAATTAGAAGCCTCCACCTGCGTACACACATCAATTTGTAGTTCCATTTTACCCTACAAATTCAAAAAATGAAAGTGAATAGTCCACCATCCCGCATAAATTTTGAAGCTTACGCTCATGGAGGTCACAGGCAAACCATGACGCGGTTTCGGGTTGCTTTGCAAGGGAAACCAACCTTTAATAGACTTTCGCCTAAATAGATTTAAACGCTTGCGCTTCCTATCATACCTCCGGCACTGCCCCGCTGAACCATATGGCACCGGCATATTGGATAGATTTAGCTCTAAGGCACCCAGATACTCGTCCCGTGTTATCACATCTTTATCCCAGACTTGCAAATAGATCACCGGTGGCCGTTTTATTTCAATCTCCTCGTGCTGCCCACCTTTGCGTCGTATTACCATCTAATCAAAATGTCATATTTAATTACAGCGCCAATTAGGCCAGGACAGGCCAGGACAGGACAGGCGAAGTCACCCCACTTACCATATCCTCGTTGGGTGAGTATTTTAGGGCGAATATCATGCGCCAATTAAAGGCCGCATCGCCGGCAAATGAGCGGTAATGGATATCGGTCGATTGCTGCCTGTGCACATCCTGGCACCAGCTGCACGAGGAGCATTAAAATGGTTATAATTGAATATCGTTTACATGAATTTTTACCCCTAGCCCTGGCACCTACCCACCCTTTCACATAGATGTCGCTCATTAATTTGCCAAAAACATTTCTATCGCCGGCCTGGATGCCCCTCAGATTTTTGACCACAACACGCACCTCATAGCCAACGGGGGGAATGGGCGTAATATCGATGGGATGGGGTGCATACATGTGGGCTTCACATAACTCGATCCACAGCTGGAGTTTGCCCTGTGGGTCGAAACACAGTTGCAACACAGAGCATAGAAAAAGTCAATATCAATTTGAGCTGGAGGCTGGCTAATTTGATATTTTGGCTAATATCATTTTTATACCCCCTTGCAGAGGTTATTATAACATATCAGAAAAGCATCTCCGACCACATACGGCATATATATAGTCGTGATCAGCAAAACGATCAGTCTAAAAACTAGTTTTAGTGGGGAAATCTTTTTTATTTTTAATGAAAGCGCCTCCGAATTTTGTATATCTTAGTTTCCTATGCTTCCCCATGTTTTAACTAAGTTTGGTCGAAATCGGAAATCTATATAGAATAGCTGTCATAGAAAAGTAGAGTCTAAAAAGTAGTCTTAGTAAGAAAACTTTTTTGGTTTCAATGAAAACGCCTTCAAACTTTGTATTTCTTAGTTTGCTGAGCTTTCCCATGTTTAAACTAAGTTTGGTTGAAATCAGACATCTATATTGTATAGCTGTCATGGAGAAGTAGCGTCTTAAAACTAGTCTTAGTAAGAAAAACTGTTTTGTTTTTAATGGAAATGTCCCCCAAATTGGGGGATATAGTTTCACACAATTCTACAACAGTTTTGTCACAATCCGATGACTATAGCTTATAGCTGCAGTACGAATGATCAGTCGAAAAAGAAGTTCTATTGAGAAAAACTTTTTTGTTTTAAATGGAATCGTCTCCAACTTGCTTGCATGTTCGTTTGTTAGGCTTATGCATGATTCCTTTAAGTTTGGTCGAAATCGGACATCTATATAGTATAGCTGCCATACAAAAGTTAGGTCCGAAAAGTAGTCTTAGTTAGAAAAACGTGCTGCATGGGTATACAAACGTCGACCGAGCCGTAGCTAACTTTCCTCTATTTCTTTTCATATCATTTACAAACTATAACTTATCATTTTTACCATCAATAGAAAGGGACGTAAGGATAATGTAAACATGGAGAGAGACAATTGGTGTTTAATTTCAAAACTTCTGCGGCGTATGAAGAGTACGATAAGACGCACATTCTATTCGTGTTAAGGCAAGAGGTCCCAAGTTCGATCCCCAGTCAAGGAGAGATAAAGTTAATAAAATCATAAAAAATGAATAAATTATGGCTTTTTGATTCTCTAAAATAGTTGGAAAATACTTAGAAAAGAAGCAAAGTGAAAGCTAAGGTGTATAGGAGGACAAACCTGTCATTATTAATATATTTTATATATTTTCTATCAAAATGACATTATTAAATATCAATTTGATCTTAAAATATCAATTTGATCTTAAAATATCAATTTGATATTCAAGTAAATAATAATGTCATAATATTATAACGAGAAAATCTAATAATGAACATATTTTATACCAATATGACATTATATAATATCAATTGGATCTTAAAATATTAATTTGATATTCAAGTGAATAATATCGTCTTTTTATTGAAATGAGAACAAACAATATTGAGCAGTTTTTGGTCCAAAATGACATATAATATCAATTTGATCTTAAAATATCAGTTTGATATTCAAGTGTATAATATTGTCTTTTCGTCCATTCAAGAAAACACAATATTGGGTCTATTTTTATAGGTGTAGGAGCTTCGATGAGCACTTTTAACATACCTGCTCCACACTGGGATACTCATCCCGATACAGCGAACGCGTCTCCACATGCTCAGGTACCAGTTTGTAGCCAAATGAGGGCAACTTCTCAAAGTTTTTCAACACAGCCAGACTAAGACGTTCCTGCAGCTCTTCCCCTGGGGAAAAAGAAACAGTTTATAAAACAACATTTTTTGACTCGCCAGCTTAACCCACCCTTCGAGATGACAGTCTCATCCCCAAACAACATGCCATCCACTTCAATCACATTCCCATAGTAGTAGGGCGGTAGTATTCCCCGCTGCTTGCACAACTCCATCAATATCTCCGAGGGTAGTTGAATGTCATGCCACTGGTTATAACCCTGTCTCGTATACTCATTGGCTATGCCCACGGTGGCACGATGTCTGCTCCGCCAACGATCCTCCAGATCAATAAACGTATGCCCAATCACATTATCCCGGTGCTTATCATGATCATAGACTATCAGCTCTAACATCTGATCTCCCGGCAGCGTGGCCTCCAACTCAAAGAAATGTCCGAACACAGGATTACTCTGATTGGGCACATAATGGGCACGATCCGAGACTGTTTGTGTGCCCAAAATCAATTTCACATAGCAATCCGAATCGGAGTGTCTATCGCGTGGTCGCATCTGTATGCCCTGCACCACATAAACCCTTACCGTTATTTTTACTGCCTCGGCCAGCGATTGGATCATGGTCTGATGACGTGGATTCAGGGCGGCAGCCAAAGGTCTTAGCATATCACCACCGCCACAATCATCCGGAGCTCCACACTTACAGGGCGTTAGCTTGATTTGCAGCTTGAGAGTGGCATAGATGTCCTCCCGGGGCGGTGCCTGTTTCTTATACTTGACGCCGTGCACCATTTGGACGGGTATGGCCCAATCCTGTAGATAACCAAACTGTGGCTGCTTCTCCAACTCGCTGGGGTAGATGACCAAACGATGTTTGCAATGCACCGATTTCTCTGCCTCATTCTCGTACATGGAATTGTAGAATTTAGTCCACCAGGAAAACTGGTTATCAGCCACCAGATCGCTGTCCATCAGCTCAGTGTCGTGTCTCAGAGCACGTCTATTGGCATAGGCCGCAGGACGTAGACCCAAGGCGAACATGAGACGCATCCAGCAATTGCTCAGCTTGGCAGGTGGCGGCTCTTCAAATTCCTCATCGGTTTCATAGTCTGTGTCCAAGGTTAAGGCGGTGGTGGAGGCCACTGAGGTGGTGTCTGCAGAGTCCAATTTCGGCACACATTTGGTGATCTTATCCTTTTGCAGAAAACTGGCCGAATTGGGTATGAGAGCAGCACCCAAAGTGGATTCATGGTTGTGATAGCCAGAGAGTAGAACATCGGTGGCTATCATGGCGGGCCAGTACTCCTGCTGATCGGGTAAGCTCTAAGAAGTTAGGGTAAGTGTATCAAAAAGAGAGAAATGGATTGCTAGAGTAAGAAACTCACCACAACACCCGAGGCATAGGCCACCAGAAAGTTGATGCTGTTGCTTATGCGTGAAGTGGACAGTCCACTGGTGAGCACCAGATCACCCAGCATCACCTTGATTCGCCGCTTTCCCGCCGAGCTCATGCTAGCCTTGGAATAGTTACGCAGACCCACAAATATGACCTCCAGGCTGTAAAGGGAACTTACATTAGAGCAAACCCTAGAGTCTACACTCATAACTCACACATAGTTCAGCATATTGGGTCGTATGGCCAGTGGTATGCCCGTGCTCAACACAGGCTCCTCCCTAAGCTGAAGCTGGTTGACATCTCCCAAGGATTCTATAAACTCAGCCGACATTAAGACCTCTGCCTGGACCACACCCTGCTTGGCCACGGGCACCCATTTGAGTGGAGGCGGTGTCACATGCTTCAATCTCTGCAGTTTTTGTATGGGACTTTTGTTCCAACAAATTCCCCCCTCATCTCCTCCATACGATTCAAATAAATGATCTCCACTTATCACACTGGCCATTAGCTGACCCTTGGCTATCAGATCATCACTCAGGGCCTTGTCTGTATTATAAAACTCCAGTGATATCAAGGGCGGATTCTGTGCATACCACCCGACATGTCCCGGCAAGACTATTCCCTTGAAGCTTAACACTGCATTCCAAATGGGCGACAGCGTGGCCACTGATGTATACGTCTCAGCAGCCTGTCCCCCGAAAAGTACCCTCAAGTGTCCATCACAAATATTCTTCTTTTCACCACCCGGACGTACCTTGGCCTGATGCACATACACCTGACAACGGCAGTGAGTATGCTTCACCTGTGGCAACCACAGCATGGGCTCCGGTGAGGACCATTCGTCGGCTAAGGAGTTGAGAAAGTCCGGTCGCTCTCGCTCAATTATTATGGCCACACAGCCAAGTATCATGGCTGAGTTACAGCCACAATTGGAGCAGCTGTGTGTACATCCGGGATGCTTGAACACAAAACTCTTGACCTTCCAGCACTGATTGATTGAGGGATTCTTTTGATGAGTCTGCAGATCCAGGAAATGCTTGGCACTCAGACGACAAACACCCACCTCCTTGGCCCCAGCACTCAATGTTAATACCAGCTCAGGCCATTCGTCCTGTACTCTCAACATATTGGACAGAGAACTGATCTCACCCACCAGACGGTGCAGCTCATTCACTACCTTCAACACTGAGGCATCCAAATGCTCAACAAAGCAGGTTCTCAGCTTTTGTTTTAGGGCAAGTAGCTCATGAGGCAACTTGGAGAAGTAATCCAGCAGATACAGTTGGCGATTGATATCCCAGGTGGTTCGCTGGGTATCCAACTCGTAATCGAAACGATGCTCATTGACACCCACCTTGATTTTGTTTAAGATGCTGCTGACAATGGACTTGAGGCACTTGGCTTGATTTTCATGCTCATGACTGAACTTCAATTGGAATACTTTGAAGGTGTCCAGCTCAGAGCGCTGTGAAGGAAGGAGGTATGTGTAAAGAATGTGATGAAAGGCGAAGACGAACACTATACAAATGAATGAACTCCGTAACAAAGATGAGAAATGAGGTTGGCTCCATGGCAGCTTGTAAGCAGCCGTCCCCCTTACCAGCTACTGGCATAAGACCTTTCCATACTCTTTCCTTACTCTTTTCTTACTCTTTCCTTCCAATCTCAGCGGCGTTAACTCACCATATAGTTAACCAGATCATTCATAAAGTAATCACTTTCATACTTAACCCGATTATCGGGTAGTCGTACACGAAACATGCAGGAACGATAGGGTGAATCCTGGCGAAAGAATTTCGTTTGCATGACAGAGCGAAACTTTCCCGGTGGGGTATGCAACTGTCCTTCAATCAAATTTGATGAATGTTCGGCCAGTTTTGCTGACAATTTATAGTGACTTGCACTGGTATGCACATGATCACCCATTAGAGGCAGAAACTCCACCAGATAGATATCATCATGCCAATATCGAGACTCATCCAAGCCAGCAACCATTTCGTTTATTAAAACATGAGAAGGTTGTTGCTCCACCAGAGTGACGGAGCGCAATTCCATCAGCAAACGTCCCACATACAGCATTGGATTGACAGGATCGTAGAGATGCAGGTAAGTGGGACCCAGGGCGGGTTTATCTAATTTTAAATAATATGAACTATTTTATCTCATTCTACTCACCCTTGAAGGCAATCTCCTCCAACGAAAACTCAAACTCGGCCACACATTTCCACTGCAACGTCTCGTGCGACAGAATTAGAATGATAAATCGTTGAGCCAATGAGGGATATATCCAGGCAAAGTTTATCTCATGATTCCATATGGGTGTGGTTGTTTGTTTGGCCACTTGGGTTTTGCCCTTGAAAGGATGGAATCTAAACTTTAGAAATGAAAACGAATCATTGGAAACTGGCAGATACATTGAAGCCTGCGTACGATACTTGAATCATATAGTTACTCTTCTTCACAAAGTAGCCACGATAGAAACTGATAAAGTAACGTATATTACTGGGTGTATTGGAGTTGAAGTTCTGCAGTAAGTTGCTGGAGATGGGGAGGTAACGTTAGCGGTGCAGTGTTTAAAAACTCTCACCACATACTTTTCAATATCATCAAAATCCTGATCCAGTGACCACTTATTCATATTATGAGTACTCAACTCGTCCTGCTTCAATCCTGTACTTATGGCATTATGCTGTGATATGACCACCAAATCAATTTGCAAATGTCCATACGTTTCATTAGCTTCTTCCTTGGTATTACTCTCGCCAATGGGTGCTTCCAGGCGACCCCATTTCTTCAAATAACAATGATTTGGCTGATTCCACACACTGTGCAGATCAATCAAGAGCTCAGACAACACGGTATTCTTTTTATACGTACTGTACTTTTTCATTTCAAAAAGTATGGTCAAACGTAGCAGCTCTGTCAGAGTGCAATGAAACTCAAAGACAAAATACTTCAAGGGGAGAAATATGTGTTAAGAGAAATAATTGAATGGAATACTAGTAGATTGATTACCTCATTGAAGTAGGGATTCTCGGAATTGGCATATGATTTGGTATTTTTTGTCATCTTATCCAGAGTAACTTTAACATACAGTTCACTATTATATACTCTCAGATTGGCCGCTTTATGCACAGTGATGCAAATGAGAAACTCTTGCGGTGCTCCCGCAAAGCAATCGTTAATTGGATTCATAACTCTGAGCAGATTTCTGAATATTTATGAAATTCAATTCGAATTTGAGTGAAAAATAAGTGCAGTCTTTTTTAAAAGTGTCAAAATCAGAGCTCGCTCAAAAATCGTGCTGTCAAATCCCCCGAAACATTATAGTTAAGTTATTTCAGGATACTGATAACATAAGAGACCAGGCGAAGTGTGGCGGTTCGCGCACTGTGTGAATTCCACAAGCCATCAAGGTCGAATTCGTCGAAATCCACTGCGCAAGCCAAAAAACATGTCTCGTGAGATGAAAATCAGCAAGGACATCGTCATAAAACGTGTTGCACACCAGACTCATGCTCACAACAGCTTTGAAACAAAAACGCAAGACAAAATCGAACGAAAAAAGAAGAAAATTGTTTTGAAAAATATTCTTTCATTTTCATTTTATGACCAAAAAATTTGAAGTACTATATTCATTAAGTTTTCCTTTCACGGCTTCAAAAATGTCCTAGTCTTTGTCCATTCTATGAATAATGTATAATATATAAATTTTGGACCATCTCACAGACTGGCCCTTGTCTATTTTCCTTTTCGAACTCTACATTAAACTTATTAAACTGCCAATTTGGTTAAGAATTAGAAACGAATCCTCTTTCCAACAGAAGTGTCCAATTTGGGTTCAAGTAACTATAAGAGGTTCGGTTCATGGTTCGGTTCGGGCGGCTGTAAGAAATCTAACCGGTTCAATGTCGTTCAGTTCAGGACTGGTTTGTAGCCTTGCTTTAAAAGCATATTCGGTGTTGAATTAAGAACATTTTGGGAACATTTCAAGAAACGAAGAAATGGTAGGATCAGATGTTCTTCAAATTTCAATTTCTTCAGGGCTTTTGTCGTTATTTGGTAGTTCCAATCTATCAATAAATTTGAAATTCGTCCATGAGACAGGCAAAAAGTCTTAAAGTTTTGCCATTACCAGCTACCTTTCATAGCCAAATCAAGCTAAAAAGCAGCCAAACAGGCAACACTGACGCAAGCTTTGAAACCAAAAGTTGAAAACTAAATTAGCTTTCGCTTTGAATCGCATAAACTCACCATTGAGCGCCACTTGAAAGCTTCGCGACATACAAATCCAACATGAAAGCTCTCACCCGGCTGGCTACAAGTGAAGTTACTGCCGAGCTTTTAGCTGGCCCAACCTGCTTAATTTGTGCATGTATTGGTATTGGTGGCGGCTGCTGCTGCCCAGAAATAACAGCAGCAGCAGCAGCAGCAGCTTGCTCCCCAGCTCTGGTTCAGTTCGTGTGCACGGGCCCAAGCAAACAGACGTTGAGTTTGTACGTGGTGTTCAGAGGTCGAGTTGGGTTTTAAGCTAGAGAATTGAAAGCGAGCGTCGCAATTTGGGAGTAGCATTGCTTGTTGTTGTTGTGGTCGGTTCGGTGCCTGGAATCGTTCAAGCGGGAGTTGGTGTTGTTACACGCCCTACGTCTGTCTCCTCTCGGGTGCGTCTCTATCACACGGATTGTCTGTGTCTCTGCGGGTGTGTGTGTGTGTGTGTGTGTGCTGCCGATTTTGTGTATAATTTTTTGCGCGCGCTCTCAATCAAAATAGAGCCCAAAACTTAATTTAATAATTACAACAAATATTTAATTTAACAACAAAAAGTTAAAGAAGTCATACCTCCAAATCATTGCAGTTGCGCCGTCTCGCCGTACTCCTCGAATATTAATAACAAGCCCGCTGTCAATAGGCGTGCACATATACATTTCAGGTAAGATTTTACAGTTGTAGTTTTATGTGTGCGCATAAATCAAAAGTCAAGCTGAGGAGGCTGCTACTGTTCCCACACCACCCACCACCCACCGCCCACGCCCTGAGGCCAGGCCATGCCCCCACACTCTCTCTCTCCACCTTGCTCTCTGCTAATACGCACTCGCTTTTTTGTGTTGCTGCCCTCCGCTTAGGCTGATTGCTGATGCTGATGCTGGCCCCACCTCCTCCACCACCTTCCTGCCTGCCGTCCTTCTTTACCTCCTGGCTGTCCCGTTGCTTTGTGGCTGTTCTGGCATTTGTGCCACTTTTCATTTGCGCGGCATTTCTTTATGTTTTATCACATGTTCTTACTTCTTACCTTGTGAATTTTTTAACTTTCCGCTTGGCTCTTTGGATGTGAAAGGTTTGCCCGCACTTCCGCTGTCCGCTGTTTGCAGCGCTCTTTCAATTTTTGTGCAATTTCTTCTTTTTTTTTTCTCCATTCGCTTTTTGATCTTGAAAAAGATGCTGACTCTGGCTGCTTACCGCCCTCCCGCCACTTCACTTCCCCTTCTGGTTAACCCAGGTTTACAACCTGTCCGCTGCCGAACAAGTTTATCAGGAAAACCAATAAAGCAACAAGAATTGTTAACTGAAATATGCAGCACAAAAGACCCCCACAAATATCTTGTGTATTTTATAACTGAGCGTACTTTGAGTCTATATGGTCCCCTAAGGGGTGGGGGTCAGAGTGGGGCTGATCACTTTTATTTTTGTTCTACTCTTCAAATGGCAATTGACTTGTGGTTGATGGCAAAAACATTAATCTTCGAAAATTTGTTTTAATTTTGGGGAATTTTGACAGAATTTAAATAATTGCTCTCTTGGAATGCATACCAGTTCTGAACCGAACCAAACGGAGTGCAATCCGCTTATACAAGCTAATAAGAAGAACCGAAAATACAGAGCCACACAGCAAAACGGTTCGGTTCGGTTCGGTTCAGCTCACTGTCGAGCATTAGGAAGAAGAGGCGCATTCCTGTGGACAATAATACCAGCCAATTTTGCAATTTAAATTGATTTACCAGTTAAAACTCTTTTTATACTCTGTACCAGAGGTGCACAGAGTACATTAAGATTATGCTAAAGTATGCCAAAAAGAAGAACCTCCGACGCCATAAAGTATATATATGTATACTTGATTAGCATCAACAGCCGAGTTATGTCAGTCTGTTCGTTTGTTTGTCCATATGAACGCACAGATCTTGTAAGAGATGATTGTGACATATGCTTCTTATACTTGCAGGCAGATCAAAATTATTTTCAATTTTTGGAGACGCCATCCTATACTCAGATTATTATCTGGTAATGAATCCAAGTGCAAAATGGTAGTAGATTTGGCTCTGAAAATCAACGAATTTTATAAATTTATATTCATTTTTTACTAACTCTGGGGACACATTAGTTAAAGTTAAAGAATGCAGATATGACAGGTATATTAAGAGATCGGTGAGCAACTGCAGAAGATTACATGTTGTAAAATTTGAGTCAAGTCATCTTTAAGGGTTATATCAATCCTGCATCGCTAAAAATGTAGGGGGTCAAACAAAATGGGTAAAAATTATCTAAGGGAAACGATAAAATCCTTGGTTGCAGAAAAGCGATTCACGTCTTAAAACTCGTCAAAGATTCGAACCGTTTTTCATAGTGGTTTTCGGTTCGGCTCAGTATATCTGAAAGGAAGCCGGTTCGGTTTGCGGTTCGGTTCACCAGCTTGAATAAGGGGTTCCGTTCGGTTTAAAACCAGTTTGCATCCCTGGATTTTTGATTGTTTTCTGCTTGGAATATGGATGACATACTCTGGAAGCTGATGAGCTCTTGAACGAACATTCTTGCTTTTTGGACAATGTACAATGCTTTTGATTTAAGAATGCGACTTGACAACGTCTAGCACTTGATTCAAGAAATTGGCTTCTATATTTTAGTCTATTTCATGCTTATCTCAACTTTTATCAAACTTCTGGCATCAAACATTCTTCAACCAAGTATAAATATCTCAATTTTTTTGCTTAAGTGTATTTTTATAAAAAGCTAATAAAGCGTCGGAGCTAATATAAGTATATCAGTATACAGAACTAAGAAGAAGGAGTCTCTCTTCATTTCAGGAGTGATTTCCTTACCGTTTTCACTCGTGCCCATGAAGCTCACTTGTTAGTTCAGTACTGAAATCCATAACTTAATGCTTAGAAAAATATGAACTAGATGGCCTTGAATGTGTTAAATTCATTCCCAAAATGCATGATGTCAGTGACATTTCAAATCAAAGCTGATCCAGCTTTAACTCAGTACTAAACTCAGTACTGAACGAGAAACAAAAATGCAATTGATAGCAGCAGGCAAACCCGAAAAATATGCTTTCGATTTGTTTTCGCCTACTATCGGCTGGAAATGCCATGACTTCGATAAGCCTTTTTCGCAACTAAAGTCAAGTCAAACTATTTACAACCGCTTTCACCCAAGTATAAAGCATAATGTCTAATTACATTTTGGTGTGTTGTGCAAATTAATGTCAGTAATAAACGTCTCCAACTTGAAACCTTTCCCAATCCCCGATTAGTTGTCAATACAAGATTAATTTCCCCTATCGAAAATAAAACACTTTTCCGCATTAAACTTTCATGCTGTGCATTAACTCCCTGCTGCATGGTTTAATTAAGTTAAATCCAGGGTTTAACTACATCCACACAAAGGCCATAGAAACGTTCACCAACTGGCCAGCTAGGGATTAAGTATTGTACAACATTGAGACAATGACAAAGCCCGACTAAAGCAAACTAAAAGCAAATCGAAGTGATTGGAAAGCCACAAAGATACTTTAGCTTGTCAGTTTGCTGAGGCTGGGGACTGTGCACAGTCTGAGCCCCAGGCGGATGAACGGTCAACTAGGTGAACAATTGCAGCAAATCAAGAGCATTCGAAATATGTGCACTCGATTTCCGCTTAAAGTCGAGACGGCAGTACCGAGAGGGAGGGGCCCAGCAAGATCTAATGAAATGTTGTTGGTTAACAATTGGCGGCCAGAAGCACTGGGCATTGGTTTTTTTTTTTTGCTTGATTTTAATTACACCTAACAAGTGGCCAGGAGCAGTGAACTTCAAGTCCAGCGGCTGTAATATGAGTCACAAACAGAAAGTTAACTGCAGGTAATCCAAGCTTGATGTGGGAAATTCCACGCCTTGGGTAAAGGAAAGAACTGCCCCATCTCCGTTAGTAGAGAGGGTGGCTTTGGGTGTGAAAGTCCAAGCCGTGGACTGAGCCGAGTTCGAATTACCATAAAATATGCAAGGCAACGCATGCGCAACACATGTAACCCGAGCGGATGGGCCAATGCAGATACATTTTATAGATACGGCGACTGCAGAGGGTGACCGGTTCACCTTGAATGGCAGTTTGAAAAGTCGCTCGACGCGGTCAAGTTTGGGCTTACAAAGAAAACCCAGCCACCTGATTTTGGGGTCAGCTTGAGATTGCCTTCAATTGGCCTTTAACCAAATTCGGATATTGCGACAAAACTTCTGTGCCCGCCGCTAATTGAATTATGTTGCACATTTTGTGTTATGTGCTTCATGCTTGATGGATTCTTTTGAGCAGCTTTGCAACAAATTTTGCACTACAGCGGATATTTGGTAATTGCGTTATTACGCTCAACAACTTGAGCTATTTTCGAAGTAGTTTTCGGTGTTCGCATTTTGTGCTGACTCGTTTTGATTATTTCCTAATGGGAGGAAACTTGGCCAAAATTGTTTAAAATAAAGTTAGTTTCGTTGGCCAACTTTTGTTGCCAATTTGTTATCACAAAGAAGTTAAAGTTTTGGCTTATATTTCTACCTAGCGGCTGTTGTGGTTTCTTGGCTAAAAATTTCTTTTATGAACCTCAATTCGGCAGCTGCTTCTGGGCCGCATCTGCTCAATTTCGCAATTGGCACATGTTTTGTACCAACTGCCTTAAGGGGAGACATAAGTTTTGATGTACCCACCCAAATGGCTTGAAATTAAATTGTGTACTACATTTTATTAAATGGTGAATGAGTTTCGCGGGAAATAGTTAATTTAATGACGACCTTGGTTAAAAATAGAATCTAAATTAGTCAAAGTTGTGAATGGAATTACATTTTATGAAGGGCCTTTTGAAATTGTTGGTTTGTTGACTTCATTTTTAACTAATTTAACAATTTTAAATGAGTAGTTAGATGATTCAACAACACGTCTAAATGATAAAAACTAAGCCAAGTCGAATTTCAGACAAAAAATCAGCTTTAGTGCCAAGGAAATTCATAGAAATGTGAACAGGGACTGATGCCAATCCGCCAGTGGTTCACTTGGCATGTATAGTTCCATTTGAAAATCGACCCTTTCTAATTGAAAGACCCTAAGTTGAACTTGGGGGAACTTTAAGATACAACACATACATTATTATGCACATACAAAAAATTTCTTAAGTACCTTTTCCTGTTTCCTGTGGTGTTTTCCGGCTTGCACTGCTTCCATATTTTGCCTACTTTTTTCAAGTTCCCCCCTAAACCTTTTTATGTAAACTGAGCAAAAAAAAAGGGTTGATTTGTTTAATTTTAAAATTTTAGTAAGATATTTTACTTTACAAATCCCCCCAACAGTTGTCAGAACCAACTCAAAACTTAATTATACTGTGAAAAGCAGCCAGCTATTCCCTTTAACTATTCACTTAATTATTATGCCATAATCTATTCAAGCCATTAGGCAAATTCTTCCTATGCCCAGCAGGTGCATACACAATTTTCCATCTATTTTCTCTCCTCTTTTGCTGCCACAGCAGACGACACATGATTAATGAATCAAACTGCCACTAGCCAACTGAACGACACGCATTGTTCAGGAAGCCTTCCAAATGGGCAGTAAAAATATTTACTTTCGCAAGCCATGAAAATCTCCAGACAGCCATTAAATGACTGTAAAATTTTTATGATTATGCAATCCGAAATGCGTAACTCTGATTGAGCGATTTAAACGGAGGCGAAAGCAAAATTCGGAAAAAAACCAACCAAAATAAATACGAGTGCCCAGCAATTAGTTCAAACCAGTCTTAATCACTTGCCAACCATATTTGGAATTTTAAATAGAAATGTGCGTTTACTTTTCTCCAATTGAAATTATGTTTTGAACTGCGCGCGCCCTGGGATCAAGCGCTCAAAAAGTAAGTCTTTAAGCGCGCGCGCCTGCGCAATACTCGAAATATATACATATTTTTTTGAAAATGAAAACAAAAAAAGTGAAAGTGCTGTTGCAACAATGCATATTAATTTTTGTAGTTTTTATATTTTTGTTTGGCGACACCACACTCACACACACACAAACAGAGGAAAGACTTAGGTGCGCCTGAGGTATGAATTTTCCCGCATGTAAAACGAGCCAAGAAAACGATTAACGCCCCAAAACTCGAAACTGACCAACAGGTGCACCGTGGTCCGACTGTGGGCAAACGTGGAAATGACTTTGAAGTGGGATGGTTTAAAAAGTTTACTATGTATTAGTTAACCCAATTAATATATATATATTAAAGGCTGTAAATGATGGTTCTTCTTCTAAACCTGCCCAAGATTTGAACAATTCTTAACCAATAGTACAGCACATAGAAGAGCATAATATAATTTACAGTGTCTGACGAGTCATTAAATCCCGAAAATGTGCCAAAAAGAGCCAAACTGATAGATAAGCCAAGAAACTTAAATCAGGTACAAAATTTGTGGTTGAAAATCAATTTTGTACTTTTTAACAAAGCATTTTCCATAGAACTTCTTTATCTACTCTAACTTCTAATGCATTTAAGAAGTGTTTGCCTTTTCATGCACTGAATAAATTATACTCTTGCTCTCTATACTTAATTCAATTCATTGTAAACCTCTCTTTTTTGAATACATCTATCAGCACTCTGCAATTTTCCCCAGCATTTTGCAGTTTGAATTGTTAGTGTCTTTTTAGTTAGAAATGATTCTCCATTCTCCAAAAAATTAGCTTACAAAATATATAATGCAAGGTAGTCCGACTTTTTTATGTTACTGCACTTTAATCTTATTTATTTTCTTATCTTCAAGCTCGAAAGCTATAGCAAAAGGTCAATCCACTCTTAAGAAAATATAATGCTGAGTCTAAACCACCGAACCGAACCGAAACAGCAGTTTGGTTTGCTTTAAAAAACCATGCTATAAATTGAGCCGAAGTAACAAACCACTGCCCCGAAACAGTATTACTTCATGAAGTATTTGCATCCCCAGTTAAAATAAATACCGTCATATGGTTGCCACAATTTATCAGAGAATTGACACTTCGGCAGCATTTCTTAACATTTGTGAAAGAAAGTTTTCCGCTTAGTTAAGTAGGCTTTGACATTTCATTTTCATGTTACCTACAAGTTGTCGCTGCCTGAGGCTTTCATTCTATGCCTGGCTGGCCCAGCGAACAGAAGTGTTCAGCTTTCAATATTTTTCTTATATTTTATTTTGGATTCTGTTAACCATTCTTTTTAATTAAGCGTTGAACCATTATATCAACGTGGTTGATCTTATATGCTTCGGTATTGATAATCTTTGTTATAACGCAGCGAGACCTTCTTTTTCTTCTTCTTCTTCTTCCTCATCATCATCATCATCATCGATTACATTGTCTAAGCAGCTAATATTAATTCAGACTTTCTCATTTTTGGGAATATAACTATTTCATTTATTATTAAATTGTTTTACTGCTCACAAAGATAATGTTTTTTCAAAAATAAATAAAATTCAAGTATATATTTTTGTTAACTTCAATTAACCTCATAAAATGAAAACTAGAAATTTCAATTTTTTTTTGTCTTTACTTATTGATATTTTCCAAATAGATGGACATTAGAGATCTATATTATGAGTTTCTTACTTTCAATTGATTTTATAGTGTTAGTCAGTCTTCTTTTTGCTGCACACTACTAATATGTCGGAGCCGACCGGATCGGACGACTATATCTCATAGCTCCCATAGGAATAATCGGTCGGAAAACTAGTTTTTTAGTAAGAAAAACTTTTTTCTTTTCCATGGAAACGTCCCAAAACTTTGTAGTCGTAGGTTTTTTATGTTTTTTTTTATAATTCTACCAAGTTTGATGAAAATCGGACAACTATATGGTATAGCTGCCATACAAAAGATAGGTCTGAAACAGTTTTAGTTAGAAAAACTTTTTTGTTTTTATTGGTAGCATCCTGCAACTTTGTATTTGTTTGTTTCACGTGCTTTTACATAATTTTACAAATTTTTCGCCAAATCGGATGACTATATGGTATAGCTCCCATACAAACGATCGGTCAGAAAATCGGAAAGAGTATTTTTTTAAAATATTTAAGCAAGCACTTGCAAGGTATAAGACTTCGGCACTTTTTATAAAATCTTGGAAAAAATTGTAAAAGTCCTCTGCAAAAGTTGTTTAAAGCGCAGTTCGTCTTTCTGCTAAGAAAATGTGAATTTATATAACATTTGATCTCTCGCCCCACAGTGCAATTGTTGGCGAATTGTTTAACATTTTTAGCCATAGCGGCTACTGCGCATGTGTGGCCCCCAGAGCAGGCTTTTTTTTTTTTTGCTTGTGTGTCTCGCTTTTTTTTACTTACTGCATATTTGCACGCTGATGCAATTGTCTATTATGAAAATGTAAAAAAGCAGTAAACGATAAAAAAAAAAAAAACACTCTGCAGGTGGTGGTGCTGGCGCTGGTAGTTTTCCCCCGACTCAAAGAAATTGCATTTCAAGGTAGAACAAACCGTTGGCCCTTATCTTTACACTTAAATCAGATTCTCATTCTTTCTTCCTGGGTAGGTTACAGGAAATGTCAGCGCCTGGTTATTAAATAAGTTTCCACATTAACACTGAGTTGGGGACTTGGCAAACGAAAACTTTGCAAAGAAATTCCCACATAAATTTACACAGATTTAGATTTACTCTCACCACACACTGTGAATCAAAATGGCCGGTCATATTTCATAGTTACAGTAGCAAAAGCCACCCATTTTTCCACCCAGTTATGCGTTGGATTGAACTCGGGGAAAACTCAACTTGCCCCACAGCTGCTTGCAGCATGACGAAACTATGCATATGCATATGCAGTTGCATTGATTGCAATTTTGTTTATTGCAATTGGGCAAATGCCAAATGTGTTGCCAACAGAGTTGGCCAACATAATTGTTCATAATATGCAATATATATATATTTAGCTTTTTGGAAAACGATTATCTTACTCAGGAAGAGTGCCAAAGGTTGTGAATGTGAAAGTTGCTGAGGATGAGAGGAAAAGTAAATAAGCCACAAAAGTTAAGCGCATTGAACTTGCCCCCGCCGCTGCTGCTGCTGCTGCGGGGCCAAAAGAAAGTTAAATAACATGCGATGCAACTGCAACTCTGATTGTCAGTGCCTGTATAAACATACATACACTCATTTCATTTATGAAATTAATGTGTGAATCAATTTGTGTGCCCCTTTGGTTTAGCAGTTGTCGCCTCAGCGTGATTCAAAATGGAAATTATCTATACAAAAAAAAACTGGACACCTTTGCGTTTTTGATGGTGGGCTTAGGTCTATTATATTGTTAAGCTTAGGTCTCCGCATCCAATCAGTTGCTTCGCACATCTGTTTAGCTTGTTGTCTCTCTGCCCACAACTTTAATGGAAATTTATGTATTTGCATCTGCTATGAATTGAAGTGACAGCGGGCGTTGCTTGCTTGGTACACATTTTCGGTTATCTCTCCGGCTCTCGCATGGAAATTCTGGCTTTTATATTAAATTCATTTCAAAACCCACAGACAATGAGCTTGTGGGATTTAATTGGCAAACCGAAAAACCAAAAATTGTTTGTGTACGTTTTTTTTTTTCATAATTAGATGAATTTTCATATGTAGGAAAATTGAGATAAATGCCAAACAGCAATTAGTGAGCAAATAATGTGATATAACTATAATTCAAAATGGAATTTTGTGCTAAATATTGTTGATTGCTTTTAATGAGCTTCAGAAATCACAAAAGGTACTAAAGTTTTGACCCGGAGTTTCCAGTTTAGCAGTTGTCCTTCAGTTTGGCTCTGTACGAAATCAAAGCTGAATCAGCAATGATAGGAAAGCTGTGGTACCTAGTTCTTGGCATACCTTATAAGAGTTTCAGCCTTGAATTTAACATAAACATGTCCTACTATGTCATGACCTAAGCTGATCTTCATGATTTCAGTACTGAAACAAAGTACTGTCAACAGTAACTTAAATCAAATATTCCTCAAAACCTATTACCATATCATGCTTACTGCCCTTAAAAGTATGCTACGTTATATGCACTGACTGTAGTCAAGTATTTATTTTCCATATATAAATCAACTCAACCTTTCGTTGTATACCCCTTAACTTACCCCACAATCTGGGTTAATATGCAGGGTGGATTATCTATAAAACGACCATAACTGAAATGCGAAGCATAGATAATAATTCAGAAAATAGAAATTTAGGAAAGCAAAGGATGGAAAAGGATCATACATAATACAAAAGAATGCTGATTTTTAGCCAATTCTTAGCCCTCTAGCTTGTAATATTGAGGAGTCACTTTAAGATCGCTTCTTAAAGATTTGAATTTTGGGAAAAGATTTGAATGGAATCTTATAGCAGACAAAATAATGGTATGTCTTAGCCTACTCTTCGCCCACTAGCTCTTCATTTTGCAATGATCATATAGCATGCCTATATTTGTATCAATGCAAAGAGAATTTATATTATATATATTCCGTTCGTCTGTCTGCCTGTTTCTACTCGAACTAGTCTCTCAGTTTTGAAGCTATCGAACTGAAATTTTGCACAGAGTCTTGTTTTTGCTGCACGCTATTAATATATCGGAACCAACCGGATCGGGTGACTGTATCTCATAGCTCCCATAGGCACATTCGGTCGCAAAACTAGTTTTAGTATGAAAAACTTTTTTCTTTTCAACGGAAACGTCTCCAAACTTTGAGTTCGTTGGTTTTCTATACATTTTTATAACTCTGAAAAGTTTGATGAAAATCGGACAACTATATGATATAGCTGCCATACAAAATATAGGTCTGAAAACTAGTGTTAGTTAGAAAAACATTCTTGTTTTTAATGGTAGCCTCCTAAAATTTTGTATTTGGTGCTTTTACCCAATTCTACAAATTTTCGTACAAATCGTATGACTAAATCAAATAGCTCCCATACTAACGATCGGTCGGAAAATGGGTCGTTGTGATATTCCTTTTTTCCTAAATCCCATATGATACATATTTCTGGTCGATGATAATATTGGAACATGTTTTTTTAAGCTCTTTTAAAAACATATTCAAAATTATACATAATATTTGACTAGAAGTTTTTTAGTAGCACATGAAATTATGGTTATAAACTCAACAAAACTTTACGGTTAGGTTCAGTTTGGAAGGTTCGCGAGGGATCCGATTCGAATTAGAGATAATTTGCATGTTATGTGAAACTTAAGCAGCTAAAGTTCTGCAGAGGGTTCGGTTTAAAGACCACTTTCCACTTTGCCAATATTCATTACCCAACTAACTAGTCCAATCAGTTTTTAATTTGACATTAATCATTGACCAAATTCCCCATTATGCCGCAACTTACGGTCGCATCTTCCATATTAATAGCCCATCATTAATTTATTGATGAAAAGTGAAAAAAAGATAACAATAAAATAATAAGCATAAAAAGCAACACGAGACACACACACACACACACACACACACACACATAAGCCAACCCCATAACCACTTCATAATAAGTAAAAATAAATGTAAGTATGTCAACCTCGTTCATAGTTTATGACCGTCCGTAGACACATTACTCGTTTTACTCGTATAATGGCAAAAGACGAGCCACAAGCATAACTAGAGCAATGAGCAATAATAAACCAAAAAGCGAGACATTGAACAAATTCTGAGCTGGTTCTGAGCGTTTCACTTTTCATGCTGTCCAGAAAAAAAAAGTTATAATTAAAAATTTGAGAGAGCCAGAGGGAGGAAGGGGGCGGGGGGTGGACTGACTACAAACTTTCAGCTTATTGTTGTCGACCGGTAATAACCAGGCAAATATCTTTTCGTTCATATTTTTATTTTCTTTGCATTTTTACAATAAACTGGGTCAGTGTCTGGCGGCGTTGGCGTTCGACGTTCTTGACAAACATTTTGATGTGGAAGCAAAATCATTTTTTGGAAGAATGAGCCAATTTTTACAATTTGTGAAACGTGAAAAATCAATTAACAGATTTTGAAATTGTGGGAGGACAGTTTTGAAATCGAATTTGAAAGATTTAACAACTGATTGATGCCAAAATGACAGTTTTGATTACCTTTATGCATTTTCCGCATCCTTCATTAATATTCACATTTTCCTTTTTGACAGCTGGCACATACAAATTCGAAATTGTGTAATCGAAATGCGAAAGTAACCTTAATACAATTTTCAACTAACCATAAAAATCTCTTGGAAATATCACATAACTTTGCTAAATGGCCAGACATGTGCCTGTTTGGCCAGCCAGGCTGGGTTGGTCCCCGGTCCCCTCAACCAGCTGGCTGCTCTCGTAACATGACCAACAGCACCCCGGGACAAGGCGGGACGTTGCTGTGCAGCGCTTTTGGCACACGGTCCACCGACTTTGGCACTCGCTCGAGACGATGCTGTCAGGTGTTAAATTGGCAAGCCATCAAATAGCGCAGATTTTCATGACAAACCGACAGCCAACATGGTAAACATTTGCCAAAGTGCCGACCATTGACCTAAAAAGTCAAACAAAGGTGCCTCTTCGGGCAACCCCGCCTTCAAAACCCCACCCTCAAACTCAAACTCAAACTTAAACTCAAACTCAACCTCAACTCTAACTCGGGCAGCGACGCGAGCTTAAGGCCTCTAATTATGTCAAATTAACGCACTTGATGTGTTATATAATTAACCAACTAAACAACAATTTGTCGTCTCGCCAAAGTTGAATGACATGACACAATGTGAAAACACATTCACCTTTTCAGTTTTTGACACTCAATTTGCCTTCTGTCAGCCTCAGAGCGTCTGCCCGCATAAGTTTAATGTAATTAGACAACTTTTGACGTCCTTCTGGTTGGTTGTCCTTTGCCATATATGGATATGCAAATCAGTTATACAACAACAGCATAAAATAAAAAGTTGGCAAACTTCATTTTTGTTTTGCATTAATTAAGCAAGAAATATTTTATAAATAAATTGACGGGCAAACAACAAAAATGTTAAGCCATATTTTGCTTCAATTAAAAGGGGTTTGCGGACGAGTTTAAAACGATTTTTTTTTTTATTGGGGAGTGACTTTTGCAATCGATTGGCAAATGTTGGCGAAAACAAAGGAAGACCAATTTTTGGTTATGGATTAAATATAAATATGCAAATTGATTAAATTTGGCGAGGAGGGCAAACTGAAGGCAGGCAAATGCACAAATTCAAGGCAACTTTTAATCAAATTTTATGGAGTCAAGATTTTATCCAATCCTCTGGCAAACACGCAATTTATAAGAAATTCCCAGCCACTTCGATATACCATAAATTATTTATCAGCAAACGAAATCAAATTGAATAAATCATTACACAGAATTGGTTATTTTTTTTCGCCATTTTGTAAGCTTCGAAAAGGTTTTATGATTTTGTCCAGAGGTTGAAAAGGAACGTGCAAAGTGTTTAATCCTGCATTATCCATTTTGGGTTTACCTTAAGTCTAACCACGGCTAAACTATTCACAACTACCACAACATTTGACATATGCATGTATGTATAATATGTACTCAACTTGTAAGTAGAAGGACAAACTCCTGACACCTTCCCTTAAGCTGCTGCTGCCACCATCATAAACCATATAAAAGTCGTAAGCTTACCAACAGCTCACACACACACACACACACACACAGAGAGAGGCACTCAGACACACACTGACATATAAAATCATCTAATTAACTTTCAAGTGGCGCATGGAAAATATTAGCACATTTTGCCAGACTCAACATATTTCCACATATATTTTTGCGATATGGATGGATGTGTGGGGAGAGGGGATGCTGGGGGAGAGAGCATCCAGCAAACTCAAACATCAACTGGGGATACTGTAAATTTCAGACAGTTTTAATTGGCGTCTCCAAAGACTAATTAAATAAAATTTTACTCATTGTCAATGTAAAGTTGCACAAAAACCATGTTATATGTATAATAAGCAAATCATCATAATATTATATGTATTCATACTTTTGTGAGTGTGTGTGTGTGTGTGTATGAGCGAGGGCAGTTCACTAATTGGCTGAAATTTTGCACACAAGTTAGTTTTTTTTTGAGGGGAAATAAACTTTTCGAAGCACAAAATATGTATCTGTAAAAAATATCATGATAAATGCCCTTTAAAGTATGCTATGTTAATAAATAATGACAATTGAGGAATATATTTGTTTTCTACTAAGCTTAACACTTGTTATACGCAGGCTATACACACTTATTAAACTGTTTCGACAATTTAAGTGTGGCTTATGAATGTAGTTTAAATAAATATTTTAAATGGAAATATATCTTGCATTCTTTTAAGGGCCATACAGGGCAGTTATTGTTGCTTTAAACTTTCCAAGGAACGAATTATCAATTCGTTTGGCACTTATAAAACCATGGAAATGTGAAGTAAAGTCCAAAAGTTTTTCAAAGCGGAAGCATTTAATAATTTCGATTCTTCATGATTTGATTTAGATCAAGAACGGGTGAAGATTATGCTTCAATCCTTGGTACGCTACTCGATTTACACAATTTAAATAGAAAAACATCTTTTTATATGAACAAACCTAATGTACTTGAGTTAAAGATGATCTAGAAGGTTCAAAGACTAGTAAAATTTCTTCAGTGAGCGTCAACACAGATAAGATACCTTTCTAAATCGGCATCTTCAGAAAGATAAGTGAAAGGCTCTTTTATCAGTTTCTCCAGATAGTATGTCAGTTCGGGTTTCGGACGTGGCGACCGTGACAAATGTTTGTTTGAAATGAACGTCAAAACATTCCTACAGATATTACTATTTTTCGACAGTTTCAAATCGTTTAATATAGTTTCATGAATTTCTAGCGTGATTACCTCTTCCGGGCGTTCTGAAGTTTGGCTGTTTAACCATACAAATTTTTATTGAAGAAAATGGATACTTAAATGGATAGTACCTCACATAGTTCGTATAACATCACATCAACGAAGTGTAGTACTACACACAGTTTGTCTGGTGCCGCTGTGACAATGGAAAGTACTTTATCTAGTTCGACTCCAGGAAGCCTTCACTAAGATAATGGGTCTTGATCCAAAATTCACTTATATCTTTCAATGAATTTCCCGTAATTGTCTAAATAAAAAGACCAAACCAAATCAGCTTGCCTTAAATTTCACACAACTCTACTTAGAGTTGGCAATAAGTACAAACATAAACTGCCCTGACTTATCAAGCTACCCTTTTAAGTAAATAATCTTGCTTGTTATATGCACATATCTATACACATATGTATATCTCTATATGCATATAAGCAGCAGCAGTCAAACAAAAACCGCAAAATGAATTGCATGGGCCAAACAAACTGAACATCCACATCTCCTCCTCCATCCACATCTGGGTTTTGGCTTTTGTTGTGCGAAACATTTGTTTATTAGTTGAGTAATTAAATGCTTGTACATTAATTTTAGTTTTACAATAGAAAGTAGCTCCGCTGCCGGAGCTGCTGCTTAATTCCATACAATGCACATTTTGAAGGCAAATTTCTATCACAATGATGGAGCTAAAAAGGAAATGCGAGCGAGTCTCTGTCGATGGGACAGATTGTGAGACTCGGTAGCAGCAATTTTGTTGTATCTACTGCAGGCCGAGCCAAAACAAAAAAAATGGGTTAAAGAAAGTCGTAACTTGTATATTAATTAAAAAAAAAAAAGGCAAAAGTTGAAAGGCAACATAAACAAAAAAGGTTTTTCTGCACTAAGCTTCCCTCCCCCTCCCAACTCCCCACTCTCGACTGTCTGTGCCTGCCTGTAACTTTTCAAGACGAGTTGGCCATAAAATCTTATGCGAGTTTTCCTTTGCTCATAAATGCTTTCTTTTGGTCTGCGGTTTCGTTCTTTTACCCAGTTGCACAACACACTTGTCACGTTCGTTTTGCTTGCCAAGAATTTAGAAATTGTATTTATGGCCAATGCTTTCTCTTGAACTTCTCGATTTGATTTGTGGTTGAGAACGAAGCTGAAAAATTGTAATGGCAAATAAAAACTCATCAGGCTCGAAACCAAAAGTGCCACTTGTAAGCGTGAGAAATGTTACTAAATGGCTTTACCACAGCCTCCCAAGTCGCAGTCGGCAGCCGTCTTCTTGGTAATTAAATTATATAGAGTAATAAGCCTCAATTGGGTCAGGCCTTTGGGTGGAGTACCGCCCAGCACCTGTTCTTACAGTAGTTAGTAATGCAGGTGGGTGGGTTGCTCACAGCCAAGTCATGTTTTATGCATGTACACACGCTCACACATAGATGTAGTGTTGTGTTTTCCTTTTGTGAAGGGTACTTAGCGGGAGGAAATGTTAGAAGGGCCATTAAATGATTAAATGTCAGGTTTAGGGGCAAAGAATTTAAGGGTTGCTGATGGTTAAGCTGTGATATGTTTCCCGTTTGTGATGTATGAAATGTATGAATTGCATCTTCTAGATAGCTTCATTTGCCGAAAGAGATTACTAATGACAGAGTCAATTTAAAGTTTTGTCTGACACTTGGCAACCAGTGGAGAAATCAGCCCTTTGAAAACAATGTGAACTAACTAACTAGCTTATGTCTATTTTCTATACTCATTTCTACCCATCCAAAATATAAAAATTTTCGTAAGAACTCCATACAAATCATATCATACAAATCATACCAATTGTAGTAATTTTTCATAACATATTTTTGTGCAGTGGGAAATTTCATATTTGTATGAAAAATGTTATATCTTCGCTTAAAAAAATCGCAGAATTGTTAAAGAAGTAATACTTTACCATAACTTTGAAAAGAGTTTTAACCATAGTATTAGTTCTCCCTGGAACTTGTCTTTAAATTGTTCAAATAATCACTTTAATTGGCAGCCTAAGCCTGAAGCGCAAATTATTGGAAAACCCTAAAAGTAATAGACAGTTTCCAAAAACAGTTTTGTGTTAGGAACATGAAAATTATCTAAAACCACAGCCAACACTTGAATATTCTGGAAAAAGACTAATTTTGTTGCCTTGTATTATAGATCCAAAACCGAATGGCCAGCCTCAGAGTATGTCGTACGGCGTCGTGTGGCTCCTCAGCGACAATAAGAAGTAGAGGCTTATAAACTTTACCAGATAAAGGTTTATTATAGTCAAAGAATTAAAGCAATTTCTTCATTGTTTGACTATTTTGATCTGAAGTTTACCTCTTACCAAATTGGAAAATTTAAAAGCTTAAAATTCGAATTTTTCAATTTAAAAGCGAAGCAGTAGCCGTGAACAAATAATATCTATTTTGAAATGTGCATAATTTGGCTCAGCACTTTCAAGCCTAAAAGGTTTCGGTTCACAGTTCGGCTAACTACTATGGCGGATGAGTGGTTCGGTATGGCTTAAATCGGTTCGGTTCGATTTAGAAGTACTTAGGCATATAATTGAGATTGCTCTTTCGCATGCTTTGCCCTACGATCGAATGAATATTTAACCGTATTCTCTTAATCAACCATTTGTGCGATTTTTCTACATTTTGTAGAATCGAATGTCCAAGTTTGACATCTTTAGCTCCTACCAATAGAGCTATGCGCATCAAAATGCTAATAAAACAATTTTTTATTTAATTTTTTGGTCAATTCTCTAACCTTTAATTTCTTTATTCCAAGCGGATGGTTTCCAGATGGTTTCATTCCAATTAAGGATTGGTGAAGTCAGGGAGTATAAGATAATGCCTATAAAAAGCTGTCTATATCTGGGCCCTAAGTGACCAATATTGACCATAAAATAAACAAAAAAATTTCGAAAAGCGTAAAGTCTTCCCTATGAAACAGTTTTCTGGGTTTGCTTTTAAGTTCTTAAGAAAGATTACTTTGTGCGTTTCAAATTCTACTAAATTCACTAAAAAACTTGTTGGTTTTTCAGTCATTTCTTTGCAGTTTTGAAGCATGGCCTTCACTGTTCTTTGTTCTCTAAGTTGTTGTGCTCGATGTAACACTGTCAAACATTAAATAAAACATTTAATCTTCTATTCAAATCTTTACTCTTATGCATTTTTGCATATTACCCCATAACTAATTCTAAGGGTAACATTTTACAATGGGGTTAAAGATTTACATGCCATTTGGAAAATTGTGCACATCCGCTCAAAAAATGAAACTTGTATGAAACTCTTAAAGTTCAAAACATCGACGTTCAGGTTATTAAAACTTTAAACAATGGCAAAAGCAATTAAAATTGTGGCCCAGCCAAACAAAATGATAAACTTTATATAGGTGAATGCGGTACATACATATGCAATGCATTTGCATGTATGTATGTATGTATGACAGCATAAGCCTTTAAGCGTTTTGCATTCAAGTACCTGCACTTAATGTGGATGTGTGAGCGAGTGCACAATTACATTTCTGGCGAAAACATCATTAGAACGGCCCAAACTAGGGAACACAGCCTAGCCTTTTAGCCGCTCAAAAGAGGCACCAAAAAGTTGGCCAGGAATATGTTTGCCAGCGAGGCGAGTTGGCAACAGCAGCAGCCGCTGCGAGTGCTCTACTTTTCGAACTTCAATAGCTCGTGACATTGTTTGTGTGCGTCGTCGCCGTACACATATTTACTCACATAACTTACATATATACACAGAGAACTTGGAACAAAAAGCCTGCTGCTGCTGCTGCTGACAGAAGCTGAAAAGAAAAGTGCCGCCCAAAGCTGTAAAGTCACGGTGGAGAGTCGGGGGCACGGCATACCGCACTGAAAGAGTAAGAACCAGCCTCTGGTTGCTAATGAGAAAGTTCATAGCTGAGGAGAGAGACTGAAAAAAAAGTAGCTTAAGTTGTGCGACTCAATGAACTAATGAATAAACGAAAGTTTGTAATTTACTCAACGGATTTATAACTCTGTTTGCACAGTTTGTAAGGCAATTCATGGAAAAGCATTAAAAACGAGTTTGTTCTAACTAATGATATAGGTTAGACTGTGGAAGCAACGAGTAAAATTGAACAGAAGATCTACATCGTTGTTGGAACTAACTAAAAGTACTAGGAATCACAACCCTGTAAAAAGTTATACAAATTAGCACATATGTATATCTATGACAGATTGGTAAGAAGTGATGGGAGTCTTTTTATACCGAGATGAGGGCTTTTGGTAGAGACCTCTGTCAGTTCTCAACTGCATTCCAAACTTTGGTCTAGTCGACTTTAAGTACATTTTAAGCGAAACTTGGGACGTGTACGGCTTGTTGCAGAATAAAGTGGAAAGGTGTGACGGTTTGGCTGTATCTGCTTCATCGAGGCACCCATCTTTGAAGTTTCTCAGGGAAGAGTCAGTTTATCAACAGGCTAAGTTCTCAGATTTTCCAGAAAGAACTTTTGAGGAAGGATATAGCCTATTTTCAGACAGCAGATATCTAAAGATAATCTCATCCTTAGCTCATCTGTTATTTTCAAAGATTTCTCGGGTAGAGTACGAATTTTTCAAGGTTGAGTCAGCTACCTGCACATTGGAGATCTCTGAGCATTGTTCCATTCGAAGTATTCATCTTAAACTCAGCTATTCTATGTGAAAATTTCCCGAAAAGAGTTGGTTTAGCAGCAGGCTGACGATTCCTTCAGATTGTTGCATTGTTAGTAGTACACCCATCTAAAGCTCAGATTTGCCAATTCGAAGTTTTTTTTAGGAAACACTTCTCAGGAAAGATTCACGTTATTTTCAAACTTTCTAGTTTCTCTATTGCTCTATTGTGACTTATCGAGACACCTTTTTAATTCGGGTTTTCTTTGAAAAGATTCCTGAAGAAGATTCAGTTCACTTACAGACTAAAGATTTCTGAAGATAGTTTCGTTATGAGTCATCGAGACACCAATTTTTAGCTCAGCTGTTCTATTCGAAACTTTCTCGGGAAGAGTCAGTTTAAACTACTTGCTGACGATTTCTTAAGATTGTTAAATTGGGGACTATTCGAGACACCCATCGTAAGCTCAGCTTTTACAGAATAGTTTTTCCATTAAAAGCTTCTCAGAGAATAGTCAATAGCAAACTGAAGATATTTGAAGATTGTTCTATAGCAATCAAATAATCAAGGCACCCATTTCAAGCTTAGCTTTATAAATTCAAAATTTTTCCGGGAGAAATTATATTCTATAAATTCAAAAAAGGTCTGAAGATTGTTCTATTGTGACTTATAGCGTCACCCATCCTAAGCTGTTTAGTTGCACACTAAAGAATTCTGAAGATTATAGCTTTGTGAGAGTTCAAGGCACCCATCTTAAGCTCCTCTTTGTTATATCAATGTTTTGTCATTAAAATGCTTGAAAATATCTAGCTGGCTAGCTTTCAGTCAAAGGGAAGTCCCCAAAATATAACTAGCCTGGCTTAGATGGCGATGGCTTAGATGATATGATTAATATGAACTGGACTGGCGAATATATAGAAGAATAAATTTGGTACACCACTTTATTTTGCCCATTCTTAACCCATCTCTTCTTAAATCAAGAGCATTCAAAAGTCACCCATTCTAATTGTTATAACTCACCTCAACCAGTTTTACCCATCCATTAATTTTGAACGCCTGTTACACATGTTAATTTGTTAGGCACGGGGCCTGCAGTTAGCTGATAACGAATTGTAACATACAAAACATTTTCCTACTCATTTACCTTTTTCGTGACACTTTCTTCTTTGGCACTTGAAATAATTAAGACAACACCATTTGTTTATGTCTTTAATTAAATTAGAAATTTTTTTAACTGGAATTTCTTTGCGTTTTTTCTTTTCTACTTGCAGTTGGAGAGCGTCTAAAGAAACAGCCACAAAATTTCGAAAACAACGAAAATGGTCTTTGATTGTGGAGTTTGGTGTGCAAAGTATTTGCTTTGCATATTTAATTTTATATTTTTTGTAAGTATTTTAAACATTTTTTTTTTTTGTTATTTTGTTTTGCTGCAATTTAAGCGACGCCTCTCCAGGCGCAACGAACGTTGCAGTCAATCAAGCAAATCTCTGCGCAAGCGCAGTTTTTCAACTTTTCAGCTTTATGGTTAATGGTTCATTGACTCCAACATCAAATGCAATCAACAACATGAGCATTATAACAATCAACGTCATCATCATCATCATCATCAACAACATGAACATCATCGTCATGTTGAGTTTGCATGCCAAGTCTTTTGAGAGGGTCGTACATTTTTGCTGTTGTATCTTTTTCAGGTGCTAGGCACAATTATATTCGGTGTGGGACTATGGCTGGCCGTGGACAAGCACTCGCTGATAGCTCTGCTCAAGCTGGTCGAGAGCGAGCGCATTGAGGTAAGTGTTCACAGTTGGAGCGAAAGTGTCAAAATATGAAAAAAAAAAAAAACTATAAAAAAAAACATCCCCAAAGTCGAAGCATTTATAAGTGGCGTATACGTAATTTGACCACCCCCCTTAAATTGTATGTAGTTCACCTGCAACTGCACGAGTAATTGTTGACATTAGCCGTGCCATGGATTGGGCCAATCTATAATTATATAGAAAGCAGTCAGGGCTGTTCACTATAAATAATAATAACCACCCCCCAATCCTAGCCATAAAGTGCACTATGCACACAGCTCAACTAAGAGGGTTGGTTTTGGTCAGTTTGCTTGGGGAATTGGTTTGATTTCCAATGTTATTTTTTTTGTAACACTGACCCAAAAAGAAATGTTCGGTTTCTCTAATTGACAAGAACAAGTGAAAAGTAAATTCGACTGTGCCAAAATTGTATAAATGCTAAGCCCGAAACGTTGACGTCTGCGTTCTTGTCTTCTAAAAATATAAGTAAAATTGTTTTGTGAGAAAAGTTTACAATTTTTAGCTAAGCCCAACAGCATGAAAATGTTGGGTGTCCTTTTGTTTTATGGAAGGTTTCGAGCTCTCAGCCTATAAATATAAAACAAAATGTTAAAAATCTCACAAATGGATTAGCTTGGGCGTAGTTAATGCACTGGCATGTATTATAGATCTTCTCGGGTAAGAAAATTAGATGCCACAAATGCAAATATTTGTGCGAATATTTTAGTATTGAACATGAATACCATCCTTTTACGTGATTTTTAAACCTGATTTTGACATTACTTCAATTGAAAGTCCAATCCATATTGTTCTTATCACAATCTTTTAAAAAAGTGGCATTTTCCGGGCATTTTCACCCACTTTTGGGACGAAATTTCAAAAATTTGTTTTATACTACTTATTATACTTCTATTATAATGTAGATCTGTTTTAATTCTTGGATTTCTAGATTAAGCAGTTGATAATCAGTCAGTCGGGCTAGGAGATTTACATTTATAACAGGAATGCACAACTGCTCTGAACCGAACCGAAACTAAGCCGCCTTAACCAGCAAATTAACCGAACTGGCTTCCCTTTCAATATGCTGAACCGAACCGAATGCTACAAATGCTGCTGTTCCATGGAGTTCACTTACTTGTTTAAAGGCCGATTACACATCTTCTACTTAGCTATCTATATATCTGTCACATAACTTAAATAAAATGGAGTAAAATGTGAGCTTTTCTGTTACATAACATCTACCTAATAGATCTGATATCGGCCCCAAGACTTAAAATATTTTGGGGATTTTAAACATGTCCCTAAAATTAACCCTTAACGATGCTGGATGAATGTAGCCAACCATTTTTAAACAAGTGATCTCTTATATCTCCTTCAACTGTCCATGACTGCTACCATACCTTCTTTGGAAGTATCTAATCGATTTGAGTGAGAATTCCATTACCTTTAAGAGACGATATTCTCATTGTTTTATAGTGCTGCTTCAACTAAATCTAACTATTGTTAGAAGTACAGCTAACAAATTGAAACCATTATGGACGAAGTTAGCATATCCGACTATTCAAATAGAGGAAAACAATATAGTGGTTGATGACCCATTGGATGATTATGGAATCCATTTGGAATGAATATCATTTCGTATCCTTTTCGTACTCTATACCAAATATATTCCAAAGATATGGAACAAAAGCTTCTTATTTTATATTCAATTTTTGCCACGCCCATGAAATTCGGGAAAACAACTTGATACCTCCCACAGTTTTAAAGATAGATGATTCGTTCCTTCATTGACTTATTTAGTTATCAATATTATATATTGTTCCGTCAAAGGTTTGTTAAGGATCGGACAAGTTATGAGCAAAAGAATGTTCGCTGCAGAGCTGCTCTCAAAATGTTGAAAAAAAATTTAAAAAATTTAAAAAAAAATATTTTGTTGTCTGCTTAAAAGTACTAGTAAGGCGTCAAAAAGGCGTTGCATTTCCAACAAAAACGAACAAGTTAAAGAACATTCGTTATCTTTCAAACTCATTTCTAAAACTAAAATAAAGTTTTAATCAAATGAACACACATTGTGGAAGCGCATCTTCCCAAACTTTCTCAAATTATGCTTAAAGATAATACAAAATGAAATCCATTTATTCTTCCCCCTTTTTTTCGCCCAACATTGACAAATTTCCATAGAAAACTGCATGTTAATTTTGAGAAAACTTTTAAAACATTTTCGCGCTATCTGACTTGATGATAATGGTCGGGTGACTCACTTCCACATGCGGACATACTAGAACAAATTCACAACGCTTAGGGTAAACAACATTGAAATGTGCATGTTCGTTGGAAACTAATTGCAGGGTCATCTAGGATGGATAAACATGCAGAAATTAATTGGTAAACTTTACCGTTTCCATTATGCGGGGGTGGCCGCACCGTTTGGTCAATGAACTTCATCATACAAATTATGAAAAATTGTCAGGGTTTTTGCCTACGCCAATTAGAGATGAAAAATGTCTTTTAATTAAATTAAAGAAGCGGAAAAAGCATTTTGTCAGTCCAAAGGTTAATTTTACGTATACGCAATTTACATACAAACATGCACAAACTAACTCTTATTATTGAATTTTTTGTACGATTTTTTTGTCTAGAAATTTACACAGCCACAGGTCATAGAGCAGCTGGCCTATGTGCTGCTCGTCATTGGGGCTATCATGTTCTTTATGAGCTTCCTGGGATACTTGGGAGCCATGCGAGAGTCTCGGTGTCTGCTATCGACGGTAAGTGAGGGATACACACACACACACACACAGTGAGTCAATAAGGTAATGCATAAGCAACAGAGTAAGGGTTTCTTCTTTTTTTTTGGAACTGTTCTCAATTGTACTTAAAAAAGGAAGCTGTGCTGCCTTACTTTATGCACTCACTGTACACACATAACTCAATCAATGCATTCAATCAGAGAATTTACGAGCTTGCATCATCGATTGCAAATGAAATTGCCAAGCTGCGGGAGATGAGACAGTGTTTGCATATTTATCTGCTTTTCAGTTGACTTTGAATTTTCAGCTGGGAAACCACAAAATTGTTAAGAGAAAGTTGTTGTACATAGCAAGTGGACAGCTGGGATTTTATTTAATATTTTCATTTTCCGTTTGGCATTTATCGTGAGGCGCTAAACGTGACCCTCGCCAAGTAAGTGACAAGCCCTTCACTTTGGTGTTGTACACGGCCATAATGTGTGCGAGTGGAATCGTAATTTCTCCTGCACACACACACACACACACACACACACATTCCAAATGCCACGCTTCAAGGCAGCAGAGATAATAATTTACATACTCGTTTATGTGCTTAAAGTGGCTCAGGGCCCTACCTTTGTGGACTCTCTTTGATTAAGGTTCACTCGATAGTAGTTACAATTAATAAGCTCAGTTTATCACAATTTTTCAATTTCCTCTGCACAAGACTGGCCCACCTTTCTGGGCTTGGTCACATATAATTGCAGTCACCAGCAGGTGCATGGGTAGGAGGGAGAGAGGGAGAGAGAGCGAGATCGCTCACCTTTACACATGCGCACCCAAGCCAAACATGCGACCCTCATGGTTAGAAGATTTGTATACACAAAACGAAACACTTGTTTTTTTTTTATATGCACAACTTAAGCACAATTTGCAGTAAATAAAGCAAGGGCATATTAGCCACGCATCTCAAGGCCTACTCTTAACATTGCCAACATGTCTTAGCATTGATTTTTTTTCTTTGGGTAACAAATTGAGGTTTTCAAAGTGAATAAAAACACCTTTCAAAGTCTCAAATGTGTGAGAGAAGAATTACAATTTAGATTTAAAAAAAAGTCGGATAAAATCTTTATGATTCCCATTAGGGAGTTTTGCTTTAAAGCGATCGTTAGCATAATAATGGGTCATGCGAGTAACTATTCTGGTGTTTATAGCCTGAACCAAAAGTATACAGACTATTTTAATATTTTAAAAAAGTATAGAACAATCACACAGAGAAAAGTAAGATATTCAAAAATATCCATTTAATGGTAAATGGATCTTAAATTTCATCTAAAGGAGCTGAAAACCAGCCAAAGAATATGAAAAATTTATATTTTAATACGAAAAAATAGGGGAAAGTCAACTTCGTCTGTGCCGAAGTTTGTATACCAAACAAGTTTTTATCACTAAGACTACTATTCTGACTACATTTCTATGACAGCTATACTATATAGATGAGCGATTTCGACCAAACTTGGTAAAATCATGTTAAGGCATAGCAAACTAACAAATACACAGTTTGGAGGCATTTTCTTTGAAAAAGAAAAAAATTTCTCAATAGAACCTATTTTTCGATCATTCGTATTGCAGCTATATGCTATGGTCATCCGATTTTGACAAAACTTTGTAGAACTGTGTAGAAGCATACTAAATAAATATATGGCAATTTTAAGGACATTTCCACTGAAAACATAAAAGTTTTTCTCACTAAGACTACTTTTCTGACTTTACTTTTGTATGAAAGCTATACTATATCGATGTCCGATTTCGACCAAACTTAGTAAAATCATGGAAAAGCACAGCAAACTAACAAATACAAAATATGGAGGCGCTTTCTTTGAAAACAAAAAAGTTTGTCTCACTAAGACTACTTTTCTGACTCTACTTTTGTATGACAGCTATACTATATTCAGGTCCGATTTCGACCAAACTTAGTGGAATTGTGAAAAAGTATAGCAAACTAAGAAATAAAAAGTTTTGAGACGTTACCATTGAAAACAAAAAAGTTTTTCTCACTAAAACTAGTTTTTTGAGCGATCGTTCCTATGACAGCTATATGCTACAGTCAGCCGATCCGGCTTGTTTCGACAAATGTGCAGTGTATTTGTACTACAAGACTTCGTGCAAAGTTTGGTGGCGATAGCTTTCAAACTGACGAAGAAATTCGCATAGAAACAGACGGAAGCACATGGCTAAATCAACTTAGCTCGTCGTGCTGATCGTGAATATATATACTTTATGTGGTCGGAGATGCTTCCTTCTATGCGTTACCCTCTGCAATGGTATAACAAGACTAAACCAAGATTTGAACCAAAACCTTGGGTTCGATAAGGAAAGGAACCGGTACACAAACCGAATCTTTGACTAACCAACGGGAAGAAACTTCCGTAACGAACCTTCTGAACAATTTTGGAGGTTTGCAGCCCTGTTGAGGACTAATAAACTTTGTTTTTAGGCACACAAAATTAAAATAAACCGATTTATCTTGAAATAAGTAATTTTTCAATGTAATCCATTGCAACTCAAATTGGGTTGAGTGGACCAACATATTCTTGATTATGTTACTTACACCATTAAACTAAACTGATCAATTTCAAATGGTTTACACCCAAAGTAACAGCCTGTGATAAGCATCAAGCTTCTATTTAATCTGCTTAGTTAGCATTTCTCCTCAGCTTTAAAGCAGCTGATGTATTACCCAGATGCATTCATTCTCATTTAACTTTTCTATTCTCATGTGAGCCTACCATATAAATCACTTAGCTTGCATGTAGCTGACAGATACATTTGCTACCAGCCAACCAACCAGCCAGCCAGCCAGCCAGTTTGTTGGTAGTTTTGGACAGACCTTTAACGCCCACACGCTGAGGAGCACAAATGAAATGCTGCGAGGCGTGACAGCAACCGCCACAGAAACAGAAACAGAAACAACCAAAACCGTGCAGAGCCTGCTGCCCTTTTATCAGGCCAACGCATCAGAATGACGACAACATTAGCAGCAGCAGCCAGTGGGCCAAAAGAGGAGAATAAAAACCGCAAAAGCTTTATAAAACATTGCAAAATGACCTTCAGCATTTGGAAAATGGTTGAAGCTGGGCGCCCCCCTGCGGCAGTATCTGTGCGTGTCGAGGATGGGGTGGGCGGCCAACGCATGCTGCACATTTAGCTCAGGGTTAAACGCATAGATTTTTTATGCAACACGAGGGCAGTTTGAGGGGGCAACTAAACTAGACAATTTGCTATATTTGAAAAGTCTCCTAAGCAGCCTTGCTCCATCGCCATTTTGTCGATTTAGATTCCAAATGTGTCAGCTTACCCTCGTTCCATAAAAATGGGGTAACCTCTCGTCTATCTAAATTTAATCTTCCACCCATCTTTATCTTCTTTCACCCCTCTCTCTCTCCCCCCCCCCCGGCAGTATGGCACATTTTTGATTCTATTGCTGGTGGCTGAGATTGTGGCCGGTGGTTTGGCTGCCTTCTACAAGGATAAGGTACGTGTCGAGAGCAAAAACTTTTTGCAGACCACCATTACCAGCTATACGATGGGTGAGAATGTGGATGCCACTTCGCTGATGTGGAACCAGCTGATGGGTAACTTTGGCTGCTGCGGCATCAATGATTATCATGACTTTGATGCCTCACCGGCGTGGCAGCAGAGCAAGGGAAATCGCACCATACCCGATGCCTGTTGCATGCTGAAGGATGTGGAAAAGTTGGTGCCACGTGATGAGGACTGTGCGACCAATCCCAGCGATAGCAATAGTTTCTACAAAAAGGTAAGACCATTACTGAAGTCCTGGCAAACTTGATACTAATTTATCTCTATCCCAATTCCCCAGGGTTGCTATGAAGTCTTTACCGAATGGATGATTCGACAACGGGAACTGATCATTGGCGTTATTGTGGTGGGCATAGTGCATCTGATTTTAATCATTCTAGCCTTTGCGCTGTGCAAAGCTTTTGCCAAATATAATGATATGCGTCTGTAAATTGATCGTTTGTATCAATCATCAAGGAGTTGGACATGTTGTGCAAGTTTTTAGTAGAAAGTAGCAGCTAAACGTCATATATAGGTAACACACACACACACACACACAGCCAAAACATTAAACAGTGAAGAGCGTAATCAACCCCCCCTAACTCCCCCTAACAAGAACTTACCCTACCGAACACCGAGACGTGCTCAATAAAAAAAAAAACAATAAAAAATAAAATATGAAATACACTGCATTTGCCGCAAAAACTCTTCTACATGCATACATACATTTATATACCGCTCTATCCTAAACTTAAGATCACTTTTTCATATATATATACATATATATAGACAGATAATATTCCCCATATACACATATAGAAGAAACGTTGCTCAGATCGAAGCATATTTTACAAGAATTACAATGCATATTTATTTGTGAATGAAATAATCTGTTTTGATAGCAGTTTTAGTTTTTAAGTAGTATTCTACTAATATTATATACAAATATATTGTATAATAATATATATTGTTAATAATTTTCATAGTTTTTTATGAGTTTTGCAAAACGAAAACAACCACTCAAAAACATCACCGAAAAAAGATTCATACAAAACCAATTTATAGAATTCGACTTAAAAATCAAACGACATTGAAATTGTACTAGTATGTGTATTAGTTCGTAAGCCAATTAGTTTAAGTTGTAACTTTAGTTGTTTGCTATGGCTATCTTCAAGTTTTTAACTAAATATGCGCGACCCCCAAGTCGGGCTAAAAACATTTTTTTGTTAAAAATGAATGTTGTACATTTTTGAATTCTATTTACTATTATATAACTATATAACTATTACTTATTATTAATGCATATTATATATACACACACACACACACACTCACATTTATGTATGTCTCTAGTTTACTTGATGTACTTTTGAAAAGAAAAAAAAAACCAACAAAAAAGAATCAAACGAAATGAAAAATACCGAAAAAAAATAATAACTACAAATATTTCTAATGTACATTTCTGAACGTGAATGGAAAGTAATTAAAAGTAAATAAAGAAAAATTTGAAACAAATGTCTTTTGATTTAGAAATGGAGGATCTTTTTTGTAACAGAACATGAGATGAGTCTGTCTAAGGTTTGTTCATCTATGACAATGGTTCACCTAGATGGCTTCAATACTGAGGCACTATTTCGCGAAGATATAGGTAGATGGGCGGGTAGATGGGCGGATTTTCACTGATCTTTCTGCTGAACTCCAGTGATACGAAATCATGATAGACAATTTAACGTATCATGCTCAGCGATCAATCTTTCTGCTGAGCGCGGCCATTTTCTCTAAAAGTATAACTTATGTTAAGAAAAGAAGCCCACTTATGGCTATTTTATCAGACCAAGAACTTGAAAATACTCGAATGTGATCAAAAATGTCACAAAATGTTTGCTGGGTAATTATGTATTTTTTTATATATAATATATAATTCTCTACGTTACCTGATGTGTTAAGTGACAAGCTTTACTGTAAGGACTTTCTGACTTCAATCATGAAAACCAACAATTTTGGTAAGGAATTGTGTTGATACATATTCATAAGTTAAGTTAGCCAACTTTCCCATTCATGGCTACCGAGTATTCTTGTTCCAGCAAATGGGATTACAATTTGCCTTTTAGTGCCGTATTTCAGCCCTTCCTTAAGTTCTAATACTACTTTTGGTATTAGCTCATTTTCGTAGTAAAATATTTACGATCTTAAAAAGTTGATCAAAGGTGAAATTTGGTTAACTTACCTTTTATCTTCTTCGGGCTCAAGTATGGGACTTGAAGAGACATCTTTGAAAATTCTGGAAAAAGAAAACAAATATCTATATTAGGAAATACTTATCAAAAATACTCCTTTCAATTGCAGCATAATCTTAGAATTATCAATATTTAAATGGGATTGGAGTAAGTTTGCTTGTACGGTTTTGTAGCACATAATTCTTACAATTTGGTACAGACCAAAGGTATACAGAGATTTTGTGCGAAAGTTTGTAACAGTCGGAAGAAAGCATATCCGTTTATATATTCATGATGAGCGTTAACAGCTAATGCTTTTTAAGCAGGCAGGCAGATCAAGACTAATTTCAATATTTTCCATTGCCCTACAATTTCGGAAAAAGTCATATTTCAGACAGTTTTATAGATAGAAGGTTTGTATATTTTAAACATATTAAGTAATCAGGATTATTTATTAATACGCCAAAGGATTAATATAGATTGGATGCAAGATAGTCGAGCTATGAGCAAGAGACGGCAACATCAACATATATACTGTGCATACACTTTCGCTGGCACTATGTTAGAGAGGGGACCTGTAAGACTTTCTTACTGGATATGAATAGTAACCTGATATTCAAACAGTTTATATGGTATTTTAGTTAGTTTACAATAAATTTAGTAATCAAAGTTTATAGATTTCGTTTTTAACGTTTAAAATTTGATATAACAGCACGCTTGGGCGAGTGTTGGAGCAACCAGCCTTTAGACATAGAGCTTTAAAGCTTATCGAACGTCTAAAAGCACAAGTTGGGGTTTCCCACCTTTGGTGGTTGAGATATGTGGAATGAAATACAAAGTTATAGGAACCGAAAGAAAACCTTTAACCCAAATGCTTACTTTTCGGGACGTAGAACATACATACTAAATAACCAACCAATCCAACTTTGGATAATACCCCCCAATGTATAAGAAAAGTCATTCAACTATTTGCCATTAAAGGTTGCTTCTTTATTGATGTTAAACATAAATTGTAAATAAAATGATGCATTTTCTTGGAATAGTCTCTGTCGTCTGGTCACTTCTGTGCCTTGTAAATGATATTTAGAGTGTCTTACAATAAAAACTGGAACTCGTGGAAATATAAAATGGATTCGTTCTCGTTTGGCAAATGTTTTTGTTCCATTCGATTTTTTGTTTTATGTTTTCTTTAAATAGTTCAATCGTATTGTTAAGTACGTCATATAGTTTTTTGTTCATAATATAAATTACTACACCATAGCGAAAATACATACAGATCTGTATATATATATATGTATGTTTGTCTGCAATAGTTAGAAAATTCACACTCATTTCTTAGTCAACTAAATGGAATATTTGTAGATAAGTTAGATAGAGCTGTTTGTCAGCATTACGACTAATTGGAATACTTGTCGCGACAACCTCCCACCCACCCCCACCGCATAAAAACTTATGTTTAAATTATCATTTAGAATAAATATCGGCGAATGCAGCAAAAAAAAAAATGTGTAAAATCAGAAATGAAGCGTTTCGAAATTTTCGTTTGGAATTTGGTTTGCTCTTATTGCATAAGTACTCGTAGTTGGAGCGAGAGATCTCGGATCTAAGCTAAGCTTTGGGTTAATCTCAAAACTAAAAAGAGAGAGAGTCAGAAATTCACCGTACACACTTTGTTACACACTTTGTGTTAAATTCAGTTGATTACAGAAATTTTGTTCGTTCATTTAAAAAGAAAATGTTCAATCTTATTTGGTTTTTAGTTGGACGTTGCCGGCGGCTCGTCCTCGTAGCTGGGCTTGCTCAGGAATGGTATGGTAAAATCAACCATATTTGGATAGACCAAAAACTTGTTGACAGCCTCACAGATTTTGCTTTCAATCACATTGGTGACAATGGACCAATCGACGGACTTATCGCCCACTTGGGGCTTGGTGGATATCCAAAGGCGCGGTGGTCCACGGAAGCACATCCAGACACGATCGGAGGGCGGTGGTGGTACATTTAAAGTGCCACGTGCCACCAGACCCTTGAGATCCACACGCAACGTAAGGTTGGCATTCATATTCTCCATGGCACGCTGCACATACGGCAGCTCGGTGGCGTATTGAAACAAATTGGAAGCGGCTATGCGGTCCACTATCTTGAATATGCGACGGGCATTACCAGGCGAATTCTGGAAGAATCTGCAAATAGATCGATATTAGTTTTCAAATCCTTAATGGGATCATTCAAAAACTCACTCAGTTCCGGCTGCATTATCATTGGGCGCTCCAGGCGGTGGGCTTTCCGTTTCCGTTGAAGAACCTCCCGAGCTTTCAGCATCGCTGTCATAGATATTACTTTTGCTATCCAGGGACAGATCATCGGGTACGGTGCGTGTGTCTAGCGGTGGATCTGGTGGCACAGTTAAGGTGGATGCATCTGCAAACACAGGCGATGCCTTGGGCTTAGAGCGTATGCGTAGCAAATTCAATTTGGTAGTAACTGTTATATGGGCCAGTCCCTCGTAGGTGATGTCAGCATCCAGCCATACTCCACGCTCGTCCAGCATGGGCTGAGACACACGATGACACAATATCGGTGACTGACCCAAGTAAATGTTTGTGATGATGACCTCCTCCATAAAACTGGGCAACTGTGGTGGTGGTGGTGATGGAAGAGTTTGCAGAAAAATTGATAAGGGTTAGGTTGCAGTGACTTAAGACTGGGTTTGAATATTGTTTCATAGATTGGGGTAAGGGTTTTGCTGTTTTTGATTAATTTCAGCTAATCTGCTTTAACCAAAGAAATCGTTTTGCATTGATAATTTCGGGTTGAACCCTTTTTGATGACTACCAACAACTCAATCTTAAATGATTGTTAATCTTCCTATATGGTACTATCTACTGATAGGTAGGTAACAGCCCGAAAGAAGCATCTCCGATAACATAAAGTGTGTATATTCTTGATCAGCGTCAACAGCCAATACAGTCGATATAGCCACGTCTATTTGACCGAATCTTCTGTCTGTAGATCTCAGATCTCAGAGACTAGAAGAGCTGGAGGAAGCAAACTTGAAAAGTAGGTTCCTTCTCTTATTTCTACAAAGATGAAATCGATCAAATTTAAACGGCAACTGACGCAGCACTCGCACTCGCATCGAAAATTGCCTCACTTCTTGGCGCCGAGGCACACAAGGAGACAGAACGACAAGCACTTTTGATGATTATAAAGAGAACGTTTTAAGAAAATTCGTAAAATAACAGAATAGTTTTAACACTGAACGAATATAGAAAACTGTATGAATAACTAGGACCCGGGGGATGCCAGGTAAAGATACTTAATAGGTTTATTTAAAATGTTTCGAAATCACACAATTTTGTTTGATTGCAGTGGCTCGGAGCACAATGGGTTCTTACCATAGGCAAAAAACGGTCAATAAGAAATGTTATCTGCAAGTTATGCGTAATTAAGCATAGAAACGCTCGGAATTGTCCAAGAAAAAAACTTGTTTTTGCACCATGATAACGCCACTGCTCACAAATCCCTAATTGAGCGCAGTTTTTGGTTTTTGAAACACAAAATGTGGCATACTTTTGGAGTAAACCTCTTATGTAGCTACTGTTGATGTAAAGATTAATACTTAAACTAATGAATATACTTGATTACCCACCTTTATAGAGTTCAATTTCTTTTGCATAAAATCCTTAATTTGTTCCTGTAGAGCAGCATTATGCAAACAGCTAAATAGACATCGACCCAGTACAACATTTGCCCAGACAATGCTGCCCGAGGGGCCCAGAAACAATGACTGATCAATGCCCTTCCACAGTTCATCTTCCTGACGTTTGGCACGACGTGACTAGGAATAGGCACAATCACACACATAAAATAGCAAATTATTGGGTTAAACAACATCAACATATTGCAATGGAAGATTAACAGAAATGCAACAATATAATGATAATAAATCATAAGACCTACTTTTCGATGACGATGACCATGGGTGCGCACATCGGTGCGTGGACTTCGTGTCACGGGTATATGGCTTTGATTGCAAGCTTTCTACATATGAACAAAATAAATCCAAATCATAAAGACAAAACCAAAACAAAAAACAAAAGAATACCATCTGAATCAGTTTTAGCTCACCTGATAGACAGTCATAAACTTGACATAATCAGCTGGATTTCTAGCCACATCAGCGCTCATAATAATACCCTCAAATGTCTCCTCCTTGGGCACATCCGGTGTACAGTCCTCGACAAGCACTTCCTCAAATTGTGTATCTGGTGTATTGGATTCGGTATCCTCATTATTGTTGCTGGCCACGGAAGTTTCTGTTGCAGCATTCGTACTGCGTTCATCATTGGAGTCCTTGGTACGCAGCTGGAAGTAGAGTTAAGTTACAACAAAAATCTGTGAACCATTCGAATGATTTACCCACTTTGTTGGTACTATTCGTATGGATTAGTTGCACAGCCTGACGGGCAGCAGCTGCTTGCAGATCGGTTTCCTCCACAAAACGAAGCATGGGTACTTGCAAATCCGGCTCATGTACATGACCCTTACTGGCGGCCATAAAGCGACGATACCAATCCTCCTTCTCCCGATCACAACGTGCAAAGAGCAAGAGACGCACCTCATCGCCACAGGGTACGGTAATGTCAGTTAGCTCTGTATCGGGATTGACACTGTTGCGCAGCTGTTGGAGCTAAAAAGAAAAGGAGAAAGGTAAGTCAATACCGTATCTGAGTCTGTGTAGAGTATCTACTCACATCCGCCTGCATAACAGTGGCTCCAAAATCAACGCTCTTCTCTTGATCATCTGGCGGTGTGACGGCCTCCTTGGCCTCTGGCTTGGATCCTGCTTCATTTTGGGTAACAGTGGCTTGCTCCTTGGTACTATCGCTGGCACACTTAATGATCAGTTGTACGGGATACTTGCGATTGAAGTAGCTGTTGAGTTACAGAAATTCAGTTTTAGTTACCAATTCCCTGCTTCCAAAAACTCACCGTTTCTTGGCCAATCCCAGGGGCAACAGTTCAATGCGACAATCTGTCAGATCATATGAACGATGATCGGTGAACAGAACCTTGGCCCGATCTATGGGCGACTCATTCCACATGCGTCGTTTCGGTATTCTTGCATTTGTACCCGACATTTTCAATATTGAGCCATCCAGTCGCACATACACGGTCCGGGTCATTGAGAAGGAGAATGTATTGGGATCATAGCTATTCACCTCGTTCAGCCACCCCGAATAGATCTTGATGGTCTTGTGCTCTTCAATGGCCGGTATCTCACAGATGGGCATCACAGTATAGTTGGGTATAGCGAAAGTCGTACGCTCTGGATGAGTTCTGAGGATGAAATGTTCGAAAGACCAACGTATCTGTGAGCTGGACGCATCCAAGAGTGCGATGAGCAGCAGCGTAGCAAAGATGCCACGTAAGAAATCGGGTAAGGGTAAGACCAACACCATTATCAGACACATCATCAGCAGCAGGGGCGTGGCCAAAGCGGTGGCCGCCTGTTTATTCTCCGACCAACTTCTCAGACTGCTAAAACTCCAAGATCGCCGGGAGTCTCTGGCCTGCGAATTCAAAATACTTTCTTTGGAATCATTGAGAGTGGACGATAGGCTGTCCAGGGGTAGGGAAAGGGACACACGTGGTTCGGTGTCCTCACAACCACCTTGCCTTTCCTCCGTTGCCTTGGGGGCTGAGGTTGCACCTGTATCCGTGGGTATCATATCCTCCAGTACCTCCACACCCGATTCAATCTCCACATCTTTGCGAGCCAACATAATGCCCCTTTTGGCCTTGCCACTGACTATGGGTATCTCCGGTGCCGAGGCTGTCTGCAGTACCTGCCTAGCCTCGGCCTGAAGACTGGTGGACGGTTCATCGCCTATATTGCGCCTGCGCAGAAAATGGCCACGCAGCGAGGAAGGTGCACTGGGACTGGGACTAACATCCTTTTTGCTCATGGCAGCAGCAGCTTGATGCTTGGCCTTCACTTTGGACTTGATGTGGGCCAGGCCACGTCGCAAGCGCGAGCGCTCAACGGTCACGTCTCCGCTGCCCAGGCTGCTGCTATCGTGCTGCAACAGCTCACCGTCGGCATCCGAGTCGGAATGTTGTAGTTTGTGTTCTTGGTCCAAAGGCAGCTCCTCGCTGATGGAAGTGTTCACTGTCAGACACTCGTTGTCCGAGTCCGGATCGTTGCTCCAAACTGCAGCCGGAATGGGTGTGGCGTCTGCCACTATAATGGGTATAGCGGCTGTGGCCTGATGATGTGGATGCTTGGATGATTTGATTTCCTCAATGGTTTGTGATACTTTGCCCTTGATCAGCTTCCAGGTGCCCACTGATGCTGCCGCGCTATTGTCTCCACTTGTGATGCCGGCAGCTGTCAAGGCAGCAATCAGATTGGGACCTCCGGAGGTAGGTGAGACACCCTCGATGCTGCCAGATCTGAAATTTTGTACAAATTTTTGATGTTTTTAGCAAAAATGGTTCCAAAATTACAAAAATTTTATGAAGTTTATGTGAACGCTGAAAAGTATGCTTTGAAAATTTTAAAGGATTTTCTTGGACTAACCAAAAGTGGATTAGCTGGTACTTTTTGGAGCTATTAGAGGATATCCAAAGATGTGTAGACTACTTTTGGGTAGTTTTGCATATTATATTTAGAATCTTAGAAATGTTGTACTATGAGAAAACATATTTGTGGATTATCTTAATTGTTGGTGACTTTTGGTAAGGCCTCATTTTCTTTCGCTGAACCGAAAGTCAGACAATTGAAAGAAAATTGGAAGAAAATAATACATTTTATTCATAGAAGTCTAGAGTCTTGATATTGAAAACATATAAAGTTTGAGATTAGTGTGGTATTTGTCTGACAAAATGGCACGGTCACACTCAAATGCAATTATGACAGCTGTTACTGACACATCATGTTCATATCTAATTAAAAGAACCTCGAAAAATGTGTTTGCTTCGGCCAATTTCAACAATTTCTGCTTTAAAAATAAAATCAAAATAAAACGAGAAAGCTAAGCTAACTTCGTCTGTGCCGAAGTTTTTATACCCTTGCAAGTGCTCGCTTAAATATTTTCAACTAATACTCTTTTTCCCATTTTCCGACCGATCGTTCGTATGGGAGCTATATGATATAGTCATCCGATTTGCCCAAAAATTTGTAAATTTATGTGAAAGCATGTAAAACAAACAAATACAAAGTTGCAGGATGCTACCATTAAAAACAAAAAAGTATTTTAAACTAAGACTGCTTTTTAGACCCATCTTTTGTATGACAGCCATACCATATAGTTGTCCGATTTTATTAAAACTTGGTAGAATTACAAAACAACATAGAAAATCTACGATTACAAAGTTTGAAGACGTTTCCATTGAAAAGAAAAAAGTTTTTCTCACTAAAATTAGTTTTCCGACCGATTATTCCAATGGGAGCTATGAGATATAGTCAACCAATCCGGTCGGTTCCGACATATTAGTAATGAGCAGCAAAAAGAATACTCTGTGCAAAATTTCAGCTCGATAGCTTTAAAACTGAGAGACTAGTTCGAGTAGAAACAGACAGACAGACGGACGGACAAAGCTCAATCGACTCAGCTCGTCACCCTGATCAAAAATATATATAGTTTATGGGGTTGGAAATGGATATGCAAGGGTATACAAAATTGAAAAGGAACTGCCAGCTATGAAACCAGAGAAGTTTAGAAAAATGAAGATAAGTCTTTAAATTTTGCCTGTTACAGTTCATGCAAAGAAGCGTTGTCATGTTCCTCTCAGCGTGGCACAGGTGATTTATTGCGACACCGGTGCATTCAACAAAGACCTAGTAAAATCGAACCTACACAAGCAAATTTTTTTGGAAGTTTACAACCATATCTTTGACCTTCAAGTTCAGGAGAATGCTGCAATAGGAATAAAGAAAGGAATAGGATCAAAGAATACAAGAAGAATATTGAATTCTCGAGCTAAAGTATGCAATTTTTGAATTAATTAGAAATGTTTAATTTAATTTTTCTTATTCTTGAAACGACTTCTTGTGAAAAGTCGTGTGTATCCCCATTGTTTCTCTCCACCCATTTAAATAAAAAACCAAATTGTTTGTATTATTCCAGAAAAAGTATTTTTATTTATTTGAATGAAGATATATGTTTGTTTTGTTTTGTTTTTTCTTTTGTCATAACCTGCATTTTGCATTTGCCTCAGTGTCTGCTTCGCGTGTATCTTATGTCTGATTTTCATATTATACTTGCATGTTCTTGCACAACTTCTTCTTTCAGATCTTTTAGATGCATTATAGAAAACGATTTGTTCTTGGAATATATATTGTGTATATATAATCGTATATGTATGTTTCTTTCATTACGGTTTTACATATTTGTTTAGTTTATTAAATTATGTTTATATTTGATTTGTTCTGGTTTTCCCTTTTTTTTTTATATGGTATATAATTTAAATATTGCATTGAAGTACTGCTGATATTTTAGTTTGCTATTACAGTTTCGATTTTCGAGTTTCGATTTTGGGGGTCTAATTTATATGTATATGTTAAGATTTTGGTATTTTTTTTTTTTTGGTAATCCATTCATTGTTCTCTATTTAAGTTACGTTAGTACATATGCTTATTTGGTTTTTGTTATTTTGGTTTAGATTCAACATTCAACTGGTTTTCTGCTATTGGAAATGGAAAAACACGCAGGGGAGCTGGAATTTCAGTTAGGATTTTAGAAAACTACAAATATCCAGTTTTAATTTTGTAAAAATTAAAAAATTACTTTTTATGGAAAATTACTATAAAATATGGAATATTTCGCTAGTTGCTCATACGTGTTTTGGTTTCGTTTTTAACTATATAGGGTTTTTTTTTTTTTTTTTAATATATGCCAACTGGTTTTTGGGTTTACTATTCACGTTGTTTTTTGGTTTTGTATAATGCTAAAAAATTATATGCTTTTTTTGCTTTGGTTTCATTTTATTTCTGAATATTTTGCTAAAAGGAATTCATTAGTAAGGGCGCTGAATTTCAGTTTATTTGAAGTACTAAATCTTATATAACTATATATATATATACGCACAAAAAAATTAAAAATGGAAGTGCGTGGTGTGCGTGTAACACACTCTCGCTTTACAGGCTACTTTTTCTCAATTTAATTTTTTCATTTTGTTTATAAAATTCTTTATTTATGTTTAAAAGGTACCAAATGTTGTCTTTCTTTTTATTTTTTTTTTTATCCATGCGTTTCTCATCGATCTAGCATAAAATTGAAAGTTAATTCATCAAAATTTTCTATTTAAAACATGGCGATTTTGGTATAAGCTTGCAGAGGAGGGAGAACTATATGTTTAAATGGCAGATTTGACTAGTTAATTTAAGGTTTGTAAAGAGAAGAACTATGAACTAAGCACAAAAAACGCACAGAACTTTGTGGTTAAAAGTGAACTAGAGTTAGCTACAATAGGCGTTTCATTTTGGAAATAAGATAACGCACCCCCCAAACCGGAGAATCCCAATTCTAAGCAATCAAAAATTGTATAAAAACAGAACAAGATCCGATGAACGGTTTGATAATTCATTTCACATAGGGGATTTCGAAACGAGCTTATTCTTTGTTCGATCCTCTGCAAGGGTATACAAACTTCGATTTGCCGAAGTTAGGCATTTTGCTATACTTTTTGAGGGGGGGGAGGAGATTTTCTTGATTTTCTTGTTTCTTTTCCGTTTTACTAGCTACAAAAAATCATAAGCTGTACAAAAATTGTGCTATGAAAATACTCAAAAAATAATTCAATTTGTAAAATGATCAATTTATTAATTGCATGTAAAAAATTATGGTCAATGAGTAAAATTACGCAGGGTTTGGTTTGGTTTTTCGTTTTAGGTATTGAAAGAATCTTTTCTAGGTAAGTTGTTTTAGCAATTGTTGTTTGTTTTTGTTTTTGTTTTGAAGCAATTTTCTTAATTCTCATTTTGTCATGTCAAAAATACTTAAATCTCATCAATTGTACTACGTGTAAAATTCATATTTTAGCAATTTTCATTTTGTTTTTAATTGGTTTTGGGTTTGGTATCAAAAACACATATTGACCAATGCATATAGTTTAGATTGATAATAATAATCATAATAAGTTCGAATTCCAATACTTGTGTTCATTTTTTGCAGAGTCTTTTGTATCGTTTTTAAGTATTTATATATATATATATATATATAGTATAGTGTTATACATACATACATATGTACTAACAGTTGTGTTTTTTGTGGTTCAGCTAGGTTAAAAGTATGTACTTATGTATTTACACAGGTTGTTGTTGTTGTTTTTGTTCATTTAAAAAAGTCCATCATACAAGTTATATAAAAAAATAAAACACAATTTACGTTATGTCCGTTTATTAATTGCCAAAAAACGTTTTGTATAAATTGTATATATATCAAATATGTGACGCATAAGAGTCAATAATGTACTATCATAATTTTTGTAATTTTTTTTTGTTTTATTCATTTTCTTTTCCATTTTTTTTTGTTTTATTCATATAAAAAACAAGGTATAAAAAGTGTCTCAACGCAATTTGTTAAAGCTACAGGAGGAGACTAACAACTACTATAAAAAAATAAAAATAAAACGGGTAATAAAAATATACAAATACAAAATATATATAGATATATATATATATATACATATGTATCAGAACAACAAAAATAATATAACATACTGAGATATAGTATAGTAACAAGGTTTCTATTAAATTAAGGGGGTTTACTCGGCGATATTTTGTGGAAAAGCCAGCTTTTAGTGTGACCAGAGCTAAATATACCAGTTTAAGTGTGGAAATTCTCACCTTTAAATGTGGCCAGAGTCAGATAGCTAACTTTTAGAGTGGTCAGAGTCAACGAGGTAACATTTATGTTGACCAAAAGTCGATTTGAAATTTGCTGTTTAGAGTTTACCATTTTAGAAAATGAAGCGTATCATTTTGTAGTCAGTTTGCCTATAAAGTTTGTGTAGTTATTGCTTTCAAGGATTTTGATATGGAAAATACTTTACATTTCAGAATATCTGGAAGATTCATCGGGAAGATCTTCCAATTAGATACCTCCACACAGAGAAGAGATAGCTACATTTCCTTACACATTTCTTCTGACCCAATAACTTCATTTCGTTGCTGCACTAAGACCAAACCCAGCCTGAAGTTTTGGTTTAAATTTTCCATATTTTAACTATTCTCAATTGCTTCAAACATTCCCCAAAGAGAACATCAAATTTAACCTGGTCACACCAAAAGTAGGACATTCTCTGAATATTTAAGTCTACCCCTGATAAAACAGATCATAAACAATTATACAAAATGGGGCACATTATGTTTTAGTACAGCAGCTGCTGGCCTTTGGCTTCATCTTCCCTTCTAAAAACTTCGTTGACTGAAGCTGCTAGCTGTTGTACACTGTATACAGTGCGAATGGCTTTTAAAAAAAAGCTTGTATAAAAAGGTAAAAATAATTTGATTAAATGTCTTTGACTAATTCATTTCTTAATTGTTTGGTTTTTTTTGTTTTTGTTTGTTTTCGAATACTTAAAAAAGAAGAAACAACTAATGCTTAAGATTTAGTTATAGCACGCTACATAAGATTCCATTTTTTGCAAAAAACATTGAGCGGTTGCTTAAGAGTTTTTGTTTTGGTTTTTTAAATTGTTTGATAAGTTTTGTTTTTTGTAATACAACTTTTTTTTTGTTAGCATATTTGAAAGTTCTTTTGTTAAACAGTTTAAAGTATAAAGTATATGTTTATATAAAAGTATAAAAATCTATAAAATATTGAATTTGACTACATTTAAAAAACATTTTCATCGTTACACATGGTTGCCGTTCCAGGGGGTTGTTTTTTTTTTTGGTTTGGTTTTTGTCAACAGATTTATACAAATTGTAGGACTAGCATATATTTTCATTTTACATTCAAATGTTTAGAACAACGCAAACATTGACACTACATAGAGCACAGGCTGTATTTTTCTTTAGATAAACAAACGAACGCTTTAAGTCCTCTAAATATTGGTTTATGTAGTTTAAAAAATATATATATATTTATTATATATATGTAGTATATGTATATAGAGTTTTACATATATATGCCATTCTTTTTGTTGTAATATAAAAATTCTAGAAAAATTGCTATTAATTTTGGTTTTTTTCATACTTTTTTTGTTGTTGTTGTTGTTGTTGAAAGTGCCATGCGACCAACTTGAGTTACAACTGGCATGACTTGATTCGGTTTTTGGTTTGTAAACAAAGCGCGAGCAAAAATTTGCTAATAGATTTGACTATCATATAATAATATATATATATATGTATGTATGTATGCATTTATGTCAGTTTAAAAGTCCAAAGCGACTTGTACTTCCTTGTTGTGGTTGTTCTTGTTGTTGTTTTTCTCTGTTTTTGTTTTTGGTTTAGTTAATTAAATAATTTGTAGTATTTTCTGGTAGTATAGAAAAAATATCGTATTGCAAAGTTTGTTTGTCTTATATCAAATATAAAATAAATGATTTTGTTGATAATTTTCTGTAAGATTTGCATTATTATTATTATTTGGTTTTTTGGTTTGATTAGATTAGATAAATACTTCTGAAACAATTAGTTTAGTTGGTTTGTTTTTTATATTTTTTTTTTTTTGGTTTTTCTTTACAGATCGTTTTTATGTTTTAGCTACGTTTTTGGTTATGCGATTGCAATTACTATATATATATATATATCATATATATCATATATGTATATCGTATGTATTTTATCCATATGCTTTTTAAATTGTTTATGAAATAGTATTGCACATAAGTTATATATAAATTTCCTTTATATGTTGACTGTGTGTGTGTGTCTGTGTGTTTTTGTGAGTGTGTGTGAGAGTGGTTTTTTGTATTCAGTTATTCAGACTAAACTAATTTGTTTGAATAATTAAAAAAATAACAGTTTATACAAAAAATGTCTATATAAAAAGTGTTCTAATATATGTATATAGTATTATATAAGTATTCATAATGTTTTGTATAAAGTGCACGCGCTTACGCTTTTTTTAAGTTAAACCAACATGTTTAACTCCGTTTCAAAGCTATTCACAATTTCTGGTTGAAGTTTTATGGTTCAAAAGTAACTTGAATTTTTCTAATGATCTTTAAAAAAAGACATGAGTAGGTTGCACTAACCCAATTGTCTCAGCCTTAGTGGGAATGGGCCCCTCGTGTTGCCAGAACATTGACATAAGCTATTGTTAGTACGTTAGTTTCTCAAGACTAGATCTTTAGATTTATCAAATATTAAGTCCACTAACGAAGGTTACTCCTCAGGCAGCATAAATATGATTCGTTAGCTATCTTAAAGTTTTATGAACGCTTGTAAAAAGCTCTTACCAACACATTTTTGGCGAAAATTTAGCAAATTGTTGCATATTGTGGGAGGGCAACTGTGTACAATGAATGAAATCAGTTGAGCTAGTTAATCAGAATCGGTTCTGTTTCGGCTGGCCTGATTAGTTAGCCCTGATTACACGGGCTGACATCAACAGTTTAAATAGAGCTTTAAGGGAATCGCCAAATCGAAAGATATATTTTTATTAACACTTGACATTTGAATAAGAGGCGCCACGTTGCTATGGCTTTCTAATTGAACACAATTTGCAATTGTGTATCAATTTTTTCAAATAATAAAAAAAAAAATTCCGAATTTTACAAGTTTTTCAAAGTTTTAATTCACGGAATAAGACAAATTTTTGGGAAGGGTTAGGCAGTGTTTGTTTCAGCTGCTTTTGCCCTGCTCAAAATTAAAAAAAAAAGAAAACACATTGTAGTCTAAATTGACTTCTGTTTTTTTTTCTGTCTTTGATGTATGCGGTCCTCATTGAAAATATGAAAGCAAATGCTGACGATTATTTAAGAGGCAGTGTACGAGATCGTAGCGAATAATTCTGTTTTGCTATTTTATTTCTGTTTTTGATGTATGCGGGTCCTCATTGAAAATATTTTTTAACGGATATTTCAAAGGCAGAAACAGTCAATTAGGGAAAGTAATATTTTATATTATTTTGATCCTAGTACGAGGTTATACTTTTCCAACATCCAGGACGCTTAGAAGGAAAATATGTAATTTTTCTAAATAGTCTCATATGATAAACCTTTTGTATTGAGGTTAATTGATCAAATATTATCCAAACCATTTTCAGCTTATGGTCAACGATATGGGGAAAACGTATTTTCAAATATCCAAACACAAAAAAGGATGTGTTAACAGCACTTCCCAAGGTATTAGTTTTTCCACTGTGCAGTGCAAAATAATGTTTATTCTGAGACTTGAGAACTGAGCCTTCTTTGTTATAGAACTTCTTTCTTAGAGCAACGCCGCAGAACTGACTATGGCAGATCCTGCATTCTTAGAACAACGCCGCAGAACTGACTATGGCAAAGAAAAGCTATGGCGTAAAGAATGAAAATTCATGCATAATAAAGCAATCGTTATTTCCAAAAAGCATGTAAGGGAAGCTAGGTTTCTAGCTGGTACTAATTTTATTCAGAGCCTTTCGAAACAGGGTTGATGCAATGATAAACTTGAAATTATCTTTCAAAAATTCTTTCGAATGTGGAAAAAATATGGAAGAATATGTGATTTCAGATTAGAGCTGAGAGCTCGAAAAGTATTTTGTTTAAGTCTTTGTTAGTTATTAGTGTCAACAATAAATTGATTTAATTTTGTAATTTATATTTAGATGTTTTTAGCAAATTTTTAGTAAATATATCAACTTTTAATCCTCATCTTATGGCAACACTGGAACCCACTCCTCACTACAATGCAGAATTTTGTTCTCCAAAAATTATGAACCACTTTTTCTACTATCAAACATGCTGGTCTCTTATAGTCCGTGCGCCCCTTTAATATATTCTAGAAAAAAATTGTTTCTTTGTCTGTCTCCAGTTAACTTCACGCCCAGCAACTTATCGAAAATAAAAAATATATTAAAAAATATACAATATTATTAAACATAAAAAAGGCAACTTTAAAAACAAATCATAATACTGAACACAAAAGCTTCAATTCTGTCCCTTATTTTTTATTTTTTTTTATTTCAATTTTCCCCATATAATGCCCCAATTTTTCGGCGGGCTTTTCCCCCCAGAGTGTGTAATAACAAAGTTTTTCGTATGAACATTCAATTGTGGGGTTTGTTTCTTTCTTTTTTGTGATGTGGTGTGTGTGTTAGTGTCTGTCATTTAGTGTGGGGACTAGATTAAAATTATAAATGAGTCGATCTTTTTAGTAGAGTGAGTGTGTGTGTTTCGCTTCACTAAATTTCAATTGTAAGCATTACTTGAATAAAACAACAATAAAAAAATTCAACCAAGCAGATGAAAATCGTAGTGTAACCGACTGACATGGCCCTTTTAAAACAGCCCCCGCCTCGTGTGTGCGGTCGTGTGTCCATGTTTTTAGTTTATCTATGAGATTAGCGCATTCAATTTATTTATTGTGGTCTGATTCTGGTTGAAGTGTGAGGAGAAGGAGGGGGGGTGTGTGTGTGTGTGTGTGTGTGTGTGTTTTAGGGACCAAATCGTCAGTCAGTGTTGTTGGTGTGTAAGAAATGTCTTTGGGTCTGCTCGTACGATTTTCATTTGCAATTTTGGACCATCTTATAAACTAATAACTAGAAAAAGCAACTTCTTTACCTTAAAATCGTATATATTGGCTCTTCGTTTGAAAGGCATAAAAATATATACGATTTTGTGTGTGTGGGTGAGTGTGTGTGTGTAAGTAAATGTTTACTTAATCATCATTCAATTCTGATTTGAAATGGCACAACAATAACCATAGTGTTCAAGGAGTGTGGAATAGTGGAGCAGCAACTTTGACCACTCAAAAAATAAAACCAAAAAAGTGTCGAGGATCTCTAATTTAAAAACTGGTGTACAAAACGATTAGCCCGTTGTTATATATATATATATATATATACATGTTTGTCACAATTTAGGAACTTTCTTTCTCACACTCAAACACATATGACTCACTTGTAATTTCAAGACTAGCCTTGGATTTGGGATTGGCCTACGAGAATATATATGCGAGGATTTTCATATGGCTAAGCGGTACAAAAAAAAAAACAAAAAAACTATGGTTTTACAAAAAAAAAAGGTAAAGTACAAAAAAATACTGTTTAGGCGTTAACGAAAACGTACAAAACCAAAAGAAAATAACTAAGTTAAAAACTAAAACTATGTTTTGTTTCATTTTTTGTAGGCGAGACTGTGTGATAGACTCTGTTTGGCTGACTCTTGGGCCTTATATATTGCACCTGGTTCCCTTTACCTATAAACCCAGCCTCGTCGTTCCGTATGACTGTCTTTTTGTTTTCGTTTTCGTGTGTGTGTGTGTGTGTATGTGTGTATCCGTGGTGTCTGTGTCTTATACTAGTTTCTTCCTTGTGGTCTCCGCCTCTGTTAGATTGGTGAAAATTCTGGGCACTGCCAGCGCTGCGTCCAACAACCGATGTCGTTGCTCTCTCTGTTGGCGTCTCTCGTCATGCAGCGCGGCCTACCAGCGCCGCCGTTAACACCAACGAAAGGGTACCGCACGCGGCCGATCGGCTCCCTCCTTGACCAGAGGCTTGTGATACTCTCTGCCGGGACGCGAGTGTATTACCGCCCAGCAGTGCTCACAATAATACTGCAGGCAGGTAACATTGGCGCAGAAGAAGGGCGCAAATTTACCACCACAACGTTGACCCTCGCACTCGTCACACATCTGATCGTCCAGCACATAGGGTTTGACCTCCACCCGCTTGTCGATGTCGCCATGTTGCAGCTGCACAAAACGCGCCGAAATGGCAGCGATGTAGCTCTGCTGATTGGAAAAGGCCACACGCCCCGCGCCCTTCGGATACTTCAGTTCGGGATCAGTATCTATGCCTGCATAGCAGACGCCGCCATATAAACGATCCATGATCATGGCCAGCTCAAAGGCCTTCAACGGACGCGGCACACCACCCACAAACACCGTCTTACGTGGATCCAACGACATGGTGGCATCCAACACATAATCCGCATCGGCCAGACGCCAGGGACGTATCTGTACGGCCTTGTCCTTGATTGTGGGCGACGATACACACAAATACAGTTTGTCCTCATCGGTGATGCACGAATCGATCAGCTGCTGTACACTGGTCTCGTCCTGGAACAGCAGAAAGGCATATCCCTTGGGTGGAAAATAGGACTTGGACTCGGCCTTGTGTGGCCAATCGACGACCAGGGGTCCGAAACGTCGAAACGAGGTGGTTATCTCATCCTCGTCGATATCGGGGGGTAGACCACCCACGAATACTTTGCGTGAGAATCGAGCGGTGCCGTCGCCCGCGTTGCCGCCTCCATTTCCACCACCCTGTATAGGTGAGTGGGGCGAGTGTGGGGAGAGACGCGAGGGTGAGCCCATTTTCAGGGCATTCAAATAGACCGAAGGATCATTGCCCGAGGCTATGGCCAAGGCATCTGCCTCGCTCAAATGCTTGGGACCACCCATTACACGCATCCGGTCCTGCATCATGGACATATTGTTGTCCCCACCACCGCCCAGCGACATGCCACGCATGTAGTCACTCAATGTATTCTCCATGCCCCCGCCATGATGATGCAGCTGTCCATTGGCGGTCATCATATTGCCATAGCTGTTGCCCAAATAGGGTGCATCACCGCCGCCAGTGGCACCGGCTGTGCCCATGCCGCCGCCACCACCTCCATTGCCAATCGATAGAGTGGGTATATTCATGTGGCCTCCGCCCACCATGCCATCCATGTGCGAGCCGGGTCCACCATACAGAGCCGTGGGTGAGCTACCCTTGATGGGAAACGATATGCTGCGCCTGTATTTGGGCGATACTCCCGACATTTGGGGTATGGGCGATATACCACCACTGCTGCAGCCAGCCTGTGAGCCATTGTAGGGTGATCCTCCTCCGCCGGGCGATGATGGACTATGTGCACCGCCATCCCGCTGCTGTTGATGGTGCTGCTGCTGCTGCTGCTGGTGATGATGATGATGATGCAGCGCACTGAGATTGGGCGACAACTGTTGCTGTTGCTGCTGCTGCTGCTGATGCTGATGCAGCTGTTGTGGCGGCTTGCTGAGATTGAGATTGGACGGCAGACCGCTGCAACTGCAGGGAGGAAGGTAACAGAGATGAAGAGAAGCTTTTACATACATTTGGCATTTGGTTTTGTATTTTGTTCTTTTTTTTATCATTTGTGTGGATGAATTTATTTTGTGGTTTATTTTATTGCATTATAAAAAGGAGCAATTTGTTCTGGTATAATGCAATTAGTTTTGTGTATGCTTAGTTAACCCATTGCCGCCCAGCGTTCAGAGATGAAACAAAAGTAAAAATGAAAAGTTTTCAATTTGGGGATTCTCACTTAATTGTTACAACCCGGGCATGGTAATTTTTTAATTCACTCATTTCACACACACAAAACAAAACACATTCGAGAAAGTCATTCGAGAGGATATATATAATATATTGTTGGTGTTGGTCTTCATAAAATATCTATATTTGTTTTGCAAACTATTTGAATAACCTAGCTCAGCGATGTTCATGCCTGGCCCGCAGGACCCGAGCACATTTCGAGAGGATGCCAAAAGCGCAAAACGCATTCCATTCCCTTGTCAGCGGTCAATGCGGGCAGGTCAGAGCTGGTTTAAGCCGCTCACCAATATACATCTTACTTTTGGCCTAGCTCTTCTGGACAAGCCCTGGTCTAAATCATACATCATTTGACTATTTAGAGTAAACTGAGCGTTTTGTTGACGTAGCTTTTTTATGCTTGTCTGTCTGGTCATTCTGACGTTTGCTAGCTTAGGTGAACATCACCAAGAGAAGTAAGGCTATGCGTATTCTGGATTGCATTAGTATCAGATGTTCAGATTACGTACTTCCTGAACGAATGTAAGCTATGACCGGAGCGATGTACTACAGGCCTTCCAGAAACAGGGAGAGACTACTTACATCATAAGCTAGTTCAGCTTTTAAACCGTCGCTTTTTGAAGCGAATTGAAGAATTGCAGTCTTATGACAGATTTAAAGACACCTACAATTCGGCATGGTTAAGGATCAGTCCGGTTAATCGTAGCGTGGGAAATCGATCAAATATACCAAAAATATAGGAGATGTCTAAAAGTAGGCGCTTTACACCTTGGACTTCGGCCTTGGGAAGCGTCCAACCGATTTTTGGTTCGGTTTCCGAATCCGCTGAAATTAGGGGTCGGTTTAGCTCAGAACCGGCTTGCATCTCGTATTTATTTCAAAACTGCTTTCACTTATCTGAGTTCTGATCGGAGTTGGATATACAAAATCTTTGGGAAATTAATACGCAAAAAATATTAATTCAGAGGTTCATATTGACTTTTCCATTCTATCTGAGCGACACATATGAGAAACAAATATGAGAATCTAGAGAAGTACTATTCAGAAAAGTACTATTCGACTATTCGCTGGATTTGACAAGCGGATTGCATCTTCAAACGATCCAAGAACAAAGTACGGTAACCGCCAGTCAATTCCTTACGAGGTTCCTTAAGAGCATACAAATATTTACCGTAAAATAATATCGTTATAACGAGAAGACTTATTTACTACGCTCAACCCTTTCTTTAAGCTATTCGGCTGTACATTCCCTATGTAAGGGTTTGAATGTGCTTGTGTTGGTGAGCACTAAACAATTCAGATAATTTGCTTGCTTTTGGCACCGGTGGCTGAGGGCTATTTTCAATGCCCTCAAAACTGTAAAATTTTATAAATTTCAAATCGAACCTGGTCACTCTAAAAGCTGAATATTAAGCCCTAAACGAGAAATTTACATTGCTGCTGCTGTCATAAAATATGACTTAATATAAACTAAGCCATATTTTATATAAAGCATTTTAAAAAATCTGAAATTGCTCCTTTTTGATCGTTTTTTATAAATACATAAAATATAGCTTTATCTTAGTTGTTAATTGGATTTTTGTTGTTGGAGATTTGGTTGCTGCATTGTTGTTGTTGTTGGTTGGTTTTGTTGGGTTGGTTTTTGGTGGTGGTGGTGGTGGTGGTTGATGGTGGTGTAGGATTGCTGTTGCTGTGGTGAATGGTGTGGGTGGTGGTGTTTTTTTTTTTTTTTTTGGTGATTCCAATCAAAAATGACAGTTTGTGATGCGCTGGCTTTGGCGATTAAAGGAGCAGCTTTAGTACAGATTTTTGTTTTTGTTAGTTTTTATTTGCACTGTGAATTTTTGTTTTTAACACTTTCGGCACCACAAACACAGATATAATAACAAATCTGATTTGATTGTTTGCCCAGAATAACAAACTTTTAAAAGGGTTTTATATCATTTTGTTTGTTTTTTAAATGAAATCCATTAAAAAAAAAAAGACAAAGAAGAAGAATATATACACGCACGCAGATACACAGATGCACAGTGGGCGGCAAGGGGTTAATTATGCTAATAAATAACTAAACTAGTTCAAATATGTTTTAATATTTGTTGTTGTTTGTTGTTGCTGTTGTTGTTGTTGCTACAAATCACACAGTCTTGCTAATTGACTGGACCAAGTGCAGGGCTTGTCAAACTGTACGACCAACGAGACATGAAATTGCATGGAAATTTTTAAATTAAAACGTCGACTACGTATATTTACCTACACATTATTTTTGTATGTAGTTGCCATGGGGAAAGAGTCGTCGAATGGTGGAACCAACGAAATGGGGAGGGTGGACGGGGGGGGGTATGGATGTTGCTGTTGCTGCTGCAGATGATGGTGATGAAATGTATAACAAACAAGTAGAAACGTGTACAAGTGTAAATAGATAAAAAAAAAAAAGAAACAGCTACCCACCACATTCAGTAGGCGAGGTTATTTACGATGATGATGATGATGAGATGATGGGATGGTGGATGGTGGTTGGTTGGCTGCTGGTTGGTTGGTGTCTGGCTTGATAAGAGCCACCAGGTGTCGCAGGAACATCAACAACATTAACACGAGGCCGACGATAACGACAGTGTTTGGGGGGGAAAATGCAATTATCAAATGCAATTAGCCGGTCAATTTAATTAAAAAATCTAACGGAAATGAAACTGCAAGGCAACACACCAAAAAAAACAAAAAACAGTCGAACTTTGATTGGCAGACAAATCGAAAAACTGACTGCCAATTCAATATTATAAGCCAGCGAGTGAGGGGCGCTGCTCTCTGACGTCAACCCCTGCACTGAAAGAAAATTTGAAGTATTTCTTCTTTACCAAAATCCTTTCAATGCAAATATACTGCAATTTTTTTCTCTCTGTGTGTATCTCAGGTAGGTAGTCAAGCTAAGGCCTAGACATGCCTTTTAATATTTAAAATGAGAAATGGCAAAAGCCACAAAAAAAAACACCATACAAACACACACACACACAATCGAGACGTGACGTGACGTTGACGACACAAACACAAACCCTACTCCATCCCCCTCCTCCGACCAACCAACCAACCAACCACCCACTCTCTCAGCCAGTCAGCCAGACGGCGGTACTTGAGTTGAAAGTTGTAGACGAGCCGAGCATAAAAAATACAAATGTTGTTGTGTTGCATGTATTTAGTAGGCAGGAGGAGGCGCACATAAACAAAAGCAACACCCTACTAGCTGCTCCTGCTGCTGTTTTGGAGTGCACTACTAGTAACGTGCAGTCGGTGTCACCAAAGCAACAAAATCCTAAGCAGAGCGCCCCCCAAGTTTACGGCCATTGGCAACAGAGGGAACGAACCTACGTAACGCAGCGCAGTTGAAAATGCATTAAAAATGCACAAGTGGCGCAGGATACAAAAAAACGAAAAAAAAAAAACCAAATCAAAGTCACAAAACTGCAGTAAAGTCATTTTACCAACACGAACGGTCAACGAACTTAATAACTGGCCACGCTATGTAAAATTTACATTAAAAGAAAGGGTCACGCCCTTAATGAAACCAACCAAAATTTTTACAGTCAGCCTTAAAGCGTAGTCCTTTGCATTTAACAAAGGTCTTCTTGGCTACTTTTTAGAAGTATTCGAAATTGGTTAAGTGATTTGTGGTATTATAAAATCGGCCTAAAACCTATTCTACAGAGTCCAACGATAAGATGTAATACAGAATGCAGAGAACCGCGGTTTGAAACCTCTTTAAAACTTTAAACACCGTTTTGCTTTGAGGTTTTCGGTTCTGTTCAGCAATATCGAAAGGCCGCCGGTTCGGTTTGGCGGTTTGGTTCGGTTCAATACCGGATAGCATCCCTGATATTGAAAAACGTCGCAAATATATTGGTTTCACAGCTACCAGGGCATTTTTAGGTTTCAAAAATGTTTAAAAATGTATTCAAGTCAGACCCTGGCCATTTCTAAAGCGGAAAGAATCTATATCCTCCCCACAGCTATTAATTGGTAACGGAGGATTTTGAGGTACATGGCAAAATTATCGAGTGAAGAGTACTAAGTATCAAGTACTTGGTATCGAGACCTTAGTATTGATTAATGCAAAGGATCGAGTTGATAGTGGCAATAATTAGGTACTGAGAATCGAGTTTAGAGAATCGATTATAAAGTATCGACGTGACGTAATAAGGACATGCCTGTGTTAAATTCATGGCTGAAACTCGTATAAAGGACGCCATGAATTCAGTACCAGCCCTTCCATTTCAGGGCTGATTCAGCTATGATTCAGGTCTGAGCCGAACTGAAGTGTAAATCAAACAAATCTCTCAAAAACCAAAGGTATACAGAGTATGTTAGGTTCATGCAAAAGTATGTAACAGCCGCAGAAAGTCACCAGTGGTTATGGTTTTGGGTGAAGCTTCAAAACCAGAGTGAACCTAGTTTACTACATCCCAAATCGACTCACATTTTTAACAGAGCGATGCTCCAACAAAGCTGCTGGCTATCGTGAGCAACAAAATGTCCCCTGGGACAAATAGGGGGCGGTACATTGGATTTGGTACCCGATTATTGGCTCGAGCTTCCACACCAGACATGGACAACTCGACTAAAGACAAAAATCGGTGAAATTTACAAGGGATGAGCAAAAGTTACTCATTGTGGGCAGTGGGTCTAATTCAACAGATTTTTAGCCACAAGTCACTGAACCAAAAATAAGATAATATTCATTACATCAGAACTTTTGATGTCTGCCAATTTAACACCGTTTTCAAACTCTTTCTATCACCCTTATGGTTGTACTTATCTTTTCTAAGAAAATGGGTTCAACAAAAATACGAGTTATCGCGAAAAATAATATTTTGAACGATTCTTTTTGTTAGGGGGTAGCTATTTATGATTGCTATTTAAACTGAAGTGAACGAACTGGTGACGAATAATTGACCACAACACACATTGTTTTAAGCAGAATGAATGGAATATAATTTGGTTTCACATCACGACATAAACGAGCCTATTCTGGTCTAATTTCCTTAACCTTTTATCAAATTTAGTGCATAAATTCCCACCACTCAAAAATTTATATGTAAACCATCATTTGATGACAACTGCAATTTGGTTAGGTAATGAATGAAAATATATCAAATACATGACGCACATGTAGCAACAACAACAACAACCATCAAAAATATATATACCCCCCTCTCTCATCCTTCTTCACAGTGTAAGTCCCCCCCCAAAACAAAGTGTACTTTTTATGAACAAAAAAAAAATGCCAAAAATGTTAGTGGTACTCACCTTTTGCGATTAAAGAAGCCGCCGCCTTGTAGAAAATTATTGCGCAGATTTACCTCATCGTTCTGTGAAAGAGATAAAGACAAACAAAATAAGAAAAGTGTTGTAACAAATGAGTAATATTATTGCCAAATGATTTTGCAATCAACAAACACAAACGGCACATCTGTTGCAAATTTTGGCAGCTGTTTTACTATTTTTGTTTTTTCTTTTTTGCGAGACAACTAAAATAGATACTACAATTTTTAAATGACAAACACACACATACAAACGAGCGCGCAGCAGCACGCAAGAGTAACAAACTGACTGCAAGTTTAGCGGCAAATCAAACAAATGTGCTTCTAATTGGCAATTGTCGGACAAACTGAACCGACTTAAACTATGCTTAATTGTGATAAATGCCAGATTTACGATGAATATGAAAAATGAATCACATTTTCTGTTGATAAGGTATGATTTACGAGAGAGAGAGAGAGAGACCAAGAGAGAGGGAGTGCGGTACAGCTATGGACACACAAATACTACAAAAAAAATATAAAAAAAACATAATTTGTCATGACCTATACTTTTTTCCATCCCCTTGCTAAAAAGAGGGGGCTGTACCAAAACCTTAGTCCAAAATCTTCAAATCTCTCATCTTACCTTAGTTCTACAAGTATATGAATTTGGTTTTAACCCTTGCTTTGTATACTACTTCAACGAACAGTTTAAGAGAGTTTGTATCCGCCGACTCAATTGTCTAGAGCAAAGGATTTGCGGATTTAAAGCAGTGGTGGGCAGCATATGTCAGATTAAGAGCAATAAACCTTTTAAGGGGGGGGGGGCTCGAGACGAGAAGCCAGACTCACTGCTAATATTTGTTTTTGCAGTCGTTTAGATCTGCACTGACTTTGCAATGAAACTGCTCCACGGTAAAATAACCCTCGAAGTAAAGGGAGCAATCGGAGCGTAAGGGTAATTAAAGGAAAATATGCAGAAATATAATTCTGTTCGAGCTCGTGGGTCTCCATTGCTCTTTCTAATCTTTTATATCAAAAGAACATGCGTATACTTCTTGAACGTCCTAAGCCACAGTGCTAATGCTCTTTTTGATATTTCAAACCCAACAAATGATCGGAAGTGCACAAAAACTGGATACTAGACGGTTGGAAACATTGTTGCTTCTCTAACTAAGCTCTAACTTGGCTCGAGGTCCCGAAAAGTTGCATTCAAAATCCTGGTTTTTAGTGTTTTAGTCCGTTTTATGAATCTGCCAATTTAATCTTTTGTAGGCTTTCGCTAATGACTGCCAATCGTCGACTGTCTCTGTAAGGAATCTTCGCTTGAAGCAGTTGGGAACTGCAAAGCGCAACGAAAACAGAAAAACAGAAACGATACAGCAAGAAAACTTCTTGAGAAGTAAGAGAGCTTCAGTCTAGAGAGCTTAGAACTGCCCATGATACAACAACTGAGCTTTTGAAAAGAGCGCGATAGAGAGTGGGAGAGTGAGAGCGAGTGGGAGAGCTAGAGGGAGAGTAAGAGCGAGTGAGCGCTAGAGTGAACGGCTCACCTGGACGCAAAATTATGTATGCTGAGAAGAACCTCACGGTTCAAGAGTACGCGAAGTACTGAGGGCTCACACTACAGGCGCCTTACCTTAGTTGCTGTATCATGGAAATGCCCTTGTATGTTGTTACATGAAACTTTTGGTAGTTTTGTTAACAAAACTACAGAGTGTACCTGCCTCATATATGGGATTGTAATTTTTCAATCAAGCTTTCTAATGTTTAAGAAAGGAAGGATTAATTCTCAAAAAAAATCCAATTTATCTAAGCCTCGAAATGATATACCATAATCAAACCTATTTCTAAATTGACTCTGTTGATTACGATTTATATCAACATTATAGATGGGTCGGGGATGTTTCCTTCTGGCTCTTACATACATTTGCTCAAAGTGTAAGCTTGGGTACAACATGTTTGTGCTATTCGTGTGTCCACTGCTGTATTTTTGTCACAAAGACGGCTCAAGACTCTGGCTGAACTTGTAGAAAAGGATAGGTGGTTGCCATTTGAAACACTGATGTGTGCCATTAAAGTATCCCTATTCAACTCCATTTCCTTCCTTAATCCATAGATACTTACACCAAAGAGCGCCGCTGCTGCTGCCGCCTGCTGCTGCTGTTGTTGTTGCTGCTGCTGCTGCTGTTGTTGTTGCTGGTGCTGCTGTTGCTGGTGCTGTTGCTGCTGGTGGTGGTGCTGCTGCTGCTGCTGCTGGTGCTGATGCTGTTGCGAGGGACTGCTGGACAGCGAGTCACAGTGAGCATTACCCATCACCATGCCACCTGCATTCAAACCCAAGGCTGCTCCCACGCTGCCATTATTCTTCATACCCAACAAATTGGATGTAGGCGAGGCATCACCGCCGCCACTTGCTCCACCGCTGCTGGGACTGTGCTTGTTGTGATGAAAGGATTGCAGGATATCATCCAGTGACTCCTCATTGGCATTAAAACGCACTGAGATGGGTGTGCTGCTACTCAGGCCAGGCGGTGTTTTTGTTGTTGTTGTTGTCGGGCCGCCAGCTGCTGATCCCAATACTGCTGCTCCTACTGCTGCCGCTGAAGATGTGGGTGATGTGGCTGCGGATACGGATGTCGAACCGGATAGATTGCTATTACTGCCACTGACACTGCTGTTGGCACTGCTGCCTATAAGGTGGATAGAAAATGGCACACAAGCGCTGTCAGTTGTTATCCATTCTCTCCCCCCCATCCGCTACGGTGTACTTACCCTTTGGTAATTTGAGCGAGTCCATGCTGGCCGCACCGAATGTTTTTTATACGGCTGCACTTGAGCTGCGCGTCAACAGCGTTGCCTTAGCCTACATAAATGACCCAGAAATGTGGAGCACCATGGTGGATGGATGGGGCATGGTTGGAATATCCAAAACATCAATCAGTCGGCGGCGCACATGAAAAGAGTGAAAAGAAAACAGAGGAGGGGAGAAAGAGAAAGACGGATAGTTAGAAAGGCGTCGTCATGCGATTAGTTAATCATATTTTTCCCCTGTTCATTTGCTTCTCGGAATGTCAACGTTGTCGTGTCGGCGACGTCACTTGTCCCCTCAGCCCTGGCCCCAGATCACTATATAGCCAGCCAACCAGCCCCGCACGTAATTGCGTTTAAAAATAAATAAAGCATATACCAACAACAACAAAAACGACAACACCAACAAAGTCAGCGGCAAGAACTATTTGACATTATTTTGTTGTTGACTTTTTTCGCCTATTTTTAAAACCTTTAATACTTTCTGATGCTTGCCACTAACACTTTCACCTTAAAAAAAAAATATTTTTGGTAAAAAAGTAAAATCAGTTTTCTTTTGATTTATAAGCATTTGATTGTTTATTTACCCTCTGAAGTTGATTAAAGTTGGTTTTAACTGCAAATTCGTAAATTGGTTCACCATTGCAGAAAACGGTTCGGTGCGACTTGTTTTGGTTCGGTTCACTATCGAATGATGATGTTTTAATTAAACCACCTCAGGGTTTTCAGACCTTACAATTCAAATTTACAACCTAACGAGCTTTTGGGTTGTGCTGCCAATTGATTCTGATCAGAACAGGTTTGAGTCCATCTCACCGCACTCTGAACCCATCATTTCAAATAATTAACGTTGCGAAACTACAAAAAAATTTTGTTTAGCTAAAATAACTAAAATTAAAGTTAATTTCCCAAGTTTAATATCTTTCACAGGAGTTGGGGACTGGCAAAAATAATTTTATTTAATAACTTTAGATTTGCCAAATTGAGAGTTCGAGACAAGTTGGAGAAATGGAATGCCACTTTGGTTGATTAAAGTACGTAAAAGGTGAGGCTTTCAATATACACCTTACTCTTCTGAAAAAATTTAAAAGGATTTATGAAGGATAACTGTAAGAAGGTCTATTCACTAAGCTTGGTAAACTGCACGCCTTATCCTTAACAAGGCTTTGTCTAAATTTTGCCGAAAAGAAAATGAAGAATGGTTTTAACTAAATATAAAGTATACTTAACGAGTTGAAACCCCACACCCAACATTCAGCTGAGTTTTAGAGGTTTGCAAGCCTTGCTTATGCCTAAAAATCATATCCGGCTCGAAGGGCCATTTGAAACGCTTTCAATTTTTGTTATTATTCGCAGATTTTCGAGGTCCTGCTATGATCACTACATAATTGAGGCCATCTAAAATAAGCCATATTATAAATACAACCAAGGGTTTAAAACAGTACCAGTGTTTAGTAATTGACAAGGTCTTTCCCATAGCTACAATATTGGTTCTCCAATACAGACTTTCAAAATTAGAAAGGATGAGTGGACCTTGGGTCGAAAGTGGAATTGCTTCACGTTCTTGAAACGAAAACTTCGGAATGAAGTTATCGGCAAATTCGCAATCTTACAGTTGCATTTTTGATTTAACAAGAATTTTGTTATTAATTGTCTCGAGATTTAAGCAAAAGTATCAATTTTCGATTGATTGATGACCAATTTTCATCCTTCGATGACTTTGTACTCTATTTTCATTGAATATTTCATTGTAAACCTTATTACATTTTCTCTCGCATAGAAGTGCCCAAGGCCTATGCACAGACTGCAACATTTTTTTGAGAAAACCAGACGAAATCAAAACAAAGCACTCGGAATTAACCATTGTGAAATACAAATTTGATCATGTAACCGGTTCAGTATTCGGTTTAGTTCACAAAATTGAAAAATTTCACTAATAGGGTTTCCTCGTAACCCTAGATTATGTTTTATTTACCAAAGCCTATAGATTTATCTTTCATTCTCCCTTTCTGTAACTTAAACCAACAATTTGGTTTATTTTTAATTCGCCTAAAATTAGAATTAAGTGGTATATTTATTTTGTCAACAAAACGCTGTTATCTACAATAATTACCAGGGCTACAAACAGCTTAAAAGGGCATCACTAATTGCTTTTCTGTGTGTGACGGACGCGCTGCTAAAATATTGCTTTTTTTATGGCTACAACTACAAAAACCAAATTTTATTATCAGTTCACGTTTTATCGAGAACAACGAATATGTTTAGATAAAAAAAAATGTGCCATTAAATGTGCTTTGAGTGTTCTCAATCGGGAAAGGGAGGCGGGGGGTGAAAAAACACAATCAATCTATCATTTGTTGATAAAAAAAACAAAGTAGCAAAGACGACTTGAGCGACCAAAAACAATGAGTAATAAAAATTGTTAAAGATATGGCAAGTTATTATGGTGAGTGTATATATATATATAAGAAGTGTAAGCACACACAATGGCCTGACGCAAGCTTTAATATTTAACACTTATTAAATTATGCAAAACAAAAACTACCCCCCCAAAGGGCCGAGATATCGGTCAAACCGTACTACGTATATCCAATTCCTAAAAAGCAGCACGCACTTTATTTTAGAAATGCGCGACGACCGGAAAATGCTTATTGTTTGTAAACGGGGTTGATGGTGGCAAGGGAAAGGGGGCGGTTTAATTAGTTAAATACAAAAGAGACAACAGAATTGTTTATGCCAATGAAAATGTTCACTCAGCCATGAAAAACTGACCGCAGCAGATTGTTCCCTCTATTCAACCCAATGCACTGGCGGAGCAGTTCGAGGGATAAAAACAACAACAAAACAAGCATAATCAATACATAATTTTGCCCTACAAACGACAAGAGAGCGACCCCCAAAAAAAAAAATAAAACAAATAAAATTTGTACCCGACGAAGAAACACGAATTTCAACGACAACAATGACAGTAACGCCCCCATAAAACACACCCACACACAGAGACACACACACTTGAAAAGTAAACAAGTGTGTTGTAAAGTACCGCCAAAAGCACAGACAGCTTGGCTCGGCGTCAAGAGAGCAAACTTATTAGGGATGAGCAATATTATGGAAGGAGAAGAAGCTCACAAAAAAGACCACATTATTTTTCTACACAAATACTCAATGATTTGACCTAGTTATTGATAATCTTAGAACATATTAGAATTAATAGTACTAAGAAAATTGGCTTTGATGGTGATGGTGCGACAGCGTTGAAGCTCACTGATGTGATGTGCCGAAAGGACCTCGAAACAGTAATGTCCATATGATTTCTATTGATTTTTGAACTATTTATTAGTTGAATTCTTGACGGTGAGACGGCTAAGAGCCATTTTGTTTGGAATTTATTGATTCAATTGAGAAAAACAACGCGGGGAACTTGGGAAAACTGCGAGTTTGTATACGTGCTTGTGTGCTTTTGCTAACTCAAAGCATAGCAGCAGCGCAGTTTCTTTTTCTTCAGTAAAATAGTTTCGTGATTGAAACCCAATATAGAGTAAAAAGCCATCTTCGGCTCTGACGATGTTTTTATACCTTTGCAAGCTCGTATGATTTCTGAGGAAGCCTTCATTGAAAACAATGTTTTCCCTACTCCGACTACTTTTTAAACCTTCCTTTTCTAGGGCAGCTATACTAAAGTCATTCGATTTCGACCAAACTTGGTGACATCATGAACAAGCATTGAAACGTTTCCTATTCGAAGACAGATGACGATTCAAATCAAAAGATTTTCACACTAAAAGTAGTTTTTCGAACGATCGTTTCTATAACAGATATATACTATTGTCTTTCGATCCTGCTTCCGATAGAGTATTTGCACCACAAGACTCTGTGGAAATTTGCATGAAGAAAGCTTTCAAACTGACGGAGAAGATATCATACTAAATCAACTCAGCTCGTCATGCTGATTAAGAATATATACCTTGTTGTCGGAGGCTCTTTCTTCTATATGTTACAAACATACGGACAACTTTAAAATACCCTCTGCAAGAGTATAAACAGGGGCAGTAACTTAACCATTAAAAAATTTAGTTTTCAAGAATTTTTCCAGAGACGGACATACATACATGGCTATGTCAACTGAGCTCGCCATCCATCTATGCGTTACAAGCCTCGACTATTTGTATATACCCTATGCAAGGGTATTAAAAATGTCTCTTTTCGGTTTGTCTCGCCGTTTTTATTTGCCTGAGATCGTTACGGAATTTGATGGATATCTTAAGTGTTCTATTCAGAGAGTGTGTTGAATATGTACCTGTCATTTTAAAGAGCAGACAGCTTAGAATGTGAATTGATTGATCTATTTTTGGCGATCTCTTATATTTAATGTACACTTCTTTAAAGAAAATGACACAGATGAATACGATAATTCTTTAACTTATTATGTGCATGTCGTTTATGACTTTAAAAGCTAAATTCTGACGAATAAGTCGCCAAAAAAGGTCGACATCTCACATGCAAATGAGCAGATTGCTTGGCGAAGACGATACCTAAAGATGTTATGCATATGGTACGATCCGAAAGCGCGAGCCTGTCGGTAACCTGATTGATTTATGGTTTGATATTTAATCTTTAGGTTTTGGTATCTAAGGCCTCCGTTGTAATCAACTTTTATACTTTTTCAAACATTTTCTTAAGCGATACTGGCTAATAAAAGCCTTAAGCTGCTCCCAAAATTAAAATGTTGGTGTCATTCTTAGGACCAGGTTTTTGTGTCGGTAGGGATGTCTATTTAAGGCCATATCTATATGTCGGTTACGAATATAACTATAATAGGAAACCACCAATAGCAACCTAAATCGCCTTTAAAGCAAAGAAAATGCCTTTGGCCAATATAAATGCCTTAAATAAATTTGAGAATTTCAAACTTAAACCACGAAAATGGTTCAAACCCATCACTAGTTGGGTTTGACAGTCAATATACATATGTTGCAAAAGTGTGTGTGTGTGTGCAATGTACATATTTACATACATTCTCATATGCGTGAATGTGCGCGCAAACAATTTTCATTGGGGAAACTCCCCACGCCTTGAAGTATGCTATGTTTGTTATGCGTTTCCATTATCACGTTCTGCAATTAGTTTGTAAGTAACTGGGCCAAGTTGCAGCTTTTCTCGCGCTACCAAAAAAAGGGGTTGAGAATTTTTTTTTAGGGGTTTATTACGGTCTTTGCTTTGCTCAACTGATTCGTTGTCGTTTTTGTCAGTTGCCCCAATTTCAATTGGTTACGCGCTCGCACACACACACATAAACAGAGACAACACAAAGAGAGCACAGGCCAGGCCACCCTGGATTTTTTTTTGGGGTTGAGCGAGTGTTTCCAGAAAGTAGGCCAAATGTCAACTGTATGGAAAGTACTGTCATTTTTGGACAGGTGCTAGAGCCAAGCGAAAATGGACTAGCTAATTCACACGACTAACCTTTTGTTTTGTTTAGAAAATTGTCTCTTCAGCTAGTTATGGCACAACCGAAGGGAGGCACACACGACGAGCAGGCGCACACGATAGAGTAAACTTTCAGGTGCAAGTTTTTCTTTTTGCACTGGTGTGTGTGCGTGTGTGTGTGTGTGTGTGTGTGTTACATTTCCGGGGGTGCTCCGGCCGTCTCACTCACACCAATACTCGCGTTTCTGTGACGTAGTTGATACTTGTATTAAGTATGTTTTTCTTTTCGTTCCGTTTTTGCAACAGCAGCGAAAATTCCTTCCTTTTATGTTAATTGAACGCCAGCTTAAGAATTTTCCACTTTTTTCATTTGCACTTACTTTTCGGATTTCTTTCTTAATTTCTTAACACATGCCAAAATTCTTGCACACGGATACACTCAATTTGGTTTTGATTACCACAAAATTTAAATTACACTGGCAATTTTGCAACATAAAAAACACTATAAATATTTACACTAGAATTTTTAAAAATTTAATTTTTCAACTTTTGCCCGAATATTTTTATTTTATTTACGAGCTGCTCCGTCCGCTCGCTAGCGAGACGATTGTGATACTAACAAATTTTCATTGCTGCTCGCTTTTCACAAATGCTTCAAACGACAGCGTCGCCTACTTTTCCGAAGCACGACAAAAAATCAATCATGAGATACTCTAACAAAGGGGTTGGGTATGTTACATTTGAAATCAAGGGTTGTATGAAATGTTTAGTGTTGAGCTATGAGCTATAGTTGGGTAAGCAAAATATGTTTATGAATTACAAAACTGTACGATTTTGCTATTTTTTATTTAAAGCAAAAATATATGTATAAGTCATTGATTTTAATTAATTTCAGATGAGAACTATACTAAACTAGAGAAAATTTTATGATTCTGTTCTTAAACTGCAATTCTTTCTTAAAGTCCCTGGGATCAATTTGCCTTTAGATAAAGTATTATTGTTAGATTGGCCTACATCACTTTATTTGGATTGTTTTTCCAAAGAAAATATGAAAAAACATTGATTTTCTCAAGTAGTTTCAATTTTTTCGGTGAACCTTTTGGTGGAAATCCCCTTAAACTAACTTTTTTCATAGTCCTATAATCTAAATAGCTTTACGGGATTACTTAGATAAATACCTTGTTAGTGCTCTTCTTAGCTCTTTTTATCGCTTTTGTGAACATTAAGGAAAAAGTATAGACTTAGGAGTTTTGAAATGAAGTAGAAACGTGAATCTTTTAGATCCACAACCTAAGTTGTGAACAACTAATACTGAAAAACTTATGAATTCTTACATAAATTTTTATCAATGGCTTAGATTTTACGGTTCAGATTGAATTCTTTGTGAACTTTGATTTCAATACTCAATTTTTTTTTTTATTCGTTTGTGAAACAAAGTGGCCGTTGGAGACAATCATCTAAAAACAGTGCATAGAAAGGTGTACATACGCTTTAAAGGTCTATAATTACCAAAGGGAATAAATGGTGATAGTTTTCTATAAGACATGACTAAAGTCGACGGTTTCACACTACTTCGGGTCTTACAGTTCGACCTGCATCATTACCTTTTTGAGTTTTTACTATAGTTTCATATGATAGGCACTTTGATTTCTGTAGAAGATTTAAGTAAGTGGAGGAATCGGTACATCATCGTCTGTGTCACTGCCACCGCTTTAAGTAGGAGTAGGATTAGGTTTCTGGGTTAACCCCTTTCACTCAACCCATCAGAGACATTCGACATAGAGATCCCACTTCACTTCACAATTTTTTCTAAAAAATTCTCTTAATATATGAGTGTAAACAAGGGGTATTTCTATGTGGATCTTCGATTTTACATGAGTATGCAGTGCGTGTGCAAACACAGGCAGTCACTCATCTTGTTGTTCTAGCTACTTTGGTAAGGGTATAAAAGCGTCGACTCTCTTACCAGCTTGTTGGCTGTTTTGCTTTCGTGCGGCAATTCGTGCTTTTCCAACAGCAACAACAACCACAACAACAGTGACAGCTGCTTTTGGCTGCTCTGCAGCGGCGCAGTGTTGTACTACAGCAATCGATACATCGATATACACACATATGTACGTGAAATTTTGCTTTGCTTTGCAGAATAAATGATACCTTTTTTAATTACATACACTCCAGTAAACAAATTAGACATTCCTTTTATACAATTTCCCTAGCGAAACATTCTAGCAGTCTGACACAGCGCGTCACAGCTGTTTCCCCACTGCAAGAGGCGACGAAGCTGCAAACTCACCAATACAGGCACACAAGCAATGGGAATTACATAAAACGGCACTTGCACTCTACTTACAGCAACAACAACAACGCCAATGCAGTTCCGCAATCGCTGGGGGGTGGGGGGGACTCAGATGGTATTTCAATTTGTTTATATCACCTTCGATTGTTGTTTTTGGCACACGCGCTGCGAACCGTACCGAAATTTTTTCTTTATTTTGTTTTTTGTTTTTGTAGAAAACGTAAAAAAAAAAAAGAGAACCCACAAAATATACGCACACCCAATATTCCCCAAATGTGTAGGTGGTAGTATTTTATAACAAAGATGATTTTCACTAAATAATGTGCATTTTTTTGGTTGTTTTTTATGTGTAATATTTTTTACAAATTTTCCCCAGCGAGAACGACGACAAGCAACACGACGAGACCGAGACTGATAAATTTTTTTAGACAAAAACAAAAACATGAAAAGCTTTGGCTCTAGTTATCGGTGTGACCAGACGAGAGGTATTGGGGCACAAGTGAAGGTATCGATACTGTGTTGGTGGGGAGAGTGCAGACGATATTTAAGCAGGGTGGACATGAATATTCTACACATTTGGCTTAAGTATACCGTAATAAATAAATAAAATAGAATAATAAAACCTCAAATAATTAATTTTACAGCAATGCATTCACAGGATTCTTGAAGTTGCCACTAAAAATAAATACTGTTTTCAGCTTACTTCAAAATGTAATTTACAACTTAATTATTGCTAAAAATTGCAATGAAAATTTATCTATTCCAAAAAAAATTGGTAAATCTTGCTGCAACCGCTGCAATTCTAGAATCAAAAAATTTATTGAACTCGAAACTTAATCAATTTTTGAACATGAAATGTTTTTAATTTACATGGCAAATACTTTAACAGAATCAATTTTCAGCTCAGCTTCCTCCAGCCACTGGTCCACCTGTTTTTTGGTTGCATCCCAGAAATCTTTCATTGCCTGCGGTTCCTGTTCATGCCAAGGCTTTGATGTCATGTAGTAGTATTCATTGAATCCGGCCACGCCTAATCCAAATGTCAAATAAAACTCCTGATCAAAGGGCGCAAGACCCGTACCCTGTTCCAGTTTCTCCGCCTGGGGCAAACGTTTGCCATTCAAACTGGTCTCGCTGAAGGCTCCACCATCGCTGCCCTGACGACAGAACTCTCGTCCATCCACCAGCCATTTGAGCTCTCTGGGTGTCCATTCCAGTGTGTAATTGTGGAAACTATCACTCCAATCCGCATTGCTCTCACTGCTGCCCAATTGATGGCACAATTTGACCGATCTCAGGGGTTCGGTGGCACTCAGCAATACACCCGCATAGAGATCCACTTTCCCATTGGCCGGACGAGTGTAGGCCAGTCGTATCTGGCCAGACTTCATATCCTCCTGTCCATAAGCCTGTGCCTTGGGTTGAAGCCAGAGTTGAGGTGTAAGGAACTCTGCACGCGGCAACTTGGCACGCACCTCTACGCGTCCATAGCGGAAGGCAAAACTCTGCTTGGTGCTGAACTGGGCCGTAACCATGGGCGGCAGGCGATCGTTTCGCTTACGACCATCGCGTCTACAATCCGGCGTATTCAGTTGTCCCGTACAGCCGCTGCCCAGATCCAACAGAGCACCCAAACCACGCTGAAAGTGTCGTTTCGTCGTGGTGGGCTGCATCATGGCCTGACCATTTTTCAGACTCAACGTGGAGGCTGCATCGTTTGCATAGATGTTGAACTCATAGTCGGGTTCGCCAGAGAAACGATGCTCCAGCTGCCACTTGTTGGTGTCCAGCTTCGCACCATTGAACTCCTCCACAAAGATCAGCTGACCACTACAGCGGGCGGGTACTCCATTGGCCTGAGTTTTTGTGGCCCCACAACCCGAACGTACATCCAGCAGATCCCTATCCGAAGACCAGGCCCAAGGTGTGGTAGTTTCGTGGATCACAACTGGAGGTCTGGGTGTGGTCGCATTACTGCCATGAGAGCTATAATCAGCCACTGCAAAAACTCCATCATCTTCGCGATAACCCAAGCCATTGTAGATTACATAGGTCCAATAGTACAACACATCACCTGGCTTCAGCGTGGCCAGACGATCTCGGAACGTCCAGCGACCTTCCTTCATTTTAACTATATCACGGGCCCAAGTACCCGCCTCCAGACCCTCCATCTCCTCATTAAGCTTGCCATGAAATGCAAACAGGGTGATGCCCTCCTCGTGGGGTATGGAAACCTCAAATCCCTTGGGATAGAAAACCTCTATTTTCGCCTTGGGCACCTCATAGCCAGCGGTGGAGAGGAATTGTAGTAGAAGACAGCAGCTTCCCAAAACAAAACAGCGCAATGCATTCAACATGCTGAAGCTCTGAGACGTCAATGATGAGCCCAGGGCAAGAAGTCGAAGCTCTGTGAGAATTGACGCAGCTTATCAACAAACCGGTCTTTCTTGGTTTTTTTTTTATACCCTTGCAAAGAGTATATTCAAATTGTCAAGATGTTTGTAACGCATAGAAGGAAGCGTTTCCGACCACATAAATTGTATATATATTCTTGATCAGTACGGTGAGCTAAGTCGATATAGCCATGTCCGTCTGTTTCTATGCTATCTCCTCCAACAGTTTTAAAGCTATCGCGTCCAAACTTTTAATGAAGTCTTTTGGTACTAATACGCTGCACATTTGTCGGAACCGGCCGGATCGGATGACCATAACATATAGCTGCCATAGGAACGATCGGTCGGAAAACTAGTTCTAGTGATAACTTTTCTTGTTTTTTATGCAATCGTCTCCAAACATCGTATTTACTAGTTTTCAATGCTTCCAATGATTCTGCCAAATTTGGTTGAAATCGCAAATCAATATAGTATAGCTGTGATACAAAAGTAGAGTCCAAAAGTTAGTCTTATTGGGAAAAGCTTGTTGGTTTTCAGTGGATATGTCCTTCAAATAAGTTAAAAAACGTGCTGCAAGGGTATACAAACTTCGGCAGAGCCGAAGTTAACTTTCCTCTATTTTTTTTTTTATAATTTGTATGTGTGAACACGGCTAATCACTCGCCTAGATGTGAAGGTGGTGGAGAGGAAAATATTAAACTTGGGGAATTGCCCAAGCGCATAATGTGAGCAAACCATTTGGTTATCAGAGAATTAGACATTAGTTTTTTTTTAAGATTTCGTAGAAGTTGGAAAAATGGAACCTAAAATTGATAATCTTTCCTAATTTATAAGATCCTTTGCAACATTGAGAGTATCACGATATTCAGGAATCATTTTCACTGAATCTTGGACGACTAGATTCATTTTATGTGTTGGACACAGTGTACAACATGTTCGTTTTCTTAACTATTAGTGTTAATAACTATTAGAGTATCGAATTAAAAATGGTGAAAATCCATTAACAATCAAATCATACTGGGCTTTTCCTGTTGTGAGCCCAGGGGAATGAAAAGCGAGCAATATACCTTTAATTCTAAATGAACCGTCTACGAATCTGAAAAACAATCAAAGTTTTCCAATAGATTGTTTTAGTTTTGAATGAATATGATGATAAAACTCATATTTAAGACTAATACTAATTTTCAAACCTATCTTTTGTATGGCAGCTATACCATATAGTTGTGCGGTTTTAATAAAACTTGGTAGAATTCAAAAAACAAACAGAAAACCTACGATTACAAAGTTTGAAGACGTTTCCGTTGAAAAGCAAAAAGTTTTTCATACTAAAACTAGTTTTCCGACCGATTATTCCTATGGGAGCTATGAAATATAGTCATCCGATCCGGTCGGTTTCGACACATTAGTAGTTTGCGGCAAAAATAAGATTCTGAGCAAAATTTCAGAAAGGACAGCTATATTGTTATCATTTTTCAATAATCATCACTTTTTCAACATATCAAATACTACAGCCATATTCCATTATTATTAATTCAGCTAATTCAAGCCCAAAAATAGTACAATACACATTTATCTCTTGTTTTTTTCCGATTTGAGCTCGTGTCTCTGTGCGCCTCAAGTGTCAGCCCTAGTATCGATAGCCCATCGATAAGTACTCACCGCAGGCATTTTCATCTTAACCACCTGCGGTCATACTAATTTGCTCACATAACCTGCTGCAGCGGCGCCACAAGAAATTTACTTTACCGAAAAAGAACACAAGTAAATAGAATTTACCACTAGTTTACTCCAATTTGATAACTTAAAACTCCCTTACCCCACTTAGATCTAGCCCAAAATGCAAATCACACGATTGGGACTGCGTCAAATCACACGAATGTACAAATACAAAATGTACAGCTCGTCCGCGGCTCCCGCAGTCGCTGCCGCGGCTGAGAAACTAGTGCCCCCACCTCCCGAAGGTGTCTCCAGACCGCCTAATCCCAAGCTGGACAGCATTGTCAACAACATTGCCGCCCTCAATCTGCTCGAAGTGGCCGAATTGAGCACACTGCTGAAACAGAAACTTAACCTGCCCGAGACTGCCTTTGCACCACAATTCGCCGCCGGTCCGGCACGTGCTGGCCCCGCCGAGGATGAGGAGGAGGCGGCGCCCAAAAAGGTTCAGACCTCATTCAAAGTAAAACTGATCAAGTTCGATGACAAGCAAAAGGTGGCGCTAATCAAGGAGGTCAAGAATCTGCTGGAGGGCATGAATCTGGTGCAGGCGAAGAAGTTTGTGGAGAGCGCTCCCACCATTGTTAAGGAGGACATACCTAAAGAGGAGGCGGAGAAGCTAAAGGAGGCTTTGGCCAAGGCAGGAGCGGTGATTGAAATTGAATAGAGTCTACAATTTTGTTATATTTGTTGTAATAAAAAAAAGGTCGGCAAGATATGCTGTAAAAATAGCACAAAATTAGCAAATGATCTTGGCCTGGAGTTTTCTCTAATGCAGTGGAAGTTCAAAATATTTATACGTGCACCATCGAAACCAACACGCATCCCTGGCTCACGATGTTATCGCTTAAACTAGTCGGCACCTAAACCTATCGATAGCCGCGCTTCTTCGATTGACAAGCGAATTGTTGCCAGTCGTAAATGGACGATTGAAGCGGCAACACATATTAATTATCGATATTTTTGTTGGCGGAAGTTTTGAATTTATGACTGAAAATAAAATAAAATACTAAAAGCTGAATTAAATCAAGACAATCCATTAAAATGATAAAAGACAGTTGTCAATAGCAACAATAACTCTAGGTGTTCTGCGAATGTGAATTCAAATTAATAAAGGATTTGACCACATTGAACGATGCACGAAACGCAAATGCAACCAAGATTGTACATCCGTTACGTTCAAAATAAATCGATTTTCAGCTATTGATTTATGCTGGTGAGCGCGTTAAGTGATTTGGATTGGTTCCCTTGGTTCGGGCAGCTATTATACATGAGTCCCACTAGAAAATTTTACAAAATGTTTTAAGCCCGGAGTAGGACAATGCAAAGATGAGCTTGAAAATCGGATAATAGATATGCAAATGGCAATAGATGACCTACCTCCGAAATATCGGTCCAATGAGGAAGTATTGACCTGGTAATGAATAAACCACTGGCTGTCCGAATATTAGACTGTTTTTAAAACTTTCAATTAAGGAACAAGTACAAATTTAGAGGAAATTTATATTAATAGGGTGCCCAACAGCACAAAATGCTCGCGTGGTTGCTTGTGTCTGTCTGTGGCACACGGAAAATACAAAATCAACGCTGCTGGCAACACTCATAAGTATTGCTGTTGCCTTTAATTTCGTAAGAGACATGGGAGAGAAAGAGAAGAGACACACACCCGATGTTCTTGCTGCAAATTCATTAAGCGTGAGTCATATAAGCGCGAAAATCGCTTTGCGCAAAACCACAACTCATGCGCCTGGAGCGTATAGAGCGCGGGCATATACCTATCTGCCGTCTTTTCTTGATCAATGGAACATCACTTTAATTAGAAGCTAACTCGAAGCTATATAGAAAGAAGATAGATTCAAAACTGTAAAAGAACTACCTTTCCCTTTTTCAACAAAATTCCCCTAACACGGAGAAACCACAAATTCCATCGCCTGTTATTCTTCAGTTCGTGTACGACCCATCCCCATGAAGTGCAGCCTGATCAGCGTACCCTCATGGTATTATTAATTAGTGGTCACATAAGTGTATCAACGCTGTGGATGATTAGTGACCCTCCGCTAATTCGGGTCGTACGTGTTTCTTTACACGCGTTGACCAAACGCGCCCATTCAACTGTACCGTTACATCATCTGTAACGGCCGCGCGCGCATTTTTTGAATGAGCTTGCTAAACTTGCTATAAATAAAATCAAATCGAGCGGCTAAATGTTATTGACTGTATGGAAAAGTAAATATCGGTCACTTTCTACTACTACGCGATGGAATCATAAGACGGAGAAGAGCTTGGCCTGCACACGCGTGCGTGTGAGCGCAGTAAATTAGGTGCCAGTTCCCGGACTCACTTTCATCTCGACCAAAATCTGTGTGTGTGTGTTTGTTTGCTGTCGTTAAAAAACGACACGAGTAATTATTAAATGACCAGCCGCCAAAGGGGCGAGGGGGCTAGGAATCTTGGATACGGCAAACAATTTGGCATGCGTGAGTGATCCACATATTCTTAATACGAAATAAACTTCACACGACTCAGAAACAGGAGCGGAATGGAGCCGAAACAGATGAGTGGGGCCTGTTGGTGCTTTAATATAAGCTTTCATAACCATATCGAGGATGAATAACGTTGAAAACAGTACTTAAATATGATGATAATAACAAAAAAATGGATAAAACATGTCTTATTTCCAGGGTTCGGAATTGCTCTTTGCTCGCAGTTCTCGAGAGCCAGCTTGCTCTTACTCTCAGCTCAGAGCCGAGTGCAACACGTCGAGAGCCGTGAGCCATCAACCTGCTCTCGGCTCGTAAGACATAGCATACTACTCTGAGCTTAGAGCCACAGCTCGGGAGTCGTGAGCCATCAAACAGCTCTAGGCTCGTGAGCCATAGCTCTCGGCTTGTGAGCCACAGCCACTAAAAGAGGAAAGTTGGGACATATACTTCGTATATGGACATTTCCATGGTGTATTACGCATTAAAATTAAAAAAAAAAAAAAAAATACGTGCTGAAATTGATTTTGGGGCTCAGGAGCAGAGAGCTAAGGCTCTCGATCCAAGACCAATGGCTCACGAGCCGAGAGCTATGGCTCACAGCTCAGAGCCGATCCCTGTGGTTCACGAGCCGAGAGCTATGGCTCACAGCTCAGAGCCGATAGCTGTGGTTCACGAGCCGAGAGCTATGGCTCACAGCTCAGAGCCGATCACTGTGGTTCACGAACCGAGAGCCGTTTGAGGCTCCTGAGCTGTGGCTCTCATCTTAGAGCCGAGTGCTGTGACCTACGAGCCGAGAGCCGGTTAATGGATCATGGCTCCCGAGTTGCGGTTCTCTGCTCTGAGCCAGAAGTTGTGGCTCATGAGCTGTGAGACGTTTAGTGCTGCCGGCTCTGAGCGAGAGCCGAAATAGAGGCAATTCCGAACCCTGCTAATTTCTTTCTTCTAAACTTGCGGTTCAAAAAATGCTGGAAATATTCAAAATACCGGCAATGTCGTTTTAAAAACTTAGTTGTTTCTTCTCTAAAAACGACCTTTGATAGATTTTTCCAATTCGATTCACTGGAAGAATAAAACTTGGTGGTATTATAAACCACTTAAGTTGTATGTTTCTCCTCATCTTGTTGCCAACACCATTCCGCCCCTGTTACTGCTGCACTGCGCCAAACATGGACCACGGAGCGCCGTCTCGCATTGCGTCGGGTTCTCTCAATTAGCACCTGCGTTGTGACACAGTAAGCCCCCAGATCCGTCGGCCTGCCTCAGCTCAGTCTCAGTTGTAATATACGCGCATACGGACGTGCTCTCACGAGCTGCAAGTGAAAACCGAAAGTGATTTGATTAGATTTGCGTTATTTTAATATGGACATGTACGATCGATCACAATCCGCGCGCATCTTGGCCATTGTGGCCATCTTCTTCGGCAGCTACATAGTGGGCATCTACAGTGCGGCACGTGCCAGCAGCAGCAGCAGCAGCATCGGTAGCCAACTGAGACTGCATGACTCACCGCACAATGATAACAACAATCATAGTGGCAGCGGCAGTCGGGACGACTGGGAGGAGACCACGCAACTGGAGCTGCCGTCGGACACCAGTTTGGGGCGCAACAACTCGCGACATCCTCGCTGTAAGTCCGCTGTTTATCTCGATCCGGCAAATACTAAAGATCGTGATGTTGTTTGAGTGCCGGTCGTTTGTTTTGTCATCGTGGTCGTTTATATGTATGTGGGTCACACTTCAATTATCACCCAGTGTTCACCCATGGTACCTGTGCTGGATTCTTTAGTCTTAGGCGCAATCGTTTCCGCTTGAAGAGATTTACAATTACTTTGGATTTAAAAGCTTTAAAAGGGGGTTGATAAGAAGGTGTTTTTCCAAACAACGCAGAAGATAAGAAAGGGTGAATGCATTGGAAAGTGCATTTAACTGAAACTTAAGTTATCTTTTAGTTGGTCAGATATGGGTTCTATGGGTCGATAAGATTGCATGTACCATTATTAATTAAATTCAAGGTCAAAGAGTTTTCGAGGTGAAGAAAAGTTGTAAGTGAGAGATTAAACATGCTGGAAGAATATTTCTATATAGTGGTTAATCAGGGGAATTTCAGTTCAATGCAACGTTTTTTATAAACATTAGAGCTCTGGCATTTATTATACAATTTTTTTTTAAATTTAGATATTTAGGCACTATATATATTAGGGTGTTCGAAGACTTCATTTAAAATGTGGCTTACTCTAGCTCTTCTAGTCTCTGAGATCTAGGAGTTCATACAAAAAAAAGAAGGACAGTGCTTTATGGACGCGTCTATTGATGCTGAACAAGAATATATATAAAATAAACTTGATCGACCGGCAGACAAAAGAAGCATATGTCCCATACATGTCAAACCTCCATCTCTTACCATCATTCTGTTCTGTGCGTTCATATGGACAGACAGACGGACATGACTCGGCTGTTGATGCTGATCAAGAATATATATACTTTATGGGGTCGGAGATCCTTCTGATTGATTAGGGTGCCCACTTATACTGTTATTCCCATTGAGAAGCATTTCAGTTGGTTGTTATTCTTTGATTATTGAATGATAATCAACTCCGACCTTGGCCTCTAAACAAACAAAGGCTTTTTTTGTGCAAGAAGTCATGAACGGTGACTTTAATTTTGTGGACTAGCAAGTGGCACGTTTGAAATAGAGGAATGTGAAGTAGCCTTGGGCTCAAAGTTTTGTGGAAACTGGAGATTTTCACTTGACTTGGAAAACCTTTAACGAATTTCACCTTTTTTGAACTTTATTAGCGTCGAAAAGATCAACGAAAGCACGAATATTTATTTCTGTTATATTTTTAATTTGATTAATTATATTACACTCTCGATTCTTAGTCCTTTAATAAGGGGAAAATACTGGAAAATTACTGGAATTCGGTAAATGAGGTAAATGTGAAAAGACTTATTAGCATATCTTAAGTCGATCCTTAGGCTAATTGTTTTTAAAATACGCAAGTAATACGTAATACTTTCTGCATTCAATGGCAAACGTACAGCATAGCAATGACCTAGCTTTTCCAATATTTAACAATAGGATATGTTACTTTGCATGTAAGTTACAACCAAGGCTTGAAACATGTCGAATTCATAGAAGGTTCGGTCCACAGGTTCAACCCATTCTGAACCAAGTATCGTCCCCTTAACTTTTCGAATCTTAGGCTTTGATTTGAAACTTGGTTCATAACATACGAATTCTTTGAAATATTTTTTCCTGTATTTTCTATGATTACAACAAACTCTTGAAATAGGACGCACTTAAATATGTCTATGCCTTCCCAAAAGTCCCTAAGTTCTTCCACTAAGTCCTCGTGAATATGAAAATGTTGCATTGTCATGCCAGCGAAACCGAAAATAACCTAAAAGATATAAAAAAATTGATATTTGAATAACAAATAATATCAAGAATCTCACAAACATAACTTTAAAAGTTGACTTAAGAAATTTTTAAGAATCGAATCTTTTTCCAAGTATTTAGAAGAGGTGTCCGGCTTGGGTTCAGGTTCGAAAGGTTATCGATTTCAAAACCGAATCGGTTCTGTGAGGACCGGTTTACAGCCTTGGTTACAACTCGGTTCACTGTCACAGACTTCTCAAACCAGGTAATCAAACCGCTGGGATGTATGGAAGGGTTTAACACTGTGGTTCAACATACAGTTTAGTTCATAGCATTGTCTTTGGGGGCTAACTAATCCGAGAATCCGTTTTAGGAAAAACAGGCCTGTTCCTCAAATCTTACATATTTTCTACATGGTTTTCTTCTGAATAGCTTTAAAATAGTGTCAAGGATTCAACTTTGAATTAAAGGGAACGCTATGTCGCATTGCTTGAATAAAATGGAATTCGGTTCACAGCAAATTGTGATCTAACAAGAAAGAAAGTCGGTCAAGCCCGACTATAACATACTCTGTACCAAGAAATTTGTTTGATCATAACTCGAAAACCGTTCATCCGATCTTCATACCTTTGGCGGATCGATAAGTTATCCTAATAACTAAATATGTCCAGAAGGAACAAGCCATCTATCTTCAAAACTGTGGGAGATATGACGATTTTTCTAAATTGCGGGGGCGGCAGGGGGCGTGGCCAAAATTGAAAATAAACTTGATCTGCCTGCAGACATAAGAAGCATATGTCCCATACATGTCAAGCCTCTATCTCTTACCATCTCTGAGATCTGTGCGTTCATACGGACAGACAGACGGACAGACGGACATGGCTATATCGACTCGGCTGTTGATGCTGATCAAGAATATATATACTTTATGGGGTCGGAGATGCTTTCTTCTGGATGTTACATACTTTTGCACAAACTTATAATACTCTATGTACCTTTGGTACAGAGTATAAAAATCTCCGAAACTGCAATTCTGATGCCCTTTTTAATGCCGAGGGTTGCTCTTGCTCTTAGCTTGACAAATGTTTGTTGCTAACCAATGTAAATCATGGAGTTACCAGGCAGAGATACGTACATATAGTCAAGTCGAGGCTCAACCAAAAAAACACTGTCACTTTCTCCAGGTACTTTTCCACAGCAAATGAAATTGTTAAATAATTTTCTCAAACAAATGGTTTTTTTTATTTTTGCAGGGTTTCCCTTTTACACCATTGGCCGTTTCTCCAATGACATTTGCACGGGGAACAATCTGCTTTTGGGTACATGCGTTATCAATGGCGAATGTACGGACAATAATGGAGTAGCCGCTGGCAGGTGCTCTACGATAACGGCTCAAGCCATTTGCTGCATATGTAAGTGTAGACTCAGCTTGCTTTGATTTTCCCACATGTGACTACAATTTTCGTAAAATTCCCAGATCAACGCACCTGCGGAGCGAGCACCACATATAACAATACCTATTTCTACAACAGCAACTATCCCGCCCCCTATGGTGGTGGTGGACGCTGCTCTATAGTGGTAACACCACCCGATTCCTCCATATGTCAGCTACGTGTAGATTTTCTAGCTCTATCGCTGGCCCCACCCACGGGCGATGGCCTGTGCAGCACAGATGCCTTAACCATAACCGGTGGCGCTTCACAGGTGCCCACCATTTGTGGCGAAAACGCGGGCCAACATGTGTATGTGGACTTTAATGGAGTGAATCCTATCACAATATCGGTGGCCACATCAGCGGGTTATACATTCAATCGTCAATGGCAGTTCCAGATACGCATGTTCAGCTGTACATCGGCCACACTGGCGCCCGCCGGTTGTCTGCAGTACTATATGACCTCCAGTGGAACATTTTCTAGTTTTAACTATGTATCCGCAGCATCGTCAGCACTGAACTCGATAGGAGTGCAGGGAACACGTCAGTTGGCGAATACACGCTATGGGATTTGTATACGCAAGGCTACAGGTAAGATTTGGAATGGTGTACAGGGATTGAAAGTTGTGATAAAGAATGGGATATTGAAGTGATGCCACATAGTTGGGCAGAGGCGAAACAGTTGGAGTAGAATACCAATCGAACCATTATTTTCCGCTAATTTTTGCCTAAATATTAGGCATTAAAAGTCTTTGCGACATTATTTCGCCCAGAGCATTTTCATTTTCGCATTAATTTTGCGTTTTTAAGACCAATTTGGATTCTTAGATCATCTGACAACAGGCCTTTATCAAACAACCTAGCATACATTTCTGTTTCCTGTCAGGAACTCATCTATTCACATAATGTTAATATGTTAACATGAATGTTAATGCACTGTTAATGAACAAAAAAGATGACTGTTGAACACTATACTTTCCCTGTGTTAAGCCGACTTGAACTTACGCTTTCGTTTAAGCTTTTCTTTGAGTAAAAGAAATGGCTTAAAAAACGAGAAAGCTAAGCTAACTTCGTCTGTGCCGAAGATTTTATACCCTTGCAAGTGCTCGTCTAAATATTTTCATAAAAATACTCTTTTTTACATTTTCCGACGGATCGTTCGTATGGGAGCTATATGATATAGTCATCCGATTTGGTTAAAAATTTTTAAAATTATGTGGAATTATGTAAAATAAACAAATACAATATTTCTGGAGGCTACCATTAAAAACAAAAAAGTTTTTCTAACTAAGACTGTTTTTCAGACCTATCTTTTGTATGACAGCCATACCATATAGTTGTCCGATTTTAACAAAACTTGGTAGAATTATAAAGAAACATAGAGAACCTACGATTACAAAGTTTGGAGACGTTTTCATTGAAAAGAAAAAAGTTTTTCTCACTAAAACTAGTTTTTCGTCCGATTGTTCCTATGGGAGCTATATGATAATGTTATCCGATTTAAACAAAAACTTGTGGAATTAGGTGAGAGCATGAGACACCAACAAGTACCAAATTTCAGGATGCTACCATTAAAAATAAAAAAGTTTTTCTAACTAAGACTGTTTTTGACACCTATCCTTTGTTTGGCAGCTAAACCATATAATTGTCCGATTTAGATCAAACTTGGCAGAACTATTAAAAATCATAGAAAACCTTTGAATACGAAGTTTGGAGACGTTTCCATTGAAAACAAAAAAGTTTTTCTCTCCGAAACTAGTTTTCCGCCCAATTGTTCAAATAGTAGCTATGAGATATAGTCTTCTGATCCGGTCGGTTTCGACATATTAGTAGTGTGCAGCAAAAAGAAGACTCTGTGCAAAATTTCAGCTCGATAGCTTTAAAACTGAGAGACTAGTTTGCGTAGAAACAGACAGACAAAGCTTAATCGATTCAGCTCGACACCCTGATCAAGAATATATATGGTTTATGGGGTCGGAAATGAATATTTCTATGCGTTGCAAACTTCTGCGCGAAATTATAATACTCTTTTTAACGATAATGTTTTAAATTTTATATCTCTTAACTAAATTTTCCCCTTTTACATTAATTTGGAACTGTTTTATATAAAACTCAAATAATAATTTAAGTTTCTTGACTAAAACCTAATAATAAAACTAAATAAACAATCAATTTTTATGGACTTATACTTATACGATCCCTCATTCTCTTTTTCTAACCAACTTTATTAATTCCCCTCCTCTCTTTTCCAGGTGTCTGCTCCATCACATACAGTCAGGTGGACTCCGATGCGTATTCATTTACCCTAACCAATGATGTGGGTGCTGTGGATCCCGCACTGTTGGCCACTTCTGCGGTGCAAAGTCAGGAATGCACCACAGATTATATTGTCATACCGGCACCCATACAGGAGGGCATAGCCCTGCCAAGTGACAGATTTTGTGGCCTGGGTTTGGTGCCCACAACATCGGCGGCCAAACCGTTTGTGGTCTATACAGTGACCAATGGTAATGAGGATATGGATATATCGAATCGTGGATTCTATTTATCATATTCACAGAATGCGTGTCCTATTTTATAACGCATTCAATTTATTTACATATATTTATGTTGTTTTAACAAAGCAAAAAGAGTTAGACTTGATTAAATTAAATGAAAATAACAAAAAGTGAAAAGAAAGAAACAACAATTATTGCTTCAAATCGTGGATGGTTAATCAATCGCAGAGGTGATGAAAGTTTTTGTGTATCCAAAGGTTGCAAATTAAATTAAATTTATCAATTCTAGGAAAGGAAGTAGATTCCCATAGACACGAGTGTCAGGAAATTTGGAATGCGGCCTAAATTAAGAATGCATTTTCCCTAACCTAATAACATAATAGTTGTTTTATACTTAGAATTTCACTCAATTCTTTACTTTATAAGTAAGTTTATAACCAAAAGTGAATCACTTCTGATGCAGTTTGAACTGACTTTGAAGCGAGTTTCACATTTCAGCTTGTTTTAACTGGTTCGACATTTCAACAGTTGTGGGAAAACACTTAACTCCATATTAATAACTTAACTTAAAGATCTAAGCTCAAATTTAACTTTCAAATTTGAAGTGAAAGCTCTTCTATAATGGATCGCACAGTTGTGGCTTAACACGCTACTTACATATATACCTACACCCACAATTCCAAATCAATTTTAATACAGTTTAAAACTACTTTTCAAACGAGATTCATAGAACGTTTTACCATGTATCTCGTTCCTGATAGACTGTGGAATCTTTAAGAAGATCAGTTTTGTCGCTAATACGTTTATGATAGAATGAGTTTAATAAAAACCTTAAATTTGTAAAAGTTAATCTCTTAATCCACCCGATTTAGTCTAAGACAGCTTCAGAGATTTTGAAACCTAGTCGTCAGTTGCTAGTTTAGGCTAAGAAAGCACTTATTATAAACAAAAGCCAAATGTCAACACTCTGCCTTTAAAAACAAGAAAACTTCTCCTATTAAGAATATTTTGCAGCATTATCTTTTGTATGCCAGCTATACCATCATATATTTGTACGATTTTCATCCAACTAAGTGGAGCTAAGCTTAGAAAAGTCATAAATATGGAGTTTGGAGACATTTCCATTGAAAACAATATAGTTTTTCACACTAAATGTACTATTTCAATCAATCTTTCCTATGCCAACAAATGTTCAGCGTATTTGGTACTAAAATATATTGTTCAAAGAATTGAGAAGATTGTTTTCAAACTGGAGAAGCAGATAGCATAGAAAGAGACAGATATGGGCAAGCCAACTCAACTCGTCATGCTGCTGTTCAGGAATATATCTATTTTTTGTATTCGAAATTCTATGCTTTACAAATATCTATAAATTTTTAAGAAACCCTCTACGTGGGATTAAAAAGATAGTTTAATCGGACACTGGGCTCGATTTGCTCTGGGGCTTATGCTCAGCTGTTGAAAGCAGATCAATATAATTCTCTTCAAGCTTTTATCGTGGCACAGCCTCATGTGTTTCTATCATCAAGTGTCATGAAACAGAAAACCATAGAAGAAAATAAGTGTTCTGTTTGGAGAGTGAGCGAATCTGTTTAAATTGTACCTGTCATTTTGGTGAGCAGACAGCACAAATAAAATGGCTAACTAGAAAAGAAAAGATAGCAAACGTTGCTAATGAATTTATGGGTGATACATTCAATCTAACTAGTACTCAAAATACTGAAAGAGGCAGTAGACGGTGTTTAATATACAAGTGGTTGGATATCACCTTAAAAGCAGGTTTTTACTATATTCGAAATAACCGAAATCGGTGCTAAGGCTACTAAAAAAGATACTGAGCGGCAGTAAAATGCTTCTATGATATTTAAATCGATAGGAGGTATAACATTTATATTAAAAAGTGTTGGTAAACGATGTTTAAACTACATACAAAGGTAAGTGGACGGTTTACATATGAAAAGGCGGTGTTAAGGATATAAAAAGGTATAGTATTCGGTGTCGAAACTACTGGAAGAAGATGGTAATGTGTTGTATAATTATACGTTTTAAAACTTAAAAGCCGCGAGATAAAGAAATTTTGTACATCAAAAGTGTCAAAAGAGTTTATAACACTTACTGAATAGTAAGGGTAGGAGGTGTTTGTTACTAAAACAGACTGCAACTTAATCAAAAACAGTTAGAAGATACAACATAGATTTAAAAGCATGGCAATTCATGTACAAAATTCGCCTAAGACCATACAAAAGCTTCATACTTCTCTATTTAAAATGGGAAAATGAAGCTGATTTACACTTAAAACAATCACCCGGCCGTATTAAGGACCTTAGGTTCTATGTGTGACCCCATCTGGGGACAGCCGGAACTACCTACCTAAACATACAAGTAGGGTCTAAAAAATACTAAGACATGAGAGTGCCTTTTATGAATTAGAATCGTAAATTGTACATCTCAATTTGAAAACTTGTACAATAAAGTCAATAACAGATTTCATAACGCCCCCAAATCCTGGTATTAACTATGAAAAAAAGGGGTGTAGCCTATATTAGTTGTACTAAACCTTTTCACAATAGTCTAGACTGTTTTTGAAAGCAAGAGAAAAGACCAATTTGTCGTTTGTTTATGCCTTTCAAATACAGTTCACTAATTTTATGATTTAAAAGGAAACTGAAACTTAGCTAAAGCATCATAGCTATATTTATACTTATAATGAAGGTGTTTAAGAAATGTATTCAGAGTTGAACATTTGAGATGGGCGGTACTTTACCAAAATTTCTTACTTTTTCAATGATTTTTGAAGGGAACATGAATACAGAAGAATTGTCTCTAAGTTTTAATAAAATATTTATATTAATTTTCTAAAAATAGCCCCAGACTGGTTCAGCTACATAACAAACAATAATAACACATACACTAGCTTAAATACAAACAATTTTGGTCATGATCTGGGATCACTTATCACTGAAACAACATCATTCATTCAAGCAACTTGAAATTAAGCTGCCAATCGCATGAGTGTATCAATCTCTGACTGTAGCTCCTTGATCTAAACATTTAAAAATAAAACAATCAGCAAGGTTTTACATTAATTATTAACTTATCAACTCACCCGATTCTCGAAATGTGCACGAGTATCCTTATCGGCCATCAGTTGAAAGGCTTCATTATCCACACGCATGCGATACTTTTGCAGTTCGTTGACCAATTTCTTCAACTTTTTAGTATTAGCTTGATGCACCTCCTCTCGCTTATCGCTGGCTGCACCAAATGTATCATTCATGGTCAGCCCAAAGGAACACAAAGCTCCTGCCGTGGAGAAAAAGTTTAACTTTTTGGTGAACTCGGAATTCTGATTGAGCAACTGCAGTTCCACACTATCGCAGCGTGTCAGCACTTTAATTTGGGGCAGATGATTGCGTAGTATTTGCTCAGCGTCGGCACTTTGAGCAAACATACAGAGTTGGGGCTGATGACGTTTGCTTATCTGATGGCGACTCTTCATCTGACGCACACTTTGGCATATATTGACTATTTCGGAGACCTCGGCTTCCAGTTTGGAGTCCTGATAGATGCTTAATTTTAATTCTAGTTTAAGAGGTAAGTGCTGCAACAGCTCGGAGGCCACAAAGGGTGTGAAAGGTGCCATGGCCTGAAGACCCCAGCTAAGACAGGCAGTCAAGGTGGCCACATGTACATAGGCGCTGTGAGTACGTTCACTTATGGCACCTTTGGTGGTTTCCTTTAATAATAAAAGAAAGTTATTAGAGGAGAGGTGGTGTGGTCAAAGTGATATGGCTTACCAAATAAACATCACAGAGATTCTGATAGAAGAAATGTTTCAATGCAGCGGTGGCCATATGAAAATTATAGTTATTAAAGGACTCTGAGCAGATGGATAAAGTCTCGGTCAAACGTCCCATAATCCAACGATCCCACATATTCACTTGTGCTTTATCCATAGTCTCGATATCTTTTAATGATATGCCAAGATTCTGGGCCGAACCCAGGGTAAAGCGCATAGCCTGCCAGATCTTATTAAGAAACAGTTTGTTGGTATGACAGGCATTCACATCAAAGTTAATGAAATGATTTTTAATATTGTGACTCAGCAGGGTGAAGCGTAAGGCATCTGTTCCACACTCGGGAATGCCTTTGGGAAACATTTTGTTTAGGCCAGCAGTGGATGTTTTCAGTTCGGCTGGTTTGATGATGCCCGTTTTGCAGGAATGCTGGAGGCCAGCCTTGAGACTCTGAAATGGTTTGATGAGAAATTTATTAAATATTGGTTTTTTAATGAATTTGGAGGGCAGTTTGATTAGTCAGCTATGATTTGGTTCATAAAAACATTTCCTTTGGAAAATGGTAAGTTTATGAGACATTCGAAATGAAGATCGTATGGTAAGCTCTATGGATGCAAGAAAATTATACACAAAAGTGGGAAAATTTGCCCTATAGGTGGGAAAAGGGCTAACATTTAAGGACAAGGGCGAATAAGGAGATTTGTGGATGATTTGAATTCATTTAGTTTTACTATTAACAAACTCCGTATAAAGGATTTCTATACTATCCATTGAACCCATAGATTAAGTCTCCTAAAACCACATCAGCCTCAATATCCCATCAATTTTCAATTCACTTTTTTCCATATGGGTCAAAATTCACTAGATTGTCTCACAATAAGGTTCGACTCACCTCCAGGCTGGCTCCTTTAACCACCTGCTGTGGCGTCACTATATTGCCCAGACTTTTGGACATTTTTCTACCCTGAGCATCGCACACAATGCCATTAAGTAGTACCCGTTGAAAGGGTGCCTCTCCCGTCAGTTTTAGACCCATCATCATCATGCGGGCCACCCAAAAGAACAGTATATCATGTCCAGTTTGCATCAAATCCAAGGGATATTTTTCCTTATATTTCGGTAGCGGCCAACCAGCCACCGAAAATGGCAACAGCGATGAAGAAAACCAAGTGTCCAGCACATCCAGATCACGAGTGAGTGAAAATTTCGTCTTACCCATTAGTTGGGTGGCCTTGGCCATGGCCGATTTTTCATCCAATGCCGCCACCCATTGACAATTGCCCGAGGAATCGGTGGCCTGATAGGCCGGCACCTGATGACCCCACCACAGTTGACGTGAAATGCACCAATCCCTTGAATCCTGCAGCCAACGTTCCCATTCCACTTCGAACTTTGAGGGCAATAAGTGCAACCGGCCACTGTGCAGCTCGGAGAGAGCAGCCTCGGCCATTGATTTGGTTTTGAGGAACCATTGTGGCACAATCATTTGCTCGACTACATCCTTGGAGCGTGAACAGAAGGGCAACTGCATGTTATGGCCACGCACCTGACGCAACAGTCTCAACTCCTCCAGTCGCTGGACTATCAAGTCACGGGCCAGAAATCTAGGTTTGCCCTTAAACTCCGGAAAGGTCTCCACAATGTGGCCACTCTCACTGAACACCTGCCGTGGACTCAGCTTGTGGCGTACCGCCAAGTCGAAATCGAATGCATCATGCGCTGGTGTGATCTTGACGGCTCCCGTGCCAAATTCCTGACTTACGGCCATATCGAAAACCAGGGGAATGGTGTCCTTTCGAAACGGATGCTTAAGTTGCACCTCCGGCCGGTTGCGATATTTGATATAGCGCGGATCCAAAGGATGCACCGCCACTGCCACATCACCCAGCATGGTTTCTGGACGGGTGGTGGACACCACTATCTCCTCCGCTGAGCCATCAGGCTGTGGTTCGCCCTCAACGACGGTATAAGCAAAGTCATACATGCGTCCAAATAAGATGTTATGCTGATATCCTGGCACCGAAATCTCTGTGGGCTGTTTTATCTCCATCTTTTCCACCTCCATATCCGAAATTGCAGAGCGTAAGGTGGGCGACCAGTTGACTAGGGAATTGCGTCGCTGTATCAGACCCTCCTCAAAGAGACGAACAAAGGCCACATTCACGGCATGCGCCTGCTGATCATCCATGGTGAAGTATTCACGTTCCCAGTTCAGAATGCAGCCCAATTGTTGCAGATCCTGTACTATGCCAATTCCCTTTTCGGCCTTCCATTTCCACACCTGCTCCAAAAAGGCGGTGCGTCCCAGTTCCTGGCGTGTTTTGCCCTTGGCAGCGGCTAGGGTGCGTTCCACCACTACCTGGGTGGCTATGCCAGCATGATCCGTGCCTGGCACCCATTCCACTTCGTAGCCCAGCTGACGACGTTGCCTGGCTATGGCATCCTGCACGGTGGCCGTCAGAGCATGTCCCAGATGCAGATTACCGGTTACATTTGGCGGTGGCAGCAACAAGCGGTAAGTGCCACGCTTGCAACGACCATACGGCTGTGGCAGATTGGTCTGTTGCTTCTCACGCAACCAATAGGCCAGTTCCACCTGCTGTGGCTGATAGCCGGCGGCCAGAGGCAGTTCCGCTTCTGTTTGCGGTGAAGAGGGGGAGCCGGCTTAAGATTTATCAATGAAAACATTTACCACTCACCCTTTCCCGTGGCATAGTAACGTCCGCACACTCGGAGATGGCATTGGTATCTGTGTTTGAGTAGTTTACGTGAAAAATTTCGAATTATCTGCATTGTTAGCTCGATTTTTGTTTATATAAAATATTTGAGGAACTTTATTATCATTTAGTGTGACAGTCTAAGGCAAGTGGTAAAATACCCAAGCAAAATTTGTGACATAAAATACTGACTTTCAACGATAACGATAGTGAGATTATTTTTAGCGGTTTTAGCTATGGCTAGTTAAAGTTATCGACTTGAGCAGCGAGGGAAATTTAATTTTAAGAGCAGACTGAACGGAAATTTAAAAAAAAAACAAGGCCCATCATAAAATACAAAAGCTTTGTATGGTTGAAATCCAACTCCCATTTATTTCAAGCAAACAAAACAATATTTGTATATTTTTCAAGCATTTCGCTTACAACTGGGATTAAATTGCGAGCCTGAAAATATAACATTTGTAAGATTTTTATTGGAACTAAGCCCAAATATTCCAAGAATTTTTGCAACCACACAAAATTGCTGCTGCACAGCGCAAAGCTTTTCTCTTACATACCAACATAAGTTAAATAAAAAACACTTTTTTATACTGTTCTGACATGGTTTTTTTTTTTAATGGAATGGAGGCTTTTCTTTCTCAAAGAAAATAGCAACAAATTCAAAAACTGCAGCGTGAGTGGGTCTCACTAGCTAGCTGGCTAAGTACTTTGTCCTGCAGTTGTAGTCGATACTTAAGATCGATAATGTTATCGACTGTTTTCCCACTCTTCTTCGTGTTTCGTGCGCGACGTTTAATAGCAATTTAAAGATATTGTAAGTGAATTTAAAAGTCTACAAATTATTGCAAATCATAGTTAAACTTACCCAAAAGTGTTTAAATATCGTGGTTGTGTTTTATAACTATTAATTGTCATGTTAATTTGGTGTTCACTTCTCGTTCTCGGTCGTTCGCCTTTGCCCGCTTGTTCGTAATTTTTAGTGCTTTTTGTTGTTGTGAAATAGCCTGTAATTCGGCGTAATAATATTCAGCGGGGCAATTGCAAATTACAAGTGTGCTGCGCAATTAAATTGTTCTTCCCGAATTCACAAAAAATGCATCACTGACTTACATAATTATGTCGATTACCATTATGTTGATTAAATTGGGAATTATCATTGAACCACATTGAGGTAAGTACAAATTACACCATTTAGTTAATAATTAAGGCGAATATGGCCCCAAAGAGCAGAGGAGACATGTCCACCCAGGTTTGGGCATTGAGTGATGCCCTGTGAACGTAAGCACATCTCACTCCTTCCATACCCAATCAAAGCGTTGAGTGCACTTGCCACACCCCTTTCGGAGCTGCCCAAAAGTTGGGCCACCTCTTCACCTACCCACCCCTCCCCCATTCACATAAAGAAATTCTTAACATTAATGGCTTGTGGCTGGTGCTGCCGCTGCTGCAACTTAAGCGAATGGAACGCCAACACACGACCGCCATTTTGTCAACAATGGCGTCAATTAAATGGAAAATGCAGCAGCAGCAGCAGCACCAGCGGCTGCACCACCAGGCTGCTACAACAACAACAACAACGACTGACAATAAATGCGTCTTAAGTGGCACATTAGGCTTGCCTTGCCACCAGGTTGGTTATACGCAGACAAAGACAACGAAAGCAGATATAGAAAGCTGGCTAACAGGGTGTAGCTGTAGTTCGTTGATGAACATAAATTTAAGTGCAGTTTGGCTGAGTTGAGGCACCCTGTTTTTGGCATATACTCTCTGGTACCCATCCTTCTTTCAGTGTTCAACCGGGGGGGTTTTTGTATGCAGAGCTAATTCAAATGCGATTATGACAACGCGAACAACGCAGTTGAGAGGGAGGTGGGGAATGAGGCAGGCAAAGTGCAGGTGGCTGATGAGAGACCTCTCTGCACAACTTTGCGGTGTTTGAACTTGTGCTGGGTGAACATTTACACAAACATACGTTTATGCGGGGAAGATAAAGGCCAGATATGAAAGTGTCGTCATATGTGAACATTTGAAAATGGATATACTAATTTATGTGTATATATGTAGATCGATCACTTATGGCCCAATAGGGTGTGCTATCGGGTATCAACTGTGTTCAATTGTGGTCGAATTAGAAGACAAGTTGTTAAATATGAAGGGAAAACTCGGGTTTGTTAGCTTAGTTTATAAAATTAATCACCTATCCCTCGCACAGTGTACGCTTTTTGTTAATCAAGTGTGACTTAGCTCAATTACAGCATTAGTTTATAAAAATAACGGCTTTAATATTGGATAGGATGCAGTTTTCCCCCATAAGGAAGTATACTTCAGAACAACATTGGACAAAAAAATAATACTCCTTCCACACAATTTTCCCATGTTTCAGTAGTAGCCTGAAAACGATTTTTATATGAGAGGTATACAATATAGTCAACCGATATGAATCAAAATTATTATAATTATGTGGATGTATAAAAAATTCTTTAGTACCGAGTTTGGTGAAGATATCTAGTTTTTTGACCGATCGTTCCTTTGGTAGCTATCCTATATAGCAGTACGGTTTTCTAAAAAAAACCTTTTATAATTATGTGGGAACTTGTAAAATTGATAAAAATCCAAGTTGGGAGACACTTACTTTGAAAACAAAATAGTTTTTCTCACTAAAACCAGTTTTTCAACTGATTGTTCTAAGGCAGCTATGTATATTCTATCCTCATAAGAACCGGATGGTTCCAACAAATGTGTAAATGTGTATTAAGATAAGTTAAGATACGTCTCCCTCAAGAGGAGACTTCATTCACTTATGCTTCATATGGCGGCAACATAGAACATGATTGAATATTGAAGCTTAGAGTTCAGAAAAGCAAGAAAAATGTTTACAAACAGTTCTGAACCAGTTTAATCTCCTAATTTATCAAGCTCGTAGTTGTCATAACCTCAGTTCTGAGCCTGTAAGATATCTAATTCCATATTACCAACATACAGACCCAATTTCAAGTTCATGGCTTTAACAACTTCTGAGCTATTGTGCTCTGAAACACTTTAGAGCGCTTTATAAACGCTTTCCCACCGATTCACAAACTTAAGACATAGACTATGCTGCCATTGCTTCCCTGAAAACTTCGGGTTAAGCGAAATCGAGCTTAACTAGAATTGGTGGGTAGTTTGTGGAGGGAGGGGAAGGAAGAAGCACGGGAAGGCAGAGTCATCCTTATGAAGACTCTTACCCTGTCCCAGAAATTTGAGCACAAATGTCGTCATCTTAGCCCATACGACTATCAAGCACTCGCGCGGTCTTACCGTAAATAACAGTAATAAAGGGAAATTTTCGTTTAGAATTTCTCCACGCGCTTGTAGGCTTTCAATATCCAAACGTAAATGTAGAAAATCTTAAGCTTCTGTGTGGGATTCAGTTTGAAGTATGAAAAATATAATAATAATTTGAAAATAAACAGATTTTCTTAATTCCTGTCCACGCATTTAACTCTCCTAAATGCCTCGTTTACTTTTCCTTTTCTACATGTTAGATGTATATTTTCTACCAGGCAAGTATAACATTCTAGTTTCTCCATTTAGCGTGTGAAATCTAGCAGGGCGAACTATGTTTTGCCTGGGATTGCCCTTTTCCACAAGCGGCGAGTAGCTAATTTTGTTTTCTCGCTATAGTTATTATCAATCCAAGTGATCAGTGCTTTTCCATTTGCTCTGAATTGCTTGCTCTTTTAAGAAATTTGATAGAAGTATATGATATAGAGATACATATGTTGCCTCATTCAAGTCAATTGCAATTTCAGTGGCAGTTTTGCTTAGAAGATTCCTTTGTTCTTAAAGAATCGAACTCTTTGGTTGCTTTTTACCCAAAATCACTTCACGCATAAACCGATTACCAACTAAAACCATTTTACCTGCACCTGCTCAACTGTGTTTCCTGCCGCCTTGCAAATGCTTCTATGCATTTCCGCCGCAAAATTATGCAACAAGAAAACCCACACAGCAAAGCACAATACAACAGAAGCCAGCATCAAGACCCATTAGACATGCACTTTGATTTGCACCAAAAACTTTATGACTGGCTAATGCACTCAAAGTACGCATCAAATAGGCATCAAACCACTCAATCAATCAGCTCTCAATAAGACGTTGAGGTCAAATGGATAACCAGAAAGGCATCATTATTGTAATGGCCTCAAATGGTTCGAAAACAATTGAAATTTTGGTCAGTTGATAACAAGAAAAATTAACAAAAAATGCGTAAAATTCGTTGAAATCAAAAAAATGAAAGATATTAAATATACAAATAAGAATAACTAACTATAGATAAGGACACTAGGCAGTTTCCATCTAAACCAACACCAGGAAATATTCTAAATTTGCTTAACCAATTAGCTGAAACTACATAAGTTTGATACGAATTGGCTGGGTTAAAAGAGAGGGTCGAGAAATATGAAAACACAAATTGTTGGTTAAGCCCAAAGGAGGCGTGTCCTGGCCAACTAAGATTTAGATTTATAAAATAACTCCAACCCATTTATAAGATCATTTAGTTGCAGACAAACAGTTTTGCTGCAGATAATATCCTTTTTTGTGGGTTTGTTTTGTGATTTGTCGACGTGGCCGGAAATGAAAAGCAAACAGCAGCAGGAGCAGGCAAATAAATTTGCTTAAATAACAAGAGCAGCAACAAAAACAACAACAACAACAACCTCAAAGTCTAAGGCGGCACAGCCATATATGGTATCTATGCATGTGGATACAGATACAAACCGCTTGACAACCCTCTGACAAAAGCACAATGCTGCTGCTGCTGCTGCTGCTGCTGTTCCCTCCCCCTCCCCCTGCACCTGTCTCTTGGACATTTCCGCTTTTTGGGCAACCGCAAGCAACTTACACAAGAAACGCAAACGCAAATAAATTCGTGTTGACAATTTGAATGATTTATATGAAATGCGTGTGGATTCCATTTTTGTGGCTTATCCTAAAAATGGGGTGGGACAATACGAGAAGTCAGGCGAAAGTTGAGTAATTTAAATTCCCATAGAGAACCAGAAAACTTTTAATCACTTTGCTACAAAAAATTTGTGATTATGAAACCGAAACTGTTTTGAATCGCAGAAATTTGTAAGAAAAAGAAAATATACGATTAAATAGTTAAGAAAGAATGATATGGCTATGGCAACTTTGGCTGTGCCGTAGATTTCATACCCTTTCTAAATGTCAGATAGATCGCCTCGAAACTGAAAGACTAGTTTGCGTCTTCCAATTTTATGAGTTGCAATCCTCTGGGAAAATGGCAATACCCATTGCAAAGGAATGTATGTGGAGGCGAGTCTAAGCCACAGGATAATTTTGAATAAGAAACAGTTAAATTACGATTCTCCAGAACAACAACGATCCTTTATACCGAACTTAGATCCAGCATAAAAGATCACTTCTTTGAGACAAATCCATACCAAATTTTGTATAAACAATAGAGAGTAAAAGTGACAAAAGAAAGAAAGTTCCTTAGCTTCTATAACATCCATCAATTTTAATTGAACTTTGGTTTAATCACCTGGAATTTAAGGTCTATGTGTGACCCCATCTGGAGTCAGCCGGAACTACCTACCTACCTTGGTTTAATTTCAACTTAGATGGCATTTTGTGCTTATTACTCTCAAAATTCCACAAAATTCCATAGTTATTTTAACTTTGTTTCAATTTCGATTGAGTTTACGTATACTTAATATTGATATAATTCACAAAATTCCATTTCTTTGTTGTGTTCAAGTTCTGATTGCATTCAACTTTGCCTCCATCTCAGTTGTGTTAATATTAACTTACTGTTGATCATGTTTTTTAACATTTAGCTTGTACATAGCCACAAAATCTCATGCCTTGGTCATAATTTAGTTCAATTTTAGTTCAACTTTGTTTCAATTTCAATTGAGTTGCCATTTACTTAATATTGATCGTTTATATTTATACTTCTAACCCGCACATATCCACAAAATTTAATATCTGGATTTTGATTAGAGAGTTTAGGTGGCTCAAGGGTTGTGGGTTTTGTTTAAGTTCAATTTGAATTCAATTTTGTTTTAATTTCAATTGAGTTTGCATTTTTGTTATTGCTAACTCGTGTATATCCAAAATCCAATATATTTCTTTCTGTTTTCGTCTAACCATAATTTAACTTAACTTTTTGCCACAATTTGGTTGAGAAAATTTTCCTTTTCCTTGATAACAATTAAGCTTGAACCCTCCCTTGCCACTGCCCAAGCATTTCTCAAACTGTCACAAAAAGTAAAGCAAAAAAATCAACCTCTGCGGACTAACCACCCCACCCAAAAAAATAACGACAGAAGAAATACCATCTCCCTAGAGCTCTAGCTCTTCTTCCTGGCTCTCACAACAAAACTGTATATAATATTTATTATGTTGGCATAATAAATTGCAACATGGGGCAGATTCATTTTCGCACTTGCGGACATTTTTCATTTTGTTGCCAACCGGGCAGCAGCTGCTTGGACTTGACAGCGGCGCTGGTGCCGTTGCCTGCCGTTGGTGCCGGTGTTGGGTTTTTTTTGTTGTTGTTGTTGTTGGAGTAGGCAAGACGCGTTGGCGCCACAACCATGTCGCCATTGCTGTCCTCGTTGTGGTGCCCAACTGATGAGCTAAGGAAAGCGGAAAAAAAAGGGAAACTTGTTGCCGTTTTTAAAACAGTGCTGAGCACTCTAAATGGTTCCCAAAAAGTAGAAGGCCATTCCACAACAGAATTGAGACTCAAAATCCAAAGACGACTTCCCAGTTTCCTGGTTTATTTTTTGGGCATTTCTATTTTGTATCAAAAAGACCTGAGAAAAGTCTTTTAGAACAAAGAATAACTTGTTCTAAGTTTGAGGAGGAGTCATCTCCAACCCAACCCTAACAAGACCACCTCGGGCCGCCTAGTCTGTCAGTTTTCTAATTTATATGAATCCTTGTACTAACTTTTTTCCTGATATTTAGATCAGATTGATTTTGTATGAGTCAGCAGTAGCTCAGCGGCATGCTATTCGTCCATTAAAGTCAAGATTATATATCAAAATGAACTTTTTTAAACCACTTTTTAACACTTTTCCATCTTCTTTGACTTAGCATGTAGTCATAAAGAGATACTTGTGGAAAATTGAAACCCAAGAAATAAATTTATAAAGCGGCTGCCTTGACTTGAACTAGTTCCGCAACAGAACCATTTAACTCTGTCACTTTTGCCTGTCCTCCTTGCCAGACAATTTGCCATGTGCGCATTTTAAAAAGGAAATTTAATAAACCTTGTCCCATTTCATGCTCATTAGTGTCATGATAAATTTTAGAGCCACCAACCAGCCCAACCCAGCCCAGTCCAGCCCAACCCAGCCCAGCCCAGTCCAGACCCCCTTTAGGCAGCGCAGCGCAGTTACGTCCCATTCTCCTTCGCTTCTCAGGTAAGTGTTTGGTCCAGTACCATGTAAATGTGGCCTGGGTGAAAAGTTCAAAGGCCACAGGCGCTTAACTGTTGCATCCTCACCCCTCCTCCTCCTCCTCCTCGTCCCTTAAAGGCCATAAATTAGAAAAGTTTCTTCCTGATGTTGCGGACAAGTTGTCTTTGATTTGTTCGTATTGCTTGCCATTTTATGGGCGTTTAATGTGCTGACATGTCGACAATTACCACAGATAGATGGGTTTGGGGGGGGTTTGGGTGGAGGGAAGCTGTTGTGGTAAAGGATGCATGCCAGTTCATAGAGCACAAGCAATAATCTCATTGTTTTCACATGCGCTTCATTGCGCGGTTTTTAGCACGCATTGAATGAACCGAGGAGACACTTTCCCCATCTGTTTTTTCCCTCCCCCCCCCCCCCCCCCCCCCGTTGTTTTTGCTGTTGTCAACAAAGTTTTGCAGACACAATATGTCTGCGGCAGTCGGTCGTCTATATGTCTGTCTGTTCTGTCTGGCGTTTGGTTTGCTGCTTGCAGCTGCCAACTGATGTAGCTACTTTTATGGTTGATGTTATTACATTTTGTTTTTTGTACTTTTTGTTTGGTTTTTTTTTTGTTTTTGGCTTACTCAATGTCTCACATCCTACGCTGTTTTTATTTTTCTTCTTCTACGTCTCACTGCAGCGTGCAACAGCATAAAAAGTTGGACAACATTTGTTTGTCACAATAAGCCGTAGTTGAGATACTCTTGAACGAATGAGATACATTTATTTTTGGCCAAAAATTATTTTCCCTTTTTTTTCCCCCCTCAAGAATACTAAGACTTTTGGGATAAAGTTCCATTCTTTCCAAATTCAGTGATTGTACTGGCTTTAAATTGGTTGGAAAAGGTAAATGAAAATGCCGGAAAATAACGCATTAAGGGAATCGCCCAAATTCTTGGTTTTGCGAGCTAAACTAACGTATTTAAAATGGAATGAATGCAAGAAAAGTTATCATTTTGAATTCATAATCCTTAAAAAGTCTTCCAAAAATAGGAAACCATATACTTTACAGTCTAAAGCTAGACAGTGAGGTCACTAAATGTATCATTCACGTCCTTAAATCATTTCTACATAAATATGCAGTACAAAATATTTCTGACGTAAGAAATATACGGTTCCTGATAAAAGTTCTCAGCTCTCGGATTTGATGACAAGGCCCATAATTTTGGGCATGAGAATTTCTACAAAGAAATGCTGTCATGTTCCGCTCAGCGTGGCACAGATGGTTCATTGTGACTCCGGTGCATTCAACAAGTACCAAGGGAAATCGAACTTATACAATTAAATTTAAGATAGTTTACTACAAAAACGGTTAACTGAAAAAGTTTAAGAGACTGTTACCTTAAAGCCGCTGCAACTTATTACCAAAGATATTGGTCAATTGTGTATGTGTATGTGCTTAACTGAGCTGTGTTCTGCCGATTCCATTTTTGTTGGAGATTAATTTTTATAGAGTTTGTGGCGTTCTAACATCGTGCATGCATCAATCGAGAGAGAAAATTCTGTCACTCGTACAGCTCTAGTTTGAAACTACTTAGAACGATGCTACAATCAATCGCTCCAACTGAAATTTGAAAGAGTCCAATTTGGATTTCAGCAGATGAAACTACGAACATTACTGGTCGACGATTTATAACAAATCTTATTGTCAGCAGCTTGAAAGACAACTCACTCTAAGCAGATCTGTTCTTCACTAAATTTAGCGAAAACTTAATTGAGCGAATGAATGAATGAACCGAATGCTTTAAGATCCATACGCTAATGCAACGAATTATTGGGATTCGGCAATGGAGACTACTTGACCCTTAAAAAAATTTAATGCATTAAACTCCACACCAATCCTTTCTGCACAATCCTTGATTCGCAAAATGCTCTCAAGGACCGCCATTCACGCACACAATACATAATAAATGCGTGGCTGTATGAAAAAATAGTTGTCGCTTCAAAGAAATGAATGATTGATGCTGTAAATTATATAACAGAGCTACTGATCTCACTCAATTTGACAGGCATGTCACCACACCTTCTACGATTAAAAGTTGGATTGGATTACATCGGATTTTGAACCCACCACGGCTGTGATATGGCACTCGATTACTCATTAAAGAATTGATGACAATTGTAATCAAAGCCATCGCTGTCACGAATTCTAATGATTCTTACAGACCAATTGAATTACCAAGTGAATTCAACTCTTTTCACTTCATATTTTATTGGCATGCGCAATGACAATCAAATAGTTTTTAAGCCAAAGGTTACGGCTTATACGTAGCATGTTCTCGAGTGGGCTGACGATCTAGTATATTTGAGTTGGCTGAAAACGGAGGGACTAAAATTAATTCGTTCTTTTTTTTCAATTATTTCACAATGAATATGTCAGCGAGTAGATGCAAATAGAACTAGTTTTCTAAAGGATTTGCTAAACACAACCCTACTGTTAATTTGATAGAGATTTAATCTAATTGAATTTGCCCTTTGCTTTATTCATGGTGCAAATGGCAAACCTTATTCCTAGTTGTTGTTGTTGTTGTTGTTGTTATTGCAGTAGTGTTGCTTTTTGCCTTTGTGGCTACACTGCTGCACTGCACTTCAGACGTTGTCGTCGTCTACGTGGCTGGCGACAACATTTAAAGCGTCATGAATATGCAAAACTTTTACACTTTGTGTTTTTCTTGTTGGTTTTTTTTTTTCTTTTTGTTGCATTGCACAAATATAGTATAAATTGAGGCAAACAAAACAAGAAAAAAAAAAGCAACACAGCAGCTATAGAATATTGTGCTCCCGGGTTTGGCGCTATTAGTCGCCTGCCGCGAGACGCCGCGTCATTGGCAACTTCTGTTACCCCGCTGGCAGAGTAACTCCGCCCCTTTCCACTTCCTCTACGCGGCGTAATAATTCTTCAATAATAACAGAAGATAGGGAAGAGCAAAACGTTTGGCGGTTAAGCGAGGGAAATGGGATCCGGAGCTGCTGGCGTAGCCAACTCCATGTTGCGGGCCATAAAATAAACACTCACTCACTTTAGCCACAGCTCCTTGTCGCTTTCGGCTCCTCCTTGGCGTTTTTTGTCGCTGGCTGCGGTTTAAGTTTTTCTCTTAGTTTCCTTTTGCTTTTTGTTGTTTTTTTTTTTGCTCTGCGGCTCAGCGAAATTTGTTTGCATTTGCAATGCAGAATTAAATTATTGCTTCCTCTCGCCACGCCACTGTCTGCCAGAGTCCTTGTTGTCCTTGCTGTGCTGTTGCGGTTTTTTCTGCTGTTGTTGCAATTGTTGTTGTTCCTGTTGTTGTTGTTTGTTGCGCACCGCAGCAACATTATCGTCGGGTTTGGCTTGTTATTTGAACGCTCGAAACTCGCAACTCGGCGGCAACGCGCTCTGTGCTCTGCGGTCTGTGGGGCATATTGATTGGAATCTGGAGGCGCTTAAGGTTGGTTAAACCAGCACCACCCAAAGGAGTCCAAAGTTTGATATATCACTAAAGCATAGTGAGAATACTTCCCTTTGGCTAAAATGGTGATAACATTTTTGGTATATTGATGGCGTTTAGCACAAAAAAACACAGATTGCCAAATGAATTTACAATGAGGCATGGTGATTTGGTACATTTGGGTTTATTTCTTTTGTTAAACAACAATTCTCTAATTTCTGTGTTTTTGCCCATCAGCCAATTTCAACTAATAAATGATCAAATTTCTTTTATCTCTTCATTTACAACCGACAAACTACAACATCAGCCCCTAACATGCTGTAACCAGAGAAGCCAACCCATGCAACCAATTTCAGGGTTTATATTTTAACCCTAAAGCACAGCTCAAATTTTAATTAAATTTTTTTTTTTTGTCCAGAGTGTTTTGTGTTTATGAAGCAGTTTTAGGGGCCACTTTCGAACAACTCGAGTTTGGCACTTATCCCTAAATTGTTGTTGTTGTGTGTGTGTTGTCCTTGGCCCAAGACCGCCCCTACACCCCACACCCATACAAGCATATTATAAATTATGACATAAAAATCTAATAAACTTTTAGCTGGGGGAGACAAAGTTGAGATTAAAGTGACAAATATTAAAACAGTTAGTCCAAAATGTCTAAGGGCTTTGCAAAATGGCAAAATGCATTCATTATTCAACAAACTATTGCTGGGCATTAAAAATGTAAAAGGCCGAGCACAAAGTTGCAGCTTGGAAAATGAGCAAGAAAATGCGCCCGTTACGTACAATTTGCATAAAATTTATATTGCGCGAGTGTTTGGCACATAAACAACAACGCCAGCAAGGATGCCAACAGGTTAGTGTCCCTCCTGCCTCCGCCCTTCGTTCGCAGCATGTGTAGGGAGAGCTGCTGCTATTATGACTTACAACAAAGCCCAAGTTGCTGGCAACACAAAAACGAATTTGCATAAATAACAAAAACATATTTAACCCCCGCATGCCCGACTCTTGCTCCTTGTCGTCGTCGTCCTCGTCGTCGTCGTGCGGGGGTCACAGTTCATACCCGGGCCAAGTCAACCATGACACAAGCTGGCAAACTTCGCCCAGTCAGGCCGGAGCTGTTACCTCTAGCATTTTTCCGTATTTCCGCTTTTTGTCTTCGTGCCGTGGCGCATAATTTAGAGGCACGCATTAAGGAACCTTCCAAAGGCTGCTGCTGCTGCTTGCTGCCTGTGGGTGTCCTGAGCTTTGGTTAGTTGAAAGAATCACAAAAACGACTTTTGTCGGATTTGCTTGATGGTCGTTGTTCCTTTTCTTTTTTTGTTGCAGGCGAAAATTATTTGTAAAATGTAGCGCCAAATTTTTAAAATGAATGCAAAGCGACAGGATCAGCGGCATGCCAACAAGAAAAACCACCTCGTAAGAAGCCAAGAAGTTTGTTTTGCAGAGTGGAATGTTGCACTAAATAAAACTCACAGCTTAAGTTGGCAGGGTCAACAAAAGAAGAAAAAAAGGCAAAGTTCATATTTGTTGTATACAAGCAAATATTTGTATTGTACTTCACATTTAGTTATACTTAATTTGAAAGCGGCCGGATTAAGGAAAATAATTAAAAATAGGCAGCTAAGGCTAAGGGCCCATGTTGCTATGGGTTTTCAATTGGACATAATATGTAATATGTGTTTAAATTTAAAAAAAAAATTTAAAATTAAAAAGAGGCAGTTGAAGTATGAATGTTAGCTTAGAAAAAAACAGGTTCAGGTTTAGGAAAAAACTAGTCTTAATTCCTAGTCTGTAAACCAATCTAAATTGACTCAGTGTGAAATCTCAGAATTTGTAATAATGGTTAAGCCTTGATGTGGTTTTGCCTTACATTGTTCAAGCATCAGCTCAAGCTAAGATCAACACTAGGAGTCTTTCAGCTAGGGCTCTTTGGAGAGCATTCTTCACATAAAAAGAATGTCTTGACCTGGCCTCTGATAATAGTTATGATTCTTTCCCTTTAACCTCACTTCCATCTTAACAATGGTTGTTTCTAGCGATGCCCTCGTAAATTGAGTTTAAACGTTAAAAATGGCTGATATTTTTTGAATTTCAATATTAAATTGAGTAAACAATAGTTTAAGTGAGTCACACATTAGCCAACACAATTTAGCCCCATGGTTTGTCCACTCGAGAACATGCCACGTACTGTTGTCCGAGTGTAAAACATAAAATAATTGACTTTACAGCCCCATTTGCTGTTTAATATGCTGACTTCCATTATGTTCTTAATATATGATATAAAAATGGTAAATAGTAGGATAAAATATCCAAAGTAAATGAACCAGATATCATACTGTCAGTCCCAGAAGGCCTGCTGACTTGCCTCACAAATCCAGTCAGTGCACCAACTCTGTTGGATTTATTATAGGTTTGTTAACATCGCAAACTGTATTAAACGATTTTTGAGATACCCAATCGCTTGGCCAAGACCGCTTAAATATCTCTTCCTGTTAGCCACGCATAATTTATGTATTGTGTGCTAGGCAATCAATGGAAGAATTTTACTGCGAATTTTATACATTCAGAATGTTAAGGAACAGGACCTTTTTCATGGACAAAATCTAGTAATTCGTTAAAGAGTAGATATTGTTGCATTTGGACGCTCTTGTTTATTGAAACATTCAATGGAATGACGGAAAGTGACTGTCTGAAATCACCTGAAAGGAATAACTGACTTCCGTAGAATAGTTGGTCGATGTTTTTGTGTATCTCGTGACTGTAAAGGCCAATGCAATTAAGATTTGTAGCTATTTATAAATCAAAAATCGCTTTCCACATATCTCTGAAATTCAGTCTATTGGATACTTTACTGGTCCAAGATTGTTACCCATTTAAAGTGAACTGGATCAAAAGAAGCTTATAATTTATAGGCTCGATACTTAACTGGATCTACATCGTCTTTGAACCTCTTATGAACCGGTTCATAAATAGTTTAGTTTCATATTTCAGAAATTATTAGAATTATGTGGCATTTGAGGTCTGCACACCGCTACAGATACGGCATCTCCGGGCTAACTGAACCGAATCTGAACCGGCGAAAATGTAACTTAACTGACCAAACTCGAAGTAGAATCAGTTTATAAAACTGCTGAACCTAAACCCTACATTTTTCGAGTGCTTGAACCCCAGAGAAAACCTCTCCCGAATTCAATTCAATCCGACTACAAGCGTTTTGCAAGTACATAAATGTTTCCCCTCCCCTTTCTTCTTTCGACATGTTCTCTTCCATTGAAAATTGAAGACAGACCTCAGTATTGTTCCACACATTTTCGAAATATGTGTATTTTCTAACACAAAATCCAAACACCCACACTGCAGCTCATGATGTACCCGCCGCCATTAAGGTTTAGTGTGTAACATAAGCACACAAGAAGGACACCAACAAGAAACTATGACTCCAATTTGTGTGGCAAGGTTGCAACTATCCTGGTCCTTGTCACGTGTGTCTGTGTGCGTAAGTTAATTTATTTAAATCTCACTTGTAATTCATATTTTGGAAGCAACGTTGGACGCATAATAAGCAATGCCACAGCTCTTCCGACAAGTATCGAATTTTGTTACTGGTTTGGTGCGAATATTTGAGACATAAATTCTGCGCAAAATTTGGCCCCGACTGCGTGTGGAAGGACTCCGGGGCCGGGTGTAAATGTTGCAGATAAGTAGCATTAGTTGAGGGAAGCCATGTTGGGAGGCGACTGCTGGTTGCCTGGTTGCTGTTCCTGGCATTATGTACTTAACGAGAGTTTATTAGCATTTTAATTACCTTTCGGCGTGTGAAAGCTGCGCGCATTAGTCAACCTTTAGTCGAAGGTATCGCTCCCCAAGGGGATTCGCCCGGGTGGAAACTTTAATTATGTTTTTTAAAGTTTAATGAACAGAAAATATTTGTGTTGCATATTAAAATAGCACATAAAATCATATAATTACCAAATTAGGTACAGTAGAGCATTAAAGCTATAAGCTCCATATGGCTCCAAATACAATATTTGCGATGCGCAACAGAAAAAAAAAGTGTGGAAAAACTAATTGGATGAGCGGGGGATATCAAACGCGCAGAGGGGGGGAGGGCGTGGCCGGTTTGCTTGTTAAAAGTTCATTACACTCATAGAATGCTTGTAAAGCGAGATGATAAATTAATCTACAGCGTGCAACCAAGCGCGCTATTGAGTGGGCGCAGCGAAAGAGAGAAGGAAGGACAGAGAGAGAGAGAGAGAGAGAGAAAGAGAGAAAACTCACATAAATGGCGAGTTTAATTTGTATGCAAACAAGTTGGCGGCGTCGTCTCGACACAAACACTACGTTGACGACGATGTTGGACCTACCGTAATTACACACTCACACCCACATATTTAAGGAAGTGCAACACACACACACACACACACACACCCATGTATAAAGAGAGAGGTAGCCATGATGGCTGCTAACTGTTTCCGCTTGATGCTGAGTGACGTGCAAATGCCAGGAATGAAGCATTACTCCCCCAGCCGAGAGAGCTGCAGCATGCCAAGGGAAGCCGCGTTGTTATGGGGTCACTCGACAAGGGGAGAAAATTATTGTGATAAAATAGTTTTGTGCATTAGTTAAAGTTGCTGCCACACTCTGTTAGGGCGTGAAAAATATATGCAAGCTAAGTAATAAAGTAGAAAATATGCTTAAGATAGGGAGACAATTTCAGTGGGATGAACGTTCGCTTCAAGTTCGTAAACGAGCTTGAAATTATAGCAAGCTGAAGCATTTAAAGAGAAGTCCTTTGGGTACAGAATATCTTTAAACATTTACCAACTGGCTTAGAAATGAGTTTTAGACAGCTGCTTGTGTCGCTTTGGGCAAACGGAGCTTGTATTGACTCGATTTATATTCGTTTTCTATTCGCTTTCGAAATGAATTAGGTTCCAATCACATTAAAGAGTTGAAGATAAGTACTAAACCATGAACAAATCAAATTTGTAAAAGTATACTGTTTCCTGAGTTAATTGTCCTTGGAATTATGGACGAATTAACAATTTTCTGAATTTTATGTCTAGTTTTTAACTTATTCTAGTTCCGTCCCTCCAAAGCAACAACGCTTCCCAGGTCGCTAAATTGCTCAACTTACTTAATCGGCTGCTCGTTCAAAACCAGTGTTTGCTAGGGGTGGCACACCCTGCTTCGATATATAAGGTTGTCCAAAAAATATTGCGGTATTTTTATTGAATTTTGAATTGTTCTTAAAATTGGTTATAATAATGCGATTTAAGTCAAATATGCGCCGTTTTGTTCGATGACGAGTTCCCAACGAGATGCCAACTTCATAATGCCCCTCTTATAGAAGCTCGCTTCCCTATTGTCAAAAAACTCGGAGAGCCAATTTTCACAGGACTCTCTTGTGGCCAACTTCCGACTACCAAGCTCGTTCGCCATGGACAGAAATAGGTGGTAATCACTTGGTGCGAGATCCGGACTATACGGTGGATGCAAAAGAACCTCCCATCCGAGCTCTCTGAGCTTCTGGCGCGTCACCAAAGATGTGTGTGGCCTGGCGTTGTCCTGATGGAAGACAATTCGGCCTCTGTTGATCAAAGATGGCCTCTTTTGCATGAGTGCTGCATTCAAGCGGTCCAGTTGTTGGCAGTACAGGTCCGAATTGAGCGTTTGGCCATAGGGGAGCAGCTCATAGTGGATGATTCCCTGCCAATCCCACCAAACACACAGAAGAACCTTCCTGGCCGTCAATCCAGGCTTGGCCACCGTCTCGGCACCGTCTTCACGTTGTCGTAAGTGACCCACTTTTCATCGCCAGTCACCATCCGCTTCAAAAACGGGTCGATTTTGTTGCGATTCAGAAGCGATTCGCATGCATCCATACGGGCCAAAATGTTTTTTTTGCGTCAAGTCGTGTGGCACCCATACATCGAGCTTCTTTTTGAATCCAAGCTTCTTTAAATGGTTTATAACGGTTTGATGACTCATGCCCAGCTCTTGGCCGATGCTACGGCTGCTACTATGCCGGTCTCTTTCGATCAATTCAGCGATTTTATCGCAATTTTCGACGACAGGCCTTCCGGACCGTGGCGCATCTTCGATCACCTGTGCACCAGAATGAAAACGTTGAAACCATCGTTGTGCGGCGGAAATGGAAACTGTATCGGGTCCATAAACTGCACAAATTTTATTGGCAGCATGAGATGCATTTTTGCCTTTATCGTAGTAGTACTGTAAAATATGCCGTATTTTCTCTTTATTTTGCTCCATGTTTGCGACGCTATAACTCACGAACGACTAAAAACAAACAACAATAAATCAAACACGTGTTAGCGCGTGAAAAGAGCTTTCCAAAAAGCTCTAGCGTGAACCGATGCGACGAATACAACTAGAACTACGCGCTTGCAAAGACAAGCTTGCGGAAATACCGCAAGACTTTTTGGACAACCTTATATCTTTCTGCACTTTTTGCAGATCTCTGATCTGAGATCTGTTATCAATCTTATCAACCTATGAAAGTAGCATTGTATATCTGGTCTCGCTCATTATAAACTCCATCAGCATATTAAAGAAGTCACACGAAAGAAGCCGTAACTCGGAGAGGTTCATTTATATTTCAAGGAAACTTTGTGTTTGTTCTTAACGTAATTATGCAAAATCGAACGAATTTTCTTGATATCCCAAAAGTAGCTTTCAAATGTGATACGGTATGAAGTAATCTCTTTACTCATTTTATGTCCATCATAATTTTTCGAAGTTACAACAAAGAAGTTTTTGCTTAAGTATTGCATCAAGCAATGTAATGCTTCGCAGAGTCTCTGTGCTTGTATTTTCTAGATATGTTTGCATTCCATTATGCTTATAGAAAATAAACAGGCTTGTGGTGATGAAAGCAAAGGTCCAAGGGCTGCCCATAGCTGGTCTATAGGGATCAGACTGTCTGAGAGACTGCCTGATTCATTAACGCCCCCCCCCCTGATCAGAGGACTCTAAAAACTTTAACAAATCGAACAAATTTGTTGGTATTCAATCACAATTTTCACTCAGTTTGAAAACAACCCTACTAAAGACCCAAATTTATTTAACCTCCCACTTCTCTCTTTTCCTCTTAAATTTTCTTACCCCAAATCAGTAAATACTCGCTCAGCCTTGCTTAACCACAACTCAAAGGCACAACCACTACTATCATGTTTCTGTGGCGTATGCGTTATATTTCCCTTTTTGGCTTTCAATATAAACTTTTTGCTCGAAAACTTGAACGCCTTTTTAATTAGATGCCTGGCAACAAAATGTTACGCCAGACTTGAGCCACATAATTAGCATAAACTTAAATAGTTAATTAGCGTGATAATTGCGTTACATTCCGAATGCACAAAACTTGATTGCGAAAAGGAAACCCAAGTGTAGCACACAAAACAAAAACTATTGGTGTCTTAATTAGCGTGCGTGTTCAATTACCAAGTCCCGGCGTAATAAGCCATTATCAGTTGCTGTTACTGGAATTTATTTTGCCCCCCCGCCCTCCCTCCCCGCAGAACAAAAACAGCAAAACAAAAAGAGAAAATCGCAATCGCACGAACTAGAAACCCGGAGAATGCCACTCATGAATTTCAAATAATGTCGAACACTTTGACTTTGACTTGCAGGGCGATGGATAGTGGGTGGGTCGATGTCGTGATTCCATTCCGTGATGCCTGGCATGCCAAAATCCAATGAAAGACGTTTAGTTTGCCTGGGTGTCGACTTCGCAAGAAATTCGCAAAAGAAAACAAGCAATGAAATCGCATAACTAACAATGAATTCCTAACTTGGAGCTACTTGAGCAACCAGCTAGACAACCCACCCGGCCACAGTCAGGCAGTCAGCCACCAAGATGAGCTGAACGTGGTCCTAGGGATTTCATAGCAAAAATAACTAGAAGCGTATTCTCTTGTTGCCCCGGTGAGGTGCGGTGGGTGGTTCGAACGAACGAACGAACGGTTGGCACCTTCATTCTTATGCTGCTTGTGTGCGTTCTGGTCGCGCATTTCTGGTGCTGCTTTCTTTCTTGAGTCTAACTCGAGAACGTGAATTCTTTGCTTTTGCTTAGTTGACTTGCGGGCGCATATTTGATTTCTGCTTTCTGGTATTTCGAGGGGAATTTGTTTTAGCTTTAGCTTACAGTTTTTACGCCATTTGGTCACAAAATGCAAGTCAAGCATTGAAAGTGCTTAAGCTTAAATGCTATATTGCAATATTCAATTTGGATGCATCTAAAACATAGGGTTAGTTATCAATTTGTGTGGGTTAAGGCGATTTGAGGTGGGGGTGCAGTGTTTTGGCACAATTTAAGTTGGTTTTTTTTTTACCTCGACTGAGAGTTTTTAAGTACTTTCATGTCTTCAGTTTGATTTATGTTTTAAACAATATTTTCCCAAAAATTGGCTGCATTTTCATACCCCATTAGGTCAATAAACATGCAAGTAATTACATTTGCACACAGGGCAAACTTTGTGTTGTTGTTGCTGCTTTGCCAAAACTAACAAAAATACATGAATCCAATTTACCAATTTCGTAGCACAGTTTTTGGGGCGCGGTAAGGGCCGGGCTGTGCTGCTGCTGCTGCTCTTGACTTGCTTTTCAAGTGCATGCCGTTGCTCCATTGTTCCATTCCATTGTTGCGGGTGCATCGCTAGGTTTTTTTGCTGTTTGCTGTTTGCTGTACCGAAACAATGCCACAGACTGCACATGACAGCATTTCATGTTGCTGTTGTTTTTATTTTTTGATATAATCCCCCCAACCCTCCCCCAGGCATTCGAGTAGATGCGGGAAAGCATGCTCATTTTGTTCATAATCGCAGCTAATGCAAAACGCCACAAATGTTGAATGCATAATTTAAAAACGTCTAGCTTAAAATGCAAAGACAGCTTATCAACGCCTCTAATCAGGATAAGTTAACGCGAAAACGCACCTGCCGGGCATATTTGACTTGCATTAGAGCGCGCTGACTGGGGTAGATGGGGGGGAACTTGGTGGAGGCAAGAGCCAACTAAGGCAAATAAGTGTTATAAAAACACTGGCAACAACAACAACAACATCAAGAAAAATAAAAGTGTATGTACAAAATAATTCCACAACAGGCAGAGGGCAAAAATAAACATGGTAAGAAGAAATCAGAAGCCAAGGTGTAAAGATGAGTTGCACAATGGGCGAGAGTGGGGCAATTTGGGTTTAAAAAATACAATAAAAAGTCATGGAAAGGATTGAAAATGTAAAGAAAAGAAACTGTTTTATTGTTAAGTAGAGAAGCAAATCGAGTGGCAGGTTTCTAGATCGATCGGTATAGAATTCAAACTGCTTCGAACTTAATATTTTAGAAGGTTATGGTTCTTGAAAGTACTTAAATGAGGTACAAACATTTTAAAATCGATAAATGTCGTATAAATATTATTAATACGGTAGCCAAAAAAAATCTAAGAATAGCGTGCCCTTAGTTCAAGTACAAAGTATCTGAAATTAAGTACATAATAGACTCCATATGCCTAGCTTTGAAAACTGTGCGAATTTCACCAGTCAACCAAATCAGACTATTTGCTGTATTTTAAAAGATTGGAGGTAATTTCAGATTTCTTCTGTATCTGTATTTCGGAAATGGTCCATTATGCCTGGTTTTATAGGAATTTGAGCTTGGAGCTGTTAAAAATGCCTAAAATATCCATTTTACACATGTTCTATGGGGAACTGGGTTCTATTATTTTAACTCTCTTCGGCATTATCGTAAAGTATTACCTCTTAGCTGTAAAATAAGCAGTCCCCAGAAATTCTGCGATTTTTTAAAAGCGACGATACACCATTTTGAAAGCATGGATTCAAAATTTTTGGCTGTCTAAATCAAATCAAAATGCCTTGTTAATCAAAAATATTTCACACAAAACGACCATACTAGGGCCAAAATGTGATTTTCAAGCAGTTCAAAGTAACAAAAATCTAGACTTGATAGATGATTTTTGAAAATAGATGCATGTTAAGCATTACCAATCCCTTAATACACTAAACCTAGTTGCCTTAGATTCCTAAATCGTTGTCTATGCCGTTTTATCCGGCTCGAAGGACCAACAACTACCAATATTGAGTACCTTTAAAAATTTATGATTTCTCAGCCATGTTTCCAGCTTTCGCTTCATTACCCAAAAACAAAAACGAAGCAAATCACCCACCGTTCCGCTGCCATTTTGTGCGTTGTCGTGCTCAGGCAGCGACTTGTTGGCAAAAGGCATTTTTATGACACGCCGACACCAAGACACAGGACGCCCAGGCAATGCTGTTTGGACAGACACAGACAGCGACAAGGACGACGATGGCGACGACAACGTTGCCGGTGTTTACATATAGGACCCTGCCAGCAATCTTTGAGTGAGGCGGTAAAAAGTCGTCTCGCAAATTCTAATAAATGTAAAAGAAATTGTATGAGGTTATATGGAAGGTTATGCCACGGCAGCTGTGAAAATGGCAAACGCAGTTTTCTTTTTCATCTTCTGTTGGCTAAAATGGAAACTAAACGAGTTTTGTGCTGGCCTAGGCAACATCAAGCTTTTGCCTTGATGGCGTCAGTCAGCAAATTGCCAAACGCACTGCGGAATCAGAATTGTTGGGTGGCCTAAAAAATATGTCTGTCGCCGGCGACAGTAGAAATTGCTGAGCTGAAAATGGATATCGTTTTAATTTTTTTTTTTTTAAATTGCAATCTCGACAGCGGGGGCGGCTTTGTGCCAGACGAATTGTTTGTTAGCTAAGGGGGGAGGGGTTGGTGGTGTTGTTAGAGAAAAGAAATTAATTTAAAAGAAAGACGTTTTGGAAAGAATTTTAATTAAAATTAGCCTGTTTTCAGCACACCACCCATAACTTGGTTGCTTAATTACTTAAATATCAGGAAATGACATAACTTGGTTGCTAAATTACTAAAATATCAGGAAATGACATAAGATTTACAGAAAAATCGAAAGAAAAATGTTGTAGAATAGCACAAATAGTCAAAACTTGACTTGAACTATTTGAAAGTTCTTATAGATTTAGTATTGGCAAAAGCTTTCCATTTACTAGGCATAATCAATGTATTCCTTAAGCCTTCGCCCTCTTCTAACAAAATATTAGATTTTTGACCTTAATTCTAATGGGAATATCTTTTATTTTGATTAAAAATAAATGGTAAAAATTCCAGTTTTAGGTTCACTTACAAGTTGAGCTGCCGGACAGGTTATTAACAGCAGAAACGCCGAGACAGGCGAGCAATCGACGCCAGCATCTCATACCAGAGAGCTACTTAGATAGCGTAACAATATCAATCACATTGGGATATACACGTAGAGCAGCAGGCCAGGCTAAGAACTGCGGAAACTACGAAGAAGGAGAGCAATCGACGCCAGCTTATTGCTATATACACCTCTTTTCAGAGAGGTTCTGAGATTCTGTGAAAGCAGAAGTTGGGTAAACAGACGTACGGTGTATCGGGTCGTATTTTTATGAAACTCCAAGAGGGTTAAGGATCAATCTTTATAGTGTGCCTTGATTAGCAGAAAGATTGGATAGATGGCTAATATAAAATAAGTTTAGATTCTTCGCTTCTAGTTTAAAATGCTAAAAACTCACTTCGGACAGCTGATAGTAAATTCTGAACGTTTTTTTCCTTTATATGAAACAGTTTTTCCTGACTGACTGATTCATTCAGGCACAATCTATGCATAGGCCAAACGGTAAAGTTAAGGAAACTTTAAATGACAATAATTTTGATTCGTCTTGGTGTTTTTCATAAAAACATATACTTTTGGTCATGAAATTTGTAAAATTCAGTTCAAAAATGTGCGCCAAAAATATCCAAATAAATTATACCCTCTGGTTCTGAGTCTGTTAATTATATGAATTTAAAATTGATAAAGTGCGACGTAGCTTTCAGTTGATTTATGGGTCGCCGGCACTTTTAACGCCTTTTAAATTGTTTAGCTCCTTTGGTAGCCCACTTGGTGCTTGGGCCTGCTGCTTGAGTGACTTTACATAATGCCTGCTGATTAATAGTGCCAAGAGTTGGGCAGGTAGGTGGGGCACACACACACACACACACACACACCGTAACTCCCTCTTAGCTCTTAGCGTTGGCCAAAGTTAATAGCGCCTGCAATGTAGGCCTCAAAATATACATGGCGTGGTCTACATATGTGGCGAATTGTGCATTTGTATGTAACTACATAATGGTCAAAGTGTGCATGTATTTGCATGCGTAGGCCCGTCTGTGAGTGTGTGAGTGTGCGTGCGTGTGAGTGCATCCTGTGTGCGTACGCAAAATTCATGTCTCTATACGCACAAGCGGCAACATCGGCGAATCAATAATGATGACCTGAATACGTAAAAGCTGCTGCCGATTAACTCAGGATCCTGCCGCACCCCCCAAAATATGCAACGGAAATCGTTTTGTTGTGCTTCAATTTGCCAACTCACACACACGCACACACACGCACGCACACACTTACACGGTTTTTCCATTTTCCTGGCTGCTTTCATTGTCTTGTCGCTTGATTGTTCAAAGCGCATCTTTCAGTTGAAAATTTGTAAAGTGCCACATCGCGTCCTCACCTGCCAATGCGTTTTACTATGATTCTCTCATATGTAGTACTCCAATGGTAGTATATAGGCTCTCACTCTCTTCCATAGGCTCTCTCTCTCTCTCTTTCTGTGTGTGTGTATGTGTGCTATATTTATAGGCATGTGCATTCCATGTGCAGGCTGCCGTCCATTTTCATTGTGGGTCATTCCTGTTCCCGCCTTCCCCGTTTTTATGTTTTCGACGCCTGCCTGTTTCCATTTGCATTCGCACAGTGCACACAAAATCCGCTTTGCCTACAGAAGCTGCACAGACAGATACAGACACACAGACATACATAGGACTCTGTCCGGTCTTCAGCCAGCCAGCCAGCCTGCCTGCCTGCCTCAATGTGTGGCCCATAGCGAGCCGCGCCTTGCTACGCGCTCCTCCTCTGCTGTCGACTTGCATTACTCATATGCAACAGCAACAGCAGCGGCAGCAGCAGCAGCAACAACATCAGCTGCCGCCGCCACAACAGCAATACGCAAAAATCGTAAATGAAAATATAAAAAATTGCCAACATTTTTTTTTTTATTATTCATTTACGTGGCAAACCAGGGCTACAACACACTGAGACAGACTGTAAACGAGATGAAAATTGAAAGCAAATTGGGTCATAAATTGAAGTTTTGAATTTTGATTCTATATTGAAAATTGATTGGCTTTTCAATTGAGTTGCTGTGGCCATTTATTTAAGACTGGGCGAAGTAGCTATTATATTGAAATAAGACAAGGCAGTTGCTACCTTCGCAGGAGCAGAACTTTTTACCTTTAACCACAACATCCTAAAGCTTGGTTTGTTATTAAACACTAGCACATATTTTCACTCAGCTCTGCACACATCAAAGACTGAACAATCTGTCTCAGTCTTCTGACTAAGACAAAGATTCATTAAGAATTTAAGAAAGCTAACTTTGGACAGTATTTAAGATGACAGCTGTTCAATATATTCATCTGATTTTCCATCAAAATTGGGAAGATTTGTCCTGAAGCAGATAATATGTATATCTGGAAAGTTTTGAGACTTAAAACATTGAAAATAAAATGGTTATTCTCAATAAAAAAGGTCCTTCGACCGATAGTTCCTATGGCAGTCATTCGATTTTGACAAAGCTTTGTAGAATTGTGTGAGAGCATATACAAGGACATTTCTATTGAAAAAAAGTTTTTCCACCTTTTTCTTCGGACCTTTCTTTTCTATGACAGCCATAAAGATGTCCGATTTTGTCCAAACTTAGTAGAATCCAGAAAAAGCATGATGAGGGGGATGTAAAGTCCACATTTTAGAAATTTGTGTCTTTAAAATTTAAGGTATTTGTCTCTCATAAATAAAGGTTTTTCTTTTAGAATGGAATGTCAACTTTCACTGTTTATCTACGATTTCATAGCCTGGACCAATATCAGAGGGGCTTAGCTGTTTGAGCGAACATACCAATGTATCATACTTCTAATTAATAAAGCTACATAAGGTGAGCCCACGGCCTATACGCACGGCGCAAATTTGTTAATCAAATCACAAAAATCAACTTGGATTGTTTTACCTCTTTACTCTTTCCGGCTTGCGATACCGTTTTGAAATAGAAACGAGAAAGTCGAAGTTTTTATACCCTTGCAATAAAATTTTCAATAATATACTCTTTTTCCCATTTTCCGACCGATCGTTCGTATGGGAGCTATATGATATAGTCATCCGATATGGCCAAAATTTTTAAAAATTATGTAAAAGCATGTGAAACAAACAACTACAAAATTGCAGGATGCTACCATTAAAAACAAAAAAGTTTTTCTAACTAAGACTGTTTTTCAGACCCATTTTTTGTATGGCAGCTATACCATATAGTTGTCCGATTTTAATAAAACTTGGTAGAATTATAAAAATATATAGAAAACCTACGATTACAAAGTTTGAAGACGTTTCCACTGAAAAGAAAAAAGCTTTTCATACAAAAACTAGTTTTCCGACCGATTGTTCCTATGGAAGCTATGAGATGTAGTCATCCGATCTGTTCGGTTCCGACATATTAGTAGTGTGCAGCAAAAAGAAGACTCTGTGCGAAATTTCAGCTCGATAGCTTTAAAACTGAGAGACTAGTAGAATCTACTAGTAGATTCGGAAAGACCGCACTTAAGCTTGAAATACCATTATACCAACGGTTTTCTAGAAAGAAACAGACAGAATACCATTTAAAACAGAACAGACAGACTACTATTCAAATAATGTTTTGTTCTGTTTATGCTTTACTCTCTTATGTGATGGAAAAAACCCATTAAAAGTTTATAAGACTGAAATTTTGTAAGAAGAGTGAACAAGTTGGGAAAGTAAACGTCTTTAAGGTTCAAGTCAATCTGCCAAGGTGAGAATGCGAACTTCCTTTAACCTATTGATCATAATAAAAAACAGTAAATCACAGACGATATTCAAATTGAATGCCCTGTACATAGATTTTCCATTTTTCCCAACCCCTGCCTTAGTAAATTTCTATTACTGTTAAATATTTAACTTGATTATGATTGAGCATCCTTTTCTATCTATTATTTTCTAATGTTCTGTATGAATTTCTGGCTGAATTCATGTGATATGCCATTTATCTTTGTTATGCATTCACCTTTCCTACCCCGCCCACTTCCTTTGCCTTAACTTTGGCTCTTACTTAACCCATTTGTTATGGTACTTAAAACATGACCCCCTTATTGCGTTTCCAGCAGCATCTTTCAATGACCAGACACACACACACACACACATACACTTTCATGCACATGGCCCAGCCCTGCTCTATAAACATCATCCTGGACTGGTCGTCATTGCCTGCTGACTGCATCTTGTTCTTCTTTTGCCATGCATTTTGCTGCATTTTATTTATTGTTCCACTGTTGTGTGTATATTGTTGCACGTTGCATACATACAATTTGCATGGCCACCTCAGCATGCGTGTGGATGTGCGTGTGTGTGTGAGTGTGTGTATGTGTGTGTTTTGTATTTACGCCTGCTCCAATTTATTTATTGTATGTATATTTGTTTATATTGTATATAGAACTCTCAACAAATTGACGTTGTTTTTGTTTGTTTTATTTCGACATTTTTTATTGGGCGTTGGCCGCTTTATCGATTGATTTTCAAGTGTTTGCGGCGGCTTTTAAGCTTTTCCTCTCCCCCGCCCCCACCCACTCTCCTTCAGCCCCAGTTGCAATGCAATTTTAATTATGCACGCACAAATAATTAAATTGTTTTTAATTGAAAGAAACGAAATTGCCTGGTTGTTAATTAAGGAAACTGGCGACGAGCTGGACAAATCTGTAACTACACACAGAAAGAAAATGCAAAGCGGTTTATAGCAGAGCTATAGTGTTTGTGGGATAAAAGGGGATGGAGTACGAATTAGACTCGACTAGAGTCAGATATGCAATTCTAGATTGAAGTATAGAAACCTACTTACAATATTCTCAAATGGTTTTATAACTTTGCTCATGGAATAAAGGTAGATCTCCGACTTATTTAAAAAAGGTAATGGAAAAAAAGTATTTCGAAATAGTATTTTGTACTTAAATTAAGAATTTTCCTAAATTAACTTGGAATTTTTGGAAATAAAACATCATAAAATGATCAAAAATACATTAAAAATATTACAAAACCGTCTTTAATCGCATAATTAAGAAGGAATCAAGAAATGAGTAAAGAAAAAGTTCTTTGATTGAGAATAAACAATTTTTTAAATTGGATTTATACATTTTCTTGCATGTATATGAAATAAACGCTCATAAAGCGATAAAAAATGTACTCAAAATACTACAAAATGTTCCTCGATCACAGAATTAAGTAGGAATCAAGGAATGAGAAGCAAATCGTTCTCAAAATAAGAATTTTCAAATGGGATTTCGAATTTTTCTGCATTTGCATGAGATTATATTGAAATTAAGGATCATAAAGTGACCAAAAATGTACTAAAAATATCACAAAATGGTTTTTAATCTCGTATTTCAAAATAAAAAAATTTCGAAAAATTCTTAAACTAAGATTTTTGTACTTAAGTACTGAAAATAAGAATTTTGTACTTAAGCAAAATTTGTTTTTCATTTTATTTTTATTAAAATTTACTTGAAACTAATGTGTACTTATGTTCCGTTTGAAGATAAATCTGATAAATCGCTACTGAGAAAAAGGGTTCTCCAAACAAACCACAAGCATTTACTTTGTGCTGTATTCAAGCACAAAATTGGTCGTTTTACATATATCAGTGCTTGATTGAAGTACAAAATTCTTGATTTTTTGCTCAAGTGTACAAAATGTTTATCAGTGGCCTGCCACACATGACAAATGCTAAGCATATACAGCTCAAATACTTCACTTTCCTTTTGCTACCGTCTGAGCTTATCTAAAATTACTCCCCACATACACACTCACACACACCCACACCCACACCCACACACACAGAACCACTTACGCACAGAAGGAAGCGAGATTAGAAAATATTAAGGTCAACAGGTTAGTGTGTAGGTGGTGTACCCAAAGGACACAAAAAACGGCAACTGAAATGAAAACGCAAAACTGTTTTCAAATTTCTTGTTTTGAACCCAGGCGTTGAAAAGTAGGTTGGCCAACACAATTTCAAAAGGGACACCACACAAGGGATGTGCTATATCAATGTGTGTGTGTGTGGGTGTGGGTGTGGGTGTTTGTGTGTGTATTTTGATTACTGCCTAATTTTCTGACGGAGCGCATAGTATAACATGGCGTATACTTAACGCGGCGTCGGCAACTTCCCTTTTCCACCAAGTGAAGTGCCCGCTTGTGTGTGTTTGTGTGTGGTTTTTGCTTGAGTGAATGAGGGAAACCTTTACTCTCCATCTCCATCTCCATCTCCCTCTCCCCCCTCCCTCTTCACTGCAATTTACGTACAATTGCTTTGTGTGCGAGTGTGTGTGTGTGTGTGTGTCTGTATGTCTTTGTGTGCGTGCTGATGACGATGCCAGCGACATTTCAGCAACACTTGTCGCAAAATGCCGCATTAGGCAACGTGCTTGGTATATAAAGTCACCATGGGTGTCAGAGAATGTTAAGCGGCGGGCTAAAAGCGGAACTTGCTCCTCTGATGAGGAGTAAGCTTTGAGCTGGTGAGAGTCTTCTTTGGTTTGGTTGTTTGGCTGTGTTTGCCAGCAAAGATCGGTGAACATTAAGTGGGGGGTTCTGCGCACTGAGAAAATTTGAAAATTGTTTAAATCTTTAAGTAGCTTTTTTATGCGTCTGCGGTTTAAAGTGAGTCAACTCAAGGAGAGGCGGAAATTTCAAATATCATTTAATTCAATTAAATTCTGCATCTTTTTATTTAAAAACTAACTAGAAACACACTTTTAATTATGTTCTATATTTTGGCACAGTGCAGTTTACACATGCTCACACACACACACACACACACACTCACACTTTGGTAACTGAGACCGCCGCACGTACAAAATGTTAGCATAATTTTAGGCACGAATGCGCGTCGTCGGTCCGTTTGTCTGTCTTTCCTCACTACAAATGTTGTGTGTGTAACCGAAGGGAGGCTGCACCGTCCAAGTGGGGGATTCCTAAGCATAACTCAACGAGTCAATGACTTCTTGGTGGCAGCGTTGCCGTTGCTGCCGTTGCTGCTGCTGTTGTTGTTGATGTGCTTTAATATTAACAACAACGCGCTCAGGCACATGAGGCGGCATTTGAAGAGGCACATTGCGCATCAAACTGCCACTTAACCAAGCACACAAATAAATTTGCAAATGAACACGTTCCGAGCGTCGTGTTTGGCTCGTTGGTGTCGGCGAGGGAGGAGGGGCTGGATCTCTCTGTGGTTGGCTGATAAGTGTGTCAACAGCCCAGGTTTTTATGTCGCCTGTCCGTCCCCTCTTGACTAAATCAGCAAATTGGCTCCACTTGACTGTCTCACTCCCTCTTCCCTCCCCACTCGCGCTCTCCCTCTCTCTCTCTCTGTTAGGCGCTGCTCTGTGCCTGCTTATTAATAATCATCTTTTTTTATTTGGTACAGTATATAAAACTTATAACAAATTGTTGGGCCACATCTAGACTCCGTTCGCTTATAACCATTTCTTACTGTGTTTCACTTTTCTTTTGGGGCTGTTCTTTGGGGAATGGTAATTAAGCAACACAATAATCAGGCAAGAGTAGCATAAATCAGCAAATTACCAGCGCCTGCTGCTGCCGCTGTGGCTGCTTCTGCATAATTAAATAAAAGGCGAACGTGATAAATAACAATCTTTCAGCGGGAAATACGCAAATACCCGAGGGAGATTTTTGCATTAAATTGATTAAATGCGCAGCACATGCAAAAATGATAACAACAGCAACAAAAATTATCAACTTGGTTCAAAAAACCCGTTGAGACTCATAAAAATGTGCCACTTAGCAGCAATGTTGAGGGGCGTAGCGGAGTGTGATGGGAGGGGGGGGTGGAGATACGCACATTGCGGCATAAAATGTTGTTGTTGCCTGTTGGTTTCTGTGGCCAAAAAACATAAATTCCTCTCCCGCTCTCTGTCATTCTCTTTATGTCATGGTGAGCATGCGCCTGGCCCTCATTTGGCAAAATGGCGGACCGCGGTAAAGAGAACGAGGGAGAGCCGAGCGGTTTCAAATAATTTCATAGGAGAGGTGCTGCAGTTCGTTGCCGTAAATGTCAAGTGTAATGTCACAATCAGCAGCAATCAAATACGCAAACACACACACAAGACACACACACACACACACATGGAAAACTGCTAATGCAAATGCTGTTTCGCAATTGCAACGTGTACAGGAAATGAAAATCCACTGACTTGACAAGAACAGCAGCCTAGAGTTGTCTGCTCAAAAAATGGCACTGCTGACTGGCAAATTTTTGCAGATATTTTGAAATTAAATAAGATACGTTGCAACTAAAAGAAATGCCTGCCATCATGCTCGTGACGTTGTGTTCTAAGCAAATATTCATAAAAGGCAAAGACTGCTTACCTAAAGTCAAAGTAAAGTTCTTACTTCAAGTACTCAATTGCTTAGGTTAATACCAAATACAATGCCAAATATAAGCTTTTTCCACACAAACCAACCAATTCAATTCATAGCTGCTGCTGAAGTGCTAGAAACAGGTATACAAACTGGTTTTCAGCTGCATCAAACCAGAGGATATTTCTTGTTCTAAACCGAGCCGAAGAAGACAGCTAAATCCAGCTGATAAGACGAACCGCAAACCGAAATTGCTGAACCGTACCTACAACCTTAAAGCGACACGGTTCGGTGCGGTTTTAAGCCAATAGCGCTGAAAGATTGGTTACACTCAGCGACAAAATATTGAATTTCAAACTTGGATCAAATATGTAAAATGTCAGAAGTTTGATAAGTATGCAATTTTCATTGATCCCGATTTTCTAAATCCGACAGCTTCAATACTTAAGCCAAGTAGGAACCACTTTTGCATAAAGTGCTTGACGTAAACACTTAAATCTGATGATTTCTTGATCCAAGAACGAAAAATTTTGGTTTTTGGATTAAATCCAAGATTTCTCATTCTTGAATCAAAATCAATGTCAAAAACCAAAATTTTTCGTTCTTGGATCAAGAAATCATCAGATTTAAGTGTTTTCGATCACTCTAAGGGCGATCCATATTCCAAATAAAAACAAATTAAAATCAGTTGTAAGAATTATATTATATTATATAAAACTAATTGACAAACCCAGTCGAAAGTTTTCATCGGGTCTAGGAATACACAACATAATCAGCTTAATTGTCAGTCCAACAGATGTCCATGCCAGCAATAATACCATTACTACTTGGGAATTTCAAAGCTTCATGAGTGCAAAAATCGAAGGCGCTCTTAAATAATTCAACTCTTCAAGCACAATTACTTTATAATCCCCCTTTACAGGTCAAGTAATTGTAAAAGTAATTACAATTTGAAACAATCATTGAATTATCATAGTTTCAAGTTAAAATAGCAATTACTAAAAAAGTCGTAATCATGAATTGCTTTTTATGGTCTGATTAGTTGAGATTATTGTAACGAAATGTAATTAAATACTCGAAGTAATGATAAAATTATAACTCTCCTTCAAACTTTATTTGTTATTATAATTATCTAGATAAATAATCGGTTGTGGCATTGTTTAAACTGTATATTCATATCTATTGTCAGTTTTAGGCAAACAAAAATTTTTGTTATCTGTTATTATTTTCAAAATTATTTCATTCAGAAGCGTAGCATACTTTAAAGTGCGCTAAGTGCAACACATTTATATGTACACAAATGGGAGCGAAGCTGCGGGTATAAACTTATATATATTTTACCATAAATAACTAACAAATCCAACATTCTTTTAAATATCCAGTCCGTTCTTCTCTTTTTAATCAATCAACTCGAATACGGACTGATTCCACTACTTTCACAAAACAGCCAAACCAATTGATCAATAAATAAGCTTGTTAGGTTCTGTCCGCTTTGTGGTGCTTGTTTTGAATGGCAGATTATTGGCTTACACAACGAAATTGAAGGGAATAAATGGAAATTGGTTAATTCCAAGTTCGCCTTTGATGATTTTGTAGCGTAGGCCATAGACTGACCACTCATTATGTGCATTTTACTGGCGTTCTCTTTTGTCGTCTTTTTTTTATTTTGAGTTACAACTTTCCTTAAAGCAAAAAAGAACGTACACAAAACTAGTAGCAAGTGGCCCAGCTTTGCTGAAAGGGTCAACTCCAAGTCTTGGCTCTCAAGTTAAGTTTTGTTTGTTTTTTTTCTTTCTTTCTCTTTTTTTTTTTTTGGTAAAGCGGCATCTGTACGGGGCAAGGGCAAAAGTGTTATTAGTTTTTGTGGTGCAAGCTCATAAAATGTTTTTCTTCTTTCAAGTAGCACCAGCGCCGCCCCAAAGTTTGGTCAATTTTTTTTTTCCCCGACTTGTAAAAGAGGAAATAATTAAAAATATGAAATGCCCGGGTGGCTCTTAGTTTATAAAGTTTAAAAAATTCAGTACAAAGTAGCTGGGACGGATATCTGGTGGGGACAACACACAGTTGGCTTAGGGAGCTGAAAGCATTTTGCTGGGGCTTTACTGGCGAAAATTGGAAAACTTATTATTAAAATATGATTTCGGTAGGTGCAGAGAGTTGGTGGCAAAGGGGCAATCACAGGATTTTGTTTCTTTTGCTTGGCAGGCCACAAAGGCTTCTGACACTTATGTCCAATGTGTATTCTTTATGCACAACCTCTCCTCCCCCCCCCCCAAGCTCTTCCTTTTTGTGCCACTCAACTGGAGCTCAGAGCAAGAATCTGCCCACATACTTTCTTTTAGCCATTTCCCAAGCATTTGTCTAACTGCGACAGGACACACAAAACACAGGCTATGCAATATGACTGATACACAGACAAAGCTTTGTCCCTGTCTGTGTGTGTGTGTGTGGGTGTGTGTGTGTGTGCGTGTGTGTGTGTGAGCCGGTTATGTGATGGCAAGAATGCGACTCTTGCATACATTACAAAACCAAAAGCAAAACATAAACAGCTTAAAAATAAAGTGCAACAACAAAATGCTCTCAAACAACATTTTTGTTGTTGTCAATGAAGAGAAAACAATGAACCAAATTTAAGATGACAGTTTGTTTCGTACAGAAATCGAATTGTGGAATAAGCAGGTATGTATTTGTCTTCAAAATGTAAGCTAAAGAGAAAAGTGGAAAATTGACAACCATGAAATCGAATCAGATTTTGACAAAGGAGTATAAAAAGTACAATTTCAGTGGCTCTTTTCAGTTTACAGGTGATCCTAGAGCCCGTTTTGAACCCGGGGAATCTTTAAATCTACAAAAATTAATAATTTAAACAGAAACTAAACAACTGAGTTAGAAAAAGAGCAACTAAATGGCTCAGCAGAAAAAAGAGAGCAACTTTACCAAGAGGCTCACTTTGCTTACTCGCTCAAAATAAGTAACTGAACAAAAAACTGAGTGATAAAAGAGCAACTAATTGACTGAGCAGAAAAGAGAGCAAAAAGAACAACTGTGCCAATAAGCTCATTTTGCTCACTCGCTCAAAAGTGAGCAACTGTACAAAACAAGAAACAAATAAGTAAGCAAGTGAAAAACTGAGCAAGAAATAGAGCAAATTGCGCATAGGAACCAAGTTGCTCGCTTTACACTCTTACTAAAAAGTGAGCAACTGATCAAAATAGTAAAAGTGAGAGCAATTAAACAACTGAGTAAAAAAAGGACCCAGATTGATCAAAAAACAAAAAGTGAGTTAGCAATAAAACAACTGAGCAAGGAAAAGAATCAGGAGCGCACTTAAAGACAGTGACTCACTTTGCTCATTGACTCACAACATCAGAACAAAAAGAGCACATGAACAACTGAGCCAAAAAGAGAGCAGATACAAACTAAGTTTCTTGACTTACTCACTTACTGAAAAGTGAACAGCTAACCAAATAAGTTTAGCAACTGAACAATCGAGCACGAAAAAGAGTAAATAGCCCTCAACTGATCAACTGAATTAAAGCAACTAAACAAAAACGAATAAGTGAGCGAGCTATTGAGGAACTCAGCCAGAAAGCCTGAAGAGCAAAAAGTGCTACTGATCAAAGAGGCTCACTTTGCTCACTCGCTCTTAAGTGAGCAACTGAATAAAAATAGAACCGATGCCACTGAAAAACTGAGTAGTAATGAGAGCATAGTTCTTCTTAGTGCTAACTCACTCTTAACTGAACAACTGACTTAACTTACTGAAATAAACTGTTCATCTGTCTCAGAACAGTCTTCAATGTCTAAGCTCAGAACGGACTTCAATCTCTAAGCTTAAACTAGGTACAGTCCATTCAAATCATCAGATTTTTTCGCCTAGCTATTTTGCTTAAATTTTACATAGTTAATCACAGATTTCTCCGAACCGACGCTTCAACTTACGTGCCTGGCAATTATAAGCGTAATATGAAATGGAAGAGCAGTGTTCAGGTCTTTGACTTATCCACGCTTCGCTTACCATTTCCTTTCATAATTTCAACTTTTCTTGGCTTCTGTTTTGTGTTCCCTTTTATACACTTTGGGGGCTTTGGCGCGCCTTTTGGGGGAGTCTCAGGGCATTTGCCAATGTCAACGCTGAAGTTATATTAATATTTCTTTTCCCCATGCTCCGTGGAGTGCGTGCGGTACATTTATATTGGCCATAAAGTGATGTATATATGTATATATAAATTCCAGTTGAAAAATGTGTGCTTGCCACTTGAACCCTTCTGCTCTTCTGCATATATTTGTAGTTCAATCAACTTTTCATAGCCTGCTTTTATGCGCGCAAATTGTTTACAAATGCAACAGCAATTATGCAATAATTTGTGGGCAACAAATGAAAAGAGATTTATATCCCCCCCCCCCCCCCCACCAACACCAAAAATACAAAAAGCGAGCGAACAGGACACTCAAATCGATTTCGCAATAGAGCACAATATACATATATATATATATATATATATATGTATATGTTTTGTATATTGAGAGTTGTTGGAGGGAATTCAGCCAACGCCCAATCAACGCCCCACCGCTCCCCTGCTCTGATTGCATGCAATTGTATGTTGCGTATGAATGACCAGAGACCACATTGCGAATGAGTGCTTCTGACTCATGCCTTCCATTCTAGCTAGGGCCATGGCCATGTGTGCATGTGCTTATTTGTATGTATTGTATTAGCCAACATAATGGCCGCAACAGCAACAGCAGGAAGGCAGGCAGCAATTTCGCATTGGTCATAACGCAGGCTCAACTATGTGGGGTCAGTACGCTGCCGCTGCATCCGCTTCCGGCTGCTGCTTGTACAGCTCTCCTAGCTGCAATCCAATTTTCGTTCCTGCTATGTTTTTGACACTTACAAAGTGGTTACGGCTTTTGCTTTGGCATTTCTCACTTCAGCAAACCGCACAGGCTGAGCACACACACACACACACAGACAGCCCCGGCAATTTACAAATGTGTGTCAAAATCTGTGCAACTACCCGCCTGACGCCCGGTACCAGCTCACCAAACTCGAATTTTCATTGACGAGGTCAGTTTTTAACAAAGCGCAACCCTTTGAGTCATCTTTCTGTTGGTGATTGAAGAGGCTTATGTGGCTCTTTTAACCAAATCACTCTTTTGTTTGAATGTGTGATTGCTTTCATTTAATATTTGATTAATCTCTGTGCCAAATTTGATTTCATTATTTAGGAGTTTTTAAAAGAGCATTCGATCTTAAGTGTCAGCGAAAAAAAACTTATTAATTTGTTATTTTTCCTGTGTATTTTCTTTGGAATTTTGAAAAGTTTTAGCAAAACTTGCCTAAAAATTCCGTCTAATTTTTTAGTTCCACAAGTTGTGGCTGCTAAACTAAGTTAAAGGTGAACTTGCGGTACTACAAAGTTCGCTAAGTTGGCTCAACATTTGAAGAATTTTTGCAAAAGAAAAGTTTATGTCGGTCACAACAACAGTTTCAGTTCTGTTTCTCTTAATTAATATAATTTTTTTAAAAGTTCTTATCCTAAGAAGCTAATTTTTATGAGTGCCTGAGAACGACCTTTACTAAAATAAATGACAACGGAATTCATAATTCAGAAAATGCAGAATTTTGCGCTGCAATACTTGATTGAAGTAAAAAATATCATATTTCCAGTAAGGTTTTACAATCCCCATATACCTTATGTAAGAAAGGGTCGACACAATTGGGGTAAATTTAACAATTATGCTGAATCTTTTAAGTAAAAACTTAAGACTCAACTTCAGATTAAGACTAACTCTGTATTTTCCATTCTTTAGTTAAGTACCGACTATTTTTCTGTAAGATCTTAATTCTTAAATCTACCACAAGAAATTCGTACAAAAAAGAAAGTCGACCAAGCCCAACTGTAATGTACTCTGTACCAACAAAAGTGTATGCTCCATGCTGTGCTGCTTCAGTGAACATTCTTTTGCTTCAAACTCGGCTACAGCTCAGCTCGGCCCGATTCCAAAATAATTTTTTTTCCCACAACGACTTATTATCCGACCGATAGTTCGTATGGGAGCTATTAGATATAGTCATCCGATTTGGACAAAAATTTGTAGAATTGGGTAAAAGCCTGTAAATCAAGCATAATCAGAATTGCAGGCTGCTACCATGACAAAAAAAAAATTTTTTCTAGCTAAGACTGTTTTTCAGACCTATCTTTTGTATGGCAGCCATACCATATAGTTGTCCGATTTTAATAAAAAAAAGAAAGAATTATAAAAAAACATAGAAAGCATATGAATACAAAGTTTGGAGACGTTTCCATTAAAAACATAAAAGTTTTTCATACTAAAACTAGTCTTCCAACCGATTGTTCCTATGGGAGCTATGAGATATAGTCATCCGAACTGGTCGGTTCCGATATTTTGGTAGCGTACTGCAAAAGGAAGACTGTAAAAAATGTGAGCCTCGATAGCTGCAAATCTGAGGGAGTGGATCGCGTAGAAACAGACATACAGACGGACAGACGGACGAACAAAGCTCAGTCGACTCAGCTCGTCGCCCTGATCAAGAAAATATATAGTTTATGGGGTCGGAAATGAATATTTCTATGCATTATTCAAAAAATACGTGTTCGAACCCGAACCTGGGTTCAGCGTCCTTCCGAACCCGCTCCGTAAGCCCGAGCCCAATATTATTCTCGAGTTGGAACCCGGGTGTGAAGTCCTCCTCATTGTAGCGAGGTTTACAGCCCTCGTTTTTAGTGCTGACTGTATTCTTCTTTTTGAAAAACTTATATGTAGCGAGTTGAAGTCTCACAGCAATCGTAGAATCTGTTTGTAGTGCACAGAAAAAAAAGATCACGATATTTAGTATCAATCGGAAATTTTTCAGTATCGAATCGGCCTTCATCTGAAGAATACCCTGTTGATATGATCGAAAATATCACTCGTACATTTCGATCATATCAATGTGAAATGTTTCAGATCAACAATCTGATTTTTGTTAATAACCCTGATCTATTTTTATAGTATTAATATTTTTATAATATCAAAGGGGTATTATTGTACAATGTATTATTATGTATCATAGCTATATTTGTATAGTACCCATTGGACATGGTTCAAATGTCAAAGTTATATTAGAATGAAAATTAGTGATTTTAGCTGGCTCGAGTTCCCGAAAAGTTGCGTTTGTTCACAACTGTAAACATCTTACGCATGTATATACACCAAAAAGAGCTGGTTGCCCTTATATTACTGTTTCATGAATCTTCCGATTCCACTTTCAGTAGGCATTTCGCTAATGGCTGTCGCTGTTTGAATGTCTCTTCATGCGCTCACCGCTTTAAGCAGTTGGGAACTGCAATCAGCAATGAAAGCAAAAACAGACAAATCGGAAGAGTATTCGCTGTCTCGCATGCTGTGGCAGAGCCATGTACGTTGTTTTTGCCTTTTTCGAGTTGGACTATAGCTGTCGCTCTTTGTTTTAAGAAACTCTGTTTGTCTCTTTCTGCCCTCAGATTTTCGATGTCTACTTTGATCTAAAATCACGTCACTACGGTATTTTTTATATCACTGTGAGAATTTCGCTTATTAATATAATTTTTTTAGTATCAATGCAATACTACAGCATCATATTGATATTAAATAGTAACTCTTGGATCTTTAAAATTTTTTGAAATTATTTTGGAAGATCAACTCGATATTTGATCTTATTTTTTTCTGTGTGGAAAATAGGAATGTTACTTTTCCAGAAGGTATCGCTTTAGTCTAGTTATATTGCATTGCCATCGCATTCTCATCTTCCTTTTACATTTATCAAAATTTAAAACTAAACATTTAAAGTCTGGCTGCAACACTTTGAAAAAGGCGCCACCATCGCCACCCTTGGCTCCGTGTGTTTTTATTGCATTTCACAAGAAAATAGCAAATTGATGTCGTTTCGTGTTATATTTAATAAAAACAAGTAAAAGACGCCAAGTAAATGGGCAACAAATGTTGTTTATGGCTTCAAATATTTCTAATTGGAGCAAGTGCTGGTGGCAGCTGTTCGGGGGATGGGAACGACGGGTTGCCAGCCGTTTGCTTTGTTGCTTATCGAGTCAGAACTCAGGGCATATATATATACTTTAAATGGCCGTTATCTTTTTATGACTGCTCAGTAAGTAGAATGCAGTTTGCAATTTACACTTAATTACCTTGATGGCTTGGGCCAACAGCCAACCTCCCATTTTATGACCAGTATCTAGTGCAATTTGCTGCATTTCATTGCATACTTTGCGGTGTCTCTAGCTTATTAAAAACCTCTGCTACAGTCCTCAAATTTGTTATTTCAATTAGCCTAAGCCACACCGCAACGTGGCCGGGTGAATTCTGTTATTTAAGCATTTACATAATTTCCAAACCAAAAAAAAAAAGAAGAAAAAAAATCCCAAAATGCAAATGCCGCAATGCACAGACAGACACTAGCCCACACTCTCAGACTTTGACTCCCGGCATGTTGCAACATTCGGCAGAGCACTTGTTGCTTAAGCTGAAGGCGGGATGCGGCCCCCCCTACCCCACCCTCCCCACTTTCCCACGCTACCCTTTTCAAACTTTTCGACATAAAATTCACTTAGACTGTCTCGTGGCTGTCGTGTGCGTTGGTTTTGTGCAAAGTCTTCCTTGTATCCTGTTGCCAGGCATCTGCATATATTTGTAGCAAGGACATTGCCGGCATGTAGCGACTTGCATGCAAATACAATTTGGCTGGCTTGTTAGGAAACGACGTCTCAGACTTGGATATCCCTTCTTTTGCAAAACAATGAGACCTGGGCCAGATGAAAGGGGGAGGACGACGACGACGACGACAAGGTACTTGCTCCTGCTTCCCATCTTGTAGCTGTCACATGGACAGCCATTGGAAATGAGCTTATGCGGTTACGACTGTCGCGTGGCAACTTTAATAAATGCCACAGCTTAGCTGACAGCCGAGACATTTAGGGACTCTCACTCCCATCGCCGGCTCCTCTCTTCATCTGCGTTCAATGTCATTTGCCGGCGGTTGTTTTTACGAGTCGCCTGGGTGTCATAAGTATGTAAAATTCATGCTCTTAATGCACAACATTTGTAATATACGTCCACTAACGTTGAACATGAACAATTTTAAGTCACATACCAAATGAAGAACCCGCCCCGCCACACATATTCAAGTTCCGACTCAAGGCAGGCTTAACTTAGCTGATTTGTGATGCAGTTAATTTGTGTAGAGGCCAATGGCTAATAACATTTTCAATGGCTTAGGTCAAGGCTTTTTATCTTTTACTGCATTTTGGTGTCTTTTAGCACAACTTCCAGACAAGAAAACTTTAAGAAAGTGCAGTGCAAAATCTAAGCTCAAGTACGAATAAGTTTGATAAGTATTTTACTCCAGGATAGACCTCGGTTTCCAAATCATCAGCGTACCGTAAAATTTACATGCCAAGACATTCTCCTTTAAATTTTTGATAACAAATGCTTTAAATGTTTTTGAAATGAGCACAATTTAGTACTCAACTTAACCACCGCACAAAAAATATCTCGGTTGCTATTTAAACGTGTGCATTGGTGCAGTGAGCTAACACGTCGCCGTCGTTGAGCACAAAAAGATCTGGCGATCTATTCCAGACAAGTCCGTCAAAAATGTTTGCTTTTCTATAAAACGAACCAAGGCAAGTGGGATGGGTGGGTGCTTGGGGTTGTTGTACGTTCAACCGATGTATCAGATTCTTAGCTATATGGTAGGTCGGTGCAGTAGCAGCAACAAAATTAACTCCCGATCTGATCAATTGAGGTTCCCCAGAATGCATGTATGATCCATTTAAAGCCTGAACCACACTTAATAAAATTGTTCATTCAGTTGATTTCAAAATGTTCTCAAAAACCGAACATTTCAACTTAAATAAAGTTTTTTTATTCTCAAAAAATTGTTGTAGAAGTTAGAGAATTGTTTACTACAAGTGAGAAAACCGGTTGACCCACCATGGCCTGATTGTGGTGACGATTGTGTTCTTATTGAGTGCAATATTCTCTGTTATTTCCCCTATTTTGTTACAAAAGTAAAATTCAAATGAATGAAAAATACAAGTTTTAGTTTTTACTATTCGATTTTCCCTGAGAGTACCCTAATTTCCAATCATTGTCTATTGATTGTTTGAGGTAAAAGAGATGTACTGTATAAAAGAAGCCCCCGAACAGAGGGAACTTAATCTCTCAAACTTAGTAGTTATTGTCGTATTATAAGGCCAATTGGGACACACACACACACAAGGGCTTCTATTCTATCTGTTTGTCGGTATCTCTCTCTCTGATTTTGTGTTCATTTAGCTTTGAAATTCCCAAGCAGTTATGGCATCCTTGGCATGGAGAGTCGGCTGCTGGAAAGACAGACTTTCGATGATAGTTCTTGGTGTATATGAAACAAAATATTCATTGTATGATTTCTCGTATTCATTTGGACTGGATATGTATTAAACATAGCTGAAAATCATCCAAATGTTTTGCAAAATTATAAACAATTGGATGATTTTCAGCTCCGGTCGATGATGGATATCATATGGATATTTTTTTTGGATCTTTGTACCTACTAAAAGAGAAATAATGGAGTTTCTGTTCCGTTTTATACAAAAATTTTTCATCAGATTATATAAAATCCCAAATTTTACAAAAATTTCACATTTTGGGTTGACAAATTTTAATATACTTAAATTAAAATTTTGAAAATACTTCAGTCTTACTAACATAATTGTTATTTTACATACAAATATATATTATACAAGCTAAAAGCCTCTGCTAGATTTATAGCTAATCAAGTTGTTTGGGTATTTTCTTTAGAATTTAAGCTAGTTCCAAGCATCATTTGTTAACAACTTTCTACAACACACAAAACAGCTGACTGCAGCCACGTATTTGCTTTATTCCCCCTCAAGGGCACGCATGATGCATATTTAATGGATTTTGACAGCCTAATCCATTCCTTGGTTACACGCACACACACACACACACACACATACACACACACACACACTGTCTTCTCTAAGTCTGGATCTGGCTTGGGTTATGCCTGGAATTTCAAGCATATTTTGGCGCATATTTTTGGCTACTGTATTATTTAACTATTAACGTTCAATTGCGGCCAAGATTTATCGTTAAGAGACTCAACATTTTTCCATATCTTAAAGCGCTTTGGCTTTGGCAAAGGCATTCCGGGGGCAGTCAGCTACATCGTCTGCGTCTTGGACTAAGCTGCACGAACAAAAAGGTAATTCAATATCTTAATATCCGCATAGATCAAGTGCAGGTACGTGCAGGTTTGCACAGTTTGACTTGGGCGCCGTTTAACGTGAGCTGCTGGCTCCTTGCTGGGGCTTCTCCCTTTCGGAATTCCATGGTTGAGAAGACGATTTTTTTTTTCTTACATATTTGTCTGTCTGGCTGCCTTGGACTGGTTGATTACCCAGCGTTGATTTGTGAATTGAAGCCCCGTGAAAGTGTCTTCCTGTTGTTGTTGTTGTTGTTGTAGCCCCAAAAAAAGTTGTGCGGTTATTATTGTATTTTGTTTGGACCGAAAATCTCGTTCGAAACTTTTGCAATAAAACTAAAAGTTTTCAACGTTTATTGTCGCCAACTTGAAAGTTTAAACAATGAGCTTCAGTTCATGAGCTACATTCATGGGGGTTGTGGCTAAGGGTTGCGCTGCCAGCATAATTAAAACCCCAAGCCAAATGTGGGATACCAAACTTTATAAAACGTTGGCTCAGCGGGTGGGGGGTGGAGCCATTAATAATATTTCAAAAAAACGTAGATAAGAGGCAAAAAAATGAAACTAAATTAAAATATAAAATGTTATAAATTATGTGGGAATTATAAAATATTAAAAATGTCATTTAAAAAGGCAAATTAAATGAAAAACACCACACACACACAAGCACACACACACACACCACTTAATATTTTATTTAAAATGACAAAAATTTGTGCTGCCGTTGACATTTTTATTGACCCACATACCACTGGGATCTGGATCGGGTTGGGGCTGGCTGTCTTTAAACAATATCCACAAAAAACTATACAAAATGACAACTAAAATTGCAATTTGCAGCAGCTGCATGATTTGTTTCTCTCTCTCTCTCTCTCTCTCTCTCTCTTTATATATATATATATAAATAAATCCATACATATACATATATCGTTTTAATGCCCCTTTTGTTAAATTTGGTTCGGTGTGGCAAATAAAATTTATTTATTTAATTTGCTGTTTGCCGCTGCGTTTTGAGCAAACAAATGCGCGAACAATTCATTTAAAATGTAACGTGAACACATACACACACACACACACACACACACACACACACCCACAGGAGGATATTTGCATATGCATATATTGCAATCTCGTTATTTGCACTTAAAGTTGCCAGGCAACGGAAAGCCAACTTTTCATTGTGGTTCGTTTTTGGTTTATTTTCTATTTTTAAATTGATTATTTTTTTAAATTTTTTTTTGCAGTGTGACAGTAAAACAGGCGAACTATTATTTATGTAAAGCCATTTGGGAAAAAAAGATATCAGGTGAGTGGAGATGTACATAGATTTCAAATGGAATAGATAACAAAAATAAATAGTAAAGGGATCAGTTTTTGAACGGATTGTGATTGATTGCACATAAATAGTTTATGTAACACAAAGACCTGAAACCCTGAATCATTTAGCGATCTAACCACCGTCATATTAAACCTTCTATCTATAAAAATGTAATAAATTGTAATAATTACAAAATTGAAAGTTTCTCATGTTAAGGTTTGGTTGTACCCATTTGGGTACGCTAAAAACATATAAACTATTTAGAAAAAATCATGATTTTCAGCTGAAAAGCCTCAGAGATCTTATAGGAAGGTCGACCAAAAACTGCTCTGCACAATTATAAACTATATTCCGCATACACTGTTTTTATACTTCTGCAGAAGTCATTGTGTGTGATGCCAATTCAGCCGCCGTTCCTTTTTTTTAGGCTGTTTCCAGCACGGCTGCAAACTGGCTTCGAACCGAACCGGTTCGAATTCGGAAGTCCGACTTTTCTTTTACTGTGAACCGAACGTTGATCCGAACCTCTTTAGAAATAAAAGCTGAACCCGAACCTGTTCCGAACCTCAAATTTCGGTTCGGTTCAGCAAAAATGGGCAGGAAAATGTAATGAAACTCCTTGAATAGAATTAAGAACTACTTTTAAAATCCCCACCCATGACAGATCCGCTTTTTTAAATATCCTTTTCAATGATTCACTAAAGCAAGAGCTTAAGATTAGTAAAATATATTTTGAATATTTCTTTGTTTTCCACAAACCTTTTTCGACTCAATATCAAGCCGATTCCTATACGATTAAAGTATTTCTTAGGTCGAAAGCGACTTAAACTATTTAAATGAAGATATATTATATTTAGTAAATAGCTAAATGTATATTTTTTTTTTTATATAATATGTATTGTTTCAAGCCAGGGCTGAACCAAGGCTGGAACCAAAACCTACGCCCAAAAACCAGCCAGAAATCACCAAACCTGAAAGAGAAAACAACATTTTTCATGGTGATAAGTGCCTGTGTTCGTTGCTTTCTGATGCACACAAAATCATTCGTCGCGCAACATCAAAATGTACGCCTTGTTGTAGTTAATTCTGCAAGCGATATAGGAGAGATTAAAAAGAGAGACAGAATAAAAGTTGTTGTTGCAACTTCGTTTTGGCTTTGCGCAAAACAACAACGAATGCAGCCGTCGCGGATAGGCTGTGCGCATCGCTGTAGAAGTAGAGAAATAGTTCAGCAACTTCCAACGGGAAAATAGGCAGTCTGATTTCAGCTATTTTAATAGGATGGTGGTCAATTGTTGAAGATGTCAGCAAATCCATATTAACGATTTCCTTAATTCGTCATTTATAAGGATCTTTTAGAAACTTACTTTAAATGCACAATCCAACAAGAACAAGGTAAAGCACTGATGAATTTGATGTTCTTGAATGAATTTGAAATTTAGTTTAAATTGAAATAAAAGGGAATACTGACAATAAATATGACTTTATTCTCTCTTATGTACATCAACAGGATCATCACAATGTCATGACTAATCTATATATATTAATATAACTACCATGACTACCATTCTCAGTGTGTCCATCGTACATTTTGCGTACATTCTAATAACTAACTAACTACTTATGTAAATAAAAACCACAAACCACACCTGCACTTCAAGTACACAATTCATAATTAGACTGAATTTTCAAAATTATGTACTTAAAGAATTTCCTTACAGAAACTCAACTATGCTCTCAACGTGCATATATGTTCAGTTTTCTTAGCAGACCAAGTAAACATTAAGCACTCTCTTGGGCACATATGTGCGCTTTGAGGATGTTCCCTATGAAAATCCTTCAGCTCAAGTTAACCCACTTACTTTCATCGACAGGCAAGGAAAACACTTTAAGTAGCTGAAAAGGCTTTACATTCCACTTCCTTGCCTTCAACGCGTATATACACATTAAATTTGTAACATAATTACGTAATTAATAAAACAGAGCACAGAGCCCGCTTACACACACACACAGATACATAGGGGCGTGTCCAGGCTCGTAGCTTAAGTAAACGCGCGTGTTTTAGGACTTGACAACGGCCAAAGATTTACACAGGCAAAGCACAGTGGATAAGATACAAGTTTTTTCTGAATTTTAACTCAAGAGCAAAAGAAATAATGAAAACGATTACCACAGTAAACGAGACTTAGCTTAGTTGCCATGAAAGCTTTAAGCTTTCTCAGCTGGTTGCGTCAGCCTAAAGCTTAGAGTTAGTTTGTACGTTTCTTTGGCATTAAACTTAAATAGATTGAATAATTGAATACACAAAATTTGTTAAGAGTTTTGATATTTAATACTAAATTAGTGTAAGAAATTGAAGGAGTTTTTTTTAAGCTTAGTACTTACATATTTTTGCCACCACTTCTTTCGCCCGCAAGTCACTGTGCAGCGTTGAACTTTGACACACACACGAATACCAATAACACAGTAGCGACAACAACAACAAAAACAAGAACAGCATATGGCAAGTGCTTGCAGGCAATGCTTACATTTGATTACAATGTCATTGAGTAATTAATGTGTCCCTGTCAATAAAAATGCCAGCAGGCAAACGCAATGTCTACCCATCCAGCTACAGCAAACTCTGTCAAGTGTATCCACATGAAACTAAAATCCTTTTGTTTGCCTTGCTTAATTAATCTCATCAGTCAGAGACTACAAGTTGGTTACGTATTTGTCCTTTGACCGGATGTAACTGAGACTGGGATTGTTGTTCAGGTGTCAGGTCAAGCCCCAGAGCATTTGGGCATCTGCTGCTGTGCTGGTCTGCGTCTGCAGCTGCAGCTGCCATGGCCCCTGGGAAATTTGTATTTCTAATTAATGACCAAAAAAGCCAATTTTCCTCAAAAATTTCATGAATCATATGTCCAAATTATCGCCAAAACAAATACAAAAACAAAAAAAGCAATTCCAAATATAATTAAGATTCCAGGCCCCGCAGCAAAGTCAATTAAAAATCAGAACAACATTTTGCGATAGACGATCTGAAATAGTTGCAACCCAAAAGCGGCGACAGGATATTAGCTGTAGCTCAAAAGCAAAATTGACTTTCAGCCGGAGGGCGGTTGAATAGCCATAGAAACCTGAACTTTATGGAAAATGGCCAAATAATTTGTTTGCTAGATAAGCAAACAAACACACACACACACCGGGGATGGTGACCCGTACAGCATCGATACACATTAAGTAGAAATAATATGTCTGTATTCTTCTTCGAAATTCCTCTAGTTGCTCTCTCCATCCGCAACAACCTTAAAAATTTGTATGCTTAATCTGCTGGACTTTCAAACTTGCACTTGGTAGATGCAAAAGTATTTTCAATAAATTAAAAAGTGACCAAACCAAACTCTCTGATGGCGTCGACGACGACGACAAACCGCAAAGCGAAATGCTGCGGCTAAAAAGTTATGTCATTGCCCCAAGGAAACGAGAGGGATCAGTGGCGGGTGCTTAAAATGTTTAAGAGCGGGGTGGAAAACTTCTTTAATCTTCCCCATCGTCTGTACCACAAACATTTTTTTGATGCAACTTTGCCACCAGGTTTCTTCTTTACCCTTTACCAACATCTCATTTCTATGGCATTCTCATTTCATCTTCTTTGTTTCCGAGTGATAAAATCAAATATGATGTTAAAGAGTGATGTGTGTAGAAGCTTCGATCCTTCTAGAAATATTAAGTAATGCAAAATATTTATATTTATACATATCGGAGGAACGGAAGTCGAGTTAGGTGCAAAAGAATGCTCAGTAGCAGCGCTACTTACAGCTTATCCAGTTGAATGATACAAATTGTTTAGTAAACATAATGAACTGGTATACCCCCCTGCTGTTGAAGAAACTAGTTAAATTTATAGACTCAATAGGGTGAGTAATGAGACAAAGGCTCAGGCTTATCTCCAATTCAATTCATCCAATTTTGTTCAGGTTTATTGGTATCTCCCCTCCCATTTTCAACCTGCCTACGTCCCTGGTTTGGACACTGTGGAGCACTGCAACGAGTTGTGCATCTAATAAATGCCAAAAGCTTCCTCCTTCAACTTGTTCGTTTAGCTGGGGGTCTCAGGCAATTGCTTAAGAAACTTGCCAGTTGCTTTTGCCTTTGGCTAAGCGAACGTAAAAACTTTTTGCAGCATTGTAAACAAATCCCAATACACAATTCAATGCGCTTCAACACGCCTTAATGTATGCTACAGCAGTGAAAGTTTCTTCCCTAAGCGCTGGGGAGGGAAAGAGAATGGAATATGAAAAAGTTGAATTACTTTTGTGTTTCCTTTATTTTTTTTTTTTGTTCTTGTTCTTGGATGTAAAGCAGCTTGGAGAGTTGGTCATGTAACTTATGTTTAGGGTAATCCTCGCTTGGCTTTGACATGATATGAGGCCCACATCTGGGGCCCATCCTGTTTGCACTTCAATCTCTCTCTCTCTCTCAGTTTATCTTCCTGCCCAGAGCCGCCTCCGTTGTCAATTTGCCGTTGGCATTTCTGTTTGCTAAATATATCAAAAAGTTTTTCCATTCACTCAACCCGGCCCTAAGTCAACATCTTTTATGTGCCATTCGGCTTGGTCATCTCATTGTGGTCCCATTATAATAATATGCTTATCGAATGAACTTTTAGTGGGTTCATTGCCCGGCCACATAAATCTGATTTTCCATAACAATAAATAAAAACGAAATTAATTTCCGCTTTGCAACAGAATTGGGCCTGTGTTCAGTTTGTTTTGGTTGGAATTTTGCGGCTGACGTTTAATATTCGAGCACGTAACGGAAATGGAAATGCAAATACATAGAAATCCTACTTAATTGCGTGTAATTGACAGTCGCTGGGAATTTGAAGCATCAAACGAACAAACCACAAAACGGATGTTATTAGTTTTTGGGGAGAGCGGGACTTAAATATTTTACTGCCAAGGAAATGCTGCCAGCACAAAAGACCAGAAGTAATTTGAAGTATTTCTTACAAATTATTAAAGACCTTTCGCTTTTCATTAAGGATAAAGCAGTATTTGAATCATAGGTTCGTACGGCTGATGGGAATTGTTTAAGTATTGGTCTTAAAGAGGCATCAGCAGTTAGTCAGCATTTATACTGTTGCGATTTATGAGCCTCAAATGACTTTGTCTACAGCTGGGGCAAAGGTCACTGAAAATTGATCTCTAGCGGGCTTAGGCGGTGGTTGTTGAACATTTCCGCTTGGGATTGGTTTTTTGGTTAAACCCTACCCAATGTTCTTATCATTCGGGAACCAGTTGAACCTTAAAGTCTCGTATTGACCTTGATGGTCGGTTGGCTGCTAGGAAGAACATCCAACCAGGGGGATTTTGCGATCTTAAAACCTCGTACCGCGATTCCGACTGCGATGTGTGATTTCGGTATGCATTTGGATATGGAAAATAAAATATTTTATATAAAAAAAGGATATTAAACAAAAATCAACTCCAAACACTTTTGTTTCCCTCTGAGATCCACAATGGGATCGGATTAGAGTTTCTAACGATATATATTTTGTTCTTGGAAGTATATCAAGTACGAAACATGCTAAAACCGAAAAACGATCCTTAACATAATTAAAACGAGAAAACAAAAACGTTCTAGAATCAGGAACTTTTTGGAAATTGATAGAAATTGGATTTTTATTTCTAGAAAAAACGATTATATAAATAGTATAAAATATATTTCAAATGCCAAAGATAGAGTTTATGCTTCTTCCATTCCATTCCCTAAGTAGAACATAGCGCATATACTACTCCTCTCCAGCGAACTCTGTAGTTAGCCATCGCTTTTAGTTCTATCCTACTTTTCCTAATGCTTTACGATTATCTACCGACAGTCCTCCTCCAAGTTTCTTTGGGTCTGCCGGTAACTGCCCGAGTTCGTCCAACGGGTTCCATTCCATTGCCGTCCGCAATTTCATTCTGCCTATTATTATGTCGACTTTCTCTTTATTTTCGCTCGAAAGATTGAAAATTAAAAAAGATTGAGCCGTTTAGCAAATCTGTTCTTGAAATTCCCAACAAGTTTTAACACTTTTCTTTTGGAGTGATTGTAAATAACTGACCTACACTTATTTATACCTTCGGGTAATTCATGACCCTTGAATCTTTTCAGCCTTCATTGATTCATTCAGAAACCTCAATTCAAAAAAGAAAAAAAATGAGAAAAGATGTAGATTTTTATAGGCTTTAACTAAGAACATTTTGTACTTGTTTGATAAACTCTTATTGTGTTTGAACAATGAATTGGGATTAGGTTCAGAATATATTAGACCTAAGAACTAACAGTTTCAGGATCTTTTTTTTTTTGAGTGAGTCAGTTTTAAGTATAGATTTCTACAACCTTCAAGTATGATAAAAAAGATTTGAAAATAGTTCGGAACTTACCTAATAAACTCCGAAAAAATCTTTCATCAAATGTTTTGAGCTTAAAAACAATTGAACTGAGATAACAATTTTGTACTTGACTCAAGTAATTTCGTAGTTTAAGTACTTTTGACTCCGTTTTTATACCCTGTTCCCATTGAAAATGGGAAAAGGGGGATCATGAAGTTGTGCGAATGTATGTAACAGGGAGAAGGAAAATTTTCCGACCCCATAAAGTATATATATTCTTGATCAGCATGAACAGCCGAGTCGATATAGCCATGTCCGTCTGTCCGTCTGTCCGTCTGTCCGTCTGTCTGTCCGTCTGTCTGTCTGTATGAACGCGTCGATCTCAGAGACTATAAGAGATAGAGCCACAAATTTTTGCACGAAGGTAGATTTATGCTGTACGCAGATCAAGTTTGTTTCAGATTTGAAATTCCACCCCGTCCTCTAGAAATCCTAGACCTAAACATCCGTCAGATCGACAATTTTCAAGTTAGAGCCTCGTGGTATACATCAAGCTAGGCCCAATATCTATCTATTCTGAAAAGTACAATCAGATCGGACAAAAAACACCGGAGTTATAAGCGAAACAGTTGAGCTGATAAGAGCACCCCCACCCCCAGTTTATGGTCAGGACTAGAAAAAAGTGTTGCCTACATTTAGGTTCAAAATAACAAAATAAATTAAAACAAATGAACAGGGTATTTTGTGGTCGGGAAACTCGACTGCAGCGCCCTTACTTGTTATTATATAATATTTAAGTACAAAGTTCTTGATATTGAGCAATTGGCTGATCTACAGCTACCAAAAGATTGATGTTCTTATTTTAAGCTTGACAGTTTGTCTTTAACATTCGAATCAGTTTTATTAACAAATTACTTTTCCCCACTGCAAATCAGAATTAGTTTTGCGTGGGAAAAAAAATCTTTTCAAGTAATTGCAGTTGCTGCAAACAGTTTCACCAAACTTTCGACAACTCTCTTAAAGTCTGTCAGTCAACCAGTCACACCTGAAAAGTTGTGTGTCTCCGTTGGCGTCTCCGGTAGCCGCCGGCAGGCACACGACCATAAAAAAGTTTTTTTTTTTTCTCCTCCTGCCGTGTGCCACATTTGTCTCATTTTCGCTGTAGATGTCAAGGGTCTCCGGCGGCTTGGGGTCTCGCATAACGCCCGGGCACGCATTTAAAATCCAAATTAAATATTTCCGCATGAAACTCAAATCTTACAACTGATTAAATAACCCAGCTTCGGATGAAGGACGACGGGGGGAAAGTCAAAATGGCAGCAGGGACCTAAATTGCTGCAAATATGAGTGTGTGTGTGTGTGTGAGCGAGTATGCGTGTGTAATTGGAACACCCGTAGTCATTCGTTTGCGGCTTGGCTTGGCTTGGCTGTTGCTATGTGTTAAAAATTCTTAAAACATTGTGCTAAAAAAAAATTCCTGCAATTTGGTTTGTTGTTGTTGTTGTTGTTTGGGGGTAATTCTGTTGTTATTCTTCTACAGAAAAAACTCATTTACCCACCTGTGTGTGAGTGTGTGTGTGTGTGTGTGTCTGATTGTGCGTTTTATGAATGAATTCAGCTTTAGTCTTTCTGTCAGCTTCCTGGGTCCAAATAGAAAATGACAATGAAACGAACGTAGCAAAACTTGGTCCTTAGACCTCTCTCTCTCTCTCTCTCTGTCTCTCTCTCCCTTACTCTACTGTCACTCACCCGCTTATTGCTTACAGTTACAACTTTTCGGGCAACTTTCCTCGCCTGGGCCAGGGCCAGAGTGAAAATCATTTGCACGGTAAAACGTTTTTCGGTAAACTTGTCTTGACTTAGATTGTGGAATATAAAATAAAATTACCAACAAATTGAAAATTGCATCCTGCGTGCAGTTGGGGTGGCTGGCAAGGGATCCTCCTGCTGCCTAGCTGAAAACTTTTCTATTTCATAGTCCAGGATTATGCTATGAATATGAAATCTTGCAAAATTACACACACACACACACACACACACACACACACACACACACTCACACTCACTCACTCACGTAGAAAGTAACTATAACTTGCGGTCGTGATGCTGCAGTGGGCGTGGCAAAGGTTATAGCTGTGTGTGTGTGTGTGTCTGGGTTGGAGATTTAAGATTGTGCGACTTATTTGGGATTACACTAAAAGAAAACTTCTCGAAAATGGGATATAATTTATTTAAAGCAAGCACATTTGATTGCACCTAAGATGGCTTTTTTGATAGATTATTCCAAGAGGGAGGGTTTCAATTGTTTTTCCTTAGTCTACACAGAAAAAACAAGAAACAAAGTCGTAAAACCGCGACTCTGCATCTTCCACAAAGTGTTAAGGTGTGTTAAGTGCTGCCCATCACTGTTCCAGCCAGTGCTGCACATCATAAATGAATGTTGTTCCCATAGCTCTACTATCTCTCATCAGATCTACACCATACCTGAGGCAAATCGATATATAAAACTGAGTACTAAATATGTACTAATCCTTTTATCCATAAAATTGTGGAAGAAGTGACGTTTTTCTTAAATTTTGGAGGTGGAAGAGGGAAGGAGGAAAGGAGAAAAAAGACGTAATCTGCCTGCAAGTATACGAACTTTTTGTCCCTTAGAAGTCAAACGTATATCTTTACATCTCTAAAATCTGTGCGATCATACGGACTGACGGATTCTGGGTTCTATTATAAGATCTATGATAAGAGTTATAAAGAGACACTGCACCATAGCTCACAAGGCCAACCCAGACGCGCATTGCCCACCATGACTTCTGTCGTAGTTGTGAAAACAGGGAGTAAATCCACTTTGTGACTGCGCTGCACTTTCCAGCATTTGGAAAGAGCATTCTTTGCATATCTGGGCAGTCTGCGAGACTAGAAGAGCTAGAGCATCCAAATTTTGTATGTAGACTCATATTGTCCGCAGATCAAGTTTATTTTAAAATGTTGCCTCGCCCCCGCAATGAAAATTGTTGATTAACCTTAACAATGTCGCAGATATCCCGCTCATATTTTGCAGTGTAAGATCTCTGAAAATCAGATAACATTCTGTTTACCAACATAATGTTGAAATGCTTTCAATAATGTTAATGCTCTGTTAATTAACATAAGGAGAGGATTCTTAACATGAATACCTCTGATTAACGAGTATATCGAAGTTGGGCAGGGCCGAATCCAAGACCCCTCAGAATTATGTCAGAGTGTTAAGTCGAATAGTGAGTTCCAGTCCTCTACTTCTGTCTACATATGTAACCTCGTCCCCTCCACTTAAAAATAGCCCCCTTGTCATCAAACTTCTTAACTGATCGACACTTTCAGTGCTTAAGCAACTTAGTACATCTGCTTTTCACCAAAACAAGGGTCACCCATGCATACAAACACAGACACACACACACACACACTTGACTGCCCTCCAGCTAAGTGCGCTCAGTGTAGCTTTTTCAAAAATTTGTTGCAATTTAAGCAACTTACTTGCAGTTTTTGTCGCTGACTACGGATGCAACAACTGTGGGTGGAAGCATCTGGCACAGTTGCCGCAAGCGCAATCATAAGCCAACACCTAAGCACGTCAACAACACAGGCAGCAGCCCTCCAGCAGGAGCAGAGCAGCAAAACTAACGCTATTTAGTGTGCGAGAAGGCGAAACTTTTTGCAGCTTTACTACAAGTAAAACTAAAATTTGCCAGATCATTGCTTCCGCTACGTGCCAGGACTAAGGACACGTTGGCTGTGCACAGATTTGTGCTCCTTCTGCTTACAAATGAAATGTAATGTTATTATGCATATGTAGTCCTTTGGCAATCCTTGTTGTGATTGTCAACCGGGTAGAACTTGAGTGGAAGTTTTTGTGTACCCTTTTTCGGTTGCGGGTTAGGCCAAAGTTTCCCCCACCCCAAATTAAATGTTAATTAAATTTGCTATCAGCTGAGAACAGCGGAAAATTGTTTGAACAATTGTTGAGCATTATTTGTGAAAGCATTGCTGGGGCTTTGAAACTAAAGTTAAACATAATTTCTGCACGAATTGCCACTTGGCCGTTTGGCAGGGCTTCGCTTCTGCTTGCTACTTGAGCGTAAATTGCACAGCTCCCGGAGTCAGTTTCAGAGCCGCACACAAAGCCAAGCAGTCAGGCAAGTAAAGCCCAAAGGGGTTGGGGGGGATGGGGCCGGCAAATGAAATAAACCTGAATGCCAAGGCAGTGAGGCGAAACCAACGCCCGCCCAGTTCTCAGTTCTCCCATTGAGCCACTACAAAAACTGCAATGAATGGTTAATCAAGCAACCGGCTTGAACAGCTTTTGGCTTCATTTTACAGCAAGTTGCACTGGAGTGGCGGGTGAGTTGCAAGTGCCCGGCCAAAGTATAAGAACCGACGAGTAAGTAAGTATATTATGTACACAGCACGCACATAAACAAAAGCCAAAGCTAAATAGGCCGAGTGCTAAAAAGGCAAATGCCTGTAAAAGGTGCACCACATGAGTCATTGGGGCCAAAAGGATGCACTAAGTACGAGTTCCATATACTTATTTACGGGCACGGCAAGTGTGTGTGTGTGTGTGTGTGTGTGTAGGAGAATTAGTGTACTTAATGTTTATGCGGGGAGGGGTGAAAGGTCAACGAGGGTGAAGCAATGCAAAGATTGTGCATTGATATGGAATTGATGCATTTTACAATTGGCAGGCAACTGAGATAGATGGAACTTTTTGTGGTTGACTGGCAGAGAGGAAGTCAAGTAGATTGGGAAAAGCTTCAATAAAGCTCAAGCGCATTGATTCCACTGTCATTTCGAAGGACTGAAATAAGAAACTGTTGGCAGTTTGGTATCTCGGATACCAGGACACCACAATATATACGGAAATATGTTGGCAGACGAGCTCCAGAACCCATTTGCGGTAGAGAACCTTCATAGAAATGAAAGGAATAGGCGGAGAACAAACTTCTGGTAAATTAGACGTATTCATAAAATTGCTGGAGGTATTCAAATCTAACTTAAATTTGCTAAAATATCTAAATTGGTATAATCAATATCAATATTCACGAAAATTATGTTTTTATATAAATATTTTATTCATAAACGAGACCCTAAGTTAAAGTGGGCCCTGCTTCCCGACTTCGAAATACCCGTTACTCAGGGCAATTAGTGTTTAATAACCTCATGCGGCTCAGATAAGTATGCAACATATTTTTAACTCTGCCATTTATTATTATTATTATTATTATACCCTTGTAAAGGGTAATTTAATTTACCCAGAAGTTTGCAAGGCATAGAAATATTCATTTCCGACCCCATAAACTATATATATTCTTGATCAGGGTGTCGAGCTGAGTCGATTGAGCTCTGTCCGTCTGCTTCTACGCGAACTAGTCTCTCAGTTGTAATGCTATCGAGCTGAACTTTTGCACAGAGTCTTCTTTATGCTGCACACTACTAATATGTCGGAACCGACCTGATAGGATGACTATATCTCATAGCTCCCCTAGGAACAATCGGTCGGAAAACTAGTTTTGGTGAGAAAAACTTTTTTCTTTTCAGTGGAAACGTCTCCAAACTTTGTAATCGTAGGTTTTCTATGTTTCTTTATAATTCCAATAAGTTTTATTAAAATCGGACAACTATATGGTATAGCTGCCATACAATAGATAAGTCTGAAAAACAATCTTAGTTAGAAAAACTTTTTTGTTTTTAATGGTAGCATCCTACAATTTTGTATTTGTTTGTTTTACATGCTTTCACATAATTCTAGAAATTTTTGGCCAAATCGGATGTCTATATCATATAGCTCCCATACGAACGATCGGTCGGAACATGGGAAAAAGAGTTTTTTGTTGAGAATATTTAAGCGAGCACTTGCAGGGGTATAAAAACTTCGGCACAGACGAAATTAGCTTAGCTTTCTCGTTACTCATCGAGTAACGCGTATAAATAGACGTTATGGATCATTTTCGATGACTGTTTAAAACGAACCCTTCGGTCTACTATACTATCCGAGCAAACATTTTTTATTGCGGAAGATAAGAATGCGATTCGCTTAACTCTAGCGATATCACATTATTATCGCTTTTTCATCTCCTTAGGGAAAGAAATGTGACACTATGTGATAACTTCCGGGCAATAAGAAAGCGACACTTCTGAGAGAAAAGAAAGCTATACTTCTGGGAGATAGGAAAAAGTCACATCTGAGCGATAGAAAAGCGATTCTTCCTGGAGATAAGTATCTGATGCGTCCTAGAAGCTGGAATGCAGTTCTTCTCCCGAAGATAAGCCATACGAATAAAAGGTGTTTCGAATTCTGTTCTTTAACAGTACGATTTCGCACCTAAAGTTAATAAGCGTTGCCAAAGTATTTTCCTCTGGTAATATTGTATAAAGTCGTTCAACTCACTTCAAGAAGAAACGCATACGGGTCTTCTTAGGTAGAGTTAAGCGATCTATCGCCAATTTTTTGATGGGATGATGAAAAAGCGAGACCAATAATAAAGTATCGCAATCTTGCCCTCAAGGCGATTTCTGAGTGATATATTGTTGAACGGAGAAAATGCGATAACACATCTCGCCAATTTGTCCCTTCTCTGATATAAAAAGCGATACCTAAGGTATTTTGTTTGTGTAAATCGCCCAACTATCTCCAAGCTATCGCCAAACTCTCGCATTGTCAAGGGAGCTAAGTAACACGACAAAATGTTTGCAGGGATACCATGTTAGGTTATTGTTTAGGTTGAGCAGCGTTTAAATTAAAATAAATGAAATGGTTATCGTTACAAAATCAAATATTATTAAATTGACAAAAAATATGTCAGCGCATGGCTATCACCTTTCCATAGGTAGGCCCCAAAAAGTATGCTAAAAAAAAACTGTTGCTATTGTGGTACATTAATGTTGAAAACCATTTGCCTCAAATTATTTTTACTGCCCTAACCGCCTCTTTCGGGCAACAATTGTACAATATTTTGCAACTTCCGTGCTATTTTAATATCCGGCGCGCCTAAAAGTATACAGCAACGGCCATTGACTGCGGCCATTGTCATTGCAATGGATTGCAATGTCAGAGACGCGTCCCGCAAATGCTACACACATACAAATACATATAAAACTGGCGGCACCAGCAGCTGCTCGGGGGCCTATGCCACAACAACAGCAACCGCAAAAAAAAGCACACACACACACACACACACACACACCCACAAACTGACTGACTGACTGAGCTGAGCGGCCAAACAGCAAATAACAAAAAGCACACAGCAAAACACTCAGCCAACTGCTGAATGGTGTGTGGAGGGGAGGTGTGGGATGGGGGGTGGCGGATGAGGAGGAGATGAAGCAGCAGCAGCCACCATCAGCCGGCAGCGAGCAAAGTAATTTTAATTAAAACTTATGGCAACGTCTGCGAGTGAGTAAAACACGGCAAAACGAGTTGATAAAAGCGCGCACAGACCCATACACATGCAGCGGGAACCGTACCTTAAACGAGGTAATTAAAAAAGCGTAAGCACCTCCATACCTAGCCAACTTCAACTCCCAACTCGCACCGTGTAATTTCCATTTTATTTTATGCTCGCGTTTTTTGTTTGCTGCAATCTTTTGCCTTTTTTTTTTTTTGCTGCTGTTGTTGTTGTTGTATTTATCCCTGCTATTTGCCTTTGTTGTTTTGTTTTTGTTATTTGGTTTTGTTTGCTTTCTCTGCCCATTCGGTTGCCTTTAAGCCGGCACCGTAATCTGATATTACGTATACGACGTGTGCGCCAGATATTTAATAGAACTGCAACGTTTTGCAGCAATTCATTTTTTTTCTTTCTTTCTAGTTTTAATTTAGCAGATAGTTAAACTGTCAGGTGTGTAGGTAGGATGCGGAGAATTTTACTGCCGCAACTGTTTGGATTTATTTGATTTTTTATTTTATGGTTTTTGTGTGCTAATATTAAGCTGCTTACACAAGTCGTAAAAATTTATATATTTGAAATTTTTAATTTGAATTGTAAATATGAATGGAATTCACACGTTTCACCATTTAGTTGGGATACCAAGAAATGTATTAAATATTTATTTATTGAAAAAAATGCATAATAAAGAATGACTAGTAAAACCAGATAACCATTTGAAAATCCACTTTAAATATTAAATAAAATAATTTAAAATAATAAATCAAAAATTCTGACATTAAACTAGCCGTGACGACAATTCATTGCCATTCTGGGGGTAGAGAGAGGCATCTATCGTTGCGCTGCCATCATTCAAACAATCAGCCAACTGTGAAGCGGAGCACCCAAACGAGCGGCTCTAAACGCGCAGTTCAACGCTTGGTTTGTCTCCAGGCACAGGGGCCAGGGAATGGCATCAGTCGGTGGTCCTGGAGAGTATATTTGCCACATGCTGATAAGCAGACATAATAATAAAAAATGTATGAGGCAGCCAGCCTGCCTGGCCCGCCTGCCCGCCTGCCCTCCTGCCAAGCGGTAGTCATAATAAAATGTGCAAAATAAAATGAAATGGCGAATAACCACAAAGAGGGAGCAGCGGCGCGGCGGCACCGGATGTGCGCCAAAAGCAGCAACGGAAACGTTGCACAATTTTGCGGCGACAGGGCACGGGGACAAACGCGACATAATGAAGTCAAAAGCCAAAAAGAGTTTTGAACGTTTTGCTAATGAGAGCTCTGAAAGCTGGCAGTGATTATCAGGCCAGGACAATGAAGTAGTACCAGCCAGTCCTGCCAGCTTATGACCTGATGTGTGGGCAGTTTCAGACTTCAATGGATGGCTCAAGTTTATCTAGCTGCAGGCAATAATTTTTAATTTTTGGGTTATTTAACATTAAAGAACATGCCTGGCCAAAATACGACAGTTGATCAATCTTTATTGCGGTGTTGGTTTAAGTACATTTTCAAATGCTTAGAGTTGTTATGGGCCTTACCATAAAGTAGATTGAATTGGTCTTAAACACTCTCATTTTCTGGTTGTGCAACATTCTACTTTGAGTGCAAAGCGGTATACATTTACCTTTCAATGAATTTCAAGCTAGAACAAGTATGAAAGTGGGGTCAGCCCGACTGTTAAGTACTCTGTACCAGCAAAAGTGTATGCTCTTTATGTATTTTGTTGCTGAAGTGGCAGTAGAACTTTGATTTATCTTTGATTTATCTATCCGTCTGTTTCCATGCCATCTCCTCTATCAGTTTGAAAGCTATCGAGACCAAACTTTTCACCAAGTCTGCTGGTACAAATACGCTAAACATTTGTCGGAACCGGCTGGATCAGCTGACTATAACAAATAGCTGCCATAGGAAGGTTCAGTCGAAAAACTAGTTCCAGTGAGAAAACCTTTTTTGTTTTCAATGAAAATACCTCCAAACTCCGTATTCACTAGTTTTCTATGCTTCTTCAATATTGTGCCAAGTTTCGTAGAAATCGGACTACCATATTGTATAGCTGCCATAGAAAAGTACGGTTCGAAAAGTAGTCTTGGTAAGGAAAACTTTTTTGTTTTCAATGTAAACATCTTCAAAATTTCGATATAGTTATTTTAAAAGCTTTCACAAAATTCTTCAAAGTTTTGTCAAAATCGGATGACTATAGGTTATAGCTGCCATAGGAACGATCGGTCGAAAAACTTATTCTTTTGAGAAAAACTTTTTTTGTTTTCAAAGAAAACGCCTCCAAATTTTGTGTTTCCTAGTTTGCTATGCTTGTCCATGATTTCACAAAATTTGGTCGAAATCGGACGTCTATATAGTATGACAGCTAGTCATAGAAAAAAGTCAGAAAAGTAGTCTTGGTAAGAAAATCGTATTTGTTTGTGGATGAAAAGTGCTTCAAATAAGTTAGAAAAACGTGCTGCAAGTTGACTTTCCTTTACATTAATGCTAAAGCTCTGTTATATAACATAAGGAACAGTTCCACTGAGGTACGGATATATGAATAATACAAAGATCGGATATTAAATGGTAGAATTTCAAGTATTTCATACTTTTCAGAGCAGTATCTGCTATCATAATGTTGTTTTATTAACATAAATGTTAAAGCTCTACTAATTAACATAATGAACGGTATGTTAACTTAGGCTCTCATAGGTTGGGTTCCATTTTGGAACCCTTATTACCTATTTATGAACTAAAAAAGTTCATCCTGTTACTGCTAAAACTCTGAGACGCATTTTTCCTAAGTGAACAAATAGAAAAAAAACACGAAAACAAAATCAAGCTTAAATACAACATATTTTCACATTATGCCACTCAACGCAGCACTTCTTTGGGGCTGTTGTTGTTGATATTTTTGCCATAGAGGCGACAACATTCATGGCCTTTGGCATTAAGAACCTTCATAAATTTCAGAGAGCAGCCAATGAGCAGCAGCAAAAGTGACGATGGTGCTGACGCTGCTGGCAGCGAAGTCTGCATTTGATTGATACTTGATGAAGGCAACACAGTAAGGGGGCCAGGAAGAGAGACAGCGACTGATACTGAGCAGCAGCCAAAATGTGCGGCCGGGCGTTGGATGTTGATGTCAACGTTGTTGTTGTTGTTTGTTGTTGTTATCTGTTTGCCTTGTCAATTGTTGGTGTTTTTGTTGCCATAAGCAACAACAATTTAATAATAGATTCATTACACACACACACACACACACACATCGCCCCTTGACTGTCATCGTGGCTACAAAAATATTACCACATCTTCCACATGACATTTAGGAGGACTCTGCCGCTTCATGCTTATCATTATGTCAACAGAAAATAAGTATCTCTATACCATATACACATACATACATATATGTAGAATATAATAAATTGAATATATTTTCATCAGCAATAACAGCAAATAACCGCAACAAAAACAAGCAATGAAAACATCATGTTAACAAAATGGCAGCAACAGCAGCTAGAAAATGACAATAATACAAATTGGGTTTGCCGGGAATTGTGGGGGTGTTGGGATGGGCGAGAATTGATCCGTCAAGTGAGATGAGTGGTAAACAAAACGAATGACAGCAATGCCGATATGATTTAAAACCAGAGTGTATAACTCAATTACGGGCAGCAAATGTTACCATTTTATAATCCTAGTTGGATTAGTCCATCAATTTGGTTGCGAAATTAATCATATTGTTAATTTTATGCACTAAATAATCGATTCAAATTGGTAATATATATGCAAATTATGTTGCGAAAGATTTCAAAATTGGAATGGGCTGCTCTTTATGAATCCAATCAAGTGTGCAGTACCATTTAAATTGAAATAGATTTAAGTTGATGCGTTGAAATTTTGCAGCATGTTCGTTAACCTTGGTTAAACAGTTAGCCTAGTTGGCCCAGTCTTTGTCTTTATTGTGGTTTCTTTTAAACTAAAGACTTTTCCAATTGAGTCCAAGCAATGAATTAGAAAATCTTTCGTGCAAGCAATGAATTAGAAAATCTTTCATTGCTTGAGTCTTCTTAACTACTAATAGATGTGTCCCTTTTTAGGGGTTTTATGTGCATTGTCTTATCCTATTTTGGAAGCCCCACGCAGTTGAATCAAAACGCATCCAATGGACTTAATTCCTCTGCTCAAAAATCTTTGAACAGAGTAGAATGTTAGTCTTCAAATATGTGGTATTCATTCAAGATGAACTGTATTGGTCTCGATGCGAAGCTTTTTATGGAAGGTCTACTTTGATGGGGTTAGTAAATTCCTGAAATAAGGAGACCTAATGTCCCAGTCAAGTGGAAATTGTAGTATCCCTCTCGTCCTCCAAAAATCCATGATAAAACTGCAAAGTTTTAAACGACAGCTCTTTGAAATTAACTTTAAAAAGAACCATAATCGACCTACAATTAATTTCTAGAACAAAAAGTTTCCGAGATTTTAGGTTGGTTCACCAAATGGTAAAAATGTACTCTTAGTACGAGACCTGGGATGCCCACAGCCTATGCGCGTTACTCTCATACATTTTTGTTCTTCTGAGCATCATTGCTAGAAATTTGTGAGTCAATCCCTTAAATTCTTTAAGATCTACGCCAGACAAACTGACTTACGTGAATCTATCGAGTTGGCTGTTGATGATGATCAAAAATATTTATGCTTTATAGGGTCGGAAAAGCTTCCTTTTTCCTATTAAATGCATATAGACAACTTCATAAGCCCCCTTTCCCCATTTTCAATGCGACCCGGTTGTAAAAATCTGGCATAATCCAACGAAACTACCAATGTGTATATACACTGTCTTAAGCGTAGATTTTGTTGTTGGCGACGAATGATTTCGTGTGCATCACCCCTAAGAATTAAAGATTCCGAGTTATAGCAAATTTCGTTTGCTTTAAGGCTATCAACGGATTTGCCTCATAATTGAATTCTTCCAATGAGGGGAAGTGGTGGAAAGTTATCAATGGAAAACTGATTGAGAAATACATGGTGAATACTGAGTATGGGTGTCCATATGACCAAAACATGCCTTGGCTCAAACGCCTCAGGTAATGTTGGAAAAAGTGTAAGCCTTGCTATTTGCTACTGTGCAATCTCTTCATAATAAATTCAGGATCTTAAATCAAATATTTTTTTCTGTATATTATAAGAACAAAAATTTCCACTTATTTTATGTTCCGAGGACAGCTAAATATACGATGTGTCATTTGTGTCTCATATCAATAACTATTGACCATCAGTCTGATCAATACAAAATCCGCTTAACGCGCTTTTTCCATTCATGTTGCACACAATACATATATTCTTTTGCTTACATTTCTTCTTTCTGCCCCATCACGCTGTGGCGCAAACAGACTCCGAAAATGTAATAATCACGCACTAAGTACCATTTTCAATTACTGTCCTGATGCGGCGAGCGCCTCCTGGTCCTGCCACTCAAAATGTCGCTCGGCACTAACCACATAAAAAACTAATCAACTTATTTATGAACATTTATTATGAACAAAAAAGCAAAAATAAAAAGAAACGTGCTGAATTGCGTATTCCGGCCAACCAAGGAGCCAAGTAAATAATAAGAAAAGCAGACAGGGAAAAAGTGGAGACTGTTGAGAGAGATTCTGTTCGGGGAGTTTATAATTTCAGTTAAGAGAAATTAAATTACATTTTGTATGAGCGGTGGACTGTCATATTTTTTTGTGTTCTGGCACGCACATAAAATTGCTTTAGAGGAGCGGCACATGTGAGTGAGACCAGGTCTGATGCCCGGCCATTGTTTCGCCCAAGTTCGTGGCACAATAACCTCTTGACCATAATTTACGCCACTTACATATTACATTTGGAGGCGAGTGCCAAGCTCTGAACATGTGCGCACCATAAACAGTCGTCGAAGGGCAGGGAAATGGTCCGACGACGTTTTTATGGCTGCCGCAAAAGCCTTTTATGTTGCTTCGAGGCAAATTTGATGATTTTATTAAAGAAAAGTTTTCGATATTTGGCACATAATATCGATGTGCGGATGTGGTGGGAGGGGGGGTAGGCAGCTTTCCTAACGTTAATTAGCCATAATTACCCGCACAGCTTTTGGCCTTTTGTTGGCTGGCTTTTGTGCCTTGTCACGCCCCTGATTTATGACCCAAAATGAGCAGCTTTAAGTCACACACACAGCTTTAACTCCAACAAAATGGCGCCCGCCGCTCTCACACCCTGACAGCTCGTGCGTGTGCTAAATGATTTGGAATTGATTAGATGTATGTGTGTGTGTGTGAGTGTGTTTGTGTGTAGCAAACAAGAAAATATGCGAATGAATCGCACCCAAAAAGGAGAGCAAAGCAAATAAAAATAAATAAAATATCAAAGCAAAGTTTATATAAAATTTTTATATCACGATGCTGGCAAAACTTTATTGCAAGTTCCTCAAGGAAAAGGGTCTGCTGGCTGTTGAAAGATAATAAGCTTCCACAACAGATAAACAATAGCGTTGAAATGTTAAAGCGTTTGGCATGTTGGCGGTTGCCACATTCTCTACCCCCACCACCCCCCTGCCAGAATATGTCCAATAAACTTCAAAAATGTTAACGCCCGCTCAGAGTGTTCGGTTGAGCTGACAGTTATAGATACCGACCGGCGGCCTGGCCTGGTTTATTCAATGGAAGCAGAAACTACATACTTACTTGAAAAGTTTCAAAGGGAAAAGTTTCCAAATACCAGCAACTCGCTTCAATGGACTTACATCAAGCAAGTTCATTCGGACGCAACTCGGTTAGTAGATTATTTCAGCAACAAAAAGTTGATTAATATTTCATCATGGGCAAGTTTTTTTTTCTTTTTTGCAACATTATTTCCTTGCAAAAAATTTAAGCTTACATTTTATGGTAAAAACGAAAACCATCCCGAGGGCCACAGTTTAATTTACCAATAGCTGGTGAGGATGATTGGTTGTGCAGAGAAACACAGAGTATATTAAGTACCATTTGCGATTCAAGAAAGACTATATATATTCTTGATCAGCATCAACAGAGGAGTACATAGAGTTATAGAACGCACAGTTCTCAAAGATGGTAAGAGATAAAGGTTCGACATGAGCTTCTTTTACTTAAAGGCAGAACAAGCTTATTTTAAAATTTTTGCCACGCCCCCGCAATTTGCAAAAAACGTCATATCTTCCACAGTTTTATAGATAGAAGGTTCGTTTCTTCTGGACATATTTGGTAATCAAGATTATTTATCAATCCGCCAAAGAATTGGTAAAGATGGGATGAGTGATACTCAAGTTAAAAGCAAAAGAATGTTCCCTGCGGTAGCGCATACTGAGCAAACACCTTCGGTCAGTATATTATCATCAGGCTAGAACGACTTTCTTACTTAATTGTAACTTTTCTTTCTCTGCTCTTTTGTACCTTAAAACCGAAAAAGTACTAAAAATAATTTCTTTATTTCCAAAAAGCTATAAAAGACTAGTCCGATTTGCCATACCAAATAATTATATGTATTTTTGACTCCGCGTAACACAGGAAATGCCGCATTCAATCGCTACTTCTTGAGCTCCCCCAAAGCAAAACTTTCAATCTCAAAAAAGATATCAATTATAGCAGTTGTAAGTCCTGACTCAAAAGAACTGCCAACACAATACCCTACCCAGTATAACAATCGTCCTTAGCTAAGGTTTCTTTGCTCCCATTGCACTGATTGCTACACGTCCGACAGATGAAAAAGTTGATACTGAAAGAAAATTGGAATTTATGCGATTTCAATTGGCATCTCTTTACCCCGCTCCACATACCACCATCCACATCCACCGCCCCCCTACCCCCTCCACGTTATACTATCATAAAATTTGATGTCTGCAGCGCAAGTCTGAAATCAAATCACATCAAATAAACATTTCTTTTAATAAATAACTCCAACAACTTTTCACATTTCTATTTCATTGTCTCTCAACTTGGCCCAAGTTGGGCCGCTTGTCTAAAGCGGAAACTAAGTAACGTTTATTTGTCGATATTTTGCTTCAAATGAATGTCGATGGATATGTGTTTATGTTTCCGGGTAAAAAAAACTTTGAACAACTTTGGCAATCCTCTCTAAGTTTATATGGACTAAATTGTTTCCGTTTGAAGGCAATATAATCGACTTGTATGGCGTTATTAAACTTAAATTACAGTTTAAACTTTGTTTATATATTTTCTGTAAGTAGAAGGGAGAGGGTTGTTTTAGGGTGCAGTGGGATATTGAGCAAGTGTATTTGACTCTACAGGTAACTCCATCGAGTAAGTACAAATTCAAGTTTGCGGGGTACAGTCCAAAACAAAAACTGCCCTTAAAAAAGGGTCACATCTGTTGGCAATTAGAGCACCCTTGAAACTTTTGTAATATGTAAAGTGGGGGGGGGGAAATTAAGTGGCATAAAAAGAAAGTAAAAAGCAAATTAAGAATCCTTTTGTTCCTAGCATAGAGATATTACTGAAAATAAATCTGTTAAATACTGAGATTCCTTATGAAGTCTGTTATTCTAATGACTCTGGATGTACGCCTTAGGATTTCTCTAATTTTGCTTAGATGTGTCTTCGCTGCGATGACATAGATTTCTAGACACTGGCTGGATGTTAGCTAAGGTATTGATGTAGTCAGTGGCGGATCTAGGAGGAGGGCTAAAGGGGTTAAGTCCCACCCAGAGCATAAATATCCCAATTCCCCAAGCACATGCAAGGAGCAATAATCTTGCTGTAATCAGCTGGGAAATATATATAGAATTGGTCTCGGGGGAGGTCTTAAACCCCTTCAGCTACTTCAGCTCCCTTCTAGATCTGCCACTGGAGGTGGTGGTGTTTCATGGGTATGGCTTAAGGAGCATTCTTCGAAGGATGCAAAGATTGAAGAGCTTTCGAACGGTTCGAATAAAGCCTTTTTGGTATGAGCTATGACTATTCTCCGCATCTAGCCTTTCCGACTAATAACTTTGGATTATTAAAGGTCTCCTCACTAAAGCAAATGTCTTTTTGGGAAGAGACTTTGGAAGGAATAAAAAATGCTAAAAACCCCGGACTAAATATATTAAGTTAATAAAAGACAATAGCCAGTTGCTACACTGAAATTAAAATAGAGACGAATACTGAGCTCTAATGAGTCTGTGGCGGAGTAATGTGCTTGTTATCCTGGGGCAAGGATTGTGCCCTTTTACTTGGACTCAAGCCAGGAAGAGAGACGAGCAATATCGGGATTTGGTCATTACTCTCCAAGAACCGAGAAGCAAACAAGAAAGAAAGTCGGTCAAGCCCGACTATAGCATACTCTGAACCAACGAAATTATACGCTCAGCATAAATTTTGATGCTGCAGTAGCAGCTGAAAGCAGCGCTGCTACTGCGCTGCAGCAGCGAACAGTCTTTTGATCATAACTCGAAAACTGTTCATCCAATCTTCACCATTCTTTTGGCTCGATCGATAAGTTATCTATATTACTAAATATATCCAGAAGGAACAACCCACCTATCTTTAAAACTGTGGGAGATATGACGTTTTTTCTAAATTGCGGGGGCGGCAGGGGGCGTGGCCAAAATTGAAAATAATCTTGATCTGCCTGCGGACATAAGAAGCATATGTCCCATACATGTCAATCCTCTATCTCTTACCATCTCTGAGATTTGTGCGTTCATACGGACAGACAGACGGATATGACGGACATGACTCGGCTGTTGATGCTGATCAAGAATATATATACCTTATAGGGTGGATGTTACATACTTTTGCACAAACTTACAATACTCTGTGTACCTACGGTACAGAGTATAAAAAGCCCTAAATTGGCTAATAGCAAAATTTTGGATGTTTGCCAAGCCTTTGTCAGACTCTGTCATTAGGGACTGATAATCAGGTTGACCGTTCTTGTCTCTTTCACTGTGAAAGTGCGTAAAATGAGCCCCGTCTCGGCTGTCCTGCTGATGATTCAATTTCTTACTAACTGAGTAAATGTTTGAAGCATATTTTTTTGTAATTAATTAACGTCTTGCAGAGATGCATTTTCCATAATTTGTTTGTGCGCCGAGGCGTGCTTTGGCATCATCATCATCAGCAGCAGCAACAGCATCATCTCATCATCGTCATTGTCAGACTCAACCCATTTGCTGGATGTCAACACTGGTGGAGGTCTCCACTCTGTCTGTGTGTGTGTGTGTGTGTGTGCTATAACAAACCTCAACTGCACACCCCCCGCCCTCCCTGGCCACGCATTTACACTCTCACTTTAATTTGTGTGCCAGAAGGCAACGACAACTCCCGGCTCCCTCCCCTAAACAATGTCACTTGGCTTTTGTGAGCTCACGTGTTACATGCAAATGCGCTTCCTGGTGTATGTGGGCTTTTGTCTTCTCACAAAGGTTAAGAATGAGTAAATATTGTAATGATGTATGTGATTCCCTTTGTCATAACATCCCCATTCTTCCGTTTATTGAAATCTCTTTATGCGAACAACGAGCTCAACTCCAGCTGCAATTTTGCCTGAGTGGCGAGAGCACTTGAAGAATAAATGCAACATTTTTAATGAAGTAACAACTTGGCAAAGAAAAAAAAAAAAAGTCATTAAAAAATGCTTAATGCATACCAAAAATCAATAAACAATCAACCGCCTGCGGCCTCAAGGCTGCAATTATGCTGAATGACGTTTGCCAGGTTGTCAAAGGATTCGCAACAAAAACAGCTACAAAAAAAAGAAAAGAAGAACCACATGGGAATACATGTAAAATACGTTGACGATTGAGTTTTTCAAGTGTAGAACTCTCGCTCTACCAATTAAAAAATGCAACGGACAACGCCCAAAAAAGTATGCTACAAGAAATGTGAGTGAGTGTGAATGGGAATGGTGGGCGTGAGGAGGGAGGCGGAGGGAGGACTGCATGTGGCGCTCGCTGTCAATGACAGCGCAAATAAAATGCAACAAAGCGTGTTGTAAAGCGCGCAAAAACGAAAATCAATAGTGCCACATACACATACATATGTACATTGCACACACACAAACATATACATGCACGCTTAACCATATAGAACACAAAATTCATACGTTGGTCAGCTGCCATTCGCTCATACATAACAGCTGCAATAATCGGAACGACAGCAACTACTACCAGCGAGGTGCAACAACATAAACACGGGAAACGGAAACGGACTGCAGCCAGACTCCGGGCCTGAGCCTAGTCCATGTTGACGTCAAATGTTGACCTACATACAAAACGCGAAGCAAACAGGCGCATAACTGCTGCCGCACCGAAACAACAACAACAACAACTGCAACAGCCAGACGAACACAGCACAGTGCAGATAAGCCCAACAACGCATTGTTAGATCCTTGGTCACAGGACATGCTCTCTCCCCCCTGGCTCCCTGTTGTTATTGTTTTTAGTACTTATTCCAAGCATCAGCATCATAATTGTTATGTAGATTTATAGAATTGGGTTGACAAGCTAACGGTGACCGGTGGCCAGTAACCAGCGGCGGATGTTAACCAAACCCATTGAATAAGCCAACAAAGGCGGGGGGGCGGTAAAGTTGATCAGGGATTAGTTTGAAAATTAGTGGGGGGAAAGCAGAAGAGGTTGGACCTGGAATGACCAAAATCGGTATAATTTGGGCAGAACGGTAGGTCAGTACCTGGGGTTAGATCCTCGCGAAACTGAAAGAAAAGAACTCATTTCAAACAAAATTGGTTGATAAATCACGTATGCCATCTGCATCACCACCACCACATTATATAACTTTCACGCGTGTGGTCAATGATCGTCTGCGCTAAGACGCCGCTGTAGTTGCTCAGGCCGAGTTACTGAGTTTGATTTACAGTTAAGGTAGTGTTTATAAACGCGTTTATAAGTCAATTAGATCTGTTTTGGTTTGACCTCTTCAAGTGTGGAATGTGTTCTTTGACTTAAAATGTATTGAGGTAATCAGATCAAAACTTTCAAAGGTGTGGCTAACAACAGAGTTGACTAGAATAAAGGATTAGTTGATGCCCTATGTCCCACTAGGTATGCAAACTAGAACAAGAAAAAAAAGCCTTCCATACTGGTGGACAACAGAAGCAATCGAATAAGCATACGAACAAAGTTAAACTAAAATAATGGAAGCCCTTTGAAATGACTTGTGAGTGAAGAGCAGCGATGGTCATGCCTGGCCCGCAGCAGCCGCACCGAAAGCATGCCGAGACTTGGCTTAAGAGAGCAAGCAGCTCTTTACTTGATTTCAGTTGTAGGCCATCGGTCGTTAAGGGCAGGTCCGTGCTACTTTGTGACACTTCCCACCAATATACTCCCACTCAATGGTCTCGCTCTTCTTGACAAACCCTGGTACAGAATCTAACAAGCACTGCAGTCAATTGCAAATTCATAGGGGGGGTTTTTTTCCCAAAGACTAACAGAAAAAATCTCACAACAGGTAATCCTTTACAATAAGTTAACGATCACCTAATAATTCCATTAATAAATGTTAAGTCCAATTCTAGAACAGGACAAAAGCTGCACATAAATTTTTTTTCAAAATACAGTTGGCATAATAACTCACAGTTTAGCTCATTTTTAGCTAGTTTTGAGAGATTAAAGAGATTTTTGGAGACCTAAAGAAGATAGCTGTAGATTGTATGTGCAAGGTTCGTCTTCCGCCAAGGCTGTGGTAAGCTTCTAAAGCAGTGGTGGGCAGGAAATTTGAGTTTAATAGTAAGCCAACAACTGCAACAGAAAACCCCACCTCTTATGGTGAGGGCTCGAGTAGAGACTCGCTGCATTTATATGTTTTTACACTCGTGTCGAAAAGATGGCACTTAGTGTGCGCCGATAAGCAAAAGATTTGTTGTTTTAACTCGCTTTCAAGCACTTATCGTTCTGTCTCCATGTGCGCGGTGGCGCCACTTAACGTAGAACAACTCTTTGAGTAATGTGAGCAAGGACTGTACTTAAGCCAAGGACACAAACATGCCAAAGTTAATGATCGAGTGTACTTTTTATATTGTTAGCCCTGAACCACAAATGCTCATCCATCTGTCATTCTACCTCACAACATTTGCATCCATTTTCCACTGGTATTTCTTTGTTCTCTGCCCACCACCAATTAATCGAACTTTTTTCCCCCACATTCTGTTTATCAATTTGAAGCCACTGTCCATTTTTTGGCCACTTTGTTTCGGTATGTCCCTGGCCGCCTTTTGTATAATGTATGTTGCCGGCTCGTTAGGTTGGTGCTTTTTGGCACATACTGGCCAGCACATAGAGGATGGCCCAAAAGTGCTGGGCCACCAGCAGCTGACAATGTCTAATGGTGATGGAGTGAGTGAGGCAGGGAGGCGTCGCCGATGTTTGTTACGTGTGTAGACACGCACAGGTGGGCGGGGGGTGGGGCGTGCAGAGCCAGTCAACCAACAAACAAACAAGCTCACGCTGCTTGAGCCAAAGAGTGTTGCGTTGTTGCTGTTGCGGCAAAAGGGAGGCGACGTTTGTTAGAGCGCGCGCACACACACCACACACACGCACACACACCACACACACGCACACACACCACACACACACACACCACACACACACGGAGACAAAACTCAATGAGTCAATGACTTTTTGGTGTCGTTCGTTGATGCGCGACGCCGTGTCGTTGTCATTAGTAACAACACCGACACACACACACACACACACCGCCACACACACACAAATGCTCCTCCTCCTGCTGTTGTTTCTTTGGTCGCTGTGGGATATGTGAGCAGGACAGCAATAAATTTGGCAGGCAAACACGTTTTTGGCTTATGTTTTATTGTTGTAGTTGTTTTTGTTTTGTTGATATTGTTGCGGCTGCCGTCCTTGGCATGGCTAATGTGTGTCAACGGCAGGCGGCTGCTGGGACTGCGGTTTTTACGCATTCACGCGTCCTCAGCACACCAAAATGTCGACAGGAGCAAAAACAAAAACAAACAAAAAATAATGAAATGCCGCATGCTTTTAGCCTAAGTATTTAAGTAGTAATTATGATTTTTTGGCAGCGTACAGCAAGCTGTGTTATTTTGTTGTCCATAATTTCCCAGGATGCTCATTAGCCTCACTTCCTCTACCAAAAAAAAAAAAAAGGACGAAAAAATAGACGCCCAAAAATGAAATCTACATTTATGCGCAGGCAAAGAAACAGGGCCTTAAGTGTGAAATGGTTTGCATAAAATGCCAAGTAAATTATGCAAATTTTATATATTGAGTCCATTAAATGGGCTAGTGAAATCTCTTCTAAAAGCTATTTTTTCATCTTCTAAAGAACTAGCTTAATACCCGGCGGTGCTCGGGTTCTCAAATTATTTTGATAATTTTTCTGGCTAAACGACATTTTTAAACAATTTTTAGGGCCAGTTTGTGCTGATGAAGTTTTGGGCAGCACTGGATTTTAAAACATATCCATTTTAATCACTTATACTTAGTTTAGAAATGAACTAAGTTGATAATAACCTTAATTCGATTCTAAAAACTGAAATAGAATGGATTTAACTGTTTCTTTCCGCTTCCAAAAACATGGTTCTCGATCTCTGGTTCTCATAGCATAGCTCCGAACTGCTTAAGTATTGTTCGGATCACTTTAACATTACTCAAATATTTAGGGACAGAATGCCAGATATTTCTAAAGTACAATTTCGACATACCTAAACACTATTCGTTAGGAAATTCGTTAGTTGAGACGTAGGCTGACTTCAAAAAGTCTCTAGAATACACTGGCAATATCTCTTACCACCATTCACTACGACATTCGACGAGAGAGAGATAATATAAATAAACAAAGAAGTCTCTAGAAAACATTGAAAAAATATTCGTTAGAAAATTCGTCAGCCGAGAATTCATTAGCGATATTCCTTATCACTGTTCATTAGGAAAATCGTCAGCTGAGAGGTATGTAGAATGCAACATGTCTCTAGAATACACAAGCGTTATTCCATACCACTGTTTGTCAGGAAATTCGTTAATTGAGAGCTATGCAGAATAAATAAGTCTATAGAATACACTGGTGATATATCTTACCACCGATCGTTAGGAAAATCGTCAGCTGAGAGGTGTGCAGAAAGCAAGAAGTCTGTAGATAACATTGGCTTTATCGCTCACCAGTTTTGGTAAGGAAATTCTTCAGCTGAGAGGTATGCAGAGTGCATAAAGTCTCTAGAGTGCACTGACGAAGTCCCTTACCACTGTTCGTTAGGAAGTTCGTCAGCTTAATGTATTTCGGGAGGAGAACGCGAAGCTATCTTTGTGAGGGACAAAGTTCTGCTAAAAGCAGTTTCATATAAAACCTTTCGACGTCTTCATTTAAAACAGAGTTAAAGCAAGTCCACTTTGCGAAAATTTTGGCCTCAACAACTGGATAGCCTAGTCTCCTACCAGTCACCTATACATACCAACATACATGGATATCTATTAATACAAAAGCATACATTTTAGCTGGAAAATTAATAGGAAATTTATTTCAAATAATCTTTGCATACCTTTTCCATTTGCCAAACAGTCGTCTAAAAAGCTTGTCAAATAATTGAAACATTAAATAAGCCTCTCACGCCCAACACCACCCACCCCACCCAGTCCACGCCTACTCCCCCACCCACCCTGGCTACTCTTCAAAACCTGTGTAAACATCGAGGCAAACACAGCTGTTCGTCTTGGCGCCCTAACACTCTCGTCGTGCCTAACCACAGACAACAAAATGTGGCACGCATGCGCCAACCTGACGCAGTGCTGCCCATCATCCACCAGAATCACCACAGTCGGGTATCAGAAATTTAACATTGAACAGTTGCTGTTCGAGGCTCGTAGGATACGCACGGCTCTGGCGTATGCAACTCCAGGCGTACGGCAAGCGGTTTTTGAGTGCGAAGTGAATGCGAGTTCAAGTGGCTTGTTTTTGGTCTGTGGTGAATAGCCAACGGAAGAGAGTCCTCCAATAAGAGAGAGTCAAGAACAGGCTTCACAGTCAGGTTCAGTCCTTGCAGGCGTACGGTTGCCTGAGCGGCTGCGTTTTTAATGTGTGTGCGTGCCTAAAGTGTGTGTGTGTGCCGGCAATGCCATCTCACCAATCATAACAAAACATCAGAGATTCCAAAATTGTGCCAAAAATACCAAAAAAAAATATAGATAACAAAATGCATCAACCCGCTCAAAAGTGAATTTTTCAAATACAACACAAAAAAAAAAAATCACAAATCATTAAATCACTTCATAAACCCAGGCCAGGCCCCCGCTGCCAGTTCATATAACTAAATCAAAATCAAAACAGAAAACCGGAAAACATGTGGATTAGTAGCCGCCTTTTTGTGATTTGTTTGCTGCTCAATTTTGGTAGGTTCCACCTTCTTCACTTGTTAGTCTCTCACTCTCTCTTAGGCCAACTCTTAAGCCTGGCTGCCAAGCCGGCTTTTCTTTTGCCACACCCCCCCTTTGGCCGTACAAAGGCTTGGCACGCGCCGCAAAGTATGCTTAGATTTGTGTCTTGCGTGTGTTTTTGTTGTGGGCATCAACAGCTGTCGGCATATTTTTTTGTTTTACGTCTTTCAACCCACAACAAACAAAGAAAACTTATTAAATGCAAAGGCGTTAAAGCTCAATAAGGATTTTGTAGGGGATTTGGCATTGATGGGGAATGAGAAATTGCCTCGAGCTTAGCAAGAGTGAATGGTGGTCGAGGGGCAAAGAATTTTGTTTACCCATTTTATTGTGCTGTTGTATTGTTTGGTTATTGTGTTTCAATATGTCAGAATATTATCTCATCCATACTCTCTTATCAACCCATGTAAGAGTTCTGGAAATGAATTGCGATATGTTTAGATATTCCTGTTTTGCAAAAGAATTGGCGCACCGCTAAATAAAATATTTATAATTTATTTCCTTTCAAGCAATTATTGTTCAACAAATTGTTTCTATTAATAAAGTCATTACAATGTGCAACACTAAAAACTTTGATCGTTTCGAGACCAAAAAACTTTGACAGGGTATGATCTGTTAATTAATAAAAGAGTGTGTCCTTACTGACTGATTCATCTACGCAGAGCCTAATCGGTTAGATATAAAAGTCTGAAATTTTAACAAAGAACTCCATATGAGGTGGAAGTGGGGAAATAAGAAAAGGTTTTGAAAAACTTCACCCTTTCCATGGAATCTGTATTGAATTATATATATATTTTCATCCGATTGACTCGAAAATCGTTTCGTGAGCAAATTAAGCGAAATAATTGGGCAAGGAATTCAATAAGGAATGTGACTAGAAAATTCTACTTAGGAAAATTTATTTAGTATCCGATTGACTTAAAGCTCGCTTTAGAAGGATAAGATAATTGCATAATTTGTAATGTGATTTTCCGATTGAAAAAAAAAACCTAACCGTAAAATGTAAAAACTACCGCAAAATTCTGCTTCCATAAACCGTTTTTATCCGGCTTACTTAAATCTGCTCTTAGAGTGGGAGATTCCCGGAAAATTCCTAATGTAAAAACTATTTTTGCATCCGATTTACTTAAAACTCGCTTTAAGAGTAAAGTATGGTAAATAATTGGACATGTGATTTCCTGATATTGATAAACCCACCTCTAGGGGGAGAAACGACTTAACATTTTGATTCCCCATGTTGATAACCCCCACCTCTAGGGTAAAAAACGACGAAATATTTTGTGATTTCATTTTAGACGTTGAAAAATCCAACCCGTAGGTGGCAAATGGTTGTTGTAACAATCTTTTTAATCCAATCTCCTCGAAATTCGGTTTGTAAGCTCCCAAAACAATGAAAAATTATTCTAGGATAAGTAAAATATGGTTGGTGCGGGGGTGGTATGTTAGATGTGCTCAGTGTGATCACAGCTTTTCTTCTCACCTTTCATATAAGTTTTTAAATTTTAAATTACAAAAACCAACGTTAACAAATAAAAAACCAATGAGGTATTCGGAACAGGGCCGACTATATTCTCATATATATTATATTATATGTCTTTTCAAACCTGAACCTTCTCCCAGAGACCTCGAAATCATGTCTCCGAAAAATTTATTGGGTATGCAACGTCAAAATGTATACATTTATGTATAATATATTCAAAATTACTTTAAAGACAGACCTCATGAATTGTAATTCTTAAGTTATACGTTGTTGTCTGAGAGCGACAAATCGATCTCTATTTGAGTTATAATAAATACCCAAAAAAAAAAAAATAATATCCAAAAAAGATCCATTTGGAAAGGATATGTCTAAAAGATTATTTCAAGCATCCAGCGGAGCTGCAAAATCATCCAAATCCTAATTTTTCATATCCTTTGGATGATTTTTTGCTCCGTGGGATGATATTTAAGGAAATTTAAGACATATCCTTTCCAAATGGATACCGGAAATCATCCATTGCAAGGGTATTATAATTTTGCCCACAAGTTGGCAACGCATAGAAAATATTCATTTCCAACCCCATAAACTATATATATGTATACTTGATCAGGGTGACGAGCTGAGTCGATTAAGCTTTGTCCGTCCGTCTGTCTGTTTCTACGCGAACTAGTCTCTCAGTTTTAAAGCTATCGAGCTGGAATTTTGCACAGAGTCTTCTTTTTGCTGCACTTTACCAATATGTCGGAACCGACCGGATCGGATGACTATATCTCATAGCTCCCATAGGAACAATTGGTCGGAAAACTAGTTTTAGTATGAAAAACTTTTTTATTTTCAATGGAAACGTCTCCAAACTTTGTAATCGTAGGTTTTCTTTGCTTTTTTATAATTTTGCCAAGTTTGATGAAAATCGGACAACTATATGGTATAGCTGCCATACAAAAGATAGGTCCAAAAAACAGTTTTAGTTAGAAAAACTTTTTTGCTTTTAATGGTAGCATCCTGCAATTTTGTATTTGTTGGTTTCACATGCTTTCACATAATTCTACAAATTTTTGTCCAACTGGGATGACTTTATCATATAGCTTCCATACGAACGATCGGTTGAAAAATAAGAAAAAGAGTATGTTTTGTTTCAAACCTTTCCAGAAACAGTTTCACCATCTGAAAGATTATAAAAATGTTGTGTCTCATTAACAGCTTCACTTTATGGCTACCCCAGAGAGCTGAAAGTAACCTCATTAAACCGTAGAACTGTCAGCATTTCTCTGTTTAATGATCAATCTTCCACAAAACTTGGAGGAGCTATCTTGAGTAACACACTCGCACATTAGAATTTATGTTTTATGCATTTCATAGAAGAGGTGCCTGTGCCTGTTATCATAAATTATGTGATATTTCGGTCGTTTTATGAGTTCAGACGAGACCATAAAATGTGCGGGTCATAACAACAAAACCCGAAATCCACAAGAATTATACATAATATGAAATTGCCACATGATAAAAACCAGGCTACAATTTATGCAGTAGAAACTGCCTCCTACCGCCGACTCTTGGCCCCTCCCCCTCATTCTCACTCTGTATTTTATTGCATGTGTATGACAGCCTAATGAAATGTGTCAGAAGCAGAACACTTGATCGACCTTTTTCATATAAATGAAATTTGATATTTTCCAATTTCCAATGCCCTAGCTGGCTCACCCGCTCCACTGGCAGCTTTCATTTTATGACTGGATTTCATATTTTTTCCCTAAAAAAAAAAAAAAACAAAATTATAAAAATGCCATTTTCGCACCCTCAGCCAAGCAAATGAAAAATATGCAAATGAAATTGTTACTCAATGTCTAAGCGCACACACATTTTTGCTTTAGGAGGGATGGTAGGGAGGGAGGGTAGGTGTTATTTCATTTCCATGCTGATAAAACATAAAACCTAATGCGTTGTTTCCAAAATCAGCAACCGAAATTGGATTAATCCTTGTGTTCTGCTAGGATACCGTTTTGTGATTGATTGTGTTTTAAATCCTTTATGACAAACGTTTTAATTTGTTGCAGGATTAATGAAGTGTGAGGCAAAAGTTTTGGACAGAAAAATGTGTTGGCTTGTTGCCAACAAATAACAGATGGAAGTTATTTGACTGTGGAAAAGTTCAAGGCAACTGCTGGGGACAAGAAATTTATTATTAATCAGAGATTGGGATTGGTACTGGACAGTATTTTGATGAAGTTTATGTAAGATTAATGGAGAATTGTGTATTTCACAATTCTAGAATTTCCCTTATTTTCTACAGCTGGGTTTTGGTTTGGTTTGGTTTGTTTTGATTTTCTTCTTGTTTTGTTTTTTTTTTTTGTAAAAACAATTTAAGCATTACGCTGGCCTTTTTCCGGCCTTTGGTCCTTTTTTTTTCTATGTTATTGTGTGCACTTTGGCTTTAAATGGGCTTAAGGGGGGCCAGCTGGGAAACAGGCAAGTAAGAAAGTCGGTCAAGCAAGACTGTGGTGTACCTAGGGCACATGAAAGCTGAATTCGTTGAAAAATAGATGCATATAGAAAAGCAATTGAAATTTGGAGATCAAATACACTTCGAGAAGTGAACGAAGTTCGAGTTTAAACCCACCTTCTTCTACCGAATTTCAGTTGTCTAGACTTATCTTCATTTCATCGAACTTATCATCCCTTAAAACATTTTTTACAGGGTATAACAATATCGCAGCTAAAGCTCAGTTCCCGCTTGGGACTACCGACCAAAAAGAATCAAGTTATTTACAATTATTATTTGTTGTTGCTTTGTTAGCTGTTTGTAGCGCGTTGGTCTGTAAACGCTTTAACTTCTTTCAAGTTTTCTTATTATTTCTATTCCTTTTCCTTGTTGCTTTTGGCACACAGCATATTGACTTGAATTGGTTTCTTTGCCTGTTTTTTTTTTTCCTTTTTGCGTGGGCATAAAAATTGAATTTCCTGCATTTTCTTGGTCTGATTGCTTACAATGTTCGACCCACCATTTCCGGCGTTTACTAAATGGTGGCCGTTTTTTTTTTTGTTTTTTTGGCCTTACTTTAAGTTGAAATCGAAAAGTACATTACAAATATTACTTCACTGGCTTTCGCCTAGAGGCTATGAAATAATTTTAAAAAGTGCCAAAAGGGCATAAAAACGAAAAGAATAATGTCTGAGCTGGTTGGCAAAAGCAACCCCTCAAGGCTCGACAAGTGGATGAGAAACACATGCGGACTGAATAAAGTGAAATGTGCGATACAAAACGAGCGGAAATGCGAGCCAAAGTAAAGACGGGCAAGGGGTGCTGGAATGGATGCAGGTATTGCAGTTTAAGGGATGCAACGAACTGAAGAGACACTTTAAAAAATGAAAGGTGACAAGTGGTCACAGTTTGAAAGCGATTGTATAATATGGGAATATACAGATTTATTGGTTATGGAATAAAATTTGTCTGATTTGAGTAACTTTCTCTCTGGCTATAACGCATTCTTATCTTGCTTCGTTAAAAAGTGTGTCAGTTCGTAGAGATTAGAAAGCGATACTTAAGGGAGATGCGAAAAGCCTTTTCTAAGGGATAAAAGACATTTAAAATGGAGATAAGAAAGGAAAGTGATTCTCGCTGGAGATAAATAACAGTCTCTAATACGTCTAGACTGTGGTACTAGAGGCTCTTCGTGCTAGAGATACGAAATCTTATAGTCTTAACTCAACACAATTTAAATGACTTCTCAACCAGAAGCTTCATCGCATTCGTGGCCACATATCAGGATTCTACTTATGTTCTTTTGAATCTGACTAAAAGTACTCAACAATCTATTTAATGCAAATAGATTGGACATCTTGTAATTCTCATGTTTGAATTCCGTGTGCTCTCATTATAAAAAGGGTCCCTAAAAGTCGGGTTATCCATGTGTTTGTTAAGCGATGTATCGCCAATTCAATGATTGTTTGGTGGAAAAGCGAAAGCAATAAAAAAGTACAGCTTTCTCTCCATCATGGCGATTACTGAAGGAATCCTTCAGATGTACGATATATCAAAAAGCGATACCACATATCATGTGACATAGGAAAGAGACAAATGGTGTTACATATCGGAACTCAATTATATCAGTTCTGATATGAGAAAATATTGAATTGTAATCGTAGAGTAAACAAGGGTATAAGCATCACCGACCCCATAAAGTAAATATAATCTCGATCAGCATCAACAGACGAGTCAATATAGTCGAACCAGGGATGCAAACCACTCGAAAATAAGAATTATTTAGGTTCAGTGGTTCACATAGTTTCTGAACCGCCGGTTCGGCACATTACATGGTTTCTGGAGCAGTTTCGGTTCAATGATTAATAAAGGCACATTATGAAGTGTTATAATTTCTGACGTAATGTTACTTTCCGTACACATTGAAAGTTGAATTCCTATAAACTATTTTAATATCTCTTCAATCGTTAGAAGAATTTTCCAAGTCTATGATGTCAGATATGCAGGATTCGTCTAAACGTTTCTAAAGCAATGACCGTCAAAAACAGTTCGGTTCACCTAGCTGGTGAATACGCGATTCGTTTCAAAACTGGTTCGGATCACAACCGCCTTGCATCCCTGGTATGAAGATAGCTATCTCGGAGACTAGATGGGCTAGAGCAACCAAATTTGAAATGTAGACTCCAATTGCCAAGTATAAATCGACATCTCAAATTGAATACTCACATTCATATGCTTTATATCTATAATCTCTTATGCTTTAATAGAGATTGTATTGTAAATGACAGAGGTTATAGATAATTCGGCCCCAAGTGGAAACAGGTAGCTTAATGTCAAGTGGATTCAATTTGTCAGAAAAGGAGCAACATGATAAAGTAACCAACAACATTCTTCTTAAATATTATATAAAAAACCTTTAATCAGAAAAACCTATGAAAACCGATTCGGAATTTAGAAATTTTTGACTATTTTCTTGCATATATACAAATATGTGGGGTTATTATAAACCGTTGCATACTTTTCGGCTCTGCATGCATGAAATGCTTACTTAGTGGTACATATTAAATACAGCTCTGTTAGTTAAGTTAAGGGAAAGCCATCCAAAACATTTTGCCATGAGAAGGGCGAATACCGAAGTCGGGCAGGGCCGTGTGCAGTGATTTATTGTGTTCCCCAAATGCTTATTTCAGGGAGAGTAACACTACAAATGGGCTGCTGATGACAGAATCGGGAAACAATTGAAACAGTACTTGATTTGTAGCGAATAGTATTAGTTTTGAAACCCAAATGGCCTTAATAATGTGCATATCGGATTTATATAAGGTTGTCCAAAAAATCTTGCGGTATTTGCGCCACGGTACGGAAGGCCTGCCGTCGAAAATTGCGATAAAATCGCTGAATTGATCGAAAGAGACCGGCATAGTAGCAGCCGTAGCATCGGCCAAGAGCTGGGCATGAGTCATCAAACCGTTATAAACCATTTGAAGAAGCTTGGATTCAAAAAGAAGCTCGATGTATGGGTGCCACACGACTTGACGCAAAAAAACATTTTGGCCCGTATGGATGCATGCGAATCGCTTCTGAATCGCAACAAAATCGACCCGTTTTTGAAGCGGATGGTGACTGGTGATGAAAAGTGGGTCACTTACGACAACGTGAAGACGGTGCCCAGACGGTGGCCAAGCCTGGATTGACGGCCAGGAAGGTTCATCTGTGTGTTTGGTGGGATTGGCAGGGAATCATCCACTATGAGCTGCTCCCCTATGGCCAAACGCTCAATTCGGACCTGTACTGCCAACAACTGGACCGCTTGAATGCAGCACTCATGCAGAAGAGGCCATCTTTGATCAACAGAGGCCGAATTGTCTGCCATCAGCAGAACGCCAGGCCACACACATCTTTGGTGACGCGCCAGAAGCTCCTGGAGCTCGGATGGGAGGTGCTTTTGCATCCACCGTATAGTTCGGATCTCGCACCAAGTGATTACCACCAATTTCTGTCCATGGCGAACGAGCTTGGTAGTCGGAAGTTGGCCACAAGAGAATCCTGTGAAAATTGGCTCTCCGAGTTTTTTGACAATAGGGAAGCGAGCTTCTATAAGAGGGGCATTATGAAGTTGGCAGCTCGTTGGGAACTCGTCATCGAACAAAACGGCACATATTTGACTTAAATCGCATTATTATAAGCAATTTTATGAACAATTGAAAATTCAATAAAAAATACCGCAAGATTTTTTGGACAACCTTATATTTAAATTTCATTAGGTTAGGGCAAAACTAAAGCCTAATATGGGATCTCAAATATAAATTGAAAAGGTCATTCTGTGTTTGCCAAAGTTTGAGGCCAAAGAATTCTATAAAATTTCTACCAGAAGTAATCCTTTAACCCTTAGACCCACATCCTAGTGTTCGTTTGCAGTGCAGCGTAAAGAAACACTCACATGAATTTTGAATTTGTCATTTGAGCCACTGGGATAGGCCTAAAGTCCAAGTGGAGTCGACCAAAGAAACAGAATACAACCCAAACCCACACCCACTTACGCACACACACACACACACACACACTCAATCTCACAGGAAGAACGGAACGCTGGAAGCGTAGACTTTTTGTTTTCACAGGAAAGAATAAAAAACCTACAAGTGCATGTACATACAAACACACACACACTCGCACATGGGTAACCGCTCTAAGGCACAGGCTCATAAAATGTACCCTTTCCAGGAAAAAAAAAAAACGAAACGAGTGCCAAGCATACTCAAGACATACTTGCAATAATTTTATGGCCTAGCGGAGGCCGGGCAGCTGGAGCCATGAAATCAGCGGGGAAAACCCGAAATGGAACCAGAAAGAAGTAACATAAAAATCCATGCTGTCGAGCATAAAACAAAAAGCGCCTGGCCAGGCACAACAACAACAACAACAAAAAGAACAAAACAAAAGACGAACAAGAAGCAGAAGAAGCAAAAACAAAAAAAAAAAAAGAGAAAAACACAAAAAACAACTCTAATTGCAGACACAATGACTTGGTGGGGGCGGAACTGTGGCGGTGGGAGATTGAACGAGTTGCAAGGATTTGCACAGCGCCGCAGGGAAAGTCACCCACTTGGGTGGCAGACAGCCGAGGCGCATTCATGTGGAATATGAAGCGAAATGTCAATTTGAGAAATATATAACAGAGACAGAGGGACGCAGGGAGAGAGAGAGAGAGAGAGAGGGAGGGTAAACCAAGCTGAAGACAAAAATGTTATTCTAATTTAAGATAAGGCAAAATCTGTTTGCTCGCGAGCAATGGTACAAAAATAAACAGAAACCAGAAATGGAAATGGGCATTATAAAAAATTTAAGTGCTTATTAAAGAGGAGCGAAGGACTTGTGATAGGGGCAAGCGTTGGCTAGCAGTTTATGGGCTTTATATTTGATAAGCATTTAATCATTTCACATACATTTCATGATTTTTTACGATTATGGGGCAAATTTGAGATGAGTTTTTGCAGGCATTATGTTTTACGTCCTAAATATTTATTTCACACTAACATTCTGATATCCTGTTGCTATGAATGTTTAAGGAGAGTGCGTTATCCTTTGATTTTAATAAGATAAAATTTATGTATTCTTGTTTTTTTTTTATCAAAAATTTGTTAAGACTTTCTTAAAATTTCAAAGTTTTCGTACCACATATCTGAAATCTTCATTAATTAATTTGAATTTTAGAAAAACTATATGGCAGTCTTTAAATACATGCTGCAAGAACAACTTTGTAAGCTTTAAGAACGTTATTTTCAACCAATCTTAAAGAAAAGTCATGATATTATTCAGATAAACTTAACAGGGATTCATTTTATTAGACTGGGGAGATCCCAGAATGGTTTTCTTGCATTTCGGCTGCCTTAACTTGAAAAGAGTGGAAAAAACTTGCGGAACATATTTAAGTCAAAGCCGATCTTAATTATTAACTACCTTAAACGAATCCTTAAAGCCTACGTTACCCAAACTAGGTTAGGATTTGGCGTAGCTACTTCTTATTGCACCAACCAAAGTCTCTTACTTTTCTGTGTCCTTCTCATCCACACCCTCCTTCCAATCTTTTTAATATCATTATACCCTTGCAAAGGGCATTATAACTTTGCCCAGAAGCATGCAACGCATAGAAATATTCAATTCCGACCCCATAAACTATATAGATTCTTGATCAGGGTGACGAGCTGAGTCGATTGAGATTTGCCTGTTCTTCTAGTCTCTCAGTTTTGAAGCTATCGAGCTGAAATTTTCCACAGAGTCTTATTTTTGCTGCACGCTACTAATATATTGGAACCGACCGCATCGGATGACTATATCTCAAAGCTCCCATAGCAACAATCGGTCGGAAAACTAGTTTTAGTATGAAAATCCTTTTTCTTTTCTATGGAAACGTTTCCAAACTTTGTATTGATAGGTTTTCTAGGCTTTTTTATAATTTTGTTAAGTTTAATGAAAATCGGACAACTATATGGTATAGCTGCCATACAAAAGATAGGTCTAAAAAACAGTCTTAATAAGAAAACCCTTTTTTGTTTTTAATGGTATCATCTCGAAACTTTTTATATGTTTGTTTCACATGCTTTTACCTAACTCTACAAATTTTTGTCCAAATCGGATGACTATATCGTATAGCTCCCAAACGAACGATAGGTCGGAAAATGGGTCTTTGTGGGAAAAAGATTATTTTTGAAAATATTTAAGCGAGCATTGCAAGCGTATGCAAATTTCGGCACAGACTAAGCACAAGTTTGTCATGATTAGAGTGAGGAATGCGTATGTTCTGCTGGGACGCTCGAGTATGGAAAAGGTCGTTTATTGCATCAGTTAAGTGTGACCGTTTATTTTTCAAGAAAGTATGCCAAAGCTCCAGTGCGTCATACGTTAAAGTTCACAGAATAATCGCCTTTATTTAATTTATTTACGTTATTAATGCTCCCTCCTCTCTGCTCCTCTTACAGATGCCACATACAGCGAACCCTTTGAAACACATCTGCGCGGGCCGGGCTTTGTCATGGAGCCACCGGGACGTGTGGAGTTCTCCAATTCATCTGGCGGCTGGCTAGATTGCTCTGCCTCGGGCAGTCCACAGCCCACGATCGATTGGGTGCATGCGGATGGCACTTCGGTAACCGAAATCCATGGAGTACGCCGAGTCCTGCGTAATGGCACTCTCGTACTGATGCCGTTTGCGGCGGCAGCCTATCATCAGGATATACACAATACCATCTATCGTTGCATTGCCAGCAACTCGGTGGGGCGCATCGTGTCGCGTGATGTGCAAGTGCGGGCGGGTAAGTACCGAACGGACCGGGGAGTGCGGCTGCATAATAATAATGCAATATTTCTCGTTTTCAGTTGTGGCGCAGGCCTACAAAGTGGATGTGGAGGTATTATCTGCTTCGCGAGGCTGCACCGCCATTTTGCGTTGTGTGGTGCCCACATTTGTCAAGGAACTGGTACGAGTGGTCTCGTGGGTTCATGAACCCGCTATCTACATCTATCCCTCGCTGCAAGGCGGTAAGTAGCGACTCGACTCGACTCGTCTGCATCCTTGTCCCTCGGCAGCGGCTTACCAAGCCAACAAAGTGCATTGTTTGTTTGCAGTATTTGCCTCACATGTGTGTTGCCTGCTTAACTGCCATTTCCAAACCGTCTGCTGAGCTGCTGCTCCTGCTCCTCCACCCAGGCACTCGTGTGCTTTGATGCATAATTAACATTGTCCTTTAGCAATTTGAGAAGCGCTTTTAACTTGCCTTAACCCTTCTGCCAACAAACTAAGGTGCAACTATGTATGATGAGTGTGCGAGTTTTGGGGGTAGGAAAGGAAGGAGCAGGGCATTGAAATCAGTTTTCTATGTTATTCTTAAAAACCCTCAAACTCAAAGCCAATGATTTAAGTGCAAACGCTATCTCACAACTTAGAATTGAATCCAAAGGAGATAAATGTGTGTACATATCACTAATTAAGAGCTTAGAAACAAGTTGTGGGAGTTCTAGTTCTGGTTGGCCAGACTTGAATACAATCGAAGCAGAAAAGAAGTGAAATTCATTTCAATCTCACATTAAATGAGTGATTTGAAACCAAAGAAGTACAAAAAATATCATGATGTTTGCCCTTTAAAGTATGCAAACTTTATTGCATCTGCAAATAGCAATTTAAGAAAGCTAATTGATAGTCTGTCAACTCATTATACATTTGTTCAGACCATTTAAATGAAAGATAAATAGTAATCACTTAATCGATTTTACTCAAAAAACGTAGCATACATTAAAGGGCACCTACACTGATTACTTTTATGTTTGTTCAACAAATCTTTAATAAAAAAAAAAATGGGTTTTTGTCCACTATTTCTACTGATTTTTTATGTTTGACAACTAATTTTCTTAATATGCTTTTGAGCCGGCACTGCCGTAAGCAAGATGCGGACATCCCTAGCTAGGTGAAATAGAAAAAGTAATTTTTCTTCTAAGGCATTCTGTCTTATTGGACTTTTCTCCTTCTTAAAAAGTGGAAAATTATGCTTATGGATTCGATTTAAATAAGCCAGACACGGCTAAGAAACAAATTGACTATACATACATATAGTATATATATACATATACCTATATGACACATACACCATGATACATATACCTGCTGCATGACGAGCCTAGGTGGGCAAAGTAGCAGAGAAGGTCTACAAAATGTTGGAATAGCAGACAATTTATTAGACTTCGTTGTCTCCATGATTCGATATGATATCGATTCGGAATACAGTAGGGAACGATGGACCTTATCCTAGATCATACAATATTATTTCTTGTAGGTGCAAGGAAGGCTACAAGTCGGCTCTGAACAGTCCCCGTACGGTTCATATCTATTGGGTTTCTTGTACCGATCCACGATCTGAACATTTGATATTAAACCCCTTCCGAATCTGAACCCGACCAAGAACTCGCCTTATGAGAAATAAAATCGGCTCAAAAATGGTCTTTAAGAACTTAAGAAACCTACAAATTCCTGACTCCTACGACTCTTGCCCAATTGAAAGCAAATTAAAATGTGTAAGAGTCGTCTTTTAGCCCATTTTCACCAAAGAAATGTAATATTAATTCACAAAAATGACCACCAAATGACGTTTTGTCTATGGAAACGTTCAAGTTTTGTAATATCAATGAGAAAACTAACGACAGGCTGTGTTCATCACTCGCTGCCGGAGATCATGAACAAGGACTTATAAATATACACAACTGGGCTAAGCATGACCTTATCCGAATGAGAGCGATTTCGTTTGATAATCCGGCACATGTAAAAAGTGTGACCCTACGTTCTTAGTGTGCTCGAAACAACCCTAAGGAAGAATCTAGAGTTGTGGTGTCTCGCCTTAGCAAATGTTGTTGTCCAAAAATAACAAATCAAAATGGCCTTTCTGTGATGTTTCACAACTGCCTCTTCTCACTCACCACTAAGTACTACCTAAAAATTTGCTGTTCTCCAGCTCCTGTACAGTACTTCTTCTTTGGAATCCTCTAGGTGATCGCTTCCGTTAAAGCCCCTTATCACTGCCGACCTGCTGCCTACAAACAAGCGATCGTTCATTTCATATTCTTGTCCATCGTCCTCTCATCTGTGCCGCTCGCCAATTTGCCATATCCATGTACTCGGTCTCCCATTCTATCCCTGTCGCATCCGGCTTGTTCTCACCGTTTCGAGCTACCTTATCGAGACCTAACAGATCCGTAGTCTTGAGTGTTTTTACAAAGCAGCTACCCATAGACAAAGAATTCTGAAATCTGTTGCTTCTAGCAACGCAACTGTTCTACTGGCATGAGCTTAGTTTTAGTCCCTGCGTGGGACCAACGCCCCCTCTTTTTCTAGAATTATTCCACAAATGCATATATGGAAATACGAACTAAAAATCCCAGCAATTTAATTAAATTCCTCTTCCCTTAACCTTACAGATGGCAAATTTCATTTGCTACCGACTGGGGAATTGCTCATTCACAATTTGCAGGAAAGCGATGAATCGCAATCCTTTCGCTGTCGCAGCATGCACCGACTGACACGTCAGGTTGTTGTCAGTTCACCCACGCGACTGCGTATTAATTGTGAGTATACCTACACATAGACACACACACGCACACACACACACACCGAGATACGAATACAAGGAGTAACTATAACTAACCAATGTCATATCTCTCATTCCCGCAGCACATCGCGGCATCATCTCACCAAGCGTTGTGGAGCACACCGCTCATGTGCAGGTATCACAGGATGAGGGTGCGGTTTTGTTATGCGTGGCTCAGGGTTGTCCTTCGCCCGAATACAGGTGTGTACGGTAGGGGATAGGGGGCAAGTTTTGGCACACATTATTTGTGAGTTAATTGGAACGAGGGGAGCAAATAAATAAACTACTTCGAGGTGATTAATAATTTCATAAAATGTGTCAAAAAATAAATAGCCAAGGCGTATGTGTGATATGTGAGATGTGCATGTTATGTATACGCCACGTTGAGCACAGGCATTAAAGACAATGGCATAGGTAATGATGTGTATATGGACGTACGTACAGGGGGGGGGGGGCGGACATATGTGTGTGCACACATAATTACGCTTTGATAAGCAGAAAAGTTGTATGGAAAAAAGAAAAACCAATGCCAGACTGCAAATGGAAAACAAAAGAATCTGTGAGAGAAACCAGACATGGATAGATGGATAGATTTGCTGGGGCAGGCAAACAAAAAATAAAGTACACTGTAGCCATTTCATAATTAATAAAGCTGACAGAGAGAGAGAGAGAGAGAGACAGAGATAAGAAGAGAGCAAGGGAAGGAGCTGCCTAACGGGTAATGAACGAGCTGCCATTAAACAATGGAGCAAAGTTTGGGGAGAGGGACGATAGACAGACTAAGAGCAAACCTGGAAGATAGATTGATGACAACAAGACCTTGAACTTACTTAGAAAAGTTCATTCAACTTGGCTAATTGGCTCTTCTTATTTTCCAGCTGGTACACTCACAACGGTCCCGGACCTCTACCCGTGCTCAGCGGTCCACGTGTTCGTCTACTTGGCCCCATTCTGGCCATTGAGGCTGTTACCGGCGAAGATTCGGGTGTCTACAAGTGCACGGCCAGTAATGTGGGCGGCGAGGCTAGTGCCGAGCTACGCCTCACAGTGGCCACACCCATCCAAGTGGAAATATCACCGAATGTACTAAGCGTGCATATGGGCGGCACCGCCGAGTTTCGTTGCCTGGTCACCAGCAATGGCAGTCCAGTTGGAATGCAGACCATTCTGTGGTACAAGGATGGGCGACAGTTGCCTTCGTCGGGTCGCATTGAGGATACGTTGGTGGTGCCGCGGGTGAGTCGCGAGAATCGCGGCATGTATCAGTGTGTGGTCCGTCGACCCGAGGGCGATACATTTCAGGCCACGGCGGAATTGCAGCTGGGCGGTAAGTCAGTCTAGGCCAAAAAGCCAAGGAATAGTAGTTAAAATATTAATGTGACCTCCCTATCGCACTCGCAGATGCACCGCCCGTGCTGCTGTATAGCTTCATTGAGCAGACCCTGCAGCCGGGACCAGCTGTAAGCTTGAAATGCTCGGCAGCCGGCAATCCAACGCCACAAATTTCATGGACATTGGACGGATTTCCGCTGCCATCAAACGGAAGGTAATTGAACTTGTTGAAAAGGGAAGGGAGGTGGGGACCAGCTTGGCAATGGCAACGCTGCGGGGGATTTTGCAGAAAAAAAAAGAGGGAGAAAAAAAATTTATCTCAACTGTGTGACTCCCGACTGCGGCAATGGCTGGGGCTGGGGCTGGGGCCTGTGGCTGCGGCTGCATTTATTGCCATTTTTTTCCCATTTTTTTTTTTTTTTTTTGTATACTCTTGCAGGGTAGGCATAACGCATTTGAGAGAGCATCGCCGACTATATAAGGTCTTTACCGAATTCAAAAATGAGTCTTCAAATGCAGTTTTTGTTTTCAAGATTTTTTTATAAGACTTTTTCCAACTATTCCAACTAGCAAAAGGATATGGCTTAACTGCCCTAGAAAAGATACGATAGTTCGTAAAATCAGTTCTAGTAAGAAATAGTAGATTTCTTGAACATGACGTCTCCAATCTTTTATTGATGAGTTTTTTAAACTACTCCATGATTCCTCCAAGTTTGAAAAAAAACCGGACACCTAAATATAGGTAGCATAGCTCCCATGGAAAAGATTGGTATATAAAAAAAGTCTTGGTAAGAAAGACTTTTTTTAATGCTAACGTCTCCAAAGCTTTTTTTGCTTTTCCATAACTACATCCATCATGATTGAAATCGGAAAACTATATAGTAGTATGGCTGACCTTGAAAAGATATGTCAGAAAATAAGTCTTAATAAGAAACAAAAGTGTTTCTAGTGTTTTTAGTGGTAACTTTCTTAAATTTGTCATCTAAATATTTTTATATGCTTTAACAGAATTCTATAAATTTTGATAAAAATCGGACAACTATATACTATAGCTGCAATAGGAACGATGGATTGCAATATCAGTTTAGGTGAAATAAAATCTAGTATTTTTTAAGGTATTGCCTTCTATCTTTGTATTTATTAGTTTTTAAGCAATTTTCTAGTTCGAAGAACGTTTAATCAGAATCGGAGGATTATATAGAAGAGTTGCCGTTGAAAAGATAGGTCTTCAAAGAAATTCTATTTACTAAACCTTTTTTAGTTTCAATGGTAACGTCTCCAAACTTCGTCAATATAAGTTTATCATGCATATTCGTAATTCCACCAAGTTTGATCCAAATCTGAGCAATATTTAGTACTTCTGTCATAGGAAATATAGGTCTTAAATATATGGGCCTAGTTGAAAAACTTTGGTTGTGCTTAATGGTAAAGTCTTTAAATCGTAGACTTCTTTCCCGAAGTTCTACAAAAATCGGATGACTATAGCATATAACTATATAGTAAAGCTACCTTACAAAATATACTAGTATATTAAAGATTTGATGGTAATTTCAGATGCTTTTCGTTTGCTGAACACGAATCTGTTTTCGAAAATTTTCCGTCAAGTCTAATTGCTGTTTAGTAGTCTGAACTTAAAGCTGCTTAAAAGGCATATTTTTACCTATTTTTAAGGAAATTTATGTTTGTTTTGACTGACTTTGATTTTTATCTGGAGAACTATTTCTTTGCTTAAATATTCACTATCCGAAATATTTCTAAGAATTTTTATTAACGAAATTTGGAGTACATGTGCTCTAAATAAACATTAATTAAGCAGCCCATAGATATGCAATGGAACCATATTTATCATATGAATTTTGCAAAGCATATTTTAAGGCAGTAGGCAGCTAGCACTTTTGTTCAAAAGGTTAGATCTTTGTTTAAAAAAATGTCAAAATTGTTTGGGATAGTTTTTTTAAAAACTAAGAAGTAATACTTTGTGATAATATCAAAGAGAGTTAAAACCTTAGTACAGGTTCCAGACAAAACTTGTATAAAAGGGATAAGAATAGGCATTTTAAGCAGTTTTAAGTACAAATTACCACACATCTAGACGTGAGGGACCATTTATGATATCCATTTAGTATTCAGCTTACGAAAATCATCTAGAATCACCACCAAATCTTCAATATACTGGAAGAAGCCTAATACTGTTGCCTTTTGTAAGCTTGGTAAGGAAATCTTGTACACCGCAGAGCTATATAGTAAAGCTGCCTTAGGAACGATCTGTTTAAAAACAAGTTTTGGTAGGAAAAGCTTTCTTGCTTTTAGTGAAATTGTTGCCTTAGTTTGTACTTATAAAATTTCTATGACTTTTCAGAATTCCAGCAAGTTTGATCAAATTGTGACGTTCATAAAGTATAAAGAGTGTTTTATAATAAGTCCGTCGGAATAATTGATCTATAAGTATAGATAGCTGTCATAATTGGTTTATACTTTTACATAAAACCAATTAGTTGGTTAAAAATTAAATTAAATTATTATTCAAACATTTAAAAAAACTTCAAAGGGCATTAAAACTTCGTTAAAGTCAATGCATAAATTTCCTGTATTTATATTTTTTTTTTCTGCATTTTCCTTTCAAAAACATTGCACATATATATGTATAAATGTATGTTTTGTGTACGTATATATATAGAAAGTGGCTACCGCGCCTACAGTCATGCAGAATAGGCGTCGGTAGGGGGTCTCTCGTCTGCTTCAGCGTTCATTCACTTCTTCCGCTGTTCTGCTGTTGTGTGAGTGTGTATGTTTGTGTGCGTCTGGAACCAAGGTTTTGACTTTGCCTTTCTATTTGTTAATTAAGCCCTCGCACAAAGTCTGCCACTACCTTACGCATTTAATTGCATTTTTAGCTGGCCACTTGCCAACTTTATTAAAATCCTCTCCCTTTGGCGCTTTAATGACATTGACATTTGCATTTGCAGTCTCGACAAATAGTTTGCTTGTTTAGCACACAAACAAATAAAATGCAACAGCACATCGATTGATGATGGCTTTTCCTCTGACAATGTCAGCGACATTTCATTGCTTTTTACAACTCTCTCGCTCGCTCGCTCTCTTTCGGTCTGCACTTCATTTGCAGTTTGTTGGCAGCTGCCACTAATTGTTTGAGTTACGTCTGTAATGATTTGCAAGTCAAAGTTACCCTGAGTTGGCCACTGTTGACTTCTGTTGTTGATTAAAAAATACCAGCAGCTCCTTCTTCGCTTGTTTTTTTTATTATTATTTTTTGTTATTTGCAGTTGACTTTGACTCTCGTTTAGTGATGCAAATAATACCTAGCACAAAAATGGCAGAAAAAAAAAAAATAAAAAACATCGCCGCACAGCTGCGCAATATTTTAATTAAAACTTATGCAATATGTCGTGTGCCGGGGGAAATAAGCTTTAAGTTTCGAGGGTTGCCTTGTTTATTGTTAGAGCACTTGCACTGAAAAGTTTGCCATCTTTAAGCACACACTTCAACTAACTTAAGCATAAATAAGTTTTAACTGAAACTACCACTTTAATTTCGCTCAGGTTGAGTTACTCACTTGCTTATTTAAACATTCTAAATACAAATATTGTGAAGTGAAAAGTCACTGAGTAGAGAGTAACTAAACTGAAGCAAGAGAAAAACTGAGTGCTTAGTCACTGAAGGAATTATTACTTGATCAGAGTGACCTTTGTGATATGAAAAATCTAGGCCTTTTTTCCACTTATGTACGAAATTCTTGAATCAAGAGCTTGTGGAAAAATTCAAAAAAATTTTGATTTCTGTTATTCGAATGCTTAGAGCACTTGGGAGTTGATTAGATAACTTTGAAAGCTTCTTTTAAGTTTGTCTTAGACTAAATTCAGTCCTTTTTGTGCCCAGAATTACAAATTCATCATTAAAGCCTATGAAATTCTAAAGGTAATCCTCTCCCATTTGACATTAATACATATTCCAAACTCATTTCTTTTTGAACCCAATTTCATCCTGATATGCTCTTAAATCTGTCTCTTTGTGTGCTTAGATCAGTCCCGATATATTCTCGAATCTATCTCAAGTGGTTCTTACGGAAGTTTTAGAAGTTTGGAAGTTTTCTTCTCACAGACATGGACAATTTCTTCAAAATGCTAAAACGAAAGGGGATAACTCGAGCGGGTTTTTTGAAGATTTTTTAAAGTATTAGGGGTTTCAAATCTGTGGTAACGGAAGTAGTTGCTGTTCTTGTTGAGGCTATTTATATTGATGTTGATAAATTCGAAGAGCTTGGCCTCTTGGCCCCTCTTTGGCAGAATGTCATAGAGGAAACTACCAGCACAATAAGTAGATTTTATGATTCGTCAGTCACGGAAAGTGGGTTAAGAAATTATAAATAATTATTATAATCTTGTAGATTTTCTTCTATTGCTGTTGTGGTTTGAATACCGTGACCTAGCATATCTTTGGCAGAAGGTACGAGGCGGGGAATATCATCAAAGTGCTAGATAACAACAGTATAAGCTAAATATTTGATTCGTCAGTCATGGAAAGTAGGTTGGAACATTCTATATGATCCATAGACGGTTATGCTGTACCTTTGATCAACCTTGGTATTTTATTGCTAATCAGTTTTATCATAATCAAGGTAATTTGTGGTCTTGAAGTTCAAGTTCTTATGATTTAGCAGTTTAATTACCATAAAGATCCCTCGGAATTCTCGAAAATTCAGCCTTAGCATACGATGTGGCATGATTTCTTAGTTCATAGGCGCTAAATTTAGATTGCTTCATACATAATTTTACTCCCTTTTGGTAATTTTTGGCGATTTAATGATTCGTCAGTCACGGTTAAGTTTTTTAAAATAACTGCGCTACCATACAGCCCGAAACTGAAATCCCTTCTCATTTCTCGTCCTTAACAGTAACAAAGTTTTAACTCAACTGTCCCCAAAATCTGAATTATTTAGCTCAAACCTTTGTTGAGCATACAATAAATCACTATCTACATGAGTTATATCTTATAATTTCCATTTTGATACTGCCATTTCACTATTAGTCTCATTATACAAAAGCCAACCCTCGTATTTCTTACACAGTTCACAATTTGAAGTTGTCCGCTTGACCACCGAACCAAAAATTGATTACACAAATTTTGCTGTTACCTCAAAAATGTTGTGTACTACAAAACTTCTGCCAGCAGTTGACGCGCCCCCGGCTTTAATTTAAAAGTTATGTGTGTGCAACACAATTTTGACACAACCTAATTTGCCTTCCAGTCTGACGACAAGACGCCTCCTTGGCAAACGCTGCATAAATTTCGTTGCTTGTTGTTATTGCCGGGTTTTAAGTGGTTTACATTATTCGGTTTAAAGGTATATCAACTTGGTAAGTGTATTTATTTAATACACACGCAGCCAGCCAGCCAGGGAGGCAGGCAGGCAGTCAGCCATCCAGTCAGACAGACAGAGGGGCAAACAGCCGAGACCGAGACCGACTGGAGGAGGCCTGTGCGAGTAGCACAGACGCCTTGGGGCGGAAATTAAATGATTGCGCGCACGAGGTAACGCAACACTCAAACGCTCATTTTACGCCATTTTCCAAAGTTTGTCTATGGTGCTGAGACGCCCGGCAAGGTGTGTGTGCGATGTGTGTGTGTGTGTGTGTGTGATGTGTTTGTCTACCACTGCAGGCGTTATGAAAATGTGAGTGTGTGGGTGTGTGTAATTTTGGTTTAAATAAGAAAGTGCTTAAGCGGTTAGTGATAAATGACAGCCTAAACCATAAAAGAAAGTGGTATGTATTTTACTTACCACAGCCAAACTAGGGACCAAAGTTACCAAAAACTTTATATTATATGCATCACTCCAATGAAGGCTTCTAGCATCATATTCCCTAACTTTCTGACTGGTACATGGCCTGGCACTTTAGCTATTAGCTCTGAAACGGACGTCTTATATAGCCCAGCGATGGGCACTTAGTGGCCCTTTTCTTTTATTAAAAAACAGAACACACGGGAGTGTTTAGATAATGAAGATGTTATTTGAGTGCTTTTATAGTCCAGGTATTCAAGTTTAAAAATAGAGGAAAGTTAGCTTCGGAAAACAAACAAGTTTTTTTCAGATTACTTATCTGACTCAACTTTTGTATGACAGCTATACTAAATAGATGTCCGATTTCGACCAAACTTAGTGGAATCATGGAAAAGCAGAGCAAACTAAGAAATACAAAGTTTGCAGGCGTTTTCTTTGAAAACAAAAAAGTTTTTCTTACTAAAACTAGTTTTTCGGCCGATCGTTCCTATGACAGCTATAACTTATAGCCATCCGATTTTGACAAAACTTTGTAGAATTGTGTGAAAGCTTATAAAATAAATAAATGCCAATTTTATAGAGGTTTACAATAAAAACAAAAAAGTTTTTCTTACAAAGATTATTTTTTAACCCCACTTTTCTAAGGCAGCTATAGTATATAGATATGCGATATTGACAAAACTTGGCAGAACTATGGAGATACATTGAAAACTAGTAAATACGGAGTTTGGAGACGTTTGCATTAAAACCAAAAAAGTTTTTCTCATTACAACTAGTTTTTCGACCAATCGTTCCTATGGCAGCTATATGTTATAGTCATCCGATACAGCCGGTTCGGACAAATGTGTAGCGTATTTGTACCAAAAGAATTAGTGCAAAGTTTGGTCGCGATAGTTTTAAAACTGACGGAGGAGATAGCTTGGAAACAAACCGACATGGCTATATCGACTCAGCTCGTCTACATACACCTTATGTGGTCGGAAATGCTTCCTTCTATGCGTTACAAATATCGGGACAATTTTAATAAACCCTCTGCAAGGCTATAAAAAATGTATGAAAATATATAGATTTCTTGCCTTTGAATAAGATTCCCAAAAGATATATGCTTTGTTTCAGTTATGTCGAGGCGTTTCCCAGATATCTGTAGAGAATTATGCTATGACGAGAAAGCTTTTGAAATGCTGAAACCAAACTATCGCCGAAAAATATCATTAGAAAACATTCTATATTCGATATTGATATATCGTCTCTCTTTTAACTAAAATATTGAAAATTGGATATTATTTCCGGTATCTCTACACAGCGAAGCTTGTGGTCGCCCAAGACCGGTTTCCTGGAGGCACAGGCTAGGCTATATAAAGACATGATCTGTGACTTCTTGGTCCCCTGTACCCACACAGTAAGCTTAAAAGGGACTGTCTTAATCATGAAGCAGGCTTTAAGGTCCAGCATTCTTTTTTTTTAAGACTGCTCATTACTCATTAGCTGAAAAATCATGCATAATATGATCCTTTGTTATATCATTTGGATGATTTTGAGCTCCGATAAATGTTTAAAAGGATATTTTAGATATATCCAGTTCAAATGAAAATCGAATCCAAATCTAAATACATTGCAGCTATTTAAAAGATAAGAAATGGGCCCTAAGACTCATGATGTGGATGTTCGCAATGCTCAGTTAGACACCTGGTTCCATTTCCACTAAAGTTTCATTGTTGTTGTGAAACATCTACGTATTATTGAATAAGTTCCCGGTGAAACACTAATCAATATTTTTTTGAATGCTAAAAAAAATCCCTTTTATACTAATTGCCCTTGTTACACCAAAACACCAACCCATTTTTGTGGCCATAAATGCATTAGTAGTGCATTTAAGCACTTTGTGCCAACAGTTTCAAGTGTAAACTCAATTCACACACAGAAATTGAAATTCATAATTTTATAAGTTTTGCCGGCAAAAGTTTTCTCCATGTGAAATTTTATTTTTGGTTTGGTTGAAATTAAGCCAACACCCACACACTCTCGGGCAACAATCAGCTAAAACAGTTGGAGTAAAGCGGCGCCAAACTATTAGGGTTTATATTGTTGCAGCCAAAGCGTTTTACACCGCCCCGCCGCCCCCACCCGCAACTTTTGGCATTGGCAGCAGCAGGAGAATGTTCTCCCGCTTCTGCCATGTGCGGATGTGTTTAAACTTTGTTGCAATTTTGTCCCCGCCATTGTTTCAATGCGCTCAAGCAGCATTCAGGAGTGCGAGCGCAGCAGTAGCTTCATTTTCCATTTAACTACAGCAGCACTCTTGGGCACTCCATAAAACGTCGGCCGCAGTCTGGCGCCAAAGATTTTTGGTCACGACTTGGCCACTTTCTGCATTCATAAGCTCTGACTGCTGAGAAAAGTTAATTAAAATTGTAATTACCTTCTGACTAATGCCAATTGAATGGTTACCACAAACTAATGAGCCGAGGGGTGCTTGGATCTTAATACTAAGCTTGTACGAGGGTTAGTTGAGAAGTTATCAACATCAACAGTAAACAGTTCTATCTATAGGGTACTAATTTTGGCAAATAAGAAGCAGATTTTCTCCAAAAAACATTTAAAATACTTAATTTCTTACGAGAATGTTGAGAAATGCCTTGGACTTAGACATAATGGTGCCATTTTTGTAAGGTTTGAAAACAGAAACATATTTTACTGAATTTTGGATTGACGTGGCGACCGTGCACATAGGTACCAGATTCAAAGGAGTTCACTGTACACGAGCTCTGCGTTTTGGAGACTTTGTTCGGTGGTGGGCAAGTCTTTTGCTCCCATTGCTCTAAAGTAATCGGCAGTAAACGGCAATTAGCAATACAAAAAATTGCCTCCCTTCTTGGCGCCACCGCGCACAGGAAGACAGAACGACAAGTGCAACTGACACGCTTCGAGACGACTACAAAAACAAATATATGCAGTGAGTGTCTGGCTTGTCGACTAGATCCTTGATAGTAGGGCTCGTTCCAAGCTCAAATTTTGGGCCCACCACTGCTTTAATTCTCTTAAAAGAAGCAATACTTTGCTTTGACTGTACCTTGGTCTCTCTTGAATTGAAATGGATTGTTTGTTTTGTCCACTCGTGAAAATCTACTTTTAATTTCGTCTCAATCTCATCGAGGCAACTTGCTTAATTGCCAAACCGCCCTCGCACCTAAGCTAAAATGTTGCCACATGGCGTATGCGTAACAATGTAGAGGAGCGCTGTTGTAATTAATGTCTCTCTACCAATAAGTAGCTAAGCCACACAGTATTTGCTTCCTTGGTTCTTTTTTTTTTTTTTGCTCATTACTTGAGTTGAAGCATAACGGGCCGCATTAAGTGTAAGCCGACGTATCTTAACTGTTTTTGCACTGTCTAGGGGCGTGGCACATGACATTGAAAGCGAATGGTGAAACTATGCTAAGCCCTGACAGCTCGACAAACTCGACTGACAGCCTTCATTACAGCTAAATAATGCAGGGAAAAAAAACGAAAACGAAAACCCAACCAAATGAAGCCTACAGTAAAAAGGATTTGGGTCAGCCTGCATTTCAAATGCGCCTAGCTGATGCTGATGTTGATGAGTGTGAGTGTGTGTGTGTGTGTGGTGTGTGTATGAAAGCCCGTTTAACTATGCAAAAAACAATTCTAAAACACGCGCATTGCGCATACGCCGCCTGTGCCCACAGCAAATGCTTTCTATATTAATGTACATATCTTTCTTTTTGCTCTCACTCTCTCTCTCTCTCTCGCTCTCTCTGTGTTTTGCAGATTTATGATCGGACAATACATCACCGTGCATGGCGATGTAATTAGTCATGTTAACATAAGCCATGTCATGGTCGAGGATGGTGGGGAGTATGCATGCACGGCCGAGAATCGTGCGGGTCGAGTGCAGCATGCGGCCCGCTTGAATATTTATGGTATGTTGTATGCGCTCTCTCACACAAACACAAACACAAATAGAAAACAAAAAAAAAAACATAGGCAGCTATTTTACACATGCACTTAAACGTTTTTCAGACACTAAGTATTTGTATTTGTACTTGTGCTTTGTTGTTTTTTTTGTTTTTGCCTACTTTTGCTCGATTTTGTTTTACAACACGTTTGCCATGTTCGGGCAAGTGTACTTTTTTTTTTTTTTTTTTTTTTTTTTTTTTACTTTTGCCTTTGCAGCACTAAAGTGTTGTTCGTGGGGCACACTTTTGTCCAACATGAAGCTCCAGTCGCGCTGCAGTGCTTTATTCTTTTGGCTTCCACTCGCTGGTGCCTCCCCTCCCCCCCCCCATTTGCCTTGTTTTTGCAAGAAATCAAATATTTTTGTGTCGCCAGGCAAACAAAACGGCGTTGCCGGGCATAAGAAGGAATCCACTGGCAGGGCGATGGAGCTGGGAAAGGAGTGCGCAAACAGCAGCAGCAGCAAAACTGCGCCATGTTTACAAAAGTTTGCTGCAAACAAGTTGGAAAAATAAAGTCGAAAAAGAGGAATTTTTGGTGGGAAAGCAGAGGGAATTTAGAATACCCTTTGAAACGAGGAATGAAGGAATTTAATAGTTTAGCTGCTGCAATTCTTTGCTCAAGAGTAAGTAATGTGGCGGAAGAAAGGTTAAGAAAATATAAAAAAGTAACAACAACAACTCGCACTGACTCAGACTTTGTTGAAATAGCGAAAAATTCAAATAAAAAAAACATCTAAAATATTAAACAAACAGTTTAAAATAGGAAAGGCTCTCAAGGTCTTTTAAATGGGAAAGTTTCTATGACCCCCGCACGGTTTTCTTTTACGAAATTCTGTAAATTCTAAAATATTTAGTTAAATAAACATTTGTCGACTCTGAATGACAAAGAAACAGTCCTAGGGTCTCGAAGCCCAATAATCTGGGTACGAACCCAGAACCCTTCTGATTAGAAAAAGTTTCCGTTTGTGGAATAACTTTAGTCGGAACTTACAAAGGCATAGCTCAATGTCGAAGTCGAAGCATTATCATTTCAGAGAGCTTAGGTTCTTCGCTTACCTTCTCTAGAATCTCATAGGTTGGACGACTTAGGCTTCTTTCTAGTCGTAATTCTGTGTTTGAATACATGGCATGAACTATTTACCAAACTGGTTTGGGCAAAAATAGTATAAGACCATCGTGAAATCGAGCCACTAGTTGAACCTTCTTCTACTATAGCAGATCAGTATTTTGCGTTACAGCTCCCCAAAGAGCCATGACGAGATTCTCGCAATCTCATGGCAAAATTTGAAGCACCCAAATATTTTTTTATGAGAAGGGGACGTACACTTTTTCCCCCGCAAATTTTGAGAAGCTTTTTCCTGGCAACATACTCCAAACCTGGCGCCAATAGCTTGTGAAGTTGACCGGGTATGATAGTTCTTCCCGATGAATATTGAACCCACGACCTGATGCTGCACTGCACCACACCCGGCCACAAGCTATCCGCTGGGAAATACTGATGGGTTCGGCGCATAGTTTTTTTAAGATAACCGAACCGCAAGCTTATAAAGCCGTTTACTAATTTAAAATTTTCGACATTTTTCTCGTGAAGCTTCCGACATTCTGCAGTTTATTTGATAGTTATTCTTGAAAGCAATTTCATTTTCTTTCGATTAGAGATCGATTCGATTTCCAATGGGTATAGGCGAAAGCAATATATAGAGAATGCTATTCAAGTATGTAAGCTTTAAGTCCGCACATGTCCCTCGAGCCGGATATTCTGGCATCAAGAATCCTATTAGTACAATTTTTAAACCCTTGCAAAGGGTATTAATATATTGCCCTAAAATCAAATCATAAACACGTCTCCATTATGATATTCAAGGAAATCGGATGACTAGATCTTATGAAATGAGTAAAATTGGTCTCACCAATAAAACTACTTTTGTTATCAAAGTTGCAAGGATATAAGAAAATGCACAAGTGTAATGTCTTCGTCCCTATCTCATTTGCTTTGCATGAGGGCAAAGAGTTCCTATAGGTCCTTCGAGCCGGATATTCCAGAAATTATGATTACCTGCAAGTTGCAAAGTATTTTAAATGATTTCTTTTATGGTTCCAACTTAAAACAATCGCGTTAAAAACTCTCGACGTTTGAGTTTAATGAGTCAAAACAAACACTTTTGTTGACTTTGACTTCTTTGAATGCCCTACACTAATAAAAAATAGGAAAAAAGGGATCATGAAGTTTTGCAAATGTATGAAACAGGGAAAAGAAAACATTCCCCACCCCAACTGGGATATATAATATTATATATTCTTCATCACCATCAACAGCCCATTTGATATGGCTAAGTCGGTCTGTTTTGTATGAGTGCTTGTATTAATTCGTCTAGAACATGAATATTAAACACATAAAATTGAGGGATCAGAGTATTTTGAAGTCGTGGGACTCGTCTAAAGCGCTTTTATCTGTATTAAATGGGTTTCTAAGAGTAAACCTAACCTTTGCTTAGACCCAAGTGTGGAAAAATGATCTGAATGAGTTGGTTTTCGATAAACTGACTAATGTTCCGCATGCCGCTTAAATATCTTAACGCTCGTCAATGAAATGTAAAGAATCAATCCGTTTAGTTTCGTGATTCAGTGTAGGAATACCAATTAGAAGCTTCTGTTCTAAGCCTGCCAAACCAATTATCCCAGCGTATCGAACCGCTATAACGCCGAATCCACAACTGTAGAATCAACCAAACAGTTTGGTTATATCTAACCTAACAAAGTTAGGTACTACTTCTGTGATTTAAAAAGGTACCAGAATCCAATCTCCCTTCAATTTCGATATACTTTCAGTCAGCAAGTTTATCTGCATTTCACGCTGACAAAAAAGAAAGTAGGAAAGAAAAACACCCCTCTCCCACCACCATCATCATTTAGTTTAGAGCCTCGCGATGTCGCTGATTACGCGACTTGGTAATGGCGGTGATTACAAAAATCTCACCCCAAACTCCCCCCGGCAGGGACTCCCGCACGTATGACATGCTCGAAAATTATGCACACTCTGCAGAAAAACCCACACGACCACCAGACCAGTAGGCAACCAACCAACCAACCAACCAACCAGGAATCAAGAACAACAAAAACCTGGCTCACTGTTCCTCGAAATCAGCGACAGGCTGCCGTGCCCGACATTTGCTGCATTATTTCCTTCCTGGTACCGAAAAGTGTTTTGGCGTAGTGGCAGGCAGCGCCTGCCGGGATATGCATATTACATTGTACACGCTGCTTCCTGCTCCTGTTGTTTTTTTTTCCTTTTTTTTCCCTTTTTTGCTGCTCCAAATCTGTTAAGCATTTACATTTACAATCCACTCTTTTACAGGTCTACCCTACATACGCCTGATACCGAAAGTAACCGCCGTCTCCGGCGAAACCTTAAATCTGAAATGCCCAGTGGCCGGCTATCCCATTGAGGAGATACACTGGGAGCGTGGCGGACGGGAGCTGCCCGATGATATACGCCAACGTGTGCAGCCGGATGGCTCGCTGACCATCAGTCCGGTGCAAAAGAACACCGATTCGGGAGTGTACACGTGCTGGGCGCGGAACAAACAGGGTCACAGTGCCAGGCGCAGCGGCGAGGTGACGGTCATAGGTTAGTATGTGAGAGGCAGGTTCTCTCTTTCACAGCTGGAACCGGACGCCACAACAGGATGATGATGATGATGATGATGACGATGACAGGCAAAAACAGGAGGGACGAAGTGAAAATTGCATTTTAATTATTAACAGGAAAACTAAGTAGTTTCGTATGGCAACGCTTGAAGTTTTTGCTTTTGAGTTTGTTTTTCTTTAACTTTGTTTTTTGATTTCGCTTTCGCTGTAATTAAATATGCGCAATAATCTAAGCTTAAAAGTTAGCAAATTTAAAGGAGGGTAGCAGCTGAGGCAGCAGCAAAAGAACTGGCACCCTTTTTTTTCATTATTTTTCATTAAGAGTTAATGTTAATGAATGCGCGTCGTAATGAAGCGCGAGGCTGATTAAATTTTCATAATTTCGAAACCTTTTTTTTTTTTTTTGGTTGGACTTCGTTTTGAAACGCAACTTTGATTGCTGTTTGCCAAGCTTCTGCTGCTGCCACACTTGGTAAAAGGGTGGAATCTGCTCCCTTTTTTGCTTTTGCTCATCTCTCTGCTTGACCTTGAATCCCTTACAGTGCCACCGAAGTTAAGTCCCTTTCAAACGAATATCCTACAATTAAATATGGGCGATCGCGCCTCGTTGACCTGTTCGGTGGTTAAGGGAGATTTGCCGCTGACCATCAACTGGCGCAAGGATAATCGCCCCATCGATCCCACACAGCATATGTCCGTCAAGCAGGTGGATCAGTACAACAGCATATTGGTCATTGAGAATCTGGGCAGCGATCATACTGGCAACTATTCGTGTGTGGTGAGAAACTCCGCCGCCGAGGTGGAGAACTCGCAGGCTCTGCTGGTCAATGGTAAACACTTGAGCTGGGCCAAGCCTTTTTTGTGTTTAGTTGCAAAATGTAGTTGAGTTTCTTTATCTCCTGTATGCACTTTGATTAATGACACCGCATTTAGTTGACTTTTGCTAACTTTCAACATATATTTTTTGGAATGTTTGTGCAAATTGTAGACTAAAAATTTGTCCCCCTTTTAACAAAACTGCGAAGGTTTAGTTTGTACATAATCCGATTATTAATTTCATAAAAAAAAAAGCCAACTCAACGAACAGCAAACAGCAGCTCTACGTGGGATCAAGAACAACGCCGCAGGAGGATACCGGTCTTTGTTGAATGAATTTCACAGTTTTTTTTTTGTTTAACCTTTCACGTTGCTCTTTCCTATTTCCAGTACCGCCGAGCATAGAACCATTTGCCTTTCAGGAGGGTCTGGCCGAGGGCATGCGTACGCGCACCGTTTGCGGTGTATCGCGGGGCGATGCGCCCTTGAAGTTGATCTGGCTGAAGGATGGTGAACCGCTGCCCGAGCTGTTGGGGGCCAATGTCACCATGCTAGATCAGTACAGTTCGCTGCTGAGCATACCCTCGCTGTCGGCCACGCATTCTGGGGAGTATACGTGTGTGGCCAAGAATCCGGCAGCCGAGATCAAATACACAGCTCTGTTGCAGGTCAAAGGTAACACACACACACACACACACACACCACACTCCAGCTTAACTTCACTTGACCCCTTTACGAAAACAAAAAAACCAAAACAAAAATACAGCTTCTTAATAGTTTTTAGTTGTTTGGAATTTTTTCGTTCCCTTTTTTTGTGATGCTCGTCCAAAACGACCAGCTCAGTTGTGACTGAACGTTGCCTCAACTCTCTTGGCCTCAATGGTGCTTTGATTTTTTGACTCTCTCTCTCTCTCTCTCTCACAACTCAAAATGAAATCTTTAATAAAACATTTAAAACAAACGTCCCGCTGCCCCGCTTAAAAAACTTCCCCCCTTCCCCCCCAAATGAAAATTAACTAAAATTGAAGATAACCAATCGAAATTCAGCCACTTAATCATAAGAAACCTTCTACCCTTATGTCGCTTTGGCACGCTGTGGGTTTTTTTGACAACAATCTCATCACCAGGTAACCTATTTTACTTGCACTGCTTTTTATATGCTTCGTATACAAAAATCTACACAAATTTTACCTAGGTATTAACTAATAGTAAAGTTATGTATAAGTTGCTAACTATAATTTACATTTCACTTATGATAAGCTGTTTTTTTTTTTGTTTTCTGATGCCAAATTGGGAACATCAAGGAATGTGAATACCAAGTGGGCTTACCAAATGGAAGAAGGATATATAAATGTAATGCAGCTGAGCTAATATAGAAAAAAAGTTGTTAGAAAGTTGATATATGGGACATAAACCAACCATTTTCTAAGCTGTTTTTAAGTTTATTTGTCTCCAAAGTTGAGAAAAGTGGTCTAAGACAGGATGAGCGAGGCCAAAAAGTGAGAGCATGTTGGTGAGCGAAGGAAAGCGAGCAAAATAGCTCTAAACTGACCTTATCGACCGCTGAAAACTGTTTGCTTTCTTGATTAGCCAAATGTGCGGGCCAGGCATGATCATCGCTGATCTATTATCTCCATTTCATGCCAGGAGGATCACACATTTTATCCCAGCTCAATAATTCTAAGATAATTATAACAAAAATCACCTTGATGAGTCTTTTTCGAACCGTTTTGATGATTAAAATGAAATAACCATTATGTGCGACTAAAAGAAAACTCGAAAACTAATCACGCATATGCTAAAAATGTAATTCAAAGAAATTTGAATGGAAAATGACTCACCAATGACTTGAATGTGATCAAAAATGTCATAAAATGTTTGCTGGAACATCCCAACAGTATTTTAACAATTATTACCTTGATGAGTCTCTATCCCACCCAACATTTGTTAGCTAATTTCCATAAAAATCACCCTGATAAGTCTTTTCCAACTCATTTTAATGATTTATAAGAGATGCCTCTTATAATTAATTGAGACTCGAAAATGACTCAAGAATATGCTCAAAACGTGATTTAGTGAAATACAACTCAAAAGAAGACTCTGAAATGACTCCAAAGAGATTGGAAACTGATCAGAAGAACGGGCTTAAAACGATTCTTCAAGGATGGTACCATTTTCACCCGCTCGCAAAACGAGCGCATTTATGACTATATTAATCAGTATTGGGACTCGAAAAAGTATTGAATGTGTTCAAAAATAACATATATTGTTTGCTGGGATAGAAAACCTGATCAAGTTTGTATGATAAAACAAGTAAAAAGTCTGTCAAGTCCGACTATAACAAACTCCGTACCTCCCACAGTTTGTAAGTGCTGCCCATCGCTGCTTCTGCCGGTGCTGCCCAGCATAAATGTTTGTTTTCCCTATAACTCGACAATCGTTTAGCCGATCTTCACGATTGCTATGGCGGATCGATAAATAATACACATAACTAAATATGTCCAGAAGGTACGCACCTTATTTCTTTGAAATTGTGGAAGTTATGAAGTGTTTCAAAGTGCGGGGGCGGCAATGGGCGTTGCATAAATCTATCTCTTACATCTGTGAGATCTGTGCATCGTCCATGGCTATATAGAGTCGCATGTTGATGCAGATCAAGAATATATATATTCTTTAAGGGGTCGGAGATGCTTCCTTCTGGCTATTACATACTTTTAAGTTAGATCGTGAACTCTAAAAAGTTTAGTTTGTGATAAAAAAGAAAATGTCCAAAAATGCTGTCTAGAAATGAACACACAGACAGCACACACACGTTAAATTGTGGGTCCACATCAAAAATTCTGATAAGATCTTTGCCCTGACACTCAGTTCCATGAAGAATATTCTAATAATGGGCGAACAAGGATCAATATAATATACTTGGAGGTTTTTCGCTTACTAAAACCAATCGAGAACGGGAATAACAAGCATATTTTTTAGCTTAAGCTAGATGGCTTAAACTTTCCATCAAAATTTAATATACTTAGACTTTCAAAACGAATTCAAGTCCTATTCAGACTATTCACCATGGCTTTGTTTGTTTGTTTGTGGCCTTCAAGATGCCCACTCAAAGACTCTTACAATTTGGTTTCATTTGACAGCTGCATTCCATTTGTTTCTTTGTTGGCAAAGCGCACCGCATTCACAATTAGTCAAACATATTTATAATTTATACAAAATATTCATGCATAAATAAGAAAACCTAAGCTGCTTTAAGATTAATTTGCTTATTCGCTTACTGAAAACTAACTTTCTTTCTGTTTTTTTTTTTTCTTTTACAATTTTTTGGTTGCCTCAAAAGAGAAATGCAAAACTATTTTTGTTTGTGTCCTCTTTTGTTTCTGCTCATTTTTGACTTGCAGCTTCTCGCACCACGGCTGCTGTTTGCCCCGCCTCTTCCCTACAAAAAATATATAAAAAAAATATGCTCTGCTCGTAAACGAAAAGAAAACTGAATGCCTGAGCTAAATGTGCTGTGCTTAATTAACGAAAAAAAAAAAAACAAAAACAAAAATGAATATATAAATAAAAAGAAAGAAAAACACCCAGAAAGAGCTACAAATCCACAAATCCACAGAAGATGCCATAAAACACGCGCTGCTTATGCTTCAATTTGCTTAAAACTCTGGCGACTTCTCTTCCCCCAACCCCCCAACCCCCCCCCTTGTGTGCAAAGTATTTTTGTGCAGCTGGCCAAAATGATTTTTGAAGAACTCAGATTACATACAAAAACTGTATTTGTATATATGTATTAAAGAAATGTTTAAAGCTTCGCAGTATTTGCTAATGTACCATGTAGTTTGAGAATGAATGCAAGTGGCATGTTGTGGCAGCCGCAAAAAGTATGCTGCACTTTTTTTGCATGCCAAGTTCCTGTACATATTTTTGAGCTCCCCTCTCCCCTTTAACCAAGAAGTACTGCCGCCTGCATGCGCCACCCAGCAATTGAGTTTTAATTTCCATTTGTCTATGATTTGCTTTGCTCTCTGCTCCTGAGTTGTGTTGTGTTTGTTGTTTTGGGAAAACTGTATTCAGCATTAATTATAATTTCGTTTTATTGATTTGATTAATACCCAATTACCCAGGCTGTGTTGCTGCTGCTGCTGTTGTGTGCAAAGATTTTGTAGCCTCCCCACCCCCCCACTCCTCACCCCCGCTTTGTACCGTGCAAAAGACCACAAATGCTTTTTAATTAATGTTGTGCCCATAGGCCAGCGGTTAATTTGTTCGTTTGGTTTTTTTTTTTTTGTTTGCTCTGCACTAACAAAAGGCTTTCAATTAAATGCAGCAGAAATAAATAAATAAATAACAACCACAATATCATTGACAATTTTATCTGCAAACGCCTTTGTATTAAAAACTAATTATTGAAGGACATTTTTTTTCAGTGGCCATTTTGGTTTTGTTTTTTTTTTTTAGCTGCGTGTGTCCCAAAATATGAAAATTATATGTAAGATTGAATTTCTGTTGCGCATTTTATAATAATTTCTCTGTTTTCGGCATGCCCCTGTTCTTTCTTTCATTTCAACGGGATGAATATTACACACAAAGCGTGGGCGAGTTGAAAACACCTACACACACACACACACGCACACACACAGACAGAAAAAGAACCCACCCATCCTAGCGAAAATCCTTGCACACCAACAAAAAAAAAAAAATCAAAATATTTCAATAAAAAAAGCATCAACTTTTATTTGATTTCCAGTTTTTCCTCAGTTGCATAACTAACTCAATTTCTCTCTGTTTCCAATTGATTTGTTTAACCCACGAAAACCCCCCCCCCCCCCCAAAGCAAAATATGAATTATCCATTTGTATACATATTAGTTGAAAGTTGCTCTATTTGCTACCCAATCTTTCCACTATTCGTGCTAGGCACATCGAAAAGAAAACAAAATAAACCTTTTGCCGTTTTTTACTTTGCCAGAAATCTTCACTTTTCCTCCTTCTCTCTCTCGCTCTCTCTCTCTCTATCTATAAGAAAGAAAAAAAACATTACTTTTACTGTATGTCTTAGCGGTTTTTATTTAAGCAAATGTTTATTCAATTTTGTGAATATTAATCATATTTGTATATTACTCATACGCCCTGTAGTGCCACCACGTTGGATTGTCGAACCAGTGGATGCAAATGTTGAACGTAATCGTCATATAATGCTGCATTGTCAGGCTCAGGGCGTGCCCACGCCCAGTATTGTATGGAAAAAGGCTACGGGTAAGACTAAGTTAAAGAGATTGTAAGTCGCTCTGGCGACAGAGGCAATATCAAAGATTTAATTACTAAATATCCCATTTATTTTGAAACATATTAGAAAAACATATTATAAACCTCCACCGATTTTGAAAGTTTATATATTGAATCATAGATTACACAGTTCGACAAAACCGAAGTTTGTAAAGAAAACCCGACATGACACCCAAAATTCTGATTCTATAAAACATTTTAACTTAGACTGTTCTTGAAAAAGCTTTTTCGTTTGTAGTAAAGAGGTGTAGAGGGGCAAGCTTTACCACTACACCTCTCTCCTACAAGCATAATCTTATCAAAAATCTTCATGAAATTTGTTCAATGTTAAAAAAAACTATAAAATTCAGTAAATTCTCAAAAAATTAAAAAATGCTCATCATAAAACTTGACTTGGGTCCCAGTTCATACATTAGAAACACTGCCCTCTTGCTCACAACAGCAGTGAAATCCTAAATCAGGACACAATCGAAAGCATTGCACTACCAGTGCACCAACAATGCCCACAGAAGAATTCAGTTTAATGACAAGAAAATGTTCCCCATAGAGGAATCGTTCAACAATCAAAAAGATAGAGGGCAAACAAGCTTCCGAGCTCATACCAAGAGTTCAGAGAAGTTCAGAATTTCATTCAGAATTTGTGCTTGAAACGTTGAATTAGTCATGTTTGTAGCCGAGCTGAAAACTACAACTATCATTACTATTACAATTATAACAAAAACATAATTACTTTTGCAATTACTTGAATACTTGTACATGTTAAGGTGGGGAATATGGAGTATTTGTGCTTGAAATCTTGAACTACTCATGTATTTCTAGGTGTAAACTTAAATTATATACTAGTTCGAATGCTCAAAATAGGATCTATTTTCTTAAACATGGCTTTAAAAGTTCATTTGATATCATTTCAACTTTGTAAAGAGTATGAAGGGTCATAATTGACTTAAAAAATTTAAAATCTGAGGTTAATTTTATTACCAAGATCAGCAAACAATTAAATTTTATGTTTTTCAATCTTTATGGGTAAAAAAAATCATATCTTTCAACTACAATTACATGAATAATTCAATTTTTTAAGCACAATTACTCAATAATCCCTTCTTTCTAGGTACAATTGTTCAAGTAATTGTAAAAGTATTTAAAGTTTGAAATAACTAATGAATTATTGTAATTCCAAGTGATAATTACGATTACTGAAAACTTATAATTATTATTTTAATGCCAAAAAAATTCAGATTATTGTTATAAAAAACGGGAAATAATGATACATTACAGCTCTGCTGTGTAGTATAGCTGTAGCACTCAAACCCGAAACTTTACCGGTATATTAATATTATTATTCCCTTCCTAAAATATCGGTTCTAGGCTACCCGTCCCGTTACTGTTTAATTTCACAATTTTTGTTCACTTTCTCTCCCCACAAATAGGCAGCAAATCTGGCGAATATGAGGAGGTACGTGAACGTCCCTTCACCAAGCTATTGGGCAATGGATCTCTGCTGCTGCAGCATGTCAAGGAGGATCGTGAGGGTTTCTATTTGTGTCAGGCAAATAATGGTATTGGCACGGGCATTGGAAAGGTCATACAACTGAAAGTGAACTGTGAGTATTCCAAAAATGCAAATGCAAAACCAAGGCAATTTGTTTAATTGCAATGCTGACGCCTCGCGGGATTTGGTTTTGCCCGGGCTGCTGGTTGGCATAATTAAAATGCGAAATATTGTCATGTTGTTGTTGTTGTTGCAGCCTCACCCTACTTCTCCTCCACCTCACGCTCCGTGACGGTTAAAAAGGGCGACACAGCGCTGTTGCAGTGCGCCGTCAGTGGCGACAAGCCGATTAACATTGTTTGGATGCGTTCGGGCAAGAATACATTAAATCCATCAACCAATTACAAGTAAGTGAACGCTGGCTCCCTGGCAGGACGTTAATGTAATCAACCTTTTTTTTTATATATATTCCCTCGGTCAGAATATCCGTTAAGCAGGAGGCCACCCCAGATGGAGTGTCCGCAGAACTACAGATACGCACTGTGGATGCCAGCGATAGTGGACCATATTTCTGCAGGGCCAGTAATCTGTATGGGAATGATCAGCAGCTGGTGCAGTTGCAGGTGCAGGAACCACCACAGCCGCCCAGTGTGCTGGAGGCGGCCATGATAAGCAGTCGTTCGGTCAATCTCAAGTGGCAGCCCAAGACCATGAGTACGGGAGATGTGTCCAAGTATTTGGTGGAATATCGGGAGGCAGATCGTAAGTTGTATACCAAGCTGGCGGATTTACGGAGTTAATGTTTCTACCACCACCAGCAGCCTTATTCATTGAGCAATGGCAACATCTGGAGGTCAAGGATCCGCCTAGTTTTAATGCATTGATAGAGAATCTTAAGCCGGCCACCAGATATGCGTTTAGAGTGATAGCCGAAGGCAATGCGGGACGTAGTGCACCCAGTCAGGAGTTGATAGTACGCACAGAACCTCAGCGACCGGCGGGTCCTCCTTTAAGTCTCTCCGTACGACCGCTTTCCTCCACTGAGCTGTTGATTAGCTGGGTGGCTCCCTTACCCGAGCTGCGACACGGTGACATACAGGGCTATAATGTGGGCTACAAGTTGGCCAGCACCGGTAATACGGCCTATAACTTTACCTCGGTGTCGGGTGATGGTGAGGGTGGCAATGGTGAACTGCTGCTCAGTGGTCTATCCAAGTTTGCACGCTATAATGTGGTGGTGCAGGCCTTCAATCAGGTGGGACCCGGCCCACTCTCCGAACCCACAGCCGCACAGACCATGGAAGATGGTGAGTGAAGACCTAGCCAGATCTCTTTACTATTCCTTTCACTCTTCTGCCTTACAGTGCCCAGTCGTCCACCGGAGGATGTGCGTTGTGCGGCTCTTTCATCACAGTCGTTGCAAGTCTCCTGGCAGCCTCCACCCATTTACCATACCAATGGTCTGCTGCAGGGCTACAAACTAATCTTTGAGCCCATCATAGATGACATGCTGCCCAATAAGGATGAAGTGGAATCGCGTAAAACCACAGCTCTGACCATGGTACTTACGGGATTGCGTAAATATACCAACTATAGCATACAGGTGTTGGCCCATACCCGCATGGGTGATGGTTCGCTGTCCAAGCCTTTGTACTGTCACAGCGAGGAGGATGTGCCAGAGGCTCCTTCCGATATCAAAGTGGTGGTGAGCTCCTCACAGTCCCTGTACATATCCTGGCTGCCGCCGCTGGAACCCAATGGCGTCATCACCAAATACAGTCTGTACACTCGTGTGGTCAATGGACGCGAAGAGCTGAACAATGAGAAGAGAAGTCTACCATCACAGCAGGCTTACTACGAGGCCAAGGGTTTGCATCCGCATATGGAGTATCAGTTTTGGGTAACCGCCAGCACACGTGTGGGTGAGGGCAAAAGCTCGAGGGTATCCTCACAGATCACCACAACACGTGTACCGGCCAGAATTATATCCTTTGGTGGTGCAGTGGTGCGTCCCTGGAGATCTACGGTCACCTTGCCCTGCACTGCAGTGGGTAAACCCAAACGGGAATGGTTTAAGGCAGATGTGGCTCTCCGACAAGGTGGTCTGCACAATTCACAGCTGCTGGATACGGGAGATCTCATCATTTCTAGCCTACAATTGGCCGACAGTGGCAATTATAGCTGTCAGGTGGACAATGGCATAGGCACGGATCGTCTGACACATGTGCTGATGGTGCAGGTGCCACCCTCAGCTCCTGTACTGTATGTGACCAGTGCCACGTCGAGCAGCATTCTGATGCATTGGAAGTGTGGCTTCACTGGCAATGCTCCCATCACCGGGTACACTTTGTTCTATCGTCGTTCGACGGGTAATACAGATGAGATGCAGTTGAGTCGTCATGCCTCCAGTCATGAGCTCAAGGGTTTGGTATGCGGCAGCACCTATCAGATACATTTGAATGCTCATAATAAGGTGGGCACTTCTCCGGCCAGCATTATGCTGCATGTGCGTACCCAGGGCCAGGCACCCGGCATACCTGCCACCACCAGTCTGCTGGCCCCGAATTCCACCTCCGTATTGATACGTTTGCACACCTGGCCGGATAATGGTTGTCCGCTGTTGTACTTTGTGCTGCAGTATCGAGCGGTGACCGATGATCCCGACAGAGATTGGATATTGGGTAGGTTTGCTAAGGATTTGTGAGTGGAAAATCAAGCTAATCCATTTGTTTTCTTAGTTTCCAATGCTTTGAAGCCGCAGCGTCGTGTGGTTATTTCCAATTTGCAACCCTCTACACTGTATCAACTTCACATGGAGGCTCACAATGTGGCTGGCGCTTCCCAGGCAGAACTTTCATTTGTCACGCTCACCAAAGATGGGGATCCACCGCCGCCGGAGATAGTGCAAAGAGGTCAACGGGGTCCCAGTGTTTTCTATGGCAACATCAATTTACTGATACCCAGCATAGCCGCCGTCTCGGGGATGATCTGTACCATTGCCTTGGTTATTATCTGCTATCGGCACAGTAAGTTCACTCAATTCCATGTTTTTAAGAAAAAGTCTTACATACTTTGTCCCCCAGAACAAAGCAATCACATACAAAAGGAATCACTGGAGAATCGTGCCAATTCTGAGGCGGCACAGCGTGAACGTTATTATGCCACCATTCACAAGGTTTCCATGCAGAACAATGACAAAATTCCAGGTAACTGACTCTCTGACTACTGAAGTTTGTCCTCGAAGCTTATTGTTCTTCTTCCTTTTTTTTTTTTGTTTACCTAGAAACCTCTGAGGACATCTCTCCATATGCCACCTTTCAATTATCAGAGGCCGGCAACATGTCCCAGCCACATCATTCCGGTCCCGCCAACACGCTGCTGCACTCCTTCATGTACCATGAGCGAGCCCTGGCCGAGGGCTGCTCGTCGCCACCACCAGCTGCGGTATTAAAACCAACCACCACCCATCACCACCACCACCACAACCAACGTCCACAAAAGACAATTCATAATTATTATCAGACCTCACCGTTTCATAATATCGTGCGTTTGTTTATTCATTTCTTTGATTTTAGCTCTCTCTCTCTCTCTCTCTGTATCCTTCTCTGCGGAACTCTCTGTAGGGGTTCTCCAATAATTAGTGTTTACGTGCTTTTTATGTTGTTCTGTGCTCGTATTCCTTCTCAGTTCGCCTAAGTTCAGTTTTTAAGTGCAATGCCTTATGCCCCACGAGTTGGGAGGGGGCAATCAAAAGTGTTTGCCCCCTGCAACGTGTCACCTCCTCACCTCTCAATTTTGAGTTTTTCTTTGTTTTCATTTTTGAAAAGCGTTTTCCTCCCCAAGCGCTTTTTGTAGTCGCTAGTCGTCGCCGCTCCAGGGTCATCATGTAATACGAACTCTCATTGTGTGCTCTATGTTTCATGTACAGTCGAAGAATCGAAGACGTCACTCACGCAAAACGGAACCAGAGAGTGAGGAATCGGAATCGGATCAGGATCAATTGACTTCCAGTCGCACAGAGTCTTCCAATCAGCATGAAGGCAAGATCAAGCACAGTAAGTTGAGGAAAAATGTTTATGGAATTGAAATTGGTGTTAAGTTTAGAAATTCGGCAAACTTTGGACACTTTTTCTGTCATCTGCTAAGCCTTCAAAACTGTAAAGGCTGCCTTAGGTTGAGTAAAAATGAATAATAATAGTGGGAAAACCGCTTTGCTTCTTTGAGGAATATGTAAAAGGGTCGACAGTTTTAGTTTTATATTACCAGAATTCCTATATTGGTTTCTATAATTTCTTGTGGTACCTAAACCTACAGTCTCCGAGTGTGAGAAGTGTTTAAGAATGCTATGCAAACATTTTTGTACAAGGTAGGCAATCTATGATTGCTTAGATTTCTAACTATAGCACTACTAAAAGCAAGGGTGCCCGCAATCTATACGCATCGGCCGCAATTGTTGTTGCTTGTAGTCATTCCAAAACGGAAAGTGGCTTGCGCATAATGAAAAAGCCACAACTGCTTCGTATGTTTCTTTTTGCTGTTTTTCTCTTGTGTCCCATCAAGCGTTTGCACATGTTACATTTGTTATTGTGCGTCGAATGATTGCGTTTGCTTCACCCAGCTACAAAATCACACAAACAAACGCGCATCAACCGTATGTCTTTTTGGTTTTCTTGTGGATGTTATTGCTTTAAAATATTGTTTTATTATTTGCGTTGATCACTTCGAGAGAATTAGGCTTTATACTTAGAGAAGTCAAAAATAATGATAGTTAAAGACAACAGAGGACGCCTGGCTGTAAATGGAAGATGTTCGCTTGATAGCAACATATGGAAAATGCAAAAGAGTTTCTGTGATATTGCGCAGACTACAATAAAAAACAATCAAAAAGATAATTTGCTTAAAAAGGCCTAATATCTCCTAACAATTTTGAAAATATTTGTTGGAAAAGGCGGCAAGTACATAGATACCAGTCTTATATCCTTATGACCCAAAATGCCAAGAAAAAGGAAACCAAATGTTAAGATACTTCTCTGATATTCAAACTCAAGACTCTGCGCGCTGAACATACGAAGCCGACATCTCAACGCAGACGACTAACACGTCACGCGTGACAGTACGACACAACACAGTAAAGATTTGAGCCAGGGGAGACATCTTTTTCTTCCTTTGTGACCGTTGCTCATACCAAGCTTCGAGTTTTCTTTCTTCACCTAATCCCTTTAATAACTCAGCTGAGGTACTTCGGTCGTCCCTTTTAGGGCGGCTTCCATAACTCTTGCGCTCTCCGCTTTTACATCTTTTGAGTGACACTACTAGACAGTGGACAGCGGCTTACTGCGTCTCAAGTCAACTTACACCTACTCGTTGATAATCCCAGGTAACAGAGCGAAGCATCCGCAATGTAAGCCTGGGAAGCGAACCTTACTTTGTGGGTACACAGAAAAAAAGGATAGGAAATGTCTTTAATATCACTTAAATCATCCTATGGAGCTGAAATATCATTCAAAGGAAGATCCTCTTCATATCCTTACCTAATAAAATCCCAATTAACTGTGTTAAATATTAGTTTTTGTTACAGTTAGTGCTAGAAGAGGTAGAATCGTCCTCTATTTATCATATTTAATGAATTTGTTATAAAACAATAATCTTTAGAGCAGCTAAGATTTTCAGTTATCATTAGCAGACTTTGCCAACGCCTTCAAGTTCCGTGGAACACCTTTCCTTGAAAGTTATAAAGTTTCAAAAGTGTTTTTCTTGAATTTTAACATAAAGTCGAAAAGTTTGCTTTATGTTTCTCAGTTGCCGAATTTCTAAACCTTGTTCACTTTTTTTAAGTGTAGAATACCAACTGAAGCGCTCAAACTGGCAGCTGAATTGTGTTTATTATGTTGCTTTACTTTACAGACTCTAGACTAATACAACATTTTCCAAATCACAACATATCGATTACGTATCTGTAGTAACAACAACCACAACAACAACAGTAACAACCACCACACACCAAAAAACACCAATCAAACTCAATGTTAGTCCTAAGTTAGCTTTAAGTTTTTGGTCTTGTCTTGCCCCCCTTCCCCACAAATCTCTATCCAATGCCCAACTCTTTCTTGTTTGCTCTTTTCTTTCTTTCTCTCCAATCCGTTCGTTGTGACGCCAGGCATCATCTACCATGGAGCACAATCAAGCACATCCTCCGATCTGTCACCAATGTCCGAACAAAAATCATTGCCACGACGCGGTCGCTCCAGGTATCATCATCAGCAATATCAGTTTTCCACCAATACCACACCGCGCCATCACAATAGCAACAACAACAGCAACACGACCAACACGACAAACACCTCATCCACAAATTCGAACAAAATTCTATCACCGCGCGGCGGCATTGGCGGCAATCTGAAATCCATATCGAGCACATTCAAATCACAAGACTCCATACAATGCCACATACCCACACTGGTGAAGTCGCCATCGATCAGTACACAACAACAGAAACAATACCACAAACAGCAGTTCCAACAGCAACAGTTGAACGGTCAGAACCCCAATCAGACCCCGACCCAGACCCAGACCCAGACTAGCAGTAGTTTGAAACAACAGCAACCCCTATTGATCACACCCAAGCTCCATCAGCTCGAGTCGAATGGACAGCAGGAGCTGATGGGGCTGGATGGTAGTACCCTAGCATCTGTTGTGCCCGTCACTTGCATGCCCCCCTCCTCACAGTTTCGACCCATACCCCACAAGTCCATAATGCCCGCGCATGAGCCACCACACCACCATGCAGTTGGTCAAACGCTGCTCAATCCCTCGACGGCTCTGCTGTCGTCCAAGTTCTTTACAGCGCCCACGCTGCCCAAATAGGATACGGCCAATGGGGGGAGTGAATATGTTGGTAATCAGGCTAGCGGCTTAGGTCTAGGTGGTGGCTTTGGCTACGACAGCGGCGAGATCAACTGCACCTACATGGACCCCATAGATCAGACATGAGACTTGGCCTATGGTGAGGTGTGCGGACCCGAGGGCGCCCATTAGTCCCCAGGCACACCAACTCACACCACCACCAACAACAACAACAACAACAACACAACTAAGTCTTTTCTGAATGCTTGAGCTGTGGTTGCAATCTCTTGTATCCCCCTACTCCCCACTCCAGGGCTGGCATCCTGCGTACCCTGCATCCGCTGCAGCTGCAGGCCGAGTGCAATGCTGGGGCCTTCCATCAGGCCGATGATGGGCTGGGCGAGCGCATAGAACTGGCCGAGGTGGAGTGCGATGTGGATACCATCAAGAAGTTGAAGCTGGGACAGCGCTCCTCGCTGTGGTCGCGTCCAGCCTCGACCACCTCACAGCTGCAGCAGGAGCATCAGCAGCAACAGCAGCAGCACCGCCAGCAGCAACCACACAAGCGAGCGCATTCCAAGTCCCCGCAACCGCAGCAACAGCAGCCACTACAACAACAACGCCAACAACAACATTCACCCGCTCCAGGCCAAAAATTGCTTAGCGAGAAATCGGATTATTCAATATCTGTCTGAGACATTGGTAAGATCTGATCACCTGATCAGCAGCAGCAGTAGCCGTAACAGCAACAACTAGCTAAAGTTGGGCAGACAGCCGGGCCGTTTTTTTTTTTTTTAGCCAGTACCAGTTTTGTAATGCCACCCTCCCCCACCCCCCCCCCCTAAAACCCCTCTACCCCAGACCCGTAACCACCAGCTTGCCAATCCAAAAACCCACACAATAAAAACAACTTTCGGACAATCAAAATCAAAATTACTTTTTCGCACTACCATCCAACAACACTTCCCATTATAATCTCTCTCTTCCCTCCAACCCACATCGTATAAAGGTCATTCGATTAAGTATTAACGATTTGTGCATGCTGTATAAGTATATATCCATATCGGATATGGCATGTGTCCATTAACCCAGGTCAGTTGTCGAACTTCCACAAATGTTGTATATACCAAATATTTATATATATAAATATATTAACTAAACTAATCTTAGACACCTAAGCGGGGAATCAAACTGAGGCCAGATTGTGAGAAAAGAAATAAAAATCTGTTGGAAAACCTTGGATTGAGTGTATTGAGGATGATTTCAATGTAAAATGCGGTTTTGGAACTGCTAACGAGCCAACTACAGAAGCCCGCAAGAAACCATTTTACCTCCTTGAAAGAAGACCAAGTTATTATTTGAAGAGCTTAAATGCTTAACCCAAAAATTGAAAAGAAGAATGAGGCAATAAAATGAAAGTCTATATATAACCTTCTACCTTTTAGAGTCTTTAAAAGAAGTTTAACAAGAAAAAGTCTTCTTAATTCAAGTATCAAATTATCAACCAACTTTCCTTAATTTTCCAAATTTCAATTTCAAATTTTCAATATAATTATTTTGATAACTTTGAGGATGTAAAAACACACAACTGTTATCCATTCGCAGCCTCTCGGGCATGGTTAGGTATGCGGAGCTGCGGAGCTAATAGGCAGATTTATGAATAGTAGGATAAACCACTAACTCAAACGATAAAAAGCACTTAAGATGGACATATTCTTGTGTGTTTTGTCTTTAACCTGTCTTCCTTTAGAGTTGTACCAAGCTATTCGACCCTACCCAAAAAGCATGTTTACTTCAGTGAGTTGTAATATAACTTATTAAGAACCAAGAGATCTGCTTCAGTGCACTGCATTAATACTTGATATATTTCATACCCGAGTGTTTGAACCACTGCAACAAAATGTATGCATGCAGTGCCAACGATACCCGCTCCACTCGTGCCGCTCATTTATAATACACATGCTTATAAAGAGCGTACAAATATATGTGTTAAGCAGACACAAAAATGTAGCTGTCACTCTCCGACACTCAGTGATACATTCGGCAAGCAGTTGATGAGAATTGCCGACATACTTCGGCTCCCAAATGCCTTGCGTTAACCAGTTCTGGCTATGTCGCGCTCGCTCTCTCTCTCTTTTGAGGCTCTCTCCCTTGACATTACACGAACATTTCTATCATGACATAATTATTACAGGTATGGCAATCAGCTTTTTGAGAGCACACATTGAGCTTTAGCACACCTTGTACATGAATTCCGCAGCGTTTCTAGTTACTTTTTTCAAGCTAATATAAGTGTGTTTGATTTGACTACATATTTTGGGTGTATGTCATTCAAAAAATCCTTTACAGAAAAGAATACAGGTCCATCTTGAGTGGATAGTTCTTACTATCGTTTTTATGATGTTAAAATATTCATTTTTCATATCCTTTAGATGAAAATTTAAGATTCATTTAACATTAAATGGATAGTTTAAAATGCAAAACTGAATATTAACAAATATCCATTTCAAATGGATACCGAAATCATCCAATGGACTTTTTGTAATATCCTTGTTTTTGTACTCTTTGTAATAAAAGTTTATAAGTAAGGATGTGTATCGGAGATGATTACTAAATTTTTTCCGATTATTTCTACGGGGAAATATGCAGATGGACCTTATCTAGCAAAAGAGTTCGAGCAACAGAAAGTACCTATATATTAACTTCTACTGCAAATTGAGTCCATGTGGGCAAAAGGGATGTTTTCTAAAGTCAGAGGTTAGGGTTAGACCATTGAAATAGGTTATAGATATAGGTCTTAGATGTTCAATGGCTGTGGAAATTTCAGCTCTCTCACCCGACAGCACCACATATCAAATATATCACACTATATTTGATTCTTACATGAATCAAATGACAAAAAGCATTTTCACTGACTTACCCTGTGGGAGTTTAGAGATGGTGACTCCTGTGGTCGTATAAGTCAACAATAAGGAACTGGAACTTCCACCTCCAAGAGAAAATATGATGATTCGGATCATGCGGTTTAGTAGGGTCTTTAATCCCTTCTTGCTTGCTTGCTGTGCATGAGCTGGTGGGTTGGGATCCTGAAACGAATGGAAAAGTGTTTTTTTAAATCTGGTTTAATCATACAAATGCAAAAGAAACCCTAGAGAAACTTAAAATACCAAATATAAGAATTTCTAAGGACTAAACTTTCAAGAATGATAAAAATTACCCAAAAACGCTTCAATTACTATCAAAAAAGTGCTCAGAACATCACACATAATGGTAAAAATATTGGTTTTTATTCAATTTAAACGAAACTGGAAGTAAAAAGCGTTTCAAGTAAGTAGTTGGCATTGTCAAAGCAAGGAATGGCGTGCATAGACAACAATGCAGCAATAAATATGTGAGTTTTAGATCTCGGTTGTCAAAATTCATTATTTTTTTCATCAGGCATACACAATGATCTAGGTTTTCTCAAACTGAAACTTCAATTCTCGAGTTTTTACTCAAGTCTCAAGGTTTGATTCCCTGCCTCCTAAGTACTTATGACTTTCATCTGTAACTCGAACTGCTAACTAAATGGCATACTATTGAACACTAACTTGGTATATTGCAACGCCTAGTGTACTCTCAACTGTATTTTTGTTTCTCATACTTGTATGTAGGCAGGTTGTACTTCCATTTCTGAATGTGCTGTACTGAACGTTTGAGTTATAGCCAAGTACGACTAAGTATTTTTGTAGGTTCTTTATTTCTTAAACAACCAAAACATAATAAAAAAAAAAAACGAGGAATTTAAACATTAAAACATAAATTTAAACTAAAACTCAGACATATGCTGTGTACAAATCTATATATTTGTGTCTAAACATTAACATTTATCATGGCTCATGTAGATACCTATAAGTATATTTTGTAAATAAGCAAAAGTAAAACTTCCCTTTAAAAGAAGAAATGGACTGACAAGGATGCACCGATGACTCCATTTGAAAACCAAAATGAATTACCAACAACATGTTAACTAAATGTATTTGTATTTATATATATATATATATCGCCAGCGAAAGCAGTATTCATATATAATATGACATGATATCGCAGTATCCACACACAAGATTAGTGTTTCCATTACAATAAACTGTCGTTCGTCAAAGTTGTAGATAAATGTTTTTAAAAGAAAAAAAATAAGAAAATCAAATAGCAAGTCGTAATCAAATTTTGACATACTCGAAACACAAACACACAGATCAGTAATCCAATTAATGCATAGCTGTATTTTAAACTAGAAATCTATTCAAAACCATTTCGGAAACCATGTGCCAAAATTTGTTTTTAGATAACAAAACAAACAAATAAAATAACTTAAAAGTAACAACAACACACACAAAACAAACAGCAGAAAAATAGCAACTTAAGTGAGATACAACAATTAAATGATACATAAAAACATAAACAAAACTGACAGCTTAGGGTTTTCACTTGAGCGAATTTTTTGAACACTTTTCTTTTTTGATCAGCCGTTTTTATATATTTTACAATGTGTATTTTTATTTAATTTTTATTTTTTTTTTGTATAAACAATGGTTTAATAAATTTTTACATCGAATTTTACGAATTTATTACAACAACAGAAAGTTGCAAAATGAAAATCACAGCAAAAAATAAAAAAAATAAAAACTCTTTGAATCAAAAGAAGGCAATTTACTCTTCAAAATACAATCAAACAGCAAGCAAAAACAAAACAAAAATAAACAAATAAGAAACCAACAAATTTTTATGTTAAACATATAATTAGCACAACAACTACAAAATAAAAACTATTAATGTAAAAAACCAAAAAAAAAAAAAAGGAAGAACAATTAAAAAATATATAAATATAAAGACAAATTTTGTTTATATATTCTTTGTGTTGCAATCGGGGCTAAACGTTTATGCTTTAAAATCAAAACACAAGGTGACGTCAGCGGATATTTTTATACAAAACGTTGGGCAAACGTTTACAGAGCAAACGTTTTGCTGATGATAAGGCACAGTGGTTGACAGTCACAGAAATTGATTTAAAAATTAAATTGCATAAGCATTTGGCGTGTTCTGGGCTTATTGGGTAAATCTGATGATTTTAAGCTCATGTTATGAGGTGCACTTTGTGCCTAGGGAAACTTAAAACAAGAAAGCTAAGCTAACTTCCTTGGTACCGAATTTTTATGCCCTTGCAAGTGCTCGCTTAAATATTTTCAAAATACTCGTTTTCCCATTTTCCGACCAATCGTTCGTATGGGAGCTATACGATATCGACATCCGATTTGAACAAAAATTTGTAGAATTAGGTGAAAGCATGTAAAACAAACAAATACTAAATTGCAGGATGCTACCATTAAAAACAAAAAAGTTTTTCTAACTAAGACTGTTTTTTAGACCTATCTTTTGCATGGCAGCTATACCATATAGTTGTCCGATTTTCATCAAACTTGGTAGAATTATAAAAAAACATAGAAAACCTACGATTACAAAGTTTGGAGACGTTTCCATTGAAATGAAAGAAGTTTTTCATACTAAAACTAGCTTTCCGACCGATTGTTCCTATGGGAGCTATGAGATATAGTCATCCAATCCGGTCTTTTCCGACATATTAGCAGCGTGCAGCAAGCAGAAGACTCTGTGCAAAATTTCAGCTGGCTAGCCTCAAAACTAAGGGACTAGTTCGCGTAGAAACAAACAGACAGACGGACGGACAAAGCTTAATCGACTCAGCTCGTCAATCTGATCAAGAATATATATTGAGGGCAGGAAGTGAATATCTATATGATATGATGATGATTTATGTGATATATATATACTCGGAGCTTGATACTCTGTTCTCCATAAACAGTATTTAATACTCAGAACTCGATAGTGCTGTGTACTTTGTGCTCCATACTCAGTAATTAATACTTAGATCTGAATACTCAGTACCCGAATCTCTATACACGTTACTTAGTTCTTTTTAGTCATTCTTCAGTACATGAATCATTCTTCTGAGTTATTTATACTCAGTACTTGATACTTAGTAATCCATTCTCAGTACTCTTTACTCAGTACTCAATGCTCAGTGCAAGATACTCAGTACTCAGTTAACGGAACTCATAACTCGATGCTCTGTACTTGATATTTGGTAATCCATTCTCAGTACTCTCTCTATTCCGTATTCGATTCTCCGTGTACGTTACTCGGTACTGAATAATCAGTAGTCCATACTCAGTACTCGATTCTCCGAACGATCAATACTTGATACTCAATATATGGTACTCAGTTCTGGTCTGTACTCAATACTCAGAACACGATACACAGTAGTTGATACTTAATACGCTTTACTCAGGACTAGATACTCAGCATAAGATGCGAATTGCTCAGCAGAAATGAATTATAAGATTTCAAGAATTTTCTAGGTAGAATTTTAGAAAGAAATCATTGTAGACTTAGTTAAAATCAGTTCATAGTCCATTTAAGTTAGATCAGTATTGGGCTTTTAACTTTAATTTAATTTAATTTTTATTTAATACTCTAAGGGCCGATTTCTCATTTTCTCCATAGCAGCTCTGGTCTGTTAGACTTTTTAAATTCTCCACTTCTTTAAATATTTCTTAGCCATAAATTAAATCCCGCTGGGTTTAACCCCTGGCCCCACTGTGCCGCATTGCGATAAGCTTTACGATGACTCAGTTAAACGTTTTTAAACGTTTTCGGTCTGCTATAAAAGCTTTCAGCTGCGGGGCCCAAGCTATCAGTGTGATTTGTGTATTCAATAGAAGCAGCCGCAGTGGAAGCAGCAAAGTAAGTGAATTTCCCAACAGAGCAGGTGAAAAACTATAAACTAGTCAGAACAAAAAAAAAACAACAACAAAATGTCGCATCTTGATAACGCTGGACAAACTGCGGCAAGTGAATCAGAGCCACCACAGGCTTGTCAAGGCTGCAGTGGCCAACAGCCACGCTCCACACCTGTTGAGGTGGAGGATATGGCCACTCCGACACTGCAGAAACTGATACGTAAGGCCAGCATAGCCCAACAAATGCTGGCGGATGTAATGAGGCAACTACAAAAGCAACGAGCCAATTCCTCATCCTCAAAAGCGAGGAAACACAAGTCTCAAGGAGTACACAAGACCCGCCATCATCATAATCATCACCAACATAAGGTTTCTGGTTCCAGTTCTAGTGGTAGCAGCACCACCAGCGATTGTGAGCTGATCGCCGTGGAACTTGAGCAACTGGAACGGCCGTCCAGACGCAGACACATTCGCGAGGATCGCAAACGTGATCGCTCACGCTCCCGTGGACGCTCCCGCGGTCACTCCCGCGGGCGTTCACATGGACGTTCCCGTTCCAGATCCTACACAGATACTCGACGACGCAGTGCATTGCCCCTGGCTTTGCCCTTGGCGCTTTCTGTGTGAGTAGCTGACTTATAAAAAAATATCTTTAAATTAGTTTCTAAGAATGAAATGAACAAAAATTTGGAATAAAGAAAATTATTTATGTTAAATGTTTTGAATTTGTGTTTTGGCTTTTGTTTATTATAATTTTAGGATTAAGCTGAAAATTGTTATAAGGCGAGGAACTTTCGGACCTTACTTTTCTATGGGAGCTTAGCTAAAAGATTTCAGATTTCGACCAAACTAAGTGGAATCATGCAAAAAGTTTTTCTCAATAGAACTTCGTTTTCGGCTGATCATTCAAACTATAGCTATATGCTAAAGTCATCCGATTTTGACAAAAATTTGTAGAATTGTATAGAACCTCAGCAGATAAGTAAATGACAGTTTTAGAGACATTTCCATTGAGAACAACAATGTTTTTCTCACCAAGACTACTTTTCAGACTCTACTTTTCTATGACAGCTATACCAAATAGATGTCGGATCTAGACCAAACTTAGTGGAATCATAGAAAAGAATAGCAAACTAAGAAATACAAAGTTTGGAGTCAATGCCATTAAAAACAAAAAAGTTTTACTCAATAAAACTTTGTTTTTGACTGATCATTCGTACTTCAGCTATACGCTTTGGTCTTCCGATTTTGACAAAACTTTGTAGAATTGTGTAAACGCAAATCAAATAAATAAATGCTAATTATAATGATATTTCCACTGAAAACGAAAAAGTTTTTCTCACTAAGGCTATTTTTTAAACGCTACTTTTGTATGACAGCTATGCCATATAAATGGTCGATTTCGACCAAACGTAGTGAAATCATGGCAAAGCATGGCAAACTAAGAAATACAAAGTTTGCATGCATTTCCATTGAAAACAACAAAGTTTTTCTCACTAAAACTAGATATTCGATCGATTGTTCATATGACAGCTAAATGCTATAGTCAGTCGATCCCACCGGCTGCATGAAATGTGCAGTGTTTTTGTACTTAAAGGCTTCGTGCAAAGTTTGGTGAAGAAAGCTTTCAAACTGACTGAGTAGATAGCATTGAAACATATTGACATGGCTATATCGTCTCGTCTGTTGGCACTAATCAAGAACATATATACTTTATGGGATCAGAGATGCTTCCTTCTGGATGTGCACAAACGATTTTTTAAGTTAACGATTTTTGATTTGACAGTTAGTTTGTTGGGTAATCTTTAACCCGCAATTTCATAAATGTTCCCAAAGCTCTATTGCTTGGTACACTTATCGGCTGGTTCAAAGTCGTAAGGAAAAGCTTCCGCAAACTTTTCTAGCTAAGCTTATATTTTTAGAAAGCTTGCGACCCGGGCTCGGAGCTTTGTAATGGGCAAAACTAGCTTTTCTTGGCAACATCACAAATTGAGGCTTATCAACATGTTTGGTTGCAGCAACCAGTAGAAGTTGCGTATAATATAACTGGTATGCAGTTGTCTAAGAGTCTGGTATATCTTATACACTAGTATAACTCGAGCGGTTTGTGTCTTTGCTAATGGTATATCATTGAAACGGTAGATGGCTGCACTGGGACGTTTTTTTGTGAAACCAGAATATTAGGATTGAATTTGTGTTAAAAATCAATGCAAATGATGTTAAAAATCAATTAAACGAAATCAGTAATTAAATCGGTAAGATTTTGTGTTTTATATCACAGACTATTGATCGTTGTTAGCAAAAAGTGAAATGTAAATAAAAAATGATTACGTTAAAGCTAAACAGATACTCCTTATACTACAGTTTTTGGTTAAGATTTTAAAGATTTCTTTATACAAAATGCTGGCTATGTTCAAGCAAATGCATTCCAACAACTGCTTCTCTGATGTTCTCCTAAATTATATATGTTCTATATCATATTGAGTGCATCGTATAGTTATTAATCCACCCACGTATCATTAATACAGTTTCCTATAAAGATTTCTTACTTGCTGCACCGTCAGCTGCTAATTGCACTTACCTAAGCTAACTGGATAAGATAAGACAAGTGAATGCATAAAATAAGTTAAACCACAGGAATTACTCCCCAGTTGCCATCGAAAATGCTGCGGTTGCTGGTCATGCTAAGCATCGGACTTCTCGGCTGCCAAGCCGATTGTGATCTCTGTTCGGCTACAACTGGCATTGCTTGCATCTCGGACACACAGTTTCAGTTTTGCGATAGTTCAAACCAGCCCTCGGGCAGTGCCCTGCCTTGTCCGCTAGGAAAATACTGTACAGCTGGCACTTCCATTTGCAGTCAGAAGGAGGAAACAAAATCATGTACCAAATGTAAAAAGTGCAATAAAGATTTGTCCTTTGCCTGCTTGACTTCGAACACCTTTGCTCTGTGCCTGGGTACTGAGGACTACACAACCTTCAATCTTACCGGAAGCTGTTCTGCGAATCAAGTGTGCAATATAAATAATCCCAGAATCTGTAGCCCTGAAACAATAGAGTTACCAGCTACTTGCCCCACCAAGCCCGATCCAAAGCCAGTTGATCCTTCCAACCACACACCAATAGAATATTGTGGAATTATAAAGCAAACTGGACGATTTCCGTATGGCATTCTGCCTGCCAGCACTTGTCGACAGTAAGTTATTATTTTTGGCTAATTGTATGTAAATTTAATGTAAGCCAAATCTTTGTCTAGGTACGTCTCTTGTTATCAATGGAATGATGCTTGGTACGGATCTCTATTCACATGTGGCGGGAGTGACTATTTTGATAGTGCCACAAAGGGTTGTATCAAGGACATGCCGCCACGTTGTACTTCGGGTGTGGCACATTTGAGGCTGAGCAGATTGTTGATTATATGAGATTGTTGATAATTGTAGATATAACAAATAAAGTGGTTAAATAATTATAAAATCATTTAGATAGGACAAGTGATAAGGCTTTATTACAGCATTATTACTTTTATTAATGATCTTTAATTACTTAAGACATTGTACTGTTGGATTACTTTACTAACCCATCCACATTCTATACATTTGATCTGTGAGAAATATTTTAAATTAGCTAAATACAATTGGCTGTTTTCCTTATTACAACTTGGGGCAATGCCAAGCGAGTACGTGATAGACGTATGAGCTGAGATGCAGACTTTTGTTTTAGTTCCCGAGTTTTTGAGTTCAAGTAACACTCTAGGTTCTTTTCTGCAATTTGTGGCAATTACTGGCGAGTGCTTGATGGTTGTATGAGCTGAGATGTCGACTTTTGTGTTTAAGATCCCGAAACACAATTTTTTTTATCAAGCTTACGATTTCCCGGAGGAAGGGAGATTGCTTCCCGTCCTCCTACCCCTCTTTCCTGCCGAACTACTTAAAACCCTTTCCTCCCTCTTCCCACTTTTTCCTATGAACCTGAAAATATTTAAGGTGGGAATCGGAAAAGAATTATCTAGGGTTTGGATGAAGACCCAAGTTAAGACAGTGTCCTGTGAGAACTCCTACTCCAAAGTCTTAAAGTTCTATTAATATTAAGACTGAACTGACTAAGTGAATCTAAACGTTTCACAAGTGTAAATTAATCTACAGCGGTTCGGGGCCATTTTGTGGCCCTATCATGCTCTTATTCTTAAGAAGCTAAGATGTAGCCATTATTATGAGTAAACATTAAGCATATATGGTTGATACCTAGCTAGAATGAATAATTTAATATTATTATATATTAAACTTTACAGAGTTTTTAGAAAACCAAAATATTCGTTTGAAAACTCTTCCTCGAAATATGTATGATCTTGTTAGACTGATTAATGATAAGATGGTTTCAGCTGAATGCACCCAGTATTTAATAACTTAATTTTTTGTATCCCTGGTTTGTCAACCTAATTTCAAATTTTTGTAAATTTTTTTATTGAAGTCTAAAGCTTGGGTTAAGATAATTAGATGTCAGTAAGGTTCGAAGCATATTTTTTAGAGAAATTGTTTACCAAAAGCTTTTAGAAACCATGCCTAGTCATTGTTATTAACTCGGTTCTACCTTCTCCAGGAATCAACTTGTGTAACAATATAATTGTCTTGGCAAATTGTAGCCTTCGCCTGCTTCGTGCCATTTCTGGTTCATCATCAATCACCCATGGACACTCCAAACCAACGCACGTCTGCACTCACATGCCCACTTATTGGTGTCATGACATCATCAGCATGACAGACAACTTCTTGTTGAGGCAAAAAATACAAAAACGGAAAAAGATGTCGATCAAGCTTAATATAAAAAAAAGGGTTTAAAAAAGGGACACGAAAAGCTTTGAAAAGTGCACGAACTTTCAAAATGACAAAACTAATTAAAATGCAAAACAGCTTCAAATGTTCAGTAAAGCAAAACCTAACATTGTTGTTTTTCCCTTTCAAGGCGTTGACCACAAAACGTATTTTGGCGCTGTAACAAATTTATTAAATAACAATTTTTTTTTTGGTTCAAGCGGATGCCAAGTAAAGTGGACGAAAACTGTGGGGAAAATAGGAAAAATATGAAAATTTAAGCCAAGCAAGGGCGTAGGCAGAGGGGCGGATACTGTTAAGTAGACAGTTAGGCAAAAAATTGGTAGAACATTTGATGTTACCCTGCTTTCTACAATGAGAATGCTTAATACAAGTTTGAAATGAAGAATGTGTGTTCCATCTGTTGTGGTAACATCAAGAGCTTTTGTTATTATATTAGCTTGTCCTAACACAGCCAGCATTTATGGCTACAATTTACCCAAATTTACCACAGTGGTCAAAACAAAAACCAAAATTGCATTAGGCAAACAACAAAAAATGCACTTACCCAACGAAACAGAAGTTAAAGCGGGATCAGCAGAGAGCAAAGCGCAGCAGAACAAAAACAAATACACAAGCGCCAGCGCGACGTCAAGCATCGAAAGTGGGGGCGGGGGCTTAGCGAAACGAACGGCACAACGAAAAATGAAGTGAGAGGGAGAGCAGCAGAGAGTGGGCACAGCACAACTCACACACACACACACACTTTTGGAATGTTTCATTTATTTTTATTAACTTGTAATTAAAATTATAAGCTAATTTATATTTGCAGCCATAGCAACTAGGCCTTCAGCTGAATTAAATCACTGGCAAGATCACACAAAAAAAACAACAACCAAACGATGGCCGCGGCGGCGAGAGCCTGACTGACAGAGAGAGAGAGACACAGCCCGTGTGCAGGCAACATAACGGAACCATTACAATTGGCTGATGCAACCAAATAATTTAACAATTGTGTTAAAATATTAACTAAATGCGGCAAATAGTTTTAATTGAACACAGGGACACACTATGATATAACCGAAATCATTTTGTTGGTATGAAATGCGTTAAAAACCAAACAAATTAATAAAACCCGGGAGCGAAGCAACAGGCGTCCGTCTTCATCGATAGAAATTATGCAACTGGCCAGCCAACTATCGATATTTCTGTAAGAAGCGTTAGTCCGATAAGTTCGTTGGTCAACTTGAAATTTGAATTTGAGTGAAATTTGAATGAAATCTTGTTTAGAATTTGATTGAATTGCAATTAAATTAAATAAAAAGGGAGAAAAGAAAAAAGATAGTCATTTCATTTGGATTTTAAAGATTATAAAGAATTTGTTGATTAAATTGATTGTGCTTTTAAATATTTCACAGTAGAGCTCCACTTTTGTTGGTTCTTCGATGACTGCTTAAGGGTAATGAATGCAGGTTTCATTTCCATTCAAAAAGATTTATGTAAGCTGAAAGCTCAGAATAGTACCACTAATTTTTGATAACCTCTATAGCTCTGTCATTTATTATACGATCTTTATGAAAATTTTAGAGATTGCATATGACGGGCTTAAGCCCCCAGTTCCCCCCTTGGAAATGCCACTGCTGTGTACATTCAAATTATATATATATACATGTATATGTATTGGCATATTGGAAAAGAGCCATGCAAAAACCTTCGGTCCTTTTTTATTTCGTAGACATTTTGCAAGCAATTTTATTTTCATATTGCGGTTCTCACTCCTGTCTGGGTCTACATATCTGACCAGTGTACAATGTACATACATATATATATCGGCATACATACTTATAATCGCACGTGACCATAAATGCGTCTGTTTGTCTCTGTTGCCATCCCTGTTCCGCTTTCGCGTTGGCCTCATCTTCATATTTTGTGTATTTCAGTCATGTAACGGTAAAAATTGTTTGCATATTGTTTTGTGCTGCCATTGTGATTTCATTCACCCCGCACATCCCCCTTTTTGGCAGCGCTGCACTACCCTGGCCATTGTACGTGTGCCAGATTGAATAAGGCAAATGAAGCGATCGTGATGATGAAGATGAAGGAGCTGGGAGCAACTTTCACTTTCGTGTTGGCTTTTGTTAAACAAATTAAAATAAAATATGTTCCAATGCCAGTGGCCTGCCTGCAGGCCCGAGGAGAGCTGGTCACGCACGTGCGCCTGTGGCTATGCAACGTTTTGTAGCCGGCCTGGCTGTCCACCCGCCTGCCCTTCGGCCTGCACACTCAAATTAATGGCTGGCAGTGCCATAAGTTATGCAGCTGCATATTAAACGTAGGCCAGAGAGGCAGTCCTGGTTTTGCTTTGTGGCATTTACACCAATTATCACACACACACACACACACACACATAGTTATATCATACCAAGATTGAGAATATATGGTCATTACTAATGGTCAATTTTCACACGCCTGCTTAAGCAAATGTCGGCCAACACAACCCGGGGAGTCGGTCCGACTGCTCCCTCAACTCCCCCCTCTAGCTTTGTGTGCCCTGCATAAACAAACAAGCAAACTAGATAGACAGCCAGATAGATAGTGGTCCTGGAGTCCTTCTTAGGTACATGGCTACATATTTACATTAAGTGCGTCCATAAATCAGTTTCATTCAATTCACTTGGGGACATTTTAGGTGCTAATTTAAGTACGCTACGCTGAGCAGAGACCAGCTGTTGCAGCCAAAACCAAATCGATTTTGCCTGTTTTATGGCCCAAAAGTCAATGATAAAATGGGTAAGGTCAAGTCACTTGGGCTCAAAACAAAAAAGTATGTTATTTTCACTATAAATTGCGAAACTATCTGTGTGGGAATATCGAATAGTTTTGTTGGTGTTCAATTTGTCAATGTCTAATTGGGATTTATCGATGGTTTGCAAGTGATCTGATTTAGCATTTGAGAAAATATCTCGGTGTGTCTAGCTTAGGTACAAACAACTGATGGTATTTTTAGGTTTTCAAGTTGAAGTGCAGTAAGCAATTAGGGCAACCTCAATTACTCCATGCTTTTTTAGATATTTCATATAATAACCCGGAATTTTGTAGACATCTAACAGCAAAATTTAACAGTCCATTAGTTTTTCTGAACGATTAGTTCAAAAAATCCAAGTTAAAAGCAAAGCTAAATAAGCTCCGTATGGCGCTACTGCGGTTGAAGTAGAAAGTTCTCAGAGTTCGCATGGCGCTTTAGCGGTGTCTTCAAACTGTTGCCGACATGCCAGCGATATTTAGTACTTCACACAGTTCGCGTGGCACCACAGCTGCAATTGAAGGTACGTCCCACAGTTTGCCTGGCACCACAGCTGAGATAATAGGCACCTCACACAGTCCGCATGGTACCACATCGCTGATGGTCAGTACTTCACACAGCTAATATAGCGATTAAACTTTACAAAGTTCTTTTGGCTGGATGGATAGCACTTTACTTACAGCTTATATAGTTTTTTTTTAATGTAAATGAAACCTGAATTCATTACCCTTAAGCAGTCTTCAAAGACCCATCAATTTGGAGCTGAAGATTTAAAAGCGCAATCAATTTAATCAAAAAATTCTTTATAATCTTTAAAATCCAGTTAAAATGATCATATATTTTATTCTCTCACTTTTCATTTAATTTTGTTGCAATTCAATCAAATTCTAAGCAACATTTCATTTAAATTTCATTCAAATTCAAATTTCCAGTTGACCAACGAACTTATCGGACTAACGCGTCTTACAGAAATATCGATAGCTGGCTGGCCAGTTGCATAATTTCTATCGATGAAGACGGACGCCTGTTGCTTCGCTCCCGGGTTTTATTAATTTGTTTGGTTTTTAACGCATTTCATACCAACAAAATGATTTCGGTTATATCATAGCGTGTCCCTGTGTTCAATTAAAACTATTTGCCGCATTTAGTTAATATTTTAACGCAATTGTTAAATTATTTGGTTGCATCAGCCAATTGTAATGGTTCCGTTATGTTGCCTGCACACAGCCCGTGTCTCTCCCTCTCTCTGTCAGTCTGGCTCTCGCCGCCGCGGCCATCGTTTTTTGTTGTTTTTTTTTGAGTGATCTTGCCAGTGCTTTAATTCAGCTAAAGGCCTAGTTGCCATGGCTGCAAAAGTAAATTAGCTTATAAATTTAATTACAAGTTATTAAAATAAATGAAACATTCCAAAAGTGTGTGTGTGTGTGTGAGTTGTGCTGTGCCCACTCTCTGCTGCTCTCCCTCTCACTTCATTTTTCGTTGTGCCGTTCGTTTCGCTAAGCCCCCGCCCCCACTTTCGATGCTGGACGTCGCGCTGGCGCTTGTGTATTTGATTTTGTTCTGCTGCGCTTTGCTCTCTGCTGATCCCGCTTTAACTTCTGTTTCGTTGGGTAAGTGCATTTTTTGTTGCTACACACATAGATCCACACTGGGCTTGTATGTATGTATTTATTTGTCATATTTTTACATTGCACACTGGGACAATATTAGAAAAGTAACACCTAGATCTGAGACAATATGAGGTAGAGAAACCAAATTTTAAATGTAAACTTGTATTGTCTGCACGCAGATTAAGTTTTTATACCCTATAATAATTTTGACCAGTAGTTTGCAACGCATAGAAATGTTCATTTCCGCCCCATAAACCAAATATATTCTTGATCAGGGTGACGAGCTGAGTCGATTGAGCTTTATCCGTCCGTCTGTCTGTCTGTTTTTACGCGAACTAGTCTCTCAGTTTTGAAGCTTTCGAACTGAAATTTTGCACAGAGTCTTCTTTTTGCTGCACACTACTAATATGTAGAAACCGACTGGATCGGATGACTATATCTCATAGCTCCCATAGGAACAATCGGTCAGAAAACTAGTTTTAGTGAAAAAAAACTTCTTTCCTTTTAATGGAAACTTCTCCAAACTTTGTAATCGTAAGTTTTATATGCTTTTTTATAATTCTACCAAGTTTTATCAAAATCGGACAACTATATGGTATAGCTGCCATACAAAAGATAGGTCTGAAAAACAGTTTCAGTTAGAAAAAGTTTTTTGTTTTTAATGGTAGCATACTGGAATTTTGTATTTGTTTGTTTTACATGCTTTCACATAATTTTTCAAATTTTTGGCCAAATCGGATGACCATATCATACAGCTCCCATACGAACGATCGGTCGGAAAATGGGATAACGAGTATTTTTTCAAAATATTTAAGCGAGCACTTGCAAGGGTATACAAACTTTGTCACAGACGAAGTTAGCTTAGCTTTCTCGTTTTCAAATCAAACTGAGTTGATTCCCCCAATCACATCATAACATTCACTTCAGTTCCGCCCTAACCACATGTGCGTGTGTTCATTTAACAAATCTGAGTTCGCACTCTTCTTGAGCAATTGAAGTGTGGTTAAGCTGTCGCTTTTTATTTGGATCGAAAAAGGGAAACCCTTGCACAAATCTTCAACCAAAGAAAACTCAGAATACCCTCAACTAAGAATTTAATTGAAGTAACGTTTATTCCATTCGATTTTCGTACATTCTGTCTGCTCTAGATATGTAAATGCCTTAATATCGTTAATGTAACCAATAAAAATCAGTCTGCATTCTCAGTGTTTGTGGTCGCCAGTTGCTGCTGCTGCTTCTGCTGCTAAACGTGTTCAATTCAAGCCAACCGATGCGGATGTGAATGTGGAGGATGCTACAAACACGTAAAGCAAAGTTGCACTTGCGTAAAAGTTTCTTACCCTTTTGTTGCAAATAAATTAAGTGCAGGCGACGTTGAGGCTTATTGGCACAGCTTTCGCTTATTTTGTAAACAGAAACTGAAGCCGGGAGCGTTGCACGCAAAGGGTAGGACAGAAACTATGGTTAGGGGATGGGGTTAAACTAGAACTCGAGTCGACGCTTCCGCTGTCAGTTAAGTCAAATAATGGTGAGAATGCACGAAGCTGTTTCGGTTGGGTCTGTTGTAGCAGTTGTCAATGGCCTCAAAGACATTATCAGAGAGCGTATGGCCCGGAACTTGTCGTGCGGAAGTGAATTGTTTTGTACCCCGGAAAAGTCGCGCAAAAAAAAAAAGCAAAACAATAAACACAAAAAAAAAAAGAAAGGTGAAATGTCAGCTATAAATAATTCAAAAGACACTCATGCAATATGCATAAATGTATGCCGTAGTTAATTAGTCCACACTGATTTTTAATGGCGTTAATTGCACGGCATAAATGATACTCAGTCGCAGCAGCAGCAGCTGAGCCATTAACTCCCTTTTTGTGTGTTAATGAAAAAAATTAATTAGCCAGAGTTGTTCGCCCAGAAGCATAAAGAGCCTGAATTAAAAGTTGTCATTAATTTATATTTTCTCCATATTTGAAACCTATTTAAGTTTGGGCTCAATTGATGTGGGTTTGTCCCTGCAAAAATTGTCAATTTTTGCCTATTCTGTTTGCCCAGCAATTTAAGCACGACTCTCCCCCAGGCAATGTAATCAAATAAAATATGTCACACCATCTCACAACAGCAAACCACAAAAAAAAAAAAAAACCAAATGCTATTTTTGCATATAAATTACAAGCCACAAATAACCATAACCAAATATGTGTTTAAGATTAAATTTTTGTGCAATCGAAATGAACATTTTTGAGGGGGAGGGTGAAAATCTAGAGGCCTTCGCTCAGAGATTTGGTTAAATTTGGTGCGAAATTGGTTAATTTTTTTACAATTTTGTTACTTTGTGCCAAAGAAATGCATCTCCGAACCCTCTGTCAGTCAAATAGTTGATCAGTGAAAGATGTCACAAAGAACTTTAGCTTAGAACCTAAATAAGCGGTTAAAGATGTTCCCGGCTTAGCTTGAACCAGGTTCAGCTTGAACCAGGTTCAGCTTGAACCAGGTTCAGCTTGAACTAGGTTCAGCGTGAACCAGGCTTAGCTTGAACCAGGCTTAGCTTGAACCAGGTTCAGCTTGAACCAGGCTCAGCTTGAACCAGGTTCAGCTTGAACCAGGTTCAACTTGAACCAGGTTCAGCTTGAAAAAGGTTCAGCTTGAACTAGGTTCAGCGTGAACCAGGCTTAGCTTGAGCTAGGTTCAGCTTGAACCAGGTTCAGCTTGAACCCGGCTCAGCTTGAACCAGGCTCAGCTTTAACCAGGTAAAGCTTGAGCTTAAACCAGTTTCAGCTTAAACCACTTTTAGCTTGAACCAGTTGCAGCCAGGTAAGCCAGCAAGCTCTCAGTGGTGCAGATCATAAGCCGAATGTAAATAAAAACACACACACACACATTTGTGAAATCACTCCAAGTGCTATTTAAAAGAGCAAAGAAATTCCTTCGTTTTATATTCTAGAATTTTCTGCGCAGTTAACAGTCAACTAGACTGTTGAAACGCATGAAGCTATCATAGAATAAAACTGGCTTCAGGACAAAGTTTGCCAACAGGAAATGACAGTTGATTTAACACGCACACACCCACACACCCACACACACACACATACACAAAGTCACCGACACGTGCACCTGTCGTCAAAACTTGCATAAGTCATGAAAATGTATGCACTCAGGCTCTGGACTTTTTGTTGAAAAGCAGAAAGACTTCATCTTTGCCGCCTCCTGGCTGCCTACCTGCCTGCCTGCCTGTCTGCCTTTTGCATTAAAAATGTCAACTAGAATGATTTTTGCGCCAGCTTTATTTTCGGCTTTGATGTGCGACAAGGATGGTAAATTTATGTCAGCTAATTAAATTTAATGCGCTTTGTGAAGCCAGCTCACCATCTTGGGGCGGCGAGTCATTCTTTTCACCGACAACTGCAGCGCCGAGTCAACTGTCGCCCAAAAGTTGTCTTCAATTTTTGATCAACTTTCGAGCTGCGACGGCCCAAATCTGTGGAAAAAGGCCAAACTTTGTAGGCTTGTTAGTGAAGTTATTTTTGTGCTCTTTTTTGGGTGGCGGCAGAAATAACAATGGTTTTTGCGCCAAGTCTCCCCCAGGCAGCGGCCTCACATACAAATGAAATGAAAAACGTGTCAATTTACGTGTGACATTCTGGCCCCAAAAATAAAAGACAATTTTGGTTTGGAAAAACTTTTCCCTGACATCAGGCTCAAATTAATTGTAAAGAAATGTTTGTAAAGTCTCTTTTGGCAAATTGATTAAAGCTGCTTATGAAATGCATGGACATTGTAAATTTATGAGCCGAATGTCAGTCAAAAAGGCAAAGAAAAAACCATTTCCCAGTCAACTCGTTGCTACGGTTTACGGCTTACGGACTTATTTATTATTTCACTTTTATGGTAAGAGGAGAGATCGATGAATTGTGTAATTATACACCATTTAGATCGATATATTAGACACGAATTTAAAATCAAGATGCCTGAGGTTTCAGTCTGAAGAATATTCTGAGTAAAGTTACCTCAATACAGAAATTTACGACGTGGCGACCGTGCTCTGCATTTTTTCTTTTCAAAATCCCCTCTTTTGTTTATTTTCATTAAACCTAACGAGGCTGTCTGTTTTCAATATCAAAGTCTAGTCGTAAGAGTTGAAGTTTGAAAAGCATTGCAGTGGTGTAACAGTTCGTAGTCCAACCCTCAAATAGTTTAGACGTGGCTACCGTGTTCTGCAGGTTTTTCTTAGCAAAATTCACATATTTGTTTATATTCGTAGAATTCATGAGACCGTCTGCTTTCAAAATCGAAATCAAGTCGCAAAATTTTCAAAATAAAGTAACAATTTATAGCCCAATGCAGAAATTTAAGACGCGGTGACCGTGCGCTTTTCTTATCACAAAACTTACTTTTTTTTTTAACTTTCGCTGAATTTTACGAGGCTGTCTGCTCCGCATGTGACATATGTAAGGTTTATTTTTCCCCACACACGAACTAACTCAAGCAGCTTGCTCAAGATATGACAGTGGTACCCAAACCGTTGGTAGTTGATCGACGGTTGCGCCATCAAACTGCCCTCGTATATGAACATTTCCGTTTATTCTTGTTTGGATTTGGGTTGCCTTCTGCTACTTCAATTTTTTATGGCAATTTGACGCCATTTTATTGTCACACCGCAACCGCTGGATGGTCTAGATGGCTGGCCGGATGGCTTTGGCCACTTTGGAGTTGTCTTTCAGAGAGTCATAAATTCCGCCACATCGGCCAGTTTGTGGCAGGCTGAGACATTAATTCGATGCTGGGGCTGCCTTTGCCATTGGCTGCGTTTAGGTTAGAACATAATTTATTTGCCATAATGGAAACTTCATTCGTTGTGTTGATTGGAAACGGTAGGGTTTTTTCTTTTTTTTTTGTTGTCCGCCAACAACAAAGCATAATTCCAAGTGCAGCTAAAGTTATGTGAGCAGCTGTGTGTGTGTGTGTGTGTGCGTGTGAAGGACGAAGCAGCAGCAAAATGCCAAACGCAAATGTCGCCAATATCCCCTTGGCAATCGATGAAAATTTATAGAAAATTGCGCAGAAATAAAATTTTACGTTTGTTTGCTTTTTTCATTTACGATGGCGGCAGCTTCGTTTGCTTGACTGCTGCTCGTCATTTTGTTGTTAGCTGCTGCAAAAGCGTTTTGCATTGCAATTGTTGCCACATTCCCCGCGGGATCTTATACATTCATATGCACCACAGGGTGGCGCAGGCATTGCTGTTAATGTTTACGATTGTCGTTTTCAATTTCAGTTAATTGAAATGGCTCACAAGGCTCACAGGGTGTGTGTCAGAGGTTCCTTGCCAGTCGCCTGCTGAAAGTGCCACAAAAAGTGCAAACACACACATACTTAGTTGCCAATGTTTGGTCTCCTTTTTTTGGGTTTCATTTTTTTCTTCTTTGTAACTCAAAGCACAGTCAGGAGGTGTTTTTCAGATGTTGCTGCTTAAAGCATGAGGCTTTAGTCGCTCATGCTCTTTACGCTGCAAAGTATGCAGCAGTTTCTTTTGGCTGTCGTAAAGTAGAGCCGAAAGCAGCTTTTTTTTTTGTACATTTTCACAGAAAAATGCAAATTGTGCACGATATAAAGGTAAACAGCGGATGTGAGCGAGTTCTAAGTGAATCTGTGAGAATGTTGGAAAAACTTTTATACGACGATAATAAGTCATATCCTTACATTGCTTTGTTGACTAAGAACTGGAACAGTGGAGTTCAAATAACCAAAAGTACAGATGATGGGAACATTAGGTTTGTAGGCCATGTCACCTCTTATAGCTGTCTGTTTGTAAAACAAGTGTACAGTTCCTCTATTTTCTTAAACACATCTGAGTTTGCTGAAATCTAAACATATTTTTTGAAGTTACTTAGAAAAAAACCTAGAAAAAGTCTAAAGACGTTTACAACATTTCATTGCGCTGTTCAAAAAGGTGCGGTTTCTGGATGACTTATCCTTTGCCATTTAATTCATTCACATATGCACTTTGTCTCTATAAAAATGAACTGAAATGTGTTGGAAAATATAATAATTAACTATTAATAAACCTTTTTACTTGTCTATTATGTAGTTAACTTATTTTCTTCGTTTTTTTTTTACAAAATAAACCAACAAAGTTTTGGTAAAACTCGCTGCATAATTAGCTTAGACTTAAAGTACGTGGCGGTTGCTTGGCAGCATAAGCCGCTGGGAAATTCCCTGAGTAGAGGTCATCGGCATTTGTGTATATTGTACATACACTCAAAAGAGGGTATAATAAGTTGTATTGCACAAAGTGTATTTATATGTATATAGTACATTTTTTTCTAAGTAATAGACATTGGATCTCAAGAATTATAGACACATTTCTGGTCATTTAAGAAATTTCTTGAAGCAGTTTATAAAAAAGTTATTTAATTTATATTAAAAACTAGCTGGTCCCTTGCATTGTGAGAAATGATTGCTGCAAATCAATATTAACAGTTTTGAACTATAAATTTTAAAGCACATACACCAAATTTTCGGTTCATAGGGCCGATGTCACATCTGCTACATAGATCTACTTGTCACATAATCTTAAATTCGGGCCATAGCCTAAATAAATTCTGCCAATTGATGACATACAAAGATATTCATTCATTCATGTTAAGAAGTGTTTTTAAAATCCTCTCAATGTATCACAGCTACGCTGCGTTCAACAAGGACCAAGGTAAATCGGACGAAAACAAATAACACATTTCCTACAAAAACTTTCCCGACAAAAATGAGGAGAATATTGTCCTAAATCAGCTGCAATTAATTGCCAAAATACGTGGCCGTTGTGTGAAAGCTATGTTGAGTTTTTGTTTTAATGAAAATGCATTTTTCGTGAATATTTGTGACGCGTCCGTAAAACGTGCATGAATCGTGAGTGACGCAAAAACCAGGGCTGCAAACCGGTTCGAACCCGGAACTCCGACTTTTATTTTACTGTGACGCGAACCTTCAACCGAACCTGTTTAGACAATAAAAGTCATCAGAAAATTTGATATTCTGTCTAGCGATTTCATCTGTTATCTGGTTGATTTTGAGCGACTGAGTCTTAAAATGGGCAGGAAGTGAAATAAAAAAATCCTAGAATAACATTTAGAACTACTTATAAAAGCCCTTTGCATAAAACCCACTTTTTTTTTACAATACTTGGCTTCAAAGCTTTGTCAATGATTCAGAAAAGCAAGGGCTTAACACTTTATTTTGGTAATATTTTTCTACAAATACTACGAATTTAAATTTTACTTAACAGGAAATTATATTTTGAATATTCTTATGCGTTCTACAATCCGCTTCTTACCCAAAAACTAGCCGATATTAACACTATTGAATTAGTTTTTAGGTCGAAAGCGATTTGAAGAACACAAATGATTAAATTAATCACTAAAATTAAGTAAAGTTTCGTAACTAAGTAAATATATTGTATTTTTTTTAAAATTAATATTGTGTAAAGCATATGCTGAAACAGGTTTCATACCAAAACCTAAGCCCAAAATCCTCGAACCTGACACTTTCGAATCCTAACCATAGGTAAATTTTGGTTTGAAACAGCGAACCGAATATCTGAATTTTTTATTTTACGAATCGTGCGTAAGGATATTTTTTTATTTCGTGACACGCGGCCATCTCAAGTGCAGAATATAAATATCTAGAAGAACCTTAGTCGATAGTTCGTATTCTGCGCCCAAGTTATTTACTTTAGAAATAGTTGTTTTAGTCCATTGGGGAAAGATCTATCTCCATTTTGTAAAGTAGTGTAACCATATTCGGGATAGCTAGTTTTCTTTAAGCTAGCTAAAGAAGGCACAGAAGGTTATATAAGTTATTTATAAATGTGACTAAAAATATATTGTAGACTAACCTAATATTTTGGAAACATAAGGTATTCAGTTGGTGTTAAGGTTTGGAAAGTCATATATTTAGAAGGTTCGGTTCTACCTGCAGTTCTCGAGTGAAAAACAATGGCTAAGAATTATTTCTGGTGATCGATCTAAAAAGCTATGGTCCTTTCTTTATGATTTTCAAAGTGTCAAACATAAAATTGAATTAATTGTATTTTTTTCCAGGTATTGAAACATTGTCCTAAAAATGATAGTTCTTTAGACTTGTTTGGTACTACCAGAGAACGGGGACTAATAATACCAATAAGATAGAACATAAAAACTCGTTTTGCCAAGCTAGCAAGGGTATGAAACCATCGGCCTTTGAAGCTTACCTTTTGCCAGCTTTTTGTACTGCTGCATAAACAAACAAATTATGTACAGCTTTTCATTTGGCCTTTTTTTTTTTGTTCGGGTTCTCACCCCTTTCCAGCTGCCTGCAACTAATTAACTCAATTAAATATTAAATAACTTTAAGCTCAATTCCCGTCGCTTCGTTTAGCCTGGAGGGACTGCTTGGTCCATTCGGTATCTGTGGCTGGCCGCTTGTTATTGAATGGCCGCAATTGCTAATTGTGGACCAAGGGCCCAAGCAGCAGCAAAGCAACCGCAGACCAAACTGCACTAGCACAATCAGGGAGAGTTGAGACCACTTCATACACAAATAGCGAGACCCCAAAGTGCTTTGTCTAGGAAGCAAGAAAAACACAAATATTGCATATCAATAACTTTCTATATGGTAAATTTTCCACATCATTAGATGCCAAGCGAACGCTGGCTGCCCGGGGAGTTGTGTCAATTTGCTCCTTCCCTGTGGCCTTTAAGCATGCTCACAAAGTGTTTGGACATTCCTGGGGCCAAAGAGGGAGAGCGGGGTAAAAGCCAAGCATATTCATCACACGCCATATTAATCAACTTGATTTCTGTTTTTGCCTGGCTTTCTCTCCCTCCAGCTCGCCTTTCACTCTCTCTCTTTCGCCTTAAATTCCCCAAAGTGCCAATATGCCGAAAAAGGCAAAGAGTTGTGCCAACTTTATGAATGAGCAAAAGCTTGTTATAGCCGGCTGGGCACAAAAAATACTTTGTTTACAACTGAAATAAGGGTACAATTTTGGTCTACTTTCCAGTGAAGCTATGGAAATTGAAAAGTGGGAACAGTGGGCAAAATGTTATGGCAAAAGTTTAAGAGGGTGGAAAGCTTTAGCTGGGACAACAACCAGTTAGTTTCTGGAGAAAGTAGCTTCTAAAGAATAGGAAAGTAAGGTCCTTGCTAATTTCATAGAGGAAACTCGTCCCACACTGGTTGTAGTGTTTAAATCAAGAATATTTTGTACTTATTTTATGTACTTTAATATTTTTGTATTAAAAATAAATATATATATATTTGATATAGAATATTTTCATTATATTGGAAGTACGCAAATTCTTGTCTATCTTCCCTAAGATTGGAGCGTTCATATGGATAAAATACGAAGCAGACATGGCTATATCTCATGGAAACTGCCAATATATAATATAATAAATATATAAACTTAGCGTAGGTGGAGGAAACGTTTGGAAAGTTTATTTTAAATTGTTTGCCACGCCCCCTCCCACTCCTTTAATTTGATAAAAACGTTATATCTCCCACAGTATTATATATAGAGGATTAGTAGTTTCAGGATTTATTTAGTAAACAGAATTATTTATCAATACACAGAAGGAATGGTAAAGATCGGTTGAACGATAGTCGAGTTATAGGCAAAACATACATTAATGCTGGGCAGCACCGTCTGGAACAGCGATGGGCAGCACTTTACACACCTTAACATCCAATCTTTGGTTCGGTCTTGACCAACCTTTATATCTATTTATAGCTCAGATTTGGAGCTTAGTTTCTTTACTGGAATTCTTGCTCCAAGCTGATTTCGAGATAAGTTCGAGGACTAATATCAAGCTTTAATCAATGTTAGAACTTCTGAAATTGATTCCAATACGAAAAGCTCAAAAAACAAGCCATTTTGAGCTTAACTCAAGCTCTCCAAACCCAAAGAAGATATCATTCAAAGATTTCCGGGCCGAAAAAATTTCGTACTCGTTCATCATCGATCGACTTGTGACCTCGTTTGGAACTGGGATTCTTAAGCATATTGCGCCAAATACGTACGTTTTCTATACAGGTGTGTTTCAATAAGCCTCCCGGGTCCTATCACCGCCAGGCTTTTGCTGTCGACTACAGTATTGCTGAATGCTATCAAAGCCACACATTAATCACAACCTGGAATGATAAACTGATACTGATGCCATGGACACAGATTTCACTTTCGATCTAACGTCAGCGCTTAAATTTATTGCAGTTGTGGGAGATAAATGCTTACAGCTTAACCTAAAGACAGACAACACACATGCATGCATACACATATATAAACATAGATAACAGTTAAATGGCTTAAGTAATAATCTTAACAAACTTTAAGGAACTTTCTTGAATCGAATTAGACATTCATAGAGTGTCAATTGCCTGGTCTCCGGCATTAGCATAAAGACCAGCAATCCAATCACAAAACTCAGACCTCCGAATGTGAAAAAGAATATGGAATCGGTGAGGAAATGCTCAAAAGCGGCCACCATCAGACCCAGCTGCAAAGTCTGTTCGCAAATCAGGATGACAGCCAAGCACCTGGCCTTGTGGGCCACACTAAATGCCTCCGCGGTATACACCAAAGCCGGCACAGCCACACCCCCAGCCACTATGAGCTCAAAGAGCAACATCAGCAAGGCAATGGCCTGCAAATTGATGTCATAGTAGGTCTTCTTCACCGACTCCAAGTGCTCAAAGACCCCACCCACCATCACAATAACAATGCCGGCTATAAACAGAGACAGCGAGCAGAGTTTGCGACGTCCCTGCCAATCGACCAGGACAGCACCGCCCACACTGCCCAGCAGGCCACAAAATGCCAGCCAATACAGGCAATTCATATCGCACTCCAGCCCGTGCCAGCTGATCACCAGAAAGGCACGATTATAGGGCAACGATAGGGCCAAAGTGGCAAACGAGCGCAGCAGCAGCACTTTTAACGCTGGCAACAAACGACGCGCCCAACGATGCCAACCCCCGTCGAGCGGCTCCTCCTCCAACTGCTCCCAATCCCGAGCATTATGCAATTGCCGACAATCCTCCCGCAGACGCTTTAACTCTGTATCCGATTGACCATGCAGCTGCTTCAATGTGTCCGCCACTGCCATATCGCGTTCCTGATGCAACAGCAGCAAAGGTGACTCCAAGCGATGAGCCAGTGCCAAGATTACAGCCGCCACGCCCAGAGCAGCCAAGAGAATGCCATGCAACTGATCTATGTGCATCGCATGGCCACGCTCCAGTGGTTCCAATGCATACCAGAGACGCGTATAGAAGACCTGTATGCAAACGCCCAGCCAGAGGAAGATGCGTTCACAGCTCAAGAGCATGCCGCGTATAGACTTGTGAGCCACCTCGGAGCCGGTGACCAGTGCCTGCACCTGGGTGAGTCCATAGGCAGCGCCCACACTGACGCTGCTGTAGCAGGCGGCGCTGAATTGTTGCGGCAGCACCAGGTTCAAAATGCCAGCCATGAGGAGCAGAAAGCCGCTGGAGGTCTGTGGGTGGAGCGAGCGATAGCGTTAATGGCAAACACCGCTTAAATTCTTTGAGTTTATCAGCCCGATAAGCCTAATGGCTGTCATATCTAAATCAGATTCTGGAACACTTACATAGGCCACATTTTTAGTGACGCGCTGCACAAACAGCGCGGCCAGCAGAGCTCCCAGGGCAGCGCCAATGAACCAACTCATCATCAGATTGTGCGTGTTGTTGTTGTTTAGAAACTTACCAGCGGGCGTATCGAATATGGACCAGGCCAGACGCATGCCACTGCCCACAAAAACGATGGAGGCTGTCAAAAAAGATACCGAATTGTAAAAGGGCGACATTGGGGGTATGGTTGTATGGTATGGTTTTGGCGTACCCGCGGCCATCGATTGAAACTGCATGCGATAGCGCCACATAAGACGCAGCCAGGGTAGCTTGCCCTCCTCCTCGATGGTTGGCAGCAAAGGCATTTCAATGGCCAAGACTAATTACCACTTTTTCAATTGATTTGTTATTTATTTGTTTTGTTCGACACCTTTTTTTTTTTGTACTTAGAACTTCGTCATTTTCACTTTGATTTCGCACTTCGCCGAACGGACAGTGGGGCAGCGTCTTACATAGCTGACGGTTTGAAACGGTTTGCCAGTTGATAAACAGCCAGCCGAGAACCACTAGCCAGAAGTTTGACTGAAGTGCTCGAGGCGCGAATGGGTTTTTGCTGATAAGATAAATACAAACACAGAAAAGTTTTTTGCGAGCTGTGCTATCAAAATGATTACTGGATATAAATAAATTAATTAAATTTGAATGCACGGCCCAGGGTGGACAGGAAAATCAATAAAACTGCCAGAGGGGAAAATGCAAAATGGAACGAAATTGGTACGTTTTATTAGAGATTTGGGATTATCAGAATTATAGAAACACTACTGTTATTTATGTTTTATTTTTTTTTTACAATCTAATTGCGGTGCATTTGGTGTGGTTCCCCTTTATTAGACAATAAATTTAAATTGTTTTATTTTAATGGCTGATGTTCGCTTTTGTGTTTTTTTTTTTTTTATCACTGGAGCTATACTTAGTCCTTGTATAGACATTAATACATATACGGATTGTTTGAGCTGCCTTGTTACGACCTTCTTTAGCTATAAGACTCAAATCGAAGAGGAGAAGCTTATTTTTACCATTGCCATCGGTCGGGACTTCTAATTGAATAGTTTCTCCGGTATAAACTTACACTCCTCGTCACCTTCACTAGCTATTGGCGACAGCTTTGAACATTGCCATTGCCATTAGGATTCGGCATTAAACTGTAGGTTGTTTTTTCTGTTGCGAATATTAAAGGCACACAAGCCAAGAGATTGAGAGCGGTTAGGCTTATCCCTTTTGGCTATGTCTATGCAAGTATCTTTAGAATCTTTATGATAATCTAAGCTCATTATAAAGTTCGATGTTTACCATCCGGGTGTCTTTATAATAATCTCTAGTCACGCTTTTCATGATTTTTTTTCCATCTCTTTCATTTCTTCAACTCCTATTTACACCCATGTTCAGTTGTCATATATAACACCTTTTTCATAATCAAAACTTGTATGAGAATATGGAAAATTTGGCGATTTCCAGATTGTTTAATTTGTACCAATCGCCTAGTTACCCGTCTTCTATATAATAACAAGAAAGAAAGTCGGTCAAGCCCGACTATAACATACTCTGTACCAAGAAAATTTGTCTTTTGATCATAACTTGAAAACCGTTCATCCGATCTTCTTCATTCCTTTGGCGGATCGATAAGTTATCCTAAAAACTAAATATGTCCAGAAGGAACAAGCCATCTATCTTCAAAACTGTGGGAGATATGACGTATTTTCTGAATTGCGGGGGCGGGAGGGGGCGTGGCAAAAATTGAAAATAAACTTGATCTGCCTGCAGACATAAGAAGCATATGTCCCATACATGTCAAACCTCTATCTCTTACCATCTCTGAGATCTGTGCGTTCATACGGACAGACAGACGGACATGGCTATATCGACTCGGCTGTTGATGCTGATCAAGAATATATATACTTTATGGGGTGGGAGATGCTTCCTTCTGGATGTTACATACTTTTGCACAAACTTATAATACTCTATGTACCTTCGGTACAGAGTATAAAAACTCATATATATATTTATGGCAAAATTTCGGGATTTTTTTGTTTGACAGTTCAGTGCCACTGTGCCAACCTTTCTGAAAACTTCTGCTTCCGCTGCTGACTCAGCAGCTCTCTGGAATGCGATGTGCATGAAGAACTGCCGGCGTCGATTGTTTGCCTGCTCTGTTTTTTTTGGCAAATCTTAAGCTGCCCTGACACTTCTCTTGATCTTCGCGCCTATATTTGGTATATTGGTTGGGAATATGGATTTGCACATTAAACTGGAACAGAGCTTGCTTGAAACCGTTTTAGAAGTGGTTCATCCAGCCTCATCTGGGAAGTAATTTGAGCTAAGAACTTGAAGTTTGGTTTTATGAAGTTATAAACTTTCCCAGGCTTGAGCGAAATTTATGCTAGTTTACATAGAAAATCACACAAAAATGTAACCTAAGATGATTCTTCTGTAGAAATTCAAGCAGTTTTATCATTTGGACGTGTTGATGCCACAATTTGAAAACGCCCTTACATAACCAATGTATTTTTCATATAATGTTTCAAAGTGTAAAGAATATAATAATAATTAGATTATTATAAGAATATAATAATCTATCCAATCCGAGTGAAACCAACTTATTTAAAGTAAATTTTACCAAAAAAATTCATGTTTCCTTAGCTAATGCATACATTTGGTTTCTGCCCTAAAACTTATCTATGTAAAGTGCTTAATGATTATGACATCCACCTTATATTTACCATAGGCTAGGCGATCGTTAAGTCTTTTAGTTGTCATGTTTACAGTCTACTTCTAGGCTTAAGAAAAAACATTAATTCTACTCTTGCGGGATGGCAAAATGTCGAAACTTTTGCTGAGCCTGGCGCAGTGTTGTCAGCTTGGTCTCCGGCATATACCACACACTCATAAGAAATCCGAGCAACAATAATGCGCCCAAGGTGAGGAAATAGACACAAATTATATCCAAGCCACTGGTATGCCTATTCAAGTCCAAGCAACAGAGTCCCAACTGAACTATCAGCTCCAGTAAATAAACCAAGGTAATGCAATGCCGTTTCACGGCCCGTGGAAAGGCCTCCGACAAATATGCCGAACTTGGGGCAAACCCAATGCCCGCAAATAGTTGATAGATCAACAGCAGCCACAAGGCCGTTCTCAAGTCCTCAAACCTCAAGATGGCGTAGTTTCTAAGTATAAATCGACTGGCCAATCCAATGGACATACTGCCGCCCACAAGCAGACCCATTAGCAGCGGTATCTTCCGACCCAGCGAGTCCAGAGAAAAGGCACCCATGAAGCTGCCCAACAGACGTAGAAATCCAAAGAGAACATACGGTCCAGTGTTAGTGCCATACACACTGGTGCTGGCCAAGCTCAGAGTAAAGGGCAACACCATGCTGGAACTGAGCGAGTAGAGAGCACGCATCAGGCCAAGACGTAGCAGGGCTGGTAAGGCGTGTTGCCAAGCCTGCTTTCCTCTTAGCATGCGATTGTGGCTTAAATAGTAGCGATGCTCCGAGAGCTGCTCATAGGTTTCGTTGGTAACGGCTCTGGGACACTGCAATCGACTCAAAGCCTCCACGGCCGCTAGCTCCTCATCTTGTGCCAGTAGATCCACTGGTGACTCTATGCTAAACACATAAGCCAAGCACAAGGCAATTAAGCCACAAATAAAACTCAATATACCCTTGAATTGCTCCAGGCTACAGTCGTTATCCTCATCCCAACTGGCACTGCAAACGATCTGTATAAAAATGCCCAGAGTGCACGGCCATTGCTCGGCGGCGGAGGCAATTGTGCCCCGCTTGTAGCATACAGCCAATTCTCCGGCCAAGACCAAAGTGGGTGCCAGGACCAGGCCACAGGCAATGCCATTCATATAGCTTGCTGCCAGCATGGCTTGAACATCCAGTTGCGAAACGGCGCTTACTATGCCGCTTATCAGCACCAGAAAAGAGCTGAGTTCCTAAAAGAGATTGACAGGCAAATGAATATAGAGAAAGAGTCGAAATACTTGACACACATACCATTAGTAGCTTGTAGGAGAGCAGGCGACTCAGGACGACTTCCAAGAGGGCACCAATAATAGCGGCAATGAACCAAGAGACTCGCAGATGTTGAGTGATAAACTCCTCGGCAATTAAACTATTGAAGCCCAGGCTCCAGGCTATGTGGAGGCCGCCTGATAAGAAAACCAGGGCAGCTGGAGGATGTAAGATGAACAGGATCCATTATTTCATTTTGGAATATAATATTTTAAGGACACCCAAGAGAATGCATTGTGAAGGTTGGTATCCAAAAGGATTCCTTAGATAGGACCTCAAAAAGACTGCAACCAACTGGTTATGAGAACCAACGGTAAGGAAACACTCTAATGTATGTTTGCTATCAATATTTCGATGCTTTTCGATACCTTTTCGTCTCACTTAGAGTACGAAAAGTTCGTGATTGAAGATTGTAGGTTCTCCTTTCTATAAAATTAACGGTCTTCTTTAAATTTTAGAAACTTTCGTTATTTATTTGACTACTTCCAAGAACAAAATACACTTAAAATTTGCCCTTATAGTCCAATCTTTCACCAACATCAGCAGAAGATTTTAGTGGTTTAACAAACCAATTAATCTAAGAAAATTATATTGATTTTATGAATGACACTTCCAAATTTGATTTCAAACCCTATCGACTATATCAAGTGCTCAAGTTCAAATGTAAGGTTAGGCATGCTACGGTGCAGAAACATTATCTGTAAATAAACAAAAGCACAGCTAATGGAAATACACATATGTTGACTTTTTGGCCACATTTTATACATATGTTTATAGACTGAAATTAGTCACTTGAAGGAAACACACTCCCAAACACACATGAATCATGTGTAAAGAATTCGTTTGTTTTACTGCATTTACCCCTACGGTGTGTCTCTCTGAATCTTACCAGCTCCAACAGCATTTGCCTGAGGTTGATTACGCAGATCCCGATTACAACAACTTCCCGTCTGCTGAACCTGCTCCACGCGATACGGTTGATGCAGCTGAGACACCTCAGTAGCCGTGGATTGAAATTCATTTGTAGACGATCTGCCATATTCCTGACTTGGCTGCATTTTGCTATCCTTTATTATGATCCGATTTGGTCGAAAGGCTAGACAAGACTACAACACAAAGTAAATGCTAGCCAGCGAACATGTCGAACAGGTATTCGTTTGTTTTTTCCATCGGTAAACTAATCTAATCACATATTGATGGGTGATATTTGCTATCGCCATGGTTTGTTGTTTCTCTTTAGCGTTCCAACGGAACTTATCGTTCGATGTTTGCTTTGTATTGAATAGACACGAAGCGAGGCGGCGACATATGTTCTGCGTTGTTATCCGGACGGAGGTAGTGAATAAGTAAACGCTCAAAGAAATGCGTTCGTTTTGTGTCCAAAGACTTGCCCTTTTTTTTAGAGCAGTCTTATCAGCGCACTGATAATAAAGAGTGCAACATGAAAATTTTGAACAGTTAGGAGGGTGGGCAAGTAAGTTTTGGGCATAGGTGGAAAAATGCTTCTACACAGATAAAATGAAAGTAAAAAACGAGAAAGCTAAGCTAACTTTGACTGTGCCAAAGTTTTTATACCCTTGCAAGTGCTCGCTTAAATAGTTTCAAAAAATACTCTTTTTCCCATTTTCCGACCTATCGTTCGTATGGGAGCTATATGATATAGTCATCCGATTTGGCCAAAAATTTGTAAAATTATGTGAAAGCATGGGAAACGAACATATACAAAATTGCACGATGCTACCATTAAAAACAAAAAAGTTTTTCTAACTAAGACTGTTTTTCAGACCCATCTTTTGTATGTCAGCTATACTATATAGTTGTCCGATTTTAATAAAACTTGGTAGATTTATAAAAAAAACATAAAAAACTTACGATTACAAAGTTTGGAGACGTTTGCATTGAAAAGAAAAAAGTTTTTCATACTAAAACTAGTTTTCCGACCAATTGTTCCTATGGGAGCTATGAGATATAGTCATCCGATCCGGTCGGTTCCGACATGTTATTAGTGTGCTGCAAAAAGACGACTCTGTGCAAAATTTCAGCTTGATAGCTTTAAAGCTGAGAGACTAGTTCGCGTAGAAACAGACAGACAGACTGACAGTCGGACGAATAAAGCTCAATCGACTCAGCTCATCACCCTGATCAAGAATAGATATGGTTTATGGGGTCGAAAATGAATATTTCTATGCGTTGCAAGCTTCTGGGCAAAATTTTAATACCCTTTGCAAGGGTAAAATGATCAATTCGGACTGGATATGCCATTAATATCCTTTTATATACCAACAGAGCTGAACAATCATTAAAAAGATCAACATTTTTCATATTTCTTTGGATAATTATCAGCTCCATTCGATGATAAAATTGGATATTCAATTGGATACGAAAACTCATGTAATGATTAACTTTGATTATCCCTTTTTTTCTCTTCTCTTTTTTCCCATTTTGACCACCACTGGTCTAACAATGTTACTCCAAGGTTTTTTTCTTACAATTTATTATTTTAATCCACTTATTTTTTAGTTAGTAAAATGTTACTTAGGTGATTTTTGTTACCCCTTGTCGCCGCTATTCGCATATTTCTAAGCAAACAAGGGCAATCTAGTATTGAATTTCAATGTGCTTACAGAATAACGTGCGAGTTAACATAATTATACTTTTATGGGAAATTTTAATAATGCTAAATAATACAAATGGGATATATATACATACATATTTCATGATTTATGGACCCCAGACTTAATCTTTCCGAATCGTAAGGCTAGCATTAGCTCTAAGGACAAGTGCAAATGATGAACCTGATAATAATCTTTTTTGCATATTTTCCAAATTTGGACTTCTTTGATATTTTTAACACCGTTACACGACGAGTAAAAACTGTTGGTGTAAGGTATAAGGCTAGGGTATCATATTCTCCTGACAAAGGTATCAATAATGATCAGAAATCAAGCGAATTTATGAATATTTTAGTCAGAGAGAGAGAGAGAGAGAGAGGACTCGAATGTCAAAAAAAATTTCCTCAAAATGGGACCCAACAATTATTTTAATTTTGTTACGCTTTCTCTCTAGCAATCTCTCAATCTTTGGCTTGTGTGCTTGTAATTTTCGGAAAAGAGAAAGGGTCCTACAGCTTAGCGCCAAAGTTGTAGAGGCCAGCTGACGCCAATTGCTGTCAAAGGTGACCGGGTAGGAGGGTTTTTAAGAAATAAATCTGTTTCATTAGACGTCCCGAGACGGGACTGTACTCATGACCACTACCAGCTGCTCCACACTCGGTCACATTTTTCTTCATATCCTTTATTAAGTCAAAAAATGGCAAACAAGTGATTAAATTTCATTATTATTTTATGAACATTGTATCTCAACCCTGTATTATGCCTGCCATCGCGCTCTCAGAAGCTTATAAACCGATTAAATTTGTCCAGCGCCTCGCGCAAAGTGGTTCTTTTGGTCTCGGGTAAACAGAAAATTCCGGCTACGAATCCAAAAAGGAACAAACCACCCAGGGCATAAAAGTATTCAGCACCCCCACCACAACTGGAATCGCTCAGCGTCACAATTATATATATCAACATCTCCACAACAAAGGTGAGACCAATGAACTGTGGCTTAACGTGCAATGGATATGCCTCGGTTAGATATGGTGAAGTGGCTGCTAGGGCAATTCCAGCAAATAACTGAAAGATAACGAGCATCACGGTCACACCTGACATATGCAACAATATGTTGTGTTGGCTGGCGATGGCAAAAGACAAACCATTGCAGGCAAGGAGTCCGACTAACATGGGTATCTTGCGACCAGCCGATTCCATGCAGAAAGTGGCTATCAAGCTACCAAAAAGTCGGGCTACCCCAAAGAATAAGTACCAAACCATATAGCTGTCTAAAGATGAGCTGTACCTTATTGAAAGCGTAAGACTCATCTTGACAAAGCAGGTCATGGTTAAGGCATTTAAGGCTCTTAGATAAGAAAGACGTACGAAGGCAGGTAGAGCCTGTCTTATACACTCCCCTATTGGCATGTCCTTGTTCTGAGCCAAATAACGTTTGTGTTCGGCTAGTTGATCATAAGTCTCAGTGGTCAAATTACAAGGTCGCTGCAGACGTACCAATGTATCGATAGCCTGCTGCTCCTCACCATTCGCCAGCAAGTACACTGGTGACTCGATGCAATTCAATAAGCCAGTGATCAAAGCAATTAGTCCAAAAATGGCACTCAGCACACCCTTCAAATTCTCGGGGCTAAACTCGTTCTGATGGTAATAGCTGCCCTTGTAGTTCCAGGTACGTGTATACAAGATCTGTAGAAAGAAGCCAATGCTGTATGATAACTGATCAGTGCTGGCGCTGATCATGCCACGTCTATACGCTACAGCCAATTCGCCGGCCAGGGCCATGAACTGAGCAAACACCAGGCCATTGGCGATACCATCCAGGTAGAGAGCTGCCGTTATGGCCTCGGGACAGTGGTGAGTGTTGGCCAGCACAACTCCGCCTATGATGACCAGTATAGAACTGAATACCTGAGAGGGAATTGAGTGAGCAGACTTGAGAAGAAAGTGTTAAGTCTGAGCTACTTACCATAACCAATTTCTTGGATGTTTTGTTGGCCAAAAAGCCACTAACTAATGCTCCAATAATTCCACCAATAAACCAAGCCACTTTAATATGTGAGGTCATGGTGTAAAATGTTGGTCCTTGGAAGCCAGCACACCAGGCAATATTTAAGCCACCAGAGAAGAAAATTAAGGAAGCTAAAATCCCATTTTTGTGGAAATCATTTCACTGCCTTAGAGTCTTATTAGAAAGTACTTGCCCGTATCCATGGCGTTCGACTGCGGCCTGTTCTTTCGGTTGAGGCTCATACAACTCTCGGACGGAACCACCACAGCGGAGGCAGGCTGCTGTGGCAAAGTTGTGGATGCTTCATAGCCTGGTGGCGGATAATATGCCGTTGGATAGCCCTGTGTGGGATATACTTGTGGTGGATAGCCCTGCGTTACAAAGCCCCCTGGTGGTGGATATCCTTGAGATGAATAACCCAGTGCTGGGTAGTTTTGCGCCGGTGGTGCCGAGCTAAAACCATAGGCTGGAGCCTCTGGTGTCAAATACTTGTCCTTCTGCATGTTTGACTAACACACACAGCCGTCGGTGTTCACGTACAATTCGATATTAGTTGATTGCTTGGCTCGTCAAATACATTTTGTGTTTGGTTTTGGTTGATAATCGTCTGTGCAGAATGCTTATCTCAGCACTTTGATAAGGAATGATAAGACCTTAGTCATAAACCCCATAGATATGAACAGATTCAATGTGTGCTTTTCACAACGGATACGTTTATGCTTGCAAAATATCAGGTTTTCCAGCGCTAGAAAGTATGCCAGCTTTATTTCCGTTCACAATTTTCTTTATAATTGATTGGCAGTTTCAAACCTAGTCTACACTGTACATTCACTCAGATTATCTGTCTAGTTATAGGTGTTATAATAATTTCCTTAATGTCTTATATATATATGTCTAACATACTTTGAGGGGCAAAAATCATGATATTTTTATTTATGCATAAACGTAGTAAATGTGAATTTGCCTAAATCAAGTGGATCTAAATGGGTTTTCCTCATAATAAGTTTGATTATCTATTGATTTGTACATGGACTTTTAATTGTATTTTACATACATTTTTAGGAGATTCATAACTAGAGGTCCAACTTGTTGCGTAAATAATCTCGCCATGGACACAGCTGTTCGCTTCCATTTTCTCTCGCTTTCTCTCCATGGGCTTATATACCAGCAACCTGTGTAAAGTAAAAGGAAGTCTTATAGTGCCTTCTTGTATGTCCGTTTTAATTCTCAGATACCATAAAATCTAAAGCAACCTTATTCCAAATGTGGTCTTTCATTCTCTGTATCCAGTTCCGAAAATTGTATTATATAGGTGCACCCAAAAATCTGCTGTACCGGAGGTACACATAGTATAATATGTTCATGCAAAAGTATATAACAGCCAGAGGGGAAGCATCTCCGAACCCATTAAGTATATATATTCTTGATCAGTATCAATAGCCGAGTTGATATAGCCATGTTCATCTGTCTGACCGTATGAACGCAGAGATAGAGGGTTGACGTGTATGGGACACAAACTTCTTATACGTGCAGGCAGATGAAGTTTCTTTTTCTATTTTGGCCACGTCCACTTCCGTCCCCGCAATTTGGTAAAAAAGTCATATCTCCCACAGTATTAAAGATAGATGGTTTGTGTCTCCTAGACATATTTATAAATTAGGATTACTCATAGATCCGCCAAAGGACTGGTTATGATTGCATGAACGGTTGTCGAGTTATGAGCAAAAGACTGTTCGCTGCTGTGGCAGCGCCGCTTTCAGCTGCTACTGCAGCATTATAAAATGTGTGCTTAACTTAAAATTTCGTTGGTACAGAGTATGTTATAGTCGGGCAAACCTGATTGAGGTACCTATGAGTGAGTCGCTCAGCTTGAGCTTCGGTATGTTGCCTTTCTTCTTCGTAAATTTTACCATGCTGACTTTTTGTCATATTGACAGTATTGATCCGTTATGACGCCATTGAACCAAAAAGGATTCTACTAATTGGTCAAGTCCCGGCAAATACGCAATTCCAAAGTGCGTAAACCTGCTCCAAACTCAGTCTTACATCCAAGAAGGTCATTGAGTAAAATCCAATAGCTATTTTTAACACATTTGGTTGCTTTTATTTTTAGAAAATATCGTTAAAAAATGTATACATCTAAAGCTAACATTAACTTTTTCTTAATCAAAAGCTCATGCTAACAAATCCTTTGAACTTGTGTTGACTTTCGCGGAGTGTAGTTCTTCTGGTCTCGGGGAAGATGAAAATTCCCGCTATGGCAGCAAATAGGTACAATCCTCCGACTACATTAAAGTAATTGGCACAACCCGTTAACGTAAAATCACAGGCTGCTATAACAATGAAGACTAGCATCTCCACAATGAATGTAACCGCGATGAAGGGCTGCTTGACTGCCAGTGGATAAGCCTCAGCTAGATAGGGTGAAGTGGCTGTGAAGCCAATGCCGGCAAATAGCTGGAAAACGATTAGCATAATGGCAACACCAGAAAAGACATCCCAAATATTGCACTGGCTGGCAATGCCAAAGGCCAAACACCCACAGACAAATAGACCCAATAGAGTGGGTTTCTTGCGACCAAGGCACTCCATACAGAAGCTGGTAATGCAGCTGCCCATAAAACGGGCTAAGCCAAAAGCTATATACCAACCAACATAGCCAGACGACTGCTTCAACTCAACGGAAATAGCAAGGGTTAGAATCAAAAAGGAGGACAGGCTCATGGCATTCAAAGCTCTTAGGTAAGAGAGACGCATAAAAGTAGGCAAAGCCTGCACCAAACTATCTCCCATTGAAAGATCGTTGTTCTGGTCCAGATAACGCTTGTGCTCGGCCAGCTGATCGTATGTCTCGGTGGTGAGGGTCTGGGGTCGCTGCAGACGTACCAATGTATCGATGGCCTGCTGCTCTTCACCTTTTTTCAGCATTAACACCGGAGACTCGATGCACATCAATGCACCGAGGATCAAAGCAAGTGCTCCATAGATAATACTCAGCACACCCTTCAGATTTTCGGCACTAAAATCATTGGGATGGTAATAGCTGTTGCTGCTGTAGGACCAGGAACTGGTGTAAACTATCTGTAGTAAGACACCGCTGGCAAAGCTCAACTGTTCGATGCTAGCGCTGATCGTTCCGCGCATATAGGGTACAGCCACCTCGCCGGCCAGGGCCAAGAATGTTGCAAACACCATGCCATTGCCGATGCCATCCAGATACAGAGCAGCCGTTACGGCTGCACGATTATGGTGTGTGGCGGCCAACAAGACGCCGCCTATGATGACCAATATAGAGCTTAATATCTGTGGGAGTAGATCACATTTAAAAAAACCTTGGGGTAAAGTAAGTTTAGTGATGTTTAGGGCTTACCATAACCAATTTTTTGGGTAATATGTTAGCCACACAGGCACTGATAATCGCACCAATAATTCCGCCAATGAACCAAGCCACTCGAACATGGGTTGTCATGGCATAAAATGCGAATCCGTGAAAACCAGCGCTCCAGGCAATATTCATGCCGCCCGAGAGAAAGATGAGAGATGCTGAAATGGGAGGAAAATATGTTTCGAGTTTTACTTTGTCACCGTCGTTAACTCATTGCTTAGATGCTGTATCTATTTTGGGTATTATAACTACTCTCATATTGGGTGTATGGACAACGTGTCAAGATACAACATTAAGTCTTTAGTGCTGATAATATAAATCTAAGTACAAATATAACAAGGTCTCGAATTACGCCATTCACCCGATAAGGTCGTTTGTAATCTCATTTGGATCGATATGTAGCAGCAGCTGAGTAATCGATTCCGTTATCTTATACAAAAGTATACAATTCAATCAGAATTTGATTAAGAATATAGCATATTTACAGGATTCATACAGCATCCTTCACTTATCGATTTAGACAAATGATTTTGCTGCTTGAACGAAATGGGACAAACCTGAACTGTGGACAATTCTTATCGCTACAGATTGTACCACTTCTATCTATTAATATTGATCAAATGACTCAGTGCTTACCCGCGCCCACAGCGCCCGATTGTGGTTTGTTCCTTTGGTTACGCTTCCAGCAGCCACCTGGTGCCACCACCGCAACTGGTGCTGGCTGCGGCTGTGACGGAGGTGGTGGTCCATAGTTGTATGGTGGATCACCCTGTGGTGGATAAGTTTGTGCTGGTTGTCCCTGCGGTGGATAGGTCTGTGCTGGTGTGTAGCCCTGTGGTGGCAAATACTTGTCGTTCTGCATCCTTGCGTCCGTTCTCGTTCGATCACAACACGAATCTAGTCGATGGAGTCGTTGGCCATTTTTATATTATAGTCTTCTCGTTGATAATCAAGGGAGTCAGTTGCTTATCTATAAGCCTTTTGATAAGCGACTATTTATGGCCAAAGTGACAAGTTGTTGATAGACCCAGCGAACACAATTCAACGAGACGAGCCCAACAAGTCTGATTGGTTTTGGGTCAATTGGTTGCTGATTCGAGTGCTTCCCCTAGTTACTGGCTTTAACAAGTCAAAGATGATTCATAGGATTTCCTAAAAATTTGATTTCATGGAAATGTATTTTTATGAAGTTTTATATTGCCCTTGTAGAATAGGTAACTAATTGGGGGACTAATAAAACTTGGCCTGCGGGCAGGTTGAGAACAAGGAGTGGGCGCGGTATCAGATATCCATTTATACGAAATCGTTTGTTTGGCAGCATCATCGAAATATTTGTCCATTGGTCCTCAAATGTGAATCTTAAAAACATTATGACTTACCGTCTCTCTGAAGGCATATCAGGGAGATACCGGAGTTGCTAAGATGAGGATGTTTCAAGCCATGACTTTCCCACCAAACTTTCCACTATACACAATCTTATTTAAAACAAGTAAGGGCGCTGCAGTCGAGTTTCCCGACCACAAAATACCCTGTTCATTTGTTTTCATTTAATTGTTTTTGAATTTAACAAAATTATCCCAAATGTAGGCAACACTTTTTTCTAGTCCTGACCAACAAGTGGGGGGGTGCTCTTATCAGCTCAACTGTTTCGCTTATAACTCCGGTGTCTCTTATAGTCTCTGAGATCGACGCGTTCATACAGACAGACAGACGGACAGACGGACAGACGGACAGACGGACAGTCGGACAGACGGACAGACGGACATGGCTATATCGACTCGGCTGTTCATGCTGATCCAGAATATATATACTTTATGGGGTCGGAAATGAATATTTCCTTCTCCCTGTTACATACAGTTCTGGGCACAACTTCATGATCCCCCTTTTCCCATTTTCAATGGGAACAGGGTATACAAATTGAAAAAAAACTAAGTTTGTATACCTTCGCAGCACTTTTTTCTAAGACTACTTTTCAGACCTTACTTTTTTATGGGAGCTATACTCTAAAGATGTACGATTTCGACCAAACTTAGTGGAATCATGGGAAAGCATAGCTAACAGAGAAATACCAAGTTTGAAGGCGTTTTCTTTGAAAACAAAATAGTTCTCCCCACTAAAACTAGTTTCTCGATCGATCATTCCTATGGCAGCTATACCCTTTAGTCATCCGATTTTGACAAAACTTTAAAGAATTGTGTGAAAACTTTAAAAACATATATTTGCCAATTTTAAAGAGGTTTACATTGAAAACAAAAATGTTTTGCCTACTAAGACTATTTCTCTAACCTTACTTTTCTATGGCAGCTATACCATATAGATGTCCGATTTCGAACAAACTTGGCAGAATCATGGAGAAGCATAGAAAACTAGTAAATACGGAGTTTGGAGACGTTTGCATTAAAAACAAAATAGTTTTTCACACTAAAACTAGCTATTTGACCGATCATTTCTATGGCAGCTATATGCTATAGTCATCCGATACGGCCGGGTCTGACTAATGTGCAGCGTATTTGTACCAAAATACTTCGTGCAAAGTTTGGTCGCGATAGCTTTAGAACTGACGGAGGAGATGGCATAGAAACAGACGGACAGACGGACATGTCTATATCGTCTCAGCTCATCATGCTGATCAAGAATATATACACTTTATGTGGACGGAAATGCTGCTTCCTTCTATGCGTGACAAACATCTGGACAATTTCAATATACCCTCTGCAAGGGTATAATAATTACGAGGAGTAATCGATAATAGTCGTAATCATACTACCGATCACTTGACTATCAAATACGCATCGTTTTACGTATACGATGCCAAAGTGCATTGTTTAGCTCTCCTCAGTATAGGAAGCTTAAGTTCGTATGTCGTCCTTCCACAGCGCATAGAAATTGGTTATAAATAACAGTTTAAAGTATTGATACATATTTAATTAATTTTTTATTCAATATTTATACAATATGTTTTTGTTAGATCAAATCCAAAGCTTTAACAATTCGTGAAATTTGCTTTGATGTCTCCCTGATCTTCGATTTTCAGTTCCATTTTGAGTGTGATTCAGAAGTTAGTGAGTTTTTGGCACCATAAATTTGCAGCAGCCATTTGCAAACATTTTAATACCAGTTGGCAACCTGTACTGCACTTTACAGTTATTCATATTTTATTTCACAAATTTATTATTTATTTAGCACTCGGTCAGCTTTAACCCCTTCGCTCATTCTAAGGATAAACTTAAAAAGAAACCCCGAACAATTTTGCCACCAGCCACTGCGCCTTTGCCCAAATCTCCCGAATCTACCCTTTTGATACCAGTTAAATTCCAGTTACTGTAGAACTAGGTTGATTTTTTCACCAAGGCGTTTGTACAGATGTTGCTTTTCGGCTGGGAGCCAGTGAATAAAGTTTATCGAAACTGAATAGTGTGAAATTCTATATTTTATTATAAAGGCTTGATGATTTGATTCATTGAAACGAGCATCAAATTGTCATAGCATTATTCTTGGTCGACAGTCTTCAAGTTGATTCACTTTAACATATATATATAATATGTTGAAAATACTGTCACCACTTTTCACATCTTTCGGACAACAATTAAATGATCATTTAATTAAAAAGATTCCAACTCTTTTCCAGTTTCTACTTAACATAACATTGGTTTTCGCTTTCAGAAACCTCTGCTGCAAAATCCCTTAAATTTATCCTGCGTCTCTCGTAAAGTGTTCATTTTAGTTTCTGGTAGGGTAAAAAATCCCATAATGAATGCAAATGTGTACAATCCACCTACGGCGTAAAAGTAAATTGTAGCACCAGAAGTACTGTAATCACAGACTCCAATGATAATGAAGAGCAACATCTCTACCATAAAGGTAAACCCAATAAAATGCTGCTTAACGCCCAGTGGATAAGCTTCCGAAATGTATGGCGAAATGGCTGTCATCGCAATGCCGGCGGTGAGCTGAAATATGATGAGCAAGATGGTAACACCGTCCATGCGAACGTTAGTCTGGGTAGCAGTGGCAAAGGCCAACACAACGCAGACGAACAGGCCGAATAGAGTTGGTTTCTTTCGACCTATTGAATCCATAAAGAAGCAACAAATTAGGTTGCCACAAAGGCGAGCAACGCCAAAGAATATTAAAAACATGGCAACGTCGTCAATTCCATAGGTAAGCACAACAGATATTATATAAGTAGTTGTGGTGACTGTGCTTAGCGACATGACATTTAAGACTTTGAGAAAAGAGAGACGCACAAAAGCCGGAAGAGCCTGAACAATGCTCTGTCCCGCTGTCAAATCCTTGTTTTGGGCCAAATAACGTTTGTGCTCTGCCAGCTGCTCGTAGGTCTCATTGGTCACGGTGTACGGTCGCTGCAGTCGGCGCAAAGCATCGATGGCACTCTGTTCCTCACCATTCGCTAGCATTATTACCGGCGATTCGATGCACAGAAAAGTACCAATGCCCAAAGCCATCACTCCATACACGATGCTGAGCACACCCTTCAAATTATCGGGTCCAAAGTCCTGGTAGTTAAATACGTTGTCAATAGACCAGGAACTTACATACACAATTTGTATAAAGAAGCCCAAGATAAAGCACAGCTGATCAATACTAGCGCTTAGCATGCCACGCATATAAGGTACAGCCACCTCACCGGCCAAGGCCATAAATGGTGCAAATACTAGACCATTCGCTATGCCATCCAAATAGAGAGCTGCTCTTACGGCGCTCGCATTGTGGTGAGTGCTGACCAGCACGATTCCTCCAATGATGACCAATACAGAACTGAATTGCTGTGGGAAATGGGGAAAACATGAAGTATGAAAAAAACGATTCAGATAAGTAGAAAGAGAAGGCTTACCACTACAAATTTCTTGGATATCTTATTGGCCAAAAATCCACTGATCACAGCTCCGATAATACCGCCTATAAACCAAGCCACTCGAATATCTTTTGTCAATCCATACAATGTTGGTCCCCGAAAACCTGTACTCCACGCAATATTCATGCCACCCGAAAGGAAGATGAGAGCAGCTGGAATTGCATAAAGGAATATGAATATAAATGACGATTCAGACCTTAAAGATCGATAGCAATATGCTTTAATAATATGAAAATGTTGAGAATGGGAGTACATTTTTATACCCTATTACAGTTGTACAGACCAGTTTGCATCTGCATGACAAGCTGAGTTGATTTAGACTTGTCCTTCTGTCCGACAGTCTGTTTCTATGCCATCTCATTTGCACATTTGTCGAAACCAAGAAACCAAGAACTCATGAGATGGGTGAAAAATAGAGAGTTGTCCTTGGGGAATGGTCCAGCGAATCAAATGGACTTTGTGTGTGTTATTGCAGGTTTTCTGTAGTCTTTAAAGAACTTTTAAAGTGCAAATGCTTAAACATAAGAAACCTAACCGTTTGTCTTTGGACTTCAAGCTGTATAAATCTACTAGATTAGCGCTCCAATATCTGAGATTGCGGCGGACTAACAAGGTCAATGATGTCATATTAGGTACATATCAAGATCGGTTGCTAATCTCGCCTAATATGCGTATGTTTTCCTTGATGAGGTGCGACGATGGGCTGTGATCTCCTTGGAGAATTGCCCTGGGATACAGAAGGATGTTGTATTACAAAATCGAGTAACCGTTTGTATTTGGAATTCAAGTTGTATAAATTTACTAGAGTCCATTCGATTTGAGAAACTAGGTCGGTCACTTTTTTTGAATATATTATAGGGAAAAGTAAAAACTTTTACCAAACAACGTTATTTAATATCATTTAATTAGATTGTGTTTTCACTAATAGAGCTCAAATAGCTTGGTGTGGCTTTTATTTTAAAGAGATGAGGCTGATTATGTTATCGGACACACCAGGGGTGCAATGTGAACGCTAAATTTTGACGAGCTAACCTTGGGAACCCCGCGCTGATAGATTGTGCATTGACAAGCCAAATCTTATCTTGTATATCAAATGCTTCCAATTTGAACAGATGACTAAGTCGCATGATTTTGAATGGTGCTTACCCGCGCCCACAGCGTTTGATTGCGGTTTGTTCCTTTGGTTGCGGCTAAACCAACCATTTGATGGCTGCAGTACACCTGGTGCTGGATGTGGCTGAGGCTGAGGCGGTCCATAGTGTTGTGGAGCTGGAGGATAACCCTGTGGATAATAATTCTGTGCTGGTTGTTCCTGCGGTAGATAGTTTTGTGCTGGATATCCTTGCGGTGGATAGTTCCGTGCAGGTTGTTCTTGCGGTAGATAGTTTTGTGCTGGATATCCTTGCGGTGGATTGTTCTGTGCTAGTTCCGGTGGTGCTGAGGTAAATCCAATTCCTGGTGGCTCTGGTGCCACATACTTGTCGTTCTGCATATTTGGTTGTGATGCACAGCCGACGTCGTTCGTGTACAATTCGAAACTGGCTGGTAACGTCGTTGACCAAGTCCATTGTTGTTTTCTGTTTTCTGATAAGCAAGAGCATTGATAATGATATGTTACCAAACGAATGGTAAAAGTAATCATTAGGTGATTAGATTAGCGCTTAAAGCTTGTCGTCAAATGTGGCGTGTGTCGTCCACGAGAGGAGTCCAATAAATGTGATTGGTTTTATTCAACCCCAGAACAACAATGTGACTCCCCTATAGGGCAGCTACTTGAGAACCTGGGGATTTTGTTCAGAATATTGTAAATTAGTCAGCGTATGAAATAGAATACTTTAATTAAACCAAACAAATGAAAATGCTATATAATCATATTTATATCGATCGTTAAAGAAGTCGTGCGTGTCCTTGTCCCGGCCCAAAACCCGACCCCCCGCTTAAATCTAGTACGAAACTTGGAAAGAAATCGTTTAAATAATTGTAATGTAAATGATAAAAAGTTGATTAAAGTCGATCACGCACTTAAGCCGACTGAATCACTTTAATAGCTGGTACTTTCAACCAAAAGCACCTCCACGTTGAAGAACGACGCTTTACCATCTGCGCCACTGGGCTTTTTGCGATTTCTTCAAATGATATTTTACATGCTATTTGGGTTTGGGTGCTTTTTGCTTACAGATGTGTTCTTTTTTAAAGGGTTCTTTGGCTTAGATTTTTTTTGGTTAAACGGCTAAGAAACGCTTAGAAATCAAATTTGGTGCTCGTTCTGCAACATCTAATTTTGTGAGTGCACGTTTTAAGTTTTTTTTTTTTTTATGATGATTCAATACATAAATGAACACAACTTGATTCATAGATATGAACCAACACTTAGGGCCGATATCTCATCTACCACATAGACATAAACTTATCTAAACCATAGTAAAGCCTAATTTTTTGCAAAAGATAAGAAATCAGCCCTAAATCAATAATTCAACTGGATCCAAAAGAGCCGAAATAGCTTAGAAAATATATAGTTGAACTCAAACTGCAAAATTTTGCATAGAATTTTTATTCTCACCTTTTTTATGACCCGAACTGCCCATAATCTAAGGCGACCACCGTTCCTCTATATGGTTTTTCCCTTTGTTGGCTATGATATGGCAAAGGTTTCTCTTTATATTTAACAATCCATGCTATAAGCCTTGGATGGGCATCCCTGTTGTTTTTGAACTTGCTTAAGAAACTCAATTCTTTATGTTGCACAATTTTACAGCCATGTCCGTCCGTTGATCTCGGAGTTGGTACAAGATAGAGATGGGATATGTGTCTGACGAAAACTAACTATAGTTGCAGGCAGACTAAGTTTATTTTAAATTTTTGCCAGGCCCCTTTCCGCCCTCGGAATTTGGAATAAACGTCATATCTCCTACAATTTAATAAAAAGAACGCTCGTACCTTCTGGACATACTTAGTAATCTGTATTATTTATTGATCCGCCAAAGGAATGTTGAAGATCGGACAAGCAATAGTCGAGCTATGGGGAAAACAAACACTTATGCTGGGCAGCACCGACTGAAACAGCGATGGGCATCACTTTACACACCTTAACACTTTGTATGATAGGTACAAACTTGTTACGCAACGCATTACCTTCTTCGTGGGGCTTGAATGTTTGAATAGGTGAAGTCGTTTCCTTCTTCGATTGAGAGTTAGTTGGTAGTGTCCTATATCCAACACTCATCCAACAAATTGGTGATGGCATTAGCTCTGTTTGGGAATGAACTGCTGCATTGAAACCCATTGATTGTCATTAAAAAAACACTGAGAAAATATAATATATTTTTAATATTCGAATTTGTTCAAGGTTAACAACATTTTAGAGGTACAGGAACCAAACCCAAAATACATTTTTCGGTGAAACTTATATACCCTGATACCTGTAGCTAATGCTTTGCTTGTCACTTCTCTAGAAATCTCTATTAAAATATTTGCGAAACTTCTCCTGCGCCTCTGTAAGTGTGGTGAGTCGTGTCTCTGGCAAACAAAAGATGCCCAGAAAAAAGAAAGTCAAGGATAAGCCACCCAAGGCATAGAAATAAGTGGCTATGCCCGTGTACGTAGGTGTATAGCTGCCAAATATAAGCCTCAGCAGCATTTCCATTACATAAACCAAGGCAATAAAGTATGGTTTAATTGTCAACGGAAAAGCTTCCGTCAGATAAACGGCCGAGGCTGTATGTGCCAAGCCCGAGAAGAACTGTAGACTAAATAACATGGCCAGGGCCGAGATCATTTGTGGCAAACGTTCAAAGAGTGTGGCAAAGGCAATAGCACAAGCGCCCACGGCAAACAATCCAAACAGTGTGGGCTTCTTGCGACCCGTCGTATCCATGAGAAAGACCACACTAAAGCAGCCACTCCAACGCAGCAAACCAATTAGAATACAGGGCCAGGATTGAAAATGGAAACTCATTCGCTCAATGGTACCGTCCAAAGCGCTCCACACAACCAGCGTTAGGGTCAAGGCGTTCAGCGAGCGGTATACCAGTAGCTTCACCAGTCCCGGCAGACCACATTGGAAGCTTTGCCAGCATTTCAGTTCACGATGGGCGGCCACATAGCGCTTGTGCTCGTCCAGCTGCAGAAAAGTCTCGCTGGTTACCATGTAAGGACGCTGCAGATGACGCAGCGCCCCCACTGCGCTCTGTTCATTACTGCGCAGCAGCAAAAAAACCGGCGACTCAACACACAACGTTGTGGCCAGGGCCAAAGCTATCAAACCATATAAAATGCTAAGCACTCCATGCACCTGATCCGCCACTATGGTCACATTCCAGTCGCTGTGCCAAACGGAGGTGTAGAACAGCTGCAGCAGTATGCCGGTATTGCAGCTAAGCTGCTCCACAGAAGCAGCCAACAGACCGCGCATTCCGTCCACCGAAATCTCGCCCACCGTGCTCAGTGCCGGCACAAAGACCAAGCCATTGGCCAGCCCATCCAGGTAGCGAGCGGCTATAATTACAGCCGGATATTCCGGCCAGGCCAGGAACAGTATGCCACCAGTCAATACCAGGCATGAGCCAAGTATCTGCAGGAAAGTTCAGACATTGATTACACTCCAACCAAATCACTCTGCACCCACTCACTCACATAGATGGGCTGCTGCGGTACGCGATGTGTGAGCAAGGCACCCACCAGAGCCCCCACCGTGGCCGCTGCGTACCAACAGACTTGCATGTGCACTGTCATTAGCAGTTGCTCCCGATGACCCGAATGCAGGGCAAAGCCTGCCCCCCACGCAAGGCTCATGCCACCCGATATCATGATGAATGAGGCCGAGCCCAGTGCGTTCCATTGTGGCTGATTCTTGCGACTGCGACTTAGCCACGAGCCGGTCTCGTGCCCATCCTGGGCATAGGATTGGTGCGGCGTTGCAAACTTATTCATTGTCATTGATGTACTGCCTGGGTGGGCCACCCACATGACTGATATTTATAAGAATCCACAGGTGAATTAGCTTATCATATCCAAAATCATAAAATTCATCAGCAGTGGCAATTGTCACTGGCGGAATGAACACTTCACTAGTTGGTACGGCCAAAATCAATATGAAACAAAATAAGAGATTTAATTAATATGATTTTAGTGGTCATAAATAAGCAGCTATACTATGCGCAATGTTTACCGAATTACGTGTGGTTTATGGTTTATGGACACCAGGTCGAGCACAGGGGCGCACTTTTGGGGGCCAACAAGGCAAGGTGCAGAACACTGATCTGATAAGTAGTCGAATAAACAACATTTCTCTGTTCAAAAAACTGGAAACAGGTGTGTGATTCCAAGATGAAAGAATACGTAAAAGCAGCAGTAAATTGTACAGATTCAGAGGCAAGAGCCTACGCTTTAAGATTTATCACATTTAACAAGACATATGAAAGGTATACAGTTAGGGTCTATCTCTTCTAGTCACTGAGATGGACGCTATTGACTCGGTTGTTGATGGTGATCAAGAATATATATCCCTTATGGGATCGAAAACGTTTCCTTTTCGCTGTTACATACTTTTGCACAACTTAATGAACCCAGCTTTCACATTTTTAATAAGAAACGGTTACTAAATAGTTGCTAAGACTGGTGACTCGTATGTAAGCTGGGGAAAGTTATCAGGCAAACAAAAAGCTCTCGCTCATACCCAGCTAAAAACTTATGGCGCCGCAACCTTGACTAGCTAAACAGCTGATTGAGTTAAATAGCTTAAAATTTTTCCGCAACCTACCATAACTCAATTGATTGACCTAAGGCATAGCCCATGACTACTGTATTCTACATATCAAATACTCCTGTATTTTCAATTGTGATCAAAACCCACAATTTAAACAAAGACATTGCAGTATGACCATTTGATATTTGGTGGAATTTTCATTTTAAGGGGCCCTATTTTGCCGTGAAACAGTCACACTGAGCCCTTACCTGCCCCCCAGTTGTTATTTTAGCTAGGTCTAGATTTAGTTTGTTGAAGAGCTATGCTTAAAGCCTCAAACAGTGGCTGAAAATCCTTTAAAAATGGTTTGTAACGTTAATTTTCGAAATAGAATTTTAAGTCTTAATAGCTAAAAGCGAATAATTTCTTATAATAGAAATCATAAATATTCAATTATGCTATATCTCAAAAGTGTTTACTTAAAAGTTTCACTTAAGAGAATAGCTTTAGAGTGTATGCTTTGGATATTCAATGATTTTGTTAGTCTATTCATGATGAAATGGCAAACCTTACTGAGCATTTGAAGTGTTGCCACTTGCTACTGATCAAGCGTGACCAACCAACTAGCATAAAATCCACACTTTTATTCAACCGTTGTATAACCCTGCCATACAGGAAATGACGATAGCTTTCTGCATCACTTACAGATTTGATTACTTACTGGTGGCAATCGCTATCTTATCGCATTATAAGTAAGTACTGCAATAAGTACCTACGGTTGGTAACCTTTTGGTAAAGCAGCGTACGTAACAAATTGAAAGCAGTTCGATTCAGTTTGCTGTTTTGCAATTACAGCTTACAGTTTTCGGTACTTACTCCACTACTTGTCCAACAAAAAGTAAGCAATGAGATGCATTCCTGGCGGGTTGGGCTGCAAGTACTTCAGGCACTCAACTCAGCACCCATCTAACTATAACTCTCTGTTGCATAGTTCAAGAATTAAAGCTAAATTACCTTGACGTGAGCAACACGTCCAAATGATAAAACGTATTAGCACGATAAACATATAAGAGGGTATGTCTAACTCTCGCCTCGCCTCGAAAAAGCAATGAACTTTTACTTGTGACATGCAAAGTCTATGAAAAGAAGCTGCTACTAAACGTATCCGTGACAATATAAGAGGCCCAGAAACTGATATTCTAGCTCATATCACACGTGATTTCATATTCATTTCAACATCGAACTGCCCCCTATTTGGTGGTGTAGTTCATTTATTTTGAGTTGGAGATTGCTGCCACTGCATTCATTTGAGTTAGTGTCATGAACGAAAAATGTAGCTTAGTCGCAAAATGTAAAACACAATTTCGGCGGCTCGACAACTAGACGACTCTGCAAAATCAGCTCTTGGCCATCTAACGTTGTTGGCACACTGCATTGCGGCAGCATATTAACTGCCTTACAGAGATTAAACACTCTGCCCCAGACAGGGCGAACGCCCACTTAGTGTTGGCTGCCGCGTTACATATGCAATTGCATTGCATTTGTTGGCTTGTTTATGGGCAGCATTAGTCCAGAATCGGACTCGTGCGTATGCCCAAAAAGGCCCGCCACAAGCACTCGCACACACACACACACACACACACACACACACACACACACAGACACGATGAAAGAGTCAGCATGGTAAATAAAGAAAGTGGAAAATGGCGCAGAAACTTTTATCGCAGGTGCTGGTTCCTGGCTCTCTATCTCCCGGAAGGATAGACAAACGTTGGTCGGCATCGAAGTTTTCAACTAGCAGCAACTTAGTTTGCGATAATGTTTAACTATGTGCGCACATGCCACGCCTCCTTCTCGGTGTTTGTGGCGGTCTGTGTCTGGCTTTGGCGTTAAAATAAATTTAATTTTATCGCTACATAAATACCGGCACAGTTGGAGTTGGGGGGCTATCGCCTGCAGTTGCCAAGTGACACTTCCGGCTTGGCATTTCTTTTGCTACTGGCTATATATATATATATATATATATATGTTTGTTTCATCTGGTGTCTATATTAATTAGGGTGGAGACCGCATTTTTATGGCCAGCCAAGCGAAAATATAAATAAATGTTATATTGATCTGTTTGCCATTTTTATGAGAGCACACACACACACAAAATGGGCAATTTTCCATTTTCTTTTGTTTTTTTTTTTTCAAAGATTTACGATCCTCGGCCAAAATTGTATAACATATTAAAACTTGGCAGCAAAGTGACGCGACTTTATTTCTTTGGTGCTTAAAGAGTCGCATGTGTGGCAGGGAAATTGCGGTTGCCTCATTATACAAATAAAGCATACGCCGTGTGTGCATAATTTAAAATGCATATTATGACAAACAATGCCAGCAGCGCCGGCAGCGGCTGTCGACCGTCAATGCTGAGAAGGAGAGTCAAGACAAGTTCTGCTCCAGCAGTGCGCTTGCAATTAATGTTGCATACGCACAGGCGCCGCTTAAGAAAGCCGGATTTCTCTGGGAAACTAAAGAAAAGTGCAATAAAGATTTCACAGGCGACTATTCTTTGTATGGGGGTGAGGTATTTTATTTACGAGTTGAGATTAGGTTGAACTGTTTCTGGCGATTTCAATGGATAAAAGGGGTTAGCAATTTTAAGAGGTAAAAAAAAATCCTAGAATTCTTTTGTGCTTGGTTTTGGATAGTACTGAAATTGTGAAGGCGTTTCAGTCATAAGTCTGCCTATCGGTTCGACTCAACCCAGTTCAAAAATAGGTACAGTACTAACACCTAAGACCACAACAGTCACTGTCAATGGCAAACACTTTAGAGTATTCATAAAATCCATTTCCATCTAGTTTGATTTTAGTAAACCGCCTGCTTCAGTTTACTGCTTTTCCTATAGATTCTCATTCTTTTCAACTTACACTCCATTGTTTCCATTGCACCAGAAATTGACCAGCATCCGCTCACGTCTCTGTCCGGCTGCCATAAACAATAAATCCAAAGTTAATGTACTGAAATAATAGAGTTTTGGCTTCTTGCTTTTGTGTTTTGTATTTCCTCAATAGCCTGCTTATCGACTAAGCCAGACAAAAGTCACATGTTAGTTGTATTTTATTTTGCAAGATTTACTAGCAACCTTTTTGGGGGAAATTATGTTTATGCAAATCGAAATAAAGTCAACCGAAAGTCAAAACATAAATTAATTTACAGAAGAAACAAAAAAAAAAGAATACAAGAAAACAGATGAGGAGTACACAAATCCTGATTAACTTGGCTGGCACATAAAGAAAGGCAACAAATGTGCACTTTTAGTCAGGTCCGGAAGACAAAACAATTGTGAGAGCACACGCACACACACTCACACAATCATACAATCACACATCTCAGTATACTTATGTGTGGGTTAATGCACGTTAATAAATTTCGGCGACATTTGTACCTTTCTTCTCCACTTTCAGGGGGGGGGTTGGTCCTACTTTTATTGTTAACACAAGGCAGGGTTGCCATTTTTTTTTTTTGTTCGTTGTGTGTATGTGTGTGTGTGTCTTTATGACCGTGGCACACATCGACCGTCACGAGTTTGCCATTTACCAGAGCCCCAAAAGATGTCTGAAAAATTGCCACAATTCATTCGCAGAGCAAAATCTCGTCAAAAGGCGCTGCAGCTCCTTCTTGTGGCCCGCCTGGCAAATGTAGTTGTAGCGGCAGCCATTCGAGCAAGTGATTTGTTTTGGTTCGTTTGGCAACAAATCAGAAGATAAACGACATCGATTGTGGCCAACGACTTGGTTTTCGGTCCACCCAGACTCACAGGGGAAAAGGATTGTCCTTGTGCCTGCCTTGACATTTAGAGTATTTAGGGGTATTATAAACCTTGCACAAATTAGACAATACGTACAGCGCTGGGGAGTTGATTAGGTTCAAAGTAAGGAAATTAAATCAAAACTTAGTTAGTTTTGATATCAAATGATGGAAGAAAGAAACACTTCCCATGTCACATAGAAAATGGAAGCATTTGGTGCATTTTCCTTTATTCAGGAATGTCAATAAAAAACTCAAACCAGTTGTGCTGCAAAAAATCGGAGAGCTGAGGTTGGGTTCACCCAGCAAACATTTTAAATCGCTTAAGAAATGTATGCAATTCTTCAGCACACAGGAAAAAATTCGAGATATCCGGGACATCAGAGATAAAATCAATCCCAATCGTTGTCAGAAATCGGCCAGTCCCTGATTTTCTCATTCCAAGCACGAAAAGAATGTATTGATCTCAATTATCTCGAATCAAGTACGACTTTTGTTTGAAATTTCAATCCGAGGGTCGAAATAATATCAATTTTTTGAGCTTGATTTGATCTCCCTCACGATATTGTATTGCTAACGCATCCTTATCCTCCTTCGTATAGAATGGTGTCACTTTACTACGCTTCTGGGCTATAAGCAAGCGATACTTCTGGGAAAAGTCTCTTCTGAGAGATATGAAAGCCGCAGTCAAAGGGAATAAGAAAGTATTTCTTCCAAGGATAAAGAAAGCGACTCTTCCTAGAGATAAAGAAAATACTCTCTTCCGGAATACTGAAAGATGTCTCTTCGGTGTGATTACAATGCTTTTCTTTTTGGAGAAACAAATTTTTTAATTCCTTAAGTTAAGAAAGTTGGGAAAATTAACGTTTACTTACTCTGGTACTTGCCCTCTTCGGTCCTCTTGAGCTCAACACAATTTGAATGATGTCTCAAGCAGATGCTCCATCTCATACCGCTGTTTGCTGCACTACAGGATCCTACTTATATATGGTGTTAAATCTGCCTAAAATTGTTCACAAACAGATTTGACAACTTGTAATACTCAAGTTGGGGTTCCGTGCATTCTCAATATAAAAGAAGCAACTGAAATTCGGGTCTGCTTGTTGATTGTTAAGTGATGTATCGCCAATTCAATGATTGGATGATGAAACAATCGCATTCTTTACGATTTTTGAGAAATGACAGCGAAAAAAGCAATACACTTATTGCTAATTTATCCCTCGTATGATAATGATAATGAAATGCGATACCTAATATACCCAAACTTTTCCCTTAAACTATCGCGAAACTCTCTCTTTTAAGAGTAAGATAAGAGAGACGACAAAATGTTGTACAAAAATACTAAAGTAAAGTTTTCTTATATTGCGAGACTGTGTCAATCAATCGATCTTCTAATAAAAAGAAAAAAATAGTGAAGAAAATAAAGCTAGCATACTTTGGAGCGCACTTATCTTGGCATTCATTTTGTGTCCAAATAGCATTTTGATTTTAAATTTAGTCAACAAAAAAATCCAAATTATTTCTATATTTTGCCAATTAGTATTGATTCGACTCCCCTTTTCGAATTTAGCTGCCAGAAGACTTACTGAAGTGCCGCTTAGTGTATAAATTTCGATGTGCGTTGGCATCCAATTAAAATTGCATTATGTGAATGTTAGCAACTGTTATTTGTTTAGTTTCTCGTATTGGATTATTTTTTGCACCTGCCCGCATAAGCATTTTATTAATCCCCTGCAATTGTTGCTATTGCTATTGCTGTTGTTGTTATTGCTGCTCAAACTAAATTATGCATAACGAGCGACTTGGGCGTTGGGGACGCTGGGCCCCCTCCCTCGGCAGGGGGCACAGGTTTAGAAATAATTGAAAACAATTATATTAAAATATGCACAGCAGTCGACAAAATTTGTTAGAGAAATAAATAAAATGTGGTTACAAATACAATTATGGTCAGTGAACTGCGTCCGGTGTGGCAGTTGAGGTCAATGATCCAAGGGAATAATAGTGTTTAAATAAGTAGAAACTTTGTAGGGTTTTATGAAAATATTTGTGTGTGTTTGTTTAGGATGGTAACAAGCACTTGGGCTCATTTGTAGGCAATCAAGTGCAGATAATGAGAGGGTGAAAAATGTGATCTTTGCAAAGTGTATTATAATATTGCCCAGAAGCAGAAATAGCGCCCTGAAAACTGGAAATTCTCATATGAAATGCGTGCTAAGGCGATTCACCCTACAATTAAGAAAAATATTTTCTCATTTATGGAAAATTTTCAAAGTTTCAGAAAAGATTTTCATAAATGAGAAAAAGTTTTCTTAAGAAAAGCATTTCTAGTTTTCAGGGCGAATTTTTTAATCAGTGTAGAAATATTCATTTTCAACCCAATAAACTATATACATTCTTGATCAGGATGACGAGCTGAGTGGTTTGAGTTTTGTCCGTCCGTCTGTTCGCTTGTCTGTCTGTCCGTTTGTCTGTCCGTCTGTTTCTACGCAAACTAGTCTCTCAGTTTTGAAGCTATCGAGCTGAAATTTTGCACAGAGTCTTCTTTTTGCTGCACGCTACTAACGTATTAGAACTGACCGGATCGGTTGACTATATCTCATGGCTCCCATGGGAACAATAGGTCGGAAAACTAGTTTTAGTATGAAAAACTTTTTTTTTTCAATGCAAACGCCTCCGAACTTTGTATTCATACGTTTTCTATGCTTTTTTATAATTTTGGCAAGTTTGATGAGAATCGGAAAACTATATGGTATAGCTGCCATACAAAAGATAGGTCTGAAAAACAGTCTTAGTTAGAAAAACTTTTTTGTTTTTCATGTTAGCATCCTGAAATGTAGAATTTGTTTGTTTTACATGCTTTTAACTAATTGTACAAATTTTTGTCCAAATCGGATGACTCTTGCATATAGCTTCCATACGAACGAAAGGTTAAAAAATGGTTTGTTGTGGGAAAAAGCACTTTCAAGGGTACAAAAACTTTGACACAGACTAAATTGTCTTCTTTCATGTTGTTTTTTCCAACTCGAAATACAAATAAGTGTGCTCACTGCTATAACAAGCCACAAAAAGAATATCTAAAAATGTCTGGAAGGAATATTCGAAAGCCCTAAGTACTTTGACTCTGCAACCAAATCTTTACACCTAAATATTCAAAATTTGAAACAGTTTTTGCTTTTAGCTAACAAATTTTCACAGAATTCCGACTTACAACGTAAAGAAAGACTGTAAACCGATCCAGCAAATAACACAGTAAACAGTAAAACGATATGAATATATTTAGTTTTATCTTAAGAAACCAATAAAAATGTTTTAAGAACTCTTGCGCCTTCCCCCTTCCTACCTTCCTAGCCTTTTTGCCAGAAAACTCATTTGCATGAGCCATAACAAAAGTTAAGACAATAAAAGCTTTGAAAGTTAACATCGCACCCCGACACCTGCCTGCCTACACGCATTTCGCCGCTACAAAATGTAAATGAGTTTGTTTGCCTTTTGATTTTCCAGCAGCATTAAGCGCTCCCACGTATGTGTAATCTAATTAAATGTTATGCTTCTCGCAGAATATCACGGCACTTACAATGTTAATACAACGGCTCAGCCGCACAACTTAGTTTTTGGGGAGCAGCGTTTAATGAGCCACTCAAAGTTTGATGGCTCAGACCGAAAGTCATCATAATTTTTATGGCCCCAGGAGAGGGGAGGGTGGCTACCTTAACATATAGTAGTTGGCACATAAATCAATCATAATTGTCCCTGTTAACTACAATCATGAATATTTCCTTCTGGGCCTGCATAAAGCAAATGACAGTCATTCCATCTACATAACCGCACATGTCCCCCCAACCAAGTGACAGATATATTATACTAAAATTTGCAGAATATGCGTGTGGGCGGTGGGTGGGCGTTTACGGGGTCTAATTGTTCAACCAACCGAAATGCTTGCTTGGCCCTGCTGAAAGATTTTACACAAATGACCTTTAATTAATTTCCAAACCCTGAAACACATTTGACAGCCATTGTTGATGTTGCTGCTGTTGTTGTTGTTGTTGTTGTTGCGGTTGCTGCCGTTGGTTACGCCGCGTGTTTACTTTAGTTAATTGATTTTCTTTCATTGCGTTAATTTGCATTACAATTTGGGTCCGAGCACTAAAAACGGCATCAAATCAAAAGCAAAAGCTGAAAGCGAAAGCTGTCAACAGTTTGCCATTTTGTTTGTCAACCAATTTCGTAACTAGACCAGGCCTAATTGTTGTCATTGGGGCATAGTTAAATTTAGAAACTGATTCAATTTAAGTTGTCTTTTTTTCTAATTTTTTGTTCAGTTTTGTTTTGGGGGGGAGGTAAAGGGGAGCCTAATTGGCCATTTACAAGGTGGACAAGGGACTAGTCTGTTGCTTTAAAGGTCAACAGAAAAAGCTAAGCAATCAGCTAAATAAAAGGAAAAGGGGACTTATGTTTGGAACTGACAAAGGGAAAACATTGTCAAATAAAAGCTATTTTCAAATTTTCAATTAAAAGAAGTCTCGCAGTTTGTGATTCAACAAAATAGCAGAACTAAATTTGAAAAACACTCGAGGGAACATTTCCATTAGCCTTGAGTTGACTCAAAGTGATCCACATATCACTTTCAATCCAAAAACGTACAAATACTATATGTAGGAAAGTTAGTTCGATTATCTATAAAGATGGGTAATAATTTTACAGATTTTTTGTAGACTCAAAATATGTGACATCCAGTTTGGTTCATTTCAACGAATGCATTTTCCCCCGTGATTCACAGCCACAGCCACAGCCCCAACACCCCAACACCCTTTCCCCCTCTCATGCCAGTCAATATGACAGCAAAAACCTACACATGTTCTAACGACCGAATCGACGCCCGTCTGTTGATATACAAGACAACGAACAACGATTTCCAGTTACATCTGTTTTTCGATTTTGGCCTGCTTGACACATTGACAACACTTTCGGAGTGAAACAGAGAGACGAAGAGGGGAAAGCAAACACTGCCAACTTGGCGGTAGCGTTAAATTAGACATCAACTTGGCAAAGTACACAGCCCGACTCACACACACACACACACACACACACACACACATACGAATGATATGCCATCAAGTTGCCCGCTGACGTTGCAGCCTGATGTTTCGCGCTTATCAAGAACAACAACAAGAACAAAGTAAGCGGAAAGAAAACCCCGCCATCATGTCGTTCCAAAGTGCAGCATGCAACATGGCCGTACATTTAGTGGGCGTGATGAATGTTAAAGGCGCGGCCCAGCGTCATGTCTGGCCACGCCCTCGTTTACATGAAGCAATTGCTTGGCATTCATAAGCCATTATCAGAGCCAAGTCATCGGCAGTTAAGCCAACGCACAAGGCAAACAATGCGACGGCCATCACTCAACGGGCGTGCATAAACATATGTATTCTGTACATACATACATACATACAAACATACATATGTATGCACACAAGCTCATATCTCACCAGCAGCGACACAGATCTTCCCGTTAAGATGTTTGGCTCGAGGGCGGCTTAGCCATATCAAACTGCATGGCCCACATGCAACTACAACAGTTTAGCACTGCGGTACAGTAGACAGTCTGAATCCTCCCCAGAAGTTTTTGCGTATACACTTAGAATAAATATTAAGTTGATGGTATTTGAAACCTGAAAAAGGTTTTATCAGTAAGCGTTTGTTCGAAAACCCAAGAAAATATCTGGAAAATTTGATACAGAATGAAACAGTTGTACATCAACTAAAGATTATTTCATGTAAATGTTTCCTTTAGAACGGACAACGCACTTGATTGAATATAAGTAATCTCCAGCTTTGCCAGATGTAATCTTCTCATCCAGGGAATTGCATTCTGATACACTAGAGACATCCCTTAGTCTGGTGGGGTCAAATCTTAGATTCTGGGCGGCCAATGGACTGGTCCATAATGCAACATTAATTCATCAACAAGCTCGCCTCTGAATGGATCCATGGTTTCGATTGCATCTGGCACCGTCTTGTTGCAACCACATGCCAATTAAGTCCTATTCTTCTATGTTGAGAGGAAAAAAAAGAAGTAAGGAGGTAATCTTGGCTTCATTGATTTCGAAGTTTGCCATTTTCATTATTTTTTTTATAAATCCGGACTAATAATGAGGCTCTTGAACTGCCACTGGCTGCTCTTCAAAACGAATTCGGCAAATTCGGTTTGTAGGATTAGCTCGTTGAGCCAAAAATGAGCTTCGAGGACTTTTCGATAAAAAAAAGTAGATCTCCGTTCAACTTTTCCAATGCTCATGCCACAAACCAACGACATTGAGCAAGGTCACCCGACTTTTGTACGTTTTTATAACTTTTGTTATGACGTTTGTACATTTTTATAACGAATCCTGAAGTAAAATCTTGCAGTTGGTCGAATAACCCAAGCAGAACTGTTGAGAACATCAAGGAACATACCGCCAACATACATAACCCTGGTTGATAATGCACCACTATTCTCTTCCTCTCCGCACAGGGGATTCGGGATGAATGTCCAATAAACTGTAGCGAAATTTGGTCAATATAGCTTGAAAACCCCACTTCGGTGAGTCGATTATGAATGACTGACGAAAATGAACGTAATTTGAATAAGAATTTTGATCATAAGATTAAATAATTTACAAGCGCAGCTTATTTTATTAGTCTGTTCTTGGAGAAATGGCAAGCCTTACTGAGCATTTTTAGCTTTGCCACATGTCAGGAATCACTCTTGAGTTGTGAAAACCAAATAGCCTAAGAATCACCCTTAGAGCACCCTCTTTACCGATAAATTGCTACTTTTGGAAGCTAGCTTATGACTTTGATTTTGGCCCATGGAGTCGACCACTGAGCAGGGGTGCGAACCATTAGTAAAGTCTAAGGTTCAGTTCCCGCAACAGTTCCTGTATTTCTTATCAATCCTAAAATTGTGGTTCAAATCGTGTTCCATAGAATCTTAGATACATAGATGATCTTGGATGAGACATATTAGTCGAATGCATCGCATTCATCATAGAATCGAACCTTTGTCCAGAAAAGAGTATTTGGTTCGGGTTAATGTGTTCAAAAATGTAGAAGGTTCAAGGAGATTAAAAACCCGAACCGAACCGTTCGTGCAGGAATTGGTTTAGGACTCATTTTTAAGACTTGCTCGTTTGCTAAGGTTTAAAATGAAGCCCTGTCTTCTTCGAGGGGACTAGAATCATAAGAAATGAAATGTAGTTGGATGAAAGATGCCAAAATTAACATGGTTTCTGTGTTTTTAGGTACCAACACACGAGTTGAACGCGGCATGCAGCATAGATTGTAATTAGCTCGTTTTACACTCTAAGAATGATTCCTTTTTAATTTAAGTACATTACTGAACGTTTGTTCCTGGAGTTTTATGATCTTCCATCCCAATTCCAACTAGACTTTTTATCACAGTGTACTTTTGGTCATAATACTTAATAAAGAAACTTTTGCCACGCGTCAAAGTCCTGGGAAATGTTCACTCCAAATACAAAATGAAATTTTGGCAATGAAAAGGACCACCTCCTGTTTGGCAGTCAGGCAGCAACAGCAGCAGCAGCAGCCCCAGCAGCAGCAGCAGCATCAGCAACATCAGCGAATAAAACTTTTGCCTGTTTTTATAAATGTTTATTTTGCACATAAAAAAAAGAAGCAAAACGTAAAAAGGAAACTGCCAAAAAGGTGAAACAACAATAACAATGAGCTCTGCCTTTTGTTGCGCGTATTTGTCTTAAACAAGGCCAACGACGGCATTTTTTGGCTGCTGTCGCTGCTGCTGCTGCTGCTTTGTTTTTGTTTCACTTTCGCTTCGCTTTTTTATGTACAATAATTTTGCTACTTAGACGGATTTTTCTATTTGTGAATCAACGTTTTATTTGCTGACAGGTGTAAAATTGCTTTAGCTCCTCCACCAAAAGTTCGACATTTTGCCAAGTTTCCGTTTGTTTGGCTTTATTGCTTTATTTGTCAGGGATAATTGCCAGACGCTGGACAACAAAAGCGATTAGTTTAATAGTTGCCATTAATGCGGCCCATTATACTCTCGGTATTACGCATACGCCGCGTGGCCCCGCCCTTTATTGGGAAGGGGGGCGGGCATTAATCAAATCAAGACTGGAAATATACGGAAATCAATTCTGGCATTTCCATAATAAATAATGTTTGCTGCACTTTTGCCGCGTGTCACATTTCGTGATGTTAAAAATATTTCACACATTACGCGCACGCCAAGTCCGACGACGTCGACGACAGCTGGCGAGATCTTCCGCTGCAGCTGCTCCTGGTTCTCCTTTTGCGTCTCCATCTCCTTCTCCTTGCCAGATGTGCAATGCTAGCAATTTCCCCGTGTTTGCCTTTGGCATGCACGTGCAATTTTTTCCCATTTCCTCTGCCTGCAAAATATTTTGATAAATATGCACGACTTGAGTTTTGAAGTATGCGTTGCGTACGTCCGTACACATATCGGGTAGAGTAAGTGACTGAGCCAAAGAAATGGCAACGGGGGAGCCGTTTCTGCAATTTGATTGCACAAAGTTGGTTTGGCAATATGCAATTTCAGCCCAGAGACTACTTGGAGATGTTGGCACGATAGGAAAATATAAATAATGAACATATCAATAAATAGACGAGTCCACATTTGACGCTAGTTTTGCCAATGGCAAAAAGACCAGCAAACATAACATGTCATGCATAATTCACTGGCATTTTGTGAACAACTTTTAGCATGTAGCTGATTGGACACTTAACAGATTGGAGAACATTTGGTGAATGGAAAACATTTTAATGGAAAAGGTTTTTTTTTTTAAATTAATTTGAACATTTTACTTCTGCTGCTGTAGTTTGTACCGAAATTTGTAGTAAAAGTAACACATCGAAGGCTGAGGTCTTTGATGACAGAAATGTAATTTAATTTGCCATATTTAACCCATCGGAGATGTGTCAAGTGGCCCATGCGACCCCAAGTCAAAGCTTGTTAAAAGCGAACGCCGGACATAATAACGTGCGGCACGAAACCTCAATGAACCAACTAAAAAAAATAGTGTTAACTAAATGCAAAATAAGATAAAATAGTAGTTTATAATGCTGGAAGGAAACGTACTGAGTTGATTATTCGGCAACGTTTATTGTTATCAACACACAGGACACGAAACTGCAGTACAGCGTTTCATAAATAGTAAGATAAACGTATGGGAAAGTCTTATAAGAGTATTGAAATTAATTTGGCTAACCAACTCCGAAGAGTTGACTTCACCATGAATAAGTCTATTTTAAAAGATTTGGGAGGGGAAAGTTTATCAAAAGTACTCTGGATTCCAGTTTCCAAGCCACGAAGAGCTTACGTAAAGAATTGCTCTTACCCAAAGAATCAAATGAGGTTCAAAAATCATATCCAAATATCCAATATATTTTCCCGTCTATCTAAAATGAACACTGATCACAAAGAACATTCTATTTTATATAAATGATTCTGATTCTCTTGGATATTTTAATTGGAGAAGGTAGAAAAGTAGAAAAGAAGGCCCTATGAAACAAGGTTCAATAGATTTTAATGTTTTTTGTCGAAAACAAACTAGCCTTGGTCCATAGAGCAATGTTAAAAACCCACTGATTAAAATAGCAATGCATAAATAACTTGATCATAAGGCTATGCTTTGAAAGGGACTCAAACGCACCATCCTTACCAGCAGAGATCCTGGCATCTGATCCTGCTGAGCATTCAAATAAGAAGTGCAAATGCTATATTTCGCTAGATCACGCGAGTGCTTAAAAGTCGTATGCACTAAGATGTCGCCATACGTGCTAAGTCCCAACGTACTAAATACGAGTCCCAGACAAGGTTAGTAGAGAAAAGTAAGAAAGATTTGAATACAAGTATAAGGGCCGATTTCTTATCTTCTAAATAGCTGCTATGTGTCAGATAAACTACGATTTTGCTCTGTTATTTGTAGGTTTATCTGACAGATAGCTCTAAAACGGCCCTAAGAAGCTTATAACAGACAGACTTGTGACCTAGAATCTAAGTTGTTTCCTTTGGTTTCAATATAGTCTGTTAAATTTAGGTAGAAGTTGTGATTTTTTTTGAGCATCTGAAAGGTCTTTCAATCATTTAAAATATGGTGCTAGAACTTTCTTATAAAAAAAAAGGATGATTAAGGTTTGTCAAACAACGACTCGAACTCGGTATAACTTCTATGCCCCTTTGGTGCTCGACATCTAGCTGTGTCGCACATCTTCGATCAAAGAATCTTAACTGTCCCCTTCTGTTCAGCTTTAGTTGACTTCTCTGAAAGGTTTTTTTGCTCTAGCCTTGTTAAACGTTTGACCCACTTCCCATTGTGTTCTTAGTGATGTTGTCTAGTTAAATAAGGTGCCGCATCTTTATAGCAATGTCACTCTATTAATTTTATTTGTCCAGCTGGTACGCAAGCTTTGTTTAATTCAATTTAAGTGACACGGCCACAATTGATCAATGACGCTCTACTAAATCGAAAATCCTTTTTAAACATTTTCTAAAAATATCATGCAAATCAATGGCCCAACTTTTCAGAGTCAACTCGGTGAATTTCTTTGGGTTTCACCTCTGCTACAACCAATTTTTCAAATGTAATCCATCATGTGCCATAGCCAGCTAAACTAGCTTCATTTTTCTATGCTCAAACGGTTCTCTTCTACTTCAACACATGCGTTTTTCCATGTACACCTTATCCACACTCACACATCCTCAGCCATTGGGCAAACATTTGTCATCAGCTCAATAATTGTCAACAGGCAAACAGAGTGGATTTACATGAGATGTTGTACAAAGTGTTTGGAAATGTTTTACCATTTATAAAAAAAAAACAGCAAACTCAATTTAATTTGCCAAAAAGTTGACAGGCAGAAGGAATGCAAAGAACTAACTGGCTGCTGGTTGAACTGTATAAATATAAATAAGCTTAACACTGGCGGGGCTGCTAATCTGGCTGACGAACAGGTCGCTCGGCTGACCCTTTTTTTTTTTTTGGACCCCCATTGACCCTTTCGCCCCACTGGCAAATCTGCATATTTCAGTGTTAATCCTACTTGGGAATTTATAAAATAAATTATTTACTTGACGCGCCAGAGAAAAAAAAAAACAAAGCCAGCGCCAAAGAAAAATGAAGAAAAATTGCCCAAGCTGCCAGAAGAAACAGCGGATGAGAAATGAACAAAAAATAGTTTCAAGTGATTCAAGTGCAAAGGGTTGGCAAGGCTGGCTTTAAGGAATGTGTGAAACCCAAAACGCTAGACTTTTGCTGACGTTACACAAAATGAATTGCGCTTGATTGTGGCAGCGCGGGAGCCCAAAACGCAGGTGAATTTGCCGGTGCAAAGTGCATCGTTAGCCAAAAATTTACTTGGCACCCCCCCAAAAGGGCTCCATTCCCACCTGCTTGTGGCTGATGGCGGTGAATTATGAAAGGCAAGGGCAGCGCAACTTAGTTTTGTGGCAATTTATGTGAAAGTCAGCTGCTGAAAATGTTCACGCTTGTGTTTTTATTATAAATTCATACGCGTCGCCGATTAATTTCAATTTTTCCCTCATTTTTTCATATTTCATGACCCTGTCCATCCCCACGCTTCGACTGCCATTAGTTATGCTGTTTTTAATTTGCTAGGTTCAATGCACGTGCCCAAAAAGAATCCTCTTCCACATGGCACACACACACACACAATCAGACACAAACAGAGAGAGAACAATGTGGCGTCTTGAAACAATAAACATTCGGGGGGGGGGAATCTCAAAGCTGTATGTTTTCCTCCCTCTGGTGTTGCTCCAGCACTAAGTCAGAAAGGTAAGGGCAAGTCAGGGAAAACGGTTATGTTTTTGTGCGGGACTTTGTTTTTTGTTTGTAGTCAAGGAAGTGTGCGAAAAATGATGGGAAAATATGATGCTTTACGGAATCAGGCGGCAGACAAACAAAAGGATATTCGAAAATTTCCGCCATTGTTAATAGGAAGACATTTTTATACCCAAAGTATTTGGGTAAGTTCAAAGCTGCTTTGGTACAGAAAGAAGGCTTTGGGGAATTTTTGTTCAGTTACAAATTTGTTTATGCATAATAAACATGGTCTGATGTTTGTTGTGCATTGAAGGAAAAACTCAGTCGTTTTAAAACTCTTTATTATTAACAAAATTTACTTTCGCATTCATGGTTTACATGCAGGGGTCGGCAATGAACACAGAGAAGTTGCCAGTGGCAACTGCAAAGGCTTCGATATTATCTTTACTTAGAGCAGTTAATGTTCAATAGCCTTTTCTTATGTTAATTACCCAAGGATGCAAAAAGGTTCTCAACCGAACCAAAGCAAATCGTTAACGAACCACTTATTCCACTGATGAAAAGCAAGATTTCCAGGAATTCCATTTCGAAAGAGCGCAAAAAATCAGATTTTCACTGTACAAATCATAATACTCGAAAACGGAAATCTACCTTTATAAAATATTAAGCAAAATATCGAGTCAACTACCAAACGACGATAAGAAAGCGTGGTTCAGCATGCTCCAAAAAGTCATGTAATAAACTAAAATGGAGGTATAAAAGTTACTCAAACCACTGATCCGAACCAGTGATTATTTCCAACAGATTTGCATCCCTGTAATCAACAGACCATTAACATTAATGAGACCATATAAACTTGAAAAAATAGATTAAAGTTAACTTCGGCTCGGGAGAAGTTTGTCTACCCTTGCAGCACGTTATTAAACTAATTTGAAGGACAGATCAACTGAAAACCAACAAGTTTTTTTTCAATATGACTACTTTTCTGACTCTACTTTTGTATGACAGCTATACCATATAGATGTCCGATTTCAACCAAACTTAGTGGAATTATGGAAAAGTATTGCAAACTAAGAAATACAAAGTTTGGAGGCGTTTCCTTCGAAAACATAAAAGTTTTTCTCACTAAAACTAGTTTTTTGACCGATCATTCATATGGCAGCTATATCCTATAGTCATCCGATTTTGACAAAACTTTGAAGAAATGTGTGAAAGCTTATAAAATAAATATTTGCCAATTTAAAAGAGGTTTACATTGAAAACAAAAAAGTTTTTCTTACTAAGACTGTTTTTTTAACCTTACTTTTCTATGGCAGCTATACTATATAGGTGTCCGATTTCGACCAAATTTGGCAGAACTATGGAAAAGCATTAAAAACTATTAAATACGGAGTTTGGAGGCGTTTGCCTTGAAAACAAAGAAGTTTTTCTCACTAGAACTTGATTTTCGACCTATCGTTTCTATGGCAGCTATACGTTATAGTCATCCGATCCGGTCGGTTCCGACAAATGTGCAGCCTATTTGTTCCAGAAGACTTCGTGCAAAGTTTGGTTGCCATGGCTTTAAAACTGACGGAGGAGATAGCATAGAAACAAACGGACGGACAGACAGACGGACAAAGCTCAATCGACTCAGCTCGTCATGCTGATCAAGAATATGTATACTTTATGTGGTCGGAATTGCTTCCTTCTATGCGTTACAATCATCTGGAAGGGTATAAAGCTTATTGCTCTGACATTTTTATACTCTGTACCGTAGGTACATAGAGTATTATAAGTTTGTGCAAAAGTATGTAACATCCAGAAGGAAGCATCTCCGACCCCATAAAGTATATATATTCTTGATCAGCATCAACAGCCGAGTCGATATAGCCATGTCCGTCTGCCCGTCTGTCCGTATGAACGCACAGATCTCAGAGATGGTAAGAGATAGAGCTTTGACATGTATGGGACATATGCTTCTAATGTCTGCAGGCAGATCAAGTTAATTTTCAATTTTGGCCACGCCCCCTCCCGCCCCCGCAATTTAGAAAAATCGTCATATCTCCCACATAGAAGAAGATAGATGGCTTGTTCCTTCTGGACATATTTAGTTATTAGGATAACTTATCGATCCGCCAAAGGAATGAAGAAGATCGGATGAACGGTTTTCGAGTTATGATCAAAAGAATATATTTCTTGGTACAGAGTATGTTATAGTCGGGCTTGACCGACTTTCTTTCTTGTTTTCTCCATCATTCTGAAATTCTCAGAGATTGTAAATGTTGGGGATACTACATGAGGACACTACATGAAATTACATATCTTGTAGTAGTCATTAAACATTATTGTTTCTGCAGGGGTGGAAAATATTTGACAAAAACTTGTTCTGCCAGCTGACAGTAGAAATTTACATATAAAGTTTTGGTAGCTTTAGCTCTTCTAGTCTCTGATAATTAAGGTTTTCATGCAGACGGGGGGATTTGGGTGGTATATATGATCTTTATGATATCGAAGATGCTTCCTTTTGCCTGTTACATACATTTGCCAGCCATTATTTTACCCGCTTAAGTCTACAAGTAACTGGCAAAGGATTTTCAAACGCTTATATTTTGTTGCTCGGCCGCTGCCGACGAGTCCCGCAGATGTAGAGAATATTGAAGTATAAGGCTAGTTAGTTGAATATGTTTAGCACATTCACACCTATTCTCTGCCTTCACTGCCGACCCCTGCAGCAGAAGTCATCATCACAGCTTCTGCTGTCAGCGGTAAAGTTGAAAGCCCAATAAAAGCTACTAAAACTTTGCATTATAAATTTAGATTATATCTTATGTAGAGTCAAGAGACCAGCACAAACCCAAACTGCATAAATCAATCTTCGCTTTGCTGGTGATATTCTTGACTGTCAAAGGCAATACTTACTGGCTCCATTGCCATTTTGTTTCATTTCTACAATCAAATAATATGCCTCAAGTAAGCCTTGTGGGCAGACAATCAAAAAAAAAAAGACCACCCAAATTGCCTAAAGCCAACTATTTCCCGCCCACCTTTTGCTAAGAACTCCCAAAAGACAATTGATTTAGATTCTGGCAAAAGTGTTTCAATATTGGCATTTCCTTTCTCCTTTCTCATTCGCCATACCCCTCTGCATGTGCATATCATCCTTCAAGCCTTCTCCTGTGCATTATCATATTGAGTTTCTTTTACAACTCAACAGCACATAAACACGCAACGGTGCCCCCATCCCACCCCACCCCGCTACCATCATATGCTCTTCAAATAAAAAGTAATAAAAAAGCACAAAGGATAATGCGTTTTTAATGGCAATGAGTTTGGCTTTTGTGCCCGGCGATTTTTTGGCTTTTGCCAGGGTAACTTTTATTCGGAGAGCTGAACAAAAAAAAACAGATAAAAATGTTTAAAAATAAAACAGAAATTTGTTTTTTAAAACGTATAAAAGTTGATGTGCGAAATTTAATTAATTTTTTGTTTCAAACGTTGCTGCAAGGAACTGCTCACCGTCGTAACGCCCATATGTGTTGATTAAGCGCATTCACTTGACTTTATTAAGGACTCTGGCAAAAGTTTTTAGCCGTCAGGATGAGGCACAGTTTCGCAGACGGGCATTCATCTGGGCAACTAGGCACACACACACACGCACACACACACACACAACTCTTTTAAATTTGTTTAATTTTAGCTTACTTCATTAACAGACGCAGTCAAGCCAGTCCCTGGCAGGCGAGTACGTTGGCATCCACGGCACGTGACAACTCATAAGCAATTAGCCCTTCCCCCGCAGAAAATCACACACACACACACACAGAGACAAGACCTCGTTGTCATTCCCTGCGACTTGCGACTCAACGGTAACCGGACCAGTTTGGATTGTCGCTGGTAATTGTTGACTAATTGAAGCGGGCAATGGACATTGGAGCGCGGGCAATGGCAATGGCAGAACCATTCGTCCAGTTCAGGTTCAGTCACAAGTCCTGTCAGTGATTTAGAGCGCGCTTAGCAGTTTGGACATGTGTCGTGTCTGTGGTTGCTAATGAGCTGCAAATCGTGCCGCCTGCTGTACGTGCAAAAGCCTTTCTTTTTTTTTTTTGACACACGAGACACGAGACGTAGGGCCACGCGTGGCTTAAATGTCATTGGCTACGCAGGGTTAACTCATTAATGAATGAGCGCTTACCTCAAATATACTGTTGGTTAGTGTAGTAATTTTTATTTCAGTTCAAAGGATTTAGTTGTTATATTTCAAGGTCGCAAATTCGTCAAACTTGACAAAATAATGTTTGAAAGTTGCGCAAGCTCTTCTTATATTTGTAGTTATTTTGAACCAAAGGGTTCTCTCTAATAGAGAGTCTCTTTATACTACTTCAAATAGTATCCAACTGTTTAACCAGCTTTCGCACCCTGACAAGTACTACTGCAAAAAGTAACAAAAGGCTTTACAAGCTTTCGCAGTTGTTGTAAGACCTATGAACGGGCTTAAAGGGAAAAGATTCAGTGCCATCCTTATTTAGAATCAAGGCTGCAAACCTTTAAAATTATTCATGAGGTTCGGTTTGCGGACCTGTTCTTAGAACCCTTGAACCCAAGGTTCTGTTTCGAACCTTGGTTCGTTTGCACACAAAAGAATAGTTTTTCTCTTGATTTATTAATACGTTGAAATAAAACCTTCTATCCATATGCTTAATCCTGTTGATCATTACTTAAGTAATTTCTATTATCAGCTTTTAAAAAAGGGCTAAGTTGAGGTTAATAAGCAATAAACATTCCAGAAGCTGTTAATCTATACCAGCTCTTAAATTAGAAACAACAAACTTAAGTATTGAAAATCCTCGTTTAACTGATTCATGAGTTGCTGGTACAGCTAGTATAGTAAAAGCTATATTTTTTACGTCTTCATTTTTATGACCTTTCCAAAATTTTAAAAACATTTGTCGATGGATGTAATCTTGGACAATTTTCAAAAGAATCTATAACATCATTCACAGATTTTATATTGAATATTTGTTTATTGATTTCATAAACTTCTTGTCTTCGCAATCAGACGAGTCATTTATTTATTTATGAGTCATTTATTGTCGAATTTTGAAAACCTGCATTAAGCATATTAAATTGGCAAACCAAACCTCATTTTTCGAAAAAGTGGTCCGAATCGGGTTCAGGTTCGAGGAGTCAAAAATGTAAGGGCCTGGTTCAAGATCCGGTTCGCGAACCCCAAAAAACCGAACCGAACAGGTTCTCAGGGGTTCGGTTCCGGACCGGTTTGCAGCCTTGTTCAGAATATATGGCTTTCTGAGGAGACTTTTGTAAGACGCCACGATATATTTATGGAAGGGCTTTAAGAATTGAAAGAAAAAATGTTTTAAAAGCTGTTGCGGACATCCCAGACTTATGAGCAAATCAGTACTTCAATCTTACGATAAATCTTAAGGCCTTTGACTCGGCGAGTCAAGAACGTCTTTTGAACATTAATGCGACTCGACATAGGCACGACATTCGAAATTACTAAAAAAAATAGCCTTCCAAACAGGTTTAAGCAAGATTCGGGACGCAATTCTCAAATACATGCTTTAAGGGTAGAGATTTGGAGGACTCAAATGCAATCCTAGAAAAATAGTAGTTTTTGGGATTTTTTTTAACTGGTTAAAATTTCAAAAAATCGAAACACAACTGTATGATGGGTAAATCATTGGGTTGTTTTAGACTTTCGAACAATTCGAGGACCTATATAAGCTATATGAGCCAGTTTTCTAACTGTCCTACCTTATATACCGAGCAACTGCCTGCGTAGACTTTTAAAATTTGCAACATTTCAATGCAATTGCAGCCCATAAATGAGATACCAAATTATCGCACTTCAATGAATGAATTCTTAAAGCGTGTCAAGTGATGGCATAAATTCTTAAGCAAATTTAATTGGCTTGTTAACCCCTAAAAGTTAAGTTATGGTATGTTTGCTCAGTCATTGAAAGAAAGTTCTCTGACCAGCAGATATTTCTGGCACTCTCACACTAAATTATATTTGTCTAATGAAATCCGCAGCTTAATATGTAAATTAGGCATATTATTTGCAAACACTTCCCCACACACGCACACACACACTCACACACATTCTCCAAGGATAAATATGTAATCAAGTAGTTTGATAGAAAACCAGAAACAACAACAACAACAATAATAAATCCAAATCCACTCACACAACTCAAGTCTCCAATAGCAAATATTGATATTTTGATTTGAAATCGAGTAAACCAATATCCACGGGGCGTATGCGTAATTGCCTAAATGGAAGCACATACATGTATGCAAGACTTATGTGTGTGTGCGTGTGTGTGTGTGTGTGTGTAAATAGAATATGTTCAGGCATTAGAGCCAACTTGGCTCAGACCATTCAGAGTAATTAAAAGCCAAAAAGCATTTAAGTGCACACCTTTGCTTTGATGTATTCTCCGTCTCAGTCTCCGTCTCAGTCACGGAGTACTACAACAACCACAATTCCAAGTTCGAGCAGCACTGGCTCTCCACAACAAATATTTGCCAACAATTATTTGCGCCAAACGTTTAAACGCTCAACCGAGAGTTGAGTGGGTTTATTTATTCGCTTTTGTGATGATAAACACGTTCAAGCCATTGCGAACCGCCGCCTAAACCTTTGCAATTACTTATAAATTTAAGGCATTTACAACATGCTTAATGAATTTCCACTGAGGCGCAAAGCGAGCTGGTTGCCTGCCTGCCCTCTGCTGCCTGGCTGCTCCTTGGTCATGTTTTCGTTGAATTATGATGCTTTTAAAATGTAATTTATTTTTTTAAATAAACACTGTGCCTCGCTGTTTTCCTTTTTCGCCTGCTTTCTGCTCTTTGCCGTCTGCGTGGCGGCGGCAATCTGTAATGAATTTAATTTAATTTTATTATTTCACTCAAAATTGCTTCGGCTGAGGCGACGGAGGCATCTTCGTGCCTCGGCCTTGGCGCTACTCCATGTTTTTCTGTCTTTTTTTTTTATGAAAGTTATGTGCTGAGCTTATAATTTCGTTTATTTTTATTATCCCTTTTTTTTATTGGATAATAATTTGTAACTGGAAGTTTATGTGATTTTAAGTGGATAAATTGCCAGGAAATAAACATTTTTTTATTGAAGGGAATCGATGTTTTTCTGGGGCGGCAATAACAGGACTTTATTCCGGCCACAAAATGGGTGAGCATACTTACTTTTTGTTTTTATCAAACTGTTCATAAACAGTTATTGGCACTTGCTACATCAAATTGGGGAAATATCCAGCACTTTGAATGATTTACTTTTTTTTTGTGATGAGCTGAGATCTCTACGGTGGTGGAATCCTAAGTTATTAGAGCTTAAAAAGAGCTTAGTAGGAATACAGAAAAATGACTTCTTAAGCTATGTTTATACACACCAAATTATTTGTGTTTAATGCCCTTCAAAGTATGCAAGCATTAATTCCTTAAGTAATTATCTCTAAGAAAAAAGCCATTGTTAGTCAGTTATGAATAGAAAGATATAGTGATAATTATATAATTTATATCAATGCATATTTACCCAAATTGTTGGGTAAGTAAATGGGTATACAAGAAAATGTTGAGTCCAGAGATATTTTAAATAAATACTTGACTTAAGCATTATTTCGTATATCGTAGCATACTTAAAAGGGCATTAATCATGATATATTTTGTGTGTTTAAAAGTAGTTTAATCTGTTTATCTGTTAACGCATAACGCACTCCTATTGTAAATCAGCTTTTAGGCTACCTTTACACAGTTCATTACATAAGTCATGACAGTCTAGTTGTTTTTGTTGCTGTTTTAAATGTTAAAATCTATTCAAAATCATAGGCGAAACTTGATAAAATGCAGGCCTATTAGTTTATCATGCCTCATTTGTTGAACAGTTTAAAGGCAGAGTTAGTCTAGTATATAGCATGTAAATTTGTAACTCAATACCCAGTTTTGGTAACGATTTCATCACCAATTCAAATTCGGAAAATAGGTGAACAATCTAGAAATAAATGTAAATTTTCCACCAAATTAATTTTATAAAATTATTTCACTATTTAAAAAAATAGATTTTGTCAAAAATTTGTTGTCATGGTAGATTTTGTGTTTAAATTAATCTTGACAACTTACAACTCGCGATTAAAAAGTTTGCCTACTCAGGAATACGCCACATATAGCTGATCGCATGAAAAGCAGGACATTTTCAGTTTAAAATGTTAATAATGTCGAAGTTATTGAGCAATTTGTTCATTCTGATTAGGTTTATATGTTAGATTGATGGCTGAGCTGTCAAATAGAATGACCGCCTACAGCGCCACGTGTTGAACTGCTATAGATTTGAATTGAAAAACGAATTGTGTGTGAGCAGAACAACATATTGGAAATTTTCGGACTTTTATCTTTTACAAATAGAATGACCGCCTACAGCGCCACATGTTGAACTGTTATAGATTTGAATTGAAAAACGAAATGTGTGTGTACAAAGCAACCTATTGGAAATTTTTAGACTTCTTACTCTCACCTAACCTTTGCATAGCAATTAAGTACAAGCCCCCCCAAGAAAGTATCCAATTTGGTGGAGTCGTTTTCAAGTTTTAAGCATCCTTTATGCATTTCGTAGATACCTCCAAAATTTCTTGTATTTTAAACACTTGTTTTACACGTCAGCAAATATACACCGGGCCCACTCCGAGTCAGACTCATAAATTTATCCAGCTATAAAAATCAATATGTTAATGCCAAAAGTTTTGTAACGCACACTTTTGCGATTGCGAGTGCGAGTGCTGTGTGTGAGCGAATGGACCACGACACTGTTGAAATATAAATCCCACTGTCAACAATGGCCAGCAGCGCAGGATTGACATGCGACAACGAACGAGGCGAACAGTTGAAGGATGCAATGGAGCGGGACATGGATGGAGCGAGTAATGCCAGGGGCTTCTGCGTTGACCGCAGTATAAAATAAACACAGTAAGTACGCAAGCGGACGGATGTGTATGAATTCGACCCACAGATGTGAGCACTGCGAAACCTCATTAAACTCTTAAATCTTTTGTCAAGCGACTCTCTGAATGGAATCCGCTTTTAATAAATGCACCGCTGAAAATTAAAACTGCAATTAAGCCAGAGAAATATGCACGAGAAGTAAGACAGAGAGAGAGAGTGAGCGCGCGAGGGAAATTATTGACCAAGCAAATAGCGTTCTCAAGGATGTCTCTCAAAAATTTATGCAAAATTATGCCAACCCAGCAGGCCCACTAAAAGGCTCCGTCACTTTCAATTTAGGCAAGACACTCGCTGAGCCCATAGCTCTTGGAATCAAGTCAAATTGATTTATGGATATTTTTAGCCAGAGCCACACCGTCCCGGGGGGGGGGGGGGGGTAACTTTAAAGCATGTTGCGTGCCAAACGCAAATATCAGAAATCGACATTCACAATTTCGGGGCGTGGTCGCACGATAAAAATAAAAAAAAAATAGAAACCGCTCGAAATTATAGCTTTCAGTTCGCGCGCGAATTGTAATAAATTTAGAAAAACTTATATACACACACACAACTCTCAACCAAACCCACCCACCCACCCTCCCAACCACTTTGAACCATTTTTCTAAAAGTTTGCCGCGCAATTGCAGCTTTACGGTTTTCCGTTACCCACAAACGAGTTTCAACTACCAAAGGTCGTTAACAGCTGGCAGGACTTAAGCCTGGGAAATGGAAGAATCACTAAAAAAAAAAAAAAACATACTACTGCCTGCTACTGCTGCTACGTAGGTGCAAACAAGCGTGCAGCAGAGAGAAAAAGGATATGACCTCGACCATGGAATACGCTGCAACGTCCCCCCCATTCAGGTTGAAAGCTGAAGCAATCAAAAATATGCTAATATCAATATGATGATGACCATGCGAACAAGCTGGTGTTGATAGGAGTTGTGGCTCCTGGAGTAAAACGAGCCATGAAATGTTGGAGAGCTGGCCAGAGGATGGTTGAACATGGGCGAAATTAATGCAGTGCGGATGTTTGTTAACTTAAAATGGTCACTGTAGGCAAGGGGACAGGGAAAGGTAATAGAAGCTAGGAAATAGAGACAGAGATGAGAGCTCTAACAGAACAAAGGACTTAATAGTGGGGATGTAATGCCTTTCTTACACTCCAAGAAATTAGACTAATTTAATAAAGCTTAAGGTATGCAAAAACTTTAAAAAGTCACGTCCAAATGATAAATTTGTTTAAGTTTAGAATTTTGTATGGAAAATCCTGGGAAAATTAAGGGTGTAAGATGTTTCAAAACCATTAAAATACTAAAAAACTTACTATTAATTCCAGGTATGCCAAATTTGTTAAAATTCTTGGAACACGTCCAAATGATAAAAGCGAGTCAAGGGAAGGACACACCAAGGAAACACCAGGTGAGATTTTGTTTGAGCGGGGTTATTCATTCCGATGACGGGTAAACAATTAAATGCCCCAAGAGAAAAATCTGTAAATTTCGTACTTAAATCTAGAACATTCGGTTAAGTTTAATGAGCCAGGAAAATCTTTATCAAAGTGTGGAACTTGGTATGCAAGATCGTTATACAATTCTTTGAGTTTTTGATTTCCAGATTAGTTTTGATATGTTAAACATGATTTGGAAGTTTTGAAACCTATATAAGACTAAACTAACTCTCTTAAGTGCTTATTTTAGGAAACATCAGTGCTTGGATAAAGAATTTTGATACAAAATAAGAGAAAAGAGCACTTTGAAAACATCTAAAACGATGTTAAGGAAATCCTACTTTGCACTTAATTCCAACCTCTTTTGCTAATAGATCAATCGTGACTTATGATAACATCAATTTCGATTAATTCCCGAATTTAACTTGTAATGTTCTTGAATCAAGAAGAACTTCTTCTTCTTTAGAGAAACTAACATCTTGTGCTGTTTGCTGTACGTATTTGTGCAATCTAAAAACTGGGTGTATTCTAAGTTAAAGCTTTTTTTTTTTAATTTAAGAACCAAATGATCTCAATTTAACATATTTTTTCTTAACTCAAGAATTTTGTTCTTATTTTATAACATAATTTTTGTTGTTAAAAACGTTTCGCTCTTTAGATAGCAGCACCTAAGATCAAATTGTTATTACCAAATTGTACAAAAAACTGGGCTATATTTAAAAGCGATTTTTAAGAACGAATCGATCTGCTTTCTTTGGAGTGCGAGTCTTGGAGACGTCACCATATCACAATATCAAAATCCAAAGATGTTTTAGATGGGCTATAGCCTCATATAACCCACCACTTCAAGCTCAAGGGCCTGAAGTCCATATAACATATACGGGCTTCAGAATCCGATTGATATAGTGTAGCTATATAGCTTGAAACTTGTAGATGGCATTGATGGGTCAACAGGCTCCAAGAAGCTCAAGGCAATGGCACAACTGGGGGTAAGCTGAAAGCAACTGCAAACAATGGAGTTCGGTGGAGAGAAGAAGTGTCTTATGCACTGTGTCTCTCGAGTTAGTAGGAATCGAACGGAGAGGAGTTTCCTAACGACTAAGCTGTGCTATAAATGGTTTTTACTATGCCACTTCGAACAGCAGCTAATCAAATATGATCGTTTCTAGCACCTCCTTTATAATCTAGCCACTTTTCAAGAAAATCAAATAAATTTAGTATAGAAAACAGCAAACTGTTCATTATCATTTCACTGCTTTTCCCTCAGACAATCTCTAGCCCTTTGGCCCAAGGTTCTATTTCATGCTTGCATATCCCCGCCTACTTCTTCCTGTTGGCATTCCCGCCAACATAATAATAATACCCCTCTGCAGGGCATCAACTGCCAGAACTTGGCCAAGTATTACAAAAAAAAAGAGAAAAAAAATAAAGCAAAGAATTTGCAGACGACTTAGCACGCAATCCAAAAGAGGCTTAAAGGTTAAGCATTATAATTTGGTGCACCTTTTTTTTTTTTACCCTTCTACTTGTTGTTATTGTTTGGGGCGTTTTTTCTCCGCAAGTGCAAAAGTTAAGAATAGTTTTAAAACTTGCCCGTCGGGGCCAAATTGAATTAGATTGAAGGTCCGCCCGACCAATTTTTTTTCATTCTTCCTCCATCTGGCAAATGCAAAACTGTGTCTAATTTGGCGGGGCTAATTTATGGCTGCGAATAGCTGAGCCGTTTGTTTCGGTTATTTATTGTGAAATGCCGCCGACACAGCACACTCCAAAAACTGTTAGATCGATATGGCCCAATCGATGGGAGGGCCCACAGCAATGGCAACTGGTCGTATTTAATAATTTCTACATTTATTTATGCCGTTTGGCGTCGTTGTAGTAATTGTTGCCAGGGAGGGCCGGCCCCCCCTCATCCGGACACAGACAAGTTTAAGCCGTCGCTTCGGATTTGTAACTGGGGGGGGGTGCCGGGAGGTAGGGGTTACGCTGAGGGCATTGGCGTGCCAAACAAAAATATTTAACACTTGTGCCATAAACTATTGTCAGACTTAGGGCGAGGAGCAGTGTAATGTAGGTCGTGGTTTCCAGTTGATGTTCGCCAAGTCCAACAAATTTTAACCAAAACTATTTGAAAATCACAGCCTGAATTGGGCGTGGATCGATTTCATTAATTAATATAGGAAAACTTTACAATCATCCTAATTTGTTAATTAACTTTATGCCCGGCAGGGGGGCAATTTATTAAATATGAATTATAATTGCATATAATTCATTTTTCTGGCCACAAATTCAACCATTCAAAAAACAACAAAAAAATGCCATCGCCGTATCAGCGCATATTTCGCAATTTGCATTGATTTCTTGGAAATTCCAGCCATACGAGGGAAAATAATTGCGTGGGGGAATAAGTTGGAAAATGCAAACTACTGAAATTAATTCATTTGCATGGCAATATCTTTTGCTTTTATTTATTTACGCATTTTGGTGTGGCGTGAATAAATATTGACACAAGCGCGATTTAATTTCACAATATATATGGGCATTCTATAAAGATATAGGCGAAGGCTGCTATTTACATTGAGAGAGATTTGCATGAAAGATTTTACTGCTTTTTGTCGGGTAATCGACTTGAGCTGGAGAAGGAGGAGAGAAAGGAATGGTGATTTAACCTTTGTTGGGAAACAAACAAAAATTTATGATTTTTTTAAGTGGTGATCCCATTTTCCCACTCTGGGTAGGGTATTATAACTCTCAAGATACTCAAGAAATGGGTCGGTGAACTACAGCCAAGGAGGTTAAATACCTCTGCGGGCTTACTTTTCTTTTTCTAGTCCTGGAAATATGCTCCGTTTCACCAGCACATTCTGGAGGTCATTCTCTGCATGATCTAAATGACCTCATTATTTCTGTGTATTTCCCCATAAGAGATAAATTTCCATTGGGCAGATCATCCGTGACGAATGACCACCTATCGAAAGGCTATGATCTAGCCCTTTTTTCCCCCCAAAAAAAGCTAGATTTTCTATCGATATGCCATCGAACTCGAAAACGTCATGTTCAAACGTCAGTGGATGATGTTGATGATGTTGAATGTTTGCCAGTAAAACATGACTTGCTGAGCGCTCCCCCTTTAATATTTAATACTCACGTCACCCTGAATATTTTGTAGAGATACCGTCATTAATTATCAACTACAATCGATATAATAATATAATATAGTTAATCCTTAGCATACCCTTCCGGAGGGAATAATACCATTGTCCGGATTTATATTTATTATACCCTTGCAGAGGGTATATTGAAATGGTCCAGATGTTTGTAACGCATAGAAGGATGCATTTCCGATCACATAAACTTTATATATTATTGATCAGCAAGACGAGCTGACTTGATTTACCCATGTCCGTCAGTCCGTCTGTTCTTATGCCATCTCCACTGTCAGTTTGAAAGCAATCTTCACCAAACTTTACACGAAGTCTTCTGATACAAATACACTGCACATTTGTCGGAACCAGCTGGATCGGATGACTATAACATATAGCTGCCATAGGAACGATCTGTCGAAAAACTAGTTCTAGTGAGAAAAACTTGTTTGTTTTTAATGCACACGTCTTCAAACTCTTTATTTGCAAGTTTTCTATGCTTCTACATGATTTTGCCAAGTTTGGTGCAAATCGGACTTCCTTAGTGTATAGCTGCCATAGAAAAGTAAGGTTAGAAAAATAGTTTTAGTAGGAAAAACTTTTTTGTTTTAAAGTAAACCTCTTTAAAATTAACATACATTTATTTTTTAAGCTTTTACACAATTCTTTAAAGTTTTGTCAAAATCGGATGACTATAGGTTATAGCTGCCATTTGAATGATCGGTCGAAAAACTAGTTTCAGTGAGAAAAACTTTTTTGTTTTCAATGAAAACGCTTCCAAACTTCGTTTTTCTTAGTTTGCTATGCTTTCGCATGATTCTACTTAGTTTGGTCGAAATCGGGCATCTATATAGTATAGCTGTCATACAAAGTAGAGTCTGAAAAGTAGTCTTAGTGAGAAAAACTTTTTTGTGATGTACTTTAAAACTTTGCTACAAAGTTTTGTCTAAATCTGAAGACTATAACATATAGCTGCAGTAGGAATGATCGGTCAAAAAGAAGTTCTAGTGAGAAAAACTTTTTTGTTTTAAATGGATTCGACTCCAAATTGTTAAAATGTTCGTTTTTTAGGTTTTTGCATTGGTCGAAATCGAACATTTATATAGTATAGCTTCCACAGTAAAGTAAGTTCCGAAAAGTAGTTTTAGTTAGAAAAAACTTGCTGCAAGGGTATACAACTTTCCTCTAATTTGCTTTTAACCTTATCTCGTCTGGAACAATTGTTGGCATTTGCCAAAACGTCAAAAATCCTCCTGGACTTCTAAGTCAAACGTATCCAAAAAAATCACCCGTCCTCATTAAGGACCCTTAGATCTATGTGTGACTCCATTCGAGGTCAGCCGGAACTACCTACCTACCTATCTCGTCTGGGATTTAAACTAAGTACTTCGCGCACTAAATACAGATGTCAAAGACAACTCCAACTGGTATTCCCGAATCCAACGCTTTGATATTTAAAAAGCAGCCTTCGTATATGCGGCTGATTACAGGAAGCAAGCTATCAAGTGTGAATAACGCACCGTTAAACTTAGGGTGCTCCAAGGAAAGAAAAAAAATGTTTACATATCAAATTATGTAATAACAGTCTCAATAATTTGTGACCACCTACGATTTCTACAATTGAGCTTCTCACTCCACCTAAACTAAAACCATTGCAGCACCCTACTGACATCTGGCAAATATTTTGATGTACTTTTCACCCACACATAATTCATACGCATGAGGTTAAAAAACAGCAATTATTTTGCCGGTTCGCAAATAGTTCCACCAAACAGCAAAAACGCATACCAATGGCTATGTCTCTATATAAATCGTTTTTTATGATGTGTAAATTGTGCGAGCACAAAGCAAGGCAAACAAATTTTTAATGGCGGTGTGATAAGGCTGATAAAACAAGAAAAAAAACAAAAACAAAAACTGCAGGCTGCTGATAATTGTTGCTACAACCACAATGAGACACCAAAAAAAAAATAAGACGAAAAAAACAAGGTGCTTAAGATTGTCGAGTAGAACACAAAAGGCAGACAAAGGCGTCGTACCCGAATGAAGAACAATGAATTCGCTGCCGTTGAGTGGCAGGCAGAAAAAGACAAACATAAAACCCACAGCTGCTTCTGCCGCTTCAGCCGAGTGCGTCTGGCAGGCGCTCATTACGTAATTAATTATACGCCATGTTGTACGCCTATGGCCAAAAACAGCAACTCGCCTGCAACTAAAACCGCAAACATAATGAGATAATCTCTGTACAAATGGCGCATACGCAGCCCTCCATTCCTTGCCAAGCATCAGCCATCTCTCTCGCACCCACGCGACACGACGGCCATGCTCAGCCAGAAAATGGCGAGCAGAAAGCCGGCTTGCGAAGTGAACTTTTGGCTTTAATGGCACTATATGCTGTTTTTAATTAGCAGAGAGCGTGTGAAAGCCAGAAGACGAAAGCCTGGCTGGGTGCAAATGCAACACTTTATATGCATTTTTCTTTTAATTTTCATTTTTATGCGACGGCTGTGACTGCGACGAACAACGAAGTCGTGGCCCGGAAATTTAGGTTGGCATTTCTTGCGGCGCACTCTCGGCACATGCCATTCTATGCCAGTGTATGATGGTGTGCGAGTGTCTATGGGTGTGTGTGTGTGTGCATTGTGTTTGTGTGTGAATGCATATAACTCGTAATTAGAGTGGAAAAAAACACGCAATTACCATTATGTGCGCCGAATTTCGCTTTACGATTCAGCCAAACACTAAAAGCGCAACAACAAAACGCCGGAGAACTATGGCGAACATTGTCTCTTAGTTGACCTCAATTTATTTTTAAATCCAAGTCGTTTGGCTTAAAACGCGCACCAGAGACTCTGAGGGAAGGTTCCTGCTGCTGCTGCTGCTACTGCTGCTGCTGTTGCTGCTGCTGTTGCTGTTGTCCCGCTTTTGGCAATGCTGGCCTTGTTTTCGACTGCTGTTCTGTGGGCATGATAATGCTGTTTTTTAAGCGGATATTTACACAAGTTCGGACAATAAAAAGAACTTACGCCATTTAAATATTCTTAGTCCTTGTGGAACCGGTTACAATCAACTCATCGGTTCAAACGTGGCTCAAAGTTACAACTGAGAAATATTATAGCTTAAGTTAAGAACAAGATCGGTGGGAAATCGGTTCCTTACCAAACTGAACCGGTTCATAAGAATCTACTTAAGCCATGAACTAAACTAAGTTTTGTTGAATGAATGAGAAATTCGTTAGCTTCCGGCTTCAACGGCAGGTTTTAAGCGCTTAAAGTGTGGAAATTGTTTTTTACTGGTTTCTAATTGATTTACAAATATCTCAAAACTAAAACGTTGACAATTTTCTAATTGTTAATTTTAAATTTATCATCTTGGTGAATGGAACCGGGACTTAATCCTCTTTCTGCATGAGAGAACATGGTTAGAACAGGGCTGCCCAACAGCAGCTAATGCGTAGTCACTAACACAAATAAAACAAATTTCTTAGAAGCAACACAAGAAAACGATATAGAAATCCAGTTATAACCTAATGCAGTGTGTGTGTGCTAATACCTGTCTAATGCATACAGCAACAACAAAATCAACTCAGCAATCGGCACGCATGTGAATTGTTGTTGCCTTCAATTACCCAAGAGCAGGCCTGGCCAAATGGAGAGCGAAAAAACATATGCCTGTCTCTCTCTGACACACAGTAATGACAGACTTCGGCTTGCATACGGCATGATTCACCCAGAGACTTCGGCCCCCAGGGGCTATGACTGGTCAGGCCTGCTCAAGAGGCATAGAAGAGAAAGGGAAGAGAGGCTCATACGAAGTTGTTGCTGCAATTGGAAAATGTTTGAGTCCCTTACGCTCGGTAATAGCTCTTCGCGAAACAACAACACATACGCCTGGTGTGCATATAACGTGGGAACCTTTGCTCTAGTATAACGTGCTGGGCACAGAGTATCTATTCACATCCTTTCACTTCTCAGTTTTATAGCAAGAATCTGAAATGTCTATTTCGTTTTGCACAACAACTTCAGCCTCAAAAGCGCCCTCATTTCAGTCGTTCAGAAAAAAACAAAGAAGAAGTTTTTTCGGGTTTGTCTAGGAATCAAACCCAACCCTTTTCACTTACTACGAGAAGTTAGTGGATTCGTTAATTATGCACCGGTGCAGCTAAGCTACAGGGTATTTTCGTAACTGTTCCCTTTATGTACATATATTAACCAATCTGAACAACTTTCCAGACCTTGAATGTTATGTGGTAGATTATATGTGACAGTGTCTTGAAATCACCAGTTTTCTGCTTGATACCAGAGATGAGAATGAAGAGTAGTCCGTCTTTTGCTTCAAACTATGACTGTGATCTCACTTTCGAATGGAAGTCTCTGCTCTTGCTTAGCTTTTAAGAAATATCGCAGCTAGATTCTCTTCTTTCAGACACAGTTTTTACTGAAAGAGTAAGAAAAAGAATATACAAGGTAAATAGGTAGGTAGAATCCCTTCAGAAAGGGGTCAGATCTTTAGATCCTTAGAGTGCTTTGTGCTTTGCTTTGACATCCGCTTTTCCATTACTTTTAAACCGCCTCACAGACTTGATTTTCCTGATCGACAAAGTTTTCTTAAATATCTCATCCGAAGTGCCAGAAGTGCCTGCTTTTAAAAGATAGATTCATTTCATTCAAAACTATTTCCAAATATTCCATTTTGAGTTTTGTATTCATTATTCTGCAGGGCATTAATAAGTCTGCTGACAGTTAATACAACTTTCAGTGGCTCCTCACCCAGTTGACTTGTAACCAAAACTTAAGCTTTGCTGATGGATTTATTGCCCAGATTTTGGACATGTTGATTGCTGTCCCGTCCCCCACTCCCAGGCCAACTGACTCTCTTAGGCTCAAGGTCAAGCTGTGACTGACATTTATGTGACTCGCGGCAGCATCTTGAAACTGGCGCCATCCCACATGCCAGATACCGCACGCCACATGCTTAACAATTCAGCACATGGGTCTGTTTCAAATGTTTTTTTTTTTGGTTGTACGCAAAACGAGCTGTGGCATCTCTAGAAATCGCACACAAAATCCACCGCAAACTATTTTTTGGTCGCATGCTGAGCAATAAAAGTGTCCTGGCTGGCCGCCGCAGACACTTGTACCACAGTGCCCATGTCCTAATGCCATAAAAAGTGGACAGATGCGCTTAAATCTATGAGCAGACAGACACACACACACCCGTGCATAAAGGACTCAGCTGCTGCTGCCGCTCTGCTAACCAGGCTTAAGTATTTAGGAGTGTGGCCGCAACAAGACTGACAATTTGGGTTAAAAGAAATGTTGGCCAGCACAGTTTTTGGTGTCGTCGTCGTCGTCGTCGTCGTCGTTGCAACACAATATTCAAGTGGAGTGAAGAGTGAAGAATGGAGAGTAATTCCAAAGTTCTACCGCCTGCTTAGTAGTTTCTGTGGCTTTTGCGGTTGCAAGTATAATATGTCAGCTAAAGTTTTTGGCTTGTGCAAGGGTAATAAAATTACATTGAGAGGGTGGAAAGGCAAATGAAAGTACAACAAATCCCGAACTCAATCTTAAAAACTGAACTTCCAGAACTAGTTTCGAATGGAGCAAGAAATGTTAATGAGCCGGAAACCAAACAGTATACCCGCTTTTTGTTTGCTTTAAATTGCAACTGTTTCACAATCAATCATGTTTAGGCCTGGCTCCAATTGGTCTTGCCTTAGTCACTGCATTGTCCTCCCTTGCATTTGCATATAAACTTCAACATTTTGCACGCACTTTGCCATTGGCAAATTTCTACTTTATGCCATAATAATTATGCTAATTTTTGCTCAAAGTTATGTCCGTTGGAGCCACCCATCCGACCCATCCGCCCCAGCCAACCCAGCCACCAACTGTTGTGTTAACATTGCAAAATTATGAGTACGAAATCGAAAAAGTTTCAATCATCCGCGTGCAGGTTGCCAGAGTTAACTGTGCAAAGTTGAAAGTTGGCAGCTTTGAAGTTGCAACTTCAACGCCCAACTCGTGCGGCAATAAAACGCTTGAAATGTTTTTTAATATGCCATAACTTAACTTAACCCAAATCCGCGCACAATCTAACCGCCACACTTGACCCAAAGTTTCAAGCAGATACCTAAATGAAAGGAAAGGAAATAAAAGTAAAACTCTGCCACAGATTGATGGATCGATTGCATGTAATTAATGATAATTTAGTGCGAGCCGAGGATGACGAAGTGTGTGCGGATGTATGCGGCGCAATTCCTTCCAGCGACGACTGCCACTCGAGACGTCCTTCATTATCCAGGCGGCAGAGGCGTCCATTATAATTGAGTGCAAAATTATGCATTGAATTTACTCGAGCTTCGTGACGGGGGGGTGGGCCCACTCGGCCCACATTGGAGGAGCTGGCTGATAAAATCGTGAGGGCCATAAAATAACTAATAGCACGGCAGGCCAGTAAGTAACAGTAACTGGCCACATTATAAACAACACCGCTTGGACGCAACGATAACATTGGCGACAGCGACAACATTGGCAACAAGCAGCAGCAGCGCCAGCACCAACAACAATGCCCAACAATAACCATCAACAATGTGAGGCGACATATGTGTAAGAGTGAGACAGAGATGGAGCACTACATAACTGATGGCATCCAGTGGGTGTTCCTGAAACTGTTCAACGCAGTTTTTCTTTCGGAGAGTTTGATATGACACTAAGAACAATTTCTCAAATTTCACCATTTTATTTTTTAGAAACGACCTTCATTTAAAGTATGGGTGATTGCACTGCCGTAGGCTTTGTGTGGGCACTTTCGATGGAGAGGTTTTTTAAGCTATTCTTAGCTTTTAAGATCTAAATATGACATGCCAATTCCGTGTCTCTCTAATTATGGGACAAAAAGAGTTTAACCTGAAGGACTGACCTGATGGTGACTGCTCAAACCATAAGAGATGGGAGATAGACATAGAAAACTAAGAGGGGATTTACACGATGAAACTAACTTCATAAAATGTTTCAAAAATCTCATGATTGAAGGAGAGAAATTGTTTGTGTTCAACTTTTTGTTCTCATAGTATAGCAATGTTTCTCAATGTCCCATCTGTTCGTTAATGGATGGCAACACTTGCACGATCATCATTTTTCAAAAATATTCGTAGAGTGAACACGTGCCCAAATGAGCAAAGAATGTATGCTTTAATTTAAAGAATGCCGCCAAAATGAGTCGCTCTTTTGTCATGATTACTGGATGAAACTTTTCAGCAATGTTAGTAGAAAAATGTATTTTTCTGTTCACCGATCTCTCCCGATATTACACCTCCTACTTGGCACTATCTAACACAAAATTAAACATATAGCAAAGCCAATTGTTACTTTATCTGACACATAGCAGTTATCTAGAAGATGTGATATCGGCCCTAAGACTTGTTTTCCGAACGATCGTTCTTGTGACACCTAGAAGATTAAGTCAACTGATCCGATCGTTTATGACATATTAGCACTTGACAAGAACTTCAGCTTAATACCTGCTATACTAAGCAACAATTTGACTTAGAAACAGACAAACGAATCCTTATTCCATGGTATTTTTCATCCGGTGTAGTCCATGGCTAAGTGATCAATCTGTTTTGCTAAATGCACCCTATCTTTTAACACCTTTTTTGTTAAATCGCATAATTCTCTGTAAAACTTTTACATAAGCCGCATTCCAGAACACCTTTAGAAACAGTTGGGTTTTCTTTTTTTTTTTTGTTGGGCCAAGCCAAACGCAAGAATGTGCCCGCTACCGGTGTGACATCAATTTAATCAGGGTTTTAAATTTTCAACATTTTCCCGCCTCGGTTGCTTCTTGCATAAAAAGGCAATCATATTGCAATTCATTCTGGAACGTTCCTTGGGGCGCAATTTTCGGTAAACGCCAAAGATTAAGCAGCATTAAAGTCAAAAGCAAATCGCAAAAGCAATAAAAAGTGGCCACACAAAGCCAGTCAACAGTATAAAGGACAGCTGCTTGGGCTGGACTAATGGGAACTATGGATAATTGAAGCGTATTTTGTGGGAAAAATTTTTTTTTTGACATAATCAAAATGTGAAGTTTTTTATGTCAAAAGTTTGGTTTGAAATGTAAACTTAATAGAGTCTGTTAAATTGTGAGTTTTTAAGAAGTTCTTCTTGTACCCTGTAAATGACAAAGTATTTCTAAAGCGATTACTTTAGAGTATCGCTATATAAACTGAGTGAAGAGCTGCCCCTTTGTTTAATCGGTTTGCAAAATGTGCCAACAAAAGGGCAAGAATTTGATACTTTGTTATTGGTTTCGCTTCTTCATCATCAAAAGATTGGTTTTAGGCTGACAATAGATTCAATTCCTGACGTCTAGCAAACAACGTATGCGATGGCATATCTGGTTGAGACGTCATTCAAATTGTGTGTAAGGATAAAAGGATATCGTATCTGTAGAAAGAAACGCCTACCAGACCCACAGAAGAAACATGTTTATGTATTCAGTTACAGAGACTTTTTTGATCTCTAGGGAGAATCGATATTCCAACCATTGTAAAAAACCCTTTCTTACTCGCATTAAGTACCGCTTTCTTATCTGTTAGAGGAGATTCTTTCCCATATCCCAAAAGTATCGCTTTCTTATCTCCCAGAAGTGTCGCAGAGTGGCACATTTCATGCCAATGGAAGATAAGAGTGCGATAGCACTGCGATAATGCCAAAAGTTTCGCTTTCTTATCTCCCAGAAGTGTCGCAGAGTGGCACATTTCTTGCCAATGGAAGATAAGAATGCGCTAGCATTGCAATAATGCCAGAGTTTTGTGAAACCTACTGGAAGAATTGCATTTTTAGTTGTTTGCTGGGGAATTCATTTGAAAGTTTTCTTCAATTTTCATTGCCTACTTCTGGGCGGCACCAAATACTCTCATATTTACATACATGTAGTATTCAAAACCGCATATCTTAGCTTAAAAAAACTGCATAAATATTTGGTATTGTTTACTTTAAAGCTAAAAAATGGTACTTTACGAGAGTATCAAAGTGTTCCATAACAAACTAGAAGTTGCCTCACAAGACGATCCTAAAAAGGGTCTGAATATGTATGTTAAACAACTTTATACTCAAATTAGCCATATCCGAAAACAGATATTTGTTCAGTAGAGCGCACAGTTTTTGTGTGGAAAATTTAAGATTATACTGGCGCCTCTTGATTGAATAGGTTATGATATAAGGAGAAAATCATCGAAAAGTTTATAAGTTTTTGATATTACTCATACGCAGAGTCAACTCTTAATTTTATATAATTTTGTAGTTGGTGTTGATTTCAGCACTCGTAAGTGATTCACTATAACTGCCACTCCTTCAACAAATTAAATTTTTAGACATTTATTCATGACTTGAGGGCAACTTATATGTTCTATGACACTTCCCATGAACTCGTACCATAAAAACATTGTTTTTAAAATGCAGATGTTCGAAATTCACACAATTTATAATTAAATTTGTGTACCCATAATTATGCAATACCAATAACAATAAACTTGGCCAGCTATTTGAAATGAATTTGCCATTAATAGATAGAAATTTCAATTATTATTTAGTTTTTGTTTGGTGTTTTTTTTTTCGCCAACAAACTGTTCTATATTAGCTACAGAGATAATACTGCACCGAATATAATGCAATAAATTGGCAATTATTACGCTGCCAATATTGGCGTGTGCTTAACTCCGTCAAGTATTCATCATTCCGGCGATGTTAAGCCATCTTATTTAGCCAATTAGCTAACAAGGAAGATGAACAAATTTGCATTGCTCATCAGCGAAGCAGGCAAGCAGGCAATTGCTCCTGTCAGCGTGGGGTGGCAGGAAAGGGGAAAGTTTTTGCAAGGTGCTTACAACTGCTTTGCAATTATTACAGCCGTCAAGTAATGCTACAATTTATACAGTTCTCCGTGCTGCCAAAGTTGCTTTTGCTGTTCGTATCGTTTGTGTTTGCTTTGCACTTTTGAGCTTTGGCAAAGATTTGCATTTTCAATTTGTTGTTTTTTGTACTCTTTATGGCTCCGTGAAGATTTTGTGATTTACCGAAGGGTCCACTCCACCTCCATTGATCTTGACATATTGCCCATCGAGTGGCCGGGAAACAAAATCGAATTTCATGTTGAAAAATTCAACAATGTTATAGAAAATCTTAAGCTTGCAACACATTTGCCAACATCAATTGTTTGGGTCTTATCGCCTAAGCCCTGGCATCCCCATTCTGGCATTTGGCATTGGGTTGCCCCTTTTTTGTGTTGCCTTGTTATGCCTTTCGATTTCAGTTGCTGTTATTGCTATTGGGCCTAATGGCATTCGTAAGCTGCGTCTAAGCTGGGGCATTTTGTTTACTTCTCTTGAAGTTTTTGGGGAACTTTGTTGGCGTCGGAGGTGGGGCAGAGACCGACCAATGCAAATTGACATGTTATGCTAAAAATGAATTGCGTAATTTTGATGGGGGATTGGAGGCAGGCAAAATACATCACAAAAACTACAAGTTCGATGTGAAAAGTTTCTGTTATTTTTGGGGAATTTTTGCTGGATATTGTTGGATGTTGTTGTTGTTGTTGTTGTTGTGGCTGCCATGTAACCTTATGCTTTTGTTGATGTTGTTAGATTGTTGCCACAGCAACGCGCGTGTGTGTGTGTGTGAGACTGTGTGTGTGCGTGTTGCCACTTTGCTGCACTAAATTGCATTTAATTCTGAGATTTGCGTTGTTCCATGTGTGTGTGTGTGTGTGTTTGTGTTTGTTTTTTTCCTGCCGCTTTTGGGTTTGGCCTTCACCCAAATAAAACCAGCAGCTGCATATGCATCTGTGAAACTGTTTGCCTAAAATTTATGTGTGAACACAATGCACACCAACACACCAACACACACACACACACACGTTTGCATTTCGAGCTTTGCTCGCTGCGACTCACATACAAAAAAATATACAACAATTTTGCATATTTTGCACTGCTTTAAAAAAAATGTTTGCATCTAAAAAAAAAAAACGCCAGAGCAACACAAAAAGTACACATAATAAAACGTTTGCATAATTATACTCTTGGGCAAAAAGGGAATCTCGTGACTTTAAATATTTTGTTAGTAAAAGTAGGAGAAAGTTCTTTTCTTGAAATGTAAAACCAAAAAACCACAAATAGGTCCCTGAAAGTGAAGGGTGTGATTGTGTAGAAGGGAAACTGCAAGGCAACAATTTCATAAGCCAACACATTTCATCGGAGCTCTGACTCGCGGTATCAAAATAACATTTAACAGTGGTTAAAGTTGGAACAATTTCTATTTGAGGAAGCTGTTGATATTGATAGGATATATTAATATATCAAATATTTGATTCAGCCTATATTAAGGATCTATTGACATGAATAATGAAAAATATTATAATATTCATAATTAATATGTGACTTTGCTCATCCTTTTATGATAGTAAATCCAATGAAAAAGTTATTCTTTAAAAACTTACACACCCGCAAACCTTCACCAGCTATTGGCGCCAGCTTTGAAGTAGCTAGCTACGGAAAAGCTTCTGAAACTTGTCAGTTAGAACTCCAAAGGTCCGATTCTCTTGTGTGCTCAGCGTTTATAGAAAGTTTTCTTTTCATTTGTTTTTAAAAGGCCTCCCCAGACACTCTACAATCAATATAATGATTCAATATTTCAAGCAGAAGCTGTGGCTTACCATTTCTCGAACATAAACATGGTTTGCTACATGGTTTGGTCATCAAATTGCCAATACATAGTCATCAATTTGAAAATGATTGAGTAACAAATTCCTTTTAATACTCCACCGCTGCTTCAAAAAGGTGAAATTTGGAGCTATGCAGGATGAGTGGTTTTCCCAAAACATCTTATCCATGTGTTCTAAATCGCTTTCTTCGACTTCAGCAGTTTCTCTTGGATGTGGGATCTAAGGTTCATGTTACCTTATAAGGTGACGCCTAACTGCTTGAGCTGGTTACTGTTACCAGCTTGGCGTATTTTGAGAACCATTTATCGGATTAAGACTTTTACTCATTTGTACCTGTGTCTTCTGCATATTTTACTGTAGCGCTCACAGCTGAAAGTGTAATCGTGATCATTATAAACCATAAGTATCATTGTCTTTGTCAGTGAGCTGAACCGAACCGAACCGAACTGTTTTGCTTTGCTGTTTCCAGTTCGGTTCAGCAATAGTGCGGTATGCGGTCAAGCAGCTAGATAAAAGCAGGTTCACCTTGCTGCTTTATTATTAGAAACCCTTTGGAAAGCATCCACATGGTGCAATAATCTTTTGATATCTACTGAACGTCAAAGTACGAATCGAAAAAACAAAGCTTGATCGTTTTTATACCCTTGCAAAGGGTATTCTAATTTTGTCCAGAAGTTTGCAACGCATAGAAATATTAATTTCTGACTCCATAAACTATATATATTCTTGATCAGGGTGACGAGCTGAGTCGATTGAGCTTTGTCCGTCCATCTGTCTGTCTGTCTGTTTCTACGCGAACTAGTCTCTCAGTTTTAAAGCTATCAAGCTGATATTTTGCACAGAGTCTTTTTTTTGTTGCACACTACTAATATGTCGGAACCGACTGGATCGGATGACTATATCTCATAGCTACCATAGGAACAATCGGTCGGAAAACTAGTTTTAGTATGAAAAACTTTTTTCTTTTCAATGGAAACGTCTCCAAACTTTGTAATCGTAGGTTTTCTATGTTTTTTTTAAATTCTACCAAGTTTTATTAAAATCGGACAGCTATATGGTATAGCTGCCATACAAAAGATGGGTCTGAAAAACAGTCTTAGTTTGAAAAACTTTTTTGTTTTTAATGGTAGCATCCTGCAATTTTGTATATGTTTGTTTCCCATGCTTTCACAAAATTTTACAAATTTTTGACCAAATCGGATAACTATATCATATAGCTCCCATACGAACGATAGGTCGGAAAATGGGAAAAAGAGTATTTTTTTTGGAAAATATTTAAGCGAGCACTTGCAAGGGTATAAAAACTTCGGCACAGACGAAGTTTGCTTAGCTTTCTAGCCAAAATTGTATGTTAGAAACTGTGTCAGCAATTTTCTCCCCCTTAGTTTGGTTCACAGTGTACAGAAGCAGCTCGGTTCATAATCGTTTCGTTAATCAGATTGCAAGGCGTACCAAAGTCGTTTTGTGTTCTTTGTGGAACTGTCACCAGATTTGACTATTCTCAAACAATGATCTTCCGAAGTGAAACTCATCCTAAGCGATACTCATCTGTTTGGAAACCGGTTTGTATTTCAGAATAACTAAGTTACTCTGACAAGAACTTGTATTGTGGCTCAATTAGGTAATTCATCGAATTCAGGAAAAGAAAAATCAAAAGCAGAAAGCAAACGTCCACTCCGCTGACATTAAAAAAGAAGACTTAGAAAACATTTTTTCAGTTGTCAGTTTTCAGTTATCTCCCCAGTTTACAAATTTGCACGCTAAGTGGTTCCAAAACGGATGATTCACTTAGTTGAGCCCCAAAAAAAAATGTCTTTACCACTTCCACTTGATCTTGCCTATGCGATTTGAGTTAAGATCAAAAACTTAACCACTTAATTAACTCAAATTGCCTCCTGCAGTTGCCCCAGAAAAACGACTGGCAACTGTCTTAAAGTGAAAGGGGACGAGGCGTTGCTTTAGCCATGTTTACGACTTTCTCTAGTAGTGAAATTGAGTTCTTGGGCAAGTTCCACTGCACAAGTGACACATTTCCTTGACATGCAAGACACGGACAACTTTTCGACGTTGACGCTTAAAAACTTTGCGCCGTTGCGGCAAGGATTCCGCGAACTTGTCTGTGGGTTACTCGACAGGATTTGCATAAAATTAGGGCTTATTTTAACAGGATTCGGGTGAATTGTGTGAAATATTGAACTTTATGCGCATATTGATGCGAGGGGTGAGGTGTAGAGGGGGCCAACGCATTGACAAGGGTCTGCCTCAATTTCATTAGCAAATATTTGAGCCAAAAACCGATTTGAATTATGAGCGAGTCCTGGGCTAGGCAATAAATCAGGCAGCGCCACACAATTGTGTGGCCCATTCAGTTTGATTATTCAATTGCAAAATTCTGACAGCAAGCAATTCCAAGGAAATGCACAGATGCATTGCTCCAGATAGCCAAAGGATACAATGGAATGGCTGAACGGCTGAATGAATGAATGAATGAATAGGCGAGGGCAGGTCACTTCCTCTGCTTCCATAATGACATTTCAAATGCAAAACGTTTAATGCACTTTGATCCAAATTGTGTGTGCTTCTCTCTATTAAGCATAACTTATATACTTAACAGAGACCCAAAAAGGAAAAAAATATGTTGTGTTTTTTGGTGGGGGGGAGCCATAAATTTTACAAAACAAACTGACTTTGTGGCCGGACGAGGGCAGGGCGCAGGCAACAGGTGCACGCTTCGCTTCAGCTAGCAAAACGCTTGGCCTAGCTACCGATTGGGTGGGGGAGGGGGAGGGCGGCAGGGCGTGTAGTGTCCAGAGGCTGGCCCTTGTCTGTTGCTTAATGCATGCCCTTCTCACATAGCTCGCCCCAAACAATAAATCACAAAAAATGTTGCTTCTTTTGGTTACTGTTGGTTGTATATGTGTGTGTGTGTGTTGTTTTTGGCATTAAAATTTACAACCTACTAAACAAGACACAGAGACCCACAGAGTTACCCACTTGACATAAGCACGCGCGCGCTATATTTTGCCTATATGAATAATTATGCAGATTTTGGACCAGAGTTGTAAACCTCTTGGAAAAAGGGAAGAGCCAGGGATCAAGTATTAGAAGCCATAAATTTGCCAGAATAAATCTAATATTAAGTAATAAGAGCCTGACCGAAAAACATGCATCTATCATCACTCAAAATAGTTTAGCCCTTGTCTTTAACAGCAATCCAAGGACTTTAAGGTTCTTGCACCGCTCTCACGTTCTAATTAAGTCGGCTCATCTAAAGCCAATTACATGAATCAGACGAGCATCAGTTGGCACACAATTACCAAGCCAGGACTTTGCTTTTAATCAATTGTGCGATATTGAGTTATTAGTGTCTTCCCTTCTGTCCTTGTGTGTGCGTGTGTGTGTCAGTGTGCGCAGGAAGAGAGGATTTTCGAGCCTTGGTTTTGCCTTCATGAAGTGCCATTTAATGTAGCCTAATGCGAATGTCATTGACAATCGCGGACCAGGCGGAAACTGAAACTGACTCTCAGCCAGACCAAGTGGCGAGGCACTCAAGCGTTAAACGCGACATCTACAAGGATGATGACAGCATTTCTGGTGAGTCGTTGTGGTTGGAGAATGGCGAACGGCGAACGGATTCACAATGCTGGCTACAACTTTTTGTGGCCAAGTGTGAGGGAGGATTAGAGAACGCGGTCTCCGAACAAGCTAATGTCATGTCAATAACAATTAAAGGAATGCAATTTGCATGGCATCAGCTGCTGAATGGGAATTAGAGGACATGGGCGGGTCGACTGAAATTGATAGTAATGCTGATTGGAATTTCATTTAGGTGTTTGATTAGTGCCTGAATGTTAAATGCTTGCCGTAGGGCGGTTCCACAAGTTTCATTAAGGGAAACATATTGGGCAGGAAGAATTCTTTCACTTTCCCAGAGGATGGACATCAACTTATGGCTCATATCTCAAGCCAGACTCTATTGAAGGGTTAGCCAATATCCAGAAATTCGGTCGAGCAGTAATTCAATACCTTTGAGGCTGTGTCGTAGGCAAAGGGCTTGGGATATGCTTAAGCCAAATAGCCATAGGCCACTACTCTCAGGCATCTCCACGAATGACTACCCTATGTGCCTGCTTAACTGATCCGTGACGGATGAGACACCCCATTTGGTGCTTTAAAAGCTGATTAAGTGAAGTCATGGAGATAATAGGAAGGTGGCTAGCAGCTGTAGTACCCTTTAGTACAAAATTCTAGATCAGCTATAACTTTTGTAGGTTAAATCCTCTTCCTTGAAGAAGCAACCAAAGATAATTTAGCAAAAAACCCCAAAATCCCTTGAAAAAGTACCTGACCATCCACTGATCCAGGGACTTTGCAAGGTCTAAGAAAGATGCACCTAGACCAGATCAAGAAGCGAAAGTGTGTCCCAATCTTTTGAGTTCAAGAGAGTTGTACCTAACCTAGCAACAGCCTTAACAGCATGAACTAAATTGCCTTAACTGCAATCGGAAGGACTCATTTATATTACAGGAAAAGAATATATCTTCGATTTTATAAATAATTTGTGGGAAATCTCAAAAGAGCGCTGGCCAGAATCTATTACAGTGATAGAGCAACACAAAAATGGTACAGAATCAAAGATCAATGTTGCTTATAGCATGCCAAGTGTTCTACGAGCTCTGTAGGATATCAATCAACTCACTAAAAACATACTCTGCTTGCTCAAAAGAACCTACCCAGTGTCTGCATTATGGATCAGTGTCATATTTGAACTCACATAGGTTTCTCTTAAAGCATTCAGAGTAAATGAAAAGTGCAGCCGATTTGTCAACTCGGGAACATGCTACATACAGTCAGTGAGAAAAGTATGACATTTCTAGCTACGGCCGGCGGACGATGTGTCTTGTTTAAGGTCATGGCAAATGCATTTTTCACTGGCAACAAAACACTTTTAAACTAGAATCATTCGGGTTCCATTATTTTGGAGCATGAATAATGACAGAACCAATGCAAAACGCAAATGAAAAGGCAGCAATCCTAGCAAATCCAAGAAGTTAACGAGTTTCTTTGCGTAATTAACGACTTCATGTATGTTTTTAACATATTTTGATCGATCTTTCCTTGCACCAATTTAGCCGATATGAAGCCACTTGCAAGTATCTACTGGAATATGACCGATTCACAGCAGTTCCTTGAAGAAATCTTCTGCGGTTCTATGCTGCTGCAGAAACTTTTCTTCGTTGAATGGTTCACATGAATTGGAATCGATTCGAGGGAGTCGATAGATATGTTTGATAAGAATTAAGTTGATCGTTAGACTTAAAGGAAGTTCCAGTGCTGAATGTGACGTTCTCTTAACTTACAACAGTGTTGTGGCAATTACAGTAGATGCGAGAGCTTAAACACTTTAAGTAACAGTTCCAAAGGTGGCGCAGTAGGCGGTCAAAGCTCTGAATTCTTTGGCGGTTCCATGCCGTTGCAAAAACTATGCTCAATTCGGAATCGATTCGAGCGAATCTGGGGAAGTATTTGACGAAATGTTGGATACAAGATTTTAGTTGATTTGCAGGCTTAAAGGAAACTTCAGTGCTGCATGTGCAGTTCTGTCACCTTCCAAGCACGAGAGATGCGATAGCTTAAGCATTGTTCATTTCAATTACAGTTCCAAAGGTGGCGCAGTAGGCGGTCAAAGCTCTGCATTTATTATTTCTGGGTACTTTTTTTAGTTTTGCTTGTTTGCTTTCTAAATTTGGACCATTTTAAAGGGTTGTTATTGCAAAGTGGTTAGTTTTTGAGCGATTTATACAAAGTTATGATAATCTAAGTACGGTAGAGGAACTTGCTTTCAAACAAGAATCGGTTCGAATAGCAATGACTCGACTGCTGAGCAACCATCAACTTGTATTATCACCATACTATTGTATCTACCCTCACATGTTGATATTTTGCAGCATTTAATTAAGCAGGAATAAAGCAATAATTTCACACTTGGCTAAATTAAACCAAGAGCTTTACCCACTTCAGTGCACTTTGTCAAATGCAAATTGTGAATTTAACCACAAGAAATGTGGACAAAACAGCTGGCATACAAAACAGTTAAACTAATTGTGGTAAAAAAAAAGAAGCAAAACAACTGTCAACTGCTGCTGCCTGTGGCTGCACCACTGAATCATGGCGGATTTGTACCTTCAATTCTGTATAAAGCCGCCTAGCTAACCAGCTTATGAAATAGTAAGAATCCAACCATGCAGATGTCGTTTCTCCTTCCTCTAGTGCTCGGCACTCTAATGCTGACTGTAGCAGAGCAGGCCGTACCCATAGCACTCAATCAGTCCGAGATAATAGCCACCGGTCCCAAAAATCCCTATTGCCAACCCAAGCTGTGTCCCAAATTCAAACGACATGTGGCCTGTGAGAAGTATTCCAATGTGAGTAGCAAACGGACGCTGTGATAGGAACTCTTGACCTTTTTTTCTCAGGACTATCATAGATCGTGTGCGCAAGATACCAAAATGATCAACCTCACCGAGCATGCCCCCAACATACTCAAATATCACAATGAGCCAAGATTTCGGGTGGCCAGCGGTAAGAACGTTTCATTGCCACAGGCCGCTCGCATGGTCGTGATGCAGTGGAGCGAGGAACTGGCGACCGTGGCCAGCTATAATGTGCGCATGTGCCAGGCCAAGCACGACGATTGCCGCAACACGCACAACTTTACTCAATCCGGCCAGAACATTATTGTGTTCAACATGACGCGGCTGGTCCAGGATGAGCTGCTCGAGCGCCTGTATCCGGAGCTGCTCAGCATTGGCGTGCGTACTTGGTGGGGCGAGCACAACAACATGACCACAGCGGATATGGAGCTCTATCCGTGCGACAAGAAGAGGCAGCAGTAAGTGGAACCAGTGATGGGTGGTTCAAGAGTGCATGTGCTCAGTTCAGTTTTGGTTCACGTAACGTGCTCCCTTTGGTTCACTAACAACTGAACAAAACGACGCACACTGAGCTTCTCTGTGAATTTCGGCCCAACACTATGACAGCTTTCCCTTTAATTTCGTTCGTTCGACAGACACTATCGACACTTTGCGGTCATGGCCGCCGAGAGCAACTCGCATGTGGGCTGTGCCGGTGTTCGTTATGTGACCAAGGAGGTGACCTACTTCAAATTGACCTGCAACTACGCCAAGGACTTTGTGTGCGGCCTGCCGATCTATAGCTTCCGGTCCGCGGGCTGCCTCACTGGACCGAACGATAAGCAAAAAGCGTTGTGCTCCAAAAAGGAAGTGTTCGCCTAATAATGAGCTTGCAGCATCCAAAGTAACCAAAGTGAACCGTCGCACATTTATCGCCAAAGAGTTCACAATAAATATTGTTGCCCAACAATAAAGAGGCAAAAATGCAATCATTACGCATGCAAAATTCAAATGGCGCACCATCAAAATGAAATTTCTGCCAATTTCCTGTGAGGCTCCGCCCGCGGGAGCTGGGGCACAGGAAACGGGGGAATACGCCCGCTGTAATATGCCAGAGCAATTACCTGAACCAAAGCAGGCATCCGTTCGGGCAATATTTTGTATATTGAAGCGACACACAAAGAAATATCCCGCGGACACGTGTGCCCATCATTTTGGTGGGTACGTGCTCGGTGGCTGGGTCCTCTGACCATATTTATTACGGTCCTTAAAGAGCAGGTTCAACTGCATGCAGTTCTGTGATTTGATGTTTATTTTCAGCATGGTTTAATGGCAGGGATTGAGGTAGCCCCCTCTCCCCCCCTCAACGGGTTACCGCCCGGGCCATTAACTAAGTGAATGGGAAACGTTTCCAAGTTTTCGCAAGCAGTGACGTCCCGTTGTTTTAGTATAGGAAACTATACTCATTGTACAAAAGCTACAATCAGCAAGCAAGACAAACTGCAGTTAAATGCTGTCAGGGGTTGTGCAAAACCACAGAGACACGTGTTTCTTCGCTTCCCCTTTGGACCAACATTGAAACTGCTGAACTTAGCCTTAGTCAATGCACTGTGGGGCATTACAGTTAGTTTATTGATGCATTTAACAAAGCCAATTGAAATCGGAGGGCAGAGTGCGAGAAATTAATCAGATTTCTTGAAGAAAAACTGCTGAAATGGTGTGGGCTACAGAGCCGAAACTTGGACCGCCATTTTTTCTTAGGGCAAGTAGTTTAGTTTGGGTTGGGCATGGGGTACCTTACACTTCCGGAAAATCGTCAAAGAATGAAGAATATTTGTCAGTATTCAAATTTTGTTTAAGCTCAGTATAACTTTTGAGGCTGCAGTAGCAGCTGAAAGCAGTGCTTCTTACACTCTTTTGCTCACAACTTGACCCTCTTTCCTTCGTTAATTTGGCGCATCGAAAAGTAATCCTCTTTACTTGATATATGCAAAATGTATAGTCCTTCTATACATAAAACTTTTGGATATTTGACATTTTATTCCTTTTAAGGGGTCGTGGCAAAAACTTTAGTATATGATGTGTATATCTCCCATACATTTCGAACCTCTATCTCTTACCATCGCTGAGATCTGATCGTTCATACAAACAGACAGACAGACGGACATGGCTATATCAACTCAGCTGTTGCTGTTGATCAAGAATATATTTTTTATACGGTCGGAGATGATTACTTCTGGCTCCTGCAGCTTTTTCACTGTATGAAGCTTGTGCCTTTGCCACAGAGTAGAAAAATCCAGCATGATTCATACTTGACTTTCCAATTTAGTATATAGGTCAAATATATACATATTTAGCATACGATTGACAACTTTTGTGCTTGATTCAAGTTTGATACTCAGCTTATCTTAAGCTTTATCAAGGATTTTCGTTTATTGCTGTGTTGAAATTCAACTAAAGTGCAAAACTGTAAAGTAATCATTACTTACGATACTGAATTACTTTTCATTATATCACATAATGCTTTTTTTTTGTAGTCTTAAGTCTAACTGGGCATTACAAATATTGCACAAACATGTTATATTGTAATTACTTATACAATAACTTGATTAATTGTACCTGCAAATAGCGATTATTCAGTAGTTGTGGCTCAAAAGTTGAATTAATGTGGTAATTGTAGATGAAAATGAAATTGCTTACCATCAAATTTAGTTGACTGCTGATCATGGTAATAAAAATCAAACAAAATCAATCAAAACACAAACAATGTTTGTGAAATTGTGGCATATATTTAAAAAAATAATAAATTTCTCCAAAAAACATGTCAGTATTTACATACAAATTTATGAACAATTCAACGTTTCTGCCACAATTACTTAATAGAACCCCTTTTACCAGTACAATTATGCAAGTAATTGTAAAAGTAATTACATTTAAAAACGTGCTTTCCGGGACACAACTTCTAAATTAGAGCCTTGAGTCTTCATAAACACCTAGTCAGGCCCAATTAGTATACATATATTTTGAAAAGTACAATAAGATACTACAAATATATGAATAATTTAATATTTCAAGCACAATTACTTCATAAACATCCTTTACCGGTGTAATTATTTAAGTATTCGTAAAAGTAATTACATTTTTAATAATCCAAAAAAAAAACTTTCAGGGACACAAGTTTTGAGTTGGAGCACTGAGCCTTAAAATACTTCAAGTAAAGCCGTATATTTAGTCTCAAAAGTACAATAAGATCGACCAATAAAAAAAACTGGAGTAATAAGTGAAACTGTTTTGATATACGAGCGTGGGGTACAGCATTGTCAGTTAAGTTGTATTTTCGATTATATCTAATGTCTTATAAAAGTTACTCAAATGGGATATCAGACAAGCTGAATAGTCAATCTGAGAAGCTGCATTTATTTGAAGTATTTTGTATTTTGAAGATTTCGAGTAAAAACAAAAAGCGAAAAATTCTATTTTTGATACGAACAGAATGAGTTTTGTTTGCTTTCCAAACCACTTGCATTGCCCCACTGTGGCATTGCCTGTGCTCAATATGTAACTACAGTCAATTGAAGGTCTTCCAGCTTGCACTCTGTAGTTAATTAATATATTAGCCGGTGAATGCACTGATTGTAATCACCTCCCCCACTCCCCTAGACGGACTGCAGAATAATGTTAAGAATATATTTTCTGATTTCTCCACCTATTCTCCTTCCACTTGAGCATCGTCTAATACAGCCGCTAATCCCAATCCGATTAGCACTCGCACACCTCTCACATTTCCATTTTCATTATTTTATGCGACTTCATTTGATTGAAATGCATTGGGAAAAGTGGCGAGATGTGCTGCGACTGGTGACTTTTAAATCGCCTTTGCGCTGAGCCAAAGTGCAATTTGGCTAGCAAGTGGGTTCACTTGCCTCGCGTCTCGCATGTCTGACACCTGGCGCAAAAAAAAAAAAAAAAAAAACCTAAAAGTCGCCACTTCCGGAGCACATAAATTTGAAACGTTGCTCGTTTTTAAGGTTTCCTGTGGCCGAAAAGCGAGAAAAACAAAGCAACAAGCAGGCGAAATACAAACAGCGGAGCGGACTTTTTACTTTCTTTCTAAACATTGCATGCCAAATTGTTCATGTAGTTGGCAGTTGTGTTGTGTTTTTTTGTTTGCCGCAATTTGTTTTGCTTTTAGTTTACCGGTTTCGTTTTGGTTTTTAAGCACTTCAAGTTGAAGCTGAAAATTTAAGACACTTTATCAAAATTTATGTTTGCCCTTTGACTCTCCCCCCCCCCCCCCCCCCCCCAACCTCTTCTCCCGCACACATAAATATCTATTAAAGCTTTGCAATGCTGATTCAAGTGAAGATTTACGAGACTTTTAGGAAAGCTTTTGATAATGGGAAACTGGCGTGCAGCGTTTAAGCTGCACTTTCTATTAAAGCAGGGGGGTGCACACACACACACACAAAGAGAGAGAGGTGAGAGAGAGGTGAGAGAGAAAGAGGAGTGTGTCAACAACTCTTTCCCCAAGCTGCTATAGCCAACCAAAGTCATTATCATTGTCAGCACGTAAAGCTGCTGTTCGCATGTTAGATGTGTGTGTGTGTGTGTGTGTGTGCCTGCGGGAGTGTGTTAGACCTTTCGCGGTTTCTTTTTGCATTTTTCCTTTGCCGTCTAAACGCTGTGTACGTAAAGTAGCCTTAGCCAAAGGCTAATGCTTTTTACCAGCCACTCGCTACCCCGAGGGTAGTTGAGTCTACAGGGTAACTGAGAGTATATGACCTAAGATAAACACTGGCATAAGGAATGATTCCTGGAAGTAGAGAATCGGGAAGCCTTCATATATTTCCCCCCCCCCAATTTTAATGCACAATTTTATTTCAAAAACATTTCCGCTTTAAATAACTCCCTCTTCCGCTGATTAGATTATCTTAGGGCATTTCCGTGTCTGACACTCTACGGCCATCACTTATTATGCCTCTCTGCTCTTTTTTTTATGACTTCAACTTGCCATAATGGCGCACGGTTTACGTTTATTAGCATACTTCTCAGCGCATTGGCTCTGGTTCAAGGTGCGTTTAATGGCGAACATCTAACAGTTTGCCTTCGGGGCCACTTTATGACTTCATTAGGATGCCATTTACGAGTATGTGCGCTGCTGCTAGCGACCCTGTTTTATGGTCTCCCGCGCTGTTAGCTGGATGGCATTCAGAGCCAATTGATTTGACATGGTCGATGGGAACAAAAGGTGGCCCTTAAGCTAAAATCTAATGAAATTTATGCAGGCGCTGCATTGCGGCTAAACATGAATGGCAAACTCTCACTCACATGTGGCGGCAACTTTTACCTGCCGTTGGCCGCAATTTACAATGCGGCGTCACTTTCAGTGTGTGTGTGTGTGGTGTGTGTGTGTCCTGGCTGACCTACTTCGCGGCCTGGCCTTTACTTTAGTCCTGGCTTTGGCAATGTTTCTTTGTCTCGACTTTCTTTCATTCTCTCCCTTAGTTGTGGAGTACGTTTCGATGACCAAACGGCGCGCCGGTGCCATGTGGAAATAGCAGTTTAGCGCTTAAACATGCCCAAGTTGTGCTCAATTCACATGTGCTGCGACTAGTTTTTAACTTTTGCAAACTAAAATCGTATACAAATACAATTTGTTGTACTTTAAATGCTGCGGCTTCGCTTGCCGTTTGGTTGGGTGCAAGTTTTTGGTCTTAGGTGTCAGTTTGCTTGCCAACAGGAAGGAAGCTTTTCAAATGCTAAATGATAAATGCATTTTTAATGGAGCATCTCTGTCTGAGTGGAACAAACAACTTCCTAAATCTCAACACAAAATGCATAAACGAGCGCGTGAAAGCCAACGCAACGAAAGGCAGCCTCATCCCTTTGGACAAGGGGTTTAACGGATGATTAAGCTAATTATTCACTGCTTTATTTTGCACTCGCAAGTTTAAGTTTAAATGTTGCACATTATTGTTGTGATTTACTTTCGATGAAAGTAAAAGTAACGGAAAAAAATGTATACAAAACAATATTTTAGTCATATTTTTTGAAGGAGCTGGTCGAAAAGATGTACGGCTCAAGGCTATTTCGGGTACGTTTCAAGGTACTTTTGGGCAAAAATTATACAATGCATAGCTTTAGAGCAAAACAACTTCTTATACCTTTTCAGATGTTTTGTTTCTCCGATCGAGATTAACATATGTTTTTGATAAGCACCTCTCAGTACTAATACTACACTATTAATATGTCGGAACCGACCGGATCGGATGACTATATCTCATAGCTCCCATAGGAACAATCGGTCGGAAAACTTGTTTTAGTTGAAAAAACTTTATTCTTTTCAATGGAAACGTCTCCACACTTTGTACTCATCAGTTTTCTATGTTTTTTTTATAACTCTACCAAGTTTTATTAAAATCGGACAACTATATGATATAGCTGCCATACAAAAGATGTGTCTGAAAAAGAGTCTTAGCTAGAAAAACTTTTTTGTTTTAAATGGTAGCATTCTGCAATTTTGTATTTGTTTGTTTCACATGCTTTCACATAATTTTACAAGTTTTTGGCCAAATCGGATGACTATATCATATAGCTCCCATACGAACGATCGGTCGGAAAATGAGAAAAAGAGTATTTTTGGAAAATATTTTACCGAGCACTTGCAAGGGTATAAAAACTTCGGCACAGACGAAGTTAGCTTAGCTTTCTCGTTCACAATACTTACATACAAGCGTTGTTTTTGGTAGTTCTCTATATTTTTTGGGCGATAAACGGGAGACATAAAAAGTTTTCTATATTTTTGATGGCGAATTTCTTAAGAATTTTTCTACTTTAAGACACTAACACTAATGGTTTTTAAGAATTCGAATAGTGTATTTGCTTTTCTTATTTAAAATGCAAATTCGCCCTTAATTTAAGATTAATTTTTTAGAAAAACATAAGGAACAAGAAAGAAAGTCGGTCAAGCCAGACTATAACATACTCTGTACCAAGAAAATTTGTCTTTTTATCATAACTGGAAAATCGTTCATTCGATCTTCTTCATTCCTTTGGCGGATCGATAAGTTATCCTAATAACTAAATATGTCCAGAAGGAACAAGCCATCTATCTTCAAAACTGTGGGAGATATGACGTTTTATCTAAATTGCGGGGGCGGGAGGGGGCGTGGCCAAAATTGAAAGTAAACTTGATCTGCCTGCAGACATAAGAAGCAAATGTCCCATACATGTCAAGCCTCTATCTCTTACCATCTCTGATATCTGTGCGTTCATACGGACAGACAGACGGACAGACGGACATGGCTATATCGACTCGGCTGTTGATGCTGATCAAGAATATATATACTTTATGGGGTCGGAGATGCTTCCTTCTGGATGTTACATACTTTTGCACAAACTTATAATACTCTATGTACCTTCGGTACAGAGTATAAAAATTACCTAAATATTAAGAAATTTCAAACTCAATTTCGAAATATAAGATATTATTTTTGGAAAAATAAAATTTTCGGGATATATTTTTTAAGTTTAAGTAATAAAATGTCTAAAAACAAGAAGATTTCTGTTAATTAAGAAAATAAAATGATTTTAAGGCAAACTTCTAAAGGCTAGCAAATTATTTTGTTAAGTGAGGGAAGCTCGCTGGCTGATCGCTTTATCAAATCAGTATATTGAGTTAGCTTGTTCCAATTATACGACGTGTAATTCCGAGATTTAGTTTTAGTTTTAGCTGCAAATTAAGTTTTCCATAAGAGACTAAAATTTTTTATAAATTTTTAAATGCGAAACGCAAGTTTTCCACCTGCTCTTTCTCTGTACAATACAACTGCAGACATCGTGGTGGATTTTGCCAACTTGTTTGCATCATTTTTCCAGCGTTGTTATTACTCCTCATATCTTAATATGGAGTAGTCTTATACATATAATATTTCCCATTTTAGCAATATTTTCTCCTGTTTTAAACTCTGAGAACCCTGAGTTTTGAGAGATTAGCATCGGTTAAAGCTTCATTGAAGCCTGGACCTCACGATGTTCCACACTGTGTGCTAAAACGTCTCCTTCGAAACGCCTTCAACCGAGAGAGATTGAACTTGGTGACTTCCCTCGCACTGTACATGATTGGCTTTCCTCCTAAGTAACTTAATTGGATTATGGCATAATTGCGTGACTTAACTCACAGACCCATTTGTGTATCCTCTTATTCTCCAAGGCTGCATTTGTAAATGATATTCCGACAGTGTTATCTCATTTTCAAGTGCATATATAAATGCGTACGATCTTAAGCTTTGCCTATGATCGTATGATGACCCAGAATCACCTCTTCTCCCACAAAGTGAGCAAAACTCTTACAATAATTGGTGCAAGATCAACAGCTTTAGTTGAGTTTATTAAAAATTTCACAGTATTAAAACCCACTTTTAAATATATCTAGCACCAACAAACTTTTGTTGGTATTTCTACAACTTCTTTCAAGAATTGAAGACATTTTTGGTTGCTTATTTGTTCTAATTTTATGTAGGTTATTTGCCAAGCTTACGGTAAAAGTGAAAGTAGTCAAGTCAAATGCTTGATTATATCTCATTGGCTGTTTCATTCTCAGCCGGGGTTAATTATGTTAATTTATGCAAAGAATCAGTGCACAGTAGGCAGACAAGCGACAAGCAACAACAACAACAGGAACAGCAATGTCGCCTACAACCAGCAATGGGCGTGCCTAGGGCAAATGTGTCCAGATAACGCAAACACTCGAACGCACACACATAGAGGGAGACACATGCAAAACAATTGAGTTGAGTTGAGGCAACAGAAAGATACAAGATACATACATATGTACATTGTAGATACAAGCATACAAAGATACAATTCAGGCCATTGTTTTACAACTGACAACAAAAGCATCAAATTTAACTTCTTTCGTGTATGTGTGACTTGTTTTACAATGGCAATGATAACACACAATATGTGTGTGCGTGTGTGTGTGTATGTAAACAAGCAACACATCTTGATAAGCCTGCCAAACGGCTTTTGCTGTTGCTATCTGCGGTTGAACTGACATTTTGTAATTGAAATTTTGTTGCTGCCTACTTTCAGGCGTCGATTTCATATGCAGCTTCACCTGCCATGCATATCGCCTACATATTACGCATACGCCACGTTGAGCACTTGTAGAAATTAAACTATGTCAGAGAGCCAAATACGTCTGGCTGAGCATAAAAGCGTAATTTTTTAATATAAACACAACAACAAAATATGCAGCGGCTGCATAATGCACCCCAATTGAAACTGTCGAGCCAAAGTCAGGGATTCAAATTTTGGATTACAAAATCCTAGATCATAGAACATTAAATCGTTGTTCTAAAATGAATTTAACTTAATTTTTTTTTTAAATTTATATCCCTACATTTTGTTGACTTGTGTAAATGTTAGTTGGTCGTCTGTTGCTCAGATTTTCAGCATAAAAAACGACGCCACAGACAACTTGTTGCCTGACAGACAGTTCTTTTCGTGTCTGTGCGTTTTTGCGTTCACCACACAAGGTCAACGTGGTGAACATATTAAAGTGCAAATTTGTTTTATTCGCCCAGCGCAAGTTGAATGAAAAATTGATGAAGCCGGCCGGGCCTCTGTTCAATGCCAACAACTCAATGGGTCGACAGAGACCAAGCAAAAATTTTTCATTGAACCTAATCAGTTGGCAGCAAGTTAGGCACGTGGCAGGGCCCAGGCCACTAATCCCATAAATAATGCAAGGACTTGAATGGACATGGCAGGGCTTGGTCAAAGATGTGGCCAATCATTTCAAGGACATAAATTCACGCAAATGTTTCAATCAATTTTGCGCTGCTTGGCACAATACAAATTCAATTTGACCCACAAATTGCTGGCACAGCTCAAAGGATCCATTCGCCATCCTGGCCACCCACCCCCAGCCCTCCCCCTCTCGCATATCGTATGTTTGTTATTGAGCCATCTTTATGCGATTACACAAACAACACAGCGCAGTGTGGCAGGACAGCACAGAACAGGATGGTATACACAAAGGACAAGCCCAGCGTCGCACTAAAAAGGGACAGCGCAACGGAAATGTCTAACGATTGAACGGAACGGACGGCTGGCACGGGGGCGAGGGGTGACGTACCGGGACAGCGGTAATAAATGACATGAAAGACAACCAAGGCAAATTCCTTTGAGTCGACTGACACAGGATTTGCTGCATTGAGTCCTGAGTCCTGTCACAGCCATAACCGCTTACCTAATGCAAATGAGGAACCACCCCTTCCCCACCACCAACCCACCACCACACATGTGTAAGCTGCAGTTGCTCATTAAAAACGGAGCAAATTGAGTTTGGTGCGAGCTGCTGCACATCCCAAAAAAAAAAGAAGGAGAAATAACAGTTTCTCAGTTGGGCAATGCGCTTACGTGTGTCCCGACTGCCACTTGCAAATGCCTGCCAAGGATTTATAATGTTGTCCTCGTGCTCGAGGCGCTCGCGAGGCGCCGTTAAGTGCACGCGTTAACCCCATTTCTTTCTTCTGTTTCTTTTTTTTTTTTTTTTTTGCCCCCTTTCATTTTGGTGTAGCAATAAAAGAAATCCTGTGGATGCAAGGAGAAACCCTTACAACCTTGTAGCGACTGGCAAGCAGTTGCTCTGTGCCACTCGAAAGTGTTCTTTTTGAAGGAAACGAAGGATTAATGAAGCAATTAAGCTATACGTTTTCAATATAGAAAAAAAAAGGGGAAATTTGAAAAAAGGAAGATACGTTTACTGAAAAGTAATAATTAAGCTGCACCACAGCGGTGGGCACCAACGTCTGACAAGAGGCCAATCAGTTGCAGAGTCGCTACACAGGAAGAAAAGGCTACATAAGTTCTATCCTCATATTCTTGGAGTTATCCCGGCACTAGCTCAATCAAAAAATAGAGGATATTCAACTAAATTCAATCTTTTTTGAGATCAAATTAACATAAGTTGGACTTCAATCCCTTTTGAGATCAAATGAACATAAGTTGGGAACGAGAACGGAAATGTATAAATAAAATTCCAGACATGGGGCCAAATTCATCTGCTATGGAGCTGTGTGATGAGATGCCATTCCTGTGCTGAATAGTTATGAGTTCGAGTCTCAGTCAGGACTTCAAAAATTTGTATATTTCTTTGTGTTTCACAAGTTTTAAATACATCTAAACTAGTAGTGTGGTTCTGTTTTGAAGTGTTAAGAATGTGCTGAATGGAATATGTAGGAAGTAGGGAAAGGAAGAAGAATATGATGAATGATTCTGATTTCGGATTAAATTGTATTCGAATGTGTTTCTTTCCTTAATCCTTATTTTGTATACTGATAAACTGCATAAATTTCATCTATTCACGATTGAAAGAAGTGGAATCAAGTCAATCTCTATTCGGCTCGATTCAAGAATGTCTGGGACTATCCTGTTTTCAATCGTGTTTCGGATTGATATAATCCCGGATGTGTTTTTTGAGTATAGTATATTCTTGGACAAGACTTACACGATGAAGCAAACTTCATAACGTTCTCTTAGTAGGCGGAATATTCAAGGCAAAATGAATAGGTTTTATAAAGGAAAGCGTTAGAATCTCAGCTGATTCTTTCGTCTACTGAGAGAGCTCGTCAATGTTTGCTTCACCTTGTAAATGCAGTCTTCGACTCTCATTCTTAAAGCCATGTGGTGTGAACTTGACACAAAGCCGTGAAAAAGATAATTTGAGGGAACCAGCTAGATTGGATGTCATACAGTACAAAGTTTGGTAAAGATAGGTTTAAACTGGCGGAGGCGACAGCGACAGACTCAGCTCATCATGCTGATTAAGAATCTATATACTTTATGTGGCCGGAGATATCTCCTTCTGTGATTTATAAACATTTTACCAATTTCCATCTACCCACTTTGAGACGCGCTGGGCTGACTGGCCAAATTGTTGGCATAAAGTCAACTCAGTTGCAGCCACTTAGTTAAAACTTGATGAATTTGATAACAACAATCAGAACAATATATAAAAAAAAGATTTTAACCAATCCCATATGGTCCCACTTGGCGTATGAGTAATTTTATTTTATTTTTACTTGACTATTTTTTGTTTTATTTCATAACTTTTTCGGAGCTTACGTTTTTGCATGCTAATTGTTTCAAAAATCCTTAAATAAGTCTCTTTTTTTCGATGATTGACTGGCCATGCGTTCGTCGTATACGTATGTTCGTCCCCTAGGCTGAGCTTAATCTATCCTAAAACGCGGAGAACGGGCAAAAATTGTCCAAAAAGGCATTAATAACAAGTTGAAATGTAAACTACCAATAACACTTTAATTTAATTACATGTTGAACACAAGTGGGGCAACATTAAGCTTTAAGTCCACAGGGAAAAGGTTGTCCGAGTGGGATTTCCTTAACTAAGGGCGTACGGTATCATAAAACAAATTAATGTTAATAATTTAACAAGTACAAAGGAAATGCCTCATGTTAATTACATAATACATCAATTTTACTGCATTTTGTATTTTGTACACATTTTGTTTGTTTAATAGCAGCCATTGTCTCTTGTAGTCAACTTTAGATACATTTTTACGGGGTTTATTGTAAGAATTGTTATATCTGATCAGCTCTGCTCTGAAACTTGGCTTTGGATTCGCCGTTAAGCTAGGTTAAGTAGGTTCCTTTCTCTTATGCGAAAAATAGAAGCACACAAGCCAAGAGATTGAGAGTAGCTCGTCTTGGCCCTTTAAGCTGTGTATGCCCAAGTATTTACTTGTAATTGAGTTGGTACACGCGTTTTTATTTAAGAAAATGAAAACGAATGAACATTTTTCAAAACTTCTCTTTTCGTTTAATTCGGTCGCTCAATGGCTACATATCGTAGAGCAACTCATTCGAAACGGTTGCCTTGTGCCTTCCAGCTACGCCGAGGTCTCTCTGGCCATGCATCGATCGCAGTGCACACCTCATGCATTGGGAAATTGACCACTGTTCGGACAAGGAAAGCGCTTCAAGGACTGACAACCGTTTGTAGTCCAATTTATTACAGTGGGGGCTATCAGCAGGCCAATCATTCGTAGAAATGAAGTTCTGTACTTGGTGTTAGCCATGTTTGAATCATTTTTGCCTTGTGAGCTGAAGTGGTGTCTTATTGAAGGGTCCAAGGCTTGTTTGCAATAATGTCGCTTAGAGAGGCTTCACAAACTTTTTCAAATCGTCGGATTGATACACTTTCGATGAAGATCTGACTCCATTTTAAACCCTGTTCCCATTGAAAATGGGAAAAGGGGGATCATGAAGTTGTGCGAATGTATGAAACAGGGAGAAGGAAACATTTCCGACCCCATAAAGTATATATGTTCTTGATCAGCATGAACAGCCGAGTCGATAAAGTCATGTCCCTCTGTCCGACTGTCCGTATGTCTGTTTGTATGAACGCGTCGATCTCAAAGATCTCACTATAAGAGATTGAGCCACAAATTTTTGCATGAAGGTAAACCTATGCTGTACGCAGATCAAGTTTGTTTCAAATTTGGAAAATTCCACCCCGTCCCCCTTTTATCCCCAAAAAACCAAGACCTCCTCTAGCCATCCTAGACCTAAAAAACCGTCAGATTCACAATTCTTAAATTAGAGCCTCGTGGTTTAGTATACATCAAGCTAGGCCCAATATCTATCTATTCTGAAAAGTACAATCAGATCGGAGTTATAAGCGAAACAGTTGAGCTGATAAGAGCACCCCCCCTCCCCCAGTTGTTAGTCAGGACTAGAAAAAGGTGTTGCCTACATTTGGGATGATAATTTTGTTACATTAATTATCAAAAATTCAAAAACAAATAAATGTAAACAAATGAACAGGGTATTTTGTGGTCGGGAAACTCGACTGCAGCGCCCTTACTTGTTTGACTTGCTAACTCCATCATGGGCGACTATAAAAAGAAACCATCACAAAAGCCGCATGGTGACCTCTCCGAATGAGTTCGGACTCTTAATTTGATGACACAGCATACACTCTATTGGTTTGTTTGTTGAACTACTACTCTAATGTCAAATTTTCTCGTCAGTAAACAAAATTCGGAAGCCATGCTTCCGATGCTGTTGTGAGCAAGTGGCTGGTTTGAATTCTGTATGCACTTATATGATGCCCAACATGCTGTCCTTGCTGATATTTATGTTATGAGACATGATTTTCTGCTTGCGCAGTGGATTTCGACGACTATGCTATTTCACGGCTCAATGCCGCAAGCCTTTAGTTAGCACAATCGGGTTTCGGTCGGTCTTTTATGCCAGCAATATCCCTCACATGACTTAACGGTATGTTACTCAAAGTTTCGGTTGATTTCCAGTGTTCCGAAACATGTAATCTTTTTCGTATCCGCACTTTTGCAGGCCCATTAAGACAATACGATTTTCGGGTGAGCACAATTGCAGTATAGTAGACAACAGACGCCACAAACTTTTGATGCATTCATTAAGCATAAATGACAATTATCAAATAGCCGTCCAGTTGGAGTGGATGCGATCAATGTTTCTCGAGAATGAGTGTAATTAATACGTGTACCATAACAATTGCTACTAGTACTTGGTGTATACAAATAACTCTCAAGTCGTAAAGCACATGAAAGCCTTAGTTTTCTGAAATTCAAAGAGCATTCATTCTTTGCCATTCCGCCAAAACTCTTTACCCATTTATATGCTTTTGGCTTGACCCAATACACCAGAAGAATACCAAGAAAAAAAAGAAATGCAAACAACTTGCACACGTGCCATGTGCTCTTAGAGTGCCATGAAATTTATTGAATCAACGCTCGTGGCATAAACAATGGCAGGCTTCTACAGAGATAAGGGGCGTGGCTAAATATGGAGCACATGCACAATCGTGGCGGCCGCCTTAAGCCTTAATGCAGCGAGAGTGCATTGTCTGGATGTTTACCTGCAGACAAACTGCAGAAGAAACAAAAAACCAAAAAAAAAAAATATAAACAAAAAAAGCCGCAACATTAGCCACCCACCTGGCTTTGTCTGGTGTGCAGTTTCACTTTTCAGCCATTGTTTAAGTGTGTCAGTAAAGTGAAACAAAGGACAAAGATGAGCAGCCAGGAGACCATGCATAGTCCATAGGCATATGCACACTATCAGCCATTCTGGTCCAATTGGGTCCGTTGCCTCCATTGTGTATTGTTTGGGAATTTTGTAAAGGGACAAACAGCACAGGCAATACAGCAAACTGCTTTTCTGTTGTCATTTCCCTGAAATGACAATTTTCATTTTGTGTTTCCTTTTCGTTTTATTTTGTTTTTTTTTTTTGCTTCTGCCTATTGACAATAGCTGAGGGCTATTTAAGTTGATTTTAAAACATTGCCGCTTTGAGAAAGTAAAATGAATAATAATCAAACAGCAGCATAAAGACAATGAAATAAATTAGTTATGAAAGTGAAGGGAAAGGCAAGGCATTTCAAATGAAGAAAGGGAAGCGAAGTGATTGTCAAAGGAAACCAAGGACGCCAACTTATTGAAATTGGTTAACAAAAAAAAAAGAAGCAACCCCCATTTTTACAATCAGCTTCATCATAATTTTATGCCCACTTTACCCGCTTATCGTGCAGCTTCCTTATGGCTATCAATAGCTCATTACTTTTCCTTCCACTGACCAAATGTTCATTTTATGCCATTTTCCATTCTTCTCGCTTTCGCTTTCGCTTTCACACTTGCTTCAAGTTAATGACACTGCCGGCTCTGGGGCCAGCTGCTCATAAATTTCCCCACCGCTGGCCATTGGATAGCAATTTCTTTCACCTTGGGCTAAGATTATGAATTGATTGCTCCCGCTCCTGGGCACACAATATCAATAACTATCCAACGCTCCACTAGCACACACTCCGAGCAGTTTTTCATCTTTCATATCTTTTTAAACAATTTTATACCAAACACACACACACACACACACATATGGATGGTGCTTGCCCTTTTTGCATCATCAAAACTTACTAAATTAAAATGGTCAGCGGGGCGTTTTTTGTTTCACTAGCATTTATTTTCAATTTGTGTGGCATGCTTTTAGGCGTGGCGCACGTTCCACAGAACGGGGAACCCCACCCACTCGTTATTCACGCTGTGCTCTCTGTTTGTGCTTGCCATTTAGTTTTTGTTTAGCCACAATTTTGGACTGTGAAGTGGGTTTTGTTTTTTATTTTATTAAATGTTTGCGAGCAGCGCGTTTGTGCCAAGAATATTGATTAGATTGAGATGCCGCCCCGCCATAACGGACCAACGACCATTCGCATTAGATGCTGATTGTCCAACTGAAATCTACAACAATTGGCTTACATTTTTTTTTGTTTTTGTATATCCATTCAATTTGAATGGGAATTTGGTTGCTAAAAGTAAAAATATTTGATATCCAGCAGCCACCCGGCTTGCGTTGCCATCAACCTATTTAGCGTTTGAAACTCAAATCGAAGTGTTTCAAATTTTCATGAATTAAATATCTGAACTCGCAGGTGAACAGTTGAAAGTTTTGAGATTTTCTTCACCATTTAATCTGCACTTTCTATTCACCCTTCTACAGCTGTCATCAATGAAATCTTCTTCATAAACAATCTTGTGTAAGAGTTTTGATTTACCCCAGGTGTCTACTTCAATAGTAGAGCTAGTCTTACAGCTTCTGCTTCTACTGCAAAAATTCCCAAATTAACCAGGACTAAAGCAAGAACAAACGAGAGTCAACAGAATAGGGCGAATATATAAAAGTCTTAGAACATGAGAAGCAAGTCGGCAGAGATGATCTTCCGTCCGACCAATGAATAAGAAGACAATGTAAGGGATTTTATCATAACGCTAAGATGAAGTTAAGTGGTCAATTGAGGACATATCTTATGAGAAAGCGGCTTAGGTCGGGAAAGGCCGAATGTAAGAAAACCCGGCTGATCACTTCTAAGTTCTTTGACAGCATATGGTAACACAATTAGTCAGTCAATATCTAAAGCTGTATTTTCACTTGTCGCGAGATCTCATATAGGATGGGTGTAAAATACCTCAGTTCACTGTGAGTTGGCAGTCAAAAAACTCCAAACAGAACTCATAAAGCCTACTACTCATATTGCTTCTCACATATTTTTGTGCTTCTCAGATTGTCTAATAAACTTGTGTAATATCTCATTTGGAAAACTTTTATGAGACATCAGGCAAGTTCAAATGCAGTTTAATGGGCATTTAAGTAGCAATAGTTTATGTACATTACATATATTAGGGCTATCTTTTCAAATGTGTATGGCAAATTATCGATTGTTCGCCTGCTCGGACAAGTCTGCAGTTGTCAGCAGCTGTCGATTGCTCGCCTGCTTTACCATTTTGACATTTTGTTTCCCAAGCATATTTTAGAAAATCACAAAAAATCATAGCTTGTCAAGTTTTCAAGTTAAGTTCTTTGTATCTTTATCAACTACACTTAGATAAACAGTACGAAAATTTATACTTGGATTAAGAAATCCATTAAAATCGAATCGTTAAGTACCTACTTAAGCTGTGTATACTTAGCTTAAGTCTGGGATTTTGGTCTGTCATCAAGAAACAATATAGTTGATTTGGTCGGAGTGCTTTAGGTCAACCAAAAACCCACTCAGACAAATAATAGAGAGTATTACACTTGAATGAAGAATGTTGAATGTCAAAAGTTTAATAAGAATGGTAATTCTTGATCCCAGAGCGAAATTTTTGATCCAATTGTGAATATTTTATGGTGTTTTTCTTGAATCTAGAGCTTTCTTACTCGATCCAAGTACAAAACTTGCTGAAATCAAGTAGAAAAATGCTTAAATCAAGTGCTAAGCGTACTTAAATACTAGATTGCTTATTCTTGAGTCAAAAGCAGAATGCATTGCTAAAAACCAGGAGTTTCGTGTTTACATTAAGAGATCATTATGGTTTTAAAGAGAGAGCATTGACTCTGGAATCAAGAGCTTCACAGTTTCAAAATGAAGAGCGCCCATATTCCAATCAATCAACATAAGATCGGTTAATTTAAGTCTGCTCGAGCAAAAGAACATCACAAATGGACAGCAGTCTTTGCCTATCAACAGCCGTCTCTTCACGCCAGCAATGCCATAACTACTTGGGAATTTCAAAGCAACAGGAGTGCAAAAAACGATGGTGTTTTCCCTCTTTCATGGAAAAAACGAAGCTGTAAGAGCTGTCTCAATGCTGATCTCTCAATTGTGCTTGCTTTCCGCTGTCAGCTGATTTACTCCCTAGCCTAAGAAAGCCAAACTGAGAAACAATTTTGCTTCATTTCAAAAACGAAATTCTTGAAAACTCAAGAATAAACATATTTTTCTTTAAGAGCGTTGGTACTTACATTATTCGACATGTTTCTTTTGGGCATACTTACTATTCCAGGTTATCAACTTACAAATTTTCCAAATTCTAGTATAAGTAAGTGGTTTGTTAAGCTATAAATAAAACTAGTCCCTCGTATTGCTTACATTTTCAAGACCCACCAAAGTGTGTGTGTCTATTGCTTGCCAAAATCAGTTACGACTGAAGATAAACCAATTTTGTATACCCCCTCACATAATGATCTTCATTCTTTGTTCTATAAAACAAGCTGGGAATTTTTTGCAACAATCGAAGCAATTGCATCACTTATTTCACAGCATGGTCTTTGCACGTGCTCAGCCGTGCAAAAAAAAAAACGAAAATGAATGGAAACAACCAAAAAGATGCCCCGCCTCACGAGGAGTATACCAGCCATCCAGCCAGCCAACCAACAACAATTCAAAAGTAGAAAATAATGAAAAAGGCACAGCGAGGCGTATACGCAATGTCGTTGCCAATGGCCATCGTCGCCATCGCCTTGTTAGCCTTTTTCGCGCCATTCATTTCCATTTTGTATGCGTTGCTGGTTGCCATTATTTGGCTTTAATTGCTGCATGCAGGCCTTCCTCCTGATCACTCCACCTTGCCGGTACGTGTTTTAATTAAAATACAACATTGATGTACAGACTGGCGTACAAAGCAAAGGGAGAGCGTTCTGAAGTGATAAGTTTGCTGGCATTAAGTTTCATAAGGCTTAACAACATGCTGGGGCCTTTAACATAATTAAGCCGTATTAACTGTAAATATTATTACATTTATTGCGTGCGCCAATCAAAAAACAACTTGTCAAATGTCACAAATGAATATTAGAATATCTTGAATTTATGCGCACATGAAAGAGCCAAGAGCCGCCGGCTGGCATGCGTAATTAGCTCACCTACAGCCAATTTAGGGTGGGGGTGGGGATGGGTGGCAGCAGCGGCGGCGGACGGGAACTGGCAATAAATAAATTAACATAAAACAAACACAAATTAATGAATGAATAAATGATTGCCAGACCGAACCAGAGGCAACTTAGGGCAAGGCCATAAATAATTTCCAGACAGCCACACACAAAAATGGCAACTGTCGATCAACGTCAATTAGTTGCCAACTCAGCAAAAGGTTTCCAGCATTTCTAATGTTTGGTGCTGATTATCTGTAACATTTCTACAGAAATGTGAGTTATTTTGGCAAACAGTATCCAGGGAAATATTGAACCCAACAGAGCCCCTTAAAGATCTAGGACCCTATAAGCAAACATTTGTTTTGATTAGTATAAAAAAACACAGCTAAATTGAATGACTTGTGCTGGTTCGCCTACTCTATATACATTCCTGTTACAATGCAACCAGGGTATCATTACTTCGTTACATATAAAAGTACGCTGTCTCGTCTAGTTTTTGTCCTTTGTTCTGCCAAATAAAGATGACTCCAGCTCTGATGTATTCATGTAAATTGTAAGCAAATCAATCAGCCAACAGCTGAAACTCATCAGCCCTCCCTCCCCCCCTCACCCAACCACCATGCCAACCACCACAGTGTATCTCTCATGATTTATTAAAAGGAAGCAGCATACAAAAAGCCAGCAACATAACGAAACATATTTCAAATTTTAATATTAAAAGGTTCCCAGTAGCTGGTATTGATTTTCCATGATTTTCCATTGCCGTTTAATGTCCCTTTTTTTTTATTGTATTTATGCGAAACCTTCATTTGTAAATCATGAAGCGGTGAGTACCAGAAGCTGAAGGAAAAATATTGCGTACTCGCAATGTGGCAGCGACATGTGTTTTGCCATTTCATTCGAGGAGAGGTAACAAGGAACAGGGGAGGCATGTCAGCGTGTTTGAAATTGATAGCAAATGCTGCAATTGATGGTGAATTCAACTTTCAAGATTGGTCTTACTTCTCACCAGAGATTAAGACTTTCTTGGTTAAACGCCATTTACCGCCACATTATGAAGCTCAAATGAATAAGGCCACAAGCCACATTGAAATTGATTAACATTTCTGATTCAGCTGCTCAAATTAACCATGTGGTAAAGAGTGTGGCATCCTTAACATATTATTTAGAGTTAAGATATCAAATCTGTCACATCATTGACTTGAGCTCGTATTTTACTTGTCTTGAGCTTGATTCCAGCTCAATATAAACTTAATTCAATCACACACGGTATGGATTTTAGCTTGTTATCCGAAATCTTCTGGACCCCTTGGTAGGATCAAATCAAGAACTCTATATATTGATTTTAGCTCTACATTTATACTTTATTTGATTTGGAAATCAGCTTGGTGCAAGTCTAAATAGAGCTTGCTATTCGAGCTGCACTTAATCAAAAAGGGATTGCTTCAAATATGAAGGAGATTTACTTAACTTCAAACTGCTTCTTGGCTTTTTATATCCTTGCAAAGGGTATTTTAATTTTGCCCAGAAGTTTGCAACGCATAAAAATATTCATTTCCGACCCCATAAACTATTTATATTCTTGATCAGAGTGACGAGCTGAGTCGATTGAGCTTTGTCCGTCCGAACTAGTCTCTCAGTTTTGTAGCTTTCGAGCTGAAATTTTGCACAGAGTCTTCTTTTTGCTGCACACTACTAATATGTCGGAGCCGACCGGATCGGATGGCTATATCCCACAGCTCCCATAGGAATAATCGGTCGGAAATCTAGTTTTAGTGAGAAAAACTGTTTTCTTTGCAACGGAAACGTCTCCAAACTTTTTAATCGTAGATTTACTATGTTTTTTTTATAATTCTACCAAGTTTTATTAAAATCGGACAACCATATGGTATAGCTTCCATACAAAAGATAGGTGTGAAAACCAGTCTTAGTTAGAAAAACTTTTTTGTTTTTAATGGTAGCATCCTGCAATTTTGTACTTGTTTGTTTCACGTGCTTACACATAATTTTACAAATTTTTGGCCAAATCGGATGAGTATATCATATAGCTCCCATACGAACAATCGGTCGGAAAATGAGAAAAAGAGTATTTTTTGGTATAGATGAAGTTAGCCTGGCTTTTTCGTTTAACGCTTTTTATGATTTTCAAACCAGCAACTTTTTGCCTGCTCTGTGTCATCAGTACCCTTGGTTTTATCTTTAATGGACTACAGCTTCCTTCTCATGCCAGCATGGCCATAACTGTTTGGTAGTTCTTAGTCATCAGAAGTGCAAAAGTCGTAATAGTTTGGGTGAGAAAGAGTTTATTAGTCACGATTTATTTTTGCTCCATTGCTTTGATTTAGTACTTTCGCACCCACTTCAATCCCGAATCAGGAAAAAGAATTATATACTCAAATCTATCTATAAGAGCTTGAGAAGCATTTTCCTAGCCACTTGAGGTTCAACGGGTATGCTACAAAAACTTCCAATACTTGCGGGAAATTATATTTGTTTTACATTTTTGCCCCGCTCCGCCCGCAATTTGGAACATCATGTTTAGCGCTAAATAGATGGTGAAAATATCAAAATCAAGGTGTAAATATTAAAATATCACCTTTACCTTTTGGACTTATTTAATAATCAGTAGAATTTATCGATCTGCCAAAGGAATGATGAAGATCGGATGAAAGATAGTCGAGGTATAGAGCAAAGAAACATTTATGCTGGGCAGCACTAGCTGGAACAGTGATGGGCAGCACTTGACACTGATGTATACGAACTTTGACAGGTACAGAGCATGTTGTAGTGGTCAAAAAAATTGATTTTATTTCAATCTTCGGATTGAAATTTTAAGCAAAAGTCGTTCTTGATCCCAGATCAAGTCAATCCTATGCGTCCTGGTATGAAAAAATCCGGCATTGACCGAATTTTGACAACGTTTGAGATTGATTTAATCACAGAGACCTCGGAAATCTTGTTTTTTTTCTGTGTGGGGATATCGAGCACGTTTTTTCAACTTAGGTTTGCAAAGTGTCAGCTACACAGAGAAAAATAATGTCAATATCAATTCAATCTGGGCTGGTTTATTTGACATATCATTTTTTTCATATCATTTTCATGCTAAAAAATGTCAAATTGAAGGTAAATAATATCATTCTGATATTGAATATTACATTTTTTAGTAATTAATATCATTATTATATTGCATTAATATACTATTGATAAGAAAATTCATAAAATTAATATGAAAATCAGGTAATTTTCAACTTTGTCATATCGGCTTTTTAATGATATGGAAAAAAATAGAACCTTGAGTACCAGATCATACCATTTTTTTTTCTGTGTAGCATCGAAATGCTGTTAATGCATAAAATTCCACTAAAATGGCTTCCGATTGGGCAGCGTTTTCAATCCTACATGAAGTTGTCCCATAATTAGTTGTCCAAATAGAAAAAAAGTTAGTAAGGCACTTCAATTCCGTACAGAACCGTTCTGTGTTTCTGATTTTAAAAAACAAAAGTTAAGTAAAACGCCATGAGAACTTCATTTTTGTGTGAAATGCTGCTATACAGCATTCAATTTGCATTGAAACTTTTGATATAAAATAAATTTGAGAACAGAATTGCTGTAACCAAACGCATCTCAAGCCAAACAGGAACTAGCTCCGCCCTCCCTTCAAGAAGTAAGAATAAAATATATAAAAAAAAACCCCCAACATTCAACTTTGTTGACGCCTCTGGCGCTTGGCCAAAGTTGAGCAACAAATGTAACCGTAAGTCGCCTTTAGCTGCGTATCTATGATGGACGGCAAAACAAACTTGCAGAGTCACCAAACAACCAACCAACCACCCACCCACGCCAACAGGCTCTCAAACTGTAAATTTCAATTAAACACAATTTATGTCAAAATTGTAGAGAAAAGTATCTGCATAATTCATTTCTGTAACTCACTCCATCCGCCTGTACGTCTTTGCTGTCGCTCTGACTGTCTGTCTGTCCGTCCGTTCGTTTGTTCGTTCCGTCTGCCAAGCAATAAATACAATAAATGAAAGTTACATCCTCAACGGAAATAATTAACACACAGAAGCGAGGCAACAAAATGGCGGAGTAAGCAGTTTTCCTCTTTGCGCACTTTTCGCTGTCAGCAGTTTTTTCCTTTTTTGGCAGCTGAAACAATACTAGCAATTCGTATATCAAGTAATAATAATAATAATAATATGAAAACGCCTTTAATTGAATGAAGGCTTGAAGGTGCCTGAAATATGTGAGTCAATATTTGAAGAGATGTCACTGACATCTGTCGGTAAATGGAAACTGTGGCTCGTTTTTCATACGTGGGGGGGGGGGGGGGGGGGGCTCTCATAATGCAGCTGTTGGAGTAATGTGCAATTAAAATAATTTTATTTATTATTTGCCATTGATCAACCGGCCGTGAAGGGCATAAATCAATGTGTTGAATTTATTTTTTAAATTTTTATTAAAATGTTGACAAGGCAGATTTATGCGGCCGCTGACCCAAATGGAAGCAGGCTGACGTATCAAAAATTGAAGTGCTAAGGCTAAGTTCAGTTTGTAGGGTAGCTCAGCTTCGATGAACTGTCTTTCTCATGGGTTTTACACCTTTGCCAGTTTTATCTCCCCCATCAACCCCCCCAAATGACAGGTAAATGAGTTATGCTGCAGCAAATTATGTGGCTTAAATTTATGGCCTAGGGCCTAGGACATCTCATCAGTTTACCTGGCGGCAGTTTTAATTATGTTTTTTAATAAGCAGTTAGCATAACGAGAACATCAACTAATCGCCGCTTAACATCTTGGCTTAGCAACTTAAATAACATTTTGTTGTTGTCGTTGTTGTTTGCATTTAATAACTTAATGCATGTGTGTGTGTGTGATTCTGTGTGTGTCTCCTGCTACTTGTCCTTGCTCTCCGACTGGTTTTTCATTTGTGTTTGCCTGACTCGACGAATTTAATAAGCTTAATGTGTCTGCTAGGACAAACAGCCAAAGAACTTAGATGAATTTCCCAAGATATGCTGGGCACACCCAAACACAGTCTCCCACTAGCTGGTGCGCACAACAAATGCAATTAATTATAATTTTTAATTAGCTCAGCAACAACAACAACAGTGAAAAGAACAAAAAAAAAGCATAATGAAAGCTTCAACAATAATATAAAACACAAAAAAAAAACGACTAAAATTCTATTTCATATTGCCAACGCATGACGCTCGACACGCGATTAATAAAACTCGAGCCCGGTCAAGTGGTGGTGGGCGTTGTGTATTAGGGGGCGTGGCTGCGACAGCAAGTGAAAGGTATTTAGTCACGCGGAAAGAAATGTTTACTTTTATTATACGCAGCACGATAATGGAGCGTAACATGGGGCCGGGATATGCTTCCGCAAGCTGGACAAGGATTATGAGAATGCTGGGTTTAGGTGCAAAAAGTGAAATTCTCATTTCTGGCCCTTTCAATCTATCAGCTGGCTGCTTGCCCTGGGGGAGGGTTTCGTTTATGTTAAACTCCCCATTTAAGGCCTTCCGTTTCAAGGTCATCGAAGGCGCAAATTAGATTTGGATCGGTGACCCCTCGTCCATGTTGTCACTGTCTCGTTGTTTGTTGCTAATTAGGCAAAAATTACATTTTAAAAGGATTTCAAGCGTAAAATGAAAAAAGTTGTCCCCTCACTTACTTATTCCAGCTAGCTCCAGTTTGCCACAAGAAGAAGGTCATCATGTGCACATAACTTTCAGTGTCGGCGTCTGCTGCTTTTATAATGAATATGACATAGACGTGCTGCAGCAGATACTCGGAGAGCACATCTGTGTAAGGACAATGCACTTAAGTTGAGCAACACACACACACACACACACAAAAACAGACACAACTTTAATTTGTGGCAGTTTTTAGTTACATCAACTTTTTTGTTATGCAAAATTGAAATTGAATTGCTTAAATCAAACTCAATTAAAACTGTTGCTTGGCTTCACATTTTTCCCAGACTAAATCCAATTCGAAAAACGTATTTTTCTGCACTTTTCTCCCATTACACACACACGACTTTTGGCCATAATTATCTTAGCCGGCTTACTCATAATTTGTTTTTGTTCCAAAATTTGTTGTTGCAAAATTGTTTTGTTATTTTGTTTACACAAGTAATGAAATTTCTGCGGTTATTCGTGCCAGAGTTAACCCTACTCCTTTCATCGTACCAATTATTTTGGCTCCGTTGTTTTTCGGGGCAATTTCTCATTTTTAAAAATAAAACATGTTCATGTTGTCGAAGTTGCGTGGCGGCCAAAAAGAAAAAAAAAAAAACACGTACAAAAATTGTGTGGTTTTTGGGCTCATAATTAAATTTTGAGCTGTGGCTGTGTTTTGCTCGCATTAGGTGGGCGGCGGCGTTGTTTTGGCTGGGGCGGGGGTGGGGTCGAGGGTTAGCCCAAAGGCAGACAAGTAATGCGTTTTGATTAGAAAATCGGTTTAAATGGCAATGTTCTATGTGTTTGTTTGGCTTTGGTGTTTCTAGTGTATTTGTGTGTGTGCTGAATTTTGTTTTCATTTTCATTTTGGGCGAAATGCGGTTAGAGACCACATACATAGGCATGTGTTTTTATGTATGCAAAAGCGAGGGCAGCTTGAGCTTTGAGTTCAATACAGTGAGATCTTCAATTGAAGATTTTCAAAGAAAATCTTCAACATCGCGATTTGGACTCACATTTGGTCCACCCTGTACCATCCGTCCAACGAATGAGGTACTGAAATTACAACAGATCCCTTGATTGGAGGCTTGCGACCGAAAAATAGCTAAGCCACTCCCAAATGATGCAATCTGATAATTTTTGGAGACTGTTTAACGCTTGGTCAAGCTTTTGGTATTGTACCCTGGTGGTCCTTCTTCTCCTTCTCTGGCCTGATGTAGTCATTACCACCGATTTACGATCAAGGATTCTGCGATCCGCTTCCGCTACTCTCCTCTGTTTTAAGCGAGCTGCCATCAGTTGGTCACACCAAGCTTCGATATATCTGGTGGGTCTGGTACGGAAGACTCTTTTCGTCCTATTAGCCTTCTTACCTTTTCTATGGATGTTGAGAGACTTTTTCTAGCAATTCTTTTGACTAATGACTCTTTTAACCCTGCGCTTTCAGATCTTCAGTTTGTATTTCACAGCCGTCGCAGCTTAGTAAAGCAGGGCAAAAGAAACACTGTTCGGTAGTGTATTATAATATTGCCCAGAAGTTTGCAACGCAAAGAAATATTAATTTCCGACCCCATAAACCATATATATTCTTGATCAGGGTGACGAGCTGAGTCGATTGAGTCTGTTTCTACGCGAACTAGTCTCTCAGTTTTAAAGCTATCGAGCTGAAATTTTGCACAGAGTCTTCGTTTTGCTGCACACTACTAATATGTCGGAACCGACCGGATCGGATGACTATATCTCATAGCTCCCATAGGAACAATCGGTCGGAAAACTAGTTTTAGTATGAAAAACTTTCTTCTTTTCAATGGAAACGTCTCCAAACTTTGAAATCGTAGGTTTTCTATGTTTTTTTTGTAATTCTACCAAGTTTTATTAAAATCGGACAACTATATGGTATAGCTGCCATACTAAAGATAGGTCTGAAAAACAGTCTTAGTTAAAAAAACTTTTTTGTTTTTAATGGTAGCATCCTGCAATTTTGTATTTGTTTGTTTCACTTGCTTTTACATAATTTAACAAATTTTTGGCCAAATCGGATGACTGTATCATATAGCTCCCATACGAAGGATCGGTCAGAAAATGGGAAAAAAGATTTTTTTTTTTTAAATATTTAAGCGAGCACTTGCAAGGGTATAAAAACTTCGGCACGAACGAAGTTAGCTTAGCATTCTCTTTAGATGTACGCCAAGCCTTCAATAGAGTCTGGCATAAGGGACTGCCTGTTTGGGAGGCAGAACTTTCTCTGTTGAAGTGCCTGAAGCGAGCTTCTTGTTGCGTCTTGCTATAGCACCACAAGATAGTGTTCCTTGGCCTTTTTTGCAGATGCAGCTTGCTGCTTTTATACTTCGTGGGGGTAATACTTCTCGACGCTTCTAAGATGGAGCTCGAATTGCCCATTAGGAGGCCATTGCTTATCTAGGCGTTACACTGCACATTGGGCTGGACAAAAAAAATTACGTATCCGCCAAGTGGTACCATAAGGGCTGTGAGGTAGGCGTTGTCGGATTGGCTAATGACTTTTTCCAATGACTTTTCTGATACTTGTTATCAAATCTACTAAGTTTCAACTCTGTGGCTGCATTGTTGAAAAAAATTTGGTTTTTCAGCTCAGAGTGCACTGCCCAGGAGGCTCAACCGGAGACTCCTAGTTAAACGAGTGTGTGGTTCTGTCTGTTTAGAACTCCAGTAGATGAACTGTTTACTCCAGCCAGAGTTCCCTTAAGGCTAGTGTGAGACCTTTAGAGACCATTCTAATCTCTACGCTTAGCTAGGGTAAGAGCTAGCATCAAGAGAGTGGAGACATGTGTTAGTAAGGTCCTTCGCAGAATTCATTGTATATGACGCCTTCATATAGCGGGTCTCTATGTCCATTAGATTTCGCATTTCCACCAAGGACACAATAGTAAACCAAGCCATTCTACCCGCATATTCTTTAATTGTCACAATAAATTCATCCTACTTAGTCCAAGCCAGTCATCGAACTCTCGCAGTTAAAAGCAATAGAATTCCAATCTCCTGGGTCACTGCGGAATAGCTGGCCAGGAATTTGCTGATGACACAGCGAAGACAGTCAAAAATCGATAAATTATTATCCACCCAAACTAAAACTACTCGGAAACAGTACCTGAAAGGTATAGAGAAACAGTTCTTACCCTAAAAAAGTTTAATTTGTAATTTATGACATAACTTAAAGTTGCGATGGGTAAGCTCCAATCCTCCAATACATTATCTAAGACTGAAGTTCTATTCCTACCATTAATATTTACCATGCAAAGTGGTCTTAGTGATTAGCAAGCATGTCTCGCTATATTCAGCCTTGTCTAATATCAATTGCTGTCAAAGACAATTAAAAACCGCACAGCTTGCTCAAAACTGAACTCGAGGCCATTAACAGATAAGAGTTGACAGTTGACAGCTGACACTGTCTTATCAAACTGCCCTCGTAGGCATGTGTGAGTGTGTGTGTGTACATCAGAGCGTACAGCAGAGAATTGTTTTTTGAATATGTGCGACATTGTTGCTGGTTGTTATTGTTATTGCTGCTGTTGTTGTCTTCATAAATGGCCGCCCTAGCTTACTTTTTGCACACTTTGTGGCTTTTCTGCTCCCCTACGACGACTCGGCCTAATGCAATTTGTCATTTTCAATTGTTTATTTCTGGCTTTTTCTGTCTGAAATGGAATTTTTGGCATTTCATACACATAAATTAGTCCTGTCTTGTTTTGTTGTAAACACAATAATATTTTTAAGTTTTATTTATATGCAAATGGTTTGAGTTAGAAAACCTAAAAGGCAATTACTGTAGCCAGATCCGTTTTCCTTTCGCTTGCCTTTGTCATTATTTTGTTAAGCGCTTTTGATTGCATACTTTTGTGCGTTCACCTTTCAAGTGGTGACTTTTCGCACATCCTTGTGTCTGCATATTTTGTTGTAAGCTGAAATATTCTTGCATGATTTACTCTGATTTTGTACCCCCAACGTACTCCGTACACTTGGCCTGACACTCATCTCGCCCCCGCTCTCTTCCTCTCTCGCTCCTTAACTCTGTTTAGAAGTGTGGCTGCTTTTGTAGTTTTATCACACACTTGACCCATAAATCAAACATGTGTAAATGTTTTCACTTTATATGCACACTCGTACATATCAAATATTTTCGCCGCCTTCTATGCATACAGCGAGATAGCGAGGGCCGAGCGAAGAAGCAGCGCAACGTCCTCGTGCGTGTAAATGAAGTAGAAAAGCGTGTAAAATATGTCACAAATAGCTGACTGCCATACTTTTACCCCATTTCTTCATATTTCTTCTCTCTTTTTTTGTTTTTTTTTTTTTATTTTTTTTGGCTGGCTGCCTGCCAATCCCCTTTGATGAGTGGCTGACATTTTGGCGGCTTGTCGTTCCAATTTTTTTTTTTGCTGATTTTTTTTTTATTGGTTCCAGCGACTGAGCGAAAATGCTGCAATTTTTGTTAAATTCCATCAGTTTTTTTTTTGCGCTTACTAATTATGCTAGCCCATTTGATTCATAACAATTTATGACCAATTTTAATGCTCATAACAATCATTTCATTAGCATTTTGCTGGTTGCGTTAATTTTGTATATATTTTGATTTTAATGAACAGGGATAAATTTATTGCTTGCCCACCATTTGTAACTGGTGGGTTGAATACAAACATAAATTGAATTTATGGCTCAACTGAATAAAATTTGCATTGTGGTGTCAATTTGGGAAATTGTGACTTATTGCGACGCTGGTTGATTGCAGGGCGATCCATTATGGTAAATATATTACTAGCTGATGTTAATCAAACTGTGTCAGTTTAACTAACAACTTAATATTGGTCAAAAAAGTGTATCCTACTGTCCCTGTCGAATCAGACAAACTAAACTGTTCGTACAAGAGACTTGGTTTGGCAGACCTCAACTTAGTTTAATTTTAAAGTCTTAAAATAGTTTCCTACTGTCCCTATCGACTAGCTTTGAAACGTTTTTCTGTGTTTAAAACCATCCTTTACTTTAAAAATGAGACTTAGTTGGCAAGCGTCAGCTAAGTTTAAACTTTAAGTCGTAAAAGAGTTTCCTACTGTCCCTAAGAACTTGCTTTCTAACAATTTTCTGTGATTCACACCAGCTTTTTTCTGTTTCAATGCCATATAGTTGGGCAGAATCGTTTTAGTTCATTCTTTTAAACAAAAAAGAGACTCCTACTGTCCCTATCAACTATAATTGGAATTATTTTCTGTGCTTTATACCACTCTTACTCTTTATAATTTAGATTTAGTTGGCTATGTTTAATCTTTCAGGCAAAAATAATTCCCTACTGTCCCTATCGACTTTAATTTTAATGATTTGCTGTGATTTAAACTAATCTTACTCTTTAAAAATCAGACTTGGTTGGCAGATCTTGAAAAAAAAAACAGTTTCCTACTGTCCCTTTTTACTTAGAGTTCTTACATTCTTCTAAGATTCCCTGCTCTTCATAATTGAGACTTGTTGACAGTCCTCTGCCTCTGTTAACACCGCTCTCTAACGTTTCCCTGTGATTCAGAACAACCGCACACTTTTCCAGCGACTGCCAGTGAAATTGCTATGCTGCTTCTTTAGCAACCATCGATTCCTGTTGAACAAGCATGTCATGAGGCTGAAGGTTGGGTATAATATAAGGAGCCTCCACAGTTCTTCCTTCTTTCTATTCAACCACAATCCTTTCCAGCACTCGTATACTCATTGCAAGTGTATAATAAGCTTAATCTACTTTACTGCCAAATCCATTACTCTCGACAGCTCTTCAATTTTCTCGCAACAGCTCTGCTGTCTTATTATTAGTTTTTGCAATTCATGTGCCAATTCAGGCTAAGCCAGTCAGCAGTTTTAGCCTTTTGCCGTGTCGGGAGAGCCATAAATTTGAACACCAGAAACTAGGCCTTAGAAAGTACAGCCTTTAAAGACTCCATTTGGTTTCAATTCCTTGACTATGCAATTCCCATTAGCCATTTGTTAACTGCTCCCGTTTAAGGCTTCAATTGTGACATTCCGGCAGCGCCATTGGCATTTGTTTTGAGAACTCCATAAACACACACACACTCACAGAGAGCGACAGAGAGGGGGAGAGGGAGAGGGCGCAGTACAAACACACACGAGTCCTTGCCAAAAACCTTCAATGCCATGTCAATAAATTATGTAGTGGATTTTCGGTGGCACACACAGAACCTGTACTCACAGTATGCCAGTTCGTTGTTTTGCATTTGGCGCATAAGCCGCCTGATTTATGTACAATATGCGCGCAGCTCAAAGGGGAAATCGAAAGAGACAGGGCCAATAAATTGCAACTTTTGAGCGAGACAAATGCAAATAAACATCAAATCATCTTTCTTTTTTTTTTGTTTTGTGTACATTATAAGAGCAATGTCCCGGTTACCCCAGCACAACATTTGCAGACATAAAAAACCAAATAAAACATGTCACTCTTCTGTCTGGGCCTACCCAAAGCAAAATTCCACGCCAAATTGCCTTTTTTTTCTGCCTCCTGCAGCCGCTTCTCGTCGCCGCCCCCACCCCGCAAAAGGTGCTCAAAGCGTGTAGTGTGCTTTTGGGCGCGGAAAAAATGCGACACACAGAAAATTACTTTGACAAATGAAAATGTCACAATGATGATAATTTATTTTGCCTTTTGTCGATTGCCAGGCCAGCTGGTCGGGCCACATTCCTCGAGGCAATCCTCCCACTGCCTTCATTTGCCAGAGACACTGCTGAAGGCATCAGCACCTGGGACCTGAGCTATGCGCAATTAAAAGTACGCAATGTTTGCCAATTGCTGTGCCAGCTGGTGACGAATTCATCTAAGATATCTTTGTGAACTGCAAATGTTCTTTTGATGGCAATGTTCTTGGAAAGCTGGTGACTTTGCTCTAAGCTTCTTCAAATCTTTTGGTAATGATTTTTATTTAATTACTATGCTTAGTGAACTATTTTCTTTGACCTTGGGCAACATTCATAAGGAAATGTCAAGGAAGTAGTGAAAGTATGAATGAAAACCCACAACACGGGATACAGGGGTACTAGACTTCCTCTAGCACGATATTCCTAATATTAAATTGCACTGAAGGCCACTCATATGGATGACGCAGCCTTTTAGCCCCATTGCCTGTCCAGCTTTCCCCACAGTTTAATCCATTTTCGAAGGCTTATGTTCCTGGGCTTCCCGTTGGAAATTTGCTTACACATCGTGGCTCTAGCTGGACGACTCGCTCGTACCACATACGAACTCAGTGAGGTACCAAGACATAACACAGGACAGGGAATGCACATGCTTTGGGCCTGATCACATACAGTTAGCTGTGACTGTCGGTTATTTCAAGGCTCAAAGATTGGACTTGCCCTTTACAACGAAATCAATAACGACTCAAACTTGGGGTAATTTCACCATCTGTAGAGAGCTTGGCCCTTTACCAGTATGCCCTCAGATTATCCATCACTCCAGCAAATTTAGGGACCGATAGCTGGCTTACACAAATCGTTTCGCCAATGAGCTAGCAACATAGAAGATATGGAGACGGCTAAAGAAGCCAACGTTCTTCCAATATTTTTACTCTGAAAAGTCAATTTTACAGACCCAAAGGGTTAAGCCTATCTTCTCTCCATCTCTTGGCTTGTGTGCATCTAATTTTCGCTCTAAAAAAAGGGACCTACAGTATAACGCCGAAGTTAGAAATGCTTTTTCACAGCTGGCTACTTCAAGGCTGGCGGCAATAGCTTATGAAGCTGAGTTTTTAAAACATAAACTTTTAAACTAGATACTAGAATTTAAGACCTCTTGCAGACACACACACTACCCACTAAATCACACCCGGCCACAAGTTTATCTACTTGGCTAAACCTGAATGGCTATTGAATAACATGCAATGCATTCTATAAAAGTCCTGCTGTCCTTGTGCCGTTTTTGATTTCAGTTTATCAGTTGGTTTTTAGTGTTTGAAAATGTTTAGGAAACAAAAAACGAAACAGTTTTAGTTATGGAAGCTTCGGCACGTTTGGTAGGTAGCTACTTAAAAAACCTGTCAGTTTCTTTGCACTCACACTAGTGTTGGTATCCTTTGATATTTTTTATGACTCTCTGATTCGTCAGTCACGGTAGAGAAGTTGAAAACATTCTCAACTTTTGTTTACAAATACTTTCCCATTGGCCAATAATCGTACTTTATCGTAGTTCAGTGGAATCATAATCATTTGTTGACTAGAAAAGCAGTTTCACAAGTATTTACTGGTTTCATACCATGGATAACCCTAACTAAGGAATCCTCCATTATTTTTCGTTTGATTTAACTATCTAGAGGGAGCTTTTCAAGAGCTGACAACAATCTGCCAAAAAATAGTGTTCCGTCTAACCGAACCATCTGAGTTTAGGACCTCAGGAACCTGAATCTTTAATAATTTTCTGAGCCGAACCTTTTCTAAACAAAGGATGTCCGCTTCGTTTCACGGACCATAATATTTGGTTTTAAAAAGGTTCGACTCAGAGAATTAGAAAAAAATCAGGCCGAATCTTTTCAAAACAAAAGAGGTACGTTTCGTCTCAGAAACCTATTTTGTTTTGAGAAGGTTCGACTCAGAAGAATTGCAAAGATTGCTTTTATAATGGTAGAAAACTGTCCTTCTTTAGTACTGGATCGGTTGATGCTATCTCTAAGTAAGCTTCTTTATGAATTTGATTACTTACCTCGAATTATTACGACTACGAATAGGAACCTCTAGCATAATAGCATTAATAGCTGTGGTCTAGTTGTCTATAGATAGATAAATATTAATGCAGAGCGGGCTTTAAATTTAACCGATTTTCTGAAGTTTATAGAAAATGGAAGCAAAAAAATTCACAAAATTCAGGTATTAACCATGAAGCAATGTTCAAACCAAAATCTGAGATTCTATAACTTGGGGAAACGTTCTTCAAAGTGAACCTTCTATTTCACGATGTATTTGAACCTCCGGACCGAAGCTTCTACAAAACTTTACATATTGGCAGCCTGAGTTCTCAGAGCCTTGTTTCTTGCTTTTAAACATTCAAAATAACCTTCTAGAAATGTGAATTTTCATTGTTCTTTCATCTCGTTTTCAGGCGAATGGTCCATATCTTGGCAATGAAAGTTTAATCAAACTAAACCAACTTCTAAGCTCTCTTTCTTTCCGAAAAGTTGTTGCTTGCGTTAGTTTTGCTGTATGCAAATCTCCCCAAATCTGTCCCACTATAAGTGTATTAAGTATTCGTGGCAGTGTTTAAATATTGTGTGTGTGTGTGTGTGTGTGTGTGTGTGTGTACTTTCTTTCTTATGCTGCCACAAAAAGAAAACTTTCCGCTTCATATGCCTTATGCGCTTCTTACGTTTTCCAGTCAATTCGCCATGACAGGCCACGGATGACGAGCGCAGGCGACGAGTTGTGCGCTATTAAACTTTTTGGCATGATATTACCATTATTTGCACACACACACACACACACACTGAAATATACTTACTTGTCATATAATAAACTTTTATGTTAACGGTTTTGATGTCTTATACCACCGGCAAAAAGGAGAGACTCTCAATGCGGCACACATGGCCTGGCCTAGGACAGGCAGAGCAACTTAATGCGCATTCTTCTTTTGTTGTGTTGGCAGACCAAACCTCGGCTTTATTAGGCTGAAAAATGAAAATCCCGAAACTTGCAATGCCCCCCAGTTCCATTGTGTGTGTGTGTGTGTGGCTGGCCATTAAAATGCTTTGGGAAATATTTGCATAAATCTTTTTGGCAGTCGCTCAGCTGGGTGCCGCCTGTCACCCCTCTCACCTCCCACAATAAACACAGGGGACAACATTTTGTTGGCTGTTTTGTAATACATATTTATCATTATTCATTTTTATAACTAAAAACTTTATATTTCATATCCAGAGTTAAGACTAATGCTTATTAACGCTCAGCTAGCGCTACATTTTGCTTAAACATTAAAACAGTTTTCATATAATCTTTATAAGTTTTGCATTTGTTTACAACAAAAGTCGGCATTGTGTGCGGCGGCCATTGTTGCTGCTGTTATTGTTATTACCATTATTATTATTATTATTATTATTATTATTTTATTCAACACAATCATTATTGTTGGTTTTTTTTTCGGTATTTCCTTTTGTCGGCTTACTGCAACATTTATTTACCCATTAAACATTCATTTAAATGTCGCGACTAATTTCGACTGCGTACGAGTTTAAATTTTCATGATTAATATGTATGAATGCGTCGCCCACTACTTACATATTAATGTACATATGTAAATATAAGTATGTATAAGTATGTTTGCTTGCCCACCATCATGAACATTTAAATAAGGACTTTAATTATTCATAAGTAAATTATGGTGTATGCAAGTTTATTTACAAGTTTTGAACGGTTCAGCTGCAGTTTTTAAATCTGACACATTTCAATGAAAACTTCCTCTTTAACTACACAATACAAGGTATCCCCACAATGGAAATGCAAATATTTTGTTGACAGCCACAGGGAATCAGGGCAAACGACCAACGACCAACCAACCGGACATGCCGAAGCACTGGCAACCCTTTGGGCCGGGACGGGACGGGGAGGGAGAGAGGGAGGCCAACGAACTCATTGGAAAAATTGGGACCCAGGCACATGACTTGAGTATTTTATTAGCCAACACAGAAAGTAACCAACTTATTTTTTTTGTACTTTAAACAGTTGTAGAATACGGGGGGGACTGGGGTTTGGGGTGCGGAAAAAGGCAGTGAAATCCGAAGTTGCACATTTACTTAGGAACCGTTTGAAAGTTGCTCTAGAAAATGCTTTCTTTACATATTTGATTTTATTCGTTTTTTGTTTTGCTTTAATGTAAATAGTTAATATTCTTTCACACTATTTATGTACAGGACTTATTTTGTAGGCTATACATATTTAAGTGGGGCTACTAACGGAATATATAGACCTATTCAAAATCAAAAAACATACTTAACATTAAATTATTTACAAAAACAAAGCCTTTACTTTTACTTTAATACACAAGTAAGTGGTACAACATGTTTTGGGGGTATTTCCTGGAACTGTTGAAATGTTGATCATTTAATAAGAATAGAAGACTAGCTAACTTTGTTTTTAAGCCAAGCTAAACAAAAATCGTACAAAAACAACGAAAACAAAGGCCTGAGCTTTAAGCTTTCTTTACTTAGGCAGCGTCAGCCTAAAGCTTAAGTGTTAAAACCTAAAGCACCAATACGCCAGACTCTTGGGGCTTAGAAATAAAGCCATATATGTCAAAAGTGGATGCTTAAAACCAAAACTATGTGCTGAGACTAGGGTTGTCAATACATTATCAATATATCCATATTACTGTTTGAAGATAAGGGTTTTTTCAGATATAATATTTTTAATATCTTTTTACTTTTTAGTGTAGTCTTTAGAAAACAATGAAACTATAGTTAGATCAATGTTTTTATACCTTTTTAAATATTCCGTATATTTCTAACGCATAAAAGAAAGCACCTCCGACCACATAAAGTATATATATTCTTGATCAGCACTAACAGCTGAGTTGATTTAGCTGTTTCTATGCCATCTCCTCCGTCAGTTTAATAGCTATCTTCTCCAAACTTGGCACAAAGTCTTTTAGTACAAATGCGCTGCACATTTATCGGAACTGGCCGTATCGGATGACTAAAGCATATAGCTGTCTTAGGAACGATCGGTCGAAAAACTAATTTTAGTGAGAAAAACTTTTTGTTTTTCAATGGCAACGCCTCCAAACTTTGTATTTCTCAGTCTGCTATGCTTTTCCATGATTCCACTAAGTTTGGCTAAAATTGGACATCTATATAGTATAGCTGTCATGGAAAAGTAGAGTTTTAAAAGTAATCTTAGTGAGAAAAACTTTTTTGTTTGCAGTGCAAATGTCCTTAAAACTGACGCTTATTTATTTAATATGCTCTCACACAATTCTATAAAGTTTGGTCAAAATCGGATGAATATAGCATATAACTGTAGTACGAATGAACGGTCGAAAAATTAGTTCGAGTGAGAAAAACATTTTTGTTTTAAATTGAATTGATTCCAAATTTCATACAGGTTCGTTTGTTAGGTTTTTGCATGATTTTACCAAGTTTGGTCAAAATCGGACATCTATATAGTATAGCTTCTATAGAAAAGTTAGGTCCGAAATGTAGTCTTAGTTAGAAAAACGTGCTGCAAGAGAATACAAACTTCGGCAACGCACAAGCTAACTTTTCTCTTTTGTTAATTTCGATTTATGAAATATCGATATGGAAAATTTAGATATTTTGTATTATCGATATTGATAATTTGAGAAAAATCGACAAATCTAGATGAGATAAAAGAAAAAGTGCCTCCGTGATTGAAGATGAGGCAGAAAAGACTGCAAGAAGCGGACTACAGCGTCTCAGTTACCCCTTTTGTTGGAAATATTTAAGGATTATGAAGATTTCTTAAGGATATGAGCTATTCCCAAAAGGGGAAGACAGATTTTAGAATGTAATGTAAATTCACAAACGAGTTTTACCCATGGAAGTTTTCTTGCAGGCTTTCAAGTGAGCGCCAGCAGTTTTAATTGCCGCTTCAGATTGTTAGAACTGAATTTAGCTCCAAATCGAAACAACATTCTGTCCAGAAGAGACGCAAGTCTGCCGGTGTGGAAGATCATAAGACATAGTACAGCTCTGGTAAAGCTCTTGCTGGAGTCCCAAATAGGTAGCTTTGTTTTTCGGCAGTAAACTATCTAGTTTTATATGCTACTTGTGAACTCTCTACCTCTATTCTTCGAAAGGCAGGAACTCTTTTGCGTGAGGTAAAGCCTGTGAAAGCTTTAACCTAACACACCCAGCGATGATGCTGGGTGATGCTGGCTTACTGAGTCTCAAGTCTTCTCACACCACCCCGTTGGTAACCCCCGATAACAGAGCGAGGCACTCGCAAAGCTGCTGCCTAACGTGAGCGGCTATCCCTACCCAAGCGAGAAAATTGTCGTAGGAACATTGATAGCTACTCGATTATGGTAAAAACCATTCACAATGAGGCAAAAACAATGCCTCTAATACCAAAGGTATAGAAAATGTCCGAAATGTGTCTTTGTTTAGGGAGTTTTCTAAAATTCGTAGTATTTTTGCAAACAAATCGGAGTTAAAGAGTAGTTTCCCACCATCATACTACATTTAATCAATGTGCAAAGTTTTGTATTTCCATGTTTGGTCTAATTTAAAAAATAAAGACTAAAGAATCCAATGTAATGCCAAATGAAAAACTTTTTCTCCATTTATCATGAAATCGTATAGTTTCCAGGAACTACAATTGATGTGTAAAGGTCATGCAATGAAGACCCACAACAGGAGAATAATTAAAAAATACAATTAAACAGCAAGCTAACGCTTGTTAAATGAATGCAAATAAACGAGCACAGAACTTCTATCTGTGAAATGAAATGTAGTTCAATTCCAGGAAACTCTTTGAAAAAAACTATAGAAAAAAAAACGTGTTGTACCACTTCACCTGTTAAAATGCACTCCAGCCATCAACTAAGAGTCCAAAGCTAAGCTTGGCCAGAAGCTAACAATGTGTTAATCTACTATATACTTTGATTTTCTCTACATAATTTCCATTCAAAATGCCATCCATTTAGCTATCGTGTCTAGTGCTGTCGTATAGATCATGATTTAAGTATATTATGTACATAGCTTTCTTTGATTGCCCCCCCTCAACAAATGTTGCTCGACTAACTAATCCCAACCCACTTAATTATACACGCACTTACTTACAACTTAGAGAGTATACCAAGAAGCGGGCGGCAGTGACAGCAACCAGGAGCAGCAACTCATCATTAGCATAATTAGCTTGTTTTTCAGGCTTAAGACTACCCCCGGCTCCGGCTCCGGCTCCTGCTCCTAGCTGCTCCCAGCTGCTGCTGCTGCTACACTTCTGCTGCAGTTTGCCTCACTTAAATGCTTTGGCTGCTGCATTGGCGGTGGCGTTTTTGTGGCGCTTCCAACTCGGCAACATGAGTTTATCACCGTGCAGTCAGGCTGCTTGTATTGACATGGCCAACAGGTAACAGCTTCTGGTCAACACTCGTGCTACTGTTATGCTCGGCTATTTGCCTGGTTTCTGTTTCGCTTTCCGCCGCAGCTCCTCCGCCGGGGCCGCCGCCGCCATGGAGCAGTAGCGTGGAGCAGGCCTCTAGCAAAACAAATGCAGCGACCATAGTGCTAATTACCTTGACTGCCTGCGTGGCCTGGCCCATGTGACAGGACCAGCCGGCCAAGGCGACAGCAGCCGGCGCTGCATTCGTTTGCATGGCTTCGGGTCGCTCACCTGTTGGGAAAACACAATGGAGAAATGTGACATAAATGAGTTCCATGCACATAACAAAGAAACGGCAAAAATTATTTATCCGCTTGCAGTTGTGATGTCAAACCCAAGCTTGACCTCTCCAACTACCCCAACATCATCCAATAAAACTCACCCTGCAGCACATGCACACGTATGCTGGCTATCTCCGTGTTCGATGGATAACACGAATATTTGCCCGAATGCAATAAATCCGCATCGTAAATAAGTAAAATGGATTTGGTTTCCTCCGACTTAATGGTCTTAAATTTCAAGCGTCCGCCCGAAGTCTCCTCGCTGAGCACCTGTAAAGTGAGACGAGAAGTGGGAGCAGAGGGCGCAATGTTAAAGTGGCATATTAAAATACTTATTCCTCGACGAAAAGCCTGCGAGGGTTGGGGAACTAAATGCGAAAGCATGTTTCCTCATAATCATAAAAGCCAAAATTAAATACGTTGCGTATACGCGATATGCGTAAGCGCGTGAACATCCAAAACGCAAACCAACCCCCTCCCGCACTCGGCACATAAAAGTTAAAAACGTTTATCCAGTGGCAATTGCGGGGGCGGTAGCTTTTGTAGTCGCGTTTCCTTTTTTGCTGCGCACAAACTCAATTATTGCAAGATAATTTGGCTCTCAAAAATAATAAAAATAAATAAGAACCTTAAATTGGTATTTTTTTCTTTCTCTTTTTTCTATTTTGTCGCAAATTGATTTGAACTGTGATTCGATATTTACCTTATCCTGATGATACCAGAAGATGTGAGTGGGTGGCTCGGGGCTGAATTTAATAATGCAGGTCAGATTAATGGTGCTGCCTTTGTCCACATAGAGATCGGGGCCGCCTAGAATTGTGGCAGTGGGTACTGAAAGCAAAGAATTGAAAGGATATTAGTTTTATGATTTCTATATGCGGTTTCCTCCTTCAGTTTGAAAGCTATCTTCAAGAAACTTTGCACAAAGTCTTTTAGTACAAATACGTTGGACATTTATCGAAACCGGCCGGTTCCGATGACTATAGCATATAGCTGTCATAGAAACGAGTGGCTGAAAAACTAGTTTTGGTGAGTAAAACTTTTTTGTTTTTAATGGAAATGCCTCCAAACTTTGTATTTCTTAGTTTGCTATGCGTTCCCATGATTCCGCCAAGTTTGGTCGAAATCCGAAGTCTATATGGTATAGCTGTCATACAAAACTACAGTCTGAAAAGTAGTCTTAGTGAGAAAAACTTGTTGATTTTCAATGGAAATGTTCTTAAAACTGAAATTTATTTATTTCATATGTTTTCATACAATTCTACACAGTTTTGTCTAAATCGAATGACTATAGCACATAGCTGTCATGGGAAAGATCGGTCGAAAAACTAGTTTTTGGAAGAAAAACTTTTTGGTTTTCAATGAAAGTACTTCCAAATTTTGTATTTCTTAGTTTGCTATGCTTTTTCATGATTCCACTCAGTTTGGTCGAAATCGAACATCTATATAGTGTAGCTGTCATAGAAAAGTACAGTCTAAAAAGTAGTCTTAGTGAGAAAAACTTTTTTGTTTTCAATAGAAATGTCCTTAAAATCTGCATTTATTTATTTAATATGCTTTCACACAATTCTACAAAGTTTTGTCAAAATCGGATGACTATAGCATATAGCTGCAGTACGAATGATCGGTTGAAAAAGATGTTCTATTGAGAAAAACTTTTTGGTTTTCAATGGAATCGACTTTAAGTATCTTACATGTTCGTTTGTTAGGCTTTTGCATGAATTTACAAAGTTTGGTCGATATCGGACATCTATGTCGTTTAGCTCCCATAGAAAAGTAGAGTCCGAAAAGTAGTCTTAGTTGGAAAAACATGCTTCAGGGGCAGTCAAACTGTGGCCGAGCTGAAGAAAACTTTTCTATATATTGCATACTACTTTCTTCTTGTTTAAGTATGAGGGAAGTTAAGAAATGTGTGTGAAAATGTCACTTTATTCTTTTTACTGGGTAGGCTAAAAGTTCCTTGAACATGAAACATTCTCTCTCTAGGTTGGTATTCACCAAGAAAGAGTGCTGAAAACAACACTAACACATTAAAAAGTTCTCAAAGAAGCTTTGTAATGCGGTTTTATCCTTTAAAAAGAGCGTATAGATATTTTCACATCCTGGAACTAATTCTTTATTATGCTTTATTACTTTTTCTTTCAGGTCCAACTGGGTATGAATAAAGAATGGTGAGTACTAAGTGTGTATTGAGTAAGGAATATCAAGTATTGAACCTCGAATGCTGAGTATCGTATATCGTTTATAGTAAATACTGAGTGTTGAGTGCTGAATATCATTTTTAAAGCGATATTTTTTTAAAGATTGTAAAAGTGAGAAATTTTTGTCCCTGCACCGGGTATGGAGAACTGAGTATCCAATATCGATTACTGAGTAGTGAGTGTAAAGTATTGGAAAATACAGAGAATGGAATTCAGAGTATTGAGGTCAATGTATGTATTGAGTACTTAAAAGAGAGAACTGAGGATCGAGCTACTGATCAAGTGTCGAGTACCAATTTTAGAGAATTTTCAGAAATTTCGTTTATTCTCCAAATTTTATTAACTATAGATTTTTGAGTATAGATCATTCAGAATCGATGTTGGAATATAGTACACTGATTTCACATTACCCAGCTAACCAGCGGAGTCCGAAAGGTGCTCCATTTAAGACTCCCTGTACGGTGCGCTGAGCCTCCTAGGGAGGCCCCCCAAAAAGTGTCCCAAAGGAGCATATCCGCTGGAGAAAAAGGACTTTTCAATATATATGGAAAAAGTGTGCCTAAGGGGACTCCTTAAATGAGTGTTTTGGGCGTCCCAGAATGCTCACTCAGAGAACCCGCAAAGACTCCGTGCGGCCTCCTCTATTCGCCCATGGATTTTTTTGAAAAGGACTCCTTTGACTCCTGCTTCGGAGTGCTCCGGCAGCACTCCTTCGAGTTGCTGCTTTGGAGTCCCTTTTCACACCTGCTTCGGAGCGCTCCGCATATGGCTGGCGGGGTAGAGTTTCTCCAAATGTGTGTTAAGCATGTTTTCAAATCAGTTATCTCTTTCTATATTTGCTCAAAAGAAAACCTTTACATTTCCTAGGAAATTAATCATTTTACCTTACTTTTTAATTCAAAATTGAATAATGGTTTTGTATTTCAATTGAAAAGCATTTAAGTGTCACAGCTTTTTTTTATACAGTCGTTTCAGTTACTTTAATTAGCTTCGAACACTTGTGACAGTTGTCAGCTACATTTCGCCTTATAAATAGTTCTGAATTTTCCCATCAGCTTTCAGTTGTTATTCAAAATGCATCATTTTAACTCCATTTTTCTTTGTATTTTCCTCTGCCTGAGCATTTGTCTGGCCATTGATTTTTGTCGCTTAGAATCATGCCGTCAAATACCTCACCTGGGCTGCAACAATAGCCTGGTAAGTTCTCGTCCAGGACACTCCTAACTACTCCTCATATGCAGACCTTTCATCGCAGTTGCCTACGGCATCATCGTTTGATTAATATGGTATATTTTCAAGAGTACTTAACCAGCATGCACAGTAAATATCGTCAGGATGTGGCCAGTGGATTAATACATGGACTGCCAACCGCTAGTCATATGCCCGAATTTGTATGGAACACTTATCTGGCTCTGGTGGCGGAGTATCATGTGAAGCGTTGCTTGAAGGATTTGACTGGTTATTGTATGGCAACTACACATTTTGAGGCTCCTGTCATGAACTATGCCATGGACTGGGAGCCTCATGAGGCCCGCCAACTCTCGAATATGCGACAGATAACTTCTTTAACCGAAAAATGGTTACATCAGGTCTATGATATACAGAGTCAGCAAGAGAGTGCGTCTCCAACTGAAATACGTCAGATAATCAATGATTTGGGTGCTCATCTGGGTTGTGCAGCTGCACAGGATTCTGATTTGCGTCGCAGTCGTTTTGTGCTGATCTGTTACTATGATAGAGGACCCATGTGGGGACGTATGTTGTATACGCGTGGAAGATTCAACGCTAGCCAATGTCCCCTAGGCAAGAGCCAGAATTTTGCCAACTTGTGCCAGACTCGTCCAATAAATGACTAAAACTTAAAAATACATCAAATAGTAGAGCTGGCAATTAAATGTAGCCAGCCACTTGAGCAACAAAAAAACAGTTTTGGTGTTATATATATAATATATATATACATATTTTTGACTAAGGTAAAAAGCTGTGAGTGCACAGTGGTTACAACTGGCAGCTGAGTTGGGCATAAAATGTAAGTGGTCAGATTTTTAAAAACTACAAAATTATAGAAAAGAGTTTGTTACCAACATGAAACAAACAAAACGAGAAAGCTAAGCTAAGTTCGTCTGTGTCGAAGTTTTTATACCCTTGCAAGTGCTCGCTTAAATATTTTCAAAAATACGCGGTTTCCCATTTTCCGACCGATCGTTCGTATGGGAGCTATATGATATAGTCATACGATTTAGCCAAAAATTTGTAAAATTATGTGAAAGCATGTGAAACAAACAAATACAAAATTGCAGGATGCTACCATTAAAAACAAAAAAGTTTTTCTAGCTAAGACTGTTTTTTAGACCTATCTTTTGTATGGCAGCTATACCATATAGATGTCCGATTTTAATAAAACTTGGTAGAACTATAAAAAAGCATAGAAAACTTACGATAACAAAGTTTGGAGACGTTTCCATTGAAAAGAAAAAAGATTTTCATACTAAAACTAGTTTTCCGACCGATTGTTCCTATGGGAGCTAAATGATATAGTCATCCGATTTAGCCAAAAATTTGTAAAATTATGTGAAAGCATGTGAAACAAACAAATACAAAATTGCAGGATGCTACCATTTAAAACAAAAAAGTTTTTCTAACTAAGACTGTTTTTCAGACCTATCTTTTGTTTGGCAGCTATACCATATAGTTGTCCGATTTTAATAAAACTTGGTAGAACTATAAAAAAGCATAGAAAACTTACGATAACAAAGTTTGGAGACGTTTCGATTGAAAAGAAAAAAGCTTTTCATACTAAAACGAGTTTTCCGACCGATTGTTCCTATGGGAGCTAAATGATATAGTCATCCGATTTAGCCAAAAAATTTTAAAATTATGTGAAAGCATGTGAAACAAACAAATACAAAATTGCAGGATGCTACCATTAAAAACAAAAAAGTTTTTCTAACTAAGACTGTTTTTCACACCTATCTTTTGTATGGCAGCTATACCATATAGATGTCCGACTTTAATAAAACTTGGTAGAACTATAAAAAAGCATAGCAAACTTCTGATTACAAAGTTTGGAGACGTTTCCATAGAAAAGAAAAAAGTTTTTCATACTAAAACTAGTTTTCCGACCGATTGTTCCTATGGGAGCTATGAGATATAGTCATTCGATCCGGTCGGTTCTGACATATATTTAGTATGCAGTAAAAAGAAGACGCTGTGCAAAATTTCAGCTCGATAGCTTTAAAACTGAGAGTTTTAGAACAGACAGACGGACGAACAAAACTCAATCGACTCAGCTCTTGACCCTGATCAAGAATATATATATAGTTTCTGGGTTCAGAAATGAATATTTCTTTGCGTTGCAAACTTCTGCGCAAAATTATAATACCCTTTGCAAAGGTATAAAAATGTTAATGCAAAATTGATGGTAAATAAATTCACTTAAATTCCAAAATTTTACTTAAAATGCTGTTCAACTTTAACCACAGTGCAGCAGAGTTTAGTCTGCTTCGGTAAAAGCTCACTTCGAAAGCAATTTGTAAACGCCCAAGGCTTTCGCTTCTCCTCTCTTTGCCGCTCCGTTCTGTCTAGCTGAGAAGTGCAAAAACTGGCACGGAAAATGTTATAAAATATTAAAAAAAAATAATATGCATGCATGGTGGCAGAAGCACTCTCCCAGCGTCTGTCTGTCTGTCTGCGGTCGGGTGGCTTGGTTAGTAGTTGTCGGTAAAAGCCTAATGCGAGTTTGACATTAACTAACGCAGGTTGTGGCCAAACTTGTCGTGCATGCATTTTGATATATATATTTTAGTCTACAAACCGGCAACTGTTTGTATCGGCCCAAACATGCCCGCAAATTCATCATCACTCGACTGATATACCCGATCGGCGGCTATATAAAAGGCATCATCATTATAATACTGCTGCATGGTGCTGCTGGTCTCCGCATCGATTAGATCTGGGGGGATGTCGGTTGGTTTGGTAGAAATGAAAATTAAAAATAAACAAAGAAACCAAATTAGAAACAGAAAATAAACAAATATTGTTGGCCATAATTAAATCAGGCTAAAACTAATTACTAAATTATCAACTCAAACTAAAAAGTTCAATTAAAAATAGTCGTATAATAGTAAAAAGAGGTCAACCAAAAAGTCAACTGTGAATTTTCCCAGGGGCAAAGTTTTTTATACCATAAACTAAAAATGGTCCAAGAGATGTGTCCATAAACACTTTTGACTTAGTTCCTGTCGTTTGAAAGCTATAACATATTTATGTGGGAACTAAAAACTCAAGCTCAACTCAACTTAACTCAACTCAGCTTGAAATCAAGCAGTGAAACAGCAGACCTGGAATTCGACCAAAAAACACACACACACACCAAATTGTGGCAACAATATGTGGTTATCTGTTTGTCAACTGAATTTCCAGCGAGCGAGCTGACCAACGGCAACCAATCAAGCAAAGAACACAAACCAGTCTGTCTCTCTCTCTCTCGCTCTCTGGAGACGCTTTTTTTCAGCTGGAGCATGTGCGTCAGACTGTTGACACAAATGCCAAACACTAACAGTCTGTCATGCAAGGCAATTAACCAAAAACAATTGCCAAAGATGGGCTTTATACGGAGAAGCCCCAAATCAACAATTGGACTCGTCGCATCTAGTGACTAAGACGAGATTTACACGGTGAAGCCAACTGCATGAAGTTCTCTTGGTAGGCGTATTACTATCATCTTTTTGTTCTCTATTGTTTGTCACATAACTATTTTCCAATGAATATATGCATTGAGAATCACTATGAAAACTGAATCACTTTGGTCCTTGGAGCCAGTTTGGGTAATAACCCAGCAAACACTTTATGTAATTTTAAATCACATTAATCATCTGATTAAAATAGTCATAAATACGCTCGTTTTCTGATCCCTAGCAGCGATTGAGTCGTTTCTAACCCGTTTTTCTGATCAGTTTGAAGTCATATTCGAGTCATTTGCGGGTCTTTTCAACTCGTATTTTAATAAATCACACATTGAGCATTTGCATGAGCCATTTTTGAGTCTTCTTTTAATCGCACAAGATAGTAATCGTTATTGAATCATTAAAAGGGCTCGAAAAAGACTCATTAAGCAGATTTTGTCAAAATGATCTTCCAAATGTTGATGGGAAAGACCGAACCAAGCATATTTTGAAAATCCGGCCTTTCTGGGTTTACGTAGCTCTTCGAATGCAGCGTATAGAAAATCAAGACTAAACCAGTTGTTGATGCTTTTCGCTCATCATCCCTTGTCGCTTCCCTTCATTGATGTGATTTGCGGCAGTGCCGTGCGACTGCTTGATAGTCTTATCAGCTGAGATGCCGAAATTTGTATTTAAATGGCTAAGTGAATTTTGAGTTTCGCATCCCAGACAAAAGGTGTGTGAAAACAAATAATTTTAAGTCGTAGGCTTTTCAAAATGAAAACTTTACCCATCTCGAGTTTCTTTTAATCGCACATGATGGGTATATCTTTTAAATCATTAAAAGGGGTCGAAAAAGACTCATCGAGGTGATTTTTGTCAAAATGATCTTCCAAATGTTGCGTGGGATGATAGTCTATTAGAAGTAGGCTATCTGAGTTCTTTTATTAGTTTTTTGACAGCCAATGGAAGGTATTTTTTCAACCATCTCATATGAGATCTCAAGTGACAAGTGCAAATACAGCTTAATGGGTGGAAAATACCTGTCAAATGTAAAGAAAACCCAATTTGTTATGTAGCTTATACATATTTTGTTGGCTTATTCAGTACCGTCAGCATTTAGCCAGGCACGTTTACACAGCTTACAAACCAAACTTTTAAAAAGTTTTTCCTTTAACTATATTTTTTTCCATTTTCATTCACATCAGTATCGAGTTTTCCAATTTTTGTTTCTTATACGGCGTGTAAATACTGGTCTAGCATATATGAGATCTCCAGAAGATCTCAGAGCAGGAGATTTATATAAAAACTAATGAACTTCCAACAACTTCGCTTCTTCTAAATAATGAAAAAATTGCTAAACGCTGTACAGTTTACGAATTAAGTAGCCTTTAACGCAAAATGCAATAAGACCATGTCATCCAAGCGGCTTTCGCCCCGAATTATGCAAGATTTATGGCCACGTTTTAACTTTTTATATACCATCAGCTGAAAGTTGCTTATCTGTCAAAAGTTTCATAAGCCCGAGACAAATAAAAAATGCACCACAAAAAAAAAAAAAAACCTCCATATTTCATAAAATAAATCAAAATTTTTGCACACACACATCAAACATATTCCATGGCCGGAATACAAAAGCGCGACTTTTCTCGCCACAGGATTAAAACGAATATTTAGAGTTGAAAATCGAAATTGATGGCAAATCGTTGGCAAAGTTTATGGTTGTTAATATTGCAGCAGCAGCAGCAGCCGGGTGTTGATATCTAAGCGTTGGCCCACTCTTCCATCAACACTCGTCCCTGTCCGTTTTATTGTCAAGTGTGCATAATTAACACTCTTACAAATTGCATGAATATGCAAATAATTCAAACAACGAATTTCCAGTTCCGTAGGCTAATGGTTATTGGGTTTTTTTTTTTTAAAGGGAAACTGGTTTGATGGACCAGTCGATACTTTGTAGGGAAACCAAACATAGTGATACAATTTAAGAGTTCGGTACTCACCCACAATGTTCAGGTTAACTGAATAACTGCGCACCGGTTGGGTGGATATTTGACACTCATAGACTCCGGCATCACGTTGCTGAGCCCATTTGATTTGCAGGGTCCACTCATCAATGTCACGATGATACGAGGTCTGAAAGCGTTGATCTGTGGTGTAGGTGTAGGTGCCCACGGTGAGTATGTGCAGATCACGATGTCGTATCCAGGCCACCTAAGGAAAACGGGGAAAAAAAAGCAAGAGTAGAGTAAATTCCTGTTTTTTAATTGTTCCGAATTGGAATGGAATGCCACAAAATTAGCATTTTAATTGACCGAATAATTGGAACATTAAGAACAACCATAAAAAAAGAAGTAAAAACCCATTAATTCAGTCCCTGGGCACATATTTATGCAGCTCACAATCTAAATTTTAAATAACTTAAAATTAGTGCGCGCCACGCATCACAGACCCGGAAAATGTTACTTCCTTTTCCCATTTTTGGCTCGCAGCTCTCCCAGCTCTTCAGCTCGACATGGCCCACTACATTTTATACAGCTGCCATTTTTGGCAAGTTTTTTGGGCGCCTTGTTTATGCGGCTAACTGTCTAACCAATATATATACACACACACACACACACAGACGGGCCGAGACAGGGACCGCTGCTTCAGTGGCAGCCAACTGTGCCCGGGCATCCATCTGTGCACAGTTCTAGTTTGTGCCGTCTGTCTAATTCTGCAATAACAGCACGAACCAAAAAATTACAAAAAAAAAATACAAGGCCAAAGAAAAACCCCAACTTTTTCTAGCCCCCAGTTTTTGCCGCACTGGCAACATAAATTTACCGTTGGCCAAAAACCGAGCCGCCAGCCAGTTAACTAGAGAATGTCTGCCTGTTTGCGTCTGTCTGTGTGTGTGTAGTTTACTGATTGCGGAAGCGGATTTGGTTTTGTGGAAATCTATGACCTCACTCCACTGTAAATCGCTTAGCGTAATCAACTTTCATATCCACAACTGGCAACACCTGCAAACTTTCACACTGGAAATGGCAAATGCGTGCAAAATATATCCGCATTGTGTCTGCATCTGCTTTTTGGACCCGTACAAAAAAATTGACCCTCTGCTGCGGCACTTCGTTATGGCAACCAATTTAATTTGATTGCTGAAATGCAATACTCGTACGTTGCCAGGGTCCTTGGTTGGCAATTTTTGGGGTTTTTTTTTTTTTTTTTTGACTGGGTGGTAACTTGATAACAATTTTAGGAGACTGCGAAACGAGATGTTAATTGCTAAATGGCTACTTAATGATGCCCCATGTGACGCCGTTACAACTATTGTTGGGTCGAGGGTGGTCCAAAGCGAATTGTGTGTTGGAAAAAGGGGAAATTTTATCAATTAATTTTGGAAACAAAAACATTTTGCAAGAAAGAGATGGATGCCTTTTTCTTCATGCTCTTCATCAACACTTGTACTTTTATTACATAGGTTATGGGCCCCTTTTTTGAAGTAGCTTTCCTCATTCATTATAAGCCTGAAGGCTTCATACAACCTAGTTTCTGTTATCTTAGCCAAGTCTTTGGAAATGAATACTCTATTCTTGAGCAGGATTCTAGTTCTATAGGTTATGGGCCCCTTTTTTGAAATACCCTTATTCATTCAATCTAAGCATGACGGCTTTAACCTTGTACCTGTTATCCGAACTAAGTTTTTGAATATTATTACTCAATTCTTAAACCGGTTTCTAGTATATAGGTTATGGCCACTTTTTGAAGTAGAGATGTAGGCTTTATTCATGCATTATAACCATGTCGGCTTCATTTAACCTAATATCTGCGCTTTGAACTTGGTTTTTACGAAATGAATAGTGAATTCTAGAACAGTTTTACACTCCTGCCTTCGTCTGGTTTTATTTTGGAATTTCTAGGACTACATTTCGGATTATACTATAAAGGTTATGGGCCCCTTTTTTGAAGAAGAGATGTGGGCTTTATTCATTCATTATAAGCTTGAAGGCTTTATCTTACCTTGTATTTGTTATTTGAACTTAATTTTGGAAATTAATACTCAATTCTTAAACACTTTTACCCCTCTCCCTTCCCCTTGTTTTTGGATACTTCTAGGACTACACTTGTGCTTCTACTACAAAGGATATGGACCCCTTTTTTGAAGCAGATATGTAGGCTTTATTCCTTCATTATAAGCATGAAGGCTTTATCATACCTTGTATTTTTTTATCTGAACTTAATTTTGGAAATTAATACTCAATTCTTGAACAGTTTTACACCCCTGCCTTCTTCTAGTTTTGGGATACTTCTAGGACTACACCTGTGACTCTACTACAAAGGTTATGGGCCCCTTTTTGCAGTAGAGAAGACTTCATTTAACCTTGTATCTATTAGCTGAACTTGGTTTTTGAAACAGAATACTCAATTCTAGAACAGTTTTACACCCCTGTCTTCCTCTAGTTTTTGGATACTTCGAGGACTACATTTGTAATTATAATACACAGGTAATGGGCCCCTTTTTGCTATTAAAACTCAATTCTAGACCAGCGTCTTCCTCTAGTTTTTTGATACTTCTAGAACTACAACTGTGCTGCCACTACCAAGTTTATGAGCCCCTTTTTGCAATAGAAATGTATTCTTTATTCAAACATTATAAGCATGAACCTAGAATCTGTTATCTAAACTTAATTTTTGGAATTCTTGACCACCTGTCTTCCTCTAGTTTTTTGGGTACTTCTAGGACCACCCTCCCACAAAACAAAATAAAGAAACATGGTCAACATCTGGTCTATAACATTGTTTTCTCCGTCACGTCTCATATAACAAACTGGCGCCAAAATTTAATAAGCAGCCATATGTGTGTGTGTGTTTGTGTGAGTGTGCGCCTGGTTTCGTGCCTATCTTAATAATCTAACTAGATTCTATTTGTCGGAATATTTTTCACACTTGTCGACACATTTTTGTGTTTATTAAATGCGTATAAAAATAAACATTATTAAAACAGAAGGCCCCCCTTCCTATTCAGCAAATGAGAATAATAATGGGCAACCAAATGAGGAGTAGAAGTTGGAAACGAATACCAAGATACTTTGTTTGTTTGCCTAGAGCACCACCCTCCCACAATTCACACTCACCGTCTTGTTGCCCAGATGCTTGACGCGACAGCCCAAATATGCAGATTTGCCCACCAACGATGTGATGTTCCTTGGCATTGTTAGATCAAAATATGGCTCATTCCATTTGTGGCCATGCGGATAATGTGAGGGCGGCGAGTGTGTGGGTTTTGACTCGGCATTATTATGATTGTTGTTATTTACAGATTGCCGCTGGTAACAGAACGTTAGGCCTGAAATGAGAAATTATTTTGTGGCAATCAGTATGGGGTTGGGGGGGAAGAGTATAACAAATTGTGTATTAATGTGTGGCCAACCACCTGCTGACTCGTCAAGGGCAATCCTACTTTTAACTTTGCTGGGAAAACTCTTAAAAGTAAACCTTAACTTTAGCAACTAAAGTTAAAAGGGAGTGTTAAGGATTCCATATATATTGATGGGAGTAGAGGTTATTACGTTTATTGAGTTTCATATTAAGAATTGTTTGTATACATCAGAGTACGGTATTGCACGCAGGTGAGCTCAGCGCTCTATAGGTCTTCTTGGGTCACGCTTAGAGCTCGTGAGCCATAGCTTCTGGCTCTGAGCTGTGGGCTATAACTCGAGAAACAGGAACCAACAAACGGTTCTTAGCCGAGAGCCACATTTACCGCCTCTGAACTGATAGCCACAGCTCAGGAGCTGGGAGCCTTCAACCGGCTCTCGATACATAAGCTACAACCCTCGACTTGTGAGCCACAGCTCTAATAAATTATTCAAATATTTTGTACTCTTTGCGCACATACGAAACTGAATACCTAGAAATCATGTGAATACCTCTAAAATTTGTATAAAATCTGTTTATTCGGCCTTCGTCCAAAAGGATTTCTTTACGAAATTAGTCTATTAATAGATAGGATTGTTAGCTATCAGGGCATGTACAGTAGAGCGGACCTTTAAAACGGCAAATTGCAAAGAAGTACTTAGTTCTCAGCATTCCAAATGTTCAATCTTGTTGTTGTGTTATCAATAAATGGGAAAACCAAAAAACTATATTTTAATGTACTCCAAAAAATTACTCATACGACTCGTGAAGCAAGCACAAATTTAACCAATTTTTTCTTTCTCGCTTTTCATATTTAAATAGTTTTTTTAATCAAATCAACGCCCATTTTTTTTTAAATGAAACATACATTTATATATGAAAGTTGGCAACAGTGCGTATGAGTGATTCAAAGGGCGGCGAGTGTGTGTAGATGAAGAAATCCTTAAGACCCTGGTTGATTCCTTGCCGTCAAGGATCGATTTGCATTGCTCGTAAATTAATAGCTCATAAATATGCGAATATTTCCCTTTTTTTTGTTAAATGTTCAAAAATAAAGGATATGTAATTTCCAAAAATATACATTTTGGTTTTCTACCTTGTATTTTGATAAAATATTGTAAATTATTAAATAAAATAATAATATTCCTTGACATTTATCCAAACGATTTTATAATATCATGATTTTTTGCAGTGGTGCGGTTTTCTGGATACATGAAAGTAGGCAACAGTGCGTATGAGTGATGCACTTAAGATCCCCTGCGCGCCTTGCAAAGGGTATTATTATACCCTTGAAAATGGTATTATAATTTTGCGCAGAAGATTGCAACGCATAGAAGTATACATTTCCGACCCCATAAACTATATATATTCTTAATCAGGGTGACGAGCTGAGTCGATTGAGCTTTGTCCGTCCGTCTGTCAGTCTGTTTCTACGCGAACTTGTCTCTCAGTTTTGAAGCTATCGAGCTGAAATTTTGTACAGAGTCTTCTTTTTGCTGCACACTACTAATATGTTGGAACCAACCGGATCGGATAACTATATGTCATAGCTTCCGTAGGTGGAATCGGTAGGAAAACTAGTTTTAGTGAGAAACACTTTTTTCTTTTCAATGATAACGTCTCTAAACTTTGTAATCGTAGGTTTTCTATGTTTTTTCATAGTTCTACCAAGTTTTATTAAAATCGGAGAGCTATGTGGTATAGCTGCCATACAAAAGATAGGTCTGAAAAACAGTCTTAGTAAGAAAAACTTTTTTGCTTTTAATGGTAGCATCCTACAATTTTATATTTGTGTTTTTCACATGCTTTCACATAATTTTCCAAATTTTTGGACAAATCGGATGACTATATCATATAGCTCCCATACGAACAATCGATCGGAAAATGGGAAAAAGAGTATTATTTGAAAATATTTAAGCGAGCACTTGCAAGGGTATAAAACTTCGGCACAGACGAAGTTAGCTTAGCTTTCTCGTTTTACCCTTACTCCTTTTCACCAAAATGCATCAAAAAGTGAGGTGAGACCAAGTCCTTAAAGATTTCATACTCATGGGGTTCGCTCTAATGAATAGCAATGGTTTAAGGGATTTCAGAATTGCTTCTTACATAGATTAAATAGAGTTTAGATAAATAGTCCCCTGACTAAAGTTTGATTAAAATTGCAGAAGCACATCAAAGTGTTGAGAATACGTTTCAGAGAAAGGAAAGGAGACTCACAACAATTATATTAACAACTTCCAAGAAGACCTGCTGTCAGTCTGATGACAATTAACAATCAAAATGACGGTGGGCAATTGCAGCAGATGTGCGGAATCTGACACTGAAAAAAGAAATTAATCCAAAACGGGATTGAAACCAGGGTTATCCCGGATGTTCTTAAGCCGACCCGCAAAAGATTGATTTCTTCCCACAAAAAATAGGATCAATTGAAGCCTGCTCCGGAATTACCCTGTTTTGCATCCCGCTTCGGCTTAATTTCCGATTTTTTTTCTCTGCAGGTCTTATAATGTTTGCCAAGTATTTTACAACAATTCGGTATGTCTAAGGATCAGTAGGTTAGGTTGGGTGGCAATGATTGAAATGGAAACAATCCTGTTTCTTCACTTAATCCAATGGAGGCCCGTAACACCGATTCAATTCGGCATCCCAAAAGACTACTATAAGTTTAACTATAAGTTCAAGTTTCAGCGGTGAAAATTCGAGTGTGTATGCTGAATCACCAATAGAAAAAGGATTTTCCACCGTTTTCTCATCCTTTGCATAGAGCTGTATGTCACACATAGCAGAGTATATTGTAAGTTTATCGGACGCATTTTTAACATGAGAAAATGGCCTCTAGAAGCTATCTCTAGCTATGTGTGCTTTCCTAAATCTTAATTTTCTTGGTCTTAAATCAAGCTTTAAGTTTAAAAAATTCGATGAATCAAGTTTCTTTCGTACCATTGACACCGTTTGTTCCCGAGTGTACTTACACTCTTCCACTTTGGCAACTCATTTTTGTAGTAACACAAAATTTTTCGCAAATGACAAGCTCATTGTGTGTCCTCAGGGAGGGCGGGAGGTTGGGACTCAAGTGTCCGCCTGCATAAGCCTGGCTGGTTCACCAAGTGTACTACAATATGTAGTGCTAGGCCATGTGAAGTGGCTGTTGCTGCCGTTGTTGTTGTGCATTTCAGTTGGGGAGGGTCTAATTTTCTAATTACTCGACGCGACGACGACTTTCTATGACTTCGTCAGCAATTATATGAGAATAATGTTGCTTTTATAGAGTCCCCGAAGTGTGCAAAAATGGCAAAGGGTTGACGGGAGGGGGTTGGGGGTTTAAGTGTGGAGTGCTCTAAAACAACAAAACAAAATTGTAAAACTGTAAACTGTAAATTTCATTTCCGTCTAAAAGCAAAAGCAGCTCTCTCTCTCTCTCTGTGGAAGGAATATAAAAAGCAGAGGCAGCCTGCCAAATAGCCCAGGCTCATAAACTTTTGACTGCTGCTCAAATGTGAAGGCGTAAAGGAGGAGTGGCTGATTTTTAGAGCTGAAATAATACTGGACCACAATGGTAACCACAATAAACATAAAATATAATAGAAACAAAGTTTTTTTGTTTATATTTTTTTTTGTGAATGGAAAGCGGCAGAAAATGGTTTTGATTTGGGACTAAGACTTGGCTACCACTTTCTACGTGGTTTGCCAAAGTGTTCAGCTTTAATTTAAACACACACACGCACACACATTTTACCCCTTCATCGACTGTTTGTATTTCATTCCACAAACCTAAATGGAAATACTGAATTGCCAAGCCTTTTGTTTCACAGAATTGCTTACTTTTGAAAGTAATTGAAGTGAAATTTCTTTTGTTGCAATTTCTTTCAATTGTGCTCACATTTTGAGGCAGTCAGTGAAATAATGCTCCGTGTAATGAATGCAGCAACTAAATATATATCAAAATTAATGGCATTTCGGCCCCTTGAAGTACAAGTACATTTAAGCCCGGTTCTCGGGCCCACTTGGCAATAAAATGTAGCAAACATTAAAAGGGCGGCGGCACATAAATAAAAAAAAAATGGCTGGTAAAAATTGGGTTAAAAATTAACTACACCAAATTTAAATCAACTGTAAGAGTCGGGAAGGGAGGGAAGGGGGGGGCAAACTGCTGCCGTTTGGCCTGTCAGCGAATCCCGACTGGCCGTCGGGAGTCGTAAAAAATCGACCGACTGGCCAGTGCCTGCCTGCCTGCCTGCCTGTTCCGTAGCCGTAAATAAAGCCCCGCAAAACATTAATAACTCCCATTGGGTGTGTTAACAAGCAATGACCAAAGGGGGCTGGCCAGGATTCGCTCAATGTTGCTGTTCTTGTTGTTACTTTTGTTGTCGTGCATAAATTGCAGTTAAAAATGGGGTCCGCCGCTGCTGTCTATGAAAAACGAGGTGCAACAACAGCAACAAGGAAGTTCAACAGCAGGTACAAAAATTGCGCATACGCCCGCCAAGCCCCGGGGTAGGTGCTGGGAATTGATGTAATGCATGTAAGACAATCATTTTGACAAGCAGCGAGCAGCCCAGCTCCGCCCTGCCATTGTGCCATCTTCTTGATGTCTCGCCTCGAGTTACGTTTACTCATTGGCCCCGTCGCTTGGCTGGCTGCCTTTTGATTATTATGCACTTTTGATACTTATCTTTAATTGAGGTAACATTTTGCATGCGGAAAACAGCTGCAAAAAGCTTCTTTATACGCCACGCTGAATATGCTCTTTTATATATACTATATATATATACATTTTTTTTCCTGGTTTTACTCTCGTTTGGTTTGTGTGGGCAGGTTTTTGCTTTTTTTGCGGCCTTCAGCAGAGTGGCTTTGAGTTAAACCTCAGTTAAGAGACTTTAAGGTTTACTTGACAATTGGATGCGGACCTAAAGGGAATTTTTTAATGTGAAATGTCAACTTAAAGTGCCCCTAAAAGGCTGCAACATTAGTTTAATGTAGTTGAACTTTTTTACTAGCTGATGAATTGGTATCATTCATTATAAAGTTATTGTTAGAATATTGAGACTGAAAAATTGACCAAGTATAGACAAAGATAGGTCAACAACCGACCTGTTGATGGACATTTTAGTACTTTTAGTATTTAATATCTTTCGAAAACAAACTAATCCACATCTTACCGAAACACTAATCGGTTATGGTACGCAGAACCGTAAAACGAACCTTCTTCAACCTAAATATGTTTTGTAGAAAGTCTAATATGTCGAGAACCTAAAAAAAAAAACAAGAGGGAAAGCAACAGGAAAGCCGTCAAGTAGAGCAGGGAGCTGCTTATAGGTCATATCAGGCGAGCAATCGACAGCAATAATTTGCTAAACACTTTGCAAAGCAGAGGCTGCTTAAAGTGCTGTAGAAGCATAAGATTGAAGACAGGCTGCTGCTAAGAGGGAGACAAACACTTACTCTAAATACTTGGGATGTTCTTAAACGAGCTGCAATATACCATTTTTTCAGCTATATTTGGCTTTGGGCAAGCCAAGCTGCTCTCAATCTTCTACCTTAAGAGCGTCTTAATTTCTCAGAAAAAAGGGAACCAACAGCTTAAAGCCGATTCCAAAAGGCAAAGTTAGAGAAGATTTTTCAAGAATTGTATCCTTAAACTGCCACCAATAGCTTGTAAAGGTGAACAGGTGTGTAAGTTTTCGGTATCGAATACACAATCTCTAACACTGCAGTCACACACACTACCCGCTGCACCATAGAAAGATGAATGAATTGTAAAAAAGGCTTCGCTTCTTTATTTGAGCTTAAATTGTCTAAGAGATTGTAGCAAAGAGTGCCGCATATTTGCTAGGTATAAATATTCTCCAGAGAAGGACAGTAACATTTGGGTTTTTTATCAGTTTATTCTCAAGCTTATTCTAACTAGAACATTAGTAGTCAACTTCCAAGTGATTTCAGTAATGCTTTGCTTAACGCTTTTCGTTTCAAATGCACAGTTTGTGTGTTCTATTCTGCGAGGGTCGATTGATAACTGATTAATGATCAATTGACTTGTGTTAAATTAAGAATTGTTCAAATTGGAAAACATAAAACCTAATTCCAAAGGATTTGGACAGATTCACCATGGATTTGAATCAAAAATAAAAATAAAAAAATTGGTAAAGTCACGGTCGCCATGTCAAGCTGCTAGTCCAAATGGACTCTAAGACTGGAAACTGTAGAGTAAAGCGGTTCGTACTAAAACAAAATCAAATTATAAAGACCTGAAGGTATAAAGAAGGAAATACGATGAACTTTTGTTGACTTTCAACAACTGAGAAACAAATCTTCTGTAACTATAAAAGTCATCCACTTGTCAAACTCCACTCGTATACATGTATGTCAAATAAGTTGACAGGAGAATCAAAAATCAAAGTAATTTTCAGGAATACTTATTCATGGAATACTTATGCTCTAGTTAACGTTTTTCAGTGTTAATTCTATATGGATAAAAATCGTATGTCAATTAAAAAACATAAGTATTTAATTATACCGACTTTTCCCTGCTGTAGCTGTTTTGTATTTTTTGCGCTCTGTTGGTTGATGTGCGTTTACTTTTTTTTTTAAATATTTAAGACCACAAAACAGACCACTCCCACCTACCCCATCTGCCAGCTCCCTAACAATCATGCAGACACCACCACAATTACACATGGCACACACACACTAAGCGTTTTATGGCCTTTGCCATTGTTGCCCAGCAGCACTAAGTGCGGAGCTTTGCTCCTACATACATAGTTCTGTGCTGTTTGCTGCTGGTGGTAGGATCTGATGGCCAAACTCTTTTGTTTAGGCGCTTGTGTGTGTGCGTGTGTATGTACATATACCTTACAAGTCCAGGGCCAGTTGTTTTGTCTGGGGCGGATGCTAAAACTAATTTTGCGTAAAATGAGCGCAACTCCAAGCCACGCTCGAATGATTCATTATACAGCCTGGGGACCCCTAGAGGAACCGAGCAACCACCACAGGCAAACTTATGCAAATGAACTACGGTGGGTATTCAGGGTACGCCCAGCGTATCAATCATAAATTGTCAACGGTTATATGCTAGGGGGGTCGTTGACCGTGTCTACCTGCGTGCCGCACATGTTTGACAGGGAGTTTAATTGATTTATTGCCTGAATTAGCTTATTTACATAACTGCATATTCATTACGTTTGCCTTGACCTTCCCCTGTCGTGTTTCTGGAATGACATTTGCGTTTATGTTTGCCTACTTTTGTGCGCACTCAAATTGCTTCTATGAATATGAGAGAGCTAACGTGTCCATTGATGTTTTCTTCTCTTTTTTTCTTTTTTTTGCGCTGTGTTTGTCTAGGCAGCTGAATGCGTTTCCACCTGGTATTTGCAGTTTTATAAAGGCAATACGCATATGTACGTACGGCAAGCCAATGCAACGCTGCTATTTGCATTCACTTCGCTTCGCAGTGTTTGTACGCCCACTCCGCCTCCACACTCTTTGCACTCTCTCTCTCTCTCACTTACACTCGCACACACATTTAAATCCTGTCAAAGGCGCTTGTAGGGCTTCGGGCTCAGCACTCTTAAAGTTTTATGGAATCCACTAGCAACACGACGAAGTGCTGGTCCAGAGCCTGTCGATATTTGGTTTGCCTCAAGCTCGTACGGCTAAACGACACTTGGCTGCTTGAGTAAACAAGCTATGAAGAGAAAATGAACACAAATTTGATTGGCATCTCCTCGGACCGCACAGAAATGCTGAATTGGCACCCGGCTCTTTGGGCTTTAACTCGGCATCGGGCAAAGCTATTGAGCCATTGAAAGGTTTGAATAATGCAATTTGTAATGAAATTGTTGTTGAGGTGGTCAGTTCAATTGATGCTGACGGAGCCCAGGAGGCAAGCATTTCCTCCGCATACGTAAAACCATTGGCAAAAAGCCAAAATTGTATGCGGAACAAGAAAATTGAAAGATCTGACTGGAGTATCAAGCTGTGCGATTGACCAAATTCTGGTGGGAAAATGCTGACTTTTGACTTTAAGCTTAAGACCCAAAATCGAATCAGAATTGGTATGGAATATCTGACAAAATAATGGGAAATATATAACAAATCTTTAAAGTTTAAATTAAACTCACCGACACTCAACTTGCACAAAAAAACACCTTGGGTTTTAATGGTTAACTCAAGAAATAATGCTTTAAAATGATTAAGTAAAGACTTGAAGGACTTTCAACGTTTTAGCGCCTTTAGTTTAAGGCCTAGTCGAAAAGGAAAGTCTAATTACTTGAAAACTGGAGCCAATAGCTGGTGAAGGTGGACGAATGTGGAAAAGCACAATATATCAAAGAGCTTTCAAGCTCAGCACATACAAGATTAGCTTTGAAAAGCACGTTTTACTGAATAAAACCGTTCTTAAAATAAGATTTTGAATCTAGAGGGAAATAAACTTAATGGATACGGTTGACTTGACTTGACTTAAAAGCAACTGCATCTCTTGCATTAAGTAAGCTCAACTTAGATACCAACAATTTCTTAAAAAGACGACCACTTTGGGCCAAAACATCTTAAACAACAGCTTAACCTCAATCCCCCATACACCATTTTCGTATGTCAAGTATCCCGTTTCAATATTTAACTTCAACTTTAGACATTTGCCTTAACTCTCTGCCTTGGCTTTGTGACGACTTAACTCTTGCTTGCGTTGCCCCCTTGAACTCTTCAACTTCCATTTCTTGGCATGTTTCCTTGTGTCATTTGCAAATCAAATTGTAATTGAAGTTGTTGGAGCAGCAATCCAGTTCCCCTTTCTATGGCCAAAAAATGAAACCCTCACAACCACAACAATGGGTGCCTGTCCTCAGCAGTAAAATATTGTTAAGCCATGGCTGTTAGTTTGTACGTGTGTGTGTGTTTGTTAGGGCATGCCATATCGAGTTCTGATTTTAATCCGAGTTGCATTTGTATGCAAATGCCAACCATTTGTATACAAATTGATTTGGCTTATTATAATTTAGAAATCTGTGCAGTTGGCGAGGGTCGATTGATAAGTGAATAATCATTATATGTTAAATGACTTTTGGCAAATTAAGAAATGTGTTTCAAAGCCACTGATTGGGCACTTTACCTTAATTTGACAGTTTTTGAACAGATTTAACATTGGTTAGTATCAAAAATGTGAAAAAAAACATCCCAAAGTCACGGTCGCCACGTCAAGCTGCTAGCCCAAATGGCCTCTCAGACTGAAAACTGTAGAATAAAACGCTAGTTCTAAGTTCATGGTATAAAAAACAATGTAAATACGATCAACTTTGCTTCAAATTAATAGATTCACCCACTTGTCACATACCCCTCGTATCTATGTCAAATAAGTTGACATGAAAATCAATAAACTAAGTTATTTCTAGGAACATTGTCGTTGGATTAAAAATGCATAATTGCCATGTTAACCAGACGTGGCACGCATTGTCTATAAAAAGTCGATGACCAGGACATGGTTATAATTATTTAAGGCCAACATGCAAGAGCCGCATGCAAATAATGTAAAGTCGTACAGCGAGCGGAAACGGAAGCCTAAACCCTCCGACCTCCGACCTCCGCCCACTTGTTAAGCCGGGGCAGCGCTCGGTTTTTGGTGTGCGCTTCATTGCATGTCAGCGACTTGAGGTTTGCCATATTTCTCTGCTGATGTTTATTAATGTACATTTGCCGGCGTGTTTATTTAAGCAAATTATTGTTTCAGTTGTGCGATCTGATGGGCGTGGCAGCAGCAGCAGCGGCAGCAGTAGAAATGCTAATTAGATTTTGCAATTATTCGTGCATGAAAGCGAAGAGTCGACAGCAGAACTGGGGGCGATTAAATAGTCATAAATTAAAATTAAATATTTGCTTGACATGCCAACTCCAACTGCCAACTTGACTGTCAATTGTTTTGAAATAATTTCGATTCCAATTAAACTTCAATCGTCTGCATAAATGGCAAAAGAATAAAAAGAAATATATATAAACCCCCTCGCTAATCGCATTATTTCAAATGTGTTTTGTTTGCTTTCAATTTCAAAAAGTACAAATGGCTACATGAAAATAATAAATGCTCTTGAAAAAGAATTTATAACAAAAATATTTGCGCAATTCACACATCAAACGGGCGAAAAGTTTTGGTTGCGTTTTTTTTATTTTCTGCGGAGGGTCAAGAGAATTCTCTGTTTGATGTTGTGCAGCGGCGGAAATTGCAAAATTGAAAGCGCCACTTTCCGGCCATTTGCATGAGGCTTTCCCCCCGACCTCTTTCCCCCTCCACCTTTCTAAATGCAAGTGCGAATGTTTGCCATGAATCCATTGACCAGGCGTTAATTGAATTATGTTTGCCGCACAATTGGCGCTGCAAGTGCAATAACAACAACACCAGAAACACACACACAAACAGCAAACAGCAAAGTGAATTTCACATATTTGGAATATTGAAAGTGCTGGAAAGGCATTGGCGCTGGCAGAGCAACCTGTTGGCTTTGTTACATGAATTCTAGTAAAATTCCTCAGTAAAATAACTATATGTGCAGAAATGTTTTCCGCTATCTTCTTGTACCCTTTACTTGTAGAGTGAGGAGTAAAGCTGTGAAAATGTATGTAATAGATAGATGGAAGCATCTCCAATATTACAGAGTATACTACATATTCTTGTTCAGTCTCAACAGCCGAGTCGATATAGGCATGTTTGTCTGTATTAACATCGAGTTTTCAAAGACTATTAAAGCCAGAACAACCAAATATATAAATTTTAGGCTAGTATTGTCAACAGGCAGAACAAATTTGCTTCAAAATTGGGCTACAAATTTGAAGAAACACAAGTTTAAAAGAAATGTATCTATAATATGTCAAATTTTGTAGAGATATGAGGGTTCTAAAAACGTTGCATACTTTTCAGAGCAGTAAGCGCTGCCTGTCAACGTATTAGTGATATGAATATTCTTGTTCAATTTCAAGAGAATACCAAATCCTTCTTTGGACACCATTCTAAGTTCGTTTTCTTGACTTTTGTGTTAGTATTTTCATAGAAAGTAAGTAAATGTGCAAGCTTAGTTGTATCCAGTAACATTCTGGTTTTGGAGGGGCCAGCGATACGCCTGAAGTTTGGACGAATATTCAACAGTTTGATTGGTCAAGGAAGCAAATTAAGCGTGATCGGCCTAAGAAAAAATTGACAAGTTCAATTGTCTTCATAAAAATTATTAATTTTTTGATAGCTTTTAATTGAAATTCGACTAAACTGTTAATGCTGATCAAGAATATGTATACTTTATAGGGTCGGAGATGGTTTCTTCTGTTCTTTTGCATAATGTCGAGATCGCCATTTTCTATTTTTTTTGACTTTGAATACGTGTACGGGTGTGGTGCATTGGGTAGTGTGTGTCTGCTGGCTGTGCAAGATGTTGTGGGTCCGACATCTAATGCAGTAAAGTTGTTTCTATTGAAAAATGACACAACATTCACCTTCACTAGCCATAAAAAATCTTCACTAACATTGCCGTTTGGATTCGACATTACGTTCAGTAGGTTCAGTAGGTGGGTTTCGCTCTCTATATCAGAAGCACACAAGCCAAGGCATGCACGGTCCTCTACGTACTTTGGGGAAACAATTTGATTAACTAGGGATTGGAATATTGCTTAGAATTAGGAAAGGAAAATTCCAGCATAGTTTTTTGAAGGAACTTTAATATAATCGACGATTGCCATTAAAACTGCGACTCGGAAATCACTCAAAGGTCCATTGAATGGAGCTCAGGGTTCCCTAATCACGACACTAGAATAACCCTACAAATGAGAAAAGTCTCTAAAGTTTCATATCTCACCCTGGAAAAAGTTATAGAAAAGGCTGTTATTGCTATTATTATTATTATAATTCAACTAACCTCAAAAAACAATAACAAGTTGACAAGAAATGATACTAGGTTACCTTTGTAATCCTTTTCAACTTCCTCTAACATCAAGTTTCATTCTTCTAATGTTATGTTAACGCCCTTATGAACCAGCTTATGAACTTATGAGCCAGCCAGCCATATATAGTATATAAGTTTCATTCACACTGCACTTGTCCCCCGGGGCATTGTCGGTGGCAGCTCATTACAAACAATCAAATGGCAATAGAGCAAACTGAAATTACAGAGAAACCACCAATGTACCAGCTTACAGACCCATAAAACTAAACTGCCCACAGTCCCTTCAGTCCAAAAACACACCCACACACCCACACACACACACACACCGACGCACACTGACAGAGTGGCAAATATTAAATGAAAGCGTAAAACTTAATTTAGTGTTTATGCCCAGAAAGCAGAGAACCAACCTAATGATAACTGCCTTTGTCTTTGGTGTCATCTCCGTTGAGGATTAATAAACCAAGTTTTTGGGGGCCGCTAATGAACTGTGCCGTTAAGCTACTGTGAGTCCTCGGGACCACGTGGCGTATGTGGGATGGCTTGGCCATTTGACACTTTGTGGCAGCATAAATTATATGGGCAAACAAACAAAACATTTGCGCTGATTGCCAAACGCCGTTGGCGTATAAAAAATAATGAAGAAAAATAACTTAAAGCGAGGAGGGGGGGGGGGGGGGGAGGGGACTATAAAATAAATGAGCCGGCAATGGAATCTTTTCCAACTACTAGGTTATACGGTCATTTGCATTGGCCCCAACAAAACATGACAACAAGCCTTAACCCACCCGCTCACTAACCCAAGAACGCCCGGAGGCTGAGTCAGAGTGCCATTTATTATTATGCTTCCATGTATGACATTTGGGTATTTTGGGGGGTTTTTTCGCTTTAATGTGGCGGCATTCGGGGAATTCGGATAAATAAATCAAAGCCTCTTTCGGCATTTTATTGGACTTGTTTGCAAATTTGTTCGCCTTATATTGCCTTAAACAACAAATGTCATCAAAATGGATTTGTATTTTTAGCGCAAATTGCATAAATCAAAACAAAAAAAGTTTTTGGGGTAAATTTGGGCTTGGGCTAACTTTTGATTGCCTTCTGGTGGATGCTGGATGTGGACACACAGAAGTCAAGGGGCTACTTTGCATGGCACAGTGAACGACTTCAAAAACACAAGACACACGATGACACGATGTCGCGATGGCTAGCTCTTCATTTTTGGCGACTTACGAATTATAATTAAATATGTGTTTTCTATTTAGCCTGTTGACACATTTGAGTGCTCATTAAATATGAAAATTGCCAACGCTAAATCATGTATGCTTTGTTTTCATTTCGGCTCCCAGCACGCTTTCATAATTTATGTACCATTTCCAACTAATATTATATTAACTTGTTTAAACTCGGCCACAATTTATGCATTACGAGCAACAACAACAACAGCTACAAAAAAAAAAAAAAACATGAATCTGATTGTCGCATTAATTTGGATTTTGTGTGGCAGCGCGAAAATCATGTCAACAATAAAATGCGTGAATCGTTGTGGGCGACCAATTTAATACCACACAATATATGGATTTCTAATGGGACGGCGTGATTTTATGGCAGGCTATAAATACAGCCGGACATTGAGGTTTTAGTTTTATTAGATTACTAGCTGAATACCCGACCTTGCCCGGGTCCTAAGAACTTTGATATTTTACAAACCTTTAAATTATTAAGGAAAGTGTTAAGCCTGAGTATTATGGAGTATCCGGAGCTATGTGGACTCCATCTCTTAAAATTTCAATCATTTCAATTAGTCCGGTTTCATTTTCTCTGACAGTGAGAGCTTGAGTTCTGAGTCGTCGGAGACGTTCTTCTCGCTCCTCAGCTGCTTCACTTGCTCTGACAGTGGAAGCTCGAGTTCGAACTCCGCTAAGTCGAACATCTTGCTCCTCAGTGGTTTCATTTGCTCTGACAGTGGAAGCTCGAGATCTGAGTCGTCGGAGACGTACCTCTCACTCCTCAGCTGCTTTACTTGCTCTCACAGTGGACGATCGAATTCGAACCCCACTCAGGCGATTAAGTTTGTCGTTTCAAAGCTCTTGGAGCAAGTTGCCCAATATATGATTTCTTTGGAGGCATTTTTTACAAATTTATTGACAAATTTATCACAAATTTATTTGACAGAAATGGCAAAGTCACTGTTTAATATCAGCACAATCGGATGAACGGTTGAATTTTGAAATTTTAGCGGTTTTTGGACCACGTCACAGCCTATGAAAATTTCCTGATCGACATATGTTCATGTGAAAAATTTGTGAAGATCGGTTCAGCGGTTTAGACGCCCATAAGAAACAAATATACAAACATACAAACATACAAACATACAAACATACAAATATACAAATATACAAATATACAAATATACAAATATACAAATATACAAATATACAAATATACAAATATACAAATATACAAATATACAAATATACAAATATACAAATATACAAATATACAAATATACAAATATACAAATATACAAATATACAAATATACAAATATACAAATATACAAATATACAAATATACAAATATACAAATATACAAATATACAAATATACAAATATACAAATATACAAATATACAAATATACAAATATACAAATATACAAATATACAAATATACAAATATACAAATATACAAAAATACAAATATACAAATATACAAATATACAAATATACAAATATACAAATATACAAATATACAAATATACAAATATACAAATATACAAATAAACAAATATACAAATATACAAATATACAAATATACAAATATACAAATATACAAATATACAAATATACAAATATACAAACATACAAACATACAAACATACAAACATACAAACATACAAACATACAAACATACAAACATACAAACATACAAACATACAAACATACAAACATACAAACATACAAACATACAAACATACTTTCAATTTTATATATATGTTTAGATGCAATTAACAGAGCTTTGATTTGAACATCCTTTCAGTTTGGGGAAAAGGGGTTAAATCCTTGCTCGGTTTTTTTTTTTGGTAAATTATAACTAATATGTTAGTTTATTAAATCAAATCCGAATTATTTCCCTCCCATTGTCAGACATTCGCTTTACCACAACATTTTATGCGCGACTCGTTTGCTCATATAATTTTATGTTTATGCTTCACAAAATATGTTGCGCTGGCTCTGGTTTTACATGCTTTTAATGAGGGTTAGTTGGCAACCAAACAATTTCTGTATTTTCATCAAATGAACAACATAATTAGCAAATGAAACAAAAAAAAAAAAAGCAGGAAGCAAAAATGTTTTGCATAAATTTCATGTAATTTAGAGATATTTATTAACAACAACAAAAAACACACAAATGTTCGTTTCATTTCGGCTGAATTTAATTTAGCCATAATTGATGTGGCCAGGCAAACTCACGGGGGACGGGTGACAAGCCCCAAAGGAAAATCTCTGTTTTTAATGAGGCTGAGATTTGACGACATAACGGCATATTAAACGCAGCCAAGTAGGTGAGATGCTAACGATGGACACTAAAAATAAAGCAGAGCCAGCGAAGACGCCTGTCGGCGTCCACATTATTAATAGGCACTTAGAAAATGCGAGAAGAGGCTGGTGGGGAGGGGTCGACGAGGGAGGCGTCGCTTTTACATTTTGTGTATTGACGTTAAAATTAGATGCCAACTTGTCGACGCTGAGGTAGTTGTTGGTAGCTTCCAACAAACAACACGTATCATATTTTGGCTGCTGTCAATGATCATGATGATGTTTATGATGTTGTTGATGATGTTGATGATGATGATGATGCAGGTGGCTGTCATAAAGCGGCTTTCAAGCGATGATATATGACCGCCAGCCATTGTGACACAAATCAACTCTGAGACAGTATATTTTTAGAGTCCATTCTTTATTATACTTGTTTTTTTGTACACACTGGAAGAAATTGCCAGTCCTGCAGGTCCTGGACTTCAGTTGTTGGCTAAGCTACTTGAGTCTAGGGATTAGAAAACGGAATGCAAAGCTGAAATGTTTCCCAAATTAGTTCGGTTAACTTATTATACAACATAAAGAGAAAGCCAATTCATAGATAAAATAACACAAAATTAACTACAGAATTTCTTCATATTTGAAGAGATTTGAATTGGTTAGTCGCCTCGAAGCCAAACAATTGTGTGCGGCTGGCGCCTTTGAAGCGAGGCGTTTTCTTGAGCTACTGCAAGGCGACAGCTGCCGAAAGTAACTCTCAGAGCAAGAGCCTGCCCACCACTGATTTAGAAGATGTGAAGACTCAAAAGGGTTTACTTTATTAAGAAACCAGGTAGCAATGTGTCCCTGAGCTTCTTGGATATGGAAACCTTTCAATAGACTTTGTGATCGAAAGTAAAACAATTAAGGAAGTCGGTCAGGACCTACTATTATACATACTCTGTGCCATCGAAAGTGTATGCCCTATATGAGTCTTGATGCTGCTGTAGCCACACTGCTTCTGCGCTGCTGTAGTGAACACTTTTTTATACCCTTGCAAAAGGGTATGTTGAAATTGTCCAGTTGTTTCTAGCGCATAGAAGGAAGCATTTCCGACCACATAAAGTATATATATTCTTGATCAGCATGACGAGCTGAGTTTGTCTGTTTCCATGCCATTTCCTTCCGTCAGTTTTAAAGCTATCGCAACCAAACTTTGCACAAAGTCTTCTGGTACAAATACATTGCACATTTGTTGGAACCGACCGGATCGGATGACTATAAAACATAGCTGCCATAGGAACGATCTGTCGAAAATCTAGTTCTAGTGAGAAAAACTTTTTTGTTTTTAATGCAAACGTCTCCAAACTCCGTATTTACTAGTTTGTAATGCCTTTTCATGTTTTTGCCAAATTTGGTTCAAAACTGACATCTATATAGTATAGCTGCCATAGAAAAGTAGGGTTAGAAAAAGAGTCTTTGTAAGAAAAACTTTTTTGTTTTCAATGTGAACCTCTTTAAAACTGGCATATATTTCGTTTATAAGCTTTCACACAATTCCTCAAAGTTTAGTCGAAATCGGATGACTCTAGGTTATAGCTGCCATAGGAATGATTGGTCGAGAAACTAGTTTTAGTGAGAAAAACTTTTTTGTTTTCAAAGAAAAACGCTTCCAAACTTTGTATTTCTTAGTCTGTGCTTTTCTATGATTCCACCAAGTTTGGCCGAAATCGGACATCTACATAGAATAGCTGTTATAGAAAAGTAGAGACTGAAAAGTAGTCTTCGTGAGAAAAACTTTTTTGTTCTCAATGGAAATGTCCCTAAAATTGGCATTTCTTTATTTAAAATGATTTCACACAATTCTCAAAAGTTTTGTCAGGATCGGATGACCAAAGCATATAGCTGTTATAGGAACGATCGTTCGAGAAACTAGTTTTAGTGACAAAACCTTATTGTTTTTCAAGAAAACGCCTCCAAATTTTGTATTTCTTAGTTTGCTATGCTTTTCCATAAATTTCAATAATCTGCAAGCGTTTTTCGCTTGCAACTTGATTCTTGGTTAAATTATAGACCAAACTGAACATGTTTGACAGTAATATGTATCAAAAAATATGCTGAGCTGCCAAAAAAACAGTTTCGATATAAAATATATCGATAAATTGCTACAACTTTCGTCAAACCTATCGAACGAATCACTAGCAGAAGGGTCGACTCAAGTTTAGCTGACCTTGGTTGCTTTTGCGGATGTTATTGAAGTAGAATATCTTTTTAACTCAATTTTTTGATCAAGGCTAATGAAAATTGGCAAATATTTCAAAGAAACTGCCCTATCGCTCCTAGTAACGTACTTCTTTTAGGCATTTCTGAGCTAGTTTCTAGAAAAATCAAGACATTTATAAACTAAAATTGGTGATATGCATGTTCTTATATATTTCATTCAATTTTTAAGCCAATTATTCTCCTTTCAAGCTTATTTTTACAACTGAAGTTAATTTTAACTCAATTGATGTGCGATTTCCCTTCTCTCTGTGTAGCCCCACCTGCCCTACGGCTTCTTGCTTTTAGCCTCTATGCACTCAATGTCCCGATATTGTTCGCCCGCCCTGCAAAGTGAGGGATATTGCTTGTCATAGCCACTCTGGCAATTGATGGCCCTCTCCTTGTAAATGGGCTGGTCCACCACAAAATTGCTGGCATAATTGCAGGCCAAAAGAAAATGATGAGCATCTTGGTTGACATACCGCATGGCCGCACACCCCACATAAGTGTTATTATCCTTGGCCATAACAGCAAAGTTACGCAACGAGCTTAAAGTGGAAGAAAATCAATTTATGGCCAAGTGAAATTTCAGCCTAGCTGTGAAGGGACTCACTCCAGGCTGTGCTTATCCTTGGGGAAGCGCTTGAACTTCTCCACCGTCATATTGAGATATTGATCCCACCAGGCAACAATTGATTCCTTCAGCAGCAATTCATCCGTGCGTTTCTCTACCTCCTCGTCAGAGCTCATGTTGTGCAAGGCCAAATTTTGACCTGAATTGCGAAACTCTAGGGTATTATGACATGGGTCATAGTTCAGTGCACATTGCTTAACATTGAAAGTGGCCAAAGCTTCCAGTTCATCATGCCACTCCATGGTGGCCATGCGATCGGGGGCAGGCAAATCATTCAGCTTGCCACCGGCCAAAGTATTACGCAGCGAATTGTGTTCATTGAGAATGAGGCCATGATGTTGGCTAAGATTAAGCAGTTGGGCCTCTTTGGGACAGGCCTTGGCCAGTCCCTGTTGGAAAGGGGAACACAGTAGAGTTGGGTAATGCTAATCACAGTTCGCTCACTCACTTTGGCTTGATTTCGGCACAAGTACGAGTGAGTGAACAACTGAGTTGAAAACAACTTACTCCATTATGTCTACAGGCTATATGCTTCTTGGATCTGGCACACAAGCCCGGCTGGCAATAATTATTACCCTCCAGAGCCTGTAATTGCTCCAGCACCGCCACCAGTAACACTATTCCTCCCAGTACTCCTCTTACAAAAGCCATGTCCAACTATGCCTTCACTTCCACTTGATTTGCTGCTTTTATACCTGCCGACTTTTGCCTCACTTTTGAAAAACGAACAAAGCTTTGACAACTGTTTTTTGTTCCAATCAAGATACTTTCACAGCTGTTGCTCAACTTGACTCAGACACACAGACGATCTTCACCTAATCCATGACAAACACCAACACAGTTATCAGAGCGTGACACTTGCCTCAAGGCTATCAATGCCAAAAGGTACACAAACCAACTAGCCACCTCATCTTGCCCCACTTGACACATTCTCAGCCCAAAAAACCAAAAAAAAAAAAGCACACAGAAAGAAAAGTAAACGGCAAAAAAAAAACGCCAGCTTAAATGTGAAAAATCCCATTCATAGTGCAATTTAAACTGCAAAAAAAGAATAAAAAAGAAAAATTACAAAGGATGAGGAATCTCTGCTGTTGCTTTTCATGGCAAAAGGAAAAGAGAAATGAAACAGGAGAAGCAGAGAAAATGCCGCCATGTCCTTGTCGTTCGTTTTCTACCTCAATTGAAATAGTTTTTCTCAACTGCAAATGTACGTTTGCTGTTGCCGCCAGAAACAGTTTTTCACTTTCATTACATGGTCAAGCGAGGGTGGTCACAGATTTAAAAAAGGGGAAAGCAGAATTTGTAAGAATTTAATTTACACAAAGTTTTTGAATACGTGAGGACATTCGAATTAATGACCTAGGTGCCAGCTGAATCTGTCTGAGACTGAACGAACGCGGTGAAGTTAACTTGTTGAAGTTTTTGAACAAGGCGTTTCATTTGTAAGAAAGAGGTGTTGTATGGTCTCGCTTGCCCCTCTTGAGCTCTGTCATTAAATCAAGTCGAAGTCAGCAACAGGGTGCTAAGAATTCAGACTATGATTCGACGTTGATTCACGGATCCGGCTCATATCGAATTCAGAAAAGGTCAGCTAGTGCTTTGAGTATTTGTTCAAATTGTATTGGAACCGTCAAACCTTTCGAACTTTGAGTAGGGTATTCGACCTTTCGTGGATAACACCCAAGGCCTTTAGTCTAAGTCGTAGTACGACATTACCAATAAAAAAGTTTTAAGGAATTTTTTAAGGCTGGAGTTACCAGTATCAAATCGAACCGGAAAAGGTTCTTGCACTTCACTTTGAAGCGTCGTCAGGAGGCTTCTTATTCAGTATGTGTCGTTTCGCTGCAGTGTAAATACCATTTCATCTTCTTCTTCTTCTTTGCCAACAAAACACATTTAATGGGAAAAGAGAACTGGCGTTTCTAGGCATCTCCTTCGTCAGTTTGAAAACTATCTGCAGCAAACTTTGCACAAAGTCTTTTAGTTCAAATACGCTACACATACATATGTTGAAGCCGGCCGGAACGGATGACTACAGCATATAGCTGTCATAGCATCGATCAGTCGAAAAACTCGTTTTAGAAGGGGAAAACTTGTTTGCTTTCAATGCAAACGCCTCCAAACTTTGTATTTCTAAGTTTGCTATGCTTTCCCATTATTTTACCAAGTATAGTCGAAATCGGACATCTATATCGTAAAGCTGACATAGAAAAGTTGAGTCTGAAAAGTAGTCTTAGTGAGAAAAACTTTTTGGTTTTCAAAGGAAATGTCTCTTAAATTGGCATTTATTTATTTTATAAGCTTTTACACAATTCTACAAAGATTTGTCAAAATCGGATGACTTTAGCATATCGCTGTCATAGGAAAGATCGTTCGAAATCTAGTTTTAGTACGAAAAACTTTTTTGTATTTCATGGAATTACCTCCAAACTTTGTATTTCTTAGTTTACTATGCGTTTTCATGATTTCACTAAGTTTGGTCGAAATCGGACATCTATATTGTATAGCTGTCATAGAATAGTAGAGTCTGAAAAGTAGTCTTAGTGAGAAAAACTTTTTTGTTTTCAATGGAAATATCCTTAAAATTTTCATTTATTTATATGATATGCATTTACACAGTTCTACAAAATTTTGTCAAAATCGGTTGACAATAGCATATAGCTGCAGTACGAATGATCGTTCGAAAAAGAAGTTCTAGTGAGAAAAACTTTTTTGTTTTACATGGAATCGACTCCAAATTTCTTAGATGTTCGTTTATTAGTCTTTTGTATGATTCCATTAAGTTTGGTCCAAATCCGACATTTATATAGTATAGCTCCCATAGAAAAGTAAGGTACGAAAACTAGTCTTGGTTCAAAAAACGAGCTGCAAATGTATATAATCATCGAAGTTAACTTTTCTCTATTTTCATGGTTAAAAATCAATTGAAAATCAATACCAACTGCAAAAATAAATATATAATTGAAAGTCAACACTGCGTATGGATAATATCTAAGAGTTTGGGGTCTCTTTGCGCTTATTTAAACAAAAAATTTTGTTTTATTTTTATATTTTTCTTGTTAAAAACTCACCATAATCTTGTTAATCAAGACCTTAAATATCAAACCATAATTTCTTCAACTAGACAACTTCTACAGCAACCCACTCACTCGCCTATTGCATTCACTTTCTCAATGACAGATCCCCAACAGACAAAAGTAAGCCAAGTGCAAGACCAAGTCTAAGCCTCAGGCGTTCAAACAACAACAAAAAAGAGAACCTTCCGCCTTCACTTTAGACACATTTACCCATTATTGTTTATAATATTATGCTCTTTGTTATTGCAGCCAATCTAATTTTACATTTTATGGTCTGACTTGGAAGAAAAAGATGTGCGAAATGAAATAAAGACACAAAGTTAACTTAAACATCTCTCGAGCTGAGCAGCTGCTGCTGCTGCTCCACGGGGAGAAAGTAACAACAACAACGCCAGGTGGCAGGGCAGTTTCCGCAATTTTCCCTATACCAGTTTTCCAACTTTCTCCATTTAACGCTCATTAACCAACAGGACGCGGGGAGGGGTAGAACGAGGGCAAAGCCTCGGCTTACACTTGCTTTTCACTTAATTGGATTTGCTTTGGCAAGACAGTTTCTGTTGCAGCTTCGAGGCTAATAATTGCAGTTTGTAATTATTTTGCAAGGATTACACACACAAAAAAAAAGAAGAAAAATAGAAAGGATACAAGAGAAGCTCCTCGAAATGTCAATTACACCATAATATAAATAGCATTAAACAAGGCAGAACTAGGCTAAGCATGTCCCACAAGTGTTCCAACTTGGCTGAAATCAATTTCAATTTCAATTTCATTTCCTCAAAAAGGGTGTCTCGGCTTTGGTTTGCCTTTGATTGGCGGCAATGGGCAGGGGGTGTGTGTGTGTTTTAGCACCACAGCAGGAAATTGAAATTCTCACACATTTGCACACTCTCCCCCTTGTCAATTTGTAACATTTTTATGCATATTTAAGGCCAAAATTTAAATGTCAATAAAGCAATGACAATGTGATTTTCAAAAGTGCAGAATTTGACATTTGGCAACTGTCGGTTCAAGTGCTCAACTCAATTGGCACACAGAGCAGAGCTCGCCGAGTGCTTGCCCGAGCTTCAGTTGATGTCACGCATTATTAACACACGCCCCGTTGCAAGTTGCAAGTTGCTTGCTGCCAGTTTGGCAGTCATCGCAGTGCAACGCAGTCGAAGGAACTGCCCGAGGCGTGAGTTGATTGCTAAACGCATTGCAATTTCAATGTCATAGGGGCGCGTGTGTGTGTGTGTGTGTGTTTCCACAAAGGCTGAGATTTGTTTGCACTGCCAGACGACGACAATGTTAGGGTAAGCAAAAGCACCAGCAAAATATTTAACTCGCCTTTCTGTTCTACCTTATTTATTTTGTTGTCCGCCTGCGCTTATGCAATGCTTTTTGGCACGTTCCGCAATGCATGCTACGTGTTGGCCGTGTGCGAGAGAGTGTGTGTGCAAGGGTGTGTGTGGGTGTGGGGGCGGGGGCATGCAGCTGTGCGGCACTTGCACTAATGAAAAAGTCTTGTGGTTGCGATGAAGCAGGAGATGGCGCCGAGGACACTTGAGCAGCCAACACATTTGGGTAAAGTAAAAGGTAACCAAAGGGGACAACACTTTGCCTGACTTGGCCAACCAAAATGGACACACACACACACACACATAGATATAACTTTACTGATTTTGAGACTACTTTATACATAGTTTAAGTGTTTTCCAGATTAAACTAATCAAAAATATGTTAGAGATTCCTTAAGGTTTACCCCCATTGAGGTGTCGAAACTTTAAATTAGATTAAAACTACAAGTCTTGATGAGAAGTTGAGTCTCATCTTTGTGTTTAAGACACGATTTTGAAGAAGTGGTCTCCAAATAACGCAATGCTTTAGAGCAGCGATGTTCACCCATAGCCCCCAGGGGCCGAACACTTTAGGCAATTCATGCCGAATGCTTGCCGAAGTAATGCTTCAGTGAGTGTCAGAGAGAGACAGATAGCTACAGAGAGCCTCTCTTCTTGAACATCGCTGCTTTAGAGCTCCGCTCTCTGAGCAACAACAACCACATCAAATAAGCTCTACTTGCTACACTGATACAGCTAAGGAACTCGTGTGGAAAAGCCACGCGTAGACTGAAAAGCTTTCTTTTACAATTTAGCTCTACTTGCTACACTAATGCAGCCAAAGAAAGCGAGTGAGAAAGCTTCACGTAGACTGAAAAGCTTTCTTTTATAAAAATAATATACGGGCCTGTTCCCGTTTTCGATTTCAATCAATTGGAAGCTCTTCCCTTTTCGAAAAGCCGATTGTTTGACTCGCCTTATATCTTATAGTTTCGAATCCTCTCCAAAGAACAGTTTTGATGGCTAACAGCTTTAACCGATGTCTCTAATCAATTCTTGGATATCAGATCTCTTGCCTATTCCGACCGATCGAATTCGGAAGCGAGAACAGACCTGATGGTAAGTCGAGCTGGTTTTGGTCACTTAATGCTACCCTTCTGTATCATTTTGGTGCCCTCCACTGCTTTAATTTATAGTCATTAGACCAAGTTTATTGCTGTTTTCCTAGTCAAAGACTTCTTTCATGGCTTCCAGGTCATTGAAAACGGAACTTAATCTACACTTTCCCTACCCTAACATGCCAAGTTAGTATTTTAACTAAACTTTTGGACTATATTCCTTTTGAAACTCATTAAAATCCTGACTAAATAACGCACACAAAATGATAGATATTCTTAACAAAGAAACCTAAAGCTGAGTTCACACATTCAAATAATTTTCACAAATTTCGAAACACCCAAATCTCAGAGATGGTGAGAGATAGAGGTTCACTATTTATGGATACAATGCCTGCAGGCAGTTCCTGATTGTTTTCAATTTATGCCACGCCCATTACCGCCCGCGAAATTTAAAAAAATCGTCATATCTTTCAAAATTTAAAAGATAGAAGGTTCATAGCTTCTGAACATATTTAGTTATTAGTAATAGTAATCGATTTACTGAAAAAACGATGAAGACAGGATAAACGATTGTCGAGCTATAGCGAAAACAAACATTTATGCTGGGCAGCACCGGCTGAAGCAGCGATGGGCAGCACTTACAAACTTTGGGAGGTACCGAGTATGTTAAAGTCGGGCTTGGCTCGGTTTGATTTGTGAATGCTGTAGCAAAGAGCTCAACGAGGTTCCATCGTTTAGTTCTCTTTTATCGAATCTGTTGAAAGAGTGAGCGTACTTCCTAGCGACAGAGAGAAGACAAGAAACCAGAGACCCAAGTTCAATTCTTCCTACAATAACTTTTGCAACCTAAGACACCCGCATAAAGACTTGGTAATGAAATTGAGTTCAAAATTTTGAACTCACTTGAAAAAATATGAAGATAAGTTTGGAGCTGATCAAATAAGAATCGAAAGAGTTTCATACAATAGTATTAGCGAACTATCCACATTTCCCGACATATCTTGCCGCCCAGAATCTGATCTAAGTACTCTCTTAAAGGTCCCTTAAAGATCAATCAACAAAAAGCGTCTAGGAAAAGAGTCAACAGGGGTAGACCTAAACTAAGATGGAAAGACCAGGAATGGAATGCTATAAAGAAACTTGGTGTGACCAGCTGGTGCCAGCTCGCACAAGACAGAAGCTAGTGGCGGGCATTGGTAGCAGCGGTCGAGTTAGGAAACATGACAATACATTTGGTTTTGGACTTTTCATTTGATAACAAAACTTTTGTTTTCTCTTAAGAGCTGTAAAATGTTTCATTTCTGAATTAAAATGAATTTCTTGCTAGGTTAATGCACAAATTCTAAAGAAGGTTAGGTCCGAACCTGCCCTCTATTAAGGTGTATTACTTACTGGGTATGCATGCATGCAGCTCGCCAGATCATTACCCAATTAGGATCCATGTTTACCACAAAATTGGGCTTGAAACAGCGGCCTGTCGCTTCTAGATTTCAGCAACTACATCTTAGCCTTACATTTCATTGGCCATCATCCCAAACATCCGACAAAACTTGAGCAAAATTCAGCCTTTAAACAATCCAGTTGATTCCTGATTGTGTTCTTTGTTGATTTCATACCAAGCCAGCTCTGGCTCTTGGTACACAATTGCCGGGAAAAGCATTGTGTGTCTCTGTGTGTGTGTGCAGCTGAAGGTGAAGCTGCTGCAACTCTCATCAGAGACTTAACAGCAATTTGCTACTAACCTTCCCACCGCCGAGTGCTGTGTAAATATTTTCTTAATTAGTTGCTGCCAAGAAAAAAAGAAAAATGAAACAGAAACCGAAACGTGCTGGGCAATTTCAGAGCTGGTCTGGTCAACTTGTCAAGTGTGAAAAATTGCAACTCAAATTGCAGTACAAAATGGCTTAAAGTGCTCGTTAAAAGTCACGCAGCAGGCATCACGCAGGGGCGCACACAACAGTTTTTAAATTTATGCGTATGAAAACAGGAATTATATTAATTACAACTGCAACTGCAGCGGGTCGGGTCGGACGTCTTCTCCCTCCCTCCCCCCCCGGTGCAGAAACAATTTGCATATCAACTTCGTTTTGGAATTTCACTTGTGCCACACATGTGCCCCATGGTTCACGCAGCTAATTACGCGGCCTGTTTGGGATGTTGTTTAATGCCGACAAATACATAAATGCTGAAATGTTGTACACACATGTAGATCCCTCCGCGCACCATTGTCTGGGCGTCTAAATGCGATAAGCAAGACCCCATAGCGAATGTCAAAGCGTATTTAATGAGACATCAGCATCTCATTCCAACACAAACGAAATGCGGTTGCGATATTCTGCGAAAATCACCAAATCAGTTGGCTAGAAATCAAGGGAGGAGAAACCGCGACAGCAACACATCGACATCGTGTCTGGGGGGAAATGTTTATTTTTTTTTTTTTGTGTGTGTTATTTTTTCGGCAGGGGATTGGATGGGGGGTTTACCAGGCAAATTCTGGGGGGGAACTGTCGGGAATGTCGCGAAGCGTGTCAGCAACTGTCTGTTTCTGTTGTTGCATATCGACGAGCATGAAGCACGGTGGATTGTGTCTAGGTTCAGACTTTGCCTCTGTTTTGTCTAGGTGAGATAATGTCATCAATATGCTAGACAACGTTACACAAAAAATTTGGTGTCCTTGAACTGTACTTTGATTAGGAGGCATACGATTTGAGCAGAAGACAATGAGAAACAAGAAATTGGTATTCGTTGGCTCTATAAGAGAGTTTGCGCTGAGTGACTGATTGGCCAAGTACGCACAGCCTAAACGGTAAAGAGAAGCTGGAATAGCTCATATCAGGGATCGTTAAGTTTAACATTTTTAGTATTAAATTTACTACTTAAAGACAATTAACTGACTTTTTTCAACAAAGTCTGAAATAAGTCTTAAATTTTAAAGTATTAAAAAGAGAGGAAAAGTTATGATCTAGAATCCAGATCATCAAAATCTGGAATTCGTCTTAAATTTTAAAGCATTAAAAAGAGAGGAAGAGTTCACTTCGGCTCCCCCGAAGTGTGTATAGCTTTGCAGCAGGTTTTTTTTAACTAAAACTACTTTTCGGACCTTACTTTTCTATGACAGCCATACTATATAGACGTCCGATTTCGACCAAACTTGGTGGAATATTACAAAATCCTAACAAACAAACATGTAAGAAATTTGGAGTCGATTTCATTTAAACAAACAAGTTTTTCTCACTAGAACTTCTTTTTTAACCGATCCTTCGTACTGCAGCTATATGCTATAGTCATCCGATTCTGACAAAACTTTGTAGAATTGTGGAAAAGCATATTAAATAAATAAATACCAGTTTTAGGAACCTTTCCATTAAAAAGAAAAAAGTTTTTCTTGTTAAAACTACTTTTCAGACTCTACTTTTCTATGACAGCTATACTATATAGATGTCCGATTTCAACCAAACTTGGTAAAATCATGTAAAGGCAAAGCAAACTAAGAAATACAAAGATTGAAAACGTTTCCATTGAAAACAAAAAAGTATTTCTCACTAAAACTAGTTTTTCCACAGATCGTTCCTATGACAGCTATATGCTATAGTCATTTGATTTTGACAAAACTTTGTAGAACTGTGTAAAAGCATTATAAATATACAAATGCAAATTTTGAGTACATTTCCATTGAAAATCATAAAGTTTTTCTCACTAAGACCACTTTTCAGCCTCTACTTTAGTATAACAGCTATACTATATAGTTGTCCGATTTACACCAAACTTGCTGGAACTATGAGAAGGCATAGCAAACTAAGAAATACAAAGTTTGGACGCGTTTCCATTAAAAGAAAAATATTTTTTCCTACTAAAACCAGTTTTTCTACCGAACTTTTCTATGACAGCCATATGCTATAGTCTTCCGATTTCGACAAAACTTTGTAGAGTTGTGTGAAAGCATATTAAATAGAGAAATGCCAATTTTAGGGATATTTCCATTGAAAACAAAAAAGCTTTTCTTACTAAGACTACTTTTCAGACTCTACTTTTCTATGACAGCTATTCTATATAAATGTCCGACTTCGACCTTACTTGGTAAAATCATAGGAAAGCATAGCAAATCAAGAAATACAAAGTTTGGAGACGTTTCCTTGGAAAACAAAAAAGTTTTTCTCACTAAAACTAGATTTTTTTTTTTCGACTGATCGTTGCTATTACAGCTATATGCTATAGTCATACGATATGGCCGGTTCCGACAAATGTGCAGCGTATTGGTACTTAAAGAATTCGTGCAAAGTTTGGTGAAGATGGCTAGACAATGGAAACGAAAAACCAGGACAAAAGGTTGTAAAAGTTTGCTGGAAGAGAGGTGTAGTGAACTAGAAGAACAAGGCACTTGCGAGATATACATATAGATATACAACTGATATGAAAATTTGTCAAGCTTGTTGTGCTAATCCATTTGACTAAGCTCATCTTCATCAGGACAAAGTAACTTTGTTGTGCCCCAAGGGCCAGTTTCCCTTACTAACTCCATCCACATGCTAAGTAAAATCTGCTTTAAATTGGCACAGCTCTGCCAAAGCGTCCCCCCCTTTGCGGCAGAGTGGCAAACAAGTTGTCGTAGTTTGGTTTTTAGATAACCTACAGTGGACCGACCAGCTTTAACATTTTCTTTGTTAAGCTATTCAAAAGAACCGCCCCCGCCACCCAACAGTTACCCAAAATGAAATGAAGCCATAGTCAAAAAGGGCAGAAATCATTTTTAGGGGCAGCAACTCAAAGCATTGCTCATGCAAATTGGAGTGCGTGCCGGGCGAGATGTACGGAACGCCAAAAGCTACTTTAATGATATACATGGAAGCGCCAAGAGCGCCAACAGCAACAGCAACATCAACATCAACAACAACAACATTAACGACTTGGGCGTGCCAGGGTGCTGGTGGTTAGGGCGATGGCGTCAGTCTAAACAAGGCTGCCACATGCAGTGCCGCAAAAATTAATATTTGTGTTAATAAAAGCCATCCCCCCCCAGCAGCTGTGTGCGGTCGTAAGTGTTTACATAACATGTTTGTGATCTAAGCACGCGCATTTAGTCAAACGGATGTGGCAGCTAAATTTGTAGCGAATCGTGGAACGTGCCCAATCGCTGGCTCCTCCAGCTTCAGCTACAGCTACAGCCAAACCCTTGCAATTGAAGCTGTGCAGCAAACAATTCAATTAAAAAGTTTTCTTTCTTTGTTTCGTATTTCGCTTCTTCTAGTCTGGCTATAGCATTTCCGTCGCTGACATCTCAATTTTTACCATTCCAGCGATGGCCTCCACCGCATGCCAGAAGGCAACAGCCATGGCATTTGGCTGTTGGATGGAAGGGTGGAAAAAAAAAAACACACAGAAAACAGAAGGTTAAAGCGAACGGGTAAGAGAGTAAGGGCTAAGGCTAGCTGAGAATACAGAATACAGTGTGGGTGGCATGATGATGGGGCAGACTGTCGGTGTAAATGCAACGAGATGAATTGCTTAGCCATAGATCATTAAGTGCAACACAAATGACAGGGATGAAACAGAGAGATATCAAAATCAAAGAATATAAATGAATGGGAAAACATTCGCTGTTTGGATTAAGCTGGAGCAAGGGAAAAATTGGTGATGGAGCGAGTTACAGTGGGATGTTGCGATTTTGATGGGTATGCTAGAACTAACTGCTCTAATTCTAAAAGTTATAAAAGTTTGTAATATTCTAAAATATGCTTGGAAAACCAAGTGACGGTACCACAAAAATGAGCAGGAGTTTGAATCAGTTTAATGAGCCCAAGAGCATGCAAAAGGATAGCCATCAAGCGGAAAAGAGAGCTGGCGAAACGTCACAGAACGTCAGCTGTAGAACGGCAGGCCAAGCTATGAGCAATCGAGCAATCGACGCCAGCAATTTGTTATACACAACGCCTCCCTGGGAGCAGCTGAGACTGAGCAACAATCTCCAATGACCAGCTAATGGAGCGCTAAGCCAGCCAAAAATATGCAAAAATACCGAAGCAGGCGAGCAATCGACGCCAGCAATTTGTTATACACCACGCCTCCCTGGGAGCAGCTGAGACTGAGCAACAATCTCAATTGACGGGCAATAAAAAAGTGAAGCGGTAGGCCTGGTTAAAATATGCCAGCAATTTGTTATACACAACGCATGCCAGCTACTGAGTCAGCAGTAGAAGCTAGGAGATATGAGTTTACATTAAGTGGTATATATATTTTTTGGTATATATCAGAGATGGAGTTCTTGATAAGCAAAGTACTTAATACGTTCAGTGTTTTGCGTACTCTTGGAGCGTGAGGTTCTTCACGCAAAAGCTCAGTACATGTGCGCCGTACCTTAGCTGTGGTATCACAGTGGTGTTGCATTGTAATTTCAAGAAAGAGAGCGACATAAAAGGGAGAGAGAGCGACATACCCAATCAACACTCCGACTTTTGCGCCCTTTGCTTGCATGAGCCACACAACTCGATGGGTTATCTCTGGCACTAAGGCACGAGTAGACTTAATACTGCATACACTTTGTTGCGGTGCTTTAAAGGTGAAAAATATCGAGAACTTATGCAGATTTTGGTCGGGAAGTCGAGCAAGATTTAGGGCCGATTTCACATCTTTCACATAGAGCTATCTGTCACATAAGCTAACAAATATCAGAGCAAAATCTTAGTTTATCTGTCACACAGTAGCTATCTAGAAGATGAGAAAGCGGCCCTCATAAAAAATGGGGGAAAAACATCTCAGCTTACTGTAAGTTGGCTGTCAAATAACTTATAAGAGAATTCAGATAGCCCACCATTCATGCAACTTCTCAAATAGTTTTGTGTCTCTCAGATTGTCTTTTACACTTATCTGATATCTCATTTCAGAAACTTTTATGAGATAGACAAGATTAGACAAGTTAAAATACAGCACAAGATAGTAAAATCACTTAAATGACCAGGTACACTCAAGTAAAAAACCTAATTTTTAACTAGAATGAAGTTTAAATGTGCATAAAATCCGATAATTCTAAGCTGATTTACAATATTCTAAGTTTAAGAACGTTACTTTTTCTTAAACTTTTTCTTTTTCCACAAAGTTCTTAAGCTAGTCCCAGTTTAATATTGGAATGGGATCTGCGTATTGAGTCGATCTTAACTAAACGAACTAACGGACCATAAGGAATGTGAAACTGTAGGTTAGAAATCTGTCATAAAATTGCTACAACCGGTTAGGAACTTGATGTTATTTTCTAGATAAATAATGTTTCGGATCTTAAGGGGTATGTGTGACCCCAACTGGGGACAGGCGGAACAACCTAATGTTTCTTAAAACTCTACTTCAATGAATCCAAGCCCAGTCCTATATTTTTCGAAATAAATAATTTTAAACTAATTTTAAGTCATGAACCAAGTGATCTGTCAAGATCTTAAGATTAGGTGGGTTTTCTTAGTCATTTCTCTTACTCTCAATTCATCAACTATTTGTAACAGTGACAGTCGCTTTTGTACATATTTTCCCAGCTGCTAAAACATCTTCACCATTGTCCTTAAAAAATTATTTTAATTCTGAAAAGAATTTTTAATAAATTGAGCATCAAATGTAAGATGAAATCTTCATTGGAGCTTAAAACTGAGATAAAAAAAAAAAAGAAATGGTAAATCCACCACAGACGAAAGAAAAGCAGCAGCGTTTTAAGTTGCTTTCCACCATTTTCTCTCATTGCACCCATTGTTTGCCGGCTGGCTGTCTGAGTGGCAGTTTCCCTTCTCCTTCGGCAACCCGTCCGCCCCACAAACCATTTGGCATTGCAGTTTGGTTTTGCTTCCATTGCTTCTTTATAATTTTTTTGTTTGCCATTTTACTTTAGCGCCCGCATCGTCGGAGGATGGCACTGAAGTGAAATAAAACTTCACACCATTTGCCACGAATACGCCATCCGCCAAGCCCATTCCCCATGCCCATATCGCACCTTGTCCCGAGCCTGTGGCACAAGCTGTTGCTGTTCCTGCTGCTGCTGCTGCTGCTGCTGCTGCTGCTGCTTAGCAATGAATGAAATGCAATTAAGTTGATGTCGATGCGAGTTTCCACCGGCTGACTGAACTGGGATGGACGAAGGGAAACTGTTGAACTGACGGAATGACTGACACACTGATAGAAGCAACACCTGCTTATTGATGATTGTAGTGGCAAGGCGGAAATGAATTTCCAACGGCGCTCGAGTGCATGTGGTGCTCGTGCTCGTGCTCGAGCTCGTTGGGGGAAAAATAACTCGTTGACATGCCAGTGTTGGGGAGCTTACTTAATTAACTTAATTTCCAACATATTTCAGTTGTTAATTAAGCGCATGCCAACTGCTGGCTAACTGCTGCTAATAGCTGCCAAGTCACGACAACTTTTTGGGCTTAACAGCAAAATAACATTAAAAAAAAAACCCAACAGAGCCTGAAAAGTTGTCCAGAAATCCTTTTAAATATTTTTGATCTTTTACACTGGCAAAAAAAATAGGCACAAATAATTGTTAAAAAAATATAAGTTTCCAAAATATTTACCTTGCTTTTGTTTAAAGTCGAACAAAATTTCAAAAAAAGTATATTAAGTCAAATTTTTCACCTGTCTTCAGCAGGCTTCTCCTTTAGTTGTTTAAGCTTTTAGGCTGACGCTGCTTAGCGAAAGAGCTTAAAGCTTTAATTTCATATTTCACACTACTCCCGACTTTTCTCACTTTTTTCCAGTGTACAATTTGAAAACTGTCAACCAAAAGAAACTTTTATTTCTGCAATCATTTCCTCATGCACATGCTCTCTCTACTCTGCCGTTTTGCCACACCCACACACACACACAGTTAGTGGGCGTAGAAATACAAAGTGTCTTCATAATGGATTTTGGTTTTTACTTGGGGCAAGGAAGGGCAAACTCCAGACAAAAGGCGAGAAAATTTGCGGCTACAAGTTCATTTATCATTTGCTTGAGTAATTGAAATTTCAACACACTAGTATCGCCCGGCAGAGCAGTCAGGCAATCTCATTCGTGGAGCTAGGAGCATTCCCGGACCAGAGCCAACCAACCCCAATACATTAGAAGCCCGACACTTTTCGCTTTGAACCTAATGGATATGAAATAAATAAAAAATTGATATACCTTTAAGTGAGATGCGAGATGAGGGATGCGCGATGATGCTTTCCTCCTAAGCATATGCAAAAAAAAAAAAAGTAACAACAAAAAAGGTTACCGCCGAATTGAATGGGCTTCGAAAATCGATTGGAGATTACTCTTCGGAGCGCCGCTTTTTATTTTTACCTCGTTTACAAATTTTTTGGCCAGGTACATACTTATTTTTGGCCTTTGGCTTCTCTATGAATTGCCCAGAGGCTTATCCCCATTCCTAAGGGGGCTGCTTACGCATCGTCGCACAAATGATTTATAAGGTAGACAAAGGCGAAAAAAAAAAAATGGTGTATGGCCACACCTTGCCGCCCGCCCATACTGTTGGGGATAATAGAAGCCTCCGACTCCAGCCAGAATTGGCCGATAGGTGACACAAAAATGCAGTCATTTGACCATAAACATTGAACTAAATTCAAAATCAATTTAGCGGAATAATAAAACTGAATCAGGGTCGTTTTTGTCGTTGTCCAGCAGCCAAGGATTTGAGTGGACTGGAAAGCGTGATAACATGTGGTTACAAGTGCAGCTTTTAAGCCATGAACTTAAATGTTTAAGGGACGTTATGTCATGTTCCTGATCTTTTGTAAATGAAGGTGGAAAATGAGCAGTGGAAATTCACCCATGCAACGAGATTAGCAAAAACAGTAAAGGATTTGGCCAGTTAAGAAATTTATACCTGACACTTGATTGCTTGTATTTAAAAAAAAAACAGAAGTAAAGGGACTTTCATTTATGATCCTTATATCCATTTTTCGTTGTTTTAGTAACTGGAGAGCCTCCAGTTGTTTTTGGCATTAACATTAACTAAGTGTTTATTTAAAGAGAGGCTTTTGTCTCTAAAAAATTATGTTTTTTTCTACTGGCATTAGATCTTCCTTTAATAACACTCATACGCAGAACACTAGAGGAAAGTTAACTTATTCTAGGACGCAGTTTCTATGCCCTTGCAGTACATTTTTCCAACTAAGTCTACTTTTCTGACCTTACTTTTCTATAGTAGCTACTAGCCATACTATATAGACGTCCGGTTTCTACCAAACTTAGTGAAATCATGCAAAAGCTTAACAAGCGAACATGAATGAAATTTGAAGTCAATGCCATTTAAAACAAAAACGTTTTTCTAAATAGAACTTCTTTTTCGAGCCAACAGTCGTACTGCAGCTATAGGCTGTAGTCATCCGATTTTGACAAAACTTTGTAGAATTGTGGGAAAGAATATCAGATAAGTAAATGCCAATTTGAGGGACACTTCCATTGAAAACAAAAAAGTTTTTCTCACTAAGACTACTTTTCAGACTCTACTTTTCTATGACAGCTATACTATATACATGTCCGATTTCGACCAAACTTGGTTGAATCACGTGAAATCATAGCAAACCAAGAAATACAAAGTTCGAAGGCGTTTCCGTTGAGAACAAAAAAGTTTTTTCACTAAAACTATTTTTTTGACCGATCGTTCCCATGACAGCCATATGCTATGGTCATCCGATCCGGCTGGTTCCGACAAATGTGCATCGTAGTTGTACTTAAAGACTTTGTGCAAAGTTTGGTAAAGATTGCTTTTAAACTAACGGAGGAGATGGCATAGAAACAGATGAAAGGACTTAAGGAGAGACGGATATGGCTAAATCAACTCAGCTCGTCGTGCTTATCAATATACAAATACTTAAAGTGGTCGGAGATGCTTTCTTCTTTGTGTTACAAACATCTGGACCATTTCATAATACCCTCTGCAAGGGTATATAAATTTCAAGTTCTCATTTCAGATGCGCCAAGAATACATGGGCTTACTGACAAAAAACTCATAAAAGAAGTTTGATAGCCTACTTCTCATGCAGCATCTCATATATTTTTGCGATTCTTAGATTGCCTAATACACTTGGCTGATATCTTACTTGAGAATCTTTTGTGAGAAGATATAAAACAAGTGAAAATACAGCTTAAGGGTTATGTCAAATGTTATCTCAACACATCATATAGTTAAATTTTTCATCCAAAAATATGCCTTATGATTTTTGGTTTTTTTTCAGATAAAATAGGTTACTAATTAAAATTTTATCACTTGGACGTGTTGCTTGCTTGGTCGTCTTAAACTTATGCAGCGAATTAAGCCTGTTTTGCAGCATTGTTCAATGAATAGGGCAGAATTTCTGTCATTTCTTGGCGGATATTGTTTTTCAGGTCTTGAATTGTTGATGTTGATGACCATTGATTTCAAATGGCCCTAAAAATATGTAGTCTGCTGGTCTGGTAAAATGATTCTGTGCCAAAAATTGCTTGTCATCATCAGACAATTCAATGACTCTTAAGGAGCATTCCAATCGACGAGGCTAGAAAAAATCTACTTGGACTGACGATTTGATTGCTCTTTAGTTAGACGATCTGGCATCGCTGACAATAGTAATAGTGATGCCAGTTGGGTGGGTCGAGTATGACCCCGTATAAGCTCACCTCTTGGAAAAATGCTAAAACTAAGTAAAAAGTGTATCCTTAAACCTCCAATCATATGGATCTCCATTAGAAAAACTAAATTTTGAACACACGGAAAAGAAAAAGATCCAAAAAAGATTCATTCGGAAAGGATGTGTCTTTAATATCCTTTTAAGAATCCAGCGAAGCTCCAAAATCATCCAAATAATCATAATTTTTCATATCCTTTGGATGATTTTTAGCTCCGTTGGATGATTAAAAGGATATTTAAGACATATCCCTTATTGTCTTTAGAATATCACTAAGCTCGAAAACTATGAAACTGTTTTACAACATCTCGCTTAAGCTGTTGTCCACAAATGACCAATGGTCGAAAGTTCACCGGAAGTGACAATTGTGTACAACCCTTAGCCTGATTATAAAGTTGACTATAAGTAATATGGTCGGTCGGGGGGTACTGGCAAACTGCTTATGACAAATGGCTATAAATAAGTGCCTATTGCCCAAGTTCTAGTAAAACGCAGTCAAGCAGTCAAGCGGTGACAACTGCAGCCGTCTTCCCGCTTATTTATGCCAGCAGTCAGGGAAAAACTAAAAATTCTGGCCAAAAGTCAAGTGAATTTCCTTTGGCAAACACACACACAAACGGCACGAACAACTTGCCTGCCTTGGCATGAAATGTACTTTGTTATGAATTTTTGCAACATCCTTTTTTTCGGTTGGGGGTTTCGGGCTTCCTTCTTTATATATTTTGTTTTTTTTTTTTTTTTTAACAACAACAAGCTGAAAGATTAGATGGAAGGACACAAACACATCCGTAAACAATTTGTTCATGCCCTTTTTTTTGGCTCTGTTATGGCTTTTTTGTTGTATTTATTTCAATGCGCTGCTTTCTGCTTTTCCTATTCTTGTTTTTTGATAAGCAAAATAAAGAAATGAACACAGAAATTGAAAAAAAAGAAGAAAAACACTTGAAATGAACTGCCAACCCTTAAATTTGCCAAGGGTCGACAAGTGGTTAAAGTGGCTTATAAAAGTGAAATTTTTTGTTGTTGTGTTCAGTGCAACAAATGCCTGGCAAAGTGATTCACTCAGTTGATTTTGTTTCTATTTTTGGCAAAATCAAGTTTTAACTATTAAATAGTTGCAGTTTTCAACCACAAATACGTGAATAATTGAACTTTTCAAGCTCAATTATTTCAAATTCACTCCAGGCAGTTGCAATTATCGAAGTAATTGTAAAAGTAATTAACATTTGGAAGTTGTTGGGGTAAATACTTCAGCAGTTTCACGGGAAAAATTTACTTTTTAAGCAGCCAAAAGGTTTAATTAATTGGATGCTTCAAAGAACGCCATGTCGGAGTGGCAAAAGCGTTTCAAAAGTTGATCGTTTTTTTTCGAGAAGAAAACCATTTTTGTTCTCCAAATGGGATATAATTTGTCAGACAGCAAATCATTTAACAATTGCGTATAAAAAAGATGGCTGCAAATCATTGCATAAAACTGTTGCTTCCATCATCAATCTGGGCTTGGAAACACTCACAAAATGAGGACTGAAGGGGCAAATTGCCAATGGCATCTCCTCGCATTTACATACATACATTTTCGGGGAATGTCAACGTAATTTTTCTTGCCTCGACTTGTTTGCCATTTCATTTCCATATGCACAAAGCAAATAAGTAAACAATTTGAATTTGCTGAGAAGTGTTTGGGTTGAGTGTGGATACAGTGTTGTTGTTGTTGTTGCTGTTATTGCCCCGCTGGGGTGTGGCATCTTGACAGCCAACAACTCACTGCTCAGTGACACGTGTGAAATGTTTGCCATGTTTTTGGGGCTCCAAGTTTTTGACACACAAAAGGAAGCGAACGTCTGCAAATTGGAAACCCAAGCCAAAGTTGACAGGATTTGCGCGCAAAAGGCTTTTGCGGAAATATCGAATATGCAAGTAGAGTACGAGGCAGGATAATCGACTGCCTGTCATTGTGTTTACACTAAATTTCAATTAAATTTTGAGGCCTCTTTGACAACTGACAGCACATGCCGCATTGGATACAAATAGCTACCAAAAAACCAAAAAAAAAAAAAATAAAAAAGGATAAGCCACAAAAAAACAATTGCAAATGCCGCCTGCCTCCCAGTAGACAAACAACAACAAAACTTTATAAACAATTTTATGCGGGAAAATGAAGCCACTTTTGCTTAGCTCTCTCTCTCTCTCCCACCCACCCAAAAACAACAGCCAAAAAAAAAAATTAAAATGTCGCGCGGAAACGAGAGGCCGGATTTGCTGACTGGATTTAAAATGGAAATTATTTGAGAAAACCAATTCACTTTATTACTTTGGGGCAAACGCAAAGTAAAACAATAGCCGGGGAGCCAACAACAAAAGTAAGCGACCATAAAAATTAATGCAATAAAAACACATGGCACCCAGGCAAAAGGAACAAGTGAAGGACATGCCGAACAGAAGTGAGTTCATCGCACAAGTAGAAGAAGTGAAAAGCGAAAAAAGGGGACAATAGTGGTGGGGAAAGTGAAAAGCCATAGAGAAAGGTGTTGTGTTGTGAGAAGTGAAAGAATGTGCTGGCTATTGATTGTTTATTTGAAACACACACCCTTTTTTTTTTGCAAAATGTTACAAGGTTGCCAATAAACGAATTTATTGTCATTGAACTAACAATTTGAGCTTAGTGTTTTTGAATGTAAATGAGACCTGAATTCATTACCCTTAAGCAGTCATCAAAGAACCATCAAAAGTGAAGTAGAAGATTTAAAAGCCCAATCAATTTAATCAGAAGATTCTTTAAAATCTAGTTAAAATGACAATATATTTTATTATGTCACTTTTCATTTAATTTTGTTGCAATTCAATCAAATTCTAAACTTGACTTCTTTTAAATTTTATTCAAATTCAAATTTCAAGTTGACCAACGAACTTATCGGACTAACGCGTCGTCAAGAAATATCGATAGTGGGCTGGCCAGTTGCATAATTTCTATCGATGAAGACGGACGCCTGTTGCTTCGCTCCCGGGTTTTATTAATTTGTTTGGTTTTAAACGCATTTCATACCAACAAAATGATTTCGGTTATATCATAGCGTGTCCCTGTGTTCAATTAAAACTATTTGCCGCATTTAGTTAATAGTTTAACGCAATTGTTAAATTATTTGGTTGCATCAGCCAATTGTATTGGTTCCGTTATGTTGCCTGCACACGGGCTGTGTCTCTCTGTCTCTCTGGCAGTCAGGCTCTCGCCGCCGCGGCCATCGTTTTTTTGTTGTTTTTTTTTTTGTGTGTTCTTGCCAGTGCTTTAATTCAGCTAAAGGCCTAGTTGCCATGGCTGCAAAAATAAATTAGCTTATAATTTTAATTATAAGTTAATATAATTCAAAGAAATAATCCAAAAGTGTGTATATATTGTGTGTGTGTGTGTGAGAGTTGTGCTGTGCCCACTCTCTGCGGCTCCCCTCTCACTTCATTTTTTTTTTCGCGTTTACCGTGCTCTTCGTTGTGCCGTTCGTTTTGCTAAGCCCCCGCCCCTTCCCCCGCTTTCGGTCCTTTACTTTACGTCGGACGTCGCGCCTGCGTTTGTGTATTTCGTTTTGTTCTGCTGCGCTTGCTCTCTGCTGATCCCGCTTTAACTTCTGTTTCGTTGGGTAAGTGTATTTTTTGTTGCTACACACATATACATTCTAAAAGCTACATTGCAGTACACAAAGCTCCACATTGGGCTTGTATGTATTTTGTTGTAAAATTTTTACATTGCACACTGGGACAATATTAGACAAGCCCCACATAAGTTCATATTTCTTATACTCTGTACCAAAGGTGTACAGAGTCTATTGAGATTGAGCAAAAGTATGTACCAGCCAGAAGAAAGCATCTCCGACCCATAAAGTATATACATACATACATATGTATATTCTTGATGAGCATCAACAGCCATGTCTGTCAGTCCGTCTGTCCGTGCGTATGAACAAATACAAACAGCTCTCGAAGATGGTAAGAGATGGTAAGAGCTTTGACATGTATGGGGACAAAAACTTCTTGCGTATGTATGTATGCATATGTATACCTGCAGCAAGCAAAACACGATTATTTTTAATTTTCCCACGCCCCCGCAATTTAAAAAAAAAACCTCACACGCCTTAACACTTTTTGTGAGAAACACCAACTCGGGCTTGACCAACTTTCTTACATATTTCTAATTTATATAAATATATTATTTACAACAAAACTGACTGGAATTCTGGCCATAATTTTCCTATCGGTTGGGTGGGGTGTTGTCCTTGGAAAAATATAAAAAAATAGATGGGGTATTGTTTAATAGGTTTTTGGGTGCTCCTTTATTATTCCAATATTTTTCCGATCGACGGGAAGTAAGCTCACTCATGGTGGCGGGAAGGGTGTAAAATTTAACCTATAATCAAATGGTGTATCGATATATAGGTCTTTGAGTGCTCCGTACTCAGTATACCCTTTCAAAGGGTATTAAAATTTTGCCAGAAGTTTGCAACGCATAGAAATTTTAATTTCCGATCCAATAAACTTTGTGTATTCTTGTTCAGGGTGATAGATAGGTCTATAGAGCTGAAATTTTGCACAGAGTCTTCTTTTTGCTGTACGCTACTTATATGTCGGAACCGACCGTATGGGATGGCTATATCTCATAGCTCCCATAGGAACAGTCGGTCGGAAAACTAGTTTTAGTTAGCAAAACTTTTTTCTTTTCAATAGAAACGTCTCCAAACTTTGTACTCATACGTTTTCTATGCTTTTTTATAATTCTGACAAGTGTGATGAAAATCGCACAAGTATATGGTATAGCTGCCATACGAAAGATTGGTCTAAAAAACAGTCTTAGTTTGAAAAACTTTTTTGTTTATAACGGTAACATCCTGAAATTGTATGTGTGTGTTTCACATGCTTTCACCCAATTCTAAAAATTTTTGTACAATTTGGTTGACTATATCATATAGCTCCCATACAAAAGATCGGTCGAAAAATGGCTCGTTGTGGAAAAATGATTATTTTTGAAAATATTTTAGAATATTTTGGATATTATTGACCACTCAATTTTGATGTTGAAGTTTGGCAGGACATTAATTAAGAAGGATAAAAAACTACCTCATAAGGTCAATAATTTCACTTCATCATCCAAACATCCAAGCTCTCAAAGTTATCCCGATAACACCCAACTCACCTCCCGATCTTGAACCCTAATCTAATATTCGCTTCCACATTTTTATTTCTCCCTTAAAGCAAATAATTATTTCATTTCAATTAGAATGCAAAAAAAAAAGAACCATTTGGTTTGTAGAAACCACGACCTCAGAATTTCTAAGAATTTCCACTTTCATTTCCATTTCTTTTGCGCAAGCAAAGTGCCCCCTTTGGTACAGTTGGCCTTCCTTTTTCTCGCCTTTCACTCTCGCTCTCTCTCTTTTTTCTTCACTTGAACCTGCAGCTAGCAGCAGGCAGCAGCAATTAAAAGGACTTGGGACCCATAAACATTGTGCTTGAGTGGGTGCCTACCTTCACCCCCCCCACCCCCCCTCCCACTTGGTTTGTTGCTACTGTTGCCCGGTCGTCTGTTGCTTCGCTTGATTGAGCTTACAGTTGTGCGCCTCATAGCGTCGAGCTCAAGTCTCGGGCATAATTACACTTTTCAATTATGCATAATTATGTGTAGAGAGCAATTTGTGTGTGTTTTCAGTGCGTTTAAAATTTAAAGTGCAACGACTTGGCCTTCTCCCCCTCCGCCGCAATCCCCCCTTCGAGCGTTGTTATGCGACCCCAGGCGAGCGACCGCATTTGTTTGCACTGCTCTGCTCAGGCTGCGGTTGGCATTGGCCATGTCGCCAGCACCAGGACTGCAAGGACAACGCAGCAGGCAAACATAAATCAGGATTTTCGCAGCCTGGGCCGCAAATGTTTTTAAAAGGATTCATACGCTGTGGGGAAGCTACGACAACAACAACAGCAACAGCAATAATAAGAAACAACTTTGAGGGTCGTTTGGGGGGCCTGCACATCGTTGATAATCTTATGCATGCTTAAACCAGGATACAAGGATACGGCATATGTATTAGCTAGAAGTTGACTTACCCATCAGGCAGCAGAGCAGCAACGTCCAAAGGGTCAGCATGATGAGGACCCTGTTCTCCTTTCACCACGAATTTCACTTTTTGTCGGTCGTTTTTGTTCAAGCAAAGTCTCTCTGTAAATGATATTTATAGTCGCACACAACAACAAGGATTCCCGGACACTGCAACTCGCCCTTCATCCCGCCCTCTCTTTCATTTTCATTCACCATGAATTAAACACTTGCAATGACATTTAAAACACTTAATTCCAATGGCAGACAATTTAATCCTTTAACGTTCGTTTGTTAACCATTTTTTGCCGCTCGTCCTTGTTGTTGGCATTGTTGCTGCTGCTGTTTGCTCTTACTGCGGCCTACACCCGGAATAATATTTTTGTTTTTCATTTATGCCCACGTTTTTTGGTCTCTTTGCCATCCCAGGCAGGCAAAAATTGATTTTCATCCGGCCAGCTGAGTTTGGAGTTTGGCCTTTTGTTGTTGCTCTGAACTTAAATTGATTAAATTTTCGGGATTTGTACATAAGCCAGCCTGACAGTTTTGTACACAATTCTCACTAATCAAGCAGATAAACTGTTGCAAATCTAATTGAGAAACCAGTGGAAGGAAATTAAGGCCATTTAAAATATGAAAAACAATAACATGATTAGATTTGGTAAGCTTTTCTAAGGACTTTGGAAAGAAAACAATGGCAGGCAAAGATGTTGTTTGAGCTTTGTTTACATTTACACCACAAAGCCAAAAATAAACTAAGACTTAATTTATTCATTTTTAGTTATTTTAGCATAACTAGCAAACAGCTTGAGCGATGCGAAAAGCTTTATATTTCAAGGAAATGTATTTGGTCATTCATGTTTCCATATTTTTTTTTAGGCTTTTAAGCTAAGCCTTCTTTGGGTTTTCAAAGCTAAATATTACACCTTCTTGATATTTTAAATTAGGTCAACTTTCACGCTTTTTAAGGACCCTCGATCTTGACCACCCGTTCATAGCTGATGCTGGTAAAATTACCCTGAGTGCTGGACTGTCATTTCGTTCACTTACAATTACCAAATGATTTGGGTTCCAAGAAACAATCTTTGTACAGGAAATGCAACGAACTAAGAGATTCTGACCTTATAACAGCGTGCCCAATGGCTTTGATGATAGAAGCCAATCTGGTTATTTAACTTTGCCGCTCGAACAGCGGTTCTAACTCACATATGACTGCATTTGAATGCTGACAAACGACACACATCTCACCGAGTTAAGCTGATGCGTGCGCACTGTATTGAATGATTGGCTCAAATCCAAAGGATGCACTTTGAATGTTCACCAAAAGAACAGAAAACTCAACACAATTCAGTGATAACATATTGCTCACTTACTTTCCCACTTGCCATAAGTTAAAAATCTAAACTTTTGTGCATTCGATGCAGGAAAAATCTCTATATCGGGATCTGTAATGTGAAATATTTTCAATCAGCTATAACTTACAGCCTCCGAGTATGATGAGAATATGTCAGTATAAAATGTTCCGGCAAAACCAAAATATCTCAGTCATGCTGCAGAAGATTTTATGCTTAGATCCTTTGATTTTTATACCCTTGCAAAGGGTAGAAATATAAATATTTCTTCATTTCATATTCATTTCCGACCCCATAAACTATATATATTCTGGATCAGGGTGCCGAGCTAAGTCGATTGAGCCTTGCCTGTCCGTCTGTCCGTCCGTCCGTCGGTCTGTCTCTCTGTTTTAACGCGAACTAGTCTCTCAGTTTTACAGCTATCGAGCTGAAATTTTGCACAGAGTCTTCTTTTTGCTGCACACTACTAATATGTCGGAACCGATCGGATCGGAGAACTATATCTCATAGCTTCCATAGGTACAATCGGTCTGAAAACTAGTTTTAGTGAGAGAAACTTTTTTCTTTTCAATGGAAACGTCTCCAAACTTTGTAATCGTAGGTTTTTTATGTTTCTTTATAATTCTATAAAGTTTTTATTAAAATCGGACAACTATATGGTATAGCTGCCATAGAAAAGATAGGTCTGAAAAACAGTCTTAGTTGGAAAATTTGTTTTGTTTTTAATGGTAGCATCCTGCAATTTTGTATTTGTTTGTTTCACATGCTTTTACAAATTTTTGGACAAATCGGATGACTATATGATATAGCTCCCATACGAACTATCGGTCGGAAAATGGGAAAAAAAAAGTATTTTTGGCAGTGTTAAAGTATGTCAGCAATATGCTGAGCTGTCAAATGGAATGGACGCCTACTGCACCACCTGAAGAAATGTAATTGAATTCAACAAGCGAAAACGGAAATATAAGCCCACAACGTTACCTTTTCCAAAACCATCGGTTATAAACTACAAACAAACCTGCAGAAGGAGGTATACAATTTAGTCTAGTAACTTTCAAGTTTTGATTGAGTTTTGGGTTAAACGTTCTAAATGAGTCTCGCTATTTTGTCGGATCGGGAGACTATATTACTTTACACGCGGTGGATTGTGCTGCTAATCTTGCTTAAGGATTTGAGACATCGCTATACCACAGTGCAACAACTTCAGGGACAATGAACCTATTCCACATTCCTTAGATTAGATTAGTAATAAGAATAGTATCGAACCTAAGTCCTTTACGATGAAAACCAGTTAGAAATAAGACACTTCAGCTAATAATTGGTTACATTTTTTGCCCATAGGTTTCGAAACTTAAGTAAACAATATGTTTTATATACAATATGTATTGGTTTTCATTCAATTCAACTGCTGGCTTACCCTAATACTATAGGTACATTCCCCGGAAGTACAAATGTTGCTGTAGAGTCCGTAGCCATAAGTAAACAGAACCCGGCAATAAGAAGTGTTTTAATTATGATTTTTCTTATTTCACAAAAGATATTCTGAAGCACTGTTTGTTGTAGCTTTGCCACATAGGCAGTATACGTATAGCCTTACATCTTCCAATTGAACACCAACCCTAAACTTGTGTAAACCAGGAAGTCATAGAAAAGTATCAACTTCATGCGCTTCGTGATCCAATCTGATCATAGATAAACGACATCATTTCTGCAAATTGGTATTAATTTCTACACATTTTGCCCCTGCATACAATAAATTACCCACAATTTAGCCAAAGAGCTAAACTAAATAGAAACTAAACCAGAAATAATGGTTCAATGGCTGTGGTATCAATAAAATATTCATGAACATGGAATTGTTTCCGCACAGGGAAAAAACAAAAGAGTGCTCTATGCAGGGATTGGGGGGGAGGGGGCTCTAATCACAGATACTGAGCATAATGGCAGACATGGCCGGTGTGCGGGGTAGCAAAGTGCAGACGTTTACAGTTACACACACACACACACACGCAAAGACAGTGGGTGGCTGAACCTTTCCAAAAGCCAAAGGCAACAATTACAAGACCCCAGCAGCCATCATATAAACAGGAAGAGAGAGAAAGGGAGACAGCGAGACGTAGAGGTAGAAACGGCACAAAGGCAGTTGAGTGCGTTAACACTTTTCAGCGCACACTCTCTCCAGCCCTCTCTAATTCCATTACGGAAGCAACAGTGACAAGTGGCCCCTGGACCAGGAGGAGAGCCTTCTGTTCCCGATTGAGGCAGCAAAACTCTTGTCACTCAGTCAATGTACCTTGGAGTTGATGCTCGCTCAAGTTTGCCTGCCCACTTCCCCGTTGTAATTAGTTGCGATCCTGTAAATTTGCTATTAATTAAATTTTAATTAGTTTTACACGTCGACCGAAACCAGTTTTTCAAGTGGCGTGTGAAAAACTCAATTCCCCAACAACTGTTTAATAAAATTATATTCGAGGAAAAGGAAGCCACTTTGAAACTGTGTGAAAGTTTTTCGGGGGAGGAGGCCAACAAATTGATTGATGCCGAAGCGAATAGATAGAACTTTTTTTTTTTAATAGGAAAAGGCGTAAAAGGAGCATTGGCTGAAGATTTATTTTCGGTTGGGAAGGACCAAGGGTCGCTACCGCACACACACACACAGTCATGCGTGGCCAGTTATGGTTATGAAATATGCAGGAAACAGGCTGCCTGGTTTCAGGTTTCAGTTGATGCATTAAAAATTATTAATTATATGTGTTGAATTTGTAATGCGCAGGCGGAGAAGGAGTGGGGTAGGAGGGGGCCGCGTCCTAAGTTATGTTTTGGGGGCGAATCCCAAAGCAACGGCTGACTAATTTAAAGTGTAAACTTTATACAAGGATCTAGATATATTTGATTATGCGGCCAGGTAAATATAAATCAAAATAGGGTTCGGGTTTTATTACATAAGAGTAATTTGAATTGGTTTTCTGGTCATGCGAGCTCATCCCTAATCTAGGATTTTTTTTTTAGAATTGAATGGGGATTAGCATTAAAATTTAAGGCCCTATTTCGGGGTTGCTTTCACATAATAAATTATGGAAAATTTAATTGCCGTGTCATTTTAAGGTACGAAGGTTTCATGTTCCTAAAGTCCTTTCCTTTGGTTTTCGTCTGTGCTGTCTGCTCACCAAAATGACAGGTACAAATTAATCAGCATCTCACTCCCTGGAAAAATCACTTGATTGTGCTTTTGTTTCATGGTTTTCTATATGAAAAAACACAAAACTGTCTTTGAGTAACTGCCTGAAGAGAATAGCTTGGCTCTGCTCTCAGCATCTGAGCATAAACAACTGAACAAATCGTGGGTGACCTAGGCTAACTATTCTTTTCCTGGACACTTTCTGCGAGCTCTGGTATTCTGGAGAGTTAGGCACGAAACTAATTGAATTCCAATCATCCGGCAACAATTCCTACATTCTTTCCATGGTTGTTGTTGTTTGACATATAATCTCTTCATTTGTATTTGCCATAAACATGCTGTTGATTTTACCTTATCGAAAAGTCAACAAATTCCAACTATTAAATTACTTTTCAAAAGTTCGCACAAAAAGCATCAAACACTTTTTGCCGTTTTCGTGGCCTACGAGGTTTGTTCAAAAAGTATTGCGAACATAGTTATTCTTGCTTGCAGGTGTACCATAAGTTCTTGCCGCAGTGAAAAACGGTCAACTAGGAATATTACCTGCAGGGTAAGCTCACTTTAAGTGAATCTGTTTATCAGAACCGTTTCGAATTGTAGAAGAACATACCCTGTGTACCATGATAACACCACTGCTCACAAATCGTTGCTTGCTAGCGAATTTGTTGGCCCTAAACAAACACTCTAATAATACCGCAGTCACCGTATATCCCTGACCTGGCCCCCTGTGTCTTCTTCTCTGTTCCCAAAACTAAAGTATCCTAGAAAAGAGGACGCTATGACGATAGAGACGGCAACGAAGGAGAAGCTCAGGAAAGGCTACCATAAAATGAAGGGCTAAGAGGATTAGAAGAAGCTTTGCCAAAAAGGTTTTTTATCCGAGGGGCATTATTTTGAAAGGGAAAAAGTTGATAACATTAAATAAATAAAGCTTTTTTGAAATAAACACACATTTCGCCATATTTTTTGAAAAACCCTCGTATATGGCTTAGCTGACTCTAAGGGTGGGTATAATGAAATGTCGATAAGTATAATTTGATGTTTTTTGATAATTTAAGAATAACATTTACAATTTCAATTTACAGTTCCATTTTCACAATTATTGGCCCTACGAGCTCATATTTCACTCTAAAGGCCTCAAATAGCATTGACCCCAAAGTGTTTCTACTTCTGAAGTAAACCACAACGACAAAACCACAATTGTGTTCATTTCTTGAATGCAAGAATAACACACTGTGCAAAATCGCCAGGGGGAAATTGTGAAATAACGCCCTTGGGCGTTACTGCACTCTCAAAAGTGTCATTACTACACATGGGAAAGTGCAATAACGTCCGTTATAGGTCTTAGCTTATGACCTTTCCATTAGATTGAAGAGCAAATATAACAAGTTTTTTCTACTCTCAGCACTATTTGAACAACTCCCCTAAAAACAATATAGAAACTTGTATCTTCTTTAACCAACTTATTGAACTTTAGTTATTTCGCAACCCAAAACAAAGCAAACCCAGTTCCTCCACATATTGCTTTCTCTCAAAATTGAATGACTTTCAAGCTTTATTCAAAAACTTTTTAACGCTTCTTTATCTGCCAAAGACACTCGGCATAAAAGGATTCTCTCTATAAAAACGAAACTTGTTTGACTTTTGGCTCAGTTTTAACTTAAATGTAGATAAAAACAGAGGGGGAAACCAAAAGCACTTGTGAAACTTTAGCAACCTACACCCAAAAAGACAAGAGCAAAAAAAAAAGTTTTCAACAACAATTGTAATAGACTCAATATAATATATACCCCAGGATAAGTTGCTCGAGCTCTATTCGCCACAAAGTGCGCATACGCACTGTGTACAGTGTACACGCTGGCGATCATCCAGCCCAGCCCGCCCCCCTCACCAGGTCGCACATTTCTGCGTTTGCTGTTAATTTTGTATGTGTTTTCTATTAATTTTTTGTCACATCTCGATCCACACACACCGAAGGCTGAGCCAAAATATTGAATTACAAAATATTACCGTTCGAAATGGAGGGGCACAAATTGTTTTGACGCGTTTGTATTCCGTTTAACGGGGCAGCAGATCAAAGATATTTTTTGTTTTTAATTTGTTAATTTATATATATATTTTGGTTTGGAGGGACCCCGAAGAAGAAATGTGGTGCTAAATATAAAACAACTTAATTTGCTGCATGCTAATGAGGGGGGCGGGGATTTGTGGCGTGGGCGTTTAACACTCTTATAATTTGTTTCGTCTTTTGTCGCCTGCCACAGCTGACAAGTTGCAAACACGCACTTAGCACACACAAACACACACACACACACACAAAAATTGGGCAAGAATCTCCGCATATAATTTGGGAGACGATGTCATAAAATATTCGCGTGCTGTGCGCGTTTTATTTAACTGCCCAAAAGGCATAAGCAAACAGCAACAACAATTTCCAAACAACGGCAGCAACAAAGGTCATTCAATTCTTACAGCCGGCAATGGGGCAATGAGGCTTTTCCTGCGTTTTCACACGTTTCAAAATTTACGACCCATTTTCTTTTTGTCGCAACTTTAACTTGGGCACACACACTCACTCACACACACACACACATAGAGTGTTGTAACACACATACAGATGTGAAATACTTTCGCGTCTCACGTTCTTGGGTTTACATTTTCATCAACTTTTTGTTGCGATTCTTGTACTTTGTTGGTTTCTTTGGTCTAATTGCGCTTTGGCCCACCGTTCGCTGTGAATGTCGCGTTGAAACTGATTTTTGGGCCTTGCACTTGCCAGGCAGCCAGGCAGATACCCGACAACGACGACGACGACGACGATTCGACCGTCCTCGTGTTTGTTGTCGTTGCCCGGTGTCTTCGTGTCATATCGGGGGTTCCCAGACAGATTCGGATATGCTGGGCCACGACAACTGAATTCGCCGCAGGTGATTCTTCTTCTGCACCACATTGTTGCCAAATTACTCTTTATTTGTGTCTGATGCTCTTTCAAGGCCTAACAATGAAATGTTTCAAATAGTTTCCTTCAAATGGCCTAAAACTAAGATGAATGAGGGGAAAGAAAATGAAAGTAACTCAATAGAAATTCTTGATTTTGTATACAAAGAAAAATTGGCAAAAATGTGAGCCTTGTCCGTGGGTAAATGGGATATAGGAAACTTTTAATTGAGTTCTATGCGTCCATCTTTTCTCAAGTGAGGAGTGCATTTTTCATTATTTGAAGTTCACTTTCCCATTTTAAAATGTTTGTATTTTAGTCAAGGAAGTGGTTAGACGGCTCAAGTCAAGGGTGGATTATAATTCGAAAATCAGCATAAATCTTTCAAGAATTTTGTAAATTACTTATGGAGAGTAGAGGTGGTCTGCACAGTACTATTCTAAAGGCCTCTCGGTCCTCTAATCAGCAAATTATTTATTTTTGGCTCTCTCCAAGTCGTTTTGCATGTTCCTTTTATAACAACAGTAGAAGGAATAATAACTTAGGGACTACCAGGAAATGTTCATTAAAGAAAATTAATGGGTTCCCTATTAAAAACAAGCAAAAATAATTTTGAATTCCTCCAAATATTAAAATATGTCTCACTTAATTGGAAATGATGTCAAAATGAGCCTACCTCGACTCGAATCTCGACTAAGTCGAGAACAGAAAGAAAAACAACTATTTGTAAAGATAACGCCATAGTTCATAAGTGCTTTTTTCACTTCAGAGAAAGTGTAATTATGGGAAGTTCTATACAGATCACAGAATTCTCAGGTTTCGGACTACGACACAAAAGCTAGGAGTCGAACCAAACCTGAGCCGGAGAAGAAAATTTGCTTTGAACACTGTTCGGTAAAAAAAGGACACGAAGGTTCGCTCTTGAGTACAGACATCTCCGGTTCGAACCAAAATTAATTCAAAATTTTCGGTTCGGAACAGGTGCAGGCTCAGATTTCATTTCTAAAGAGGTTCGGTTCACAGTAAAACAAACTTTCGGACTTCAAAGCTCGAACCGGTTCGGTTAAAAACCGGTTTGCAGCTCTGCTTACAACAAAAGCCCTTAACGTTATCATTATCAGTTACCTTAGACAATATCATTGGCAAGTCAAAAACCTTTAGGTCAGTGCCAAAGAGTAATACCAAAGAGCGCGCATGGCCAAAACGCAACCACTCTCTCAGTCTCTCTTTCTCTGTCCCATCTCTTCTGCGGCGAATTGGCTGGCATGGCCAGCAGGCAGAAATTTCAATAAAATAAACTGGCAAGTGCGAAGTTTGCATAAAAAGGGCCTAATGACAATATAAATTCGCATGGCGTATGGAAATTTGCTGCAGATGGGCAACGGGTGCTGACGTTGATGATGCTCCACCATCCTGATCCTGCCGCTGGCTGAGTTGGGTTGGCATGGTAGCAGTGGTTACTGCTGCTGCCGCTGTTATCGCTGAGGCGAAAAGCAGTAATTAGCGTAAATTGAGTTGGTAAAAAGAGCAAGTGCTTTAAATCCGCAAAAGCCCAGACTGAGCAGTGCCAGCACCTAAATACCCCAGCCCAGCCCCCCCACAACACCCAACCCCATTTCGACGCCACAATAGTTACCGCTTGTTGTGGTTGTTGCTCTGCTCGCATTGTTGTTGCTGATTATGTGGCAATTAGTTGTCGCTTTTGTGGCAAGCCGCGGCGACACTTTCAATCGGAGCGGAGACATTGTCTTAGTTTGACAGTCAGGTGGAGCCCATCCAGGAGCTTAGTTGTAGCTAATTAAACAAGTTGATTAATATCCCCGCCATTTGACCTTGTGCAACCCCGGGTATACATAGTTAGAGCCTAATTCGTACAAGATGTTTTGCTGGCTGATGTTCACAAAAGTTGAGCATAGTTTTAATAACTTTCGGACCCGGCCAAACTTTTCACACATTCTCGTACACATTTTATACACACATACGGATATATATATGTATATATAGACATATGAGCAGGACATTGAAATGTGGGCCTAGGCTTAATAAGAGGCATATGCCTAGTCAAGTCTTTAGGTATTAAAACTTTTCAAATCCAAAAAAACAAAATCCAAAAAAACTGGCAGCAGAAGTTTCTAATTTGGTTTCACATTTCGGTGTGCCAGCAAATAGAAGCTTGGTTACTCTATGAAAGGGGTTTTAAGTAAATTAACTTTGAATTGCTTTTTCCAACTGAAGTAGCTTGAAAGAGTGCTGGTTTCTTTGCTGGTTATAGTTTAAGGTGTTCACTTTTATTACAGGAAAAAGTTTGTAACTCTAGCACATTTTTTGTTAACCCTGAAAAGTGGTTTCCAAGACCGCTGTTCAAAGTTCATCAACCTTTCGCGAATGTGTGTGTGGGTATATAATTTTTATTATTTTAATAACTTTCAAGCCTGCTGTAAAATCCTTTTTATAATACTCTTTAAGTCAACTACTAGCTCACTTTAGAAACAAATTGGTTATATTTTGAATACAATTCAGAAAAGTTTTGTAAAATTGTTCTTGTAAAAGTTTCATGAATGATTTCAAGTCCCATTTTTTAACCTTTTTAAGCCACAAGACCAATAAAACGAATTTCTGTACATAGACACTTATAATAACCACTGAAAAAGCTATTTTTCATCTATAAAGTTTGATTAAATTTCGAAAATTTTCTCAGAATAAAAGCCTTGAAGCTAAGAACGGGGACTAAATTTAAAGAATTCTTCTTGTTTAGACTTTTAGCGTTCCGCTTACTTAAAAAACCTTTTATGAGATCGACAAAGCTTGTATGTCTTCTTTCTGAAAAACTTATAATTTACCTGAACTTAATTAAATATGAAAAACAAAGCGTCTTAACGTTGTCCGCCAATGTCGATAAGTGCTAACTAGCGTCAAGTTACCCTAAAGAAATAAAATAGTCACCTGAATATAAGGAAACTTTTACTTAACGGTCGTAATATGAGTTTAGGCATTGAGATGTCAACAACAATTGTTAAAACGTTGCCTTAGAGCGTGAAGTTGCAAGTTTAAACTTTTAGGAAAAGTGACCTTTCATGCAGATAGCTATTTCCTTAAAAAACTGATAGAAAATGTCTCTTTTAGGTAAAAATCTGGCATTGTAGGTTAAAAGTTGACTTGAATTAAGGGCAATTTTTCTATTAATGATTGGCTCAACCTGAATTCTAGTCTTCTCTTTTTCTTTGAAAAAGTAAACTAATATCAATATAACACGGTAAAATTGGGCTGGTACTAGTATAAACATGAAACATGTCTAGTTCGAACTAAAGAAAGCAGTCTCGAGTCCACATCCAATATTGTAGAAACTATACCTCTATTTTGATTTTGTAGTCCGATTTGAAATTCAAACCCGATCCGATAGTTCACTGAACCGTTGATCCACCGCCAGCATTGTTAGTGCATTTGTAAAACTTACATTTTATGATTTATGAAAATATTCTTGTGCTTCTCTCAAATAAACAGGACGGGCGTCATTCCGCCCACTTGGTAATGCAATCAGAGCCCCAGTTTGGAATTAAATCTGCTAACCAAGTTTTGGGCGTTTCATACGCCAGGCGTCGTCGTTGTCTGACTGGGACTGGGGCATTGTTGCATATTCAACAATAGCTGCAAAACTGCAAACCGACGAAGTAATAACAAATGCAAATTTTAAGCTCAAGAATTTTTGGCTTGCAAAAATTTGGATACTTTTTTTTTTTTTTTTAGCTTTTTCACAAAAGTGCAAATGAGTTCTCCTTCTCATTTGTCGCTCCCTCTGGGTAATTGCATTTGTTTAAATTGTTGTAAAAGCATAAATAAGCAACAGTTTTTAGTTCTTATTACAGTGTAAGTAAGAATTTGCTTAAATATTTAAGATTGAACACATTGTTTGGTGTCTTCTTTCAATATAATCAAGTTGACCAGCAGCTGGTAAAAAATAAAGTGGCTATATGTGTGTGTGCATGTGTGAGGGAGGTACCTCACGGCACTGATGAGTTCACTTCAGTGAGCAAATGAAACGATATTGTTGTCAATTTAGGTGCAACAAAGAACAACAACAACAACAAATGCCAGACAAGACAAAACAAACAGCATACCTGATGGAGACCAAAAGAAACACCGTGTGTGTGTGTGTGTGTGTGTATGTGAGTTAGAGAGAGAGGGAGACGGAGCGTGACTACATAACAACAAAAGCAAACAACAACAAATTGCATGTCCTTCCGCCTTAGATGCCATACAATATACTACAACGCACTCATATTTACTTTGTATGGAATCCGACCATCCCTTCCCGTTACCCCATCGCATTTCCCCTCCAGAGTTGCCTTACCCATCTGCAACATTAATGAAAACTGCAAGCCACCTGACACAGATACGTGTATTGGTATTGCCAGTTGGGGCCACTGCAACTGCAGCTGGGGATGGCAATTGCTGCGCCTTTGTTTGCCAGCGAAAGGAGCCCAGACAGACCTGGGCCAGAAATGATACCATCTTACTCTTTAGATGAAATTACAAGAATAGTTGTTGTCTCGATAAAAAACGAACATATGGGAGGCTCTTCTTAAACTAGAATCTAAAAGCTAACTTACACTTTGAAATACCCTGAAAAATGCAATCAAAAATATTAAAAACTATAAAATTTGACATCTGTGCACAACAAATTTTGACAATGAAAAGGAACATTTGTACAATTTGGTTAAAAAAAATGATTTAATGTTGAAAATAAGTTTGTACAAACAAATTTGTGCAAGTAAATTTGGAACCAAATATTTGCAGAAATAAATTTGTATAAAAAAAATTGTGGAATAAATGGGAGAATAAAGTATGGGGTGAAACATAAATTTGCCAGTTATTTATTTTTTGAAATACTTTGAAAAATAGATCCACTTACATAATATAACAGTCAATGTAAACCAACAATTGGGAGAAACAAATTGGAAAATTTGTGCAAATATATTTGGTCTAAAAAACTTGGCCCAACAAATTGTTCAAATATACATATATTTAAATATTTTTGTGCAAAAATATTTGTGCAAACAAATTTGCTCAAAAAAGGTGTCATTTCTTTACTCGTTAACAAGCCAAAGTCATGCCTCACTGCTTATCAGAGAACATTTTTTTGCCTCAATTACGTTCCGCGGGACAAGGCAAACAGCTTGACTTCGGTTCGCTATCATGCTAGTCGATTACAAACTGTTTCCTCAAGTTTAGGCCATGTTAAAAACAAAAGGTTGTCTGCTTAAGAGGCTCATTTAACAACACTTTTACACGATTTCGGTCATCCTTTTCTTGTGAAAGTCAGGATCAAATGGAACTTCGACGAACTCGCACTTGAGAGCTCTTGAGCTCAAACAAATAAGTGTAAGAGATGAAAAGTAGACAAGACCTTGACAGCTGATGTAAAATGTACTTTAAGAATTTTGATTTTTATTAATTTACTTGCAAAGACAGAAACGTTTTTTTGTTTGTTTTCATCAATAGAAATAGTAGGAAACTTAGCTAAATAAATAGTTTAGAAATAAATAAATAAATTAGGCATTACAATTACACGACAAGCAATCAGAATACTCCTACAGTCTCACCACCTCCACGCCCTGCGGTGAGAATAGCGACTCGGCTGCCAATTTGAGTTTCTCATTGACCAATTTGGCAATTTTGGGCGTGCGACGCCAGACGAGTTCGCGTGTGCGGTCATGATTGTCCTTGCTCTCCACCTCCACCTGCACAAAGGAAGACACCAGCGTACTGATTGTATAAAGCGCAGGATTCGTTAGTGAATCGGGCTTACCTGCTTGGGCTGCTGCACCTTAATGGACATCAGGGTGGCCCGATCATCCAGCACACTAAATTTGATGCGGCCGATCATCTCGTTGGTGCGGGCGGTGGCACTTTTCACGCTGCGCACGCTGCCGCGCTTAAAGGACTTCTCCACGCGTAGAATCAATGGGCCCAATGTGAATTTGGCCTTAATGGTTGAATTCCGCCCTTCCGCATCGCTGATCACCTTCACATTGCCCACACGCTTCAGCGAGGCCAGACCAGACAGACTGCCCTCGGCCTTTTGTAGCTTCTCGACTTCCGCACCCGCCTTGCTGGATCCCACCGCGGGCTGATTGTAGTTGTTGCCCCCGCCCGCCTTCAAAGCAGCCGCTGCGGACGCCTTTTTCGTGTTGTGTTTGTGTGGCTGCTGGGCTGTGGCTGTGGATTTCTTTTGGCCAGCTTTGATGGCCGCCGGCTCGTTGCTGCCGAACACGGTGCGCACTTCAGGACTTCCGCTCTGGTGCTGCTGCTGTGGCTGCTTTTCAATGGCTTTGATGCCCTGCTCGGTCTGTAATTGCGTCAATTGCTCTTGCAATTTGACTGCTTCATCCTTGTTGCCAGCGGCAGACGCGGAGGCGGCTCGTGGCTCGGAGCGTGTGTTTTTGCTGCAAGAGTCACAGATTGACAAATTTACATCATTTGCTTAACTCGCCCAACACTTACAGCTTCTTGTGGCCCGTTGTTGCCTTGTGGCTGCCACCCTTCGACTTGGTATTCTTCACCGTCACTGGCGTGGCTGTGCGTCCGGCCAGGCGTACCACAAATGGATCATAATTGTCCGACACGATGCGATTTATGCGCGAGAATATGGCGTCTATGAAGTGATTGTGACGCGCCTGGAACGCATCCGTGGACATATCGATGACGTTGTTTTTCAGATCACCTGTGGCGGCAACAGCAGCGGCCATAGAAAATGTTCAAGTTAATACCACGGCTCATGGCTTGCCCGCACGGGAGAGTTCATTAGGGGTTTTATTTTTCGAAGGGGTGGTGGGGAGGGGGGGTGGGTAGCTTCGTGTTGCATGCGGTTAATTTCCGCTGTAAGCGAAATACCAGTGTTCTCGGTGCTATGCCTGTTCCTGTGCTATCCCGACCCACTAATTACCCCTAAGCGCGTGAGTGTGACAATGTGCATAAGCCGCTGTTCGCTTCCACCACAAAAACATGCACGTGATTATTTTGTATTTGTGTGTGTGTGTGTGTGTGTGTGTGAGAGTGCAGATAGGTCGGACGAAACATGCCAGGATTAGCTTATAATGTTATAAAAAGCATTGACATTTATGCATCTCCACTTTATAGAACGTGTAAATATAGAATATACTCTTATAATTAGATATACCATTTACCAGGGATGGATGTGGTCAATAATTGCATGCACTGAACGGTTAAGAAGGTTTTCTATCTTCTTAAAGTGGGGAATTGTCTGTTTACTGTAACTATACCAATCTAGCAACGAACGAGCTCGGCTGGTATACCTACCGAAGCTGCAAACCTTCTTAAACTGGAGAAGGGCTCGCTCTGGGGTCTTGCGACTGTATAAGGCTTGCGACTTTTTAAGAGAGAAGCACAGAAAAGCTTGAAAATTGACTGCTGTTTCTGGTGCTCACCAACACAAGCAGGTTTTTTTTTAGCAATTTTGATGAAGAAACATTTTCTTTCAAAGCCTTTGGCCAAAAATGTAGTACTTTGTTCACCAGAAACTCTTCTTTTTTTAGTGTGTTTTTATAGTGAGAGTGCATTGGAGTGCGCTAGTTAATAGGCGCAAACTAGCACTGACCTGCACTCGTCGACCGTTGGCCTGCGATTCATAGAAAACATCACGTTGATTTTTTATTTTGTCCAAGCCTCAGAATGGGGAATATTGTTCGGCACCTGCGGGCCAGGCATAAAATACAGAGCAAATAGTACCTATCTGGGCTTGGAATGAGATAACAAATATCACTATTCGACACGCCAAATGATTCAAAGATTAGACAAGGATATTCTTCTTCGATTCGACAATAAAGGAGTAGAAAAAATTTCAAAGGCGGAGGTGGCCAAGCGTAATCAAGTGCCAAACTAAAGCACTTAAGAGCGGAACACACTGAAGAAGACAGTCATCTATAACAAGTTGACTAGACTAGAGAGCAGAAAACATCCTGCAGATAGGACGTAGACGAATGGAATAGAATAGTAAGCTCTATCTATAGAAAGGACTATCATTAATGTTTGTTCAACTGAAAAATGATGATGATATTCGAGCAGTATAAATTGTCGACTGACTGATCCAATCGAAGCACTCTTTCAACATATTCATTCCAAAAAGTTGCATTGCTACAGCCATTCTCTAATCTACGAGATGGAAAATGCAATCTATTTACTTTTCGAAGGGTATCCAAATTTCTATGCATTTCTACAATTTCAGTTTAAAAATACATTTAATAAATGCATTAATTTCATTACCCTTCCCCTTATCTCATGCAAACACATCGTTAGAGCTGATGTTCTGCTAATGTGTTTTAAGCATGCTTCAATCTAGTGCAAAAACCCAACCCTGGTAAATGTGACGTAGTTAGTGTAAGCTTTTACCCTTTTGCTGTTGGTTAATTGAGGTAAATTTTTAAATTTAGATACGAATATTTCATACATAGATAATGGCATTGTCCCCTGTGCTTTGTTGTTTATAGCTGGGCGTGATGAGGCTGTGTGTGGAAGTAGTCAATCAGGCAGACAGTTGATGGTGACAGAGAGAAACAGACACAGAGAGAGAGAGATATAGAGAGAGTGAGAGTAAGGATACCGTTTACCGTCTAATTGCTTGTACGCTTGAAAGTATGCTACAATTTTTCTTTTCTGCTTGCTTGAAATAAAACACAAATGCAATTTCCATTGGTTTGTCAAAAAGTTTGTTACACAAATTTCATTTAAAATTTATTTAAGCAAAGTTTTGTGTGTGCTTAATCTTCTGGTTGTTGTTGTTGTTGTTGTTTTGTTTTCTTTGTTTTTTACAATAAATAATAAATAAATAAATAAATAAATAATAAATTACACAGTAAACGACCTTATACAAAAAAAAAGCAAAAGTTTTAACAATTTCAAGCCTTTCAAGCGTTCAACTTTTAGCTACAATTTACGTTCAGTTATTTACGTTGGTTTTTTGTTTTTTTTTTTTGAAAATGAAAGCCAGGACAGAAGATCATAATTGTCGTATTTGTAAGCCAAATGTATGAAAGCCAGAGAGAGAGAGTATGTATGTGTGTGAGAGTGAGTGAGATAGACATAGAGTGAGATAGATAGAACTTTGGAATAAGCAATATGATAGAAGTTTGTGTGTGATTCGTGTGTGTCAATAAATTAATTACAAATAAATAAATTACACTAAGTGGACAATTGTGGTTTACATTTGCTATGTGTGTGTGTGTAAGAGAGAGAGAGAGAGAGAGTGTGTGTGCGCGAGAGAGTGCAACCAAAAAGTTGCCAAAGAATCCAAAATCCATTTTCGCCTGCCTCTTCATCATGTTTATCATCTTTTCTCAACAATTTGTGCTTGATTTGTGTGGCTCTCGTGATGTTTGGTTGTTGTTGTGGTTGTCATAAGTGAAACAGTCCGTGCTTAATAATTGTGAGTGGGAAAAGAGTGGAGGGGGGGAGGAGGGGGCCATGCTTGTGCATAAAGCTTCTTTTTTTTTTATCGTAGTGTCATTTTGCAGATAGTTTGACTAGCACCAAACTCTTTCATCAATTCAAAGATATATAAAAATATCTATACATAAAACAATGGTCGCATTCAGCAGAGGCTTCACTATTCAGTGATCATCAAAATCGGCTGCTGAATGCGCCCATTCACTTAATTAGGGTGTAAACTAAGAGGACTTCTTTTGTGTCAATTAAATAAATAAAAATTTCAAAATTCAGTGCAGGATTTTTTGTATAGACAAGTCCGGTCTAAAGGGGTGAGGGGGCGGGAGGAGGGCTGTCATTTCTTTTCGTAGTAGTCCCTGTCGGTTTGTAGCAATCGTTTGTTGGTGTTGTTGTTGTTGTTGTTGTTGCTTAATGTTTGAGCTCTTTTTTGGTCTTCTTGGCGGCACTTGTTGATTTTTTGGCTTTGGCTTGTTTTGTGGCTGTTGTTGACTTGGACTCACGTGCTTCACGTCTGGCCTCAATGACATCATCGCCTATGATATCATCATCATCGTCATCATCATCATCGTCAGCCTCCTCATCGTCGTCGCCTGAAAGACCTGCAATTTCATCAAAATCATCTTCATCTTCATCATCCTCCTCATAATCGTCCTCGTCCTCGTCCTTATTTTTAATATTAACATTATTATTAAGGTCGTTGTTAGCCAAAGGTTTAGCTAGCACTAGTTTATGATTATTTGTTGTTGTTGTTAAAGTGTTCTTTGTGTTTGTTGTTGTTGTATGTTGCTGTATGGATGATGGTTGATTGATAATGCTGGTGGTGCTTGTTGTTGTGGTTGTACTGGGCTGTTGTTGTTGTTGTTGTTGTAGTACGTTTTGTTTTTGTTGTACGTCTTTAACTGCAGTGCTACTTAAACTAGTTGTGCCACCACTAATACCATCTAAAAGTGCATCTTCATCGTAAAAAACATTTTGTTCACCTTCGTTGTTGTTGCTGCCAGCTGCAGCACCGGTCTGTTGGCCAGTACCGGCCGCATTCGCCACACTGGAGGCCACATCTTCGGCAGCATTACCCGCTGCTGCTGGTTCCACGGCATTACCACTTTCACTGGGCAAATCGACGCCATCCGAAATGCCTGAGCTGAGAGAGGAGCCGGCTGCGGGTGCCACTTCTTCGGCGGGGGCAGCAGCCACTGTTTGTGGTGCACTGGCCACTGGAGCAGCAGCCTCATCATCATCGTCCTCATCCTCGTCATCTGTTTAAGCAATTGAATAGAAATTTTAAGAAAATGGTTTTCTATTTCGAGTTCTCTGAAACAGACCTCCCAAAATATCATCAAACAGACGATCCAAATAATCATCATCATCATCGTCCTCTTCGTCATCATCATCTGCTGTAGCTGCCGGAGCGGCTTGTCCTTGTGGAGTGTCGTCCTCTTCATCATCATCGTCATCGTCCTCCTCTTCGTCATCATCTGAAAGTCCCGAAATCAAAAGAACTTTGTGTTACCCAAAACAGGGGAAGGAAGAAGAGCACAAAATTCTGGTTAATAACACTCAGCAAATGGGCTTGAAGGTCATCGGAGACCGTAAACAATGATTACTTTTTGTTTTGTAAATTTAAATGTTTGAGGATTCTGTATGAATTGGTGGCTCTGACTGATGCATATCCTTTGGAGACTTAAGCTAAATTGTGCTGCAAACATCCTCCCGTTTCTTTCATCGCTAGGCGAAGAGTGAAATGTATAATGCAAATGGTCTAGTAGCTGACAATATTCTGTCTCCTAGTTTAGTTTTAAATATCATCGGTTTTACGAAATTCTCTAAAGATTTTGATTGACTCCTCAATACGTCGAATTTGGGTTGTATTTCTAGCAATTCTGTACCATAAAACTATATTCTCTGTACATCACATTGAGAAGCTATACATCATTTTAGGAAATAGTTTGAACCGAACCTTTTTTATGTGCTGCAGTTTCGATTTAGGTGCTTAAGTATTCGATAGGTTCGGTACAAGTACCATAAGCCCAAACCGAACCGTTTCTTTGGGTTCTGGTTCTGCAAGTTCGGGATTAAGGCAGGTTGGAAAATGGTTAAAGTCCAGTCCAAAAAGAGGTTCAAAGTGATTTGTAGGTTTTTTAACCTGAAGAACCATGCTCTGAACCAATTAATGTGTTCAAAAGTAGTTCATAGACATTTCTAAGAATGATTTCGTTTTCAGGAAGTGTTTTAAACCATAAAGATGCTGAGCCTGTTAGAAAGTGGCTTAACTCCAGACTCAAAGTGGTTCAGAGAAACATTTGCAATTGATTTGTAGGTATTTAACCTGGAGGAACTTGCTCTGAACCAACTAACGGGCTCAAAAATAGTTCGTAAGAATATTATTAAGGTATTTCAACTCCGAAATCCAAATTTTTTGTGCATTTTTTTAGCTTTGAATCCTAAATTTGGTTCAAGGTTGGAACATAAGGAGCTGGACCTGTACCGAATCAGTGTTAACTGGTTCAAAAGTGATTATTAAAATTTGATGAGTTAACTGAAACTTATAAATAAAATATGGTCCCCCACAGATAAAGGACTTTAAATAAGTTTGAACTGGTTTGAAGCTGTTTATAGACATATACCAAATAGTAAATGAACTGGGATAAATTTCAGTTAATTGGTTATTCCTGTTGATTACAGTATCCATATTTACACCATTTCAGAACAGACTCACAATCGAATATGAGTTATTAGGTGTCTAAATGTTATTTTCAGTTCTAAAAGTGAAAGGATCTGAGTTTCAAAACATATTTCTTTAATAACTATAGCCTATTTTGCAAAGTCTACGAAGCATACGCATCAATTGTGTGCCATTTTGGTTAACTGCAAATGAATCATATAAAAAAATAATCATTATATATAAAGTTTACGGTCCCTGAAAGTAATACGTTCTGGGTGACTCATTGGTGCCTCGGTGTTTGACTTGTTGTTTGGTGCTGGTGCTGGGTGCTTAGTTTTATTTAACTGTTTTGCTATGCTGTCTACTTACCATCATCGTCATCCACCAAATCTCCTAGATCTGGCTCATCATCATCATCGTCCTCGTCATCATCGTCGTCATCATCATCGCTGGCTGGCGCCACAGCCGGTGCCACCTCATTGTTGACCGCCTGTTGGCGGGACACCGCCCGTTCGCTTCTGGCGAGCAACTGCACCGGCGAGGCCTCAATCTGCAGCAGCAGCGCACTCAGCACGCATAATAATATCACGAATTTCATTTTCTGCAAAACAAAACAAAAAAGACAGAGAACTTTTACTTTTTGTGGTATTTTTTTGTTTTTTTTTTTTGTTGGCCCCATTTGCGGTGGCACTTTCTTTTTCATGGCTTGTAAATTACATATTTATTGAACAAAGTCAACTGGCCAGTTAGTCAGTCAGTCAGTCACTCAGTCAATACGCAAAGAAAGCAGACAAAGTATATAGTTTGAGAAGAGTTGGCCAATGTAAACATGTTTTTGAGTTGAGTTGCGCCTCAAAGTTGCCGGCGGTGCCATGTCCATGTCCATGTCCACATGTCCATTTGTTGGCACTTGACACACAACAGAAGCAGCAGCAGCAGCAGCAGCAGCTTCAAGCAGCAAAAACGTCAACAACAACAAGTATAACAACGCCTTTTGGACAGCTGCAGGCGCCGCCGCCGCCGCCGCCGCCACATGGGCAGGTAAAGAGGCAGCGACAGTTGCTGCTGTTTTGTGGGCTAAGGGTATATGGATTTGGTGAGGTCGGAACTAGTTAATTGGGGAAGTTACTAAACCAAGTTATACCGAATGTATTTTATTATCTATTGCTGATCCCGCCCAGCCCAATAATTGATCAATATGCAGCTAGCTCCAAAGAGCAGCAAAGATCATAAAAGTTCTAACCAAAAAGGGCATCTTTTACTTCGACTTGTGTTACCCTGGTTTTCTGTTGTTGCCATGATTTGCTGTTGGCTCTTTAGGCATGACAATCAGCACAACCAACACCCAGCGGCTATAGCAAACAACCGCAGCAATTGTTGTTGCTGTTGTTGTTGTTGGTGCTGTTGGTGTTGCTGCTGCTGCGGTTGCTCGTATTGTCGCAGTGTCAAGTGCGGCGGCTGCTGCCCCCAGTGAAAGCGACGCTGACGTCAACGTCGCGTCGGTAGCCAACTTGTTCGTTTTGTTGCTGCAACTGTTTCATACTGTTGTTGTTGTTGCTGTTGCTGTTGTCGGCCGCTTATTGAAAAATGAGTAAAACGTTTTTTTTTTTTTTTGAAAATCGAGTTCAGAGCTACTGATAAGCAAACGACGGCCATAAAGTAAAGTGAAAACCCAGTGACCTACTGGCCAACTGCAGAAGCTTCAACTCTGAATGGTTTTCTGTTTTAGGGCCCAGGCCGATAGCTGGATTCTGATAAGCCGCCAAGACGCTGTTTTATGGCGTCCAAGTGTCTGTGGCTCGGCTGCTGCTTAATTAAAACTTTTACGGCCAGCTCTCTTGAGCAACGTTTATTAAAAATCCAATGCTCAAGGCAAATGACTTGGATCGGTATGTAGGACAGGGTGGGGGTGTGGCCATTAAGCCAAAGATGACAAATCGCCTGGGCCAGGGAGCTGAAGCTAGGCAACCAAATTGCATTAGGTATAGAATTTATAGATATATCAGAATATTTTTGCACTTCGCTTGGACGTTGAAACCAAAATGGCATATACATAAGGGGCGGGTGGTTTTTTAAGGCGTGTAACAAAAGCAACAAAGCGTGCAGCAAATTAGATAATTATTCCAAGAAGTCATAAATCTAAAATTAATTCGTAGGCCGGCGCTATTTGACTTAAATTTTCTTCATTTTTGTTTGATCAACCTTTTAGTGCATTTGGAGGTGTAATTTTGTAAATTATTGAAACTAAATTTAGTTGGAATAAAATGCCTCATTTGAGATTTGAAACTACCTTATAATTAAAAGTGGATTTTCGCCTGCTTCAAAAGTATTTTATAGCCATGGATTCCTGTGGAAAAAAATTTACCTTCCCTACATATACCTATTTGCATCAGTTGCTCTCACATTTGACCTAAGAAACTTCTTTTTATTTATTTTGACTGTTCCAAATTTTAGCTGCTTTATTCATCTACATCATCTTTATCTACTCTCAGTTTTAGTAGTTTTACAATTATACATTTTTATGTTCCTTCCACTGTTTGCCAACTTAATTTTATGTTCTAAGCTACTCAAGATAAATGAAGAAAATGTTCTTGGAGTTAGAATATAAATATTTTAGATTTCTCAACCAAGTTTACCATCGGAAATTCTGTACATATATTAGAGCTATAAACTTTTACTACATTTTTCTTGTCACTTTCACAGTTCTCCGCTTTATTTTATGTTCTAAACATTTTTATTAGAAGTAGAGAAGAATTTTGTGGATTAAAACAAAATGATAAACGAATTTTTAACTGTTCTCAACTTCATTCTATGATCAAAACTTTTGTAGAAAAATTTTTTACCATGACGAACAATGATAAAAGGATGTTTAGACAAATTCTAATGTTCAAATGTTCCATTGCCCCTAAATGTTTCGACTGTTCCCAGCTGTTTCATACTGTTCCCATCAGTTTCATACTGTTCCCAGCAGTTTTATACTGTTCCCATCTGTTTCATACTATTCCCATCAGTTTCATACTGTTCCCAGTAGTTTCATACTGTTCCCAGTAGTTTCATACTGTACCCAGTAGTTTCATACTGTCCCCATTTAGCATTTCATATACTAAGGGCAAAAACCTGAACAGAAAAGCAAAGGTACCAAATCAATGCGAGGCCATATAGATTTTTCGAAAATTTATTGGCCGATTTCTCATCTTGATAGAGCTATCTGTCTGTTAAACATACAACTAATAAAGTAAGCAATAATTTCACATCTACAACAAAAAGCTATCTGTCACATAAACTGGCCAATAATTTCATTGTAAATTGCTGCCATTATCTAGAAAATTATAAATCGGTCACAAATTGTATAATTATGTGTCACAAAGCAGCTGTTTAGAACATTAGAAATCGGTCAGAAGTTTAATCGGCTTACTGTTCTCTTTTTGAAAAATTAAGGCAAATAGTTTTCTCATACTATTTATTAGCCTTTAAGACTGTTCCTGATTGGAACATTATCATTTGCCGTTCCCAACCCAACCTTGAAATAATTCTTAAATGTCAAGTTAATTGTTTTCAATTTCATTTTCGAAAACCTGTTGCGATTTACAGACCAAATCCACATCAATATTTGCGGTAAATGAACTGAGAACAAGGCTGTATGTCTTCATCTCATAGGCTCATCTTTAAACCCACCCTTAAACTTCTTAAATTTTGCACAATCCTTTTTCCACTGTCTCCAATGGCAACAACATCATCATCCCCATTTTATCCAGCTTATTGAAGTCTGCGGAAATTTGATTTATTTCTTCTGTTCCATTTTCCCCCAGCCCTAAAATACTCCGCCTGCTCTTTATTGTTCAGCTTCTCAATTTTTCTCACCTAACTGAGTACTTTTCACGCGTCATGCTGCCGCCACAACAGCAACAACAATGCAAATGCAAAACTTCTGACAAGCAACTCACTGCGAAGCTTTCAGGCTAAGTCTTCTTCAGCTTGGGCCAACCACTTGGCTCCACCACGACTAGTTCCTACTTCTGTTGTTGTCGTATTGTAGGCACTAACTCATATGGAACGCTGCTCCCACTATATTTTAATGCCCCTATAGAAAAACGCAGCTAACCGTGTGTGCATTTTACATTAATATTCATGTGCGTGATGCTGATGGAAAGATGAGTTGAGAGACGGGCGGGGGGTGGGAGGGAGGAGCAAGTGTTTGCTGTGCACTTGCACGACACAGGCAGCAAAAATTACTTAAGCCCCTCCACACGTGCGAGTGTGTCTGTGTCTGTGTGTGTGGATTATTGAAGCCCCTGGCACTTGATGTGGCCCTGGGAAAGCTCCACTCTGTTCTGCTCCTCTGCTCCTATCTGCATTGTCATATCAGCGTCATATCAATAAATATGCAAGCCCCACAAAAGGGGTACGCGCCAGCAGGATTTGCCTATGTCTACTCTGTCAGTTTGCTCCTTTATTTTCTTTCACCGCTTTGTTTAAACTTGTCTCATATGTTTGGTTAGTTTGGGGCGTTGTCTTGCCGGCTGCTGCCGCTGCTGTTGCTGCTGCTGCTGCTGTTGCAGTTAATTTTCCAAGACAATGCCAAAAGACGTAAAGTAGCATAATCAGCTTTACACGTGCCGCTTGAACTCTCACGCCCCCACCCACTGTGCCAGCGTACAGTAAAGTCATCTTAAATAATACAAATGTTTTTGGTTCAGTCAGAGAGAGCACTCCAAGGAGACATGGACAACTTAAGCTTTGATTTAGATCTATTTAGATAATCTGTACGTCTTGTACAAAATGAAATCTACAAATGAAGACAAAATTTTGAAGTATACACTTTGGTTACAGATGGGGAACAAACAGTTCATTAGAAATTTGCATTTCTGGTATTTTTTGATTGTTTTGTGTGATATTTTTCTCAAAACGACGGAACAGTCGAGCAATCGACGGCAGCTAAATACATTTCTGCGAGCTTTTGAAGTTCCTAAACAATCGCGATGATCAAATTAAGCAGCAGGCATGGCTGAGACCTGCAGAAACGCCGAAGCAGGCGAGCAATCGACGCCGCCGCTGCACAGAGAACTGCTAAGACCGCAGTGGAAGCAAAAGCCATGAGACAGGCTGTTTCTGAAATGGTTTCTCTGTGGCGAAAAAGGAAAAGCGCAAAAAAACCGCCAAATTGGCGAAAAAATAGTAGAACGGTCCGAAAAACCGCGAAATTTGCATAATTCTCATAAAAGTTTCGCATATGAAGAAGATTTAATGAATGTAAGTAGGTAAATAGCAGGTTTAGATAAAATGGTTCCAAAAATAGCGAAATATACCAAATATTTCTGTGAGTTTAGATAATTATGAAGTCACCTGGGAGGTAAGAATCGAACTGTATATTGATAAAGATCATAGCAAAACTGCTAGCCATTCATATTTGCTAAGCTCCAGAAGGTTAACATTGAAAAGAAACGTTTTAGTTTAGTCATCCAATGTAGATCCCATTGGTTTTAAAGCCTACACTATGCATAGCTGCTGAGATTTAGAATGAAAACACAGCCAGATTCCAGTTTGCTAACCGAAACTTAAAACCGAACGAATCTTTCTTAGAATCCATAATAAATAGCCACAGGAATATGAAAAAATGTAGAAAACCTGTTTCAATAATGTATAGTTACCGATTTGAAGAACACTTACACCCAGAATCTAAGCAGGATACAGTTTCAAGTGCTTTACAAAAACAATTGTGTCAAGCAACTCTGATCCACCGGAAATACCCACTTCTAGTAACTCCTTTGGCAGACTTTACTGTATCCGAAAAAACTTTTCTCCCCTGTGCACATGCACATCGCCTGTGTATATGTGGGAGGAGGTGGGCCGGGGCATTGTTATTGTCGCGTCAGCATCACCTGGCGGAACAAACCTGCGTACCTGGCTCTATACTCCTGCCAAGAAGTAATGGACAAGGTCTAGTCAAAGCTGCGTTTTTTTCTCTCCGTTTTTGACAGACAAGCTGCATAAACTTTTCCATTTCGTGTCATGAACCAACTACTTAGGAGCGACAAAAACAAAAAAAGAAAACTGTTGAAGTGTGTGTGTGTGTGTGTGTGTGTGAAAAACTGGAAAATGAATTAGGAAGATGGAGGAGCCACTCAAATTTCGCCAGCAAAAACCACAATGATGCTGTAGAATATTTCTCTGTTAATAGCTTGTCCTTGCTGTAAGTGCCTCCGCCTCCGCCTTCGCTGGCGCTCTGCAGTAACAACGCTTGAGTATGTTTTGTTTTGGCAGCAAAGTGCAGGGCAATGTAAACAGCGTAAACTATAAGTTGGAGCAATGATGCTGGCCAGGAAACACTTAAATTAACTGCCTCAAGTCGCCGTTCGTATGTAGGTCAGTTTGCGAGAAGAAACCTGAGAGGCATGGGAGATTACTCAACCAGGTTGTGTTGCTGACCACAGAAGTCCGTCCGGGCACACACACACACACACACATGTGAAAATAGAGCACACATAAAAAAGAGACGAAGAAGGCAACTAAATTGCTGCAGATACAATTTATGACCGGGCCAGTTAAGAGTCCAAGTAGAAGTGGGTTTTTCCCAGCCTCGCTGGAAAATCAATTAAAAGTTCTTGCCCAACTCGAAGGAACTTTGCATGCCAAGGCTGTGCCATTCTAGAATCACACAAAACACACACGCACACACGCACACACACACACACACACTGAGATGCTCCTCTGCTTTCACACGTTTAAGCCATGGCTAACCTTGCTGTAAGTAATCGTTATCGGTAAAAACGTTTCTTCGTATTTGTTTCTTCGGCTCACTCACTTCACGATAACGAGTTTGAACCACCGTTGCTCACTGTACGAGCTGCCGCTGAAGACTGTCGCTGCCTGAGCTTTTCTCGCATGGTTTTTAGGCCCCCTCCCATACGATTCTTGGGCTGACTTTCTTTTTTTGCTTTTTACCTGTGTTGCTGTTGCTCCGGGGGGGAGTTTGGTTATGTGAATTCTGGTTGAATCGTTGGTGGATTTTGTATTCGAGCTTCGAGCTGTTGGCAATTTTCACACCGCCGCGCACACAACTGTCTCGCACGACTGACCGTCTGCAACTGATCACTGGCTGTGGTCTTCAGTTACCAACTGAGTTGGACAAGGCAAGACCCAGAGTCAACCCGCTCTCCCCCGCTTTAATTCATTTACAACAGTGCTTTCTTCGAGCTGGCGCTCTTTTTGCTTTTTTTTCTTTCTTCTTTTTTTTTTTTTGCTCTCTCAACTTGATTTTCAATATGATTTTAAGCGGCAGTTTTTGGGCGGTTCCTATGGGAAAGTATTTGGCACAGCAAACGGTTGGCTATTACAGTTAGCGGCGTCAATTCAGGCGAGTGATAAGCCATGATCTAAGCTTGTTTGGCATTCTCGAAAATCGTATATTATATGCAACATGTTCAGGGGGGGACCTAATCAAGTAAATTTAAAAATAAACATAGCTTAGTGAAATGTGTTAAAGCGATACAACAGAATTTCACAGCTTAGATCAATAGGTTAGAATTAAAGCTTAAAAAGGCTGCAAATCCATATAGACATTTGAACACATTATAAAACTACTGACCAATTTTCCAATCCAAAAGAGTGGACCTCAACCACCTTCGAACCGGTTCAGCCAGCTGGTTCGGGTCCCAAATTTCTCAGATTTGGTTCTACAAGAATATTAAGCCGATTTTTACAGATATCGAACAGGGCCACAGACTTGAGTCATACCGTGAGGCGGAAACTTAAAAAGTTGTGCCTGCTCTGCAAGAGATTGTGGGCTCGATCCCTCCTCGAGAAAAAGAATTGGGTGGGTTTTGGGTGAAATTGTTTTAAACTAAAGCAGGAATTGAATTTTTATAATTTTTATTTTGTTTATCGATCAAAAAATAAACTTACGTACACCTCCATTGTAAAAAGTTACAACGATAGTTCCAAAAATGTTTATTTTTAGTAATATGACATGTTTATTCCCTCAAGGATGCAAAGCACTAAAAAATTTGTACTGGTTCGGTTCAGTGGCTCACACAGTTTCTGAATTCTCGGTTGAGTTAATTATATGGTTTTTGGAACTAATTGAACCGCAGTTTCGGTTCGGTTCAGTGGGCCATAATGGCAAATTATTGTATATTATGATTTCTGTCGTTATATAAGCTTTCGCACACCTTGGAAATTGAAATCCCCTAAAACCATTTGAAAATCTTTAAAATCCTTTGAAGTATTTCCAAAAATTTATGATGTGGGATTTTGCAGAATTTTTCTATAAGTTCCTAGAGTAATGCCTTTGAAAACCAGAGAGTTTTGGATAGAAAAGAATACGTACCATGCATCTTACACCACCAATTTGTCATATTAAATGAGAATATACTCTCCTGGTTAAGATTGAGTTAAGGTAAAGAAATTCTAAAGAAAACTGAAATTATTGTGCACTAAATTAAAGAATGCAAATTGATGACAGGTATATTAAGAAATCGACGGGCAATAGCAGAAGACTTAGAGCATTACATGTTGTTAAATTTACGTCAAGTTATCCTTAAAGTCGATCCGGCATAGCTAAGGATGTAGCGGATCGAAGCAAAAGTCGTATAAAAAATTATTTTAGGCAAACGATTCGATTTCCGTAATCAATAAGTATCAATAAGTAGTCTGGTTAGAAACCTGAACCAATCCGAACCGAACCGTTTTTCCTTGTGGTTTTCGGTTTGGTTTGCGGTTCGGTTCACCAGCTGCAATAAGCGGTTCAGTGCGGTTCAGGCTTGCACATCTCAAGCAGTGCGTTCCCAATGAGTTGTCAGTCTTACCTCGATCTGCCGAGTGTACCCGATGGGCCTTGTTTAAGCTTTAAATTGATTATTTCAGACAAGCTCGCTTAAGCTGCGAGTGCTCGATTGGTGTTCAGTGATTCAAGCAATTGTACTTGAATCCCCTTTGCTCACATTTTTAAGTTCTACAGCATTTACCATTTTGAGCATACATTTCCTTCTGTATTCTCTCAAATGGACGCACCCTAACCCCATTCCTCGTCTGCCTCTGACCGCGATTAATGTTTGCTGTTGCTCATAACTCCAAATACCTGCCATGATATTCATATATTATGCATAAAGAAATGTATGAATGTGCGAATTTTATTGATGAGCAATTGTATGTGCTCAAGTGCTAATTTCTGTGCTTCAAGCAAAGTGAAATCGCAAGCAGCCACAGAAAAATCACAGAATTAAGAAAAAAATAAAAAAAATTGATCAATGACAAGTTGTAATGTAATTAACTTGACTTGCATTTCATTTTCAATGTCCGGGATAAGGAAAAATTGACAGTCAGTGGACTGAGCCAAAGCCAAAGCTTTCCCACACGCACACACACACACACACACACACTCTTGCACTTGAAAATCACCAGCAGGCAGCGACGTCGACAGCGCAGTCAGTGATTCCAACAGTAAAACGTGTTCTACTCGTTTCGTTTATGTCGCCGCTTCTTTTTGTTGTAGTTGGGCAAAAGTTGTTTTTACTGTAGCCCCAGCTATCTGGCCGTGGCTGTCTATAACTTTCTTCGCAACTTGTTATTGTTGTTATGGGCCAAGCGAGTCTCTGCAAAGCATTTCTGTTAACAGGTCAGTGGAGTTTTCTCAACTTAAAACTTAACTCAATGCCGACAGCCGAGTCGGAGTCCACACAGACGCTTAGAGAATGTTACGAAATTTTATGTAATGTGCCGAAAAAAAAAAACACACACCAACAAGAAGAGCTCTGCTCTAAGTGCAAGTCAACAAAAATATAAACTTTCATTCGAGGCAAAAACAAAATTTTCGCTACGCAAAACTTTAAACATTCCGCAGCAGGCGGGGCAGGCAACACAAAAAAATACAAAAAAAAAAACACCAGATAATTTAACATTTTAAGGGCTTAATACACTTCACACAGGTGTCGTTTTTGTATTCTGGCCCTAAACAAATCGACGAACCATAAAGTCAGTAGGTGGCACCTCCATTTGGCTAATTAATTTGCTCGGCTCAACTTTCTCACACCCGTCTAGAAAAATGAAGAGGGAGATTAGTTTTCCAAAGATTGCTTCAAGTTTTTCCGGTATATTAATTTGAGATGCTTTGTCTTGCCTGTTTGCTCAATGCTTTTGTTTGTTGGTAGTCTTTGGGTAAAACGTTGACACGTTTCGGTTAATTGAATTAATATAAAATGTACACATAAATTAGGCAAGATAAGTCAATTGCCATCAATGTTGACATAATGTTAATTCAAATTAGAGAAGGTTTTTGTTGATTGGTAAAGGAAAACGGACAGAAGAGATTGAAAAAAGAGGCTTACATTTAATTTTTTCTTTATTTCTTCGATGAAAGTGTTGAGAATAGCTTAAGGCTTTAAGTTGAGAACAGGTGCTACTTAATTACAAGACGCTCTATACTTGAATTCAAGGCTTTTACGTGCTTAAATTAAGAAAAAATACATCGAAATATGATTTGGAAGTAAAAGTAGGCTTCTTTTTACTGTACAATTTTCTTCTTAAATCAACCGAGAGGATTCTATGTCTAAGTACGGCGCTTCTAGATACAACTAGAGATAGATTCGAGAATAAATCTGGATTGATTAAAGCACCATCTTAAGGCACAACAGATTGAAATTAAGTGGTTTGAGATACAAAGTTCTTTATCCAAGTATTCTTTGTTCTTGAACCTAGCACGGAAAGGACTTAATTGAGTTTAAAAATAAAAAAGGGCTTACATAACCAATCAAAAACTGTAAAAACAGTAATCGAGCTCTAAGTTGTATCAAAAAACTATCTTAAAATAAAAATTTTGTATTCCAATGAAGAAATTACTGCGTCATCGAACTTAGGACAACTAAAAACAAGCTTTAAACTCTCAATTCAAGTAAGGATTTTATTGATTTTTCTATCAGTGTTCCAAGAAGTTCGAAAAAGACAATTCTTGAAACCAATAAATTTTATTTTTGGTATGAATAATGGGTCATGCTTGAAATAAAGCCAGATATATACTCAAAAACCAATAATTCTTGCTTGATTGCAGTATTTTCATATGAATCCAAGATAATTTTAGCTTACCCAACTTTTGGCATTCAGAGTTCTGGAATTCAAAGCAATATTATCATGATTTAACTCTGAGTTTTGAGCGATCTGAACAGTTTCCATGTGTGCTTGATCGCTTGCATTTTACATTTACTTTTTCGGTCGCTCATACTATGTATGAGTGTAAGAGCTTTTCGCAAAGCTTTGGCTATCCTTTTGATACAACTAAAGTATGCGTTTTTTAAGAACTGAGCTTGTCCTTTTGCTAAGCATCTTACTGTCTTAGCTAAGAGCGTACTGTAAGCTTTTTAGTATACCTCTGTCGTTGAATCATGGCTCTCTCTACAACGCTTAGCAGCTTTGAAGCTGAAAACTTTGATTCCTTATCTCTAAGCAGTTTTACCCAGCAGCGTCAGCCTAAAAGCTTCACCATTAACTCACTGATTTTGCTCTAATACGGTTGCTATCATTACTTTGCTATTCTTGGCTGAAAATTTTTACAGCCTTACCTGGCTGAACTTAAGTCTTCAGCATAAAGCTATTATCAGCGGACTTTTTTAACGACTTCCTTGGTGCAATCACATTATCATTAAGTTGAAGCAATAAAAACACTATCAATTCTACAGACCTTTTGTATTATTTATGGAATCTATTCTCACTTGGGTTAGTTATACAATTCGTGAACTTTCCCCCTACTCCATTTGTGTTGAAACTGACGCTGATATGACATTGATTTCGCGATGTTTTTCGCTTCATTTTGTGGCTCCACCACTACTCCTCTGCCACCCACTTCATCATCATCATCAGCTGTCTTCTCTGTAGCTCGTAGCTCATTGTGGCTGTTAGACAAGTCGACACTTCAATTTGACAGTTTTATGAGCGTAAACGGCATTTTGTTAATGTAGTAGTCAGGTGGCCACGCCCACAAGGCACAGCATCTTACATTTATTTGCCAATGCCTTAAAGTGTCAATTACACACCCATACACACACGCACACACACACACACTTACACGTATAAATAAATTATAAATTGCTTAGAGCAATTGGTCTATTTACTTTTTTATTTGTTGTGGATGTTTGTCGTTGATTTTGTGCTTCCCTTTTAGCCTGTCAGTGGTTGTTGTTGTTGTTGTTGCTGCTGCTGCTGCTGCCGTTATCGGCGCAGTGAAAGAAAGAGAAAGTGCCTGAAGCCAGTTTTTTTTTGGTATTTTTTTCGAATTGTTTTCGATTTGTGGATGTGTTGGGGCTCGTCTCAGGCAGCAAAAGAATGTCAATTTCTGCCTCAGACTTTTGCTTTTCTTTGAAGCTGTAAAACAACACTCTCACACACACACACACACACACACACGCACACGTACACTGATATACAAAGTATACACATTTGCAGCTTTCCCTTCCTGTGCGCGAGAGTCACTTGTCTTGGCTTGACTCTCGATAGGCATTTGTTGGTCTGGTTTATTGGTTATTGGCCCTGCCCCGAAACAAAGCTTGAAAGTAAAACTAGAGGCATTAACAGCTCATCCAATACACAGCTGAGATGATTTTGATGATGACAACTTTTTCTTTTGCAGAGAACTCAACGCGACTTTCGCTAATTGAAAGACCAACCAACTACTTCAATTCTCTCTGCATATCCATGGCAAGGCGACACAATTAACTCAGCAGCAGCAGCAGAGACGCGTTTTGAGGTAGCCCAACCCAACCAAACCCATAATAAAATGAAGTAGGTAAGTCGGTAAAATACGAATTTAATATACCCTTTACATATTTCTATGAGTTTATTTATAAAACAGCCCACAATTGGAGCTTGTCAATGAACATTGACACTTATTTCACTTAGCTCTGCACTTATCAAAAACAAAACCTGTCTTAAAGATATCAAAAACATACATATTGAGATCCTTTGTATAGAACAATTTGAAGCAAAAGAATACAGAATCGTGCATGTTGAAGGCTCAGAGTATTAGAGCTATTAAAAAAACCATTAAATTTAATCAAAACTTGCCAAATGGAAAACGAAAACTTACAAATTTACAAGTCATAAATATTCATCAGCTCATATTTTCACTCAGAACAAATTAAAGCAATACCTGTTATATAGAAAACAGAATCATACATACTAACAGCCTACAATTTCAGCTCGTAACCATTCATGAACACCTATTTTAACTCCCCTCTGCACACTTCAAATACAGAACAAATTGAAGCAATACCTGTCGCTCAGAACTCCGAAACGTATAAACTTACAGCCTACAATCACAGCTCTTAAATATTCATCAGCAGATATTTTCAAATATAGAACAAATTAAAGCAATACGTGCTATTTAGAACACAGAAACATACATATTTGCAACCTTCAATCAAAGCTCATGAGCATTTAGTATCATAAACCTTCATTCAGCTCTGCACACATCAAAACCAGAAAAAATAGAAGAAATACCTATCACTTAGAAATCAGAAAAGTAGAAATATGCATACAGCAACGACAGCTCGAAAATATTCATCAACACTTACTTTAACTCAGCTCTGCACACATCAAATACGGGAAAATTTAAGCATTTATAAAACATATATATGGAAACAAACTGTTTATTAACTGTAAAGCGATTGTAAATTATAAACTAGAAACTAAAAAAAAACCCACTCCCTCATCAGAAATTACATCCTTCTGGCTTAAAGACTCTCCAACAAAATTTGAATATACCCCTTATACCTTTAGTACAGGGTATCCAAAATACTCTCAAGTCGACGCGCACTTCAAGTTACAAATTTAGAAAACTTTTTGAGGGCACTTTCATTTACCATTTTGTTGCTTGTATTGAAATCGCTTTGGCTTGTCGTTGGCTTTCGTTCGATGGATGCGCCGCTTATTGAATGCGAAATGAGCAGGAACCGACCGCAAAGTCGTCAGAGTCGTCGCCAGAGTCTTAACGGTCAAGAGAGCTGCCATCGAGTTGAATGTACGTGAATGAATTCATCAAAGGAAAAAGAAACATAAAAATAAAAACACAATTCAGTGCAGGGCTGCATGAAAAATTGAATGTAAAATGGTTGAAATAAAATTTAAATTGCACAAATCGCAATCCGCATTTCCAACTAGCCGACAGTTTGGCATTTTATTTTAATTTTGATAAAATTACCCGCACGCATTTGGCATATAATCAGACTTTAGCCAAGGCTTTTCAAAATCGATTAGTTGCTGGGGACGTAGATGAGTGTGATAAGAAGCCCCACTACCTCCCCACCAAAAAAAAAAAAAAAAAAACAACAAAATGCTTTACTCGATTATTCCAAGCACACAGAAACGCTTTCATGCATAATCTCACCTACAACTACAACAACAACAAGCACAACACACGTGTAGGAAACAGAGAAAAGTTTAAGAAAGAAAAGCGAACTTGGCTCGAGAAAATGTTGGTAATCAAATAATTTCATGTCTTTAATTGTCTGTCTCAAATGTCGTGGGTGGGGAAGTAATTGGTTTGGTTAAATGAGCAGCCAAACAATAATGAGCACTAAATGAGCAATGTAACGTGGGTGGGGGGAAGGGGGAATACGTTGTGTTAATGAATTGAATAAATTTAATCGCTTTGACCTGTCATTAGTCCACACACTTAAGCGAACAGAATCACTTGTCATACTCGAAATACTTAAATCAGCAAAAGTCTGATCAAATTTGGATTTCTTTTCAGAAGTCAATACATTTTAGTAACCATAAAAGTTTGATGAAACCATAAAATGTACATTTAACGCATTTCAACTAAAAGTTACCCCCCATTTTTATCTAAATTTTGCAAATTTGATCAAGTTTGACATTTATTATGTGACAGATACCAAAAGAAACTGAGAGAGAGAGAGAGCGAAACTTTCGGCAATTCATGCTTTTTCCAGCAGCTGTGACTAATTTTGTACAAACCACCAAAATTTAGTGACTAAGTGGAGCAGAGCCAAATGAACATCTGTATGTTATGCATGTTTCGGCAATTTTCTAATTTATTTGTCAGAAAATAGGACTGCAACGGAAAACTTAAATCAATAGAAGCCTAGCCAGGGTTCTTCCCACATCTCTCCGGTGCGGTTCAAGTTTATCAAATTCAATCACAAAATTTAATAAATATGCAAATTTTTTGTTCGTGTAAAATTACATGAAAATTGTTGATTTTCCTTGGCTCTGGTTGCCGCAGCCGTATAATCCTCGTCAAATATGAATATAGTGGCAAACAAATTGTATGTACAACGTGGCGTATGCGTGTTCATCTTTGCTTTGTAATTTAATGGATATTGGTTAAAGTTGATGGGTTTTTAATTGCAAGATATATATATATATCCATACACATTAGATTACTGGAAATGTCGTTACGAGGGTTGTTTTATAGGTCAGGGGCTTTAAAACTAACAAATAAATTCTGCAAAAGAACTATTATCAGGTATTTGCAGAGTTGTGGTTACCAGGCAACTTCGTGACTTTGGAAGAAAGTGGAAACTATCTTTACATTATGCAAAATGCAATCTTCGAATGAACGAAATGTTAAGTCGGATGCTTTACATACTTTTTAGATGCTTTCCTTTCTCTCTTGTAACTTTGTTTGATCTAAGCAGCGTTTGTATTGAACCAAATTCCAGGATAGAAAAAAGTTAGAGTATCCTGAAGACAGAAACCCTCAGACAGAGAAAGGTCACTACCATATATAACGCCGAATTCGAACGGGAATGTTTTAGAAGCTTTTTTATAGCTAGTTACTTTTAAGCTGGCGCCAACAGCTAGTGAAGGTGATCGTGTCTGTAAGTGTTCAAAGCCAAAACGTTTTCATTAGATGTCCCTAAGCTAGGTCGAACTTACGACCTCTTGCACAGCAGTACACACACACTACCCGCAGCACCTCACCCGGCCACTTAACTGCGAAATGTTCAAATGGCACTAGAAAAAAATCGAAGCTAAAAGCGACCCCATCATACGCGAAGTTTTTCTTGGTCTTGCTTTGAAATGCAGCATTGCGACACTTTCCAAAGGCTTTTACTCTCAAAGGGCTTAGAGTCAGTCTGACACAGATTCAATACTTCGGATCAGCCTTCTACCTACAGAAGCCAAAAGTTTGAATACTTCTAGATACATATTCGGCAACCACAATGCTCTTGTGAGCTTAACATCTGCTTTTAATACTTTATTTCTGGTCTTTAATTTGTTTCAGGTTCAGGACCGGCTTCGAGAGGGCTTGAAACTAGTTCAGGACCATGTCTCAATGGCACTAGGCAACAACGTCTAATATGTTTTAGGATTGGTGGTGATTCTAGCTGATTTTTGTGTGCTGAATACAATTTTGCTTTTGAAAACGATTCATCACATCTAGATTTTTGATAATTTGAGCTAAAACCAGCTCGAAATGCATATATTGACACATTTTATACACGTTTGGTGGAAATCACGTGTGATGGTATATTTTTGGATTGCTTAATATCATAACTAACTATTACAAACAATTTTGCCATTTTTTTGAAACGAAGATATATCTTTCTAAATACATGTGTTCCAATTGACCAAATTAAGTAACACCCTTTGGCTTGCAATCTATTTTATATAGAATTTTCATGGTAATTCATTGAAGTGACAAGTCAACTATAGTAATTTTGCATAGCATACTTTTGGGAAATAGAAAAGTTAGTAGTTTTGAGCTCATGTATTCAAAATAGTATATCTTTGCTGTAAAAAATCACAGAAATATTTCAAGTTGTTTATTTTTAAGCTGAGAAATAATACTTTACGATGATATCAAAGAGAGTTACAATAATAGTAGTAACAGTTCCCCCAGGAAGGTCAGAAAAAGAGTCAAAATATACATTTTAATGAACTTTATGCTCAAGCTCGTGATGGATCATTTCCGAAAACAGAGGCAGGTTTAGTAAGCACAACCAGCCCTTCTATATGTATGCGTCCTTGAGGCGCCTAAGTTTATGGACTTGATGCAAAGAAATACAGCTTAATTGCTTTGTCTCTGACACTCTCTATCCCGATACGATTCTTTTCACTTCTACATATTTTTGTATTTTCTGGCAGCTGTAAGCGTTTTGAAGCGGATTCCTCTAAAGCACGACTGACAGTTTCCAAGCTTGGTGGTTCGCAAAATCAGGCTGATTAGCTTAGCCTTAGCAAGCGTGCCAAATTGTGGGAGTTGTGAGTTTCTATCACAATGCCACTGACTACCCTCGCAGACATTCACATTGGATGACTGGTATTGTCAATAGTTTGCACTCTTTAACTTACACTAAACTCATAAAACGTGACTACCAGCTACACTTCACACTCTCACACACACACACACACACACACACACACACACACGCACACACACACACACGTATGCATTGCGCAATGGCCTTTCCGTGCACCGAAAGTTGACTAACTTTATTCAATTATGCAAGAGAGAGTATTTAACGCTTACACGTTTAATTAAAGTCACTTTCTTTTCCGAGTTGGATTTGTCTTGCGTGTTTTGGGCATTAAATAATGTCATTCGAATTAACACCCTTGAATAATGTTAATGTTGACCGAACGACCGACCGACCGTGGGGCGGGCGGGAGCTGGAGGGCGTGGTATTAGCATATCCGTAAGTTGTGGCATACTTTGAGGCGGCTGCTGGAAATTGCGTGCGACGCAATGTTAATAAGGCAAATATTTGCCTTGAATTTAAGTGAACACACAAATCAGAGCCTGAAACTGACAGCCCGCTTTCGGGCATTTTTGGCCAAGTCACACCGAGGTGGTCAAGAGCTTCATTTTGGGTGTGTTTTTGTGAAATGAATTTTAATTTGCATTTGCATTTGCAAATGTATCTGCAAACTGTCGGCCAGCTTGTTGGCCTGTGCATTTCAGTGTTTTCTTCTAATTGGATGACTCTGGCTCTGATCAGTTGCATCTCAACTTCATTTTCTTATCGTTTTGTTTGTTTTTTTTTTGGAAATCCCTGCAAAAGTAGAAATCAAATGTCAAATACGCATTGGCTTGACACGGCCTAACCTTAGACGACCTTCCATCCCTCGCAGCGTTTTTCTACCTGCTTTGCTTTGCTTTGCCTCGTTGCTTGTGTCTTTTCTTACGCTTCTTTTACTTCTTATTGCCTGGGGCTAAGCTAAAATCTTTGAGGATTTGTCGTCGTCGTCCACGCTGTTGCCCTGTGTCCTGACATCGAGTCCGGTTGCCTCGTCGCCTGTCCAAAATAAAAAAAAAAATAGAAGGGAAAATAAGGAAACTTAACTTCCGGACGCAAATTCGATTTTCCTGCCATTTTATTTTGGTCTCAATTCAATTTTCCTGGCATTTAAGCAGGGTAAACAATAATTAGATGTGCCCATGTGCATATGCGAAATGCGATATGGGTCTTTGGCATTTGGGAAAACATCCCTTGCTACTTGCCCTCCCCCCCCTCGTTTCAGCCAAATGCAGTCTCTTTGAGGTGGGTGCTGTGTGCGGTTTTAGTTGGCCGCAACTTTAACGATAAGATTTTGGTCAGTGGCAACTTCGATTTATCCAAAGTGCAGAATCAGTTAAATTAAATTGGATTTTCATTGTGACGAACTGGACAATGGACTGGGAACATTTTGCGGTCGGGCATGAGGCCTTGCACTTAAGACAGCCTAGACGCAGGCAGAGAGAGAGAAAGCTAGGAAGGGACGCAGCTGTCACTTTATGACTGTGAGAGTGTAACTCGCTGGGCTAATGTTTTTTTAAACGCTGTCCACGTCCCAACCATGGGAGCAGCATTGAGATTTTGCGGTTACAAATCGGAGGAAGGGACAAAAAAATATTCAAAATGTTTTTGGTGCTTTGGAATACTCAATCTAAAACTGAAACACATTCTAGTTATAGAAACTAAACTAATTCAAATATAATTTACTTATATATAAATTGACAAATGAGCGCACCTTGAAACTAGCTTAAAAAATTATTATAATGCTCAGTAAGGTTTGCCATTTCTCCTAGAATAGACTAGCAAACGAACAGCGTTTGCATACAATTGAATTTTGTTGTGTGAAATATGCTTAGCATATTACTTTCATTTAATGGCAATCATTTTCAACCCACCGATCAGGCTACTCCAGCTATTGTGTCAAAATTTTGCAACCAGTTTCACTTTATTGCTCATTAATCCATTATCAGAAAAGTATATGAAAAGTATTAAACAAACTGGAATGCAAACCGGCTCTGAACCGAACCGAACAGAACGGCTTATTCCAGCTGTTGAATCGAACCCCAAACCGAACCGCTTCCTTTCCTTTCAGTTATGCTGAGCCGAACCGAAAACGACAAAGAAAATCAGTTCGGTTCGGTTCAGTTCTCTGACGAGCTTTAAGATGAGAATCGCTTTCCCAGAATCGCTAGCCAATGAGACTTGCTAATTTGGGAATTTGAATCGTGTTTGCATACGACATTTCGTTCGCCTCTCTACAACCTTAGTTTTGCCGAATCGATATACATTTTAAGACAAACGATTCAGATGATAAACTTATCGAGGAGCGGAGATCGTTACAAAATACATTAAATCTTAACTTCAATGTCATTTCCCATCTGTTCCCTTGAAGCAACGGAAATCGATTAGCAACCGGTTACAAATTGTAAGGCACAATTTTCATGTTTTATAATTTACAATTCATTTTTCGCCATTCTTTTAGTGGCTCCGTTTGAGTGCCTTTTCGATAATCATACCATTGTGCCCAGTGCTCTCTATTCAAGCTGTCTGCACTCCTTACGGAATTGAGCAATTGCATGGAAACGCAATTATTCTGTGTATTCAATGTGCGCGGCACAGTGCTCCTCCAATCATAATTATTATTGATCGTATTTCAATTTGTTGTTGATATATACATACACATTTTTTTCTTTCTGTATGTCCCTCGTCCCTGCTCCGCTGGTTACCATTAAATCCATTTCGTTGACGGTTTCGTATATTGTTGATGATTTTTCAAATGCGCGCTTAATGACATGACGTTTGCCATTTGCGTTTGCTTAAACTGTGCTCGGCTGTGCTCTTTGTGGCGTGTGATTGAAGCTCTTAATGCATATGAAATGGTAATTACGCATACGCCGCATTGTGCAGTGCAGGAAGGAAGGACGCACATTGCTTCCATCGTCCTCACTTATTGTCGCTCATTTATCTTATTAATCGCCTAGAGCTGAGGCATAATTTATCAAGGGACCGTAGAAAAAACAAACGACAAAAAACTCATCACAAGTTCGATTCCAAGACACAATTTGCTGCTGCTTTTGTCATTTCGATAATAAACTAAGCAGGCATTGACGGCTGCTGCATATGAGCCTTGGCAAAACAAAAAAAACTCTTGGCAAGTTTTGACAGTTTTTTTTAGGTCTAGACAATGTAATTGTGTAGCGACTCTCTAGGCCAAGCCGAGGGCAGCGTGATACGTTTTTGGTGCAACTTCTAGCTCGATTCGTTTAGTAAGCAAACTTACCAAACTGCCCTCGCAACCGTTTATTGCCGTAAATCAGCTTAGCTTGTATAAATCACTTCGCCTGGGGTCTGCGGCTTTTAAATCACAAGGTGTCCGGACTAGGCCGAAGGTTGATGATGAGGGTCGCCCGCTGGAATGTATGCTACACAAATAGAACTAGCCACACAATGGGGTCAGCATAAACATGTTGACCCCCGGTTAGCTGCCCGTTGTTTATTTATTTATTTCAAGTGTCCAAACGGTCGTCCACTTGTCACAGACAACAGTCGCAACTTGATTTATAAACATTTACATATCACAGGTCGTTCGTCGTTTTCTTTGTGCCAATTGTTGTTGCCGGCTGCCCAATTAGACGCAGCAATAAATCCATGTGCTAATGCCGTGGCAAAGGAAGTGCTGTTGGCTTTTCTTTGCCTTGCTTCTGCCAGGCCGTTAATTAAAAAGTTTTTTAACAAGTTAATTGAAATAGATCTCGATTGGAGTTTTTATTGATATTTTGCTGACGTTGTTGGCATTTGCCAAGCTTCCGTTTCGAAATGAAACTAAATAATTAGTTTGCTGGCCTCTTTTGGGGCCAACTTTCTGGCATTTCAAGTGGCGAAGTTGCCTGGCAGACTGTTTGCCAACAACTCGAGAGGCAGCAGAAGCAGCAGCAGCAGCAGCAGCAGCACCACGAGCCACTCCAAACTGGCAGCACCCAAGGAAAACTTAACACATTATGAGTTCTGGGCTTTGACTTTTTGTTTTGCCGAATGCATTTGACATTTTACGTTCGCAGCTTTCTCGGCTCACATCAGATGAAGCAACAGCTGTGACATAAATTTTAAAATAACCAAGTGCTTATAAGCCATATATATATATACATATATATTAATGGAGGGGAACGAACACAAGAAGCCTGCCCCAGAGCCTACTAGGGGCATAAATAATGTGCTACAAAGAGCAAAGTTTTTGTCAAAGCGCCCCAAGGGGCACTCGAAGCGCACCCTTTTCTGATAAGGTCCCCCCTCCCCACCCCACCATAGAGGAAATCAATAATGATTTGGCCGAACCCTCAAGCGGTTACTGACCGTCCTTTACAAGGACTTTAAAAGGAATAAATGGCAGCAACAAGATGTTTTTGGATTACAATATTTATGTCGAGATTGGCATACTCTTTTCATTTTCAAAGTGGCAAATCAATTCCTAAAATTTTAGAAAAAAAAGCAACTTCTAACCAATTAAGTACAAATAATGTCCATAGTTTCCATATTTGATTCAAGAATGAAATTCTTATATCAAGTATGTTTAGTTTAATCTCGAAATACTTGATTTAAGACTATTTCGAGGTATGTGAGGTATATTAGGAACCAAACTTTACTTTTAAGTTGTCTCAAAGTAAACCCAATCAACTTTTGAAATAAATACAATATATTCTTTCTTCTTCTACAGTCTAAAGTCAACTTTAAAACATTCTAGAAACAAATTTGGCGTACTTCAAACAAGTACACGATGTTCTTGGTTCAAGCCCAAAACATTCGTAGACAAGCCCTATTTCTTCTTATAATGAGTTCTGTGTAGGATAAAATTCATTCATTACTCTGTGAGAAAAGTGTCAGAAACAGTTGGGAATTTGAAGTATCGATTGGGTTTAAAATAATTCGCATATTCCGCTGCATTCTTTTTGGGAGCTTGTGTTGTACATTTATTTTGTTCTCAGTCCAAGACATTTTGCACTTGAAATAAGAACGTGCTTCCCAAATTTTGGGTCCCCAAAATAGTTAATGTATTTTTCCGAATTCAAAGATTTAAGAGAGCTCAATTGAAGATCGAAATATTCTTAAACCAACTCCGATTAACTACTGAAAGAAGTAACAGAGGACTCCAAATTACTATAAATTATTCTTTGATCTAAACTCATCCGCCTTTATGTCGACACATTTTTTAAAAACGTACACTGAAAAAAAAAACCCCATTAAAATCTTCAAATCAGTTCAGTTATTCAACCTTACACACTGTTGACCATGTTCTATAAACAATTTGTGATCATTTAATGAACGCTTGATATTTTTTAAAATACAAATTATTGTCTTTTTGGGTACTTAACTCCTTCCTTTCTAAAAATGCTTTGCTAAAAGGACCCTGCCTTGTCTGGAAATTGAGCGCAGGACCTCAGACATTTCACATAAAGCGGCGTCTTAACGAAAGTGAGATTACGCGTGACGCAGTGCGTCAAATCGCTGTAGAAAATCCACCCTTTTAAGTCCAGGGGTGCAAATGACAAATTCGTTAACATTCTGGGCTTTACAAAGCCTAAAAGACAAGCCGACCCCCTAATCTTATAGGGCATTTTCGAACAGAAGAAAGGGTTCTACATCTCCACGCCGAACCTGGAAGGCAAATTTTAAGAAGCTTTTTCAGGGCTAGTTCCTTTAAAGGAGTAAGCTTTTCTGTTGAAACACCATAATCGAAGAAAAAACCAAAAAATACACTAAAATTGCCTATAAGTCTATGCTTTGAATTGAATTCCCGTACCCAAACCTTCGCCTTAGCAAAACAAAGGTCTAGCCAATCCTTCACCGTTCTTGTTACACTGTTGAGTGCTTAACTGCTGAGAGGTTAAGGTTACATCCTTTATTGTGAGTGCTTGATAGTCGCATGCATTAAGAAGCCGCTGAGTTCGAAACCCATACAAGTTAAGCTCCGGCTTATTCTGAGGCACTTCTGAATAACATTCTCTGGTTCTATCTGTTCGATCTCTGTTGCCGTTTAGTTAAACTTAATTCAAGGCATTTCCCCATTAAATAAAGAGTATTTATTAGCGAGGCATTTGAATGGCAACCATGGCGACAACGTCAAAAGCAAAAGCCTAGAACGATCATCAAAGTAAAGTGTTTTCCAACTTTTTGCAATGGCAGCTGCGTCGTCGTTGTCGTCGGCTCCTGCGGCACTTGTTATTGTTGTTATTTACTATTAAAGTTTGTTGGGCAGGACTCGTAAACAGCTGCCGGCCATTGAGAAGAGTTTCTATTTTCCTTCCTTTTTTTTTTTTCAATTACCATGCACTGCACCAGCAGCAGCAGCAGCAGCATCATCGATAACGATTTGGCTTTGGCCAGTTTATGTCCAGCCGCAACAGCAATTTCCCGTCCGCTATTTTCCATTTCCCGTCTAAGCTTTATTAGCAATTAAATTTATTCAATTGTCGCACAAAAGTTAAAACGTTGCGCTAATTTCACACAAAAGTTGTGCATGTAAATTTGTTGTGCAATGGTCCCCCATGTCTATTTTATGTGGCCGTTTATTGTCGCGCCCCGAAATGTGGGCAACAGTTTCTGGCAGGCTGGTTTTCGGTGGGATTTTTGCATGTTTAATGCATCTAATCAACATTAAGCCATGTTTGGGGCCAGACAACGACAGCCAGAAACCGCATACGATTGTGTGTATTTGCGGGTCAACACCGAAGCAGCAGCAGAACCAGCTGCTGTCACATTTACATAATTTCATTTGCAACAGTTGCCATCGTGGCCGACACAAGGCCCCCCTACACATGTCGACCACGGTAACAAATTATTACACGTTTTTATTAACCGAATTATGCTTCAGCTGTTGATATGCAGCGTCAGCAGAAATTGTATTCACATAAATATTCATCAGTTAATATCTAGGGCCTATAAATAAGAGTAGTTGCCAAGGCGCACGGCCAAGGATGGCTGAAACCGCAGCTGGATCAGCGCCGGAAAGCTCTTTCATTAATTAAGTGCGGGTTATTCCTTTCTCCGCGACGTGGGCGTTGTCTGTTGGCAGGGGCGCCGCGAACAGATGTTGAACCCAAACGGTATCGAATTTATATCAGAATATATATACAGAGTGGGTTTTAATCTCGGCTGTCAGGATCATTTTTGCCATTTCTCTCTGATTTTATACCTTTTATACCTCAATTGGATTGAATCTCATCTTGATGACCATTTTCGTGTTTTTATCACGACTCCGTTTTTAGAAATGGTCCATCACGACTGGATTTTTGTTATTTAAGCTTAAAGTGCCTTATAGTGCCTGTTTTTACCCATTTTAGGCACGTTTTATGGAGAACCCTTTCTATTGTGTGGACTTTCTTTGATACTAACGGCACGTACAACTCCTTAGCCTTTAAATGAACTGTCCCAAACAATTCTACGATTTTTTTCAATGAAGATATACCTCTTTTGGCACATGTGTAGGAATCCAAAAATATCCAATAGATAAATCAATTTTCATCTAGAATCACTAGAAACCCTTCAATGTACTTAGCCTTTATGCCAAGTATATTTTTAGTGGCTTGTTCAGTGACTTTTGCTGTGACTCTTGTGCTAGCCTCTTGTTCACTGACTCTTGGTTAGTGGCGCTTGTTTAGGGATGGTTTTTCAAAAGCTCTTTCTCAGTGTCCCTGTTCAGTGATTCTTGAAAATTCCTTAAACTGTGACTTTTGTTTAGTAGCTCATATTCAGAGACTTCTAAAATACCTTTTATTCAGTGACAGTGAATCTGAAACTCTTGTTCATTGACTCCTGACAGTGACTTTTAATTTGAGGCCCCTTTTTCAAAAACTTGTCTTTAGTGACCAGTTTTCCTGTGACGCCCTTGTATGTTCCCTATGCAGTATATCGTTTTCAAGCACTCTTATTCAGTTACTCATCTTTGTTCCAGTGTTCCATGTGCAATAACTCTTGTTCATTGACATTTGTGTAGAAATGGGTGTTCAGAAACTCTACTACAATGAGCCTTGTGCAGTGATTTTTGACTGATCCTTAAGCAGTGACTTCTGTTCAGTATCTCTTGTTAAAAGACACTATTATAGTGATCCTTTTTTATTGATTCTTATGTAGTGGCTCTTGTTTTAAGACTTAGTGACTCTTGTTCATATACTCTACTTAAGTGACCCTTGTGCAGTGACTCTTGTTCATTGACTTTTGGTCTAGCTTAGTTTTTTTTTGTTTTGGTTCAGTGACTCTTGTGTAGTGATTGCAGTTTAGAGGGTCTTTCTTAATGACCTTTGTGCAGTAGATTTTTGAGTGATCCTTAAGCAGTGACTTTTGCTTTGAAACTCTTGTTTACTGACTCTGTTTTCAATGACTCTTATTCAGTGTGCACATCTTTAGTGAACTTTTTTCATTGAGTATTGTTCAAAGACATTGTTTAGTGATTGTTTTTCAGAGACACTTCTGCAGCTAAAGGACAATTGGTTGCTTAATATTTTGAATTGACATTCAACCATTTAGGTGCCATGATCCCATTTAGATCGGCGACTCAATAAAGTGCTTTCAACGGATGTGAGACTAGCATCTGGTACAGACTATGCACCCATTCGGCTAGAAAATTAATGAAAACCAACGAAATGAAGGGAACAGTGGGTTTTTTTTTGGAGTCAGGGCACTTGACTAGAGCTCCTTTTCTTGCCTAGAATGAATTAACCAAAATTAGTTTAAGTGAACTTAGCCCAAAGGCTTTCACTGTGCTTTACATGCTTAAGTGATCCCTTCTCAAAGAACCCTTCAATACAATTTCCCTGCTACGTCTGTTACCTGCTGACCATCACAATGACGATGACAACGGTACAACGAGCACTCAATCTTGTTAAGTAAGCGCCACTAATTTGTTTTTTTTTTTTTTAAGGCAACTCCTCTTACTTGTGCTTCTCCTTCTGCTACTGCATAATTTATGGACCGCAAATTCGCATCGAATTGTGTGTCTGTGTGTCTGTGTGTGTGTGTGTGTGCGTTGTGGTGCACGTGTATCGAGCAAATAGCTGACCACAAATACGCTTTTAATGGGCATCTCAGATTGAGGATGGCAACATTTTGTCAGCTGCGACCTCGTCGGCCAAGGTTTCCCCATGCAATTTGGCTATTAAAAATCATTAGCCTTGGTAAGCCGAAGGGGGGGAAAATATGAGACATGCACTTTTGCCTGAAAATACTTTCATGTTGGCTACATTGTGGCTCTAGCATACTTTGTGGCATTTTCATTAAGGCCCAGCACGAAGCAGGCACTGACATACACATACACAGAGAATTGGTCTAACAAGCATAATGTCTACCAGCTTGGGAAACCTGGAAAACTCAGAAGAACTGAATTTGGAGCAGGTCTACAATGAGTTGGAGGAAATGAAGCAGCGGGTACTGAAAATGCGTCGTTATCTGGTGCATGACAAAGAAAAACCATTGAAAGTTGAGCAAGAAAATCAATCTCAAAATATGGAAATACTGGAGCTACAACGTCAGACTCTAGAGCTAAATGACCAAGTGAATGAGGTGATACAAAATCTGCAGACTCAGGGGCAAGAGTTCAACGAATTGGAGCTACAGTTGCATAATCAAGTCAAGCAGTTGGAAGCACTAAGAATGAAAGTCTCCGAAATACCCCACTGGATGAAGGAGGCCAAACATCGTGCAGGTACCTGCCTAGAGCGTTACAACGATATCGATATCACCGCCATCTCTTTCACCTATCTGAGCGACTATTTCCGCAAGCTGAATCAACATTTTGACGCCTCGCTAGCTATGATGGTGCCCCGCCGCTGCCTTAAGAAGGAATCCTTTCACATGGCCCAACAATTGTGCTTCATCAGATTCAAGTTGCACAATGCGGCGCATCGGTTGATACAGCATGGCCGCCAGTTGGAGCAATATGCCTGCGTGCATTGCACAAAGCCGCCAGCCCAACTAAAATAGACTCCATGTTTGCTTTGGAAATCGTATTATGCAGGCCACAGCGTACACAAAAACAAACCCCACAGCTACCGCAAGATAATTGCACAAATGCACAGAACCGCAAAATTTTTGTTATGCTCTCGGAGCCTGCCTCTCCCGCTCTCGAATTATATACCACACACGCATACACTAACTACTTACACACTTGTACCAGTTAAAATATATACAATGACCCAGTTAATTGTGCAAAAATGTGTGTTTGCCAAATATTTTGTTAACAAATTGAGCGGCAATTTAAGCCACTGCCATGCAATTAGCCTTGTGCGTAATTAACCAGTGTAATGGAAATGCAAAGAGCCACTTCAGTTCAGCTCCCAACAAGCCTTCAAATGCAGAGGCAAAATTTGAGAAATTTTAATCGCCAGGTGAGTGAAACCAAATTGATGGCTACAGCCAGGTCTTTGACACCATTGGAGCGTCATTTCATTTTGACAAGGGTCCATTGTTTAGAGATGGAGAGGGAAAGAGCGCCGATGGGGGCGAGAAAGAGATTTGTGCAAACAAAAGTTTGTTTCAAAATTAATTGAAAGGAATTTGTCCTGTTTGTCGACCGCAAAATTCATAAGAAAATTTGATGCCACTTTTCTGTAGATGAGTGAACTTTTCTACACTTTTGACCCCAAATGATTTCAAACGACAAACAACACTTGAGAAACACGAAAAACATTGAGGAAGACTTGAACGAACTCTTAAATACCCTGGATACATTTGATTTGGGTTACTTTTTTGGGTGTTTTAAGAATTTTGGACTAGAAAGATATGCTTCTTATCTAGATTTCACAATGAATCCATCTAAGACAGGACTTAGACTGGACTTTTCAAAAAGCTTTCGTTTGTAGGAAAGTGTTGTAGTGGAGCCGGTGGCCCATCTCACCCCTTTCCTTCCATCGAAAGCTTTTTTAAGAACTTCATGAAGCTTGCTTTATCGTGTAAATCCGGTGATTTTAACTTCATGTTTTTAAAAAATGTCTTGCTTGTAGGAAAGAGGATTAGTGGCCCCTCTTAACCGTTTTCTTACAAGAAAAAGCTTTTCCAAAAACTTCATTAAGTTTGCTTCACCGTGTAAAACCCGTCAGAGTGGATTTACACGGTGAAGCAAACTTTATGAAGCTTTGCAAAACGCTTATGCTTGTAGGAGAGAGGTATTATAGTGTCCCTAGCCAGTTTAAATCTCTTTCCCACAAGCTACAGCTTCTTCAAGTACAAATGAATTTGAAAGAAACCAAGTATTCGAAGAAGCTTTCGTTTGTGGGGAAGACTGCCTCTTTGACAACTTTCATGAAGCTTTTATTTATAGGAAAAAGCTACATTGCACCACTTCACGCTTTTCTCATAGACAAGATCTTCTTAAGAAATTTCCTTAAAACAGACAGGAAGCTTTTAAAAGCTTCTCATGTTCACTACGCATTTTAAGCTCGTCTGCTACCGCCTCAGCCATTAGATTCAGAAAGCAAAGAGCTTTAAAACCAGTTTTTCAAGTCATCGTCTTAATCCTGCCATCGTCTCTGCTTCTATTGCCGACCCCTGCCTTCTAGAAGGAAAGAATTCCATTATTCCTTTATTCCATTTTCAATGAAAACAGGGTATATAAGTAATTACATTAGTTAAATTAAACAAATTTCTATAGAAACATCTGCGAGAGGAGTTAGATGAGTCACTTAAATATAGGAACTGTTAAAGCCTAAAAGTCTCTCCCCTCTCAATGTGAAATCTACACATATGACAAACAACTTTATTCTTTGGCATTCTTTAATCAGTTAATCAGTGTTGTTAAAATCAAGCTCACTCACAACTGCACTGCCATAAGCAATCTGTGGGCATACCACACTTAAAGCTCATATTATCAAGCTGCCCTGATTGCTCTTAAAGTTAACTGCTTTATTTTCTAGTCAAGTGAAAACTTTTATTGTCGCTGTTAAGCAACCGTGCAGGATTCTTTCGCCTGCTTTTGTCTGCCTGTCCGACTTTTACCTGTTATGCTTGTAATTGCCGCAATGACTGCACATGTGTGTGTGTGAGTGTGCGTGTACTGAGTCCTGGTTCTGGTTCTGGTTATGCTTTTCTCCAGCCTTTTGTCTGTGCCCCATTGGCTTTTGTCACCTGTGCGTGTGAATGCCTGAAATACCAGCGCTTATACTGTTGTGGCGCATGAATAAGATGAAGTTGAACTACTTATTTACTTATGAATGCTGCGATTGTAAACGGATGAATGGAAATGCGTATGTTGGACGGTGTAAGTCACAGCGCAGTTGGATAGTTGGACTGGGTCTGATGTAATGCCCGAGGAAACATGTTTTTTTTTTCTAAATTATACATTCATATGCTTCCCTAGTTTCCACACCCAAAGCCAGTTTATTCTACTTATTCAAAGCTTAGGCTTAGGTTTATAATGTGTCTTAAAATGAAGCATATACCGAAACTTTATGTCCCCAAAGATGAGCTTAAATTTATGAAAAATAAGCTTTTATCATATTTTTAAAGAATTTGTATCATAAAATGAATTGTATTCTATTCCGTAGAACGAAATTGTTAGATGATGATAAATTGGGGCTGAAACTTCGATTTTCTTACTCAAACCGATCTTGTCACCGAACAACGTAAGAGAAATAGATGAACTTTAACCTGTTTCAAACCAAATTTCGGCTTTTCCATACTTAAAAACCTCTGTAATATTATTGATACGGGGGCTAGAACCCGTGAAAAGTGAATTTTATGTATCGTTTACTAGATTCTGAGATCGTTGACATATTTTTAGGTAGAAGGAGGAATTAATAGAGCTCTTTTGTTGCTAAACTTGGTGAAATATTTGTGGTCAATACTTTTTTCAGATTTGCTTATGTAATTTCGATTTTTCTTAGTCTTTGTTAAATGCACCGGTGTCGCAACAACCCAACTGTGCCACGCTAAGAGAAACCTAACAACACTACTATGTGTGAGATGCATCTCTTAAAGTTTTCAACCTTGTGAAACTCATCAACTCTTTTGTTTGTGGATTTCTTTTGCATTACAAAATGTACACTTAGAAAAACGTATCCTAAAATCACAAATTGTACTTAAGAACGGAATGTATAATGTAACATTAGATTGAAGTAAGCAAGAGCAAACTTATAAGGAATTCAGTTGACTCTAGAAATATTTTCGAAGCACCCGGAATATGTAAGATGCCTATGAATGCAAAGTCAACAATTACTTTCGAGCTCTAAAGCTCTCTGGTGTCTGCCTTTGTATGCCAAGCAAAAACATCAAAGCAGATTAAAAAACGCTCTAGGAAGCTCTTTGCCCTATCTCAGTAGCCAGTGGCAACTACTCTGCGTGCATGGCCGACCCTAGGTATAAAGCTTCAAATAAGAATCAACATTCACAGCAAATAAGGTGACTTAGACGGGACTTACATGAAGAATCAAACTTGTCCTGCCCCTCTTCGCTTCTTTCTTACCAGTGAAAGCTTTTTCAAACTCTTATTAAGCTTGCTTCACCGTGTAAATCGAATCCAAGACGGTATTTCTTGACAGAAACTTTTCGTAGGCAAAAACAAAGCGGAAATTAATAGTGTGGAAATGACAAAAATAGATTTGGAACTCTATTTTTGCTTAGACTGTCCCCCCATCCTCATCCTTTATTAAACACTTCTTCTATTTATTTCCCCATTGCCTTGAAAACTTTTGTCTGTTCTGGCATTCGAGCCAACAATCAATCAATTATTCAGAGAAAACTTTATCTGCAAACAAATAGAAAATTTTAATAAAAATTCTTACGCTAAATTACGCTTCACAATCGAGCAACCTGTCGCTACCAAAGCTCCCCTCCCTCGCCCCCACTCACGACACGTCCTTGTCATTGTCCTGGCGTTCACTTAAATGGTGTTAAGTATTTGAAAATCTGTTCTATGCTCTGCGGCCGCTTTCCACTTTTATTGTTTTACGACAGTTGGCCAAATACTTTGGCTGGGCAAAAGTTTTGCCCTCATGGTCATTCAATTGTCTGTGATTTAGCACCAACAACAATAACAACAGCAACTGGCATTTACTTTATATTGATTTATTACATCTCTCAAATCTGTTCGTAGCTCTCGACAATTCCTTGCCTGCGCGCCGCCTGCAAATCCCTGACACATCGCTCCATGGGCGTGACCACACAAAGCGGCTTTCGGCCGGTGTAATAGGCATTGGTTGGTCGGGCATAGCCCACCTGGTGTGTATCCAACCAGTTGGTAATCTCCTCCAAGCACATACATTGCCAGGGATTGCCCTCGATGCTAATGTGTCGCAATTGCTGCAGATAATCCGATGAGTTCAATGCGGGCAGATAGGTGAGACGATTATTGTTGATTTCCCAGGAACTAAGACGATCAAAGTTGGCCAAAATATCATCCTCGATTTCCTCCAACCAATTCTCACTGAGGGTAAGCAACTCCAGACGACGTAGGGGGGCAAACATGCGTATGTCCAGAGATGTTAACTTGTTGCGCCTTAGTCTTAGTTCCTTTAAGAAAGGCAGCGAGGAGAAGGTCAAAGGATGAACTTCCGCTATACGGTTGTTACTCAAATCCAGAGTTTTGAGTTTTCTTAGAAGAATTGTACCAAAAGTTAAAGCGGTCAATCGTTTTAGTTGATTTCGGCTTAGATCGAGTAGCTCCAAGGAGGTAAGATTGTTGAACAGCAGGTCGGGTAGGGTGGACATTTTGTTCCCTTGCAGATGTAGAAAACGCAGAGCAGTCAAACCCTGAAAGGCATTGGAGGAGATCTGACTTATCTGATTAAACCAGAGATTGAGGGTGTGCAGTTTGCTAAGTCTGTCAAAGACACAATCCTCTAGAACTTTCACATTATTTGAGCTGTAATCTAGCAATTGAAGAGGAGCAGCCTCAGTGGGGCCCATGAAGAGCGTACGTTTGAGTTCATACAAATTGTTGTTGGATACATTCAGAACTTTCAGCTTAGGTAGAGCATGGAAAATGCCATTGTCGAGTACCTCCAACCAATTGCTGTGCAAATGCAGCTGCTCCAGTTTGGGTAAGCCACGCAAAAGGCACCAGGGAAACTGTAAGAAAGTAAATTGATATTGAAATGAGAAAGAATTGGACAATGAAACCATATAATATAGGTAAGGCAGGGGTCGGCAAGGTGGGCAGAGACATCGGCAGACTTGCAACTAACTCTGTTGTCAAAGCTGATCTAAATCACCCTTAAAAATATCTTACCCTTTACAGAATATGTAAGCGAACTGCTTCTCTGTAGCCAGTGGCCACTTCTCAGCACACAATGCCGACCGCTGGTGTATCAAGATACCCTCCACTTACTAAATTTACTTACATCTCTCACATTATTGTTGCTTATGGCCAGATAACGCAAATTCGCATTCGCTCCTATCGTCACATTCTCCTGCTCATTGGTGGTCAAGTCCAAAAATTCCAATTTCTTAAGACCCTTGAATGCATCCCACTCCACTTCGGCTATTAAATTGTTGGAAAAGTTGGCATATATCAAATTGGGTAACCGGTTCATTAGCTTTCCTGTGATCAGTTGTATATCATTGTAACTGACGTCCAAGTTAATCAGCGTCGCATTCTCAGCAAAATCCTTATCCTGCAATTCCTCCAGTTGACAGTGCGTTAGATTAAGTTCTTCCAATTGTGTAAAGTCCCGCAGTCCATTTTCTCCCAGCGTCAAGCCACCCGATTGCGACAGATCCAATTGACTTAACTTGGCCAGATTTGTCAGAGCATTTGCCTCACCATCGATGCCTGTATGTTCATTCACTATCTTAACACTCTTCCAATCGTCTTTAACATAACGATTTAGTTGCCTTAAACTCTCAATTTCACGGCAAAGATAAAATGTTTCCTTGACAAGTTCACATTCTTGCACATCCTTTGCCCGCACTGGATACCAACTGGCCAGGCACAAAAGCACAAACAGTTTCGACTGCATCTCAAGATTAACTGAAAATTTTAACCAGCTCTGGGGGCGGTGTTTATTTTTATGCACTCACAAACCCGTTTGTTTTTTTGGTTTGAATTGAAGAGAACATCATGCGTAATTGCCAGATGATAAGCCGGTTTGCATTCTTTTTTCGATTCACCACCCCATAAAAGTGAGAGCAAGTGCCAAGCGGCAAGAGGATGAAGAGACAAAAGACACTGAATGCAAAATCAAGAACTTACTGGCGGCTACGAGTTGGTCTGGGTTACTTATGAGTGAATGAAATCGGAACTTCTATGACAAAAACTGAGGAAGACGGCTGATCCATACACCAGCTGTGTATTTCTATTACCTAAACTAAAATCTGGATATATTTTGAGACAAACGAACGAGAAATCTGAGAGTTGTAATTGTACAGTAAAAGTAAAATGCAAAGTGTGGTAGAAAATACCTTTTAAATACTCCATGAACTTCCCAAAACACATCTTTCGATTCCTTTTTAAAACAATTGCAACTGATTTAAAATCTGTCAGAAGAATTTACTCAAGCAGCTATAAAACTGAAAGCTTTTTAAAAATCAATGGAATTCCATTTCTTCTCTTTGGTTTTCATTCTATCCACAAACTTCACTCTGGTAAAAATTGATTGTTTGGACTTAGATGGTTCGAAACAGATGGACTTGCCTAGAACTTAGATACACTGATAGAAAATTGCAAAAGAAACATTACAAAACAAGAAAGAAAGTCGAGCCAACAAAATGAGACACTCAGCTAAAATTTTGATGCCGATAATCCCACTGCAGCAGCGAACAGTCTGTTGATCATAACTCCACAACCGTTTATCCGATCTGCACCTTTTATTCGGCGGATCCTGATAACTAAATTTGTCTAGAAGGTAGGAACCGTCTACCTTTCAAACTGTGGGAGTTATGTATACTTTTCCAATCTACAGCGGCGGCGCGGTGCCGTGGCCAAAACTAAAAATAAACTTGATTTTTCTCCCATGCACGTCAAACCTCTATCTCTTACCATCTCTGAGATCTGTGCTTTCATACGGACTGACAGAAGGACATGGCTATATCGAAACGGCTGTTGATGCTGATCAACAATAATAACAATCAACTTTATTGGGTCAGATATGCTTCTTTCTGCCTGTTACATGCTTTTGCACAAACTTAATATACTCTGTGTACCTCTGGTACAGAGTATACAAATTCGACAGTTCCGAAGAAAGTGTACTACAAGATTATACATAATATGTTAAATTATTTGAAAGTAGGGATGCCGGAAATAATATCGATATATCAATATTTTTGCCTAAAAATACGAGAAAATGCTTTTCTTTTGATGCTTCGAATGCATAATATTACAATATGCCAAATTTTAGAAGTAAAAACAACTTTATGTTAAGCTATAATTGATGATTTGAGCATTTTGTAAACTATATCTGAATATGCCGACTATATAATTGCTTCAAATCATAAAGATTTTCAAAAATTGCATTCAACATTTGAACTAAACGAAAATATATTTTAATTTAAATCTATATATTCTTGCAATTCTGCAGAGATTCTCCAGAATTCCAGATTCTCCACAATTCTCCGGTCCTGAGAAGAGATTCCTCTTGGGTTTATTAGTACATCAAACCGGAGCCAGAACCGTACCTTCTAAATTGTTAAGATTCCACAAAAAGGACAAAATTACGGTTCGCTGACTTAAGTCAGTTATTTCTTAATTTATAATATAATTTATTTATAATTTATAAAATAATTGTATGGCGCTGAATCGCTGAGCATTTGAATTTCAAAACCATAACCAAGCTCGTCATTTTACGATTTTGATAAGAATTAAAACATTACTCAACTTGTGGCAAATCAAATCGACACATTTAAGGCAAGGCTAGCTTCTATTTCAAAGTCTAGTCAATGGTATTGGTTAATCAGTTTAATAGGTTCTTAAGCTGGACCCTGACTGCTCTTCAAAAATAAGTCTTATTTTCTTTCGAAACAAGAAAGAAAGTCGGTCAAGCCCGACTATAACATACTCTGTACCAAGAAAATTTGTCTTTTGATCATAACTCGAAAACCGTTCATCCGATCTTCTTCATTCCTTTGGCGGATCGATAAGTTATCCTAATAACTAAATATGTCCAGAAGAAACAAGCCATCTGTCTTCAAAACTGTGGGAGATATGACGTTTTTTCTAAACTGCGGGGGCGGGAGGGAGCGTGGCCAAAATTGAAAATAAACTTGATCTGCCTGCAGACATAAGAAGCATATGTCCCATACATGCCAAACCTCTATCTCTTACCAACTCTGAGATCTGATAAGTTAAGGAACCGATTTGAGAACAGAACCTTCGACTTTTCAATAGATTGGACCCCCAAACCGAACCTTCTCCAGAATTTCAGAGGGTTGACTCTTTGATATATTGTAGTGTTTTTTTGGATCTTTGGTACCTACATATTGAACACAGTTAGAGCGTAGTTGCCTAAAGAAATGGATATTATTTGAAAATATTGAATATATCAATATTTTTCTTTAATTCAAACTAAAATATTTATATCGAAATGATACTGTTTCAATATTGTCAAAAACATTTGTAAAGATATTTTTGAAATAACCGGCAACCCCATTTAAAGATAGATTCGACACAAAAGTATACACTTATATTCGCCAGACGAAGAGGTTTTTTTGTGAGATGACGAGTTTCCAACATGCAAGGAGTATGAACCTGTTCCACCCAGAATCATGTTCTTAAAATGAACATTTTGCTAACACAATCAAAAAGTCTCACCGTATTACTAAAAATGACTTAACTATATCCTAAAATATACAAAATGTGGGTAATAAATATAATAAATTACTACAATTTTTCATTTTCGAAGCTTTAAAGAGCACTGTGCTTATTACGTGTATGTCATATATTTCGATTCTCACTTTAAACATTAACAACTTTGGTTCATATTGTGTTTATTTAACAAACATGATGTTGATTACATTTGAATTGAATCGTAATTACATTAAAATATATAAAAATTCATTAATACATGCTTTATCATGAAAATATAAACATCCATTTAGAAGTAGCTGCAATTGTATACATATATTTATATGGTATTATATTTCATATTTCATATTAAGACACTCATAAAACAGATTTCAAGTACATAGTTTTACTATTAGTGTGCATTATATATTGTTGTAAACGTACAAAAAATGTTCATGAAGGAAGCAAAGCAAAAAATGCCAACTTAATTGTAATAAATGATTGGAGGAGAGCTTACGGTCAAGGACCGTCCAAAAGGATAACCTGAGTCATAAGTGGGGTAACAAACAAGACTGATGCCACATTGCTTGAAGTGTTTTTCTTGTTTTTTTTTTTTTTAGAAATTTATAAAGTAACTCAATTTTGGAAAAGAGTCGCTTTGGCTTTGGCCATTTGGGGACTAGTACGCGATAGTTCACAGGGTTGTTTTTGTTTTAAGGGTTTATTCAATCGACTTGACAAATTCGATCCAAGCAATCACCACAATCACCAGTCGCAGAGACACTAAAACATGCCGGGACGATCAGTTTCCCGATTGCCAGACTTCTCAAAGAACATGGCATCCTGCAAAAAAATAAGAAGAGTAGATTAGTTTCAAAAGATGGGTACAGAAATCCAGCAAATAAATAACAAAAATTTGGAGTAGCGGAATATTAGCCCGTTCTACAAGGACTCTAAGCTAGCTTTAACTAACAATCAGTGTGTGGAGTGATTACCTCATCACCAAAGAAGTCTGCGACGCAGACGTCTATTAAGTTTTAAACGATAAAATTGCACGCTATATAGCTAAAGATTAAGATTAGGTGATCCAGTTGAACCAAACTGTCCTCAAAATAACTTACAATCAGGAATGTGGCGCCCAGCAGCACAGCTTTCATGCGTACATCCAAGTCCAGTGGGAAATTAATACCAAAGAAGTCTGCATCCGTAAAGATTTCACGTGCCAGTCCAGACCATTGTTTTGAGATCTTGCCCACCCGTTCGCCAGTTAGAGAGACCACCTTAAAAAAAACCACATAATTAGTTTCTCATATCAAGGAACCATCGAAATTAAACTTACATGAAATTCCACATCGCCGCACAGTGAGAAAGTGCAAAAGGGTCCCTCAATTCGCAGCACTGTATCACCCACATGATTTAGAATACGAAACGAGGGCGAAAAGATGGACCACTCCTGTTCAATGCTGCCAATTCGATTGCCGGGCGGTGCAGTCACCTCCATGGTCTGCAAACAGCAGGGAAAGCAACATGCCGAACAGGCCAACGGCCGATACATATGTATCACCTCCTGCTGGAAATTGTCAAAAATCTTCATATCAAAGGGCCGGGCTGGACCACAACAGTTCCGTGTACAGCAATCATTGTCCTCCACCGCGTAGTAGACCTTCTGGCCAAGAGCATTTTTGATTGAGAATTTGTTGTTGGTCTCGAAGCCGGTGAAGGCCTCGAGAAGTTCAACTTTTTGTTTAACTAAAAGTTGGTCGATAGTCGTAAGGTATTCCAATCCGCGCGGACAATTCGGAATTCCGGTAGGTATATTCATCCAATCGCCTGGAATAGAAGAGAATACCATAATCTGTTGAAACTGCCATCGCAGTGTACATCTTAGGTACACAACTTAGTTGCCAGTGTGTCAATTGGTCAATGTCATCGACAAGGCAATTGCCACACAAAGCATGAATAAAAGAGACTAATTGAAGTGATCTGACCCCGGCTGGCGCGTTGGTGTGGGGTTTATCGTTCTATTTGCGGCACTTAGCACTGCTTTTGTATCTAATCGCATGAGGAAAGCAACATTTTTTTTATAACACATGCTGTTGAAATCTGTAATTTCATCACAAAGAGGGCAAGAGCAGTGTTATCTTGGAATCAGATTTGCTCACTTTGTCACATTCTATCAAGAAATCTGTTTTATTAGATTACAACAGAGTTCAACTCGGAAGTTAATTGATTGTTGAAAACATTGCCACTAAATGACCAACAGAATGAATCGCAGTTCCAACTCCTAAATAGTATTGACTATTCTTAGAGCTCCTGGAAAAGCTTTAAAGAAAAGAATTGATTCAACTGCTGACCTGTTGAGCAAGAGAATACATATAGTTTCGGCGGACTGAGGCGCACACACACAGGCAGACAGTCTGATTGAACTTTAGGTCAATTTTCGTCCAGCTTTAAAAACAGAATAAGTGTAGAAAACGTAATTGTTTTCGCTTATTTTTGTGGTGTGGCGTTCATAATGAAAGGTAGCTAGAAAAACAAAGAGAGTGCATACAATTTCGGTGGACTGAGGCGCACACCCTCATGAATGCTTTTCAAAGAACAAGGTGAATTAAGTGAAAAACGTAATTGTTTTCCTCTAAATTTTGTGGTGTGGCGTGAATGGTGAAAGGTGGCAAGAAAAACAAAGAAAATTCATATAGTTTTGCTGGACTGAGGCGCACACACACAAACAATGATTACTTGGACAGATCAATTTCAGAAATAAAGCGTTAAAGTCTGTTTTGGAAGGCGTATTTCGTTTCCATACTCTCATTGGTTCAATGTAGGCAAAAACAGACACTTCCCCCATAAGAAGCAAGCCGTACGGGTTCTTTGAGAAGAGGAGCAAAGCTTATCAGTGGTGTGTAATCATCGGATAAAAATTTACAAGCCTATCTGGCAACTATAAAGAGAATGCCTGAAGTAACAGTGGACTGAGGCGCACACGCACAGGCAAAAAAAATACGTAGGCAGACTATTTTCAAAAAATAAATCAAAATAAATAAAAATTATGTTTTGGGAAGTTTTTCTTTATCTTTTCTCTACTTTTCGCACAAAAATAAGGAACATAATAGAGAAAACAAAAATAAGAAAGAAACAAAACAAAAATAGAACAATTTAATTGAAAAAAATATGAATTCTCAATGCAATTACTTGTTAATTACTTTGGTAATTACTTTTAATTGCAATTCTTAATTGCTGCTACGAGAAAAGGAAGCAAAAGTAGAACTGAAAACATTTGTAAAACACTTAATTCTTAATACAATTACTTGGTAATTACTTTTAAGTACACTTTCTAATTGCTGCAGCGAGAAAGGGAAGCGGTAGTAGAACTGAAAACATTTCTTTATAGAATCTAATTTCGAAATTTCGCTCCCTACTTCCCTTACACTACTTCCCCGCACTTCTTCTCCTCTTACCTTCTATCCTCATCGCTTATATAGTACTCGTATCCCTTTCGCTTGGCCGACTTATTCAATCGCATGGTGTGTCTAAACTTTTTGGGCAACGGTTTGTTCGCCTCACGGCATACCAGCTGCTTCAGCGTTTGTGATCTGGTGCAGAAATAATGATATTTGCTGTATAGCGAATGCCAGATGAAGCGTAAAACCTTAGAACCGCCACTAACACCCCTTTGACCGTTATTCTCCCCGCCGCCACTCAAATCGACAGTGGAGACGTAATTCGATGCACTGGCCGCTGTTGGATTTGGATCTGCGGTAGACATTATGACACACAAACACACACACACACAACCACTTGCGATGCTGCACCGAACTGAACTGATGCGTCTGGTCTGCTTGGGGCACACAAGTTGACAGCGCGTCGAGGCTGAGTTGGGGGAAAAAAATCAACGTATTCAGCCTAGTCGAGCGTTTTAAATGGCGCTTTGTATTATATTTTATTGGTTCAATTAAGGCAAACGCCGACGCTTCCCCGATAAGAACCAAGCCGTACGTACGGGTTCTTTGAGGAGAAGAGCAAAGCTGGTCGTTTGGTGTGTAAACAACTGATGACGGCTCATAAACCTATCTGGCGCAGAGATAGAAGACTAGCTAGGAGGTGTAACCTGAAAATCTCACTCACTGCTGTTCCAGCAAGACAAATATTTGGCGCACGATTTTGTTTTGTGAAGTCTGCCGCTTTGCCCCATGGAAAGCGCATCGAAATATATGCTAGCTGATTTGACTTTAGCACACACAAAGGCGGGGCATTGACTTACAACGTTTGCTGATAACTCACCCGCCGGTCCGCCTGGTCCCATTCCCGGCTGTGGCTGTGGCGGCGGTAAGCCTGGTTGGGTTACGATCGGTTGCTGAGGACCAACTGGTGGTGGGCCATAGCCATAGGGTTGTGGAGGTGCTGCCGGTCCCGGTGGGTAGCCACCAAAGGCAGGCGGCTGTCCACCTCCTCCGCCACCTACATACGGGGGCTGTCCAGCTCCACCTACATACGGGGGCTGTCCAGCTCCACCTACATACGGGGGCTGTCCAGCTCCATAGGGTGGAGCCTCTCCATAGGGCGGCATTTGTGGTACTGGAGCGTAACCGGCTGGGGGGTGTCCTCCTGGCACAAATCCCTGGAAATATGTGTTAAAAATGAGCAACTGTTGAGCAGAGCTGAGAGCGTAGAACTAAACTAAGGGGCGTTCATTTTGGTTTGGCTATGTTCATGTCCAAATTCCCTTGGGTACAATTGCAGAGAGTTGTGTTAAAGATATCAATAGTTTCATTTAAATCAGCGATGTTCAAGAAGGGAGGCTCTCTGTAGCTCTCTGTCTCTCTCTGACACTCACTGAAGCATTACTTCGGCATGAATTGCCTAAAGTTTTCGGCCCCTGGGGGCTATGGGTAAGCATCGCTGATTTAAATTGATTTTGTCAGATATATTATTCACTTTACTCTTTATATCCCAGGGTTTTATAGAAGAAAGAATCGTATCTTTCTTTATCAGGTTTATTTATTGAAGATCGGATGAACTATATTCAAGATATGAGAAGTATGTGCAATAGCAGCATCAAACGTCTAGATGTGCATACACTTTCTTTCGCGTTTTTGCAGCATAACGCAGAAAACTTCAAAACAGGAGCCAATATAGAAGATTATAATAATTATTTCCACATATTTGAGCCAAATTATGACTTTGGCATGGCGACCGTGCAAATCAATTGTTGTTGCTTCGATCCAACGTCGATTTGTAGCAACAGCTCTTACCAAAGATCGCCTGCGATCAGAGTAATCCATTAAAGACCATCGCGTATACCCCAAAAAACTAATGTCTTTACAGATTTTTTATGTAAAATATGATATAACCGATCATTTAAGATGCGTACAGCCTGAGATTATAATTTTCTGAATTTTATGGCTGGGGTGACCTGAAATTTTAGCATCACTAAAAATCCATTTCTGTTTTCTTGTCATCGGCAACGTTTCCCAAGGCAATAACAAAAAAACAAGAATGATAAGCACATGCAATTAAATTTTTCCTATAGATGGCCAATACAATGATCCCTTATCTCTGAAAGACTTACCCTGCCCAGAATGTAGCATTTCCGCAATACATTCCATTAAACAGGTCAGAGATTATCTTTTTATTATAAATTACTTGAGTATAACATTATGGGTACTAACCTTTACCTAGCTAATTGATTGATAGCTTTAATAAGTTGGCGACCGAGCTCCTTGTTCGGTTGTATTGCGCTTTGGACGTCAATATGAACACTAAACTAACTTGCTTCAGGTACAATGAGTTCAAGCTAAAGTCATTTGGTTCGCTTTCGAAACGGTTAACGCCTATCTCTGTCGGCAGAGGGACAAACAACAACAACAACAACAGCCAACGGCTCAGCAGAGCAGTCTTTATTCGACTAAGTTATTTATCAATCGATAGAGGTATTTTTTCTGCAAAGAGCTAGATAATTTTCAGATAGATTATAATCTAATTTACTGAATCATTTTATTGCATCGCTTTGAAAGAAAAAGAACCGCAGGCAAGGAGCTAAATTTAGTTCCGCCAAATTGACAAGATAAACCTTTACATTATTTTCGGACTATTATTTACCAATTTTAAAATTTAAAGCTCGAGCTTTAATGTTTAAGCAGCACTTCAGTTTCAAAAGCCTCCCGGCAACTCTTATCAACAGATTTCCATGCAGCACTTACAAATTCCTATTCCTATGCTTGATCCATACCAGAGACTAAAGACTTGAGAATTGCAAAAGAATGCAAAATTTCTTAGTGCTATTAAGATTTTCTTTACTACAGCCAAAAGGTATGCAATGTTTTGTTAAGGCTTACAAATGAAACTAATTGTTTGTTGTTTAATAGCGAATGATAATTACTGAGAAACATCGTCGCAGTATATGACTGGATTTACATGGTGAAACAAACTTTATGGAGTTCTCTAAGTTCAAATGTTAATATCGATTTTGCAGCCAGATAAAACTCTAATGCTAAGAACCCGGGCTACGTGGGGTATTCATCTAGTTATACCCTTGCCAAGGGTATTATAATTTTGCCCAGAAGTTTGCAACGCATCGAAATATTCATTTCCAACCCCATCAACCATATATATTCTTGATCAGGGCGACCAGCTCCGTCCGTCTGTCTGTTTCTACGCAAACTAGTCTCTCAGTTTTAAGGCTATCGATCTGAAATTTTGCACAGGGTCTTCTTTTTGCTGCACGCTACTAATATGTTGGAACCGACCGTATTGGATTACTATATCTCTTAGCTCCCATAGGAACAATCGGTCGGAAAACTAGTTTTAGTATGAAAAACTTTTTTCTTTTCAATGGAATCGGCTTTAAACTTTGTACTCATAAGTTTTCTATGTTATTTTATAATTCTGCCAAGTTTGATGAAAGTCGGACAACTATATGGTATAGCTGCCATACAAAGGATGGGTCTGAAAAACAGTCTTAGTTAGAAAAACTTTTTGGTTTTTAATGGTGGCATCCTGCAATTTTTTATTTGCTGGTTTTACATGCTTTTACTCAATTCTACAAAGTTTTTGGCCAAATCGGATGACTATAGTATATAGCTCCCATACGAACGATAGGTCCAAAAATGGCTGGTTGTGGGAAAACAATTTTTATAAAAAATATTTAAGCGAGCACGGGTATAAAAACTTCACCACAGACGAATTTAGCTAAGCTTTCTCGTTTTTAATAAACAATTCAACCGCACCATAATTTTGGTTTTGGAAATGGTTCAGCTTTAGTTCTTTATTCAAATTTGGTTCGGTTCGCGGTGAGAAATGTGTGTAAACAGGTTTGGTTATAAACCGGTTTTGAGACCTGAATTTAACTGATAGATTATTTTAACAGAATACAAAAAATCACAGACAGATCTTAATACAGTTAAAATCAAGGTTGCAAACCGGTCCGAACCCGAACCCCTGAGAACCGGTTCGGTTCGGCTTCTTTGGGGTTCGCAAACCGGACCATGAACCAGGCGTCTTACATTTTTGACTCCTCGAACCTGAACCCGAACCAACGTATTAATGATTCAAAAGTCAATGTGCAAGCGAAGGGGTTCCAAGAACCGGTCCGCGAACCGAACCTTAGATTTTATAATGGGTTCGAACCCCCGGACCGAACCTCATGGATAATTTTAAAGGTTTGCAGCCTTCGTTAAAATACCCTTAAATGCCTTTCAAATAAAAATAAAATGATTATCAATTCAAAAATATGGCATGAGTGACTTCTCTGCTTGTTGACCGAATACACAAACACTTTCACTGGTCATCGATTAGTTGATTAAACTGTCAAAGCAAGCTGTTTCCAAAACCAGATGTTAAAAACGTTTGAAATTGACAAACAAATTAGATTACCGTACACTTAATTTACTCTTTTAATCCAAATAAGTTAGAACAGCTAACACTTAGACCGTTTTGGGTCACCAAAGATGGGGGAATTGTGCCAAAAAATCACTAGAATGTTGATGAACCAAAATCAGAAGCCCGATTATTTAATTTAAAGTCCTTGAAGCTATGCTAAGTGCACTGGATTGACTAAACCGACTCTGGAAAGTGCACTGCCTCTTTCCAAGTCTCAACCACCATGACAAAAAAATAAAAAAAAAAGCTAGCCCCCTTTAATTATTGGGTTCAGGTCGTGCCATGTCAAGCCGAATGCAGTGTTATTTTGGTGTGAATAGCGTGAGGGTAAAATCCGACACGCTAGCGGGGACTCATCAAAAACCATTTGCAATGGCAGTAGAGGATATATGATTCACTGAAACAATATGACTTACTTGTTGTTTACTTGAGGTGTGATAAACCCAAGTTGGGAGTGGCTGTATGGTCTGGGAAGGCAACTAAGAATCGAAGAGCTGACGTAGAAACTTCTATATTTTTAAGAAATTTTGCAAAAATTATCTTTTCAATGCGGATATTTAACTCGAATTGACCTCTAGTGATAAACAGCCCTCTCACAATCACGCCCCTTAAAGCAGACGAAGGAAATCAGAAAGTTGACTAAGACTGACTATAAAATACTCTCTCCTCTGACTGTTTGAGTATTTGTAGCCATTTGGTGAATGGATTTTTTCATTGATTGTTTATATTCCCACTATCTTACACCATCTGACCGTTACCAAAGTTGATTTCGCAACAAAAATGCTGATTACGTTAAATATAAATCAATTTTCTTATCAAATTGAGGGAGAAATGGGTTTTTCTTGAATTCTAAGAAATCCTGGCGTCATCGACTTAAACCTAAACTTTATATAAAGATTCTTAGTACTAAATTAAATGTCTACCTGCTTTTCCGTTTTCTTTTTAAATTCCAAAACTCATATACCTTTGCCACAGGGTATACAAATTTCGATTCAGTTCCGTTCTATGCCAAATCAATCATTCACGCCAATGCAACCCAACAAAAAGCTGACTAATCGCACTTCCCTCATGTCCAACTGTCAATTTACCCCGAGTTATCAAAAGCTTTAAAGATAAAGACACTATTTGCAGAGTCATGACGTCATCATGCAAAATAATTCTCCTTTGTGAATCGCCCACGCCCCTCTCGACAGCGTCAGACCCAAAAATAACAGCAACAAAAACCCTTCGACTCACATAATTCATTGGCTGTCCCGGTGGCTGTTGATGCGGCGAGGGTGCATAGGGCGAATTGGGTGGATAACCCTCATCTGGAGGAGCATTCGGTGGTGGATAGTATCCTCCGGCGCCAGCACCGAAAGCGGGAACGTAGCCTCCTTTATTGACGTTGCTTTGCATTGCGGAAGAGAGAGCGGGGACTGGAGACGGTCGGGACCTTGGGTCTTGGGTTGCTCCTGTGCGTTGCTGTTCTCGCTGGGGGCGAAGGGAAGCAGCGGGATCCTTCCTGTAGCGAAAGCGAAGCGTTTTAAACGCTGTCAATTAAAATTCCTAATTTATAATTTTGGAATTGTTTTCACTCAATCAGGTGGTCCAGTGTGACTGTTCAACGCAAATGGCAAAATACCCAGTCAAGTAACGAGTCACGCAATGTGGGTCAGATAGCGTCGATTTGGAACGATTTGGCAATAAATTTAAACAACTTTAAAGGCAAATTTGTTAAGAAATACATCTGCTTTTTTTTTTTTTGAATAACTTGTGGGTGAATTAATGGATTGCAATGCATTAATCAGTGTCTTAGAGCATTAATAACAGTTCTCAAAGTATTTGCTTATGGATTTGTAGCCAAAGCTGCACATTCTGGCATTTCAATGTGTCAAAAGAAGGAAAATATAATCTTCTCAACAATGGTACTGGCAATTGATCCGAAATTTTGTGAATACTTGAATATGTGTCCGAAGTTTTGGTGCACCGCGCAAATCATATTATTGTCAGAGAGAGGAGATATACTCTAAAATTTTAAATTTTTTTGTCGTAGTGTCACATATTGAGCATCGCCAATGCTCACATCCACCTAAAATATTATTAAAACAGTACTTATTGTTTGGCTTAACATTTTCGCTATAATTTGGCTCAAAAAGTTAAGTAGTTAGTGAGAAAATTCAAATATTTTATTTGTTGCGCTCTCCACCGTTCCAATGCGCAGCTAAATGACCCACACTACTGTGACGCTCATATGGAAAAATACTTTTTTGAAATATAGATGGCGCCAGATAAACAAAAAGAGCTGTACAGATGGCGACACCGTATGAAAGCTTTAAATGCTTTCGTCTCAAAAAGCTGTCTTTCAAAGCTTCAGTATGGATTTGAAAATTTGTGCGCTAACGGACTTGTTAAGAAACTGGGATGAAATTGTTGAAATATTTGAAAAAAAAAATATTTTTTTTCCCACAACGATCCATTTTCCGACCGATCGTACGTATGGGAGCTATACCGATGTAGTCATCCGATTTGGCCAAAAATTTGTGAAATTATGTGAAAGCATGCAAAACAAGCAAATACAAAATTGCAGGAAACTGCCATTAAAAAACAAAAAGATTTTCTAACTAAGACTGTTTTTCTGACCTATCTTTTGTATGGCAGCTATACCATATAGTTGTCCGATTTTCATCAAACATGGCAGAGTCATAAAAAAGCATAGAAAACTTATAGATACAAAGTTCGGAGACGTTTCCATAGTTTTTCAAACTAAAACTAGTTTTCCGACCGATTGTTCCCATGGGAGCTATGAGATATGGTTATCCGAACCGTTCGGTTCCAACATATTAGTAGTGTGCACCAAAAAGAAGACTCTGTGCAAAATTTCAGCTCGATAGCTTTAAAACTAAGAGACTAGTTTGCGTAGAAACAGACAGACAGACGGACGGACGTCACCCTGATCAAGAATACATATGGTTTATGGGGGTCGGAAATGAATATCTCTAAACGTTGCAAACTTCTGGGCAAAATAATGATTATTTTATGCAAGGTTATAAGAATTAAGTATTGAATTGACTGAAATAAGCTCTGAACCTGCGAAAGATGATGCCGGCTAGCACTGGAAAGTAAAGCTACAGCAGCGAACTTTCTGTTGCTCATAGCTTGACAAACGTTCATTCAATTCCCTTAGCAGTTCTTTGGCGTATCGATTAATAATGCTGATTACTATACCTAGAGTAATCCAACACGAATCGGTAAGCCGGAAATTGGCTTTAATTTAGATATTTTTCTTTGTGATTGTTTAGGACGAAATCTGCTAGAGTACGAGAGGCAAACGATCTAGAGTAGCGATGTTCAAGAAGAGAGGCTCTCTGTAGGTCTCTGACACTCACTGAAGCATTACTTCGGCAAGCATTCGGCATGAATTGCCCAAAGAGTTCGGCCCCTGGGGGCTATGGGTGAACATCGCTGATCTAGAGCAGGCATTTCTCAAAACTCACTGGTGCATTACCTCGGCAATCATTCGGTGTGAATAGCCTTCGGGAAAAACCGATCTAGAGATCCCCGAGCTTGTAAGCGAGCAATGGGAGGGGAATCCTAAGTGGAGAGCGCGAGCAGATGAGAACAATTCTTGCTCTCTTGCCAGCCAACCCATTGGATATGAGGAGTGAAAGAGTAGACCAAGTACGATCGGCTTGATTCTTTCTCGAAGTTTATGTACAAATTTGTGAGGTTTTTCAATTAATGCTTTTTCTGCAGTATAACTCCCAAGTCACTCAGAGATTAGAACAGACAAACAGTTTACCAATTTCGACCCACTATCTCGTCAACTCAGCAGAAAAACCCTAAAGTACTTAAAACAAAACTGCGTAGAAATAAAATTAAGCTTCATAAAATGTGATATGCTTGGAAACAGTGTTAAGTAACGGCAAAAAAAGGGATTTTTTTTTTTTTTTCTGACGCAACCACAGGACATCCCACATTTTTTTCTAATGCGCAAATTTCAGTGTGAGGGTGCGAGTTCTGCAGGGGATGAGGTTGAGGGCAGCCGGAAAGCGAGAAAGAGCAAGGGAGATAGAGCGAGAGGGCGGCGTAGTTAGCGCGCATAAAAAATGGCGGTTTCCGACGCAACAAAAAGCGAAAAAAAAGAAGAAAAAAATTACAAAATGTGGGCAGGGTGAGTCGGTGAGTGAGTGAGTGAGTGAGTGAGCGAGCAAGTAGAAGGTTGGCTGAAAAAAAAAATGCTAAAAAAAATCTATATAGAAAAAAAACGGCAAGCAGAATCCACCCCAGGGGCTTGGACAGCAAGCAGACGTCACACAAACTCACTCACACACTCACACACACACAAAGGTAATTACCAATACACTGGCAATGGGCAATGGAGAAATCATCATCATCATCATCATCATCATCATTGCTCAGCCACCCCGCATTTTTTGCTTTAGATTTCCGTTGGAGCTCCATGAACCCTCATCGTTAGGCGCTCTTCTTGGGGGTCCCCCCGAGTAGATGAAGTAGCATTGGCAATGCCAAAGCCCGGAAAGAAGAATGTTGAAATGTTGAAATGAGCGCTTAATGCGCCATCTAACGCGATATTTTCTTCTTTTTTTTTTTTGCTTTTTTGCATGCTGTTTAGCACATTCAATTAGTTGACTTCGCCTCCTCCTCAAAAACCGGCGTAACCTTCCATTCTCCACCTTAAAATGTCACACACACATGTGGGTGGGCGGGCTTATCAGCTTTGGCGCGCAGCACGCGCTCTCTCTCATTAGCCGCCAAGTCTTGCTGTTAAACATGGCAAACTACAAATTTGTTCGGCAGCTTTTTTGTTGTTGTTTTTGGTTTTTTTTTTTGGTCACTTATCCTCAAGTTGATCTAATTTATGTCCTGGTCCCTCAAGTTGAAGACAAAAGTAGCCTTTGAATGGGACATTTAGGTCGTAAATCAAGTATTAAACACATCCCAAGCAGCAAGCCGAAACTGGAGGTTGTGTGACCACGTCTAATGTGCAACAACAAATGAAAACATCTGCTTTTTGGGCAGGCTATTAAAAAAAACAAAAAAGAAGAGAAACAGGCACGTGCCTTTAGACTTGTTTCAACAGAGGTGTTTATTTTTGCGGTTTTTATACTCTGTACCGTAGGTACATAGAGTATTATAAGTTTGTGCAAAAGTATGTAACATCCAGAAGGAAGCATCTCCGACCCCATAAAGTATATATATTCTTGATCAGCATCAACAGCCGAGTCGATATAGCCATGTCCGTCTGTCCGTCTGTCCGTCTGTCTGTCTGTCCGTCTGTCCGTCTGTCTGTCCGTATGAACGCACAGATCTCAGAGATGGTAAGAGATAGAGGTTTGACATGTATGGGACATATGCTTCTAATGTCTGCAGGCAGAACAAGTTTATTTTCAATTTTGGCCACGCCCCCTCCCGCCCCCGCAATTTAGAAAAAACGTCATATCTCCCACAGTTTTGAAGATAGATGGCTTGTTCCTTCTGGACATATTTAGTTATTAGGATAACTTATCGATCCGCCAAAGGAATGAAGAAGATCGGATGCACGGTTTTCGATTTATGATCAAAAGAAATTTTCTTGGTACAGAGTATGTTATAGTGGGGCTTGACCGACTTTTCTTTCTTGTTTTTTATGATGGTATTCTTTGCTCTCAAAGAATTGCTTGAGAAATAGCGATTCTTTGATTTTTGAAAGCTCTTCCGTAAAATATTTGATTCGGAATTAGATTAGCAACAGTTTTCCCCTTTCTTGTGGTAAAGGGTTTAGCTGATCGATGTCGAATCCCAGATATACTTGCCTTAACTGATGGTTTTCAGTTTGGTACTAAAGTAGGTTGCCATTTTGCAAATTCCATACAAATCTCTCTATTGAGCATAGTACATCTAATTCATTTAATACAAGAATTATACCATTTATTGCTATGAGGGTTAAGAGTTGATGAATGCCAAGAAAATAATATTATTACATTTTGTTGTTGTTTTAAATCGAGCAAACAAGTTTCCCGGCATACGTGGCTACGTTCCCTTAAGTACTTCAAACTTTAGACCTAGAGGAGAAGCTTATTTTAACATTTTCTTGTATGAAATCTTTCTGACAATCTTAACTCTTGTTAAAGTTAGATCTTTACCAACCGTAACACTCATAGAAAAATATGCTACATTTAGCGAATTTTTTTTCTGCTTTTACTTTTCTCATAAACCAAACTTGCATGAGGTTATGGCAAATTTTGGTATTTTCCAGACGATTTCATTTACACATGCAGGGTATTTTTTTGAATTCCTGTAAATCCCATCTATAAATTCTACATTTGTTGCAAATTTTTGAAAGTTTTGGTTATTATAGTTATACTTTGGTCGCCACCCATTCAGCTGCAGCCGAGCTCTAAGCTTTTGTCTCCATTGCAGTCTAAGCAGCTTTTTGGTTGCGTCGTCGTCGTCGATTGCTCGCCTGCTCAGGCGTTGCTGCAGGTCTTAGCCGGGCGCCCATCTCCAAGTTTCTGCCTTAATTGCAGTCTAAGCAGCTTTATGGTTGCGTCGTCGTCGTCGATTGCTCGCCTGCTCAGGCGTTGCTGCAGGTCTTAGCCGGGCGCCCATCTCCAAGTTTCTGCCTTAATTGCAGTCTAAGCAGCTTTATGGTTGCGTCGTCGTCGTCGATTGCTCGCCTGCTCAGGCGTTGCTGCAGGTCTTAGCCGGGCGCCCATCTTCAAGCTCCTGCCTCCATTGCAGTCTAAGCAGCTTTTTGGTTGCGTCGTCGTCGATTGCTCGCCTGCATAGGCGCCTCTACAGCTTTTAGCCAGGTGTTCTGCCGTCCTAATTGTTTATAGCGTCTCAATTGAAATAGTTGTTCCCGTCCCTGCAGCTCTCTGGGATGCGATGCGCATAGCAATTTGCTGTCGTCGATTGCTCTCCTGCTACGGTATTGATGCAGACATTAACCTGTTCTGCCGCTTCATTTGCTTGTTGCACTGTTTCAGAAGAGCTCCGAGTTGTAAAGTGGTTAGCATATTGCTGCTGTCGATTAATCGCCTGCTACGGTATTGCTGCCTGATCTGCCGTTCCACAATTTTAGAAGCGCCGAGTTGTAATATATTAAGCATATTGCTGCCGTCGATTGCTCGCCTGATCTGACGTTTCCGCAGCTCTCCAACGGTATACATGTTGCATTCTTCACAGTTTCGCTTCCTAAGAAGTTTCTCATTGCACTTAACCGTATGGCTCTTGTTTTTAGTCTCGCAACAAATTAAACTTGCGTTAAAACAATCGCAAAATAACAATTTTAAAATGTTGAAAGCTTACATATTAATTTGCATTAGCTCATTGCAGCAATTGCATTTTGTAAAATCTTTCGAATGGATAGTAATATTCATAATAAGAAGTTAAGCGAAGTGTACAAAACTTTGTTTCATGGAGATGGAGGATGACGAAATGAAAGTGAGTATAGAATCAAAATTATAAGAAGATAAGCGACCGTGACACTAAAACCATGGATCATAAATTGTTATAGCTCTGGGCAGCAATCAAAACTTTGAATCCAACACAAATGAAGAGTCGGAGAAACTGTTGATTCTCGTGGATTGCTAAAATCAATACCCATGATTAAGACAAAGAGTTCCAAGGTAATGAATGGTCACAATTTGTTTAAATCAGAATTTATAAGAAGCTACAAAATTAACTCCACATTTCGCGATAAGTTCTTCTTAACGAAAATTGAGATTTTAAGTCAAACCAAAGAGCAAAGAAATTAATAAGAAAATATGTCCAGTTAGCTGTTCAGCCGAAGGCAGCTAAACAGAAACTGAAATGTATAACGAATATTTGTTCAGACTAGTTGAAATTGTGTTGACTCATGGCCTACTATGAATGCAAATAAATTAAACTTATTTTTATGTATATTTTAATAGATTAGTAGGCCAATCAAAGTGAGAATCATTAACATCTTGAAGAATCATGTTCGCTCTAACATATCCCATATAATCCCCGGATTAAAGTGATCCTGTTTTTTGAGATTAAAAAAAGGATATTTTGCACCAATTTTATGCCAATCTATTGCGATTTCGGAATTTAGTAGGCCTTGAAGAAGAATATTTTGTACTTATTTTAAGAATTGTTTAGGTGTGACTTAAGACATACACAACATTTAATCAACCATTTGATCAGAAAGTTTTCAAGGTGATCGAAAGATATTTTTGAGAGCAAATCAGGATTGATTTACTGAAAAATGGGTACCTGTTTACTTTAGGTAAGATATATTCTTATTGTAAACTCGAAGTTCTTATTTGATGCATAACTAAGTCTTAAACTAAGAACATGAAGTACTTAACTTGATCAAGATCATGCTTATTTGGAGCTCTACAAGCTTTTAAACACAAATCCCGAATCATGCTTTACTTAAACAAAACGTTCTTGAAATCAAGAATAAAGAGATTTTTAAAAACGCGCTTGAATCAAGAATTGTGCACTTATATCAAGAATTTTGTGGGTTATTGAAGGTTTTAAAACTGAAAAGTTTTGATTAACGTACGAAATTTTTGTGGTTTTCTCTCAGTATACTTTATATATTCATAGTTTGTCTTACATTAAGTATTTCGGGATTGAAAAAATCGTACTTCAATTAAGAATTTTAAGCCTTAATTTAACGGAAAAGTGTTTCTTGAATAAGAAAATGGTCTTTTATATAGAAAATTCATGAGTGTATTGAGTAAAGGAACCATTAATGCTTAAGCCAGTAGCTGGTAAAGGTGACGTCTGCCTAAAAAATATACAAAATCTCTGATTTGCCATGGAGAAAGCGGGAATTGAAGAGATGGACTGATGGCATCAAATTAAGTGTTATTACTTGGAATTTTAAGCATCGGGTCATTGAAGTTACTCTTAGATGCATTGAATGGCAAAGCTGAGACATTTCTAAGACAATTTTGTTATGTCAGGACAAACTACTGAAAGTTTTTGATACTTAACTTTAAGAAGAACTGATAGCAATGAACCCAAAATCCTAATCATTTAACTTTTTATAATCACTTTATTCACATTCAGCCAAATGTCACTTGCTTTTACAATTGATCAATTGTTTTTCTCGAATGTCGCACTAAAAATTTTGATACACACCTCGATGCAGAACCGGTATATACAATCACGTCTCCCCCATTTAACCAAAAATTGTCCCCCTGCATCATGGCCAGACATTGCGTTGGGTCAGTGTTTTGTGGCCTGCATGCGTGGGAAAGCATTCACGACCCATAAACAACAACAAAAATGTGTCAATGTGAAGGACGCGAGGGGATTGCCACGGCATTTGGCCAGGCCAACTGGCCGTTCAATTGACCAGCTGTGTGTAAGTGTGCGTGCGTGTGTGTGTGTGAGTGAGTGACCCTGTCTGTGCATATGCCAAATGCAATCCGGACAGGAAATGCAGACCAGACAAAGCTGCCACCACCTGCACCTGTGATTATCCAAGTGGTTTTGCCTTGCCGTGGGTCAGGAATCCCAAAAAATAAAGGGTGAAAGTGTTTTTTTTTTTTTTTTGTGGCTTAATTACTTAATTACCACCCAGCCCTAAATGGGGGAAAAAGGTCAGAGTCGCAGGAAACTGGGTCAGCAAGTTGCAAGGGTTATACGCAAATCTTAATGAGTTTTTTGCCCAACCACGTTCCGGGTCGGTTTTCTAATTAAAAGCACAATGACCCGAACTGGCGACCCAGAAAGCAGTTGGGGCCGGGGCACGCACTCTTTCGGGTGCAGGCGGCGGGTTGGTGGGCTGGAGGTTGAGTGGGTTGAGCCGGGTCGACTGGCAATTAATTATCAAGTGTTGAACTTGAACTTGACTGGGCAAGAATGTTTAAAGAGCCATTTTATTGATTTGCGGCAGACAAAGAGAGTTGGAGGACCTCTTTTTGGTCTGGTCGCCACATGTCAGGGCCAAAGATTTAAATCAAAACCGACAGCAGAACACAAAGCGGGGGTTTTTTTTCATTTTTTTTGATTGTATGCATCGTGTAGTATTTTTAACCCCTTCTTTATGTGCTTTGTCCTGCAGTCGCTCAACCCTTTAGTGGACTTTGACAGGATGCTGCTGGTCGCTACACGGTAATTGCTTATTTAAGCGCGCGAGTTCGTCCTTTTACGGGATGCAGGAATATTTATACGATAACAAAAAAAGAAAAACAAGTTAGAAAGTGGATTGTGCTCGGCTGTTAGATACCCTTGCCGAAGTTTTTAGACCAGCAATCGGCAAGGGGAGCAGAGATAATGTTGAAAGGATGATGTTGCTGTGAGCGTCGGCAGCAGCCGAGATATTAAGAGCTCTCTGCCCATATTATGTCTATTTTCTCTGCTCTCATGGCCGACCCTTGTTTAATATCCTCAAATTGTAGTTTTTATAATACAAGAAAGAAAGAGAAGTTTATTATAACTATCTAGCAATTTTCAGCCTATTTTCTCAGTTGCCAGTGGCAAAGTCTCTGCTCGCATGGCCTACCCTTGGCCAAAATCCTTAAACTGCTTCTTGTATAAGACATAAGTAAAGGTTTTAAAATATTTTTGACCCATTTCTACATATTTTCTCATTTACCAGTGGCAAAGACTCTGCTCTCATGGCCGACCCTTGACTTGAACCCTTAAACTGCTTCTTGGATAAGATATAAATTAAGCTTTCAAAATATTTTTACCCATTTCTGCCTCTTTTCTCAGCTGCCAGTGGCAAAGTCTCTGCTCTCATGGCCGCTCCTTGTGTTAAACACTGAAACTGCATCTTGGATAAGGCAAATATGAAGCTTTACAAATATTGTTCACCCATTCTGTCTGTTTTCTCAGTTGCCAGTGGCAATGTCTCTGTTCCCATGGCCTACCCTTGATTTAAACCCTTTATTTAAGGTTTTTTCTAGCTCATTTGTAAATCCAAAATGCTGTCTCCTAAGGCAGCACCTATAACTTTACAAAATGTGCCTAAAAGTGCTCCCTATTAAAAGATCAAACAATAAGTTTTCGGAAAAATATTCATTAAAATTAAGTAGAGTTCGAAAATTATATAGAAGAAACATTTTAATAGCATAAAGCTTCTTCAGTTGTTAAGTGTGGCCAGGCTTTCACATATAAACAGATGTTTGGTGTGACCAGGCTTTTTTTATGAGCGAATATATGATTTTAACGTGTATCTTAAATGAATCGGTAGGGTTTTGAGTAGTTTCTTATATTTAATGGGAAACTCTCTCTTCTTAAAGATCTCCGCCCGTTACATTCATTCCCACCATCCCATCATACCCCCTTCGCAGCTTTCGTCCAAACCAAAGGGTACCAGAAAAATTTAAAAAAACAAAGCAAAGTAAATGCCGTGTGTAATTATGGGACGACTACAGGGGGTTGAGGAGGAGGAGGAGGAGGAATAGCCAGCCAGCCAGCCAGCCAGTCATCCGGGCAGCTGTCTAGCCATTCTCTGACCAGGCCAGCAAATCAAACAAGGAACAAGGATGCGTGCATATTAAAAAATGCTTTGCAAATGAATTTTTGGGCTAGGTAAAAGGGGTTAAGGCCAGTGGCATGTGCTTTTGTTGTGCAGCCAACTGTGTGTGGATGGGGTGTGCAGCTGTCGCTATCTAGTCAGGGCTATCGCTATCCACGCGGCTTAGGCCAAGGGTCAGCCCGGCAGCGGCGGGGTTGATCGATGGGTTTTCACAGACTATCGCGTTTGGTTTGACGATAAGCAGCTGCTAGAACAACTCAATAAGAACAATTGCAGAAAAAAGCTGCACTCTAGATTTTTGCGGTCATAAATTGTAACGAGTTGCTGTTGTTGCCGTTTGGTGGGCACGAACAAACATGCGGCACAACATGTTGAAACATTTTTCAATTTTAATGACACTAAATGAAGGTAGACGACGACATGAGCTGGCAGTACCGAACCACTTGGGTGGAGGAACAACTGATACAAGAAATAACAGAAATTATTGTCAATTAATTACAATGGTTGGGGCTGGTCTTTGACGCGTTTGACAGACGGTAGGAGTTGACCATAAAAAGCGTGTGAGTTGTATGGCCTCAGGTGGTGATGTGACAGGGGCGTCGATTGTTGTAATGGCTTAAAAAGGGGGGCGGATGCGTTGAACCATTGCTCTATGTAAAACATATACTTATTATTGTGAGGTTTTTGGAAAAGTTATGCGCCAATTCGAACAATTAGAAAAATATTGAACGAAATAGATCAGAACAGGCCCTTACCGACTAAATAAGGCAGTGTCCTCATCCGAAATTATTTTGACTACCTTTTCATTGACAGCAACGTAAATTTATTTGTATACCCTTGCAGAGAATGTTATGAAGTTGTCTGTATGTATGTAACGCTTAGAAGGAAGCATCTCCTAACACATAAAGTATATGTATTCTTGGTCAGCACGAAGAGCTGAGTTGATTTAGCCATGTCCATCTGTTTTTATGCCATCTTCTCAGTCAGTTTGAAAGCTATCCTTCACATAACTTTGCACAAAGTCTTTTAATACAAAAACTCTGCACATTTGTCGGACCCAGCCGGATTGGATGACTATAGCATATAGCTGTCATATGAATGATTGGTCGAACAACTAGTTTTAGTAAGAAAAACTTTTTTGTTTTCAATGGAAACACCTTCAAACTTTGTATTTCTTAGTTTGCTATACTGTCCCATGATTAAACCAAGTTTGGTCGAAATCGGACATCTATATAGTATAGTTGTCAGGGAAAAGTTGAGTCTGAAAAGTAGTCTTTGTGAGAAAAACTTTTTTGTTTTCAATGGAAAGGACCTTAAAATTGTTATTTAATTATTTAAAATGCTTTTACACTATTCTACAAAGTTTTGGTAAAAGTCGGATGACTATAGCATATAGCTGCAGTACATATAATTGGTCGAGGAAGAAGTTCTACTGAGAAAAACTTTTTTGTTTGAAATGGAATCGACTCCAAATGTCTTACATGTTCGTTTGTCAAGCTTTTGCATAAATCCACTAAGTTTGGTCGAAATCGGACATTTATATAGTATGGCTCCCATAGAAAAGTAGTCTTTGTGAGAAAAACTTTTTTGTTTTCTATGGCAATGTCCTTAAAATAAGCATTTATTTATTTAATATGCTTTTACACAATTTAACAAAGTTTTGTTCAAATCGGAAGACTATATCATATAGCTACAGTACGAAAGATCGGTCGAAAAAGAAGTTCTATTGGGAAAAACTTTTTTCTTTTAAGTTAAATCGATTCCAAATTGTTTATATGTTCGTTGTTTATGCTTTCCCGTAATTCCATTAAGTTTGGTCGAAATCGGACATCTATATAGTATAGCTGTCATAGAAAAGTAAGGTCCGAAAAGTAGTAGTAGTAGTAGTTCGAAGCCGAAGTTAGCTCCCTCTATTTTTTGACCATACTTGTCTGGGGTTCGAACTCTTAACTCACTTACCTCGTTTCGACAACTTAAACACAAATGCCAGCATCTCAGCTCATACGACTATTAAGCACTCGCGCGGCGTAGCCGCAAATCATAGTAATAAAGGCCAGCGACAAAGGACGATGAACTACAATACGTTTTGATTTCAGCATTTGAAATTCTAAGCTTTTATGTAGAAATCCTACATGTTTCGTGTGAATAAAAACTTTCTAAATGAAAACATAGCCATACCGTAGTGATTTTGAGCTACAACTTTCGTTTAGAATATCCACACGAAGTAGTGCGTGTGGTATACAGATTACTCTTTAACCCCTCTATCTCTCTCTTACTATTACGCACGCCTCTGATTCAACACTTGCCTCTCACATGCCTAAACGCCTCAAAGCGTTTTCGATATTTGCATCGGGCAACTGCCACAGAGGCAGACCGAATGCTGCCCGTAATAGTAATAAACGTATGTAATAATAATGAATTTTAATGTCGCGCATTAACAATTCTTGCATTTTAATTGGGCAGCCAATGGACCCGGTGAGACCTGAACCTGGACCCGAACCACGGTCTTCGACCATTCTGTGTGGGTTGGCATAAATTGCTGTTGATATGATTTAGTGACATGGAACAATGCACTGGAATTTATGACAAAAGTTCACCATGCATTTAAGCGGATTATGTCAGCATTTTTTTTTTCCACAATTTCAGTTGTAAATAATAAAAAATTGTAATTTTTCAAACGAACGAAAATTTGTCAGCCAACAAGACAAAGTCAACGTTTTGCAAAAATTTTTAGAATGGCAAATTTTAATTAGTGCACAAATCATGCGCAACGACGACGACGCAGGGGCAGGGCCATGTTTAGCTCAAAAAGGGGGGCGTGCGAGTAAACGATTAAAGGGGGCGTTACCACTAAAGCGCCACGCTTAATGAGAATCGTCTGCTGCAAAGGGAGTGGGAGGGGAGGTAGTGGAGAGCCGGCAAGTGTGTTAAATGAAGGTGAGGAGGAGTGGCTCTACTGAGACAGAGGTTGCCGCTTCCATTACCAAATCTCCTCAATCATTGTCAACGATAAACAAATTTTTTAATGTCAAAGAGTCGAGCTGTTAACTTGGTTGCACTGTGGTAAGTACAGTGGCTTGGAAACAATGGGAAATGTGGGAAAAATTTTAGTGACCAGGGATACTTGATGTATGAATCTATGTAAAATGTTATGGCATTCACTACCAGCGAACATTTGTTGGGTCATTTTGAAGCCACTTTGCTCCACTGGTCGAGGAAAAGCCCACGCTTTTCAGTGTCTCTCTTACTTCTTCTTGCACCATGCAATGGCCTTTTCTCAACGCTCTTTCGCTCGCTTTTTTTGTTTTTTGTTTGTGCCAGCCATAAAACTTTTTTATATGCGCCCGTTTTTGCCGGCGCTACAAGCAATGGGTGGATCTTCATTAGCGTTGAAATGGTTTTCCAATTTGTTGCATTCCGTGGTTGCGCTCCGACCACCAGCCAAGAGAGTTGCAATTGCCTAATGACGTAATTTGTGGTCCGGTGGGTCGTCCAAATCGAATTATGAATGAGTGTTTAGCCCTCTGAGGGGCTTAGGTAGGCATGTTTTATGAAGTCGTAAATAGTCATACCACTAGCTGGGCATTAGGAGGCCCCCAGGGGGGCAGGTGCAACTCGTCTTGTGTCACCTGCAATTAGAACTGTGCACCGCACACACACACACACACACACACACACACACACTAATTAACTACAACCAGGCAGTTTTCCTTTTGAAGGCAAGACTTTAAGCATCCTTAAAATGTTGCCCCCCCCACTCGAGGGAGCCTCCGGGCCAGGCAAAAAGGGCCCAGCGGTTTGTCAACAGGAAAGGAGACACACGAAATGAAAAGAAATTGCCACTGTCTGCCAGGCGTAAAGAGCACAAAAAAAAAAAATACGGAAAAAAGGACGCCAAGGAAACGCAACCATCTGCACGAATTGTAATTGAAAAGATTTCCCTTGAAGGCGCAGAACTCCTACCCACCCCCCACCACCCAATCTTGTCTGCGTTGGAAATTTAATAAGGAAACCCCGGTGAGTTTATATTGTACTTTGTGTGCAAAATAATAGTTTTTTAAATAGACTGAACTTTAGGGCCGAGCAGAAGAATGTGAAAATAATTTGATTAACTGGGGAAAAAAAATATTTTAGAGCTTTTGCGGTTTGGTTTTCTTGTACAAAAAAAAGAAGGGCAAAGGCAAAGCCGAAAAAAATCTGCTGGAATTTTCGTAATGAAATGGGCAAAGCAACAGACGGTTTAGCCGGGTTAAGACTATTCGATCTCCTATAAAGTTAGTTCTTGAGGCATTAAACTGAATTTCGTATTGCATGCACTGAGAAAAACCTTTTTTTTCGATTGATGTATCCCTTTTTTATATTTTTGAGTGCTAAGTGCAACTAAAATTTCAATGCAGAATCTGTACCACACACACATACCACATTCTTGATTCAAGAATGAGTAATCTTGAATTTGAGTATGTTTAGCACTTCATTCAAGAACTATTCTGCTTGATTTGAGAATGTTTCGTACTTGGATCGAGTATTAAGACTCTTGGATTTAGAAAAACGGGATCAAAAATGCATACTTGGATAAAGAATTTCGCTCTTGGATCAAGAATTTTAATTTTTATCGAACTTCTGACCTCGAAAATTCTTGATCCAAGTATGAAACTTATTCAAAATGACCCCACCAAACCATCACATAAGCCGAATGGTCACCTCTCTGAACTCAAGATTTTCTGCTTGCGCAGTGGATTTCGACGAATTGGATCTATCACGGCTTTGTATCCCTCTCACACAGTGTGTGGTTTGCCGGGTTTTGAGCTGTCTTTTATTTCAACAGTATGCTTAAATATAGTTACAGTAAGATACACAAAGTTTCGGGTGATTTCAAGAGAAAGATTTCACCACAACACGACTTTCAAGAGTTTCCCGAAGTCGAGTTGGAGGTTGGAGTAGGAGGAGTGTCAAGAACGTGCGATCCACTTTTAACATGGTTCTTATTTAAGTTATGAACTTTCAATTCAAAACTGGTTTAATACAAGTTTTTAGATGTTCAAATAGAATTTGTCCGCCAGTACACACAATTAGAAGTTTGGAAAGTATGGAATATAATCAAATTTATGCCTCGAACTTAACAATTGAATATGAAATAAATGTTTATGAACTAATTCCAAAACAGTCTACAAGCTGATTCCCCAGTTAAACGGAACTTTCAAACCATTTCTTAACCAGTTGAGCCAATTTTTAAGGCACTTTAAGCATTTTGGTACTAAAAAAAAAAGGGGAAGTTGAAAGCTTTTCAAAAAAGAACCCTCGGTTAGCACTTGAAATTTTTTCTAAGTGAACTATTTTCATTTTATTTGATGGCATTTTCTATTTTTTTGTGTTTTCGTTTTTTTGCGTATAATTTCCCTGACTGAAACGAACTTCTTCTGGTTCGTTTGACGTCTGCGGCATTCTCATTTAGCATTTGCCACAGGAAAAACCGTCTGCCACAGGGCATAAAGAGGCAGCACAAAAAAAAATATATATATATATAAAAAAAAGTGGTAAAGGCGCCAATGAACTCAGGTGGCAAATTAAAGTATTAAAATAATTACTGGCACTCCAGGGAACTGAACTGCGTTGGGCCCAGACAATGCAATTAAGTGCAGCAAATTGAGGTGGTTTATTAACCTACCCCCTCCCTCTCTCTCTCTCTCTCTCTCTCTCCATCTCTAATGAGAGTATCAACAATCGATATCCGAAATCAATGACAACCGCACAATCGATCGCAAATCAACAACAACAGCAACACCAGCAAAGTGAGCAGAGTGCGTGCGTGCGTGCATGAGGGGTGCGTCCCCTAGGATCAACCCCTCACAGTTTTTTTTGTTGTTGTTTTGTTTTCACACACAATCAAAAAAAAAAGGTTAATAGGCTTAATTTTTTCTCTTTCATCTTTTATTTATTGTAAAATTTGCTCAAGCACTTCAAACTGACAATTTTCGCTGTCAGTTGAGGTTTTGTGACTTTGCTTTATTGACTTGTTGGCATCCCCGTCAAAAACCCATTTTGTATGTCAATAAGTTTGCAAAAAAAAAAAAAAAAAAATAGTGAAGAGGGAGTGTGTCTCGGCCATATTTGCTGCCTGTTGCCGCTGAGCTATTTGGGCTGGTGATTGATGTTCTCACATTGATGGCGACGATGAGCTAGAAAGATTAATGTGGTTTTCAGTTAGTGGAAAGTTTTGATAGATGCTGATGAAGCTGTTGCACAGTAAATAAGTCACTGAATTGAGCTGAAAATTGTAGAGGGAGAACTCTATTAATCAAGATATTTAATTAGAGTTGCATTTGTCAGGGCAGAATGGGTTTTGTGCGGATGTGTTCTATTCCATATTCAATTTACATTTTTTTTAATGTTTAAAGTATCTTCTTTAAGCTTTAAGTCATTTTTTATAACGATTTATTCGCAAAAACATAGTTTTAATTAATATTTATTATAAAGGCTCGGAAGTAAACTTACAACGACCTGCTTGCCTCGAAGCGCGGAAGTGATAGAAGTAGATTTTCTTTTCATTTGAATGGTATGTCAGTTGTAAATCTGATTTCTTGGGTCGGCACTGTGGCTTTGTAGGCAACTGAAGGCGATCTGACAGTTTTGATGTGTAACATATGATTGCTCGGTAGAAAACTGACGTCAGCCTGTCTACCATGCACCGCGGAATCTGACTCAGTCAACTTTTAATCTCATATTTGTATGTAAGCATAAAATATGATTTATCTTGGTTCGGCACTTTTGGTCAGTAGCAAGCTGACGTCAAACTGCCTGGCTTGAAGCGCGAAAAGTCACTAAGGCTGCGTTTATTATCATTGGGATCGTATGTTAGTTTCGAATACGATTTCTCCATTTTACACTATGGATCGGTAGAAAACCGACGTCGTCCTGCTTGTCTTAAAGCGCGGAAACTGACAGATACAGATTTTACTTTCTTTTAATTCGTCCGCAAGTTTCAAATCCGATTTCTTTATACGGCAATATGGCTCTTTAGGAAACTAAGTTAAGTGACGGTGTCAGATTTTATTCTCAATTGGATAGTATGTAAGTTTCACACAACATGTCATCGTTCGACACCATTGCTCTTTAGGAAACTGTCGTCGACCTGCCAGTCTTGCTGCGCGGAATATGACTTAGTTGAACTTGATTCTCATTCTGAATCGTATGTAAGCTTACAATATGATTTCTCCTTGTTTGCCACCGTTTCTCGGTAACTAACCGACGTCGACTTGACTGCCTTGAAGCGCGGAAAGTGGCGGAGGCTGATTTTATTATCATTGCTATCGTCAGTGAATTTCAAATATGATTTCTTCATTTTAAACTATGGATTGGTAGCAAACCAACGTCGACCTGCTTGCCTTGAAGCGCGGAATGTGATAGAAACAAACTTTATTCTCATGTGGATTCTAAAAATGACCTCTTCGCTCTAAATATACTTCTGGAAGCTTCAAAAATTTAATGCTTACTTTCTCTCTTATATTTAACCTTCTCTCACAGCTAATTCAGTAGGACGGTTCATTTGGCTCCATAGAAACTCCCCTTAATAAATCTAACTGCCATGCTTGAAAACCCACTCAACCGTTTAAATTCGTTGTTGTATTTTTTCTCATCTCTTGTTCTTTCCAAAAAACAAGTCAAAATTTATAACACAAAACGCATCCGACAGCTTGTCAGTAACAATGCGCTTTTAAGCTAACAAGCGTGTGCGAAACGAAATGTACCAACAACAGCAACCGAAAAGCCATTTACATTAAAATTTATAGAGCATAAGCGGTGCGCTTTTTTAATTTCATTTATTTTGTACACCCCGAAAACGAAAAAAGTGTACAAAAAAAACAAAAAAAAACTGTTACAGTTTGACTATAAAATTACTGTTTTTTTTCTCTATAAAAAAAGGTCCTTTTTCGTTGAACAGGAATATGTCAGCATGTGATTCTGAACAAAAATTTTTAATAAAAAAAACTGGCCGGAAATTATGTGCTGCAGAGAAAAGGAAGCCCTGCTACCCAGGAGCTCGTACTTTATTTACGAGTAAGTACGCACGCAGCACATATTGTTGCGCCACATTTCTGTTTTTTTTCCTCGTACTTTTTGTTGTTTTTTTTTTTCATTTTTGCCACACTATTTTTAATTCTCCGAGTCTTATTTTTTTTTCTCTGTGGCACGAACAATTGAATTATTTTTGTACATGAAATCAACGAGGGGTGGGACATTGCCCATTAGCGCGGTGCCACCACCCCACGATCATCATCCTCATCAACACCAAAAAAAAAAAAAAAGAAGAAGGAAGAAATAATGAAACAAAAAATTTGTAGCAAAAGTTGTTTGACGTGACTGCTACAAAGTTTTTTTTTAGAGTTTTTTTCTGCTTTTTATTATTCTATTTTTTGTATATATTTTTTTTTTGATGGTAACAAATTTTTCGACTACTTGATTGGAATGTCAGATAAAGTCAAATGGATTTCAGCGTAAATTGAGATGACGGAAAATGGGGTCGACAAAATGAAAGATCTCACTAGCAGCTGTCAGTCTTAGTTTTTGGTATTTTTTTTGTTTTGCTAGCCGTTTTACAGATGGTTCAGATTGCATTTCATTTAGAAAAATGCTTTAAAATTTTTGTGCAACTTTTTGAGAACATTGTTTTGAATTGAATTGAACGGAACTGGTATGTAGAGTTAGGCACAATGTAAGAAGTAATACCCCATTTGAACTTTACGAAAGGTTCAAAGAGTGTATTAAGTTGGTGCAGAAGTATGTAAAAGCCAGAAGGAAGCATATCCGACCCTGTAAAGTATACATATTCTTGATCCGCATCCACAGCCGAGTCGATATAGCCGCGTCTGTCTGGCCTTCTGTCCATCCCTATGATCAGTGATTAGAGATAAAAGAGAGATAAGAGCTGAAAGTTTCACATTTTTGGGTTATAAATTTCTTATACTTACACTTATACCGCTCAAATATCCCACAGTTTTATAGATAGATAGTTCGTACCTTCTGCACATATTTTGTTTTCATCATTATTTATCAATTCGCCAAAGGAATGATAAAGATCTGATGAGCCATATTCGAGTTATAAAGATTTTAAACAATTGTGCTGGGCAGCACCGGCCGTTATGGCGATGGGCAGCACTTTACACACCTTACCAAAACATTTGAGAGGTTTAGAGTATATTATAGTCCGACTTGCCAAACTTATTTACTTGTTTTCTTAATGGCCTAAAGGATTTTGATGGGCTATAACCTCTATACCAGGGGTCGGCAATATGAGCAGAAACGTTGCCAGAGTTTAGTGAGTCAGTAGAGCGGGGTTCTCCAATATAAGACGCACTCTCTCTCTCTATCTCAGGCACTTAGCGATGCATGGCTTCGGCAAGCATTCGCGATGAATTGAGGAGTGTGTTCGGTCCCCCAGGGACTATGGCTGAGGAACACTGCCGAACAGAAAAGCAGCTAAAGTTTTGAGAACAGCTTCGGTTGATTGCCAAAGGTTCATACATAAAGCACACCTGATACTTGAAACTTGCCTTAGAGTTTAACCAATACAACTCACACTTAAATGTTCAACGAAGCATTTTAATCAATGAAATCTAATTATGATTTGGCATGGGCTGATGCAGCGCTGCTGACTGTGATGGAAAAAAGAGATAGAGAGAGAGCGAGAGAAAGAGCTTAAAAATGATTAAGCTTACAGCCCCAAAGGGCCAATTTGAGCTGCTCTCAATCTTTTGGCTGGAGTGCTGCTTATTTTTGCACAAGAGAATGGGACCCACAAAGCAAAGGCAAAGCTTAAGTTATTTCACAGCTGACACCAACAGCTGGTGAAGGTGACCGGGAGTGTAAGTTTGTACAGAAAAAACAGTTTTCATTGGATGTTTCGAGGCGAATCCACAAGCTCTTGCACAGCAGGCACACACACTACCCACAACCACAGCTCGTCGTGGCAAATTAAGCAAGGCCAGCCTGTGTGCTTGTGTTGGTGAGCAGTAAAGCTAATTTACTTGCACAGCAAAATCAATTTCTGTTGAAACAAACTAAGTTATGTTGCAATCAAGATAAGAAAACAAGAAACCATGCGTTATTTGTACAATCTTACATATGTTGTGCACTGCCGGCAGTGGCAACAACTCTGCTTGCAGTGCCGACCCCTACTCTAAAGCACTTTCCTTCTTTCGCTCTTCCTCAAATCCTTACCCACCGCCACCCACTTGTTCCGACAGCATACTTTTCAGGTTGAAATGGTTTAAATATTTACTTGTAATTAAAATTCAGCTCTATGCACATCACATCACATCATCAAGTGCATAATCACAGCCTCCCCATGGAGGCCATTGAGACAAATTTTTTTTTTTTATACGTACTTATTTTCGAGTGAGAGATATCTGGGCCCAGCGCGGCTGACACGGCCAGGACCACGACCAGGACCGGCATTAGCCGTCGGGCAGAGTAAGCAACTGAAGATTATGTCGCCCCCAAAGTAAATGAAACTTATGCACAAATTACACAAGTCAGTCCCTTCCACTGCCTCCTGCCCCACTCCTGTCGGCTGCCTGTCGTCAGCTCATAATTAAAACTGGTGCTGAATGAAATCGCATAAAATGAATTAAACATTTTAAGGCTATTTAGGGGGCAAAGCAGGAAGGAGTGGAAGAGCTGTTGGCATATTGCTCTCGGGACAATTGCAGCGTTAAATGAAATATTAATGGCAAGGAGCGCCAGGAGATGGCGTAAGAGTTGGTTGGAGGCTTTTAATGATTTTTTTTGCAGCGCCAGCAGCAGCAGCACACACACACACACACACACACTCCGAAAACATTTTTCAAGTGCATCATTATTTGTTGCAAAAATGTGCGGCAGTTGGGCCGGGCACTGTGCAAATTCAATGCGCTGCATTTTTAATCCCGACGCAGGGTTTTTCTTCTCTCTGTTTTTTTTTTTTTTGTTTTTTGTTTTTTTCAATGCCTCAACTCAAGTGCATGCCACACCCACTGCACTTCATATATGCAAACATTTATGATGACGATGGCGGCCCGTGGGCACACACAAAGGTGGTCCGCTCCGCTTTTGTTTCGCCCGTGCATGTGTCGAGTGCAGGCCGCATAATGGGATGTCTGATGAAGCTCTTAGTCGGCATAATTACTTTTTTCTCTCGTTTGTTTTTTATTTTTCTACTCTTGATATGGCAAGTGATACACCCATATGCAATGCATACTGTAAAATGCACTGAGAAAAATAGATCCACCGAAATACTTGGTACAAGTACATAATTGCTGTTCCAAGACCTCGAATTAACGGCTGACGCAGGATTTTTCCAAGGGGCGGGGAACTGTTATACTTAGAAAAATCCTGCTCAAGTTGTCGGCAAATTATTCATAAACGCTACATCAGTGCTGCAAAGCTCTCTTGTAGAGCGTCGAGTAAAAATTATCTAGGATAAAGGATTAAAATACTCATCTTTCTATCGTTAGATCGCCTTGAAATCGAACCGAACCGAACCGTTTTGCTGTGAGGTTTTCGGTTTGGCTTAAAGAAAATCAGCTTGGTTTGCGGTTTGGACTACCAACGGTTACGGTATGGTTCAGTTCGTTTCAGTACCCGTTTGATCCCCTGACTAAATCTAGTCTTGTCGTACGATTAATCATGTGTTTTGTGTATAATTTTTTGACAGTTCTTAGAGATCGGAGCTTCTTTAATTCTAATTAAAAGGTAAAGGCATTATAAAATGATCCGGGTAATTGCAATGCATAGAAGGAAGCATTTCCGACCACATAAAGGATATGTATTCTTCATCAGCACGATGAGTTTAGTCTGTTTCTATGCCATCTCCTCAGTCAGTTTGAAAGCTATCTTCACCAAACTTTGCACGAATTCTCCTAGTACAATCTCGCTGCACATTTATCGAAACCGGCCGGATCGGATAACTTTAACATATAGCTGCCATAGGAACGATCGATCGAAAAACTAGTTCTAGTTTGAGAAACTTTTTTGTCTTTAATGCAAACGTCTCCAAACTCCACATTTACTAGTTTTTAATGCTTCTCCATAATTCGGCCAAATTAAGTCGAAATCGGACATCTTTGTAGTATAGCTGTCATAGAAAAGTAAGGTTAAAAAAATAGTCTTAGTATAAAAAACCTTTTTGTTTTTAATGTAAACCTCCTTAAAATTGGCATATATTTATTTTATAAGCTTTCACACAATTCTTTAAAGTTTTGGCAAAATCGTATGACTATAGGTTATAGCTGCCATATGAATGATCGGTCGAGTAACTAGTTTTAGTGAGAAAAACTTTTTTGTTTTCAAAGAAAACGCCTCCAACCTTTGTATTTCTTAGTTTGCTATGCTTTCCCATGATTCCGTCAAGTTTAGTCAAAATCGGACATCTATAATGTATGGCTGTCATAGAAAAGTAGAGTCTGAAAAGTAGTCTTAGTGAGAAAAACTTTTTTGTTATCAATAGAAATTTGCTTAAAATTAGCATTTATTTTTTTGATGTGCTTTTACACAATTCTACAAAGTTTTGCCATAATCGGTTGACTATAGCATATAGCTGCAGTACGACTGATCGGTCGAAAAAGAAGTTCTATTAAGAAAAACTTTTTTGTTTTCAATGGAAATGACTCCAAACTTCTTACATATTCATTTGTTAGGCTTTTGCATTATTCTACCAAGTTTGTAGAAAATCGGACATCTTTATAGTATAGCTCCCTTAGAAAACTTAGGTCCGAAAAGTAGTCTTAGTTTGAAAAACATTCTGCAAGGGTATAAAAACTTCGGCGAAGCCTAAGTCTCCTTTCCTATTATTTTTGGACTTATTAACCCATAAGACAAATTTTTTTAAGTAGTAGGAAATCACCAGCCCTATTCTCACACTCCTTATATTAGGTCTTCCTAACAAAACTTAACTTAACGAGTCTTTTTCGAGCCCATTTGTTGATTAAGCAGAGATTACTATCAAATGCAATCGACAGAAAACTCACAATTGGCTCATGCTCATGCTCAAAGTGTGATTTATGAAAATACAACTCTAAAAAGACTTGCAAGAGACTCGAAAATGTAACGAAACTGATTAGAAAAAGTGTTAAAAACGACTCTTCAAGAAGAGTCGCTGCTGGGGTTCAATTTTCTGCTGACAACAGTATCAATAAGGACCACAAAGCGAGCTCATTTAAGACTATTTTAATCAGACCGCCCTAAAATTACAAAAATTCTTTGCTGGTTCAATTCCACTATCACAAAAATTTGGTGATTTTAAACCGGTTATGGGACTAAGTTACAAATCTTATGCGGAACGGAGAGCAAGGTTGAATATATTTTTAACATAAATGTTAGATAATATATTTTATAGTAAATTGTGGCTCCCAAATCAGAAACTAAGATTCGAAAGGCTGTTAAAGCTTAGAAAATGAAAATACATTTCTTTATTCTTCTGATACTCCAACTTGAACCATATTTTCTAGATTTCTCAATAGAAACTAGAAATGTTTTCTCATGTGGGGCCGATCGCTGCAGATTCCGCCGATCGGCTACTTAAAGTTATCTGTCACAATATCTAACAAATAACTAAGGAAATTGTAGGTTTATCTGACCATAAGTAGCAAGTTAAAAGATGTGAAATCAAAGTCAAGAATTTGAAGTCTAGTTTTAGATTTCTTTGAAGAATAAACATCACCTGAGAGAATTCTCACAAAGTGCTAGCACATCGTAAACATACTGAGACAATGTAAAGTGTTATAGGGTTAAGCTTAGGAACCATCAAAGCATAATTAGAATTTTGAATTTATTTAGAGCTTTTTTTTGCTGAGTGCATTAAACATAAATGTCCGTATAACGAAAATGAAATGAATTTATTAAGCTTCTTGGACTTGACTAATGAGGTAAGCTTTATCGAAAGGGGAACACAGCTGGTGGTGGTGGTGGTGGTGGTTCTAGTTGGGCCCTTGATCGCCAACCACTTGAATGCCAATTAAAAACGTGTAAATAATTTTCAACAATTACAATGCTACCTGAATACATTAGGGGTACAAGGCCCGTAGACCTGTAACCAGGACAAGAATTATGGCAACTGCATTAGCATAAGGTCTTAGAGCGTTTCTGAAGAAGGAAGTAAGAAAGAAAGCCTCAGCGGCAATCATAAACATAAATCGTGGGAAACAACGGCAGCAATATTCAAATTAGATGAATGTCACTTCACACAGGACACACACAAACACACAGGCACACGGCAATCGCGCAGGATAATGCGGCATTAGAAACTTGTGCTACAGTTTTGTCAACGCAAATGAAAAAGGGTGATTGTGATTGCGATTGTTGTTATTGTTGTCCTCACAATGTGGCGATCCTCGTTTTTGTTTCGAGGATGCTGCGCGTCTTTTCAAGCTGTCCCATTCTGGTCCATCATTCGGCTAACCCTTTCCTTTCTGCATATTTTTAATTGAAATTTTACCTGAAATTTGGTGAAACTTTTTTTTTTTTTTGGGCGCAGCTGCTTACAATTTGAGGTATTTATTGAAATGCTTTAAATATTTTCATAAAAAACATACCATAATATTTCGAATTTGAAAACCGGTTGAGCCGGTCCTAGTTAGAGAACTTACCCTTCTTCAGCTGTCCAGAATATGGAAAAGATCACACACCCAGCAAATAATTGAGGCATTTTAAAGAGTTTTTTGCGTTGGAGAAATGGGAATTGTAGAAAAATGAAAAAAAAAGGTTATGTATTTGTACAATTGATGGATCCGACCCTAAGTAATATGGGAGCACTAAATAATGTTGACCCTCGATCCACTCAGTTGAGATCCCCCAGAATGAGAGTTCCATTTAAAACCTGAACCAAATTTAATAAAATTATTTACTCATTTGAGTTTGAAATGTTCTTAAAAACGACTCATTGCAACTAGAGTCAGGTTTTCGCGGTTTATAAAGAAAGTTATTGAAGAAAGAGCACTGTATTACAAGTGAGATAAAACGTTTGCGGCTTGTTTTTGGTAACGATTAAGTTACGTTAGGTTAGGTTGAGAAGGCTAAGAGCGACAAGTCGCCCTCGCACTTAGTCCTCTCTGGGCCCATTGTGGTGCCTTATGTGTTCCCTGTTAACCCTTTTATATCCTTGCAGAAGGTTTATCGAAATTGTCCAGATGTTTGTAACGCATTGAAGGAAGCATTGTCGACCACATAAATTATATATAGATTCTTGATCAGCATGACGAGCTGAGTTGATTTAGCCGTGTCCGCCGTTTGACAGTTTGTTTCTATTTTGTCTCCTCCATCAGTTTGAAGGCTATCGCGACCAAACTTTGCACGACGTCTTCTGGTATAAATACGCTGCACATTTGTCGGAACCGGGCGGATCGGATGACTTTAACATATAGCTGCCATAGAATCGATCGGTCGAAAAACTAGTTCTAGTGAGAAAAACTTTTTTGTTTTCAATGCAAACGTCCTCAAACTCGGTATTTACTAGCTTTTTATGCCTCTCCATGATTCTGCCAAGTTTTGTTGAAATCAGACATCTATTTAGAAAAGCTGTCATAGAAAAGTAAGGTTAGAAAAATAGTCCTAATAAGAAAAACTTTTTTGTTTTCAATGTAAGCCTCTTTTACATAAGCATATACCTATTTTAGAAGCTTTCACACAATTCTTTAAAGTTTTGGTAAAGTTGGATGACGATAGGCCATAGCTGCCATAGGAATGATCGGTCGGGAAACCAGTTTTAGTGAGAAAAACTTTTTTGTTTTGAAAGAAAACGCCTCCAAACTTTGTATTTCTTAGTTTGCTATGCTTTCCCGTAATTCCAATAAGTTTGGTCGAAATCGGACATCTATATAGTATAGCTGATATACTGAAGTAGAGTCAGAAAAGTAGTCTTAGGGCCGATTTTCTACATAGAACTATCTCTCCCATAAGTCTACAAATAACAGAGCAAAATCTATATTTATCTGACACATAGCAGCTATGTAGATGATGGGAAATCGGCCCTTAGTGAGGTAAAATTGTTTGTTTCCTTCGAATTAGTTAGAACAATTTGCTGCAAGGGTATATGTCTAGCTCGGAGAGATTGAGTAGGAGAGGTTGACCTAGTTTTCTAAGTCTTCTTGTGTGTTGCATTCTTGTTCTCAAGTCTTAATTCTTTAGAATAGTTATTTAAATATAAATCAGCAAATTGCTTCATAGTGTTACACTATTACAGATTGCTGATGAAATGAGCTGGTAGGCCTTCGATTGTGTTTGATTGTGCTCATACTAAGTCCCAAATTCTCGGTTTTTCTGTGTGGGCTAGAAGTAGGGTCGTCATCATGGCAACGATATGTCGATATATCGATGTTTTTCCTTAACGATGTGCAATATACCCAGTTGATATTTCTTATGTCGGGGTGTAACCGTTAATCGATGTTTCATTAAGCAATATCTCAGACTAATATTGGGGCTTTTGATGAATTTAAAAGCAGTCTGGTTAATTCTGCCTAATCTCATCGAATCGCAACATTTTTATATGCTTAGTAATCGATAAGTTCCATTGCAAATGTAGCTTAATATCTGTCTATTGTTTATCAGAAAAAACAATAAATCGGTATATCGATATTGGGTGTGGTCGATACATATCAAAAATCGATTTTGTAAGCTGTCATCTCATCTCAACCATAAATGAAAGCGCAGATGGCTGCACATGATTTTGATAAATTGAAAATATAGTTTGATTTTCAGGCCCAATTGAATAATATTTTAACGATTATTTTTTCTTATTTTTTTCGCTTTTGTGCTTGTAATTGGCAGTTTTTGCTCTATTTTGTTTTTGTTATCAGCAAAAAAAAAATAAAATTATATATTAATTGCAAAGTTTTTGCAACGAGCTTCAATTAAAAGTTTCAACAACATCCATCAAAACCACTTGAATGAGTGTCGATAACAGTGGCAGCAAAAGTATATGTACAATTGCACTACATAAAAAACAACATGATAAAAAATCAGCCATCGATCGGTTTAATGAAAGCGTCCGGTAAAAAAAAAGAACACAAAACATAAAACTTTTCAACAAAGCCATAAAAAAAAAACTGGTTGGCGCATATAACAAATGGAAAAAATAATTTCATTTGCAGTTGGCTAAAGTGCGGTTGGTGGGCGGGGGGCGCTGCTGATTATGAGTATTTGCATGGCAAAGCAGTTGCCGGCTCTGCTGCCTGCCCGGCTCTGTGGTGAAGTGTGTCGCCTCTTGAAAGTAATAGCCAAAACGAAAGCAACATCCATCCCCCCCCCACGTTGTTAACGCAATTTCCATAAAACATTTTGTTACTTATTTATCTTAATTAAAATAAATTTACATTTTTCTAATTTAAGAGCGCGACGGCAAGAGGACTAGTCAGGCGTGTCCCTGCCCTCCAACCCAGCAACTTGTCGGGCATATTAGAGAGCGACATTTTCTTAACAAGCCAAAAGGACATTTGACTGGCCCAGAGGAAGACACAAAAGAAAGGAGCTGGAGATTGAAACGAAACACAACAACAAGGACATCGAGAAGAAGAAGAAGAAGAAGAAAAGAAGAAAAAAACGTAATGGAAAGTTGCCTGTCCGCTCTGCTTGGATCTCATTAGCGTTCACCAGAAGGAAGTTTGGAATGGGCAGACAGGTCCTGTCCAGTTTGTGTGGGGAGCAGACCAAAAAAAAACAACAAACTGAAAAGCATAAAATTAAAAGCTGATGAGCAAAAATGTTGAGCAGAAATAAAAAGATTTTGCGTATTTACGTAAGTTTGTTGCCAGCACAAGCTGGGAAGCCACGTTTTGCCCAGGCCAGCAACGAAGTTGGAAATACACTTGCAAAACGGCTGATGGAACTTGCAAGTGTCAACATTTGAGGTACAGTTCGTTTTTTCCTAGGTAAGTTGCACCACATAAGTATAAGGTATAAGTATTGTTATATATAGTTGAAAGAGCCAAGTGCTTCTTTCCGTCAGTCCGTAAGATCAGGTTCCCCCCTTTAACCTCAAAAAACTGTCAGAGAAACTACTTCTAAGTTGGAGTCTCTTGGCTTAATAAACATCAAGTAAGACCCAATATCTATCTATTCTGAAAAGTACCATAAGATCGGACAATAAACATCGGAATTATAAACTCCCTGCGAAGCATGGTTATGTGATCTTCTTAACATACACCATGCACCGTTGCTTGAATCACACACGATTCGTTCTATGGAACGCTTAAGGACTAAAACCCATGTATTTCCCTTCTAACCTGTTCTTTTTCCGCCGGTACTGAAAAATTTTGTCAGTCCCGACTTTTCTCACTATTGTTGAGATGGGCGATGCAGGTTCCATCCACACATCCTGCAAACTTATCATTCTTTTGATCAGCCTTCTAGGTATAAAAGGCTCTCCAGCCAGTCTACTAGGGATACGCCTCTCCTCTCTGACACTCCAACACCACATAGACCAGGAAGTATCTATGTGCTTGCATCAATGTAGTTAGTCCCTAAAACATTCATTGTTTGTAAACCTCTGGTTCAGGTGATACTTAAATTCTCTGTCTCTTCGATAAAGCTTTTCCTCTTTAATGGGAATTATTTGGTGGGTCCATCTTTCTGTATCCCACATGTAGCCAACGCTCTTGCAATGTTTGGAGACTTCTGTTTCGTGGAACAGGAATTTCCTTTGAGCTTAAATTGAGTGCATCATGGACTTAGCAACTGTTGCTAGTAGTCTTCTTGTCGGGGTTGTGGGTCCATCCATGTTTGGCATCAGTTAAGCCAGTGCAGAAGTCGATTTTGCTGTTTTTTCGCCAACTAATTGATGGTTATCACAGAAACTTAGCCTCCTATCGAATGATAGCGTTTCTCTACGTCACCTATGGCTGCCTTCAAAGAATCACTTCAGTTTTTTGCTAAGCTAGCACTAATGCTACCTGGCGGAGCCAGTTAGTAATAGACACAATTGTGCTGTTCATCTTGAAATCACTTCATCCAGAGTCTTTTCAAGGACCGTGATGCCTTGAAATTCCCAAACAGTACTAGCCATGTTGGCAGGAGGAGGAAGCTAAAGCATCTTTAAGATAAAACCGGGTAATACAAACAACAAAAGACCTCTAGACGTCAAGAACTTACTGGTTTGAAAATCAAAAAAGGAGTCAGATATGCTGCCTCTTTTTGGGGTAACATAAAGTTTGGATAATTACCTTACGTCTGTTTTCGTAGTTTTTGAAGCCCTCCTCTTTTCGGCCTTCCTTTTTGCCCTATTTAATCTAGGGCACTCTTTCATGCAGACGATTTCAAGTTCAAGACAAGTACGAATTTTGAGATTAAATCAAAATCAGACCTTCTTGATTTGATACTTCTAAGGCATCAAACAAGCTATCAATTAATTGAATTAATCCAATTACGGATTCTATATTCCTGTGAATTAATTGAAGCAATCCTAAGCTCTCTCTAGCTAAAGTCAGAATCAAGAAGATGAATTCTGGGATTGAAAAATCCAAGCTCAAGTCAATCCTGATCATACTTCAAGTGAAAAAATCCAGGATTGACCGACTTCTGACATTGTTTGGGATTGATTTGATCCCGAATATTTTGAATTTTCTGTTCAATGTAGGTAAAACAAGATAGAAAGTCGGTCAAGCCCGACTATAACATACTCTGTACCAAGAAAATTTCTTTTTCTTTTGATCATAACTCGAAAACCGTTCATCCGATCTTCTTCATTCCTTTGGCGGATCGATAAGTTATCCTAATAACTAAATATGTTCAGAAGGAACAACCCACCTATCTTTAAAACTGTAGGAGAAATGACGTTTTTTCTAAATTGCGGGGGCGGCAGGGGGCGTGGCCAAAATTGAAAATAAACTTGATCTGCCTGCAGACATAAGAAGCATTTGTCCCATACATGTCAAGCCTCTATCTCTTACCATCTCTGAGATCTGTGCGTTCATACGGACAGACAGACGGACAGACGGACATGGCTATATCGACTCGGCTGTTGATGCTGATCAAGAATATATATACTTTATGGGGTCGGAGATGCTTCCTTCTGGATGTTACATACTTTTGCACAAACTTATAATACTCTATGTACCTATGGTACAGAGTATAAAAATACAACTAGACAGACAGTACTTTCTGAATAGATGGACAAAAAGACTAAGAATTAAAATTTTTAAATATCTATCTATCCAAATAGAAGCTAAAGTTGGTACGGATGTTAATTCTTAGATTCTTGATTCCTAAAAATTGCATAAATTCAATTAAATATATCGAACCGTTTCCTGAATACAATCTTTGGCTCCCTTAAGCTAACCCTCTAAGCCAATCCACCTTCTGTACAATATTCATAGAGTATGCTTGTTTGTCCTGACAAGATGAAAATGCGACAGGAAATATAAGCACTGACGGGGGGAAAAAAAAAAATGGAAGATTTTCAGGAAATTATTGATTCATCATATCGAAAAATCAATGCAATCCAATACGCCATTTTGTGAGTAGCAAAAAAAAAAAAAAAAAGAGGCGTCAAAGAAAAACCAATACAAAAACCGGGCACACAAGAAGCAGCCCTAACGGGGCAGTTGGCATGGCAGTGGGAGGAATCGAAGGACGAGGCGTAGGGGGGGTGGGGTGGGGTCACAGTAAAAAGAGAATAAAAATAAATTCAAAGCAAACGAGACTAAAATTATAAAAATTGCCCTCCTGGTGGTGCCTGCTGCTGTTGTTGCTGTTGCTGTTGCCGAGAGTGCGCGCTGCTGTTGATGAGGACGAGACGAACGCGATTCCAATACGGGACATCAACGTCAATGGGGGTGGCACAGCAGCAGCAGCAGCAGCGGTAGAGGGGTGGTACATAATGTTGGCCCCTGCACTGCCGTTGGCCTGTGCGGCGCATTAAGTTCATGGCACAGCCTCCTCCTCCTACTGCACCCTCACCTACCCCCTTCCACCGCGTTCATATATATATATATATGCAGCAGTTTATGTACACTTTTTTACATAGCCTTGGTCTGCCATGGCCCGCAGCGTCAATGGACCAAAATAATAACGACTAACGGCCTGTTAAGGGAAAATGCACTGGAGGGGTGGGGGGTGGTGCTGGGGTGGCCAAGGTTTTTTAAGTGGTCGCGCGTGATGTGCCCAGAGAGCGGGAGTAACAGAGAGAGAGAGAGAGAGAGAGTGGGAGATGGGGTAAGGGGAGTGGGTGAGGCTGGGTGGGAGTGGGACAGCTCCTGCTGACGTGGTATTTGCTTCAGCTACGACTCCTGCCTGGCAATTTTTTTCCACTTATTTGTACACAAAACTCTTGTTACTAGCTGCCATTATGATTTTGAAAAGCCATTGCCGGGCGGCTGCTACGCTGCTGCTGCTGCCGCTGCCATTTGCTTTGCCGTTTTCTTTCTTTTTTTTTTTTTTTGCTTTTCCGGTCGCTCATTGAAAAACTGTGAAATTTTATAATAAGCATTTTTTTTTTGCCGCTGCCAGATTATTGTCGATGATTGTGATTGCGTTTTATGTTGTTCCTTTTATTACCAGGTCGAAGTGGGACGATGAAGTGGGGCAGTTGTGGGGGTGTGGGGGGCTCCGTACTTGCTGCTAGTTGTTTTTGTTATCGGTGCTGTGCTGTAATATTCCTTTTGAAAAATGTTTGCTCTGTGTGTCCTGCTTCATCTCTCTCTCTCTCTCTCTCTCTCTCTCTCGCTGTTTTCTATGGGCTTTTCGTTTGTGCTCGGCCAGGCGCTATTGGTTTCAATTTAAGCTTATTAATTTTTAAATGCGATTTTTAATTAAATATTCTCCAAGCGTGTCGTCAAGTGTCATTAAGTTTGATGCTTCTGGACTGAACTTAATGTCATCATCCGCAACGAAGGAGCACTCACATATTTACAATTGGAATACTTGAAAGCAAATGGCCAGAAAGATCCCAAAGCAATTGTAGCAATTCGTTCTTAGTTTAGTTGCAAATGAGACAATATTTCATAATACAAGAGCCAAGTGGGTTTTTGTGTTTATAAGGACCTTACTTTGTTAGAAGAGAACTTGGGAGTTACTTTTGGATTGAAATCGGTTGAAAAATAAATGATATAAAACTATTAAGCCTATTAAAAGACTAGCACACCGTTCGTCGAAAAGCATTGAAACAGTACCAAAGTATCCCCCAGGAAACAAGGTCCTGTATATTAAAGGTTTGGTCGTGATTCAAAATGATGCTTCAGTGCTGAACTATCTAAACGATATATATATATAAGATTATATTAAAGCTCAGAAGCGATACTTTGGAATAATATGAAAGAAAACAAACAGAAAAGTATCTCTTCCTCATGAATCGTGTTTAAAAAGGGGCAAAGCAGGCATTTTAAAAGCAGCTTTAAGCTCAGATTAACATAGATCTAGACTTGATTAATCAATTCTAATAACAGATTCGTGTTCATTAGAGTCACCATCAACCTTTCAATGTACTTTAAAACAGGGATGCTAACCTCTCGAAAATAAGTACTTGTTCGGTTCACAGTTTCTGAACCGAAAATTCCGTTCGTTACATGGTTTTTGGAGATTACTGAACCGCGGTTTTTGGTACAGTTCAGTGGTTCATAAAGGCACATTGTAAGATGTTATGATTTCTGTCGTAATGTGACTTATCAAGCTCTTTCGAAATTGAAGTTCTGTAAACCCTTTGAATATCTTGCAAATCCTTAGAAGACCGTTTATCATGTCGGATCTACAGAAGTCGTCTACAAGTTCCTAGAGGAATCCCATTCGAAAATAGAGAATATCGCGTATCATACTTATATATTTACCATATTATATGAGAACAAACTCTACTGGGTAAGATTGAATTAAGGTCAAGAAGTACTACAGAAAATTTAAGATACTAAAGTAAAAAATGGAAGAAAGTTAACTTCGGCTCAGCCAAAGCTTGTATACCCTTGCAGCAAGTTTTTTTTATACCAATTTGAAGGATATTTCCCTTGAAAACAAACAAGTTTTTCTCACTACAATCTGAATCTACACTGAAAAAAGAAATCAATCCGAAACGGGATTGAAAACAGTGTAAACTCGAATACTCTTGATCCGATCCGAGAAAAGATAGATTTGCCTCGCGCTTTTTTTTTTGTTTCCAAAAACAGGAAACCTGTTCCGAGATTTCAGATTATATTTTTTTCTGTGTACTTTTCTATGACAGCTATACTATATAGATGTCCAATTTCCACCAAACTTAGTGGAATCATGCATAGAAAACTAAGGAATACAAAGTTTTGAGGCATTTTCTTTGAAGACAAACAAGTTGTTGTTATTAAAGCTAGTTTTTCGACTGATCATTTCTATGGCAGCTATATGCTATAGTCATTCGATCCGGCCGGTTCCAATAAGTGTGCTGCGTATTTGTACTACAAGATTTCGTGCAAAGTTTGGTGATGATAGCTTTCGAATTGATGGAGGAAATCGCATAGAAACAGACGGTCAGACAGATGAACAGACGGTCATGGCTATATCGACTCAGCTCGTCATGCTGATCAAGAATATATGTACTTTATGTGGTCGGAGATGCTTTATTCTGAACAATTTTAATTAAAAAATGCATGGGTATAAAAATTCAGATTGATGACACTTAAAATTAAAATTTTGGGTTCAAGCAATGTAATTTCTGAAACGAGGTCTCTTTGAATTTCTCCCTGAATTTACGATATACCAAGTTGGAAAAACTATTCAGAAACTACTGGGGAAACTCCCAACTACTGCTCAGAAATTTGCCAACACTGCAAAGCAAAGGGGTAAAACAAGTTGGCAATTTTAAGGACAGATTGGAGTTTACTTATGAGACTCTTTTGTACTTCTTCTTTTCATTTAACACTCTAACATTATTCGGTCGACTGTAAGTTTTTACTTTCACATAAATGGTTCTTATTTGCTTAAGTAGAATATTTTGATCTTAGAATGTTTGGTATTCATTTTAAGAACTTCCATGTAGGATATTTCCATGGGGAAAAAAGGTTATATGGTCGCTTGTTCCTTAGTCGATTATTTATCATATAAATCTATGTTAATAGGCGGGCTTAAACCCGTTAATCCCCTCCCCCTTCTTTCGTACATCGCTGATTCTGGGTGTAGATTGTTGACATGGCGACCGTGCACCATTTTGGGACAAGTGCACGGTTGACCCATAGTGGCCTTTTCTATGGCACGTTCAACTGACTCTTGAATTATACTTTTGCTCGGCTAAAAGAATAGAATGATAATTCCTTGTTTTACCCACGACCATAAAATGGTGAACAGTTCCTTTGGACTGGAGTTAAGATAATTCTCATCTAATGAAGCAGAGTTTTATTAGCATTAATTTGTTTAAATAAGTTTGTTTCTTTTTTTTATAAATATTCTGAGAGTCCTTTGACCCTTCAAGTCCCCCGACAGGCACCACTGCCCGCCCTATGTATCATTGTAGGTGGTTCTTAGCAAAGCAAAGAACTGATACGACATGCTGATCACCTGCAAGAGATTAACCATAGAAATCGCTTCTCAAAAATACGCCCTCACGCTTACCTTCATGTATGTAACCAGAGAAATAGGCGGAAAAGTGGGAGGTCTGATGGAGGCAGGTTTTTGACTTCTCATAATAAGTAATTTCAACAATTTGCAATAAGATTGATTGCATTGAAACCATTTCTGATTGTAGGCTGCATCCCCCACGCTCAGGCTCTACCAACAGAAAGAGATCAAACCTAAGCAGAGCAAATCACAATTGAAACTCACCGCTGATATTAGTTCATCGCCATAGTAGCACACCAGAAATACTTGTACCATTGAGGTCATTAGAAAAATACAATAGATAAGGATAACTTCTATGGTTGATTCGGTCACCTGAAAGGCTATAAAGCAAATCTGCATGGATGCCATCAAAAAGTTGAGCAGCAGCGAGAAGCTATACAAATCATTCACATGCTCGCAGAGTCTGAAAAATTGTAATTAGAACTGCCAGCTCTGCCTTAAACCTACCCACTCACTTCAGACACTTATCATGATAGCGTATCATTGAGATTAAGAATTCAATATTCTCCTTATCCTGTCCCTCGGTGCAAGGATGCGCCTCCAAACGCATTGAAATATAATTAAAATGCATACAAAGTTGGGTGATCACCACCACCAGCAACAGATCGGCACATAAAAACGCTATTCCGGCCAAATAGGCGCCATGAGCTATATCCCAATAGGTAATCCAATAGATCAAATTATTTGAGGTGGCATCGTAGGGAAACCAGATGAGGAATCCGAAATTCCGATCAAACGTCTCATAGCCCAAAAAATTGAACTTCACCGAGGCCTTGATGGCCGGATAAAATGAAAAGGTGGTGGTATAGGCCAAACAAAGAAACGTAAAGATGTTGATGACCCTCTTCATGGTACGCTCAAACATGTCCATTTTATAGGCCTGCTGACGAGCCAATGTCTTGGGGTGCATATCCTCCAGATCGTCAAGCAGCTGTATCAAAGTTTTCTTATGCCACACCATGGCACCCTGCTTGAAGTCCGCCACCAGCGAGAAACCAATGCAGGGAGCCACTGCTATGGCCAGACGGATGGTCTCGAAATTCTGCACCGATTTGTAAAAGAACACCAGCTCGCCCATGACCAGCAGATTGAAGTTAATGAATCCAGCATATAGATAGATACGAAGCAGCAGTGATTTTAATGCATTTTTCGAACGATGTGCATAGATATCCTCGCCAATGGTTCTATAGAATAGAACTGGCATACGCATCATATCCTCGAAAGTACGAGCTGTTCTCACTAAAACTTTGCTCATGGTTGAAACTAGAACTGAGTGTCAAAAGACCCAAACATGGGGCTTATATAGGCTCTAGAAATGTGGGCGTAGCTGTCAAGTTTTTGTGCCTAATCATGTTGGTCGCCCCGAAGTGTGTATTGAGAATTGAACTTTTTAACTTTTAAAGGCTAATGCAATTAACTGTTGGAGCTGTAAAGTTTCTCACTTAACACCTGAATTGCTTCTCAGTGGGCCAACCAATTGTCAATCGGCAGTTAGATCAATAACACAATGACTTTTCATATCCGTTGAATGATTTTCAGCTTCGTAGGATGATTATAAGGATAACTAAGATATAAAAAAAAAAAACATTTTAAGCACTTTTGTAGGACATTGGGTGTCGCTGGTGGTGCTGCTGGTAGTGTGTGTGCCTGCTGTGCGATAGATAGTGGGTTCGATCTCCCCTCGAGAACATCAAATAAATAGAATTTTCCTTCTAAACTTATGAAATCTATGAACTGTGAAAAGAATACAAGTTTCAGGGGAGAAGAGATCTCTATCTCGAATACTTTCAAGAGGTTATACAGATAGAGATATTGAAATGGTTATTTGAAGAGACGGGCAGTGGCATATAAGTTTGCCGTTTGCAGTAAATTTATACTCATAAATGAAACTTATTGAATGGCAAGTTACTCCAAAATGCTGTCCTTTTCTATATAAACTGCCTAGTAATGCCAAGTTTTCATACCTAGACCCCTTGAAAAGGAATGATAACTATGCATAAAAACAATTATATATTCAATGTTTGAATATTTTCAACTGTTGTTGCTACAAATCCTCTCAGTGGTTCAGGCAAACCAAAGTCCGAAAGAATTGAACAATAAATCAATGTAGAAACGCCCTCTCGTGCTAATATGATTTATTTCTAGAGCTTCTTTTCTGCAGAATATGTAAGCAATGAACAATGTGACCGTTAATTTGAAAGTTCTGAGTAAGACTGTGCTTAAACTTATGAAGCTCTTCAATGAAAGCGGTCAATCGCAGCTGGTCACACTTTAATTAGCCAATATTAGATTCTAATTAGCCAAGAATATGTAAACAAAAGATTAAATGAGCGTTGTATCAAAACTTTTGAGTAAGTTTGGTGATAAAATATAACAAACTTTTTATTGGAAGTGGTTAGACGCAGCTGGTCACACCTAAAGTTGCTAATTTTAGTTGCTAATTATCCAAGAATATGTTAACAAAAGATAAAGTGAATGTTCTATTAAAAGTTTTGGGCAAGATTGTGTTAAAATATTACAAACATTTAAACGAAAGTGCTCAAGCAGACCTGGTCACACCTAAAATAGTCCAAATTATAGAGTTGATCAAATTGTAAGCTTTTAGCTGCATTAATTTGAACCGATTTGCTGAAGCTTGCTCAATATTTGTTAGAGATTTACTGCCTTGCTTATGGCCGTGCAAATAGGAGACCAACTCATTTAGAAGGACCGCTAATAAACTAACAAATACGATTTACAGCCCCTGAACGTGCCCAGAAAGCAATTATTGAAATGTCGAGTCGCTCGAGTGGCAATGAATAGATTTTCAGCCAACACTCTTCCACGATGGCTCCATTCTTTCATTCGTTTCTTTCTTATGAATGTGTTGAATGAATTGAAAATAATTTTTCTTGTTATCCTGCCTCTTCGGGCACAAATTGAGCAGAAAATAACTAATAAAGTCGGACGTGGATTTGGCTGGGCATGAATAAAATGCAAAAGGCTGGAGGATGACCTGGCGGATGAGGAGGAGGAGGAGGCGGAGGCGGAGTACGAGGGAGTGTGGAAGGGAGGAACCATTAGCCAAGCACCAAGGCACGTGCAAAATGGCAACTCAAATTGAAATGCTGCCTGCCACAATGGGTAATTTTCATTTCAATTTTCACAGTTTGGCTCGCCGCCGCCCCCTTCTCCCCCACCTCTTCAACAGCTCTGGGACAATTTTTTGCTCATTTGCAGTTTGCATTTGGAGAAAGATATTTTGTGTTTTTGGTTTTTCGTTTTTTTTTTTTTGCTTGGGGTCGAACTTTTGCCCGGCAGCTGCATGTGGCAAGAAAAAGTTTTCAATGTAGAAAATGTTTTGCAACATATTGAAAACTCTTTTGGCATTCTTTCGTTGAAGAGTTCCAGAGTTCGCATGTTGATGTGAGGGCAAACTTTTGCTGGCTAAATGATAGCCAAAGATTTTTATATCAATTTTTCGCTGGCAAGTTTCGATTAATTAGCACAGCTGGCAGCAAAATACACACAGAGTGAAAGACCAAAAGAGAGAGAGAGTGGGAGAGTGGGAGAGAGAGAGAGAGAGCGGGGAACTCTCAACCCCTCTCAACTCAAACCTGTTCTGCTCAAACATTCTCTCTCATTGCTCCTGCAATGTTTTGAGTGTGGATTTTAAATCTCACTCTGAAGAGGGGCAAAATTGAGTTTGAGTGGTTTTTAGTAAATTGAGTGCCACTCCGCTATGTTTTCTTTCTCCATCCCCTGAAAACATTAACATAGAAACATGGAAGTTTTTGAATTCAGGGGTTGGTGTGGAGAAAAACATCGCCTAGCTCTGTTCTCATTTGAAAAGTGTCTGAACTAGAGCAGGGAACAGTTTGGAGCAACAACAGATGGCGCCAGTGGGCTAAACCAGGATATGCAGAGATTTATTTATTATTGGGCCTCAACAGATGTCGCCTGTTTGGTAACGAAATTTAACGCTATTTTCTAGGATCTCTTAAATGAATTCAGAGATAATGAACTTGCTCCTTATATACAAATTTGTGTAGTTATTCTATGCAGTTAGCTAATGCTTTTGAGTGTCTTGAGCCACGTGTTTGATGTGCAGCTTTTAATTCCGATTATATAATGGCATTAGACTGAAACTGTGTATACGCAGTTGGCACATATAACGATTATATAACCACATAAGCCCTGAACGCAATATTTGTTAGGTATTCAACAGTCGCCTGTTCTTCTGTTCTTATTACAAATGCAAACGAATAAATGGGTAAAGGAAAACCGAGAAAGCTAACCTAACTTCGTCTATGCCGAAGTTTTTATACCCTTGCAAGTGCTCGCTTAAATATTTTCAAAAAATACCCTTTTTCCCCATTTTCCGACCGATTGTTCGTATGGGAGCTATATGATATAGTCATCCGAATTGGCCAAAAATTTGTAAAATTATGTGAAAGCATGTGAAACAAACATAATCAAAATTGCAGAATGCTACCATTTAAAACAAAAAAGTTTTTCCAGCTAAGACTGTTTTTCAGACTTATCTTTTGTATGGCAGCTATGCCATATAGTTGTCCGATTTAATAAAACTTGGTAGCATTATAAAAAAACATTAATAACTTCCGATTACAAAGTTTGGAGACGTTATCATTGAAAAGAAAAAAGTTTTTCTCACTACAACTAGTTTTCCGACCGATTGTTCCTATGGGAGCTATGAGATATAGTCATCCAATCCGGTCGGTTCCGACATATCAGTAGTGTGCAGCAAAAAGAAGACTCTGTGCAAAATTTAAGCTCGATAGCTTCAAAACAGAGAGACTAGTTCGTGTAGAAACAGACAGACAGACGGATGGACAAAGATCAATCGACTCAGCTCGTCACCCTGATCAAGAATATATATAGTTTAAGGGGTCGGAAATGATTATTTCTATGCGTTGCAAACTTTTGGGAAAAATTTTAATAACCTTTGCAAGGGTATAAAAAGCTGAAAATAAAAGAACAATGATTGGATTGTATTTAAGGCATCACATATTTCTTCCCCCGAAACATAAGTGTAGAGTACTGATGTATTCCCAACTCGAGAACATGCCACATTTGGAGTGCCCTTGTGACGCGTTTTTCATTATCAACAAGTAAGGGCGCTGCAGTCGAGTTTCCCGACCACAAAATACCCTGTTCATTTGTTTTCATTTAATTGTTTTTGAATTTAACAACATTATCCCAAATGTATGCAACACTTTTTTCTAGTCCTGACCAACAAGTGGGGGGGTGCTCTTATCAGCTCAACTGTTTCGCTTATAACTCCGGTGTTTTTTGTCCGATCTGATTGTACTTTTCAGAATAGATAGATATTGGGCCTAGCTTGATGTGTACTAAACCACGAGGCTCTAACTTGTGGATCTGACGGCTATTTAGGTCTAGGATTTCTAGAGGAGGTCTAGGTTTTTTGGGGATAAAAGGGGGACGGGGTGGAATTTTTCAAATCTGAAACAAACTTGATCTGCGTACAGCATAAATCTACCTTCCTGCAAAAATTTGTGGCTCTATCTCTTATAGTCTCTGAGATCGACGCGTTCATACAGACAGACAGACGGACAGACGGACGGACGGACAGACGGACAGACGGACATGGCTATATCGACTCGGCTGTTCATGCTGATCAAGAATATATATACTTTATGGGGTCGGAAAATTTTCCTTCTCCCTGTTACATACATTCGCACAACTTCATGATCCCCCTTTTCCCATTTTCAATGGGAACAGGGTATAAAAATGTAAGTTTCACTGGGAAGTGAACGTCGAATCGTTTGAATTCAATGCAGGCATTACCTCCTTTCAAAATCCTGTCCATTTTCCTGTTGTTTCGTTGTATACCAGACAAGAAGATGATGCATAATAATGACATATCCAAATAAGTTTAAGACAGCAACGATGGGGCGGCTTGCCAAGCAAATCCCAAAAAAAATGTTAGAATTCCACTGAATAAAATAGGATTGTGTTTCCGATTCGAATTTAGCCAGGCAGTCTTATCGAAAGGCTACACTTTCTTACTTGCCCTTTGCCTAGAACGAACTTTCTTAATCGTTTATGCTAATTGTAATCTTCATTGATCTCTTCTGACCTGACCTCTCTTTCGAGCTGATGCCCTTTCAATAGCAAGTTCGTTCGACATGCTGTAACAATTCGATGCCGCTTTGCATTTTGAAAAGGCCGGCCAATGTTACCGAGACCTCTTCTTGGCATCGATACAAATATCGAATTCTAAATGATCATCATTTTTAATAAATTATACATAAAGTTTTCAGGCTTACAATTTACCTTTGAAATAGCCGAAATAATAAATGCAGACATAGGGGAAAGCGGCATTACCAAATAGCTGGAAATATGAAACACATTGGACAGCACAGTTGCTGAGCTATCTAATAAAATGGCCGCCTACTGCGCCACGTGTTAACCTCAAATTGAATCGAACCGAAAATCGAAATGTGTTGAAAATTTTCTTATTACCTAAGCCCTTTCGTAGCAATTTCTAACAAATACGCCGAAGGAAGTATCCAATTTGGTCCTGTCGTTTTTAAGCATACTTATCAACCAAGTCGCAGCCCTGCTGGCAAGTTAAAAAAAAGACTTAATAAATGTTTCGGAGCTAGATGTACCAATGGTTCGGAAACTTAAGGTACGAGGTTTTTGGCAGAAGGTTTGGCTCGCACATTGGTTCAGCATATGTTTTACAATCAATATTCATACAAATTTATAAGAAATTTGTTTAGTTATCAATTTAATGATCACCAAGCTCAAAAACCACCCAATTGCCAAACATTTGAATGTTCAAATTATAGTTTACTGTTGAGTAGAATGAGAATTGCTAGACTTTTGCTGCCTTCGGGGTTGTGTATGGTCAGTTGTTGTTAAGAACAAGAAAGAAAGTCGGTCAAGCCCGACTATAACATACTCTGTACCAAGAAAATTTGTCTTTTGATCATAACTCGAAAACCGTTCATCCGATCTTCTTCATTCCTTTGGCGGATCGATAAGTTATCCTAATAACTAAATATGTCCAGAAGGAAGAAGCCATCTATCTTCAAAACTGTGGGAGATATGACGTTTTTTCTAAATTGCATGGGCGGGAGGGGGCGTAGCCAAAATTGAAAATAAACTTGATCTGCCTGCAGACATAAGAAGCATATGTCCCATACATGTCAAACCTCTATCTCTTACCATCTCTGAGATCTGTGCGTTCATACGGACAGACAGACGGACGGACGGACAGACGGACATGGCTATATCGACTCGGCTGTTGATGCTGATCAAGAATATATATACTTTATGGGGTCAGAGATGCTTCCTTCTGGATGTTACATACTTTTGCACAAACTAATAATACTCTATGTACCTTCGGTACAGAGTATAAAAATACCATTTTAGTGTAAAGTTATGCTCTTATTTTGTGAATTTTGTACTAAGCTTTAGAGTCGAATATCTTAAGAATCAATGGGTGGAGATTTTTGAAGTAATTCTGAACATTTTCTAGATGTCGCCCAAAACCAAACATAAAACAGAAGAAGTCGATATTCAGTAGGTCAAAATCTATGTATCAATTGTATAATTTTTGTAGAACCGAACCGAAATTTTCGGTACGGCACAGGTTCAGGTTCAGGTTCAGGTGGGTTCTATCTATTTGCTTCGAAAAGCAAACAAAAACAATAAACTTGTAAAAAAAACACAAATTAGTTTGGTTTCCTAGCAACAAGTTTCAAATCAAAAAGTGTCTACAAATATGGCAAACAGTTTGCTTCCCGTCACTTTGCGACACTCCATAAATTGACAATAACTCCCTCAATCCAAATTAGTGGCCCCCAAAACCGCCAACTGCCGCCAGCCAAACCGTTTTGCCGTCAATCAAGGAGACAAAAATAAAAAAAAAATAAAAAGATACTGTCAACTAGCCATAAATACACGCACACACACGCACACACACACACACACGCACAGGAACCGAAATACAAATTAAATTAAGCAACGAGACAAAAGGCAGACTTGCAGCAATTTACAGAAAAACTGCCAACAAATCAAATTGCCATAAAACCAGAGAGAGGAGACGACATCGCCGCTTGCTGGCCAATTCCCGCGTTGACAATTGCGGTGGCGGTGGCGGTGGCGGTGGCGGAGGCGGTGGCGGCGGTGAGTAAATAATTTCGTCTTGCCATAAAAAGGCAGCCCAAAGATGTTGACTGGTGCGGGAGGGTAGGGTGTATGGCGGCCTGTCAATTGCTGGGAGATTGATGCCCCTGGATAATAGCGACGCGAACAATTTGCAGACGACAACACACGCCAGAGGAATCAGCTTCAGGAGTCGAAACTCCAGCGGTGGTCCACATGTACCCCGAGACAACTGAATGACAACTCTTTGTGGCGTGCTGGTAACGGGAATTGTTGAATTGTGATACCCTGCCCACTTGGGAAGGATGCGCCTGATGAGTCAAACTTGTGGCGACAACAAAACTGAGCAGGTTGGATTGGTGGGTAGATTAGCGATCCCAGATTATGTTTGTATAGATTTGAGTGCCTACAAATAAGTGAGTGTAGTTTGTAGTCGGTTAAGTCAGCTGCATTGCTTTTGCTTGTAGGATTTCTTAACTCTTTGTTTTTGTCAACCAAGTTATTTGCCCAAAAATGGTGGAGTGACAGGCAAAGTGTTGACATGGGCTCTGGATGGGTGACAACGGCGCATGCGTGACACCCCACAGAGGTCGACTTGGAGAGACAAAAACCAAAAAAATAAACAAAAACGACAAAGTATGTTCAAGCAAATTTGTCAGCAGCAGCAGCAGCAGCAGCTGCCGCCTAGACAAAAGCCGACAAGGTGCTGGCTGCCAGAGGATGCAATAAAACGCAGGTGCATCTCCAACTGCATCAACATCTACATCAAATGTTAGGCCCAGGTCCTCAGCATGTTGCCAAGTCATTAACTTGAGCCTGTTGTTGGCTTTTGTTACATGTTTGTGATTACCCAACGAGGAGCGGGGAGCGTGGAGCGGGGGCGCCATAACAAAAGGGCTGGCCAGGACATGGACATGTTGTTGTAGTAGTTGTTGGATAATTGCAAAGGGAATGGCAGTAGCAGCGCCTTAAGCGTTTAGGCCATTTGAAAATTGCAGGCCAGGCATGGGGTGCCGCCTGCCAACAGCCACCACTTCGACCAACCGAGTTTCTCCGGCTCTTAAAGGCACGCCATTGTCTCGTCGTCTCTCGCACGCTCGTATGTGCGAATTGTGAATTTTTTATGGCCCAAAAGAAAAACAACCCCCAAGTGGCAACGTGTGTGTGTGTGTGTGAGTGTGAGTGTGGGCAATGTCAACTGGGGCGTCTACAAGCTGCTAAGTGCACTTGCCCAGCGTTTCGTTGGGTTTTTCCATTTCTTTTTTTTTTTTCATTTTTATGCCACACCCCCACACCCCCCTTCCCACCCCGTCACATGTGTATGAGATTTTCTTTCTTTAGCCTGACGCCATGAATACATAATGCCCTGCACTTGAGGCGAACGTCGTCTCCAATCTCTCTCTGGCCGTGACAAAAGCACTGGCTAATTCAAATGGCAGGCTCACAGATAAATGCATTCTCTAAATGTTACCAAAGGATGCACGCCCCACCCCCCTCCCTCCCTACCCTCACCGCCCCGGACAGCATCTTTGTAAGCCTTCCGTTTCCAGTCGGCCGGAAAGTAATTAAAATCTGCGCTTAAGTGCAGCTCTTCAAAATGCAACACACAAAAAGAGGAAGATGAAAATGGCTGATAGGTTGATGCTATAGAAAAAGGGGTCTTGAATGGATTGAAGAAAAGGATGAAAAAAGGAACCGGTATGAAATTGTACTGTAGTGAAGTTTTAACACCCCTGCTGAATGTATATAGCATTTATATACATATAGTATAGAGATGGCATTAACTATTTTGAATCAGCTTGTTTGGTTCATTAGAACATCATTTTGGTGACCCCGACGAGGGCTTTTCATCAATATATTTAGAGACTTTGCCTTGCTCTTATTATAGCCCTTTTAAAAGGGAAACAAGTCTTCTCTTAAAAATATTATAATATGAGGCGATGCTTGCAGTAGTCCTTTCTATCAGAATTTAAGGATCTCATACTGGGTTGTTTCAAAAAGTTTCATTTTGTCGAACTGAATTATAGAAGCAAATGATTTCTAAGCAAAGGACTTTCCAACAAAACTTTCCCTTTCCAGACTTTCCCTTTCAAAATTCTAGTATTTTACATATTTTGCTTATCATGGGATTGTGATGGAATCCCAGATGAAATTAACTAGTACAAGATACAGTTATGGGAATTATGTCTCTTTAATTTGTCTTTTATAATGGTTCTGCTCTTTCTTTTCTGTTTTCTACCTTATTGTAAAGCGAGTACTACTCGACAGTGAAATCGTCAGCTTATAACGAACTTAGAGTGGCGCAGTCGAATACCACTAAAAAACAAACGGTCACACCACCTTGTCGGCTAGGATTATTAAATTAGAGTAAAAGCGCAGTATCAGTTGGTTGTGTGTGTGAATTATTGCTGATTTCCAGTATCCCCAGAAACTGTTTTTCTTGCTACGAATCCTTAGAAGTGCAACTTAAAGATAAAGCTCAAAAAGTTATTTTAATTTAATTTTCATACGAGTACGAGAGATCCATTAAGATCCATCTAAAATTAATATTTTTTAATATCCTTGTGATTATAAAATCCATTTTTCGAATAGTTTTGAAGATTTTCAGCTTGATTGAATGAAAATCTAAGATCAATTTGACATTAGACGGATAATTCCTTCATTTATGCTGCTGCTTAGCAGTGCTGGCATGAGAAGGAAGCTGCTGATTTGGAGCCAATGGGCATAAATCTATTAGAGTTAGAACCGAGTGTATAAAATCAACTTATATAATGCTATCTTGTTTGACAATGACAAAGGTTGTTAAAATAGTTAGTTGGTGTTCAAGTGGAAAGCTTGTTTTGGCGTTACTTTAAGTTCGGATATCGTGCTCTACTCATTCTAGGTAATTTTTGAAGAAATCTTTTTCAGAATGATTGTAGTTCGAATATAGAGTTCTTAAATATAAACAATTATTATAGGGCCTTCTTGATTTGATTCGAAGAAAGGATTAAGTCGAGTTTGAATAACAAGCTTTAATCAAACCATCTCAAGCTCAAGCACTTTCCAGCTAAAGTGGGGATCAAAACAGGAATTCAGGGCTTGAATAATCTGTTCTCATGTCAATTTTCTGGTTTTTGGTTTGAAAAAATCCGGAATAGACCGAGTTTTGACATTGTTGTGGACTGGTTTTAGTTGGAATTATGTATGTTATGTTTCCCGCAGTCAACATGCTATGATCTAAAAGTAGATTTTGTTTCCATAAACTGTACTTATAATAATATATTAATTCCAAGACTACTTCTCATTATTTGCACGAATGATAACCACTATTTTATATAGCTGTCATACAACCGAACGTGTTTTCAGCTCTCTAGATGCTACTTCACAGAGCTGTCATTTTACTGATCGCATTCTGCTTGCAGTCAATTTTAAAGTTCTTGTCATTTTTTAGATGTGATTATCACAGATTTAAGCAAAAAGCAATAAGACCTTCGACCATTTAACATCATAAATCCATTTAAATTGAACTATGCATATGAGGAACAGAGCTCCGGACCTTGATTAACAAAAAAAACAGTAGGCTGCATCTTAGCGCAGACGACCATCATGAAAGAATGCATATAAATTGGTTCTCTTGCCCCTCTGGTGTATTTTTTTCAACTTAAAGCAATTTTAAATATTTTAAAGCAATATTAAAATATTTTGGATTTTCAAAAACCATTTTCAATCGAAAGTTTAAGCCACACAAAGAAAAGAGATTATTAAACAAAAATCCATTAGAAGATTTCAGAATCCATTTGGAAAGCATATCTTTTAATATCCTTTTTTGGATATTAAAATATTCATTTAAAGTAAAACGGATTTTAGATTTTCATCCAACGGAGCTGAAAATCATGCAAAAGATATGAAAAATGGATATTTTAAAATCAAAATAAAGTATAAAAAAAATATATACTCCAAATGGATATGGTGTTACAATGTATATGAGAGTAATATTCATTCCATTCAGTTTGATTCGATATGCCACTGAAATGTAGGAAAAGCACTGATCTAGCTCTCGGGACCCACTTTGTTATATGCTGTGACTGAGTCGTTTGTTAAAGCTCTTGGTGAAAGAAAAAGCAGCGAGAAGCTCTCTGATTAGTTTTATGCTTTCTCAACCATTTTTGAAGCCAATAAAAGTTAATAGCCTTCCATTCAGAGCTCCCGCTCTCTCTCTCTCTCTGTGGACCACTTCAGCTCACCAACAGCATCATCATCATCATCATCATCATCATCATCCATGCAATGCATCCACAGTGGACGCTCTCAATGGGCAGCACTTCAGTAGCAACTTGGTTACTAATTTTTGTCCAATTGTACCTCACAATGGTCGTCGATATCTTTGCGATATCAATGCACTTGTGATTGTGTATCTATGCATGCATTTGCCAGCATTTCATAAACCGCACTAATGAAGCCCATTGAAAAATGCTACGGCGACCCCCTCTGGGAATTTTCCGCTTGTCGTTGATTTTAATGGGCGCAATATTAATGACATTTCCATTGCATTTGGTATTCGACGGCGGCGGCGACAATACGGAAAATAAAAATCTTGTCAGCATAATTATGAGTTATCAACTCCACCTGCTCCCACAACTCCTCGGGACCATACCCCTATGTGCTTGAGGGCTGGCTGGCAGGCATGTCTAGCCAGTCGGCTATCTCTTTTACCTGGATTTTTCATAATTATAAACGCAAGTTTTGTATTTTTCTGTAAATTAAGGAGATGGAAAAGAGAACCCACATTGCTCCGGGGGCGGCGGGAGGCGTGGCAGCGGCCATGCGAAATTCATTTTTGCGCCAAGTTAAAGTGCAGCCGTCAGGTTGTTGCTGCCGCCCGTCCCCACCCCCGGTGGCATGCTTCAATGCATTTCCACTTGCCGCGCCAACCAACCAAAGAGCTCGAGGGGCAGTGGCAAAATGGAGTTGTTGTTGTTGTTGTTGTTGTTACTGGCATACCTTGAAGTACGAGTATTATTTCAGCTTTTCTTTATTTCCATGTTGCCATAATTGCGTCGTCGTCGCCGCTGCAGTTCTTTCATCAAAGTGCGCCTCATCAGCCCCTGTCTCGCTTTTCGCGCGGTAATTAAAGCAAACTGCAATTTTTTTCGGCGCTTTTCAGAGCTGTAATTAAAAATGGCAAAAGTTTTGCTTTTGTTTATTATTATTATTTTTTTTTTTATGTTTTGTATGTTTGTTGTTGTTGTTTTTTTGTATGGCGAAAAACCGCGTCAAAAGCCACGGAATTGCAATGGCACAGCCGCGCCACATTTCTGCACCCCGCCGCCCCCCTCGCAGACTCCTCCGTTGTACATGGCATTGATATGGCAAAAGTTGTGCGGGGGGGGATTGCTGTTTGTTTGGCAGGGGAAATGGGATTTGGTTGGGAGTTATGACCGCAAAAGCAGCTTAAAGCCGAACGGTTTAACCAACAAAAAAAAAAAAAGGAAAACGGAGGCCAGCAGAATAATTAAAAATAATGCATATTTTGCACAAAATATGAAATCCGCCTGAATTTATTTATTCAAAGAATTTCCATGTGGAATATCGAACTGTTATCTCGGTTTTCCCATCTGGCGGAATTCCGACTTCGACAGTTTCAATTATCATTTTGCAGCTTTTCTCTTGCGACTTAATGAGTTCACATCATTTTTAATTAGCGTGCCAAGGGTCCTCCGCCTCCTGCCTTCCTTCCTTTCTTGCCTCTTCATTTTACGGTTGCTCTGCAACGCCCTCGAAAATTATCTTCAGTCATCATTTGCAGCATGCGGTGAAATAATTTGCGTTAATTTTTTGCATTAACAAGTGAAGTTTGTGTGTGTTTTTTTTTTATATTCTGGTGAAAGAATTGGACAAATGATAGCCTCGGGGTGGCCACGGCGCCTGCAAGGGGCAATTAATCATACGCCCTAATAAACTTGCTACCAAAAGTTGCCTCTTTCTTCTTTTTTTTGGCAAATATATACAAAATGCACGCCCCGTCGTCGACGTCGTCTGCTGCAGACAAATGTTTGGCCAAATGGCCAATGGGCAATCGTCCTGCCAACTGCATGTGTCCCTCTTGCTTTTTTTTCGGCTGTCTTTGTTTTTTGGCAACAAATGTGAAATTAAGTTTGATGGGGGGGAAAGGGCGCTTTGGAGGAGACTGGAACTTGGCATATTTTGACATGAAAATTTATGATCCAACCAGGGATTGTGAGTGCGTAGCTATGGGCGCCTGCATATAAATTGGGTTTATCAAATGGCAAAGAAAATATTGTGTTTTTTTCTTTTGAACTCAATTTGTAGTGCGCTTTTCAAAATGCAAATGTGCTAATTATGCTGTTTAGTGGCTTTTGGGTTTTTTATTTGGGTGCGTCTTAATTGGGCCAACTAATTGCGGGGCGCTACCGTTTGCCATTTGAATGCGGTTAATGGTGTGTTAATTGAAGCCCAAACTTAATGGGCGCAACGAGCTAATGATATTTGTTTTTTTTTTAACGTTAGTTACTTTTGTAATTAAGAGTTATAAATGCAGCAACTATAAAAAAAAATGTAATTAAGATGGTCATGCCCCACTGTTTTCGATATCTGTTTTGTTTGTTTGTTTATAGCTACACTCAGAAAAAAAAAACCAGAAATGGAGTTCTAACCAGGCTGCAAATCGGTTTTGAACCGAACCGGTTCGAACCCGGAATTACGAATTTTAATTTACTATGAACCGAATCTTTTTACACCCTTGCAAAGGGTATTATAATTTTGCCCAGGCCCCATTAACTATATATATACTTGATCAGGTCGACGAGGTGAGTCGATTGATTGCTCGTCCGTCTGTTTCTGCGCAAACTAGTCTCTCAGTTTTTAAGCTATCGAGCTGAAATTTTGCACAAAATCTTCTTGTTGCTGCATGCTACTAATATATCAGAACTAACCGAATCGGATGTCTATATCTCATAGCTCCCATAGGAACAATCATTCGGAAAACTAGTTTTAGTATGAAAAACTTTTTGCTTTTCAATGGAAACGTCTCCAAACTTTGTATTCAACGATTTTCTTCGCCTTTTTATAGTTTTCCCAAGTTGGATAAAAATCGGACAACTATATGGTATAGCTGCCATACAAAATATAGGTCTGAAAAACAGTCTTAGTTAGAAAAACTTTTTTCGTTTTTACGGTAGCATCCTGAAATTTTGTATTTGCTTGTTTCACAAGCTTTTACCTGATTCTACAAATTTTTGTCCAAATCGGATGACAATATCATATAGCTCCCATACAAAAGATCGATCGGAATGTGTGTCGTTATGGGTAAAAAATTATTTTTGAAAATATTTAAGCGATCACTTGCAAGGGTATAAAAACTTCGGCACAGACGAAGTTAACACAAAGTTTTTCATACGTTCCAAAAGCAAGAACGGAGAGTTCTCGATCTCTAAACGTTCAAGCAAACGTTTGTCATCGAAAATATTCGTTTTATGTAGATTCTGTAGAACGGATTTTTCTCAGCACAGAGGGAAAGACGTTTTCAGAAAAAAAATTGCCTTGAACTTAAAATAAGAACCAGATGTTCTCTTTAACAGTAGAATATCTCCAACGCCTGTTAATAATATTGAAAACTAATCCGATCAATTGAAATCCCCTAAAATGAAGTATCCACTTGTAAACTAAACCAAACTTTATATTTTTTTATATTTTTACCCATTGGAGTTCATAAATATTCTCGAAAACGTATCAATTTAACTCAAAGTTCTTGTTTTCTTAAAAAAAAGTTCCTGAAGTGAGATCGTTACACTACAAGTGAGAAAAGCCGCTCATGGCTTGTTGTTGTGGTAACATTTTTGCTCATTTTGAGTCCAATTTTTGCTGTTCTCATACCCTGTACCCATTGAAAATGGGTAAAGGGGGATCATGGAGTTGTGCAAAAGTATTGTAACAGAAGGAAGGAAACATTTCCGACCCTTTGAAGGATATATATTGTTGATCAGCTTCAACAGCCGAGTCTATATACGCTTGTCCGCCTGTCAGTGCGCACAAAGTAAAGGGTATAGGGTATATTGGAGTTAGGGCACTCGACTACATCGTCTTTACCTGTTTCAGTATCCTTTAACTGAATGATCTCAAGACTATTTGAAAGTTGATCTCTTTTACTTGGAATTGCAGAGAAACTTTGCCGAAGCATGCAAGTTTGTCAGTTTGTATGTTTGGAAATTTGAAAGCTAACAAGTTTTTAAGTTTGTCTGTTTGTAAGTTTGCAAGTTTGCATGTATGTAAGTTTGTAGGTTTCAAAGTTCGTAAGTTTGCCTCTTTGCATGTTTGTCTGTTTGTATGTTTGCATGTTTGCATGTTTGCCTCTTTGCATGTTTGCCTGTTTGTATGTTTCTTTCGGATAAAATTTGGCACATAGATGGTTGATAACCTGGTATAGGACAACTTGACTTTTGTTAAAGCGGTCCAAACGACCGCAAACTTAACCAATTTCAACATCAAGCCTATATTGATCCTAAGATCTGAAAAAAGTCCTTGTAAACGGGTGAAAAGTGGGCTCAGTAACGTAACATTGGGCTCCTGCTACTGTACGCCCTTCAAAACTTCTCATTATCCTTTTCATCTTTGGCTTACCACGCAATCCAGTGCTTAAGTTCTTATAGCTGACTTCATTTCACATCTAATTACACTGCATAATACTCAATTGTCAAGCCTGACACACAGCCCACAAATTAAAATATAGAGAAACAAAACATCCCCCAACAAAAAACACACAAACTGACAATGCAAATTAGCACTTATTCCATTGATTATTGCCAATTGCCAATCAATTTTGGCATTCTCTGGCAGACAACTTGCAAAAATGTTCAATTGTTAGGGTAGGGTGTGCTGGATGCAGGCAAACAAACGCAAACAAAGCCCTGATGATGTCCTGTTGTTTGTGCCACTTGCAGTTGAACAAAGGATGCCCGAATGCAGCCAGAGGATATACTGGCCTGCCATGCACTCGCATGAATGTTGCAATTAAGCCTGTGCCACAAAAACTGCCCTATTGATATCCTGCCAGAAGGGTTACCCATTTTTTTTTTCTCTCGTCGCGTGCATTTGCATAATTTGCATATAATTCACTGTCGCACAGCGTTAGAGATACATTCCGCAGCAGCTCATGTTTATGTCTATGCAAATTTTTGTACCGTGTGAAAATCTCATATAGCTACCAAAAGTCAAGACAGCTGCTGCTGCCGCTGGCACTGCCGCTTCGCACCTTGGGATAATAAGCGAAGAAACCGATGCCTGCAGTCTATAAATATTCAAGCGTTGCATTGACAGGCCACAGGCAAAAGTTTTTCCTTCAAAGTTTTCACGCAGCGACAACCAAAGACAATCAAATGAAATAAGGAAAAAAAAAAAACACAAAAACTGTCAAAGTTTGCGAATCATTTTGTGTTTTGTTACGCCGATTTGGCATGGCCAACCACAAAAGTCAACATTTAAAGTTTTTCGCAATGTAAAATGAACTCTGCTGAAAGTATTGAGAAGAAAAATGTAGAAAAAGGGAAGCAAAGGGAATTGATAGAGTGAAATTAATGATAAAAGCAAATAAATTTTTCAATTAGGTTAAAAAAATACATTTATTTAGAAAGGCAATGTCTATACTGTGTGAAGCAATGAGACATGACAGTCTATTCGTTTAATTTAAGTGTGAATAGCTTGTCAAATTCAATGTCAAGGGTTTCTACTCGAAAGTTGATGGGATTCAAGCCTACATAATCATCAAGTTCCATGCTTCGAACATAGAACAAAACATAAGAAGAGGCTAATGGCATTTTCTCTGCTCACTTTGCCGATCGCTGCCTTGTACCTTGATAACTTCGCATTAGTAAGACTCTACTCGAATCTAGTTCAAATCCAGGTCTACTAAATCATCATGTCCCATGATTCGAACACAGAACAGAACATAAAAAACAGGCCAATGCCATTTTCACTGCTCGTTATGCCGATCCCTGCCTTATACCGAGACAACTTCGCATATGCGAGACTCTACTCAGAACTCGATCAAATCCAGGCCTACTAAGTCATCATGTCTTATGCTTCAATCATAGAACAGAAATAGACCAGGCTATGGCATTTTCTCTGCTCACTTTGCCGATCTCTGCCTTATACCGAGATAACTTTGCATTGGCGAGACTCTACTCAGAACTCGATCAAATCCAGGCCTATTAAGTCATCATGTCTTAAGCTTCCAACATTGAACAGAATATTAAACAGGCTAATGGCATTTTCTCTGCTCACTTTGCCGAACCCTAACTTATACCTAGATAACTTTGGCTTTGGTGGTACTCTCTCGATACTTGATCAAATTCAGGCCCACCAAATCATCATGCCCCATGCTTCAAACATTAAACAACCTAGTGGCAATTTCTCTGCTCATTTTGCCGATCCCTGCATTATACCTAAATAACATCGCATTGGTGAGAATCTAATCAATCCTTCCATTGAACACAACTCCGTTAAGGTACCCGGAAAGGAAGTAGGTAGTCAAACCAATTATTTCCCCTTCATAAACACAAATTTAATTTGAAACAAAAATTTCCCTAATTTCCTACCAGCTTAATTTCTTCACTTCTCTGCAAAATGTAAACCTGACCCTGATTTGATGTGGACATTGGCCTTGACCAACATACTTCAAATGCAAATTAGTTGAAAGCCAGGCAAAATGAAAACAAAAACTCATTATAAAGCTCAAGCGACACCCCCGCCGCCTCCTCCTCCTCCTCCACCAGTTTAGCCCAGACCAGACCAGTCTAATTTCATTTCATACCAAATTACACAGAAGGCGGCACTTTCGGTGACCCACAACGATGACGTCACGGACCAGACCAGACCAGACAAAATGCGGAAGCAGCCCAAAACCTAATTAGCCAGTTTGCCGGCGCTGTCGCTGCTATCATTTTCACTGTCACGGCCAACCAAGCAGCCACCCAAGAATGACCCCAAGGATGGCATAATGGAAAATGAAGGAAGAAAAAAAGTTATTAACGCGGAAACTTGAGAAAAAATACCTACGCAATGGGAGGAAAAGGTGGCTGTTTCCATTTTTTCTCATTTTTGTGGGCTGTGACCTCGTTACGAAAGTGTTGACAATGCCACTGACCGCAAAATGTGGCCTGGAGACCTGGAGGCTGCGGGTGGCGCTAATGTAATTAACACTCTCTCGATGACTCTCTCTCCCCCTCTCTCTCTCTGCGTTCTCTCTCTCTCTCTCTCTAGGTGTGGCAACAAGCAGCGCAATTTGGTGGCACTTGTAACAGGCGACCAGCAACTCGCGACAAAGTTTTTAATTAACTTTCTGCCACTTGGCAGTTGCCTGACATAATTGTGGCTTTTGAAAGTTTTTGTCCCCTGATTTCTCTGAGAGTGTGTGTGTGTGTGTGAAGTGTCCTTGCCCCAGTTGTGCCCAGAAGTTGTAGGTGTGAATGGGCCTTAGGTTGGCAGCCAAAAAGGAATTAAGCGAACAGCATTAAGTGCAGCACGTTGAGAGAGTATAAAATGCAGAAGTAAATGGAGAAGCGTTCACAAATGATGAGATGAATAAGCTTTTTTTATAGGTAGTAGATGCACTGTAAGAATCTCAGACAACTGTTTAGGGATTTGGTTTCGAAAGAGTTATTAGATCATATTTTATTTCATAGATAAGACCTGAATCTATATAGAATATAGAAATACTGATTAATTGTTCTTATCATAGCCAGAGCAATCATGAGCTATGCTGCAGGTGTTCCACCTGCCTTTTTGCCACTCACTTGGAAGTGGGCCTCCCAATATGAGGAGAACAAAAGTATGCAAATTATGGAAGCAGAGGCATAAGCCTTCAAAAAACTTCTTTCCAAAACAAATTTGTATTAATATCAGTTCAAAACGCGTGTTCTTAAACTGAAACTAAAATATTTTAGTATTTTTTGGTACCAATTTAATACCAGAGATGATCAAATTGATATTTCCGGGTATCAATTTGATCCCTCTCGTTTTAGTCCACAAGGAAAAGGTATTAATTTACAACTAAAACATTCTTAAAGTCAACAAATAAAAGTCCAAACATTCGAAATGTCTTGCTTGTCAAAGCTAGACTTTAGGACATAAAAACTTTGGTAGGAAATGAGCTAAAGACAAAGAGCTGAAGACAAGGTTAGTTTCAACAACTTCAGGTCGTTGCAAGAGGCTCACTGCAAGAGAATCGCAACACAGAGTGAAGCAGTTACAACAAGCGAGAAACGATCGTCCAAAACCCAGCTCAAGTGGACTCCTGTTAAGCACCAAATAGTTTCAAAATAAATATTAACTTGATACTCAATAGTTTCAAATTAATGACAAAATATAACTATTTCGATAATAACTTTTTTCTTGATGTATATTTCGAAAACTTTAGATTTTTAACTCGAACTTGTTTGTATCTAGCAATTGGGTTTGATTGATGGCACATTGATATCGCCTTCGATTCGCTGGAACTATAATTGCTCATGATTCTTTGAGCTTACTGCTTATCGAACCATGCGCTCTCTCGCGCTCTCAGCAGAAACTCTGCAAGCTATTTCGCTACAAAGCCACCCGACAATCGAGATCAGAGATTGTTGTAGATCTCTGGTTCTCACTATACGTCTATAGTTTCTGAGACAATCTTCAGATAAAGCCATTGTATAAACCTGATTTCAAAAGATGAGTATAAGAACCAACGGTTAGAACTTAACTTACAAACGGATCTGATGAGACCTTTAAGACTTTAAGCTCTCTTTCCAGGACAACAGAAAAACTGTACTTACTTACTTATTTTGCCTACCAACACCATTTTCATTTCTGCACTTTCCCCCCCCACAAAAAAAAAGTGCGCACACAAGTTACCGCCCATCATCATCATTTTCTTCTTTGGAAAATTTCAGTTGCCGCTGCTGTTGTTGTCATACTCATTCGCATTGTTGTTGCTGTACTTTTCGCAAATCAACGGCAGACAAAAATCTTTTATTCAAATTTTATTTGATTGCTTTGCGATTTTTCGCTGTTGTTAAGAGTGAATGAAACAGCGAGAGAGGGAGAGACAGAGAGAGAAAGGGAGACAGGGAGAGAGAGCGACAGACGCAGATTTTTATTTGTATGAGAAATCAGTTTTGGGGCGAGTACACAAAATATTATTTCGAGGACGACAACTTAGGGTTATTGTTCAATTTAAGCAAGCAGACAGCGGAGAGTGAAGCCGGACGGACAGCAAACAGCAGGACATCAGCGACAAGGACGCAGACGAGCGGCAGTCACTTGCAGTTCCACAATTTCTTTGAAATTGTATTAAACATTAAACTCTTTAACCGCCAACTACGGCGCCTCGTAATACTTTGTTATTAAATTTTGCACATTAAGAGGGCGGAGGCACAACAAAATCTAGATAAATATGGCCGGCAGGAGACGCAGTCAAGCGCAAGGTTCAATTTTGAGGCAAACATTTTTACTTGGACTTTGGACACATAGGAGACCGAGCGCCAGTCAGTCGTCTATAAATTATATACGTTCCAAATTGAAATGCGCGTTAAAATGCAGTTAACTTGGTCGTTCCAAGTCGCAGTCACTGGGTTCTGGTCCTGGGCATGTTGTTATGGCCACCGTGGCCCAACTGACTTTTTTTTTATAACCGTTTCCTCATCTCTCCAACATTCTGTTTTTCTGTATTTTCCTTCGTTGGTTTTTTTTTGTATTTTTACAGTTTGTGCGCACATAAAAATAGAAAATGGCTTTGAACGATGCCAGGAGGGGCACATTAGACTCCTGTTTCAACGGCATTTGTAGGTGAGTAAAACAGATACCTGGTTAAAGCAGAAAATAGCTTAATTTTTTTCTGTTAATTAAAATATAAAATTTATCTTCTCTTATATTTTTTTTTTATATTCTTAGATCCTCAACGGCAGGATGAGGCAATTGTCGGAAGGGTAAGCAGTTTGTTTTTGATTTACATATTTTTTGACATGGCGACCGTGCCTTTTTAGTTTTTTTTGAACACTTTATCCAGTATTTTGCCATACTTTGGGTTTTTTGAATCCTAAAAGTTGTTTCTAGACAGCACTTTTTCTAGCCCTCTAAGAAGGCTAAGCACTTGGTAGCTCAATTCTAAAAATTTTGACATGGCGACCGTGAGTTTTTTTATTTTTTTTTATATTTATTTAAAAACTATTTCAAAATATGAGCTAGCTTCTGTAATCACCACTTTTTTAGATTTGTCTGAATCTATGGAAAATTGTTATATGGTTAATCATTTCGTACCTCTATTTAAATATCTCTGATAGGCGACCGTGCTCTTTTATTTTACCTCATTTTATACCTAGTTAGATTGAGGTGAAGAGGCGCAGCAGAATAATAAGAATATCATCCTTTCAAGGAAATGGATTACTCACACAAATAGCTTAGGAACTTCCTAAGAAGGATTACAAGCTGATGTTCGACATATTAGGTGGTTTGTGGGAAATTGCAGAAGGTGTAAGAACTTAACATAGAAAAAACTAATGTCTTGAGACTCGTCGTTAAGCTGAACCGAACCGTTTTGCTCTGTGGTTTTCGGTTCGGTTCGGCTCAGAACCGGTTGGCATAACCTTAACGACTCCATAAAAACTTTTAAAAGTGTATACCAAAGCTGTTGTCAAGTCTCCTCCGTCCTTTGGTGATTTTGCTACCGTTGCTGCTGCGTGTGTCGCTCAAGTGTTAAGCTTATATCATCATTGAGGCATGAATAACCTATTGGACACGCTGCCTGATTAAGCACACAGTCCACTGGCCCCTGGCTTCAAATCTTAAAGTTGCTTGAATTCCTTTTTTCTCTGGGTGGGCCAAATCTAGCTAAAAGCAAAAACCACAAAAACGCCCAAAACTATGCAACGCTTCACTGGCGGAAATCAAAGAAGCAAAATCCTATGCCACGCAATTTGCCAAAATGCGTAGAAAACTTTGAGGTTAGACGGAATCCAAACACAAACCAACTAACATGGCGACTGCCTGTAAATACATTTGCACAGTTTCCAGAATAAATGTGAAAATTAGAATGAGCAAAGAAAAAAAAACAAAAAACAACACGAAAACAAACTAACAAAGACTCTGCCTGCCACGCAGGCCACATAAAGAAAATTTTCCATTTTATATGGAAAATGGCTAAAAACACACGAATCCACCACCGGCACATGCATGCATGTGTGTGTGTGTGTGTGTGTGTGTGAGTATTCTATTGCTTTAATAGAAAATTGCAAAAGTTTTGCCAAAGAAAATGCCTCAGCCAAAAGCGTTAGCAGTCAGCCAACCCAAGCGAGGCAACTCCGCACGGCGCCGCCGTTGAAATTGAAAAGAATGTGCAAAAGTAGCAAGCCAGCAGCAAGAGGAGTTTTGGTGCTCTAGATGGGTGGAGAGGGTAGGGGTAGGGGTAGGGGTGGCTTATGGCAATGGGGGCTGGCAAAGAAAGCCAAAGTAAGCATGAAATAAACCCTCATCTCGTAGTCGTCGTCGTCGTCGTTGTCTGCAGGAAGAAAACACACACTGAGCTGATTGCAAGACGAAGCTGAAATACTCTTTTGAGTTGCCTGCAATAAGAATGGCAGAGTCTTTGAGTTTGGCTAGACCAACCAAGCACATCCACAAGTCTGAAGACCCCTCATGCACTGTCAGGGTGTGGACAACATTGTAGGGCCAACACACGCAGCAAACTCTATGAAGATTTACCGGTTTTAACATTGCCAGTCAGCAGTTCGCTGTGTGTGTGTGTGTGTGTGTGTGTGTGCATGGGGGAGGCCTGTGGGTCGCGTCTGGCATTATAATGCCCGGCGCATGATGTTGCCTTGCCCCATGCTCAGTTTCCTGTGCGCCCTGCCATGTCGTCATGCTATCAGAGGCAGGGCTGAGCCTTCCCAGTGAGATGCCTCATGCAAAACGCATATCGATTTTGGCGAGATGGAAAGAAAGGAGCGCAGGTGGACAAATTTCTCTATTCACCACATGTTGGGTTTCTCGCTGGAAGGTGGCACAACTTAAATTTATCCGATCGGTGCTAATTGTTGTACTCTGGTTCACTCATCTCGCTTTTCATGATTTCCGCTCGTATATCTTGTGAAAATTGCACTGTGGTGCGATTTGCCCAGCGATAGCCCGCCCATAATTAGGCGCTACCACCAAAACTTTTCACATGCAACATTGTTATGTCCCAAGTAGATATGTTGTTCTAGTAGGCTTATCGAGCGATGACTATCTCGGGGCCAGTTGTGCCAGTGCCTGGGCCTGGGCCATGGGACAAGTGCGTGCGCTTGGGCCATAAACAATGCAAACTGTTTTTAAAGTGCGCTTAGCGCATTCTACCGAACTTGTTCGGTTACTTCGCAAAATAATTAAGTTAATGTAAAATGCATTTTCAAATTGTATGCCAGGGCGTAATTATCAGAGCGAACCTGTTTAGAATTTTAAGTCGGAAATTAAAAGCAAAATCTATCATTTTTAATGGAACAAAGTTGCAGTTAATGATAAGCGCTTGAAATTTATGTAAAAATGGAAAGGGTTAAGAAAAAAGGGTTTGAATCAATGGCACATTTGTAGGGGGGATGGATATCAGTTGTATTTTTTTTTTTATTTATTTACCTTTATTCGTTTCCGGCTTTGGTTAAAGCCGCGTGTTAGTTGAGGCAAGAGAATAACTGAATAACAATAGAGAACTTTTGTTACTAATTGTGGGTTTAAATTAGTTTTAGTTGGTAAGTTTAAACCATAAAAATAACTTGAACAGAATTGAAAGGCTTTTTAGAACTATACAACTTTGGTCTATGATTCAAGAGAGAATAAATCTACAAAATCTATCTCAAACTGAAAGAAAGCCGGTCTATAACATAGTAAGTCCCTCCCAAAGTTTGTAAGTGCTACCCATTACTGCTTCAGCCAATGCTGCCCAGCATAAATGTTTGCTTTCCCTGTAACTCAACAATCGTTCATGCGATCTTCACCATTTCTTCGACGAATCGATAAATAATACTAATAACTGAATATGTACAAAGGGTACGAACCTTCTATATTTAAAATTGTGAAAGATTTTACATTCTTACGACCACATAAAATATATATTTTCTGAACTGAGCTGATTTAGCCGTTTCCGTCCGTCCGTCTTTTTCTGGGCTATCTAATCCGTCAGTTTAAAAGCTATCTTCACCAAACTTTGCACGAAGTATTTTAGTACAAATACGCTGCACATTTATAGGTACCGGCCGGATTGGATGAATATAGCATATAGCTGTCATAGGAACGATCGGTTGAAAAACTAGTTTTAGTAAGAAAAACTTTATTGTTTTCAATGGAAACGCTTCCAAACTTTGTATTTCATAGTTTGCTATCCTTTCCCATGATTCCACTTAGTTTGGTCGATACCGTACATCTGTATAGTATAGCTGCCATAGAAAAGTAGAGTCTTAGAAGTAGTCTCAGTGAGAAAAACTTTTTTGCTTTCAATGGAAATGTCCTTCAAAATGGCAATTATTTAGTTGATCAGTTTTCGCACAATTCTACAAAGTTTTGTTAACATCGGATGACTATAGCATATAACTGTCATAGAAAAGATCGGTCTAAAAACTAGTTTTGGTAAGAAAAACTTTTTTGTTTAAATAAAAACGCCTCCAAAGTTTGCATTTCCTCGTTTGCTATGCTCTCCCATGATTTAACTTAGTTTACTTGAAATCGCACATCTATATAGTATAGCTATCCCACCGAAAGTAAGGTCCGAAAAGAAGTATTAGTTAGAATAAAGTGCTGCAAGCACATACAAGCTTTCGCCTAGCCTCTTTTTTTCCAACAAGGAGCCGAAATCATTCGTGTTTTTGGCACAGGTGGTGCTCGAACGTGTGACTTTCTGAGAGAGAGGCACAGAAATGCACGTAAATCGGTGGCAGTATTTAATGCTCACCAGCACAAGCACATTTTCTGTTCTCTCTGATATATCGGGTCTGATCTAGGGCCCATTTTGTTTGCCCCCTGGCAATAGAGAAACCAAATGTGAATTGCATTCCATAGAATTACTTTTCTAGTCATTGGTTCCTGTTTTGTATTAAGAAGATAAGCCACCTACGTAGAGCGATGCATAGCTTAAAATTCAGATGACCAAGTTGATGCCACCAAAACCTGCCTCGACTAAAGTCAATTACATACGACTGTTCGTCCTTCCCCAATGCCTTTCTCCAACTTATAAATACCCATCAAATGATCTCCACCCTTTCATCGTACTTGCCTCAGAGATATCTGCTATCTGCCCCCTTGCATCTTTAAGTTTGCCAGCCTGTGTTAACTTAAACATTGTCGGCTTGTGGCAGATCATTAAATTCATTAAAAATGCATAAAACTTATACTTATATAAAAATGCAGCAAGTAATTTGCTTGTAATCCATCAACATGTCGCCATTGCATGACACCCAACGGCACTCTTTAGTTTAGTTTACTTTCACGTATAAATTACAATATGACCCTTAACATGTTAATAAGAATGGTTAGTTACTTGCAAATTCAATTAAAGCCAGCTTGTGCGATAAGTGGCAGCCACAGAGGACGCCTAGGTTCCGGCTTATCCTGATCTGATCGGCGACCGTTCGCAAATGCAGCTGGAAGATTTTCAATATTAATGCGCGTGTGAGAAACGAGCTGAATGCGTAATTTAATAAGCATATGAATGCGTTGCCGAAACGCCTGCAAGCCATTCCACTGGCATGGCAAAACTAGTTGGTAGCTGGCCGAGAGAGGATTAAAAGTCAACGTTTGTAATAAAAGTTTCAACTTAATTGTTAATTAAAAGGAACGGCAGGCAGGCAGGCAGGCAGGCAGGCAGGAGGGGCCTGATAAAGGCAGCTGCAGCACTCGAGGCACGTCTATCAAACGATAATGACACTCGACTCGACTTCAAAAAGTGTGGAAATTATGATAAATTTTTGGAGCAGACACCTTGCCTGGCTGCCAAACTAATATTGACAGCTTGATTGATGTTTGGCGGCTGTTTAGCATTTTTAAGCTGAAATCGCTGGCTAACTTATGCCACGGGTGGTCGCCCGGTTCCACTTGCCATTGGCCCATTAACATTCGTCCAGCGAAACGGTAGTTCGGTTACGACAATAAATTTCCCAAATCGCTTATGCATAAAGTGCACTCGGATCGCACTTTGGCAGAGGACTCCCGCTGTGTTGATATTAATTGGACGACATAATTGCCCAGCCACGTTGCCCATAATAATGGTCAAGTTAAATTGCTCTCGCTCTGCTATCCCGCTGCTGCTGCTGCTGCTACTGTCGAAGAAGAAACAAAAGCATAAAATGCAACAACAAATATGCTGCAAGAGGGCAGTTTATGCACTCACAAAAAAAAAATGCCTATATTCGACCTGAAAATTGTAAATTCTCCTATGAAATTCGTCCTAAGGCTAAGGATTCACTCTGGCAAGTTTCAAAAAGCTAACCCTTACGGATTTCTTTTTACTTTAACCTCTCTTCTCTCTCGGATTTGAACTCAGGACCCTGGGTACTTCGCATATGTAGTCGACATCTCAACGCAGACGACTATCGACGTCAGGCGTGACATTACAGCACAACCCGGATAATATAGCAGTACACAATTCACCTAAGCACACAGAAAGCAAAAAGCTAGGTAGTGTAGATGACAGGACTGCTGCTGCTGTTTTTTTTGGAAGACGTGGTCATGTGTTCTAGTTCCCGTCGAAACTAAAATTTGTATATTAAAGTGGTTCAGAAGTTTTTAACGCATAGAAGAAGCCAACTTCGACCACATGAAGTATATATTATATATATTCTTGATCAGCTGATTCGATATAGCAATATCAGGCTGTCAGTCCGTCTGTTTCTATGCTATCTCCTACGTCAGTTTGAAAGATATCTTCAGAAACTTTTCACAAAGTCTTGTAGTTCAAACACGCTGCACATTTGTCGGTACCGGCCAGATCGGATGACCATAGCATATAGCTGTCATAGGAACGATAGGTCAAAAAACTATATTTAGTGAGAAAAACTTTTTTGTTTTCAAAGAAAACACCTCCAAGCTTTGTATTTCTTAATTTGCTATGCTTTCCCATGTTTCCACAAAGTTTGGACGAAATCGGACTTCTATATAGTATAGCTGTCATAGAAAGGAAGACTCTGAAAAGTAGTCTTAGTGAGAAAAACTTTTTTGATTTCAATGGTAATGTCCTCTAAATTGGTATTTGGTGATTTTATATGGTTTCACACCATTCTACAAAGTTTTGTCAATATCAAATGACCATAGCCTATAGCTGTCATAGGAATGATCGGTCCAAAAACTAGTTATAGTGAGTAAAACTTTTTTGTTTTCCATGGAAACGCCTCCCAACTTTGTATTTCTGAATTTGCTATGCTTTCCCATGTTTCCACAAAGTTTGAGCAAAATCGGACTTCTATATAGTATGGCTGTCATGGAAAGGAAGAGTCTGAAAAGTAGTCTTAGTGAGAAAAACTTTTTTGATTTGAATGGGAATTGCCCTAAAATTGGCATATATTCATTTGATATGCTTTCGCACAATTCTACGAAGTTTTGTCAAAATCGAATGACTATAGCATATCGCTGCAGTACGAATTATGGGTCGAAAAAGACGTTCTATTGACAAAAAATGATTTTGTTTTGAATGGAATCGACTCCAAATTTCTTACATGTTCGTTTGTGTAAGCTTTTGCATGATTCCAAAATGTTTGGTCAAAATCGGACTTATGTATATATAGTACGCTTCATGATCCCCCTTTTCCCATTTTCAATGCGAACAGGGTATACAAACATGTCTCTCTGTGGTCTAACGATTTTGGGACTTTGTCTTGTCTTTAAACTTTCTTTCGGATAATTCGAGCTAGAGGTTTGGCATCGGGTCTTAGGTGGCTGTCCATGGAGTAAAGAAGTACCAGTTATCTTCTAAATTAATTATACCTTGTATTAAAATCGCAGGATTTTGTGGGGTAATAAAAACTGATTGTGATTCGTTTTCGGAACTGTTAGTCCGGAAAAACCAAAATCAAGTCAGGAGACATTAAGAATTTGTTTATTTTTTTATTAGGAAACTGGTTCTAGACTTTAGTCTTAGAAGAACCTAAAATTTGCTGCCTACTTTTATACGATACTTTCCATATTTGAGCAGAATATGTAATATAAAATCTGAATACTTCAATTATAGTCCAAATATGCAATTTTCCTCAATTCGCTGTCAACTTTTCCTTCTTTTTATACCCTGTTCCCATTGAAAATGGGAAAAGGGGGATCATGAAGTTGTGCGAATGTATGTAACAGGGAGAAGGAAAATTTTCGGACCCCATAAAGTATATATATTCTTGATCAGGATGAACAGCCGAGTCGATATAGCCATGTCCGTCTGTCCGTCTGTCCGTCCGTCCGTCTGTCCGTCTGTCTGTCTGTATGAACGCGTCGATCTCAGAGACTATAAGAGATAGAGCCACAAATTTTTGCACGAAGGTAGATTTATGCTGTACGCAGATCAAGTTTGTTTCAGATTTGAAAAATTCCACCCCGTCCCCCTTTTATCCCCAAAAAACCTTGACCTCGTCTAGAAATCCTAGACCTAAATAGCCGTCAGATCCAAATCAAGTTAGAGCCTCGTGGTTTAGTATACATCAAGCTAGGCCCAATATCTATCTATTCTGAAAAGTACAATCAAATCGGACAAAAAACACCGGAGTTATAAGCGAATCAGTTGAGCTGATAGAGCACCCCCCCACTTGTTGGTCAGGACTAGAAAAAAGTGTTGCCTACATTTGGGATAATTTTGTTAAATTCAAAAACAATTAAATGAAAACAAATGAACAGGGTATTTTGTGGTCGGGAAACTCGACTGCAGCGCCCTTACTTGTTTTTGTTTGTGGTCTGACTCTCATTGCATCGAACCTAATGGAGCTTCCTTAAACCGAACAACCAGCAGACTTCTCAACCCAACCTCGGGGTTCAGTAGCTAACGAAGACTGGTCTCCTTTGTGAAGGAATTTTGTGTAAATTTGGCAAATGCTGCAGCATGCTTTAGCAGCAGAATGGGGCATCGATAATAATTATGGGTTTGCTGCATTTTAGTATGCTCTCGCTCATATATATTTTTTGTTGTTGTTCACATTTTGGCAGCATGTGTGCAATTATCGGTGTGTGTCCCGGACTAATTTATTATCTCTGGCGTTGCCCTAAATCCAATTGTAATACAATACATGCATTTATCATATTTAACAACCGAGTCCGCACATCACACACACACTGGCACACACACACACACACATCCCGTATTTATGGCCTGCTAATACACGGTTTAAGTTTAATGAGTGCTCCGAAGAGGGTCAGCGCCGCGTCGATGCGCGGATGCCGAGTGCCTGCGCTTTGAGTTGTTTGCTTATCATCAGCGTAGACCAAACAGCCCGGGACATTGTTTTGATTATAAATATTTATTTTATGCTTTTTGTTTTTTCATCGTGCAAATCGGTTAAATGGACTGTAATGTTTATTTTGCTTTACGCTGCGACAGTCTCTTTCTCTCTTAATAAGCCTCATGAATAATGGCGAAGCTTAAGGGCAGCAGCTGCCATGTGAGTGTGAGTGAGTGAGTGAGTGACTGAGTGAGTGTGTGTGTGTGTGTGTGTGTGTGTGTGCTTATCATGTGTGGGGTAAATTCAAGAAGAAAATGGCGCTGCCAAAACGGACAGAAGAAGACAATTGGCCAGAGACTAAGCGACAGTCAGCAAACCGAAAACGAAACCCAGGCCAGGGAAAAATGTACGTCACAAAAATTGCGCACAAGCTTCACCTTACCACCACCTACCCCGCCCAACCTACACACCCAGCGCCTTACCTTATCCAAGCGGAAAAGAATTATTACGTTGAATTTTTTCGAAGAACAACAAAAAAAAAAAAAAGACAAAAAGAAATTCCCATTTTTTGATAGCAGGCGAAGGACTATGCCGCAAGGAGTTTGCTGCGGACATGCCAGAGCTTGGCACAGTGGGATAAAAGTGCGGCACAGCTGAGATAATGATGGAAATAAGCGTTTTATTAGACTACTGCCGGTAGACTACTTCCCGGAATTCCAAAGGAACACATACTAAAGATGACCTCGGATTGCTTCAGAATCCCCAAATTCTAACATAAGGCGCTCGAAACCAAACGGGATAGAATTAATACCGTTCTGTACTTAAAACTTCAAGTAAAAGTCGTTCTTGGGTGTACTTAAATTGAGTACGAAACATTTTAAAATCGAAAATCGACTGTTAATGTAATTGAAATGAGATTAGAACGTTCTCGAATCAAGAACATGTTGTACTTACAGTCAGATTTCAAAAGAGACTTCATAACTTAAGTATAAAATATGTTAGACTAGGCACAAAAACGACTTTTATTGCTAGCATCAAATGCTATAATTGCTTTTAAGCGAATCTGTTCTTGAAATTCCCAACTAATTCTAGCACTAGTAATTCTAGTTATTTAACCTTGCTATAAAAATTTTGTACTTGAAACAAGAGCTTAAGTACCTACCGTACTTTCAAGTTCTTTTCGTACTTAATTCCAGTAAACAGGGGAAGAAAAAGGAGACTAAAAAATATCCATTGGATGATTTTAGTTATACATTTGGAAAGGATATGTCTTAAATATCTTTTAATTCAGCTAAAAATCATTCAAATTATATGAAAAATTATAATCATTTGTATGATTTTGCAGCTCCGCTGACTGATTAAATAGATTTTTAAGACATATCCTTTCGAAATGGATGTTTTTTGGATCTATTTTCTGTGTACAAGGGTCTGAAATATAAACTTTTTGTACCAATTTACCTCCACTGTTCCACAGTGCCACGTCTCACGTGCATATGACAGTGGAGTAAACAATTTCATTTCGCGCAGCAGGACCCACAAGATAACTGCTACAAACGAGGCGCAAGATGCTGCAGCAGCAGCAGCAGGAGCAAGTACAACGACAGCACTTGAATTCGGCTTTCGGGCAGCAGGCAGCAACAACAACCACCACAAAAAGCATAAGAAGTTGCGTAAATATATTGTCCTGTCGCTTATTCATTGCTGGGCGTGGGGTGGTTGGGGGTAACGAAGATGGGGTGCAAAGGACAAGTCCTGTGGTCGACTGGGCCCGGGCCGGGCCGAATGTCGCCGCCGCCTTGGGCCTTGGACGCAGTTAGTCGAGCGTGCCTGGTGGATTTTAATGCGTGCCTCTATAAATTTTACACGCCTTTTGTAAATGTGGGCGCAGAGTGGCAAAGCTGGGGGGAATTGGGGGGCGGGCAGGCGTGGGCAGCTGTACACGTGGCCGAGTCAGTTTTAAAAACTGTCAAATTGTTGTTACTGTCTGCCTTTAAAAACATGTATCTCGGCGGGAGGAGGGGGTTTTGTTTTTTTCCTGCTTACAGAAATGAACAGAAAACATTTGAGTTTGGAAATTTTTTATCATTTTGTGAAAGTTCTTTGTTTAGCTAGTCAATTATTTTACTTAAGAGAAAGGTCTATACTAATAATATTAACCCAAGTCTTTGCACTATTTGAGACATAAAGTTAAGTTAAGTTCTCCGTTGTAAATAATAAGCAGAAAAATCATTATCTTATGTTAAGATCTAAAACAAAATATATTCCTCTACGATCACAGACCACCTCCCGTATCTGGATATTAGTATAATTAGTCCAGATATAAATATAAGAGCCAATCTCATGGTGGCAGCCGTAGCTTAGAAGACAAATGTTACTGTCTTTCTTAAGTTATAGTCTCTTGTAACCGAAACCTGATGCAATCAGTATCGAAACAATCTGTATTCAAGAAGACTTGATGCAAATATAAAATTCGAACTTCAAGTATCCAAATGTTCAATTCTTGTCTAATTCTAAATATGGTAATTAAAAGTATTTAAGACAAATATACAAATCATTTTGCATTCACTAGCTTTAGAGAAATCCTTCTTGATTATTATGTATATATTTGCATTTGTGTTTCTTTGATGTTCGAAATTGTCGTTTTGATTTAGCGGTGGCACAATTATGTAGGTACTAAGTGGGCTTACAATAATGCAAAATCCTTGAAATTTTGCTTCAACTATCAAGATTGCTCCCCAACTTAGCCTAAGTAACAAAATCCATAAATTTTACTAAATGGTTCATCGATCCAAAACGTTTTAGAGAGAACCAACAACACAGTATTTCATAAAGTAGATTTTTGTTGCCTCCTGAATGGAGAATAAGTGCGAGAGAGCAAGACATTCTTATACATACGAACATACATTGCAGTCGGTGGACTGAGACGCACAAACAGAGGCATATAGTACCTCTTTTTTTGACCATGTCCTCCTCTGAACATGCCCTTGCAAAAGGTATAATAATTTTACCCAGAAGATTGCAACGCATAGAAAAATTCATTTTCGACCCCACAAACTATATATATTCTTGATCAGTGTGACGAGCTGAGTCGATCGTCCGTCTGTCTGTCTGTTTCCACGCTAAAAAGTCTCTCAGTTTTAAAGCTATCGAGCCGAAATTTTGCACAGAGTCTTATTTTTGCTGCACACTACTAATATGTCGGAACCGACCAGATCGGATGACTATATCTGATAGCTCCCATAGGAACAATTGGTCGGAAAACTAGTTTTAGTATGAAAAACTTTTTTCTTTTCAATGGAAACGTCTCCAAACTATGTATTCGTAGGTTATCTATGTTTTTTTATAATTCTACCAAGCTTAATAAACAATCGGGCAACTAAATGGTATAGCTGCCATACAAAAGATAGGTCTGAAAAACAGTCTGAGTTAGAAAAACTTTTTTGTTTACAATGGTAGCATTCTGCAATTTTGTTTATGTTTGTTTCACATGCTTTCACATAATTTTACTAATTTTTGACCAAATCCGATGACTATATCATATAGCTCCCATACGAACGATCGGTCGGAAAATGGGAAAAAGAGTATTTTTTTGGAAAATATTTAAGCGAGCACTTGCAAGGGTATAAAAACTACGGCACAGACGAAGTTAGCTTAGCTTCTTCGTTTTGTATTCCCCATAAGAAACACTTTCAGATTCCATAGAAGAGACTTGTTCCTTTTCATCCAAAGTAAAGCTCTGCATTTGCATTCCGAATTCAGAATATTATTGTATTGCCTTGTGCCAATTATGAATAGGTGGATTTTCGGTTGCACATCCCTGCCAGTACAGCACAGCACAGCAGACCAGACCGACCATCAGTGTGTTCCCATTGAAATCCCCCTGAGAGCATTGCCACATTCGATAACAACTTAATGGCGCTGCCAGTTCAGTTTTTGCGGTTGATTTTATGCGTTCACATTGTCATTTGGTATTGTTTTTTCTTCTCTTCATGTTTTTTTACTGTGTGGTTTTTTGTGGCAATTTTTTTTTCAATTTTTTACAATTTTTCCAATTTTTGTTGTTGTTGTTGTGTTGGTGTGGCGGCCTGCACACGTCGACAGGCTTGAGGCGCAGGGACATACTCTGACATGACGCGACGGCCAGGCAACCGCTGATCTGAAAAGCAAAAATGCTGGCACAGCACAGCATATGAGGGCGCGCGGGGAGAGGGCAGGCAGGCAGGGTGGTGGTGGTGGCGTAGGTAAGAAAAAAATTAATTTGCATACCCAATATTCAACGGATTTGCTGCTGCTGCTGCTGCTGCTGCGTTGGCTTTCGCTTGGTTTCCCATGTATTCCGCTGTATATGTTGTCGGATGCTGGCAGACTGGCGACCCGCGTTTCAAATTTTTGTAGACGGGGCAATATGTTCGTTGCTGCAACTCACTTTGCATTGTACAACATTTTATACAAAAAAACGCACCAGAAACCAAAAAAAAACCCCACAGCGAACTGAAAGGACAACAGACAGCCCGCAGCACTGCACAGGGTTGCTGCATATTGTCTTATAATTTATCACGATTTATTACATGCCGATTTAATTGAACTTGTTCATCAATTCTAATTCCAAAAAACCAAACTCAAGTGCTATCATTAGATGTGACACAATGGCAAAACAAGGTCTCATTATTCGCCGCAACAATTGACACCCAGCGAATCACTTGAAATGTAATGCAGCCCATAAATAAATCACAACTGCAGCATAATCCATTGTAAAGTGTCGAAAAACTGCAATTGAAATGCAAATCAATGCAAATCGATACTTGAATCATCATCATGAATGATTCATGCAACGCACGCGAGTCACATTCAAATGCAAATTTCCAAATGCAAATGTTGAGTGCAAAAAAAAAAAAAACACAACAAAACAGAAATTGCAACCAATGCAACACGGGGCGGGGAGGGGCGGACTGCCCGCTGATGCCAACAATCAAATCAAAATAAAGCCAAAACAATGCCAGCGGTGAAAGCGGTGGCAGATTTTCGCACTTCCGCTTAACGGTTGCTAATTTGATTAGAGACTTGACGCAAGCGAAAAGACCATAAAAATTTTTGGCTGGCGCTGATTTCGTTTTGGCCTGCCAACTTATGCAAATTTTGTGCCTGGGTGATTTATGCGGCCTGCCCATTTGAACAATTTTCTCGACGAAACTTTACTCCTTGGGGTGTAAGCTGCACGAGTGGAGTGAGTTTCCGTAAATTGAATTTAAGATTATGCACATGGTTCGTAAATCGTTTCACACGAAACACAATTTCAATCATATCCTGTCACCAGACTCAAGCCTTTTCGCTGCTGTTGTTGTTGAGAACCGGTTTGTGTGTGCTTTTGGACCCTGAACCTTAACCCTTTTGGCGTTTTGTTCCTCGCTTCCTACTGAACTTGTGCCTAGGGCTCATTGTCATGCTAATTGGCTATGGCTATGAGAAGATTATTCGGGTTTTGTCGAGTGTCTTTGGGATGCTGTCAGGTAACAGAGTTGAGACAGGAGCTTAGTTGGTTGCTAAACATCGTCGTGTGAAGTAATGAACCAGTTGTGGAACACGTACAGAAGTGACAAGTTTCACGGAACATAAAGTTTTAAGTTTAATTAGCTGAGCGCCGATTTCTCATATGCTCAAAAGCTGATCAGATAAACTTAGATTTTTCACCCTTTATTGTAGGTTTGTGTGACAGAAAGCTCTATGCAGAAGACAAGAAATCGGCCCTTAGTCGAGACTTAACAGTATGAAACAAAGTTCAGGAAGTATTCTTAGTAGGCTGTAAATTCAAGGGAAACTATAAATCTCAAGAAGATAGCTTCAATGTGTTAACTCCAACTTCAAAATTAATTCACCAGGATAGCCTCGGAAAAATTTGATATATTTTTGAAGTGTCGACAAAGTCACAGAGGTTCCTTTTCAACAAAATGTGGCTTTATTGGCTGTGTGACTGCTTTAAACTGTTGAAGAAGTATATACTGGTAACAGATCGGAGAGAAATAACGAATCTTGCATATGCAAATATGCAGATAGTATCAATACCATCGATAAAAACAAACAAGCAGCAGTGCAGTGAATGAAGCGTCGATCAGCTCATTCGAGAGTTAAGTCCTTCGAAGGATTTATGAACCTGGAACAGTAAATTATGAATTTCGCACCCGAACGAACCACAAGCTGTATGAGCTCTATGGGGAAGCTGATCTAGTGAAGCGCATAAAATAACAATGGCTGCGCTGGAGCATGGTACTCGATCTGATGGAGTACTAATAAAACTTGGAAAAAATGCCAGAAAAGGACGACCGAAACTGACACGGAAAGACCACGAGCTGTAAAATTTCAAGAAAGCTTGAAAGCTGCTGCCAGCTCGCACAAGCCAGAGTCAAGTGGCGGACAGTTATTGCAGCTGCCGAGACTGTGAAAATCTTAATACTTCTCAGCAAAAGCTAGGAAATGACTTAAGACACACACCCAGAGAAATAATAAAGAGTTTCCTACTTAGATGAAGAGTGTTTGATGTCAGGAGTTCAACAAGAATGGAGATTCTTGATCCAAAAGCAAAATTCTTGATCCAAGTATGAATTTTTGATACCGGTTGGTTTTAGCCAAGAGCTTCAATACTTGAACCAAATACAGAAAATTCTCAAATCAAGTACAAAAGTTCTTGAATTAAGTGCTTAACATAGTCAACTCCAAGATTGCTCATTCTTGAATCAAGTGCATTCAAATAATACAACAATTTTAAATTGGTTGTATTTCTTCAAATTTTTGTTTAAATTTATTTTATAGAATATTAATTCTTGAACCATGTAACAAGTTTAAGACGGTTCGAGGAATACACAACAGCACAAAGTAGCAGCAGTTTTTTCCTGTAAACTGCCCAACGGTCTCATTGATATAACTGCTTGGGAATTTCAAAGCAACAAGTGTGCAAAAATCAATGACGCTCTCTGCTTGTTAGTTTCGCCACACACCGCTATCCCATTTAAAACGAAACTGTCTTCTCCAAAATGTGCTCTCCTCTCTCAGTTTCTTTACGCCATTTCTTCGCCTAATAACACTAAGCGGAGAACGAATTTAGCTCGATTTCAAGATCAAAGTTCGTGAAAATTTAAGAAAGAATAGATATTTTAGCGATTATACTTCAATTATTGGTTCTGCTTTTTTCTGGATGTAGTTTCTTGTTGAAAATTTATTAGAATTATTCATAGTTTCGTAGTATTTTTTTCTGAAAATGCAGAAAACTATACAGATTTGGGCTTTGAAAATGACTTCAGACCCTCCAGCCACCATCCTAAATACTCCACTTAGTATGAACAAACAGATCTAAGAGATGGTTAGAGTTGTAGGTTCGATATAAGCTTGTTTTATTTCAAAGTATCTTCAAATCAAGTTGAATTCATATTTTGCCACGCCCCTGCCCTATAAAAAAAAGCTTCATATCTCCCACAGTTTTATAGATAGATGGCTCGTTCCTTCTAAGCATATTTAGTAATAAGGGCTATTTATCGAACGGCCAAAGCAGTGGTAAAGATCGCATAATCGATAGTCAAGTAATGCTGCAGCGCCGCTTTCTGACTTGTTTACCATTCCAACTCAGTATCTTACCAAACATCTGTGATAAGCCAGTCACATAAACAAACGACAGAAAGCCCTAAAACTGTAGCTCCCACCCCAGCCATCAAAAAGTACCGCATAAACAACAAACATTAGCACGGCCTCTGACGCAATTTAACACCAATTACAATATCCGTTACATCTAATTATTGTAAGCACGCCCACAAGGAAGCCCACTGGCCCAGCACGACGACAACGACGACGACGCTGACGTCGACTAAATTAAAGAAAAACACTAAAATTCTAGCAGAAAACAGAAGGAACAACAGTGGAGACAAAAACCAACGAACTTGGGGCGCCATTTGTGGTTGCCAGGACATTAACAATGGCAACTACACCAAATGGCGACCATAAAACAACACCGCGCAGTGCCCAGACCATGAAATATGAAGACGAAAACGCAGACGCAAGAAGGTTGCGGGGGGGTTAACATTTCTTAATTTCCAACAATTTACGCTGAAAGCTTTCAGCGCTCAAATGACGGGGAAGTGGAGCGGGGAAGCAAGTGCCTTGCCCGTGCAAGGCGACGATGATGATCTAACGCCATTATTTCGCCCTGGCAAACGACAGGCAGTTGTTAATGGGGCTTACCACTTAAGCGCGACGGCATAAAATAAACACGCGGCCACGGCGCACGGATGTCGTCCTGGCAAATTAATTAACATGCGGGACAGGGGCTGGAGGTGGTCAGTCAGTGCACTCGGCAAAAAAATAAAAATGGAATTTAAGTTCATAAAATGGCCAGAGGAGAACATGCGGCCAGATGAGCAGAGTGTTTGAGGTATCTATAAAATGTTCTACCGTAGTATTTAGGGAAATGTGGGAACGTAGATTTCAAGTTATCACTGGAAATGTCCATCTATACCAAATAATATACATCTTTTAAGGTAGCTTAACTTTTGGAGCAGCTATGACGCATTTTATAAGACTAGACTACGCTTTCTGAAATCAAGTATTTCATTTCTTGAATAAATTAAAAAAGCTTATTTCACTAAGCCATCTTAAACCAGGCTTATACCGAGAAGGGTGATCCAGAACAGCTGTTTTAGGAATCTTCCTTCTATATCTTCAGTAGACTTTGCCTATTTGGACTATATTTTGGACTAAAGAGAGTTGAGAAGTTCTCTGGTTCATTAAAATCTGTCTTTTAAGCATTTGTTAGGGGATTCTGTTTCTGTTTGACAGTTAACCTCTCTTAATAAACTATTCAATCTAAGGCGGATGCAAACTTATGGTCGATTTTAGAATTTCTTATGTAAAAAGCTGCTTAGAAGTTGAAAAAGTTGTTACTGACTAGAAGAAATATCACAATTTTCGAGAAAGAGGTGAACAAAAAGTACCACAAATGTTTAACTTATTCTAAAATAATAATGACATTTACCGATGCTGAGAGCAGAATATGCAAACCATTTCGTCTTCCACCAAAAGATTCCCAGCGGCTTTACGGTCTTGGGACACTGCTATAAATACTCTTTCCTGTGTTGCTCGAACCGCTCTTAGCAATATTGGCTCTTAAGACTGATCTATTTGTCCACCTTGGGGAGTAAAAGCTGTCTAACTCAAATGAATATGATGTCAGACTTGATTAACCTGAACCTTTTTATCAATGTGTTTGTACACTCATAAAACATTCGCCCCGAAAACTTGAAATTCTCTTATGAAATCCATCCTAAGGCGATTTACCCTTAAATTAAGCAAAATATTTTCTCATATGTGGAAAATTTTCAAAGTTTCAGAAAAGTTTTCCATAAATGAGATAAAGCTTTCTAAATTTTAGGGTGAATCTCCTTAGGACGGATTTTATAGCAGAATTTCTAGTTTCCAGGGCGAATTTTTTTATCAGTGTTTGTATGTTCAATTTGAAAAATATGAATTATTTGGAATTAATCAATGTGGGAAATGAGCATTTTTGTACTTGGATCGAGTATTTTCGGACCTTAGAAAAAAGTCTAAAAATTCCTTTGTGAAATTTGAAATCGTAACTTTTTTAAAGAACAAATTGTTTACTCGAAATATTTATACTCTGTACCGTAGGTACATAGAGTAATATAAGTTTGTGCCAAAGTATGTAACATCGAGAAGGAAGCATCTCCGACACTATAAAGTATATATATTCTTGATCAACATCAACAGCCGAGTCATGTCCGTCTGCCTGTCCGTATGAACGCACAGATCTCAGAGATGGTAAGAGATAGAGGTTTGACATGTATGAGACATATGATTCCTATGTCTGCAGGCAGATCAAGTATATTTTCAATTTTGGCCACGCCCCCTCCCTCCTCCGCAATTTAAGAAAAACGTCACATCTCCCACAGTTTTAAAGATAGATGGCTCGTTCCTTCTGGACATATTTAGTAATCAGGATAACTTATCAGTCCGCCAAAGGAATAGTGAAGATCGGATGAACGGCTGTCGAGTTATGATTAAAAGACAGTTCGCTGCTGCAGCGCAGTAGCAGCGTTGCTTTCAGCTGCAAAAATTTATGCTGAGCGTAAAATTTCGTTGGTACAGAGTATGTTATAGTCGGGCTTGACCGACTTTCTTGCTTGTTTATAACTAAAATGTTTAAGAGCCGATTTCTGCTATGTGGCAGTTAAATTTTGTTTTTATGTTTATTTGACACATAGATCTATGTAGAAGATCAGAAATTGATTCTTAGTGTCGAAATATCATATAAGAGAGTAAATTTGTAGGTTTAGCCATCTAGAAGTTTGTGAAATCGGGCCTAGTTTTTGTTAACCATAATTTTTCCAAGTGTTTTCCGTTACTTCTGCCTAATTGTGGCCCAGCTAGCTTCAGGGCAGCGCGCTTAACAATTAAGAAACGTTTAAAGTTGGGTGGGTGCGGGGGTCCCAAGAAGAGAAATGTGGGGCGCTGCTTTCTCTTTGATTAACAGCAGGAGTCCAGGGGTATTCCACACCCAGGACATTGAGCATACGCGGCACGTTGCTACATCCGTTTGACACCTTTTGTCGTAGCACCAAATGGCACCGGAAATGAGCTGGTCGGTACGTGACTTGTTTTTCTCGGTTAAGATTTTGGACTTCCAAATTTTGGACGGGGGGCGGGGGGAACTTTAAGTTCTGTTTAAAATTCCGAATTTGTGCACTCGCCCAATTTCCTACAGTAATTACCCAAACAAACAGTATTTTTTTTTTCCTGGGTCCGGAATAATTAGTGTTCATTCAGGAGCAGCCGCCAAGGAGGCAGTACGTGCCAAAAACAACGCCTGGCGGCAAGGACGATTGCAGGATAATTGCAATTAAAAATGTGCTCCCAAGGAGTGCAAACACTTTGGGGCAATTGGCCGAGAGAACGGCAAATTTGGAACGAATTAAAATATAATTAGAGATAAACAAGCAGAGCGAGAGGAAGGAGAAGCTGGAGCAGGAGCAGGAGCAGGAGTTTTGGAGTTGATGGTGGCGCCGCCTGGTGTACAGTGGCTGCCAAACCTTACGCACTTTCCACTGGAACCACTGGAAGAAATCATCATCAAACTCAACCCCTGTGGCCCCGCCGACTGTGCGTATGTTAGAGGGAGAAGGCCTCACTTCGGGCAGGAAAGAAGTGGCAATATGTGCGTTGCCGTGAGCGTGGGCAGCGCCGTCGACGTCGCCGCTGTGGCCGCTGCTGCTACCTGGCAACCTAACGAGCAAGTAATTTTGTGGAACAGCTAATGCCCAGGCTGGCAGCTTCTTTAATGTTGCCCCGGCTACTTTAAGCCGACGTCTTTCATATTAAGTATACGCCACCGGAATGGGCTCATGTGAGCGCCGGGCAGAGCGCAGCGTAGAGGTTGAAGGAAAGGCGGGGTGGTTGGTACGCTGGCTCAGGGTAGGCCTGTGAGGGTCGTTTTTTTTTCCTGATTTTTTTTTTGCTGTAGCCTTAGCTGAGGCCACACCTTCCTTAGGGGTGACTGAAACTGAAAGCTGCGCTGTTTGCAGGGATTTTCGATACAAAAAGGAAGAAAAAAAAAAGAAAAAAAATACAAAAAACTAAGCGAAAGAAAGGAAAATTTGTGTGCTACAGAGGAAATCTGCCTTATGAAATGTCAAAACTTCAAAGCGAATTTAAGTTAAATGCAAGAAAATGAGAAAATATACACTTGAGTGCGTATGCGTCAACGACGATGTTGTTGCTGTTGTTGTTTGCTTTTTTCCTGCGCCCATTGTCCCTGGCACGTTGCTGTTTGAACTGTTGTTGATAGCCTTTATTAGTTGTTGGCCCAAAGCTTAGGCGCTTCCTGCCAAGCAATTGGGGTATGGGAATTACGTGAGCAAGGACAACGGCACAACAGGCTCGTGTCCTGTGTAAATATGTATGCTGGCTGCTCGCTCTCTCTTGTTGTGTTTTTTTGCTGTTTTTTTATTCTCTGGCAGCAAATTTTATTAAAAAATTGTATATTAAATCAATTGCGTGCAGATTTTGGTTGGGGGTGTTAAATGTGTTCAAGCATGATGCTGCTGGCCTGGGTGTGGGGGGGCTGAGGAGGCTATTGAAAGAGCCAGGAGGGTCTGGGTGGTTCTAGAATGTTCCCTGTGCAAAATTTTTTAAACCTGTCGCAAGTCAAGGCCCCGTTTAACTTGCTAGACCTTGGCCGGTAGCCCTTCAATTGCGTAGTTTTGCTATTTACGTATAACAACCCAATTAAGTTGTCAATATTTTGCATGGTTCAGTCACAATAAAAGCCAAATGCGTCTCACCTTCGGCTAACAGTTCTTGTTTTGCCCACAACATGATAGAAAGTCCTGCAACGCGCTTCTGCAAAATCATCAACCTCATACGCTTCTGTGTGGGAGTCTGTGGCACGGATGTGGCCGATCCCCAGTATCGTATGTGGTGGCTGACTTATGCCGTTATTGGAGCCATCTTCTTCTACTTTGGCTGCACCATTTATACCCTATATGTGGGAGTAATATTGGATGGTGATTTGACAGTAATACTTCAGGCCTTTGCCATGGCCGGCTCAGCGGTTCAGGGTCTGACCAAATTGCTATGTTCGGTGAACAAGGCACCGCTGTTGCGACATCTGCAAAGCACCTACGAATCCATCTACTGGGAATACGAACGCAAAGGTGGCAGCTATATCAAGTGTCTGGACAAGCGTATCAGCAATTCCTGGAACCTAATGTTGGCCTTCATGTGGATGTATTCAGTGGGTGTGAGCATTTTGATAATTTATCCTTTCTACTATTCGATTGTGCACAAGGAGAAGATGCTGGTGATGCAGTTTCTAGTGCCAGGAATTGATCACAGTACGGACGAAGGACATCTTATGTTGGTTATGCTGCATGTGATGTGTTTGTCCTTTGGTGCCTTTGGCAATTTCAGTGGGGATATGTATTTGTTTTTGTACATCACCAATGTGCCCCTGTTGAAGGACATTTTCAGCGTTAAACTGCAAGAGTTCAATGAGGTGGCTAAGCAGCGAACTCAATACCACAAAATGATTGGCCTGCTGTGGGATCTTTTGTCCTGGCATCAGCAGTATGTGAGGTATATCCCCCCGCCTCTCCCCAACAGTTCCTTTACTCCCCTCTAAGTCCACTCTTAATTTTAGCATACTGCGTGGCACTGAAAAAATGTACAACATTGTCATGTTTGTGCAGCTGTCCACCGCCTGTGTGAGCATCTTGTGCACCATTTCGTGTATCTTCATCAAGGTGTGGCCAGCAGCTCCTGTCTATTTGATCTACTCTTTCATAGTTATGTACACTTTCTGCAGCCTGGGCACGGTGGTGCAGTCTTCGGTGAGCTATAGTCTACATTCAGAACACAGCAAGTGGTAATTGCTATTGCTTTCACTTGCTTTCCAGAACGAGGACTTTACCACCGAGATCTATACCAACTGCTTGTGGTATGAGTTGCCTGTTAAGGAACAAAAATTAATCATCTTAATGCTCGCCAAGTCACAGAATGAACTGGCCTTGACGGCGATGGATGTGCTGCCGCTATCCAGAAACACCGCTTTGAAGTTGACCAAGTTTATATACAGCTTTAGCATGATGTTGAACACTTATTTGGGACTCGAGAAGTAGAGTAGTTTAAGTACAGACTAAGGGCCGATTTCGAATCTTCTAAACTAACAAACCACAGAGCAAAATCGTAGATTATCTGACACATAGTAGCTATCTGGAAGATGAGAAATCGGCCCTAAACAAGAGACAGACATAAAAACTAATCTGGTGGCACATTCTTTAATAAAAACTGATAGAGCTTTATCCTAATCCCCATTTCTACAGTCGAGATCAGAACTTATAACAAGCCTTATTTAGTTCCAGCAGTAAAACGATGTGCTAAAACAAGCGATCAGATACTTTGACCATATAAAAAAAGTTGTTTTTAAAGTACTGAACCAGTTCCAAGCTTCAAGCTATTTGCATTCCCTATTCATTTCTGCACACTATAGTCTTGCAGACCTGATATATGTGTGCAAGACTTTTGAAGAGAGATCTTACTGTGCCCAAGATTGGCGATGTGGAGAGACTAAGAAGTCACCTCAACTCCCTAGCCACAAGACTCTTGCGGAGACACAAAAAATTAGCAAGAAGAGTAATTACTTCAAAGCGTTTTCCATACAAAGCGAAGGTACGGTGCGGGCTAATAACAATTCAAAATGGTTTAGCATTTTGACTTTGCTGGGTCCTTTTTGAAGATTTTTCGCGATTTAATGATTCTACAGTCACGGTTAAGTGGTACGAAACACTCATTGGAATCTTTTTAGAACGCTTTACTGGCAAAACCAAGCGGCTACTCTTATGCATTGTATCTTAAATGATTTCCCTCTTAATTAGCATTAATAAATACTGCAAAAATGTTTCCTGTTTGAGTACTTTAGCTATTTAGCTAATATTAAAACTCAAGAATCTTATTTATAAACACCATGAAATCGCAATTGATGAAACAGAATAGGGGGCAATAGGTAATTGAAACATTCCTTGTAAAAGACTCATCTAAAATTATTAGCATAGTCGTCAATGTCAAGGCCCATATTGCACCCATAAGACCTTGACTTTGTAGAAGTTTCAACTTTTAATTGTTTGTTTTCTTGCATTTAGCTTGAACACCTTCATTAAGTTGTCAATATTATGACATGTCCTGTCATGTCTGAGGCCTTATAAAAGGACTTACTCCGTTGCTATCGCCTCACAATTGGAGTACAGTTTTTGTTTCGCCCACATCATGATTGAAAGTCCTGCAACGCGTTTCTGCAAAATTATCAAACTCATCCGCTTCTGTGTAGGATTCTGTGGTACGGATGTGGCCAATCCACAGTATCGCATGTGGTGGCTGACTTATTCAGTAATTGGAGCCATCTTCTTCTTCTTTGGCTCCACCATGTATACAGTCTATGTGGGAGCAATATTGAATGGTGATCTGACGGTGATACTTGAAGCCTGTGCCATGCTGGGATCAGCCATTCAGGGACTGACCAAGCTGCTGTGCACGGTGAACAAGGCACCGCTGATGCGACACATTCAGGGCACCTACGAGGCCATCTACAAGGAGTACGAACTGAAGGGTGGCAGCTATACGGAGTGTCTGCATCAGCGGATCAACAATTGCTGGTATTTGATGGTGGCCTTCATGTGGGTTTACATAGTTTTAGTTGGCGGCATGCTCAGCTTTCCAATCTTCTATTATGTTGTCAACAATGAAAAGTTGCTGGTGATGCAGTTTCTGGTGCCAGGAATTGATCACAAGACAGACAGAGGACATCTAATATTGGTTACTCTGCATGTTGTGTGTTTGGCCTTTGGGGCATTTGGCAATTATGGTGGGGATATGTATTTGTTTTTGTACATCACCAATGTGCCCTTGATGAAGGACATTTTTAGCGTGAAACTGCAAGAGTTGAATGAGGTGGCTAAGCAGCGAAATCAATATCAAAAAATGCATGGCCTGCTGTGGGATCTTTTGTCCTGGCATCAGCAGTATGTGAGGTACTCAAGAGTCAGGGTTATTATGATCTGATGACCTAATGCCATCTCTTCTATTTAGAATTCTCCGGGGCACTGAACAAATCTACAATATTGTCATGTTTGTGCAGCTGTCCACCGCCTGTGTGAGCATCTTGTGCACCATTTCTTGTGTCTTCATCAAGGTGTGGCCAGCAGCTCCCATCTATTTGATATACTCTTTCATAGGTCTATACACTTACTGCAGCCTGGGAACTGTGGTGGAATCTTCGGTGAGTAAAAAAGGTTGAGGCACAAGTTGGTAAAAAAAGGTAATTGCATTTCTATCTGCCATCCAGAATGAGGACTTTAGTACCGAGATCTATACGAACTGCTTGTGGTATGAGCTACCAAATAGGGAGCAAAAATTGTTCGTCCTAATGCTAGCCAAGTCACAGAATGAACTGGCCTTGACGGCCATGGATGTTCTGCCGCTGTCCAGGACAACCGCTTTGCAGCTGACCAAGGGCATCTATAGCTACAGCATGATGTTATACACTTACTTGGGACATAAAAACTAATCAGGCAACAATGTAATTGAAATCTTTTAGATTAAATGTAAAAGGGCTGATTTCTCATCTTCTAAATAGCTGCAATTGGTTTATGTGAAGATTAGAAATCGCCCCTAAAATATAAAAATATTTAATAATCCTTGAACTATGAATCTGTTTCTTGTTTTATTGATTCCAAAACTATATTTTTTGAAAGTGTTCTTAACAAAAGCTAATATTTCAGCCAGCTTTACATAATCAAACCTCTTTTAAGTCAAGATGGGTTATGAAATAGTATGATGACAAACGCTTCAAGATCGTTAAAGACTTTTGCTTACAAATTGCAAAGAAAACTTTATATAATATATAGTTTCTTAAATGTCCTCCCAGAAAGTTTGAGAAAAATGCATTATCTTAAACTCTCGAGATGATTTCGAACCTCAACAGAGAACCACTAATTTGATATAAAATGTTGCTTCGTAACAGGTTCAGCTTAAAACTTGGAAAAGGCTGGTCAAAAGAGCATACTATCTTGTCGATATTTCACGTAATTGCTAGGGAATGGTTTATAAAGAAAGAAAGTTGGAAATTTCTCAACAAAACTTCAATTTAATTACAGTTCGACAAGTGGCGCAGTGGGCGGTCATTCTATTTAACAGCTCAGTTTAAGTTCTATCTGATATGTTGTGTGTTTCCAGTCGTTTTCCCAATTTACTTAATAAGTGAATACATTATAATACCATTAAACAGAGAACATTCATTCAAAGTTTCATGTTTGTCACGATGACTAGAAGATATTATGGTAACTTTGGTCGGCATTCTTAGATTAAGCTTTATCCGTCTGTTCGTCAGTCTGTCCGTCTGTTTCTATGCTATCTCCTCCGTCAGTTTTAAAGCTAACGCGACCAAACTTTGCACGAAGTTCTCTGGTACAAATATGCTGCACATTTGTTGGAACCAGCCGGATCGGCTGACTTTAACATATAGCTGCCATAGGAACAAGTGGTCAAAAAACTCGTTCTAGTGAGAAAAACTTTTTTGTTTTTATTGCAAACGTCTCCAAACTCCGTATTTATTAGTTTTCTGTGCTTTTTCATGATTCTGCCAAGTTTGGTCGAAATCGGACATCTATATAGTATAGCTGCCATACAAAAGTAAGGTTAGAAAAATAGTCTTAGTAAGAAAAACCTTTTTCTTTTCAATGTAAACCCCTTTAAAATTGTCATAAATTTATTTTATAAGCTTTCACACTGCTCTTAAAATTTTTGTCAAAATCGGATGACTATAGGTTATAGCTGACATAGGAATGATTGTTAAAGAAACTAGTTTTAGAGAGAAAAACTTTTTTGTTTTAAAAGAAAACGCCTTCAAACTTTGTATTTCTTAGTTTGCTATGCTTCTCCATAATTTTACTTAGTTTGCTCAAAATTGGACTTCTATATAGTATAGCTGTCATACAAAAATAGAGTCAGAAAAGTAGTCTTAGGGCCGATTTCACATTTTCTACATAGCTCCTATGTGTCAAATAAACATATATTTTGCTGTGTTTGTTGTAGTGAAAGATAGCTCTATGTAGAAGATTAGAAATCGGCCCTTAGTAAGAAAAACTTGTTTGTTCTCAGTGAAAGTATCGTTCAAATTAGTTACAAAAACGTGCTGCAAGGTTATTCAAGCTTCGGCCGAGCCGATGTTACCTATCCCCTACTATTTTATGTATTATTTACCTCTCTTTGTCTGGGGACCGATCTCTAGACTGCTGCAGATAAAGTTACACGAACACAATGAGCTCAACTATCTGTAAACAACTTTGTGGGAGTGAATGCCACCGGAGGGAATTTACAATCGCGTGACCCAAAATTTGCTTAAATATAAGTTTAGAGTATCATGAGGACGGGTAAATAGAAGTTGGTTTGATCAACAAGTTGTATTATTTGATCATTTTAGAAGGACAAAGTAGGCATTGCATCCTAAGGCGTATTCAAGGTAGTTTCCTATAGAATGGAAAACAACTGTTCTCTCCGTCTCTCTCTCTCGATCTCCACAACGCTCTGAAAGATATCTAAACAAACCCCTCAAGCTTAGCTTTAAGATTCTTGTACACTAACTCTTTATACGCCCTCTATTCCGACCACATTTTCAGTAGGAACTGTACCCTTCACGTGTCTGTCTCAAACTTAATTGACAAATCGATTTTTGGTTCTACAAAAAAAAAACCACTTTTCCCAATTAAACTGTCCCGTTTGTGACATTTTAATAAGACTCCTTCAAAAACGCTCATGACTTGGAAATAATTAATATGGGTTGACAAATCGCCTTGACTATAAATAAGTCGGCTCAACATTGTCAACTATAAAAACGGTGACATTGCATGTGGTCAACAACCATTCGGTTTCAGTCATGGCCTCCGAATTGACAAAGGAAAGTTGCCTTCTGCGCTACCGTCGCACCATCGGAATAATACGATTCTGTGCTCGACTTTGTGGAGCGGATGTGACTCTACCCGACTATCGAATGAATTGGATAACGTATACGATTTTTGTTCTCTTCGCCATATTTTCGTTCTGCACCCTTTACACGATTCGCGTGCGCATAGTTCAGGATGGTAGCTGGTCGATCATACTGCAGGTCACTTGTGTCGTTGGGGGCGCGGTTCAGGCCATAACCAAATTGATCTGTTGCATTTCCCAGCGGGTTGAGATGGGTGAGGCTCAGGCATTCTTGGATGCCACCTTTCTGAAATACGAGCCACGAGCGGGTGGCTATCGGGATGCTTTGGGGGAGGCCGTTGATTTGGGCATGAGGTGCATCAAAGTGTTTGCCATTATCTATATGCTGGTGGTATTGGTTCTGGTGGGATTCCCGGCGATGTACTATGTGTTGTACAATAGGAAGATCATGATATTGCAGTTTCTGTTGCCCGGTGTGGATCCGGAAACTTTTCACGGATATATCGTGCTGAATGTGATTCATTTCGGTTGTTTGGGATTTGCTGCATTTGGCAATTTTGCCGCGGATATGTATCTGTTTGTGTTTATCACTTATACTCCGCTGATAAAGAACATTTTGAGGTGCAAGTGTGAGGATCTCAGTGATCAACTGAGGGAGAAGAAATCCACGCGGGAGCAGATACATTTGGTAATGGTGGATATAGCGAGTTGGCATCAGGAATATGTGAGGTGGGTCTGAAGTAGTAGTCTAAGTGGCTGCACAAACTGATCCTGATCCCATTTGGCCGTTTTGCAGCCTCTTGGAGCGCACGGAGCGCATCTTCTTCATCATCATCTTTGTCCATGTATTCGCCTGCTCCATGAGCATTCTCTGCACCATGTACTGCATGCTGATTGGAGTTTGGCCAGCGGCTCCAGCCTATTTGTTCTACTCCCTGATGAGTCTGTATCTTTTCTGCAGTCTGGGCTCTTTGGTGGACAAGTCGGTAAGTCCGTGACCGAGTCGGAGCTTTTATATTTCCCGTAAAGTTCAACCCATTTGCCTAACTCCCAACCAGAACGACGATTGCTGTGAGGTAATCTACACACATTGCCTGTGGTATGAGCTGCCCATAACCGAACAGCGTTTGCTCTTGTTCATGCTACGCAAATCCCAGTACACGCCGGGCCTCTCCGTGGGCAGCATGATGCCACTGACCATGGGCACGGCCCTGCAGCTGACAAAGGCCGTCTACAGTCTACTGATGCTGGTCATGCAGGACAAAGACGTCGCCTGAGCGGTGGCTCCCTGATTAATTCTTGCTTTTTTGTCTAATGAACTTGCCGGCAAGAATTTAATAAACATCGCTATCGCTCACTGCGGCCGGCCGCCCACTTTATGGCCCACAAAAAACCAAATTTGCCACCGTCATGAAAAATAGTAGGGAAACAAAAGTATGAAAAACGTCGCTGGTAAGTTGTAAAAATTGTCTTTTAATGCCTGGAAAATCCAGCAGATTGCCACGTAGTGCTAATAAAATAAAGTTATGCCCAGGCATAAAGAGAAAAAACCGCACAGAAAACGCACTGAAAAATTTGAGTGAGGAGGAATAGTGTGCGCGGGCGCAAGTCTAGAGCAGCAGCAGGAGCAGCAGCAGCAGCAGCTTAGGCATAAAGGAGGCAGCATGGACCAAGGGGGGGCGGTAAACGCATCATTAATCAAATGTCCGGCGCGTAAGCACCGTTATTCATCATCGCTGTTGGATAAGGTGCACTCCCACCGCCAACACCACCACCACCACCGAGCAACAACAACTCGCACAGGCAAGTGTGCATGAGACGCCATATTTGTTGGTAGCTGCTTTCTTGTAAGGCCAAGTCTTAGAACTGTCAGCCATGCACTGTGGAACAGGGCCTGGCCACGAATTTACAAAAGTATTACTAACTTTTGGTCAATTCCTTGTGTAAAGGTTAAAAAGTCAAAAGGGAACGAAAGGACATTGATTGGAGGTACAAAACACACGATTTCGACAACAATCAGCAGTCAGTTTGGATCAGATTATAGTTGGTGGAGGTATAAGCAAAGTAAAAGTCGCTGCTAGAGGTAGAATAGATGAACTCGCAGGTTAGGTTAGGTTGAATAGGCTGACCCACAGGCCTATTGGTCCATTGTGATGCCTTATAAAGGGGGTGGGGTTTGGATCGAACCACTTTTAGAAACTTTGAATTGAAGTTGAAAACCCAAAGGAAGTTCTTGGCCGTTCTCACATCTCTCACATAAACTTACAAATATCAGAGTAAATTGTTAGTTTCTCTGACAGATAAAAGCTATGCAGAAGATTAGAAATCGTCTTGAAGTTATAAAACTTAGAAATTAATCACAAATTGTTAACTTAAAGATAAGATTAGGTCCAGTATATTTAATGGCGGGTGGTGATACTACATGATTATCTTGTTGTTAACACGAATCTGTTGTCGGAAATGATATATCACCAGTAGTACCTAGATAATTTGTGCTTAAATCCACTTAAAAGGCTTATTTTGACCATTTTTAAGCTAAGTTTATGGGAAACAGTTTCCCTTTTGGTGGCTCACTTTGCTATTCTCGTAAAGAACCGCTTCTTAGCTTTAAAATCAATTATTCTAAATAATTCTGTAGTTTTTCAGAGCGAAGATAAAGCAATTTTTAGTGTATGTGTTGAAATTATGCAGAATTATGCAGAAAATTTTCTTAAGAATTCGCGCAGAGTGATTTTGCAGAGCATATTTTTAGGCAGTAGAAAGTTTTTAGAATTATAAATATATTTAAAATGATATATCTTAGATTAAAAGTATTGCAAAATTGTTTGGCATAATTTGTTTTAAAGCTAAGAAGTGCTGCTTTACGATTATTTTAAATAGAAATGACACACAAGTAAATGTTTCCCATAAAATCTGTCGTAGAAAAGGTCAAACAGTCATTTTAAGCCACTTTAAGCTCAAATGACTATAAGTCTAGACGCGAAGAACCATGTCCGAAAACAGTTTCTTGTTCAGCACACGAGAAATTATCTCGAATCACCAAAATCCAAAAAAAGGTAGGACTATTCTCTGACACCCTGTTTATACAGAACAAAATAATCATGATAAATGCCCTTTAAAGTATGCTATGTGTAAATCTTTGTGAATGTAAAGTGTGTATTATGTGTGACTCAGATATAAAAGGAATTGGATACTTGACCCATGCGTTTTCAATAAGTTTTAAAAAGCTCACCCAACTAATTTTGAGTTTTCTTTCTTTAAAAAAAACTTTAACAACCGGTCACCTTCAGCAGATTATGAAGAAGTCATAAAAAACTACTCAAAACTCTGCCGTTAACTTGTAAAGCCCTCTCTCTCATGTGCATAAATTCGAAGCACACAAGCCAAGAGATTGACAGAAACTCGACTCTGGCCCCTTTGAGGCTGTACAAACTATCGCTGTCTATCGATAATTCTGGACCTCTCCTCTCAGCATAACTGTTAGATTAATTAAGAAGTGAATGTTAATTAAAAGTACTAAAAAAACATAATGACAGAGCGGATCCCAGAATTCCGGATAAAACCACCTAGAGCTTGCCTTAGAGCTTAACCGTTTCCTCAAGTTTTTGTTATTGCGAATCCAGGTGGATTCTACACATTTCCATAGCTCATGCTCAAAAAGAGTGCAAATTCATCAAATCCATCTAGATTTTGCTACAACAGTAATATGAGAAAACGGTCCCAGCAATTGCTTTTGCACAAATTCCAATCTATCCTGTTGGATCGAGATTTGCAGACTCAACACAAATGATCTTTACTTAAGGAGAACTAGACTCATGTCCTTATACCTAGAATCCAGGGCCTAGATCTTTCACTTAATTTCAGCGTTCTAATGCCGAATTATAAAGCACTTTTGTGACCAAAAGTGGTCAGCTTCTAAGCAATTCAAACTGCTACAGTTTAGCATATAATCTGAACCCCAAAACTGAGATGCAACCAACTCAGTTAGTAATTTGTGACGAGAAACCAAAACGGTGTTTTTAGGCACACAAGAATGGGCCGAGACTTGATTGAGAAAGTGAAATGATTGATTTGGGGATACTCCAGAGCTAAGCAGCATACATTTTGAATATGAAATATGTTAATTTGGCAATCTGAGATGCAACTAAAGCGATTAAAAAGTTCGTAAGCCCTTCAAACACTGTTTACAAAGCAGCAAAGAGTGATTAATAGAATCAAAATCGATTGTTTAACCGTATAAAAGCACTAAGTTCGAGTTGCAATTCTATGTAAACATTTCAATGATTCCATGTTTTTCCTCGACCACGGTAGCTCTTTCCCAATGCTAAATAAAAAACTCTCCGAAAATCATAGGCAAAGCCCACACACGTGTTCTGCTTGGGAAAATAAAGTACAAGAAAACTCACAAAAAAATGAATGACTGTACGCGTAGCAAGGACTCTCAGGATATAGCCACCCTAATGGCGTATATCAATTTGGCTCAGCCGCGTGCTTACAATTTCTTGTTTTTTTTTTGTGGGTAATTTTTGTATTTTTTTTCTTGTTTTTTTTTTGTATTTTCTTTATACTTATTTTAATGTACTAGGCTGCTTGTTTGAAAAGATCATAAATCAGGCTTATATTTCAGTAAATCATCAAACTGGCGACAACATTTAGCGCCATAGCAAATACTAATGGAGTTTTCACATTAGTCCCGAAGATGCCTGATGTTGTTGTTTTTATCAGCGGCAGCAGCAGCAGCAACATCAAAAATGTTGCTCTAACACCCCTTCAAGTGTCAGTTACATATTGTCGAGACAACAAAACGCTTCACTTTCCATCAAACGGGGGGAAAAAAAACAACATTAAAAGTGGAGAAAAAAAAAAAAAAGGTTAGAGCCAGCAAAATTTGCATACACAGCAGCTGAACAGGATGCGGATGCGTCCTTTTTTGGTATACGTGTTGTTGGTGCTATTGTTGTTGTTGTTTTTGTTGAGGTTGTCTGTACAGGAAGTGTGTACATGGAAAGATTTTTAATACCCTTGGAAAGGGTATTCTGAAAGTGGTCTGTGAAAAGCAGCTTTCACTCCATAATCATGGCGAACTTTTCCTTAGTTCGAACTTATGCAAACTAAAGCAGGTTTAGTGGTCTGATATCTCATATAAGTTTCAGGTCAGGCATATTCTGGAGATCTAAAATAGGTGAAATTCAAAACTCATATAGAGCCGGCCATATCAGCCGGCCTTAGCTTATTTTTACTACAAAATCTATTAGCTTAAGAACTGGAAACTTGCCCCTGCTTACTGCTGTCATACTTTAAGATATCAGGTACTTCCATACATGTGTGCATGCCTGCTACAGGCATTCCCAGGCTAGAGGGAAAAACTAATCTCTTAATTAAGCTTACCCAAAAAAGAGCCACAAAAGGGTATTCTCCATTCGATGGAAATTAATTCTAGTAATTTTTTTTAGTCCAAGCAATGGCTACAAAAAAGTTTGACTGCTAATTGGCCCTGTATACTTTTGCCTAGTCATGACGATGACAGCTGCCCGAGAAATCGAAATCATATGCAAATTGAATTGAAATTTTGATGGGTGAGAGTAGAGTAACCCCAAGGAAATGGCCACAGCCTCAACTCTCATCCGTTTCCACCTCACGTCGACGTGTTTAAGTACGCATCATTTGATATTTTGCTGGTAATTTAATTGGTTTGGCTTCTTCAAACAGGTAGCACGCCATCCCGACGGCCCGAAGCTAACTAATTTATGCCAGAGGGTTGTAATTTTACCCTTGCACGTGCGATGCGGCCGCATTCTTAAGGAGTTTGCTTTATTATTAATTATTATTCTAATTATAAAGACGCAGCAACCAATTTGCATATGAGTGACACAACAGGACATTTGCTTCCTTTCTGTATACAAAAAAGAAAAAGAAAAGGGGGAAGCTGCCGCGCTCATGCATTATGCAAGGATGCGTGAGAATCGGCCAGACTGAAAATGAAAACAGCTGCCAGGGAGAGTATCAACAGCATCATTTGAAAACTATTTGCAAATTACCATTTCTCTGTTTGATTCGCTAATCGTGGCAACAGCAACAGGTCCAACCCCTCTGCCAATCCTCGCCAATCACCTATCGATTTGCCAAATTGCCGGCGTCAAATGTCAAAGCAATTAAGTCGCAAAATCGAATCGATTTTTGAAGGGGTCGCAAAATCCCCTACCCCCCCTCTCTCTCTCTCTCTCTGTGTGTGTTTGTCATATTATCAGTGTCATGTTTGCTAATTCCCTTTGTGTTGAGGTTGAGGCTGTTGTGTGTTCCCTGTGTTTGTCCTTTTTGCGCCTATTTTGCCATTTGCACTTTCACTTTGACTCCGAGCTGCTTTCTTTTGTTTGTGCGAAAAGTGTGCCAATTATGGGGCATTATGACAGGATTTATGAGGTTTTTGTTTATGGGTGTTAAATTAGAAAACAATGACTATGACTGGGATGTGGTTTGGCACGGGGGGGCAGGGGGAACTGGCTTTCTTTTCTTTGACTGTCGTCGTCTCTAATCAAAAAGTAAGGAAATTACGAAATGAATTCCTCTTGTAAATTTCTATTGTTTTCTTCTCTTGGTGGCTTCAATGAAATTCATAAAAATACAGCACAAAACAAATTTCTTTTATGCGTATTTTTTTATTCCAACAACCTACACCACCCCTCCCTGTCCAGCTCCTGATACTGCCACAGTCAGCCCGCCCCCTCCCCCCATCCACCATTTGGCGAATCGTTGTGGGGGGCGGCTCAACGAAATTGGTTTTTAAAAATATTTCACATTTCAATCTCTTGAGTTGGCCTGCCCGTTCGTCGTATAGGCACAGGCTTTTGTGCTCTGCACGGGTGGTGCTAGAAGTTTTACAAAATCGAAGAGAAGAATCGTCTTTTTGGGTAAAATATCTATGGCTTTCTTTATTTAAAGATGATGAAGAATGTCTGTGGTTACTAAAACAGGTCATCTCTTTTTGACGAATTGAGCTATCACTGATTCTGATTTTAGTCAAAATTGATCTAGTATTCGTTAATATGTTGTCCATTTAATTTCTTAAAGTTTAAGCGTTTGTGGAGTAAACGCTTACACGAGATCGATCTTAAAATTCGGAACCTTGGCCGTATTTTTAGATATTCTCACACAGACTGTAAAAACCGCGAATTTGCTATCAATTGTGCCAAGGATTGGCTGAAAACAAAACCGTTCATAGCCACAGATGGTGAATTACTACCAGGAACTTAGAATACAAGCAACCCTGTAAAAGTATTGACAAGTCGAAGAAATGCCATCAGAAGGGAATTACCAACAGGATGTTCTCTAAAATTTTTAAGATTCAATTTCCCAAATATTCTTGAAATTAAAAACTAAAAATTAAACTTGAAAACAAAAACGTAAAAGTTGTAGACGTGCTTATACAAAATGGTGCGATGGCACAGTGAGCTATCATGTCGCCGCCGTTGAGTGTAAAAAGTATGGGGACGGACTACAGACAAGTCTTACAAAATGTATTCTCTCTTTATAAATGAATTAAGGCAGGTGGGACTGGTGGGTTGTCGCTTAGGTTGTTTTATCTATTTCCAAAATGATCCCATTGGCATGGATTGTTATTAATATTTCTTTTTTGATACTTAGATATACATTTTTCGTATCAACTGGATGTTTTTCAGAAAATTTAAGATCCACTTAACATTAAATAAATATTTTAGTATACAAAACTGTGTTTTAAAACAATATCCATTCCAATTGGATACCGAAATCATTTAATGGATATTTTGTAATATACATTTTTTTTCTGTTTACAAGCGTTCTCTCTGATTCTAAGGAATATTGCAGCTTTTGTGAATAATTTTGACTTTCGATTCGGTTAAATGAGATTTCTCAGAATGTGAGATCCATTTATAAGCATTTGCACTAAACTCCAAATAAATTGTTACCCATTTTAGTTTAAAACGTTCTTAAAAACGTAACTGTGAACTCAAATCGTTTGATAACATTGTACTACTAGTGAGAAAGGCCTGTTTTTAGTAACGGGTGGTGCTTATTTTCAGACCAATATTCTTGAGTTTTCTCTCTAAGTATTACTAGTAGAGTTTTTACTCAAATTTTGAGTTTTGTTGTCAATATCCTTTTTCAGTTTATGTTCTTTTACACCGCAATTGTGATTCGTAACATTTTGCAACGCCGAAAATGCTCAGTAAGGTTTGCCATTTCAACATTAATAACTTACACTCCCGTTCACCTTCACCTTTAAAGTATGAGGCCTTACAAAAGCTTCTTAAACTTTACCCTTCGGACTAGGAGTTAAGCGGTAGGTTCCATTAACTTATGCGAAAAAAGCCAAGAGATTGAGAGGAGCTCAGCTTGGTTCTTCGGGCTGTTGAAGGCCAAAAAATGTGTTCGGCATATTGTTCAAATAAGTTAGTATTGACCCCCAAAATGGGATACGACAAATTGCTTTCCAGATTTCATACCGGAATTTGCTAGACCTTTTACATTCGTTACAAGTTTGAGTAGGTCTGCAGAAGGAATATATATATGTTTATCTTTTCCTCATTTCAATTTGGTATAGGAAAAGGCATTGAAGTAAAGATCTAAAGAGAAAATATCCTTTTGATGGTTGCCCGCATCCATTTGGACAGGACATGCCTTAAGTATCCCTTTAATCATTCAACGGACATGATAAATGAGCATCATTTGGATGATTTTCAGCATCGTGGAATGATTTAAAGAATATTAAAAACATATCAAGTACAAATGGAACCTTTTTGGATCTGCGTAGGATTTCGCAAGAAGGAACAGACAAAATTGTCTGCTGAGTGCCACAACTGAGTGTTGTAGTACTTCTCGAACCACCCTCGCCCCATGTACCTTGGTGCAAGTAATAATAAAAGCCACTGTCCTGGTTTCTGTGGAACGATACGCTGCCGCCACCAACACCAACACTGCCGCCCACCTTTACTATCCCCACAAATAACAATCAAAATTTCCCCTCGGTTGTCCTGGCCTCGGCCTCCGCCCGGCCCGGCTGCGGTATACGGTAATCTTGGCCGCTGGGATAAGCGACGGGAAACGCGTTTTGCCATCCAGGTGCCTAATGCAAATTTGTGTGGCATATTTTGTGGCGGCTTCTTCTTCTGCTATCCACAAAAAAAAGAACGGAGGAAAGCAGATTTAAATAAAATAATTTCAAGTCCTAGGTAGGTTTCTGCCGCGTTGGCAAAAATCAATTTCTGCCGAGTCTCCGGTTCTGCCCGATTCGATTGAGTCGCCGACGCGCTTGATTGTCATCATTCAGGCTGAAAAACAGATTTCGCCTCCAATCAACGTGCACTTAATTTCGTTTATTTGATTGGATTTGTGTTTACATGGCGCAGACATGGGAGCGGGCGGAGCGGCAGGGCGAAATTTAGAAAATCAAATCAGGGCTACAAAATTTATGAATATTGCGAAATTAAACCGAAAACTTCTGCCACACCCACCCACATCTCACTCACGTGCTGCAAATCCAAAAAAAAAAAAAAAAACATGGCCTCGCAAGTGGTGCACACTGTGTGTGTTTTTTTTCTCCCAACCATTTTTCCAATGATGGATTTCCGAAATTTTAATGGTTGCTCACTGCTCGGATGAGCAGGCGCTGAAGAGTCAGCCAAGAGTCGCGGCGCGGCGCGGCGTCTGGCGGTGTTTGGGGGGGTGGTGCGCGCCTGTGGGTGGGTGGTTTTTTTTTTTTTTTTCCATTTCCTTTTGTTTGGCAGCCATTTGAGGGTAACGTTGTCTCACGCTGTGGGTGGCTAACTTAAGGGATGGAATCGATATTTGTTTTCCAAACCTCCCACCGACCGACTCCGGCCTAATCTAATGTCTCAGGGGCACATGGCTGGCTGGCTGGATGTTCACCTCCTCCACCACGTCTAATCAATATGCGCAAATGATAATTTTTAATGGCTTCCGAACGCGTTTGTTTATCGGCAACTTTGCTGATTTGGCCATATTTGATTTTGCACACAGACGCCCAGTGCAAATTTAATTTTAACGACGACGAACGAAGGCGACGGAAATTTAATTTCCCCGCCCACTTTTGACGTCTGAGGGCAGCCTCACCTCACTCTCCCTCACTCGCTGTCTCAAACTAGCTCCCATTCTCCGCTTAATGCCGCCCATCTGTCGCTGATTTGTGGGCGTGGGCCATGCCCTTGTTTTGTTTTTGTGGGCGCGATATTTAAATGCTAATTGCTTTTTAATACGGTAATTTCGGCTGCTCGTCTCCTGTTCGACGTGAGCTTATTGCGGATTAATTTTACAAGCTAATTTCTTATGTAAATGCGGGGCCATTGCATGTTGTTTTTAACCAATAAGCGGGGGAGTGGGGGGGGGGGGGTGGGCAGGGGCCTGGGGGCGACCGACAGGTAAGCAAGGCCAAAATGCTAATTTAAGAGCGTTCGCCGTAATTAGAAGGCAATTTAAGTTATTATAAATATTTCAGTTGTTACGATAACGAATTGGGAAATGTGGGCGGGAGGGGGGCGGGGGTTAGGCAAATTACAAGATTAACAATGACTAGGAATGGGAGGCCACAAGATTTGTGGGTATTCAGATAATTAATCCTAAGTGTACAACAGCGAAGCCCCATTTGGAAGAGTTCAGTTGAAGAACTTACTGAAAAGATTTCAAATTTTATATGTTGTTGCATAAAACTGAGCGCTTTGAAGTTAAGTTGGCTCTGAGCTCTGAGCTGAGAGTTGAGGTTCAAGAGCAACAGCTCCCAGCTCTGACCTGCCACATCTCCGCTCTAGGCCACAAGAATCATATTGAGAGCACTGAGCTAGCAGTTGGTTCTTTAGACAAAACTTTTCACTCTGAACTACGAGCTCACAGCACTACAGCTCTCACTTATGTACACCGAGTTAGGCTTAATTGTTACAAATAGGCACGTTGTCAATGTATATCCAAGCATCAAAGTCTAGTTTTAAGACCTTTCATTCATTCAAAGATTGTGTACACCTTACTTATGTGTCGAAACATACTTTTGACTACATTTATGTGAGTGTTTTTATGCTCCTCAATGACAGATCAAAATTGTATGAAATCTTGCACCAACTGGATGATAAAGTTTGATTAAGAGTTGATAAAGGTTCAAAAAAACTTCAAGCATTCTACAAAAATGAAATTTTGGTGATTTTCTAATACACGAAACGAAAGCCAAGAAACTTGTTCTCCACCGGAGCTCAGAAGAATAGAACAGCTAAGCCCTCAAGTGGAACAGGGAGCTCCCGATATGTAAAAACAGGCTAGCAATCAACATTGGCGATTTGCCATCAGCGTGCTTCAGAGACTGCGTAATAAACAGCAGGCTAGGATGAGAGCTGCAGAAGCCCCAGAGCAGGCGAACAATCGACGCCAGCGACTTGCTATTCGTATTGCATCCCAGAGACCTGCTGAGACTGCGCAACAATGTCAATTCTGACAAGATAAACAAACTAAGCGGCAAGCCAAGTTGAGATCTGCAATAACCCCGGAGCAGGCGAGCAATCCACACCAACAATTTGCTAAACATGCTAAATCACAGCGTGCAGAAACCTCGGAATAGACGAGCAATCGACGCTGAGACAATCGCAATTACGGCGAGATGAACAAGTTGCAAGGGAGGTCATGTTGCTAGGGAGGTCAAGTTAAGATTGCAGAAACACCGGAGCAGGCTAACAATCGACGGCAGCAAACTGATAAGCATACTGGCTCACAGCGCGTTTCTGTGAATTCGGAACAAGCGACAAGCCAGGTTAAGATCTGTAGAAACCTCGAAGGAGCGTGCTTCAACGAATCCAGAACAAGCGACAGGCCGGGTTAAGATCTACAGAAACCTCGAAGCTGGCAAGCAATCGACGCCAGTATTTTGCCAGGCGCATCGCATTTCAGAGAGCTGCTGAGAGACTGTGAAACAATTACAATTCCGACGTGATGAAGAAGTTAAGCGGTAGGCCAGGTAGAGATCTGCAGAAACCCCGAAGCAGGCGAGCAATCGATGTCAGCATTTTGCTATATACAACGCAACGCAAAAAGCTGCTGAGACAGAAATGGAAGCAGAAGCTTGGAGACAGGCTGTTGCTGAAAGGGCGGCCCAGTGGCGACAAAAAAGGCAAACCAAACGATAAAAAAAATTACGAAATATGTGAAAAATTTGGTCGTGTTCTAATTCTGAAGAAGACTTCACAGTTGTCAACTGTAGATGGTTAAAAAGGTAGAGGAGATTGGAAGTTCTTAAAAAGACTGGCGAAAATTGCTGACTTTCCCTACGAATTCAGATGTTCAGGTAAATGCTAGTATACAATAAAGCTGGAAACAAGAATTTACACTCTGAAAATCAGTTTACGAAGTTTTAATTTTAAAAATACACAAAAACGAAAAAAAAGGTAGCAGTTTAAGCCGATTGAAAAAGAGAATCAGATTCAATGTAATCCAAGACAGTGTTTTCCTAGATGAGAGAACGAAAAACGTGTCTGTCTCTCACTGAGGGTCAGTGAGGCATGACTTGGGCAAGCATTTGCCAAATATGTTACTGTTCTAATTCAGCAGAATAATGCAAATATTTCTCAAGCAAGACCACCCAAGTGAAGAAAACATAAAACTGAATGCTCTACCATAACTGTCTTGCAAAACTTGACCTAGACTTGACCTCTCCCCTGTGCAAACCTAAGAAACAGCTGCACAGGTCAACAATTTCATTTCAATACAAACTAATTTATACGACATCCACAAACTCGCATCGCTCCTGCCAACCTACAGCACATTTCCATCACACTTTTCCGCTTCGTTTACCAAACGAAATTCAATCCTATCTATTACAGCAAACAGCCAACCGTACAAAAAATCCATCAAAAACTTTGCTGATTATAAAAAAAAAAAAAAAGTGAAATCGTATCCATGCTAATTTTCTCTACCATCATTCAAAACAAAAACTGAAAACCATTTGACAGGCCTGCGCCGCCGGGCCAAACAGCCAGCGATCTATGGGACAATCCACCAAAAAACAAACCGACAGATGCACGGCATATTAATCTCAAACAAACAGATAGCGACGAGCCATTTCCTATCTGGAAAAAAAAAAGAACGAATCCTTTTTATGCTGCCCGTCGTTGGCTCGTTTAATGCTAAATTATATCCCTATGCAAATAAGTTTTTTCACTTGATTTTTTCATTAAATCATGACGATTTGACAGAAAAAAAAAAATCAGAAAACAAGCGACAGGGGAAAAAATCTTTCTACGGGCGGCACTAAGCAAAGAAAGGGTTGTCCTGGCCAGGCACCACGGGGTCATAGGGGGTAGCAAGTTGTATGTAGTTTTGTTTGTTTGTTTGAATCTTTTTTTTGTGACTGGGCCTGCTTGCAATAGCTGGTACCATACGCTGGGGGGGCAAGTGAGTTGGAAGTGTTTTTAATGGGTTTCGAAATTGGAGTCGTTTGGCTGTGGGCACAGCGAATGAAGTGTAAGAGTTCGGAAGGGAAAATTGATCTAAAAGGCAGTTTTAGGCAAGTCTTTTTGCTTTTGCCAAATTGGTTTTCATTTTTTTTTTGACAAAGAACTGGTATCCAAAAAGGCTGTAAAGATTCAAGGGCAATGAATTCAGATAGATGGTTTTACTTTGGTCGAAAATATTAAGTCAGTCTATAAGAAAAGTGATAAAACGAGTTGAGAATTCTAAGAAAAGTTTCGTTTAAAAGAAATTCGAGTTCATCGCTGCACTGTAAGTTTATTATATCCTAGCAGAGGGTAGTTTGAAATTATCCGGATGTTTGTAACGCATGGAAGGAAGCCTCTCTTAGCACATAACGTATATATATTCTTGTTCAGCACGATAAGCAGATTTAGCCATGTCCGTCCGTCTGTTTCTATGCTTTCTCCTACTTCAGTTTGAAAGCTATCTTCACCAAACTTTGCGTGAACTCTTTACGGACAAATGCGCTGCACATTTGCTGAACCGGCCGGATCGGAAGACTATAGCATATAGCTGTTATGGGAAGGATCGGTCGAAAAACTAGTTTTAGTGAGAAAAACTATTTTGTTTTCAATGCAAACGCCTCCAAACTTTGTATTTCTTAGTTTGCTATGATTTCACATGATTCCAATTAGTTTGGTCGAACTCGGACATCTATATAGTATAGCTGTCATAGAAAAGTAGAGTCTGAAAAGTAGTCTTTGTGAGAAAAACTTTTTTGTTTTTAATGGAAACTCTTCCAAACTTTGTATTTCTTAGTTTGCTATAATTTCACATGATTCCAATTAGTTTGGTCGAAATCGGACGTCTATATAGTATAGCTGTCATAGAAAAGTAGAGTCTGAAAAGTAGTCTTTGTGAGAAAAACTTTTTTGTTTTCAATGGAAATGTCTCTAAAATTGGTATTTATATATCTGATATGCTTTCACATAATTCTATAAAGTTTTGTCAAAATCGGATGACTATAGCATATAGCTGCAGTACAAATGATCGATCGAAAAAGAAGTTCTAGTTAGAAAAACTTTTTGGTTTTAAATGGAATCGACTCCAAATACATTACATATTAGTTTGTAAGACTTTCACATGATTCCACCAAGTTTGGTCGAAATCGGACATCTATATAGTATAGCTGCCATAGAAAAGTAAGCACCGAAAAGTAGTCTTAGTTAGAAAAACGTGCTGCAAGGGCATACAAACTTTGGGCGACTTTAAAACAAAGATTATGAATACTTCTTTTAGTACTTAGTTCTCGGCGCTGAGTTATAATTATATATATTTATAAATAAGTCGATGATAATACCTCAAGAAAAGATGTTATACTATATGAAATGTTTGGCAGCCTCCGTTTTTTACACATACATATATAGTTCTCACTTTCACTCCTGACCCTCCCCCTTTTTGTCATACCATACAATTCCAATCAGTTATTGATCTCCCAATCAACTAACAGCAACCCCTAAACTCAAATCAATACCTTTCCATCACTTGTAGCGCCCTCTATCGTACAGTAGCCCCACACTCCAGTGCTGCTCAAACTGTACGCCCTGCCCTCAAGTCACTTTCAATAATTTTGGGCTTTGCGTATGACGAGTACCAGTTTATATAGGCCAAACGGAGTGCCAAACCCTTCATTACACTCAACTACGTTGAACAACTCATTAAGGCAAAATAAACAACTGGACAACTGGGCTGCATTTGTAATTTGCATGCGCATCGATCCGATCCGATCCCAGACGAGCCGCGCCATCCATCATCAACGAACCGCCAACTGAACCCATAATAAGACGAGTGCGTGCAGCCTACCTCATTTTGGAGGCAACAGAGAACTGGCTGGCTCCCCATCAACTGGCGAGATCGGTCGTCCGTCCAGTGACACCCGATGCGTTGCGTTTCGCAAGCGCAATTTTCGAATTTACCATTTACAGTTGCCATCGCTCCCAGTTGTCGGTGAATGTCGCCTTTGCAATTAACACAAGTGCCCCGGCCAAGTTGTCCTTCGCATATTCGGTGGTTGAGGTGGTCGGAGGAGCGCCTGTCCCTGTCATTAAAATAATGCATACACATGTGAAGTATGTGGGCAGAGTTGGAGTTGGAGTTGAGGCTGGAGCTGGAGCTGGAGCCGGAGCCGGAGCTGGGGGTTGCAACCCGGGCTGCCTGGTTGCCAGCGAAGGTGTTTATTAACAGATCGTTTGCCCCGCTGCGTCGTTGAGTGCACACAGAGCGCACGCAGCTTGCCTTGCCAGCACTTTGGCCCTCTGCCGAAGGGCATTCAAGTAGAAAATCATGCAAAGTGTCGCCATTGCACAGTATATTTAAAAATAATTATAATTACATGAATTATGAATTATGGATACACACTCGGCACGGCAGAGCTAGGCTGTTATTACGAGTGGTGGAGTAGTTAAGAAGGCTCCCCGTCTTATGTTGGCCCAGTTTACATGGCCAACTTGCAGCTTTTAGTCTAATTGCCAGCTTTATGAAGACATAACGATGCAGCGGCGGAACATTGCGTGTGTATCGAGAGCTGAGCTCCGTCCCGGCATTGTAATTAGAACCACATCGAATGTGTGGCCATAAAATATATGTGCGCAATTATGCGCATCTTAAGTTCATTTTTTGGCGCTGACTGGCTAATTCCCCGCGGACACGAAGCGGCCCGACTGCAGTTGCCGGGGAAAGTGCCAAACAGAAAATTAGCTTTAATGGTGGGCATTTTTTTAATATTTTTTTTTTTATTATGATGCGACAATTTCGATGATGGGAAGAGTTTAAGGTGAGGCCAAACGGAGGTGGGGTGAGGTTTTTCATAAATAAAAACACACACAATTTGTAGTAAAAACTTTTAAGTGTGTTTTGCAATTGCTAGGCTTTGTTCTGAAACTTTAAAAGCGGTGTTACAATACTTCATACACAGAGCACTGCAAAGAATGGAGCATGTATCCCAGGGAAATGAAGAAATCCGTACCGAACCGCGAACCTATGGCCATAAACCAAACCACGAATCCTACCTGCTTTCTTAAAACATGTTAAAAAAAACCGAAAAAAGTTTGATTCCCGACTACTTGGATGATGTTTAGTTTTGTTAGACTGCATACAGAATGAACAACAAGTGAAACATTATAGTTTAGCAGCCCTACAAGTTGGTTGTTATAAACGTAAAAAGCTAATCAAATTCATAGTCCAAATATGAGAAATTGCAGACCTACTAGATTATGATGTCCCATTTGTCAAACAGTTTGAATGCAGCCTTAAGTTAACTCCAATAGAAATTTCAACTCTTCTACATAGAGCTCTCTCTGTCACATAAGCCTACAAATAACAGAGCTCAACCTAAGTTTAGCTGACACACTGCTGAGATGAGAAATAGACCTTAAGAACTCAAAACCAAACTTAAAGTTTATGTGTTGCCGTTTTACTTCCACCTTAACTGCTTTTCACCTGTGCTATGTCCTTTATAAAGTTTTGATTTCTGTTACGAATTCTAGGGACCCATTCTCAAACGCTGTTTTCTGAATATCCGGCTCGAAGGACCATTTGGCATACCTTGCTCTCCAACAGCTCGTAAGACTTTAACAGGAAGCTACTCATTTCCGTTTCTCGTAGAGTAAAAGGCAGAAGGAAGCATCTCATGTGCCGTTAGTTCTTGTGTCCATCTGTATGAAATCCTAGATCTTAAAGGCTAGAGCCACGCAAATTTAAATGTTGCCTGCAATTTAAAGATATCGATCTATGTATATAGCCTATATAGCCTCCCTTGCAATAAGTACTATAATTTTGCCCAGAAACTGACAACGCATAAAAATATTCATTTCCGAATCCATAAGCTTTATATATTCTTGATCAGGGTGACAAAATGAGTCGATTGAGCTTTATCCGTCCGTCTGTATGTCTGTTTCTACGCCAACTGGTCTTTCAGTTTTGAAGCTATCGAGCTGATATTTTGCACAGAGTCTACTTTTTGCTTTTTGCTACTAATATGTCAGGATCGACCAGATCGGTTGACTATAGCTCATAGCTCCCATAGGAACGATCGGTTGGAAAACTAGTTTTAGTATGAAAAACTTTTTTCTTTTCAATGGAAACATCTCCAAACTTTGTATTCATGGGTATTCTATGCAATTTTATAATTCCACCAAGCTTGATTAAAATCGGACAACTATATGGTATAGCTGCCATACAAGAGATAGGTCTGAAAAACAGTTTTAGATAGAAAAACTTTTTTGTTTTTAATGGTAGCCTCCCAAAACTTTGTATTTGTTTGTTTTAAATGTTTTTACCTAGTTCTACAAATTTTTGTCAAAATCGGATGACATCATCCATACGATACGAACGATCGGTCGGAAAATGGGTCGTTGGGGGAACAGAGTTATTTTTAAAAAGTATATAAAAACTTCAGCATGGACAAAGTAAGCTTAGCTTTCTCGTTCTTAATTACAATCCCTCAACAGATTTGCGACGTCAAGATCAAATCTAGTGATAGTTTAATTAAGAACAGAGCTGAGAATCTCCATCAAAGTCTGTCTTCAGTTTCCTATGTTTTGCTTGGATTTCATGTTCAAGTGCAAGTCTTTGAGTTTGCAGAGAATTAACCATCAAACAGGTTTCATTCTAACCTCCAGATGGGCCTAGTTGTCTATTTTCGAACACTTTAGAGTCTAAAACGCAGGATGAATGGAAAAAAAAGGTGTGCATTAAATCCTTAAGGCCTTAGAAACTCCGCTTAACTTAACAGTTCAACAACTCTGAAACAATAAGCACAGCTGATAGCTCCACTCTCTCTTCAAGGTGTAAACGCAGAGCGTAAGTTCCTAAAAAGGATAATCTTCTTTAACGACATACTCATCTGAACGTGCCTTGGCTGAACTTGAAAGCAGGAGTAGTTCGCTACTTTGACTGATTTGTTAAACTCTATTCCCTTCGAGGTTTCAAAATAAAGCTTCTCCTCCTTGCACTCATGTTTAAATGTCAGCAATTGAACGACCTGCATAATGATGATTGGATGTGTCAGCAGACAATACACGATCATATATTCATGAGCCCTTATATCAACTTTCTACAGCTGGAGTATAAAATGATCCCTGCTTTATATACCCTATACCCCTAAAGGAAATATAATAATCATTATAATTATATATGGGTGCAATAATATTCGGAACAATTAAGTGCAATTCCATTTAATAGGTGCAATAACTGCTTCGCATTTACTTTGAGGGGGGGTCGGTCCATTCACATTTTACCATTCAAAAACTCATAAATGTAGAACATAAATGTGAGTTCTTTATTCTTCTGTTCCTTCTTCTTCCTTGCGAACTCAGAACTTAGCCGTTCCAAACCCGTTCTGTGGCTTCACGTACTTTCACTTTTTTCTTCAAATCGCCAAGTACCTTAAAGCTCAACACTTGACTTGTTTCTTCACATCCAACATCATTTCGTGGTGGCGACTTGGCTGCACTTGGCTGGCCTGGCCGATGATGGCCAGCGTCAAAAATAATTACATTTAATTTGATGGCAAATGAATGTGGAGCGCGGTCGGAGAACGTCTTTCGCTTGAACTCCAGGCTGTTTGTTTGCTTAACAGTGCGAATCCTAACGCCGGCTTGGACCTGTCAGCCAGTTGGTCAGTCGATTGTGGCAGGGGCTGATTGAAGGGCTCATATCTGCGGCACGCAAAGTGCTGCATGTTTACACTGGCGATTATCCCGTTGCCTGGCACCCCGAACAGCCGAATATATCGTAAACAGGAGATAATTTGCTGGGCGAGGGCAGATCGATTGAACGGGCATAAGTAAATGGTTGCGGCTTAAGCTTTCCCCGTTTGTTTGTTTGGCAGATCCTCCCCTGGTGCCGGTGCCGGTGCCGGTGCCGGTGCCAGTGCCGATGGTTAACACAAATTAACGAGCAGCAATCATCAAATCGAAGGCAGAAGACAATCGGGATCGGGCTAAGGCGCAGGCGCAGGCCCGTTCCATTGTCGGACATTAAGAGCGTTTATTTTGAAATTAATGCGCAGCTCTCGATGCGCAAAATGCGGTGGCAGCTGCAAACCAGCCAGCCAGCCAGCCAACCGACTGACTTGCCACTTGCGGTATTCTCATTAACCATTGAAATTACAACGGACCACGGTCAGCTGGCAGTATGCCCGGCATTTACAACATAATTCATCGCGTTGTCCAACTCCGCGCCACGCCGCCTGCCTTATAATTATGAATAGGCATTTTGGCAACTTGTTGCCTTGCTTGCTTTATTAATTGCTTTTTAATATTAAAAAAAAAAAAAAAGTCGGCAACGAAATGCCAACCCCTTTGTGCAGAGGGGAGGAGGCAACTTGTTGAAAAATTATTGAAAATTAAATTCTGCATTAACAAGTTTAACATATTTCCAGTCGGAAGAGGTAAAATGCAAACTGCTAATTGTTAATTATATACGAGTATTTTTTGGGCAGCTGCTGTCCCATGAAGTTGTTAGTTAGTTAACTACTCCCAGGGGATGCTCAGAGCACTGCTTGAGCACTGCAGCATCCTCATTTTGCACTGCTTAGCTAAGCTGGTTTCACGGGGTGTGCAATAGATGGCGCCTGTGTATCGCTGTCTGCATGCTTTTGCCTAGTTGATGGTGGTTGTTTTCGCTGTGGGAATCAGTGAGAATTAAGGGAATACAAATCGCATAGGTAATTTGGCCAACGTGGATGGAATCTTCAGATCTGTCGCAGCAAATTTGGAACTCAGTACCGAATCATACACAATGCGATGTTAGACAATCAAGTTTCTTGGGAAACACAATTGCCTAGCATAAGAGAACTTTTTTGACTCCATAAGAGCAACATTCTTAGTCGTGGTTGAGGTGGATTTTATGAACCAAAGCAGTCAGTGTGTCGTCAAAAGCACTGCCAAAGCAGACAATATATAATATCAATTTTACTTGAAACAAACTAATCTAAGAAATCGCTGAAAAACATTTTATGATCAGTTCTTGAGCTGCAATATCTCAGGCATCAGAGTAGCTAGAGATGTGACAGTAACTGTGACAGAAACTGAAACACTTTGTCTAATGATTTTGGGAAAGAGCACTTTAAGGCATTTCCGCGACTCACTGTAGCCGAGCTGAAGGAATCAATTGGTTTGGTTAGTTAGGAATATCTAAGTATTTCATAGTAAGAAATGACCGACTTTCACTTATCTTTATATGACAGCTTTTCGACATGATCAACCGATTTTCGTAAGGACGCTATCATTAAATCCAATCCACCAATTGTTCCAGCAGAAATTTTTATTAAAAATTTTGTGTTCTAACGAATCAAATGTTGGTATAGGCAGAACAAAATATTAAGTTGATTCTTTAAACTAAGTTTTATAAGATTCCCGGACTTACTTCAACTTGATATTGGAGTTAACGGATCAAAAATATTTGGTAAACCGCGTACAATATTAAGAATAATTTTTGTAGATTTCTTTGATCACATTTAAAGGCGAAGCCGAAGTCGCATTGGCAGAAGCTGTTACACACCCGAACACTGGATTTAACTAAAGACATAGAGAACTCATACAAGTGGATGGGGTGTGTGTACCTTCGATTTTATACTTGTGTGCCCTGCGTATTAAAAAAATACAATGCTAATTTCTTCTTAAAATTTTTCCTTTTTGCCAAGAAGTTTGCAACGCATAGAAATATACATTTCCGACCCCATAAACTATATATATTTTTGATCAGGGTGACGAGCTGAGTCGATTGAGCTTTGTCCGTCCGTCTGTCTGTTTCTACGCCAACTAGTCTCTCAGTTTTAAAGCTATCGAGCTGAAATTTTGCACAGAGTCTTCTTTTTGCTGCACACTACTAATATGTCGGAACCATCCGGATCGGATGATTATATCTTATAGCTCCCATAGGAACAATCGGTCGGAAAACTGGTTGTAGTATGAAAAACTTTTTTCTTTTTAATGAAAAGTCTTCAAACTTTATAGTCGTAGGTTTTCTATGTTTTTTTATAATTCTACCAAGTTTTATTAAAATCGGACATCTATATGGTATAGCTGCCATACAAAAGATATGTCTGAAGAACAGTCTTAGTTAGAAAAACTTTTTTGTTTTAAATAATAGCATCCTGCAATTTTGTATATGTTTGTTTCACATGCTTTCACAGAATTTTACAAATTTTTGGCCAAATCGGATGACTGTATCATATAGCGCCCATACGAACAATCGGTCGGAAAATGGCAAAACGAGTATTTCTGAAAATATTTAAGCGAGCACTTGCAAGGGTATAAAAACTTCAGCACAGAAAAAGTTAGATTAGCTCACTCGTTTTTATATATTATTCTTGAATTTCTGTTTAAAAATTCCTTCAATATAAAGACATACTACGAGACAATCCAAAATCTTAAGCGAATTTTGTGTATTTTCAAAATGGATTTATTTATTCAATAATATATTTGTTGTCCCCTTCAAAATAATCCCCTTTGGACCTTATACAGTTATGTTATCATTTCTTCCACTCCGCGAAGCACTTAAGTAAAACATGTGACCTCGTTGAGCTCCTCCTTCGCTGCTGTCTTTAGTGTAGCAGCGTCGTCCTTTCATCAGCCTCTTTAGCGAACAGCAAGAAATCACAGCGGGCTAGGTCGGAGGAATACGATGGGACAATGGCTTACTTATCTTATCAAATAATTCAAATAATAATTCTACAAGTTTCTAGAAGTGTGTTGAATCGAAGAACTTTGTCTAGTTCCCTCATATATTAATATAATATATGTCTTATCCTTCGATAGCATACTGAACACTTCTTATTTGGTGAAACTTTTTTTCGTTTGCAGTTGGTTTAGACAGTTTGTGATGCATTTGGAAGCGATATATAGCCAAATAATAAGTTAGAGTTTCTTTTGAAATTCGCTTGCATGTATTTTTTCAGCTTTATGTGACGGAACAAAGCTGTTAAGCGACTTTTGATGCTTGGATATTTGAGGAAATTCTAGCATTTTTTCACAAAAACCTACACAAAAAGTTCCATTCTAAGTTTTTCGCAGATTTCGCCAAGTATGGTCCAACATTTTTTTCAGTGCTGTCTGCTCTGCTAAATGACAGGTAAAATAGCAGACTCGCTTACCAGCTGAATAGAACATTTGTTTCTATTTCATATATCGAAATCTGTCTTATGATAATATCTTGATGGGTATTATGTCAACAGCAACTGAGCAAGTCGAGCAAAGTACCGGCTCAAAGTGTCATTTAGTGCTGATTGCGTTTAGTTATCACGGGCGGGTTAGAAGCACTCTAGCACGCAGGCACACTTGCAGCTTGCAGGGGCACACGCTCAACACACATACATTCTGAAGGAACAAATCCACAAGGATAGTTGAATAAACTGTCATTAGTTGAGCAAACTGATTAAGTAATCAATTGTACTTGAATTTCCAACGATTTCTCTAAGTGTGTTCATCGTTATTACTCCAAAGGAGGTTTACTGGTTTGTAAAAAGCCAATTAGTTAAGCCACAAGGACCCTACCCTGCCCATTTCTGAGTGTCAGAGCCAACAACCTTGACGTGTCATAGCGGACACCTTCTTGCTAGGCAGCACTTCACAATCACCCCCTCTCTCACTCACTCACACTCAATCTCTTTCCCTTTCTCTATTCCCGTCGCTGATTTGCAGATCCCAATCCCAACCGACACATTTTGCTAGCCTCCTTTGTCTCCTAATTAAACAAAAGGAAACCCTTTCACACCTTAAAAAACTGTTACAACTTCTTTTGTGTCAGCGTAAAAAGGAAATTTGCATAAATTTTGCGCTGCGTCGCCAAATTGCGAAAAACCCAAAACGAGCGAAAATATTAATTTTCACAGTGTGACGTGTCCTGCGTCCTGCGCGGCATGGCCTGGCCTGGCCCGGCATTGGAATGCAAATGAGGCAACAATGACAACAACAGCGGCGACATTTGATCGTTTTTTTTTTCTCTACAATTTTCCAACGATCCTCGGGCCATTGTCTCGAAGGGCAAGCGGCCTTTTCTTCTACGGGCAGGATTTTTGCATATAAATCATGTGAAAGGATTGCGCGCAACCCTGTCAAGGAATTTGCATGCGAGGTAGTTGTAAAAGTGAAAGGGTCGGCGTTGGGTTCACAAATTTCTCGGGGCGTGTGAATTGGTTGGTAGAAGTTTGAATTGCATTAAGGATGAGTTTCCTACAGGCATTCAATTTTGACTGGCAGTTAGAGAATGATTTATTGAAGGCGCAAAACACAAACTGAATCCAAGATGCTGAAGCTCCTGTTTCCCCCCCCTGGGTGGAAAGTGCTTGACTAACTACACGTGTGCCAAATTCATTTCCTTGCCATTCCGTGGGCGACTATTGATGGGGCTGTTGTGGGTGCTGGCTGGCTGTGTCTGTTTGCTAAAGGATAACAGCAACAAGGACAGCTAATACACAATTTGCATATATTTATCCATCAAATTGATGGATGCTACTGCACAAACACTCACACACACACACACAGCCCTTAGGGGGGAGAAGTTGGGGCAGGAGGCGAAGACAAGACAGTCAAGCATGGCGTTGTTGCTTTGACACGTCGCAATACCCCAAAAGGATAATGACAAAGACAGCAGCTACATCAGCAGCAGCAGCAGCACAAGCCAGCCAGGACAATACCACACACACACACACACACACACACACACACACAAGCATACATGCACGTTCGCCAAGCGTGAGCAATTTGCAAGGCGCTGGCGAAAAAGGGCAACAGGAAACTGCCACGACGAAGGAGGAGAGCAAGAAGCATCCTTTAAGTTTCCTTTTCGACTAGGTACCGTCAGCCCGACACTTCAATCGTGCGACGTGCGACGTTCGACGAGGACAACGAGCAACGAGGCTGCCTGCCATGAGAAAATTACATTTTCTCCGGAAAAGCACTCAACCCGAAGACATTTTCCGTTGGCAGTGGCAACTCACTAGAAGAGCGAGAGGAGATGAGGATGAGCATGAGGCAAGGACTTTGCCAGGGTAGCTGCCATTTCGAGTGGGGCCTTTGTGCTCATGTGTTCCTGTGTGTGTGTGTGTGCTGCTTTATATCCTTTGCCGCTGCTGCCTGATAACAAAATTTTCTATTTTATCTCATAAAAATATATGCAAGACTTTTATACATTTTTGTTTTCTGTTCTTTTTTTTTTTGTTTTCCCCATTTTCATGTGGCAATTGTTGGGCGTGCTCAATCGATATTCCGCCACCGCTGAATCTTCCTTGCCCACTTAGAGGGCTCGGCTCAACTCTTTCAATGTTAATTTCATGGGATTTGCCTTAATGAACAGCTGTTCCACGAATCAGAAAACTCACGAAACAAGTCGCGCACAAATTAAAAGGAAATGCTTCGAGACGGCGACAAGGACGACGACGTCATCAGCTGTTGCTGCTTTTCTTGGCGGCAGCGTCATTAGTCAGAACGGGGGGAGGGGGGAGGGACGCGGGCGTGGGTGAAATGAATGAAAATGAAAAGCGCGCAAATGAAAATGAGCGTCATGACGTTGCCGGTGTCCAAAGCACGTGTTGCCGGCTAGGAAAACGAAAGAGAGAGAGAGAGAGAGACAGAGAGGAAAGACAGTAAAAGGGATGCCAAGATGGTATACAACTCGGCTGGAAGTGAGTGGACCCGGCTAATTGATATGCCACAGCTGCTTGAGTCGGCTAGAAGGTTGCTTTACAAAAAGAATAGTGATTGCAGTAAAACATTTCAGATTTTTGTCCAGTTTTTACACACAAAATTCAAGTAATTTGTAAGTTAAAGTGTCGCGATTTGCTGAAGTTTTACTATCTTAAACCGGTTTTGGTACAAGATTCTTATACGCAAAGCTTTACTGAAAGTGAAACTGTGGTTCAGCTCGCAAAATCTGCCTTAAAGCTGCTAAATGAAGGCTAATCCTGTTGTATTACTAAATCCTACAAATACAAAGATGAGCAACGGCTTTAACCGCAAATGTCAAGCTGAACTTTGAGCGTGGACCCACGATTTTACATTTGTGTCATGTCTTGGTGCTGATTCCAGCTGCCAAACACCATCAAAGGCTACACATTGTAGACTATAACCAAAAGTCGCCATCGAAAAACATTTCCTGCCAAGCAAACTTTCTCTTTCCACTATCCAATTGACGAAAACCACAATAAAATGCCTTAAAAGTTCGGCTTCAAAGGCTTAAATGGCCTTGGAGTCAGTCTATAATGACAATCAAAGGAATGTTCCAGTAATCAAGCAAACCCTGCAAACATTTTGTCGTGTTACTTATCTCCCTCAACAATGCGAGAGTTTGGCGTAAGAAGACCCGAATGCGGGTAAATAATATAATATTTGCTGGGATCATGATATATGCCCTTCAAAGTATGCTATGATTGTGAAAATGTATAGCTGGCTTCAAATATAGTACACCCGCCTACGCCCGGGAGCTTTGCAATGAGAGTATATGAATCTAGTACAACATGAACTCATCCAAACTTGTTCGAAACCTGGTAAAAACGCCTAAAATTCAGAAAATTATGCAATCGCAAGGTGTGGAACCGCTTTAGAGCAGCTTCAGCCGGTTGGTTCGGAGACGGGAACGTCTCTTGCTTTATAGAACCAGTTCTTGCCACAGAATTTGAAGTTTATAGTTCAATATGCGACTGCTTTTACGACCTTTATGCTAAGCAAACCTGTTCACAGAGAAAAAAAAGGATATTACAAAATATCCATTGGATGATTTTCGGTGTGCATTTCGAAGGGATATGTCTTAAATATCCTTTTAATCAACTAACGGAGCTGAAAATCATCCAAGGGATATATAAAAATGATGATTATGATGGAGAGATGGCTCGGAGAGGTTCTTTCAAGCTCAAGCTTCTCTCGAAGTATATTACCATGTATAATCCTTAAACTACTGCCCATCAAATATCTCGTTCAAGTCTTTAATTATTATGGCAACATAAATCTTGTTTACTTTATGAGAAATCATAAAATGGTGCTGTGTAGTACACAGTTTATGGTTAGGCTATAAACAAGTTAATATATGCATAGCATATTTGTTTTAAATCAACCAATTAAAACTTGAACGTTTCTTATTAATGACATAAATCAAGCAAAAACCATTCTCGATCTGGTTTTTGCAGGAGAATGGAGAAGCGGATAACTGTGGCGTTTAAGACCCTTGAGTTCAGAGATTCCGCATCTTAAATGTACATTGGAAAAAGAAATCAATCCTAAACGGGATGGAAGACAGGGTAATCCTGAATATTCTTGAGACGACACGGGAAAATATTGATTTGACTGCCATTTTTTTGTTTTAAACTCAAAAAACAAGGATTACTTGAAGTTAATGCATTAGTCAGTACAAAATAGAAACATTGGTGAAAGTATACACCTACTTAAGACTAAAGTTAACTTTTATATATTTGGATTAATGATTTTTGCTTTAACTGAAGTTCTGATAAGGTAAATTCTTGATTCAAGTATGAAACGATCTGCTTATAAGGAATTGGAAGTGAATGAAGAGTGGATTCGTATAACTAGGGGAATGCCTTTTAACTCTAGTGCTCGTACCTTTCATGCTGGTACTTACCCTTAGTTCTGATGCCCTTAGATTGAAGATTAAAGAACGTTTATTTTATGATTTAATTGGTAACATATTGAAAAAGGGCTGCCTCCGGCACATGAGACATGATAGTCTAGTAGGTCAACATTTTGGTTGTTATTAACGTAAATAGCTCTGTAGTTTCATAGTCCAAACAAAATGAAATGCAGGACTACTAGATTATTATGTCTCATGTGTCAAACAGTGTGAAGGGAGCCTTACAATAGGCAACAAATTCTAGTATATTGAAGTGTTGGTTCTCTTATTATAAATGATTTATATGTCGGAACCCTCTGTTTCGGAAATGGTCTAATACATCTAGAGTTTTGGGTATTTGAGTTTAAAGCTACTTAAAATGCATATTTTTACCTTTTCTTGGCTTGTTTTAGGGGTAACATTTCTGTTTGTTTTGGTTCCCTTTAATATTATCATAATGTGCTATGTCTTAGCTTCAAAAGAAACTAACGCAAATATTTCTGCCATTTTTTTAAGCTAAGATATACCATTTTAGGTACTTGTGTCTAAAATTGTTATATATTTTAACGCTCGTAAGTAGGCAACGGATGTTGTTGAAAATTTTCGAAAGGACTTAATATTGGTAATTTAGTAATTTTTCATAGCATATTTTTAGGCCATAGAAAATTGAATAGTTTTGAGCACATGTATTCAAAATGGTATATCTTCGGCTACAAAAATCGCATAATTCTTTGGGATATAACGTTTTAACGCTTAAAAGTAAAACTTAATGAAATGGTCCAAGAAAATTAAAATAATTGTATCGGAATGTCATAAAAAATGACTTAAAAGTGTACAAAGGTGCATTTTGGGCAACTTTAAGCTGAAATTACTACGAATATTTTCTAAAAACAATTCTTTTGCACCCAACCAATCCTTGAATATGCTTGAAAAGTCTTATTAAGCTGCCTTGTGCAGCACTTTCGCTCTTCAATAGGAAATCTTACTAACCCTTTAACTCCTCCAACTTCTTGAACCGAAAAACACAACCCATTTTCATGTTGAGAAGTCATTTCTCCCCAGAGCCAAATCCAATCCTTACCCTAACAATTCATTCTCTCTTCACTTCATATAACAAACACAATTAAAAGAAGCAACACGGACAAATTTGCCCTCCCTCCCCCCCTCTCACCGTACCACGGGTGGTAGCACACCCACATCTTCATCATCAGCATCCTCATCAACTGTTGGCTGGGTGCTGCTGCTGATGTGCCGGCACGTTGCCTTTGGCTGGTGTCCTTGAACTAGAAACCCGTTTAATTTAACTGTTGCTGTTAATTGCTGTCAGCAGCGACGTCGACGCCGAGTTTACGTCATTAAAATTCTCCCGACCCGGGCCAATGGCCGACAGAGCTCTGCCGCTGCCCCGGCCGCTGCCGCCACTGGGAAACTTCATTTTGGGTAATTTTCGGCAGCCTTTGTTTCTCATTTTCATTTTCATTCATTACCAACGCCTCCTGGCGAGTGCGGGGCGTTAATTTGTGTGTGTTCCATCGTGCCAGAGTGTTCCGTTGGAATTGAAACAAAAAAAGGACACTGGTATGATGGTGGTGGTGGTTGAAGAGCGGCGGGCAGGAGCGGGCAGGGCAGGTCAGTGGAAAAGAGAGAGCAAGGTATGGGCAAAGGCGAAAGGGTAAGCGAGACGGAACATTGAAGCAGGACGCATGCGTGTTGCCTTTGACTGACTCCGCCACCGCCACCGCCGCCGCCGCCACCGTCGCTGCCTTGTTTCCCCTGCTACGAAGCAGCGTGTGGAGGGCTAAAGTTGAATAATGGCAGACCCCGGTTGAGGTCTCGGTCTATGCTCGGGGCAGGGCTGCGTTGACGCTGACGCTGGCAGCGACGCCAGCCGCAGGGACGAAATTTGCATGCGCCCAAAATCGGGTTAACTAAATGTGTGTGTGTGTGTGTGTGTGTGTGTGTGGGTGGGTGTGTGGGTAGAGCAGCGCTTGCTGCTGGAGGGAGACGGCTGGCTTCAACAATATTGCCGTATTTTTGAAATTCCAATTTGCATATTTTGATGTGCGTCGACGGTTCGACGCTTTCAACCGACCGACTTGACTTCACTTGCCTCCTTTTTGGCAATTTTCACAATTTTATCAAATGCGCCCACAGAGGATATACACAAGATTGCGCCCGATAGTGGGCTATATCTTCCATTTACTGTGAAGTGTAGAAAAAAGTGGCCAACGGTGGCGGGGTTATTCACCTCTTCATCAGCAGCAGCAGCGGCAGCGGCAGGAGCAGGAGCAACAGCGGCAGACACTTCCTCTGCCCAGAACGCTTAATGAAAACAAAAAGGCAGCACAAAACAATAACCACAATTCCTTCGTCACCTTGACCTTGAAACCCACATTTAAAATAATTCACTCGTTAGCGCAGCAGCAGCAGCAGCAGCGGCGGTGGCATCGGCGGCAGCAGCAACCTCATCATCATCATCCTCATCGCCGCGACGAGGAGAGGAAAACGCAAAGTAAAAACACAGAGACACCGAGCCATTATCTCATCAACGAAAATGAAAATGAAAATGAGCGCAGCTCGGCAACGGCATCCCCCAGTCCCCCCCCCCAGTCCCCCAACCCTGCCTAAAACCACCCTCCACCCCCAACCATCAGCTGCGAATGCTCTCATTATCATTTATTCATTTTCAGTTTCATTCATTCCCATTCATTTGGCGGCGGCATTGGCGCCTGGGCGCGCTCTCTTGTGGCTTTCGCCCAAAACAAACTAACGAACGAACGCTGGAAGCGCCAAGGAGCGCACGAGGAGGAGTACGACGCGAACAGCAACAGGAACAGCAGCTCCCGCTCCAGCGAGTGGGTTGCAGCAAAGTAAATTTTTAATGGGCGAATGAAATTATAGCCCAGTGTTGGGTACTCCCCCCCTTCCCCCTCTACACCCGTCACCCAGGCTGAAATAAATGAAATGAAACAAGCGGAGCACAGCAGCGTGGAGCAGCGAACGTGGCTGCCTGGCTGCCTCACTGCCTGCCTGCCCGCCTGGCTGACTAACTACGAACTTGGCTCATTTTCACACACAACACAGCAGAGAAACAGGCGCCGGCAATGACGTAGCCGGCTTCGCCTGTTTAATGCAACAGTTTTTTTTTTTTCTTCTTTATTTTCCAGATTTTTGGGCCAACTCATTGCAGTCGAAAAATGAAAGCGAATTTCAGGCGGGGGCGAAGTTTAAATTAATTTTTGAGTGACATTTCAGAGTTCCTTCTTGGGTTAAAGTAAAAGCTAGGAAGAAAAGTGCAGTATGTACAGCATTGGGTAAGGTTTGGTACAAGGTTGTGGTTCAAGGATTGCTAGGTAGATTGCATTCGCCCATAAGGTTCCTATCTTTTCTAGATTCTGTCGGTGGCTTCAGCAAGACTGCTAACAGGCTCTAAAACGAACCCCAAGAACAAGATTCGGTTAAGTCATATTCGTTAAGTCGAACCAGGCCATGAATCGTAGCCTTCTGTACCCATAACTTAACCGTACACTCTATATTTCTTAAGAGCATCGCTTCAAACAATATCTTCTCCCATATCTTCGTCCTAGAAAGCCAACCCAATATCGTATATTCCCATTTCGAGAAGGAAGTAAATCATAAATCAAGTCAGGCTGTTTAATTCCAAATCAAACACCTTAGAGAAGGCTACCTTCGCAAATCAAAGACCAGGCACTTCTGGAAACCGTTGTAGAGCTTTAATATGGTCCACTTGACCAAACAGAGAACAACATTTTGAGCAAAAAATAAGTTCAAAAGATTATTTTAATATCGACTTTCTTACTGATTTCAATTTCAAGTACAAGTTTTGCCTAATTTCATTAGATTTAAGTATGGAAGGCTTGAAACCATTCTGAACTGATTGTGTCAATCCAAAATGGCTAATGTAAAGCACTAACCGTACTTGCAAATGCAATGATTCTGACTCGACGAAATTTTAATATCAAAGCGAAAGAGCGAACAGAAACCGAGAGCAAGAACATGTTTCTCAACAATACAGTGAGGCTAAATGGGTATATACACACATAAGGACGATTTCTTATCTAATTGATGGCTGCTATGTATCAGATAATCTCATTACTTACTCTGATATTTGTGAGTTTTATTTGTAGAAGATGCGAAATCAGAACAGGGGCAACTAAGCGTATGATTTTGTGTGTCGATTTTTTAACCTATGCAGGCTTGAAATTCCCAAGCTGTCATAGAAATGCTTGCGTGAGCAGGAAGTTGCTGATTTGGAGTCATTTCGAAACTTCCTGCCTGATTTCAGGCATGTTTTCAGTACTTTACATGAAACTCTCCCATAAGTTCACTAATGGATGTCATGAATTTAGTTCCCACCGAGCCAAATTAAAGGAAAATAAGCCTACACGGAGCTATAATCAAGTTCTGTCGAGCTTTAATCGGGATCCAGACAGAAATCCAGGGAAATCCATGCTCAATTCAATCCCTTTTGAACTTGGATTGAGAAAATCCGGGATTGAACGACATATGACATCGTTTCGGATTAATTTTAAACCGGATATCTCGACTGTGACGTTTAATGAAGCTTGAATGTTTCCAAATGAACAATAAAATGTTAAAATTTTAACGGAAAAAAGAGTGAAAAGTCTGTGAGCGCCTAAAATTTGATAGACCATAACTTTAACCAAAACCTTAAGCTCGATAACCGCGACTTTACAAAGGGATAGGTAAAAGAAAGCAATTCCGATCCTATTAGTATTACATATTCTTAAACAACATCAGCAGCCGAGTCTATAAAGTTTTCGATACAGATTCTAAGCACCAATGAATTCAAGGCTATTTTGGAGCGTATTAAAAACTATGGTCACACCAACAGCCGCCTGTTGGCGACCGTGACTAACGTGGAGATACCGATTTGAGAGATGTGATGTGTGTAAAGTAAACATTCGGCTAGAAAATTAATGAAAGCACATGAACTTAGAGGCACAGAGTATTTTGGAGTCTGTGCACTCGACTGCGGCGAGTCTGGAGTCTTGATTCTTGAGAAGGAGCTGGCTGGCAGCCATTTTCTGAGATGGGCGGAGAGTCTGGCCTGCATCAGAGAAATTACATACATATCAGTGGGCTTGCATCCTCTCCAAACATATGGTCGCCCACTGTATGCTGATAGGTGTTAAGAGTTCTGTAGGGAGGCATGCTTTCACATAAGAATTTTACTTTCTGTCCAGACTCTCTGGACTCTCCAGACTCTCTGGACTCTGGCCTCTCCAGACTCTCTGGACTCTGTCTGGACAATATAGCTATCTAGCAATCTATCTAACAAAGTTTTGCTGTTTTGGAGACCCTCTCAATTGTTACAGCAAAAGCTTCTCCATGACTAAAAGTAGTTAGCTATGATCTTTTCATTCCCCTTTTTAACCGCACATTGCTCACTTAATTACTTAACTGCCTTGTATAACTTTTATCCACCGACATTCGTTCAATTCCCAGGGGCAGTACAACAAATTTGCCAATTCGTCTCGCCCACACATAATCACAATATCACCCATTTTCAATCTGAACATTTGGCAATCGGCTGCTGCTGCCTTTTGTTCGACCCAAAACATATACAGAGCACAAGTCATTTCTCAGCTGAATAGAAAAAAGCCAACGAAAGTTGACAATAAAAAGAAAAAGACGACCAATTGACATGGCAGGCAAAGGACCAGACGACTGACCCTTTTCACTCATCTCGAAAAGAAAATCACTGAAGTGCAACCTTCCCTCGACCCTCTCTCTCTCACTCTCGGTCTGTTCGTCATTTTGGCTTTTGCTGCCTGGTTGATTTTCGCCAATGTTTTGTGATTAGAATCGATTCCCAGACACGCACCGTTGGCAATGAATGGCTTAAGGTTTGCCAAAGTGTCGCCATATATGTTCCAATTGATGTTTACGCCTAATGGTTTTTATTTGCTGTGCAAATGAGATTAAAGGACATGGACGACTTCAACTAAATGAAAAGCTTTTTCGGCAATGAGCAAAAGAAAAGAAAAATGGCAAATTTCCAGTACATTAATATGGCAGCCGATAAGAGCAGGAGGGAGTCAAGCGAGGAGGAGGGGGCGTGGCACATACATGTGTGACATATCACATGACATTTTGCGCGTTGTATTTTCAAAGAGTTTTTTTTTTGCACAATTTTCGCTTGCCTCGAAATTGAATAAAACAACCTGAAATGACAAACGAAGACTGAAGGGGGGTGGTGGTTGGGCTTGGGTTTTGGGTAGGGGAGGGTGTGCGTGTGTGTGTGTGTGTGTGCACGTGTGCACCCGTAATTTTCCATTTGTGAACTTTTCCCTTTTTGCTCTGTGTGTGTAGATTTTCACGCTTCCGGCATGCGAGGCAACATTGATGATGGAGAAGCTGGAGATGGAGTCAGAGCAGCCGCAACTTGACAGCCAGATAGACATACAAACCAACAACAACAACAACAACAACAACAACAGCACTAACAAGCTCTCTCTCTCTCTTTGTGACTGAGTGTGCGTGCGAGGGTGTCAATTTGCAAAAAAAAAAAAGGTTCATTCAGTCGAAACCAACTTAGAAGTACCCATTACTCAGTAAAGTGTTTGATTAAATCACTTAACAGAGCCTTAACAGAGTGTTAAATTAACAGAGCTGCAAGAAGAAATGAAATTCGCAGGTTTAAAGATGGTTTTTGGAACCATTTAAGGAACATCTGCCTTCCTGCCTGTTGTCTACATTTCCACATATTGAGTATATCCTTAGGTACTCTCCAAAGACAGGGTATCACAACCGCGACTGGCAAAAATCGAAGTTGAAAAATAAATGGGAGACAATTTCGTACTCGAGTCCTGTCGTGTCCTGTTTGTTTATGCGGCCTATACGCGTTAAAAATAAAAAATGGCTGCCAACCATGTGTGTGCGTGTGTGTGAGTGTGTAATAAGATATTTTAGTGACTTGTGTCACAGCGCGTGCAAATCCATCAAATGTGGAACGCCATCATCACCAACCCCCAACCCCCTACCCAACCCCCGACACCTCCACTCACTTTTGCTTATTTGTAATGGGATCACAAACACACTTCAATTTCATTTGTGATGCTTTACGCACAAACACACAGACAGTGTCAGCATCAGCATCAGCACCAGCACCAGGAGCAGGAGCAGGAGCAGGAGCAGGAGCGGGGGGAAGCGTATCAATCACAAATTAATGAGATGTGAGTGCCGCACAGTTTCTCAGCATCAGCTCCAGCTTCAACTGTCAGTTTGCCATTTTCGTATTTCGCTTTTAGTGCAAAGGACCCAACGAATTTCGCTCATGCAAATGCCATTTCTCAGTCCAAATTACACACAATTCATCACATTTCGTTTGACTGGCGACGAGTTGGGTATGGATTGGGTTTGCATTGGGTTGGCTCTGTCGATCAGGCATCGAAGTGCGTCCCGTTTTGTGCCATTTCATCTCTCCAATTTGGTAGCCGGGGGGGGCGGGGAGGGGAAGGGGTACCGGTACCCAATCTTAATGGGCTTTATACTTCCTGGAATATTAGTGGTAATTGGAGGTTAATTTCATTTGATGCGGCTCAATTGTTGAAAGCAGAAGTTTTACCAAGAAATGGTTAGTTTTTGGGATGCCCCTTGATTTGGGAGAATGTGCTTGAAGATGTTCATGGACAGACTTCCAAGTATTTGAAGCATCTCATGGATTTCTCTGAAGTTTTTGATAATGACGGTAAATGTTAACTGTGGTCTTTATGTTTCGCTTTTAAAAATTTCCTCATAAAAATGCGTCTGGTCCATGCTTAACCCTCCTACTAACTGTTTGGAGGCTCACGGGCTGATGACATTCTGAGTCACGAAGTACCACAGCAAGCAAGGTTCTAATTTCGGAGTTGAGCTGAAGCTTCCAGTCCTGGTGCTCTTCGGAATACTCGACTAAGGGATTTCTGATACAATTCATCTTCAAATCTGTTGTTGCAAAAGACCATCTCTCATAATCCCTAAGTGTTTCCAATGATTTATGTGATCTGGATTAATCAATGGCAAACATTTTAGTGGAACAGATCAACCCAGTGTCATCCAAAACATCCAAAGTTGGGTAAATCTAGCTTTTATTTTCCAACTTCCAGTTAACCAGCGCCCGTTGCTACGACCCATACAAACTTTTCATTTCAAGACTCAGAGGGTAAGCTTGTTTTACAATTGCCTTAAGTAAAATCTTCTGGTTAATCTAAACTGTTCATATAGATTGATTTTTACCAGGTATTGTCATAACACTTCTTAGGAAAATTGATCAAATTGATCGATTTTTGTAACCATTCAATCTTCACCTCCGATTTACTTGTCTTATGTTGATTTCTATTAAATCTGCTTCATAGTCAACATTTATCTATCCATCTATGTCTCCGAGCTTCTTCTTCCACTGCTATCTCAGCAGTTCTCTGGAATGCGATGTGCATAGCAAATTTTTGGCGTCGATTACTTGCCTGCTCCGCTTTAGTTGTTCATGCCGCTGCGCTTACGAATGTTAAGGAGTCTCAGAAGCTCGCTGGGAAGGGCTGGAAAGGGCTTGAAAATGCTGAACCGAACCGAAAGTCACAAAGAAAAACGGTTTGGTTCAGTTCACTTCACTGACGACTTTAGAGATGTAAAGACAAAGTTACTTGTATTTTAGGAAGCTGTAATCGATTCCCCTTGATAAGGATTCCTTATGTTCGAAAGGGGAAAACTCGGTCAGACTTAGCTTTTGAATTGAAAGACCGCAACGGTTCAAATTCTACTAGTCATTGTATTTCTCGTGTTAATTTCTAGAGCAACCACTTAATATTTCAGCTAGATGCCAATCAGTGTTGTTTATGTTACAGCTGACTTTGAACCAACTTTTTGGATAATGTTGCCACAGCTCCAACGAAGCCAACTGAAATTTTATTACCTATTCTACAAATTCTGCAGTTACGTTTTTATCTTATCTTGCAGATCAAACTAAACTCATTCATTGTTCACGAACTGAAGGCCATAACCGAGTCCATTCTTTGGCCAAATACAGTAGCCATTATAATTGTAAGTACACATTCCCCTCAATAACCATTCAAGAACTATCAACCTTACCTTGTCATAGCTGCTTGTCATGTTCCACGTTCCACCCGCCCCCTGCCGCCCCATCTCCCCCGTCAGCAGCAGAGCCAACAATTTGCCAAAGTCTTGGCCTCAGCCACAAATTGCGCAGCGTCATAAAATGTAAAATTTTCAATTGTCTACAATTTGTGCTCTTCGCAGTTGAACTCGACTGAACTTCACCGATAGCCAGCATACATTTTTATGGTCGCTTACAGTTTGGCAACCGTTGGACGCTTACATTGTTCACATGCTGCTGCTGGCTGGGTGCTGGCGCTGGTGCCTGGCAAGACTTGCCACTAACTTGGCTGAAAAGCAAAGTATTAGAAATACAATAAACTGGAGTCAAAGTGAAAAGTTTTACGCAGTGGCGGCTGCTGTTCCAGCTCCAAAGAATGAGGGAAAGAAACTTTTTTGCAAACAGCAAAGTTTACTGGCGCCCGCAAACGATGAGAACTACCTTTTTGGGTAGAGGGGTGGGGTGTGGTGGGTTGGGGTAGGGGGAGTGGCAGAGAGGATGGTGGAGCCACAAAAGCGCTACCACAAACAACTTTGTTTACCTCATATGCCTGAATATGTGCGATGCGAAACGAAGTCTGTTTGAGGCGCGGCTTAAGAACTTTTAACAATGCACAAAGGCAGCAAAGTGATTTCTTTCATATTATTAACTTCAGCTGAAGAGTCGTATGTGTGTGTGTGTGAGAGAGTGTGAGTGTGTGTGTGTGTGTGTGTAATGTGGGGGGCTTACGAACTGAAGTGGCCATCAGTTGCAAAAGCTGCTCCCTTTGCTCCATTGTGTCATTTGACCGGAATAGTTACGCATGCGTAAGCCCAACAACAATTATTTAAGTTCAACCAACACGCTCGACGCTCACGCACAAACTGACTTGGCCCCGGCAGGATCTGTGGCTCAACAGCTGTGAATGGGTTTAATTTATGCAGCCCGTTTTGGGAAAAGGGTTGCGCGCCCAGGTAACCCAACCTCTGTCTCTCGCGTTTACGCAGGCGCATAAATTACTCAAACCCCCTTTTGGCAGGTCACGTAATGCCCACATCAATCGTGGCCTAGCGAAATTTGAATGGCAAATATTAGGGCCCTTTCCGTTTTGACTGCTTGGGCTTATCAGCTGACAAATTTCAATGCCTTGGCTAAGTCCCTGTCGTTTGATTGATGACCAGGCGTTTAGTTGTTGATTCCACATTTATTTTTTTGTGCGAAAAGAGCTTAAGGTTTGGGAAGGTGGGCTGGAATAATGGCTTAGGGAATTGGCAAAGTTTTGCTGGGCTAATCGTTAGCCTTGGACTGAAAACTATCATGAGTTGTTGGAAAAGATTTTGGAAAATTAACACACACCCAGAAATCTGTAAGGATTTACCTATAAGGGTTCGGACTTTGAACTAAACTAGAAGGACTTTATACGTATAATGATAAGATTAGCTTTGGCCACTAGATTTTAGAGAAAGAAACCCGTACACCATATATCGGGGGGGAGTAATTAATTCCGACAAAATAATTTAGACAGGAGAAAAGTACATCATTTCGGTGCCAAATGTACTGGGCGAAATTATGTCGTCGGAATTAAGTCGCTATGCCACATTATATCTACTCTTATATATCTATATATATATATCTATATATATCTATATATATATATATATATATATCTATATATATATATATCTATATATCTATATCTTATAGGACATTTCCACTGAAATCAATCAAGTTTTTCTCACAGAGACTACTTATCAGACTCTACTTTTCTATGACAGCTATACTACATAGGTGTCCGACTTCGACCAAACTTAGTAGAATCATGGGAAAGCATACCAAACTAAGATATACAAAGTATGAAGGCGTTTGCTTTGAAAACAAAAACTTTTTCTCACTAAAATCCGTTTTTCGACCGATCGTTCGTATGGGAGCTATATGATTTGGTCATCCGATTTGGACAAAAATTTGTAGAATTGAGTGAAAGCATGTTAAACAAACGAATACAAAATTGCGGGATGCTATCATTACAATCAAAAAAGTTTTTCTAACTGAGACTGTTTTGCAAACCTATCTTTTGTATGGCAGCTATGCCAAATAGTTCGCCGATTTTCATTAAACTGGGCGAAATAATAAAAAAGTATAGAAAACCTATGAATACAAAGTTTGGAGACGTTTCCATTGAAAAGAAAAAAGTTTTTCATACTAAAACTTGTTTTCCGACTGATTGTTCCTATGGGAGCTATAAAATATAGTCATCCGGTCCGATCGGTTCCGACATATTAGTAGCGAAAAGCAAAAGGAAAACTCTGTACAAAATTTCAGCTCGATAGCTTCAAAACTGAGAGACTAGTTCGCGTAGAAACAGACAGACAGACGGACAAAGTTCAATCGACTCGGCTCGTCACCCTGATCAAGAATATATATAGTTTTTGGTGTCGGAAATGACTATTTCTATGCGTTGCAAACTTCTGGGCAAAAGAAACCTTTGAAAATTATTTGTGCAGTTTGAAATTTCCAAATGGATTGCTTTATAGTTGTGTTTGAACCATTTTAAATTTGATAAAGTTACAATTACTGCGTTCTTGTAGCTTTCTCCAAGTAAGTCTTAGTCAAAGGGCAATTTGAAGTAACCAAACTTTAAAGAGCTTCCCCATTTCTTACATTCTTATGCTTAGAGTACAGCCAGTACACCAGTTTCCCCCCCACCCCCCGCACTTCCTTACAAATTTCCAAAAGCACCTTCTGTAATTTGCCACAGTTCGATGGCAACCAAAATGCCAGAAAGAAGCTGCGTTAAATTATTAAAAAATAAAGCATAAAATCCTCAATCAAATTCATGATGCGTGAAGACAAAGACAAAAGCGTTACGAATGCGGTTCAGGTAGGGTGGGAGGGGGGCCGACCCGAGCATTGTATGCAGATGAGAGCCAGCATCCATCCATCCATCCATCTATCTTTCTATTCATCCATCCCACATCAACAATTTGAGCATGAAATGTGTACTGAAACTTTGCTCTGTTTATAAAACTCTAATTAAGTACAATATCCAAGGACACTCCAGAGCCAATGTTTGTACGTAGCGAGGAATGGAAAGTCAGGTACATCTTGTTGTTGGTTGTATTGCCTACCTATCTACCTACCTACCCCTATTGTGTGGCAGGATGCTCTCGAAAACCCCCTTTTGTCTATGCCATTGTCTGCTGCTGTGGCATCCGAAGGCGATTTATTGCCGATTTGCGCCTAAAAATCGAGAGTGGTTTACTATCGACGATCGGTTGAAGGGGGTGCGGTTACCCTTTTGGCTTTTATGCACAGAGATGGCTTTGGGGTATTATAATAAATTTGCCTTTTAATTTACGTTACGCCGATTTTAAACAATGCGAAATCAAAAATTGAACTATGAATATTCATGAGACCGGTGAACCGACTGACAATCGAGTGTGTGTGTGTAGGTTAATGGGCTGGCATATGTTAAGGGGTTTGGGTTTTTTCTGTGTTCTGTTATCTTTGGCAATTGCATAAAAATTGTTGATTTATGCGCAGATTTCTCTTTGTGTGCTGTGCGCATTTAACAACACATTTACATGCTGTTTTCTATTTTATGGCAATATATTTTGATGTCACCGAAAAATGTTGATATTGCAAAGGGTTAGAGTTCACGGTAAACGGATTGCCCATGAAATTTGAAGTGCATATTTGTTGGTTCTGTGTCAAAAGGTTACATTTTGTTGTTTGCCAGACACTCTTAAAGTATGGCCAAGGACTTAGTACCTTGAATGGATTCAGAGATCCATTTAAAGGCTCGATTTCCGATTCGGTTCGAAGGCATGATCACAGTTTCCTTGCTTTGACACAAAGTTCGAGTTGGTTTTGGTTTACGTTCAAACTTAGAATGTTCTTTTTGTGATCCGGCTCGAAGGACCACACACATTCTTGTTATATACACAGCAAGTACACCAGATACGGGCTTGGGTTCGGGTTTGTGTTATAACTAAGCACCAGGCAGACGCCTACCCCGACTTACCTTTAAGTTTCTTAATGAAACACAGGCAAATGAAATTAAGCCTCCTCCCCCACAGCAGCAGCCATTCCGTCTGCTCCATCTCCTTGTGTCTTTGCAAAATTCAACCCATGCCACCACCCACCCAAGAAGCTTTCTTTGTGTACGTGAAAATGAAAATGTTGTGCTCAACTTTTCAACTTGACTCATTTTCCTCTGCCGCCGCCGCTGCTGCTGCTGCTGCCGCTGCTGCTGTGTGTGCGAGTCGAGGGCAATTAATTAAAACTTTGTTGGGGTTGGTTATGGTCGTGTCCTTGTGCGGGTGGCTACGTCGTCTGGCTTGCCTGGGAAATTATGTCAAAGTGTCTGGCTCAGCTGGCTGCTGCTGCGGCTCCGGCTCCGGCTCCTTGTCTGGCATGTTCGTGGGAATTCCCCCAATTATTTCGCTGCCGACGTCGAGAGCTTAATTTGTTTTTACTTTCAGTCGAACCGACTCGGGCTGGGGGTGGCCAACTTGTTGCTGGTTGGCAGCTGGTTTAATGAAATCAATTATGTCGGCAACTGGTGGCAGATGATGATGATGTGCAAATGAAATGCCAAAAACTGACTGGCGCAATTTGTCAACAGAAACTATGAGAGGACGGGGTGGGGCGGCACATCCTGCCTGGTTCATCAAGTGGCGCGTTCCTGTTTCCCTTGTAGAATATTCAATTGTGCTGGCTCCTTTCACATATGCAGATGATGATGATGATGTTGATGATGTTGATGATGCCGAAGACTGGCAGGCAGACAGGCTGGGAAATATAAAATAAACACGCATCCTGTGCGACACATTCAATACAACATTCCTGCTACCCCTTTCACCTCTGGGCCGCTGCCGCTGCCGTTGCCTTTCTTCTGCACCCTCCCTCCCCTCCTCGACATTGTCTTGCCATACTTTTGATTTTTATTCATTTCTCGCTCGCCTGACAATGATGCTTATTATGAATTCTTTGTGATTTCGCGTATATTTTTTCTTTTATTTCTTTCATATTCTTCAATATCATCCCACTCTCCTCCGCTCAATCGAAATAACTCGCATGTTGAATTGTTATTCAAATGTGATTTCTGTTTTCAGTTCTTGTCTGTGTGTGTGTGTGTGTATTTGTGTTTGATTCCTTTACTTTGGCATTTCTGAGGCACACACAGAGCACAGGAGGGGGGGAGTAGGGGCAGTACGATTCAATATGCTGGCATATTTCAAGTTGTTTTTTTAACATTTGGTATGCAAAAATAATTATTTATACAAGTATTGTTGCATTTGACATGGCATACTAAAGCAATGCCAAGGATTGTGAGCCAAAGAAAATTGAGAAACAAAAATTAAATCAGTTTTATTAAGGTAACAAAATGTTGCTGAGAAGTTAGCTCAGTGTGCCACATTCCGTACATTGAACCGTAATGTACTGGGGTTCTGACTCTGCTTCGGGTATGCCACAAAACGAAGGATTAAGCTTTGAAAGCAAATGTTCAAACAAAAGAAAACTTGTACCTTTCTGTCTTTACTTTCACAGACTATCGTTTATCAGAGTCGATTTGGAATCTCTTTACTTTGAATCACTCGCGATCGTTATCCTCTACAAAGCTGTAGATCGCGTGGTAAATCTCTATATTTTGGGGAAAACTTCAGTTGAAATACTGAAACTCATCAGACAATTGAAAGATTAAAAGAAATCTTCCAAGGGACACACAAAATGAACATCATAAAAGCATACTAAATACATATCATGTCCAAATGGACCTACTTTGGTTCGCTTTTTCTGTGTATAGACTGGAAGGTTAAGCCAAGTAAATGCAGATCTTATGGCATCTACCTTTAGTTCTTTAGTTAGTTTAGTTCCAACTTGGAAGGTTTCTTCTATGATCCAGCTCGAAGGACCATTGGCATATTATCTAAGTTACATTAGTGCAAAGTAGAATTGTATTTTGGTTGATTGTGGTAGAATCAATAAACAATTTCGAAAGTTTTCTTCGCCATCCGGCTCGAAGGACCAAAAATTCGGGAATAAAAATACTCCGTTGAATTGTGTACTATCGCCCACATACTAACGTCTAAGTGGAACTATTGATTGTCATTGCGAATGCTAATTTAATAAGTAATCAAAGCAATTTCGTCTTGAATAATGATTTTCATTTCTTTTTTTCACAGCCAATCTGGAGCCATTGCACAGCTGTAATGAGTTTAATATGCGAAGTATTATAAAGGGAGATCTAACTTAGAGGCGAAGAAGATGTGGCAAATCCACTGAGTTTATGTTATGTTATAATTTATATTTTATTTATTTCTGCTCTACTATTTCGCCTGTTTTTTGCTTCTTACAAAGGAAGCCCCTAATAACCCCTCCTGCGTAGTAGTGACCCTGTGTTCACTGTAACACCTACACACAAAACGTACGAAAAAACGGCTTATAGTATTTTAAGAACCTTTCACAATCTCAAGATACGTATAAACAAAATCATCAAAGGGATATACAAAACTAGAAAGCTAAGCTAACTTCGTCTGTGCCGCAGTTTTTATACCCTTGCAAGTGCTCGGTTAAATATTTTCAAAAAATACTCTTTTTTCCCCTTTTTTGACCGATTGTTCGTATGGGAGCTATATGATATAGTCATCCGATTTGGCCAAAAATTTGTAAACTTATTTGAAAGCATGTGAAACAATCATAGACAAAATTGCAGAATGCTACCATTAAAAACAAAAAAGTTTTTCAAACTAAAACTGTTTTTCAGAGCTATCTTTTGTATGACAGCTATACTATATAGTTATCCGATTTTAATAAAACTTGGTAGAATCATAAAAAAGCATAGAAAACTTATGAATACAAAGTTTGGAGACGTTTCCATTGAAAAGAAAAAAGTTTTTCTTACTAAAACTAGTTTTTCGACCGATTGTTCCTATGGGAGCTATGAGATATAGTCATCCGATCCGGTCGGTTCTGACATATTAGTAGCGAAAAGCAAAAAGAAAACTCTGTGGAATTTTTGTGTGAATTTCAGCTTGATAGCTTTAAAACTGACAGACAAGCTTGCGTAGAAACATACAGACAGACGGACGGACAAAACTCAATCGACTCAGCTCGTCTCCCTGAACAAGCATATATATATGGTTTATAGGGTCGGAAATTAATATTTCTATGCGTTGCAAACTTCTGGGCAAAATTATAATACCCTTTGCAAGGGTCATATCATAAAATTATATTAAAGACATATCCAGTCCAAATGGATCTATCTATGGATATTTTGGATCTTTTTTTCTGTACAGAGAGTTGTTTATTATGCCAAGTAAATACATAACTTATGGAACCTCCCTTTAGTTCTTTAAGGTTTGAACTAGGACCAATTTAGAAGGTTTGTTTTGTGATCCGTCTTTCATATTGCAAGCAGAACGAAATCACTTATATTGTTGAATGACAGATGGCGTTACGACTTCTTTATCTTATCACTATTGACCAATGAGACGGTTGTTATTGGTGAGAAACATCTAGAGAATAGGGAATTCGTTTCTTATCTGAGAAGGTTCAACCAAAGAATATACAATAACTAGATGTGACATTTTATGCAAACTAATTTGGATTTGTGATTCCAAATGCGGGGTTAACATGTTGATTCTATTCTAAGAAAGTGTAGCATCTTATGCCTTTAATCCTAAAGAAAGTCTTTCTATATTTGTGTTGAACCTCTTTCGAATCTATACTTGAAATCGGCAGAAAAAAAAAGAATACTTTTTCCACCCATTATATTCATCTCTGTTTATTACAAATAACATCCATTTACACACTTCAGGCATAAAACCTAAAATTGATGACGCATCATGATGGGTGCCATAAGAAAATTTTTCACAATTTCCACTAAAAAAAGAACAGAAAGGGGGAACACTTAAAGTGCTGTCTTCCGCTGCTTGGCTGTTTGTCCCGCTGAAATTCGTCGATTAAACCTTTCTTTTATGTTCGACCATTGCGTGTCTTCATTTTTGGAGAGCCTTTTGTCGAGAGACCGAAACCGAAACGGTGGCCCACGCGAAAGGGGGGTGCGCGGGTGTGGGGCGGCGGCTGTCATCAAAAAATATTGTATTGTTATTATTTTATTTTTATGTGCGACGACGACGACGACGACCCTCGCTATTGTTTGCATAAGGATGCCCTTGGTCTTGGCCCGGGTCTCACTCGGTGCTGGTCCTCGCTGGTCCTGGCAAACCAAAAAAAAAGAAAGAAAGAGAGAAGGGAAAAAAGCGTTTCGCCTGCTTATTTCGCATTGTAAATTTTTATGCCATGGCGTGTGTGGGCGGCGAGATCCTGCCGCTCCGACTGAAGCAATCACACACATTGTAATTGAACACACACGCTCGAACGCATTTTGTTTAGATTTCATTTTTTTTTTTTGTTGGCTGCTGCCGCTGCTGCTGCTTCTTTATTCTTTTCGTCGTCATGTTTTAGCTGGTTTGCTCTTTCGGCTTGTTCAGCTTTTATTTTCAGTTTTTTTTTTTTTTTGAACATTTTGGGTTCAGAGACGTCGACATAAAATGCAAAACAGAATTTCATTTTCGGCAGGAATGCTCGGCGCTTGTTGTTGTTATTGGGAATGCTACAACATTGTTGAAGCATGTAATATCCTGCCAAGGATAAGGGTTGGAATACGCCCCACATACACACACACAAACACACACACACACATGGGCGAATTCCTCCCTGCTGCTCCTCGTTCAGTTGTTGACGATTTCTGCTACGTTTTTTTTTTCTTTTTTCATCTTTTTCTTCATGCGAATTTAGTTTATTGGTTTTGTGTATAAATGTGTGTGTGTGTGTGTGTGGGAGGAGCTGCCTCATGTGTGCCTGTGTGTGAGTTCCCATTTTTTGGGGTGATTGATTGGCATTACCAGCTCATGTGTGCGTGTGTGTGCGCCATTTACATACACATTTCATTTATGCAAATACTCGCAATTCATATTCCACAAATACTTGCCGAATTACAATAAACATTTCACTGCTGCAGCAACAACAACAACAGCAGAAACAACAACAGCAATAAGAACATTAAAATACGCCTCACATTTCAATTTCAATTTCGCATTCGTTAAGCATTTTCGCAGCTAATTTCCCCTTCAAGATTTGCACCAGTTAGATATCCATGCCATTCGGATAAGAGATCTCTCTACCTGCCGTTTTTGGCTTAATTTCCTGTTAAGCCATTTTCCATAATATCAGCTAATGATTCAGCAAAATGGCAGCAACGGACATGCATTAAAGGTGTGTGCCACAGAGCCCAGTCACAGGCAGCTGGCCAGTCAGCCAGTCAGCCATCACTCACTCACTCACTCACTTACTCGTTGGTTCATTCAGAATCAGTCAGTCGGTAGGTCGGTCGGTCGGTTGGTCGGGCAAGACATTTGTAGAACATGGAACCCAGTTTAGTAGCTGCTCAAGAGTTATGCTTGATGGGTTATGCTGATGAAGAGGCGTTTACTTTGTGACGTGAACAGTGGGACAATATACCATAAGCGAGATGCAAAATTATATGAAATATTCTTTTAACTATTCTGGCTTTGATGTGTGGTTATATTTACGTTCGAACTAAGGATCCGAGTTTCATTCCTGAATCAGCAAAGTGTTTTATTTGTTGTGGTCTCTGGTTCGCTCCAACTGAGCCTAGAACACCTATAGCAGCCCCATTTTCTGTAGGATAGCCAGCATTTCCATGGGTTCTAGGTTGCTCATCTTGTTTTGGGGTGTTTTTCACAAATCGGTGGGAACATTCTGTCCTTGTTGAATCACTTTTAATGCTATTGCTTGTCGCCTGCCCCTGGTTCTTACCCCAGAGGTTGTTCCATCCTGTCTAAGAAGCTCTCTAATGAGGTGTTGGCCTTTGAACTTGCATGCCAACTTGTGTGACTAGCAGGGGATATCGTTGTGTTCCCGTATCAAGATTTGGCACAGGTAATTTCTGTTGGCCAGTTGCTCGTATTTGTTACATGTCTTTAAGTCTGAAGAAGACCCGAAGTTATAGCTGTTGAGCGTATTAAAAGCTTTTTCTCTTCTGTGGTAGACTTTTGTCATATTAAGATCTGCATTTTGAGAGATGTTACATACAACCATCACTAAGGAAAAGATTCCGAAATCATTGGACTAAAATGAGAGCAATCGTTACCAAAAACACTCCAATATCGGGGTTCCTTTCTTGTATTACAATGTTTTCACTTTAAGAACAAATTTTTGTGTTCGCAAGCTCTTGAATTGAAAAACTTGAAGCTCAATTGAATGGATCTTATATCTATGCGGTTTCTGAGTTGAGTTTAATAAAGCTTATTTTAAGAACATATTGAACATTTGTTCTTACAGATTTGAGAGAAGGTTCTTGGTTCTTGTCTTATTTTGAGTTGAAGGCAACTTATTTTCTGGGTGAATAAAACCATAGTACACTTACTGAGTGTATTCCCCATATGCTTGTCAAGTCTAAAAGTGTTTTCAAAGACGACTCTGAGATTTTTGATCTCCTCACAAGTGGTAATAAGACAGCTGGATAGCCATTTTGGCCTCATTCGACTTAGCATGTGTTTCATAGTAAAAAGGGTTTGAGCCAAAACTTCTTTCACCAATTAAGTTTCTTTCTATATTCCTCTCGCGTGGATAACAATGCCATTGGCATATACCTAGCGTGTTATATCCTTCGACTTAAGTTTTTATAATAGTTTGTCTAATCTAATTTACCACAGTGGGGAGCGTACTACTCCCTGAAGACATCCCATAGTGCTTATTCCACCTTCCTCTGCATCGCAAAAGTGCGTCTATTTTTAGGTTTATTTATCAACTGATAAGAGCATCCACGACACCACCATGGAATGTGTTCCCAAAATGCCCTCTCGATATCAAATACAGCGCATAAAACCAGTTCTTCATCTTCTAAAGCCAAGTTAAGTTGACTATAATAGTTTTGGCGGGTCATTTGGTTTGTGAAAACAAGATCAAGAAATTCTTGAAATTGATGTATGGGAAATAAGTCCGATTCTTCCAGATTTTACCCTTGATTTGAAAGCAACTATATCAGATTTAGGTCCGATTTCACATCTCCTACATAGCTGATATGTGTCAGATTAACTCTACATTTAGGGCCTATTTCATATCGTCTAGATAGCTGCTATGTGACAGTTAAAGCCAGAAATAAGTGGGTTATTTGTAAGATTATGCGACAGATAATGTGAAATCAGGTAAGACCTCTGTTGTTTGTCAGTTAATGTGATAGACAGCTCTATGTAGAAGTTGTGAATACGGCCCTTACTGAAACACGCTCTCCCATTATAGCATTAACTTGTTTATACCCATGCTTTGTCCCACTGTGCCGTGGCTGCTGCTAGCTACAACTTCCAACCACATGCCGAACAGTAGCAAGTGCCTTTCCCAGTGGCAGGAGGAAGGTTTACACCGCCTAAGACTTGGATTTAAATTAGCATTTTGCATAAATGTTTGGCATGTCAGCATAAAGTATCACAGTCACACACACACACACACACACAGACCTACTTATACACACACACACACACACATGCCCTGGCAGCCCAGCTTAAACATCAAACAGCCATAAAGTAACACGCTGCGTATGCGTAATGTGTCGACCTTAAAGGTACGGATTTTCTCAGTGTGAGAGTGTGTGTGTTTGTGTGTGTGTGTTCTGTGGGCGCGGCGGCTTCTTTTAGCTGTCTTGCAGCTGCCAATTCATTTGTGCAATCATCTAAAGCTATCGCCCAGGCCAATCGCCAGCAAACAGCGCACTCTATCGGCAGCAGAGGAAATTAATGTTCCTTTTGTGGCTTGGATTGGCGGGGGCAGAGGGGGGCGACTGCCTGCCGCTGACGTCTGACGCCGAGTGTGGCAGATTAATGATACTAAAAACGCAATTTGCCCACTCTGCCCGCCCTGATTAGCTTTGGCCCTGGTCATTAGTCGCTGGCTCCGGCATTTGGCTTATGAAATTCCAAAAGAAATCCACCTCCCGCCCCCCCACCCCCAGAAAAAAGGGACTCACATGTGCAGCATCAACTACAGAAATTATAATAAAAATTTGTGAAAGCCAAATAACTCGAAATGCCTTTTTAATGCTGTAGAAAATATTCATGCAGCAGCAGCGGCAGCAACAACAACAACTACACAAGCTCCTTGCATTCACATGAAGAAAAGGATCTTATAATAAATTCCACTAGAGGCAACAAGATGAGAACGACAGACGAGTGGAAGGAAAGTTCTTGGGCTTACATACATTTTCTAGCCGTTTTCTTTTTTTTTTTGTTGGCCAAATTGTTGCATGCAAATGTAGACATATAATGTGTGTGTTGTAGTTTCATTAGGATTACAGTTAGCTTAAAGTTTGTTGCCTCCATCGCCTCCATCTCCCCCTCCTCCTCCCACTGGCAGTTGCCTGGTTATTGAGTTATGACGCATGCGAATTGTAAGCAAAAGTATGAGAGGGAAAATAAAAATTTGCTGCTTATAAAAGTCGGTAACTACACACACACAGGCACACACACACACACACTATTATATAGTGGCTATATATGCATAACAAAAGCTTTGGCAATAAGCATGGCAAATGAGGACGAGGCTGACAGACGTTTGCTCGGTAGAGGCAAATCACAACGCAAAGTTAAACCTACCCCTTCCATCCCTCCCTCCATCCACCATCCCCGCCCCCCCTCCAGCCTTTCGCTATGCATTCAAGCTGCAGCTGATCCATAAAAATATGTTGCATGCAACCCAACAGCAACAACAAGAGCCAGGCTCGAGTGCTGCTACTTACGACTAGTTTGCCAGAGTGGCTCACAACAGAAAAGGAAAACAAAATGTGTACATACAGCAAATTGAGATGCTGCCAACATGGCCAAGAAATGATGTACGAGCAAGTTTCCATAATACTTGTGGCCAAAAACCCAAATCAAAAAAGGAAATAGTTAAAGTTCAAAGTTCGAATTTTGCCAAAACTAAGTTTGAATGGTCAGAGATTTGGTGGCAAGAATTGTACTCACAAGAATGTTTACCAAACAGCATGCGAAAATGATAACAATTTCATATATGACTGTTTATTGGATGGACACAAAATGTGTACCATCCAGTTGTAGGCGATGAATGGAAACAGTTAGCCTCTGAAATTTGACTGTCCTAAAGTTCGCTTCGCTTACCGATTTAAAGGAACAAGATTATAATCTTTCCCAGGACTGCAAAAGCGGTTCTGAACCGAACCGAATCAAACGCGAATTTCAGTTGATAAACCGAAACGCTAGCCAATTCGGTGTTCCTTTGAAGATGCTGAACCAAACCGAAAACCATACATTAAAACGGTTCAGTTTGGTTTAGTTCAATGACCAATTTCAAGACGTAATAGAAATGTTATCAGTTTTCAGGTCCCTAACACTAGCTCCTATTGTTCTAAACCATTTATGTGATCTCATACATCTACGGCAATTCTCCACCGATCCCCCCAATATACCTGTCAACCTTTCTTCTTTAGAAAAGGTTGCTAATGTTGCCATATTGTTTGGAATATGGAATGATACTCGCAATATTCTGTCGTCCCACTTCTTCTCAATCTCAATAATAGCCAGAAGCATCGCTTTCAAAGTGAAATCACTATGAAATCTTCAAATGTTGTCCAGCAATTCAAGTTTTAAATTATTGGAAACTCACTTATTCTCTTTAGAAATCATAATATTTTAAATATTGGAGTAAAAGTTCGAGGAAAAGTGTATTTTGGTAAGCATTCTAAGAAGCTTTTTGGTATAAGGGTTAGCTAGACATATTACATTCGACTCAAACAAACAACTTAACACCTTAATACCTTTGAAAACCCGAACCTATTCGCTTCAATATGTTCAAACCCAGAAAATCCTAGTTTATATTTATTTGATTTTGGATTTCCGCAGCTTCAAAAGATCACAAAATGCATTCGGAACAGATTTAAGCACATTTCGGGACTGAGGATAACAAATTCAGTGAAATTAAGGTCAAACCGTGAACAGAAAGAGGTGTTTGACATCATTTCGGATCTGCCGCTACTTCAAAACGACCATCGATATGACTTTCCGAACGGATTTAGGGCTAATTTTCGAAGATTTGCTCTAGGAAGTGCTAGAAATCGAAAGATAGAGTGAAATTGAGGACGATACAAGAATACAAATCAGAGACTAAAACTAAAGAACCAAAAAAGAAAGTCAGTCTAGTCCGAGTGTAATATACCCTGTACCAAGAAAAGTGTATGCACAGTATAAATTTTATGCTGCAGTTGCAGCTATTATACGTATTAGGAGTTCACTTCAAACCTTCTTCTCTGTCATACTCTGAGCTTATCAAGAATTAGGCATTCAAAACCATTCAATGTTCACCTCTTGCTTATGCATCTACAGTTGTCACCTGCTAAGGGTCGATTTCTAATGTTTATCTGACATAAATGTACATCATAATCAAAATTTGTATAAGAATTTGCAAAATTTTCCCTACCATGCCACTTACCCAACTTCATTATACTCTCTACTTATATACAATTTATAAGAACTTCTTGATTCTTCAGACAGTTTGATCTGTAACTCCTATTTAAGCGGTGCCAATTGCCATTTATCCAGAATTCTCTCAGCAATGCATATAGCAAATTCGTGGCGTCGATTGCTCGCCTGCCCCTGCATTTCTGCAGATCTCAAACTGACCTACTGCTCTTCTTGTTCATGGTGCTTTGCTTGCGGTTGTTCCAAAATATCTACAGCACGCTGGAATGCAATGTGTTCTGCAAATTTCTGTCTTCGATTGCTCGCCTGCTCTCACGTTTCAACAGCTGGCTTACCCGCATTGCCTTCTAGTTAGCTCCGCTTTCGAAAAAGTACTTTGGGTTCTCTCTGCACGCATCCGTTTGGTTCTTTTTGAGGTTCGCAAAAAATAAGACTACGTTTTTCTGGCATATTTTAGAAAACTCAGCGAAGTTGGTTAGTTCTTAAAGACACAACCAAGGAAGGAACAACTTTTTAAAGGGCTCCACAACATATGTGAATTCGATAGAGCTATTGAAAGTCCCTTTATCCCTTTGGTTTAAAAACGAGAGAGCCTGAGTCCTGAGAGTCAACCTACTATCAATCTGCACGCCACACAACTCTATGGTATGTGGACCATCACATCCCTAATGGCTGACACTTTGCTTAACCCTGCTTTTTGCCATGAATAATTCCAATTTTTTGATATCACACGCCAGAATTAAATCAGTAACTGTTGCTCTTAACAAGCTACTGCAGATGTTGTTTTTATTAAGGATTTTTACTTTTATTGGTTCTGGATGCTGCTGCTGCTGCTGCTGCCTTTCTTTACCTGTCCCGCCCTGCCCCAGCCCCTGTCCGGACTCCGTCCTGCAGTTGCTGTTGGGCATGTTGTGTTGCATTTTACATTTTTACTTCGTTAACTTGATTTCCGTTGATTTTGCGTCGAAAAATGTTGACAGCCAGCTGAAATGGCAATGCGAACTCTTTAAAGTGCTTCAGTTGTTTGGTTCAATATTTGGCCAAAAAAACTGAACGGGGGAAGCGGCGAAAGCGTACGAAATATACGAAATTCAATTTACGCCAAACAAAATCATAATCCATCTATCATTCATCAACGGCAAAGGCGAACACTTGGCGCAAATGTCTGCGGCAAACGGAAGGAACTTCATAGATACGCGAGCGCAGCGCGCACGGATGCGGGAGTGAGTGAGTGTGTGTGTGTGTGTCAGTCAGTGTGTGTGTGAGGAGCTCTCATGCCGGGGATTTTCTTTATTTCTTTTTACATATTTTGTTACGCTTGTAAAGCTCAAATCCCCAGCGTATAAGCATTTCTTCTTCAGTCGCTGCTCAGTTTAGCGCCGCTCCGCGGCAACAGCAAAAAAAAAAAAAAAAACCAAAGAAAAAAAAAAGATGACAAAATGCGTGGCTGGCAGCTGCCTGATAAGGCGACGGCATCTCTAACTATTGATGGAAGGTTCTTGTATTTTAAAGCCCCGAGCCAAGTTCAACAACTGGCCGTACAATTTGTGCGAAAGCTATGGTGGATTTGCCGCCACTGTCTGTGAGGGGCAAGGAATACGCAACGCCTGGAAGCAGGCTGCAGTTTTTTTTCCTTCCCTGTACTTTTTTGCAGGAGAAATTCTAAGCACCTGAGGGTAGCTAGTGAGGAGCGGCAACTGCCAGAGAGAGAGAGAGAGCGCGAGCGAAGGAGAGCGAGATGGTCAGCGAGTGCGCCTGCGTCAAAACTTGAACTTCATGGCCGGCACGACAACAATGCGGGCAGCGCCGCCAGCCGCCAGCAGCGGCGCAGCACTTGACGTGGCCGACGATTTGGGGGTGGCAAGTTGCACGAGTGCTTCTTCCAATGTGGCAACATACAACGACCACACAAAAACAAACGCCAGCCCGCTACACTTTGGGCAGTAGCAGTTGGGCCTTACGCCCGGCTGGTACGTCTTCGGTCTGGCTGTTCTCCTTGGCTCCCCTGGCTGGCTCCTGGCTGGCTCCCTTTCGTCTTGGCGTGATTACACCAATTCGTCTGCGTGTGATAAGAAAACGACCAGCGAAACGCGAACTCAACTCAGGACACCAAGTCGAAATCATTCCTTAACGCGACGCGTATCGGTGCGGTTGTGTGCGAAAGCGAGTCAAAAGTTACACTCTCTCTCTATATCTATCAAGAAGATCAGACCAGATACGGTTGGGTGCTGTTAAAAGTGAAATTGAACCATTTTGCTAAATTATCCACTAAAAAAACAAACAAACAAAATCACAAAAAAAAACAAAAAACCAACCAATTTTGAGATGTGCAAAACTAAAACTGTAAACCGGCTGGGAAGAAATGCCACTCAAGTTTGTCAGGTAAGTTGAAAGAAAGTTGGTTTCTTAGTGCAGTTGGCAGAAATGAGACTTGTTCAAAAATTCCATTTTGTGACATCAAATTTGATAAGTGAAACGATTTTAAAACCAATTTTGAAGGCTCGGGCCTTATTCAAAACCAAAAAATATAACATCAACTGAATTTAGTGCGCAAATTTGAATTCTAAGCTTATTCTGAGTCAAGTTTATGAGGTGCGACTTGGCTCCTTCGAAATTTACCCCACAAAGTACAAGCACCGCACCTCTGCGACGCAGTTAAACAAAGCCTAAGACTATCTTTTGGATTGTAAAGAGCTTTTATAAGATTTCGATATTTGAACTAAAAACAAACGCTCTTAAGTCCGTTGAACAAAAAGTTTAAGTTTGAGATTATATCTTGAAGGGACGATTTCACATCTTCCACATAGAGCTATCTATCACATAAACTAACAAATAACAGAGTAAAATCTTAGCTTATCTGACACATAGCGGAGATATCTAGAAGATAAGAAAACGGCCCTTAGAGTTGAAGAACTTTATTAGTTCTCTAATCCAAAGTAAAGTTTGAAAAGACCGTCATATTTTGACAGATCTTTTTAGATTAATAAACGATATTTACCAATTTAAAAACACGTTTGTGTTGTTTGAACTTTGAAGTAAAATAATTGGAATAATCTCCCAAAATACTTATATTCATACTATCGACCATCTTATAAGCAGGATTGGGAAAGCTAAGCTCAAAGAAGCCAAACCAAAGGAACCTTTCAGCAGATAATTTCCATGAGCGACAAATACTATTTGCAATTCCAGAAATGTCACTGCTGAATGGTTTTTATGGAAGGTTTTAGATCTGGGTTCCCTTCATCACGGTTGACCCAGGGTTCGGCAAGCATTCGATGTGAATTGGCATATGTAGAAATACTGCTTTATTCTATGACTTTAGAACATTCTATCAAAAAATTCACTCACAAAAATTAACTGAAAACTTAAGTAAGAGTGGCAGAAGCATAGTTAGGCTAGCACAGCATTGGCTCTTTCCAATCATACCTTTAGGGCGATTCCTTCTCAGGAGTAATGATGGTCCAAATACCAGTTAAAATCGGCCATCATAAAGTGATTCGAAATAAGATGGATAGAAATATCAACATACTAAATGTTATAGTCAAATCTAAGCCAAAGCACCTAAAAACTTTTGAATACTTTAGGCTACACATGGAATACAGAGACACAAAATACTTTTCCAGTTTTTTTATTTCTACTAAGTAAGCTAAGTACTTTCAACGGTTCTGAAAAATCATCCAAAAGATAATACTTTTTCATGTATTTTTTGGGATGATTTCTGGTCGGTTTTATGATAAAAGGTTATTATAGACATATCCAGTTCAAATGGATATGGGAAATCACCATATGGATATACGATATACTTTTTTTGTCTGTATTGCTATTGGTTTATATGTCGACCTATTCGTAATTCGAACACTCGATGTATTTCTATATTATGACTGACTTCTTTCGCTCACGCTGCATCGTAACAATAAAAAGAATAGAGAAAAGAATTTGTGCATTTTTCTCTTGAAATAGCATAAATTTCAGATCAACGATTTAACAGTGAGTGGCACGAAATTTTGTATATAGAGACTCAAACCCATTTTGCTTTATTTTTACTGTCTTTGATGTTTGCAGTGGTGAGAGGAGTTTTTAAAAAAATACTAATCTTAAGTGAAAAGCTTTAAAAACTTAAGACCTTACTATTAAGAGGCTATTTTATTTGTTACCGAATATAACGTTTGTTTATTTATAATGAAATAATGTTGAAAGCATTTTCATTTGAGTTTGAAGCCATTTTTTTCGAGTATAAAAAGAAATATTTCATTTCCGAGAAAAAATTTCTTTGAGTTTGTGAGCTACCTTATTTAATATAAAGGCACAGTGAAAAGTACAACAAGTTTGTTCTGAAAGTAGCTTTCGTTAAATCTCGAAATATAATGAAACTTATGCTAGTGTTCGGGTAACTTTAATTTTGTCGATTTTGAGTAACGTTTTATATAGAATTAGTTGATGCGTCTTTAAAATACCAGAGCCTCCACTTTATACTTTCAAACTGAAAGGTTTTGTGTTACTTTGGGTTAGATTCGTTAAAAAATCTTTTCACAATATAAAGATGGTCTTTAAATAAGCAGCTTGTTCAATATATGAAACCATGATCAACTAGGGGACTAGCTCTAGCAAATATATTACTAGATTCTATATTTTAGAGTTCTGAGGTCAAATTTTCAAACGGTTTGGTCAAATTTCAAGACCATAAAGCCAACGAATGCCTTTTTAAAGGCTCAACACATAGCGGGAGAGATATGATTTGGTCTTTGAACCAAACAATTCTCAGATGGAAAGTTGAACACTTCACAATCAATGATATTCAATGATATTCTTATCACTTTCAAAAGTGTCATCACAGTCGTTGAGCCAGGACCAATTAGTTTATTAGAGCTGATTCTGCATTCTGTATCCTTTTATGTGAGTTGCACATCTCCGAGGTGCAAAGCTTAGTAAGCTTTTTCACAACTACTTGCAATAGCTGGTGAAGGTGATGGTTGTGTAACAGCTTAGAAATTGGTGTACAGTAATCGCAGCACTCTACCACCACATTACAACTTTATGGCTTCCATCGTTTTAAATATCCAAATATTTCGAAAACATTTTCAAATTTTTGAAAACATAATATAATTTGATATTTTTTAAGTTTTTTCATTTTGTTTCAAACGATTACATAAAATGTATTAGCACTTCTGTCAACTTATTTTGAAACATTTGCGTAACTTTTGAACGACACGCACAACAACAACCGCACCCCAAGAGCCCAGATTTTGAAATAACTTCACATTTCGTCGAGTCGAGAACTCGTCCTACAATCTGTGAATGAAACCGGAGCAGGACACGCACAGCCGGCGAAATAATTGCATAAATTAAAATCTTAATTATGCCCCAGCATACGCATCAGCATCAGCCTGCCCAGCCTCCTCTCTCCTCTCTCTCTCTCCCTCTCTCTCTCTCTCTCTGTCGCCGTCCTGCTCGTTCACTCTCCTCGCGCCGTGACGTCATTAACTGAGCGAGGTACAAAATGAGAAATGAAACACAGGAGGGGGGAAAATTAAACAAGAGGAGAAATTTTTATGCTGCGGAAATGTAGGCAAAGGCGAATGCAAAAAAAATATGCGAAAAAGCGACGGCAAAATTAATGAGCAGACGACTCTCGGGTAACAGGAGCAGCAGGACGAGCAGCCAGGATCTCAGTTGTGCGCCGCTCATTACGCAAATGAAAAGCCCGTCTGTTGTCCTTGGCCGTGATTTGCCGGCGCTGCGCTCTCTCTTTCGCCGAGGCATTCGCCATTCATTAACATAATTTTAATTTGGGTTAGTGAGACAAACGGGCACTCAGTTCGTTGAACCTGGCCGAGAGGCCAACGCGCAGGCAGGCAGGCAGGCAGGCAGGCAGCTGCCGTGGCAGACAGCATCACAATTTCCTGTGGCTGGTAAGGACTTCTTCTTTTTTTTTTGTAGATTTATGCTAATGAGCTTTAGGGTCAGCAGCTACCCCTTTCGATTTCTATGAGCTCACGTTTTTTTTTTTACATTTCTACAGTTTTTATGCAAATGAGCTTCCCTTTTTTTTTTTTTGGTAGGGTTCAGCCTAGGGGCGCTGCCTCACAGCTGCCTGAGAGGAGATTTAATTGCAAAGCATCGATCACGCTTGCAGCTAATTTGCATACATTTTTTTTTTATTTTTTGCTCAATACTTTTTGGCAAACCTTATGCAAATTCAAGTGCATTATTTGCAAATCATGTTCTACGCGCAACTTTGCGCTGTCAATTACCGAATAGGTTGGGTTGGGTTGGAGTAGTGGGGGATGTTACAAGGGAGGTTGGATGAGAGTGCTCGAGTGGTTGTCGTTAAAGGAGGGGATTTTTCCTTGGCAATTATGAGCTTAGTAGCGGATATGGGATTTGCTAACGAGGTTGGCAATTTTATAGACAGAGTTTTGGCTGAATTTTTGTTCTACCGAAAGAGGTTTTTGGAAGGGCGATACCACTTCGAATCTAAGCTATGGTTCTAACCTTAGTTTATAGAATTTAATTTCGTTTAAACATCTTTTATATTATTTTCTTGCCTGAGCCCTCCTTTGATAGCTCGTGATGTCATTTCTAGATTATAAGATAGTTTTAAAATATTGTTCAAGGACCTCTTTCTTCGGTCTTAGTGAGAAAAACTGCATAAATTTCTTGAAAAAGCCATTTTTTGTACCGAACCTTATTCTGAACCGTTAAGATTTGGTTCGGCTTCAAGCTCAATAGGTAGAAAGATTCGTTTCTAGGGCTAAATCCGCACTGTGGGATTCGGTTCTGTGGTTCCATTGCTACACAGAGAGTAAAGAGGATACTAAAAAGTATCCATAGAATGATTTCCCGTATCCATTTGGACTGGATATGTCTTTAATATCCTTTTATGTATCCAACGAAGCTCAAAATCAGTCAAAGAATATGAAAAATAATCATGTTTTGGGTGATTTTTCAGCAGCGTTTTATGATTATTAGGTTATGAAAGACATATGCAGTATAAATAAATCATTTTTTGCATCATTTTTTTCTGTATAAGACTAAAGATTTCAATTCTTATGATGAAAATGCAGCGAATACATTTGGCAATAAGCATACAATGTATGTCTGCCGATATATGTCTGATATATATGTGTATGTCACTGAGATAGTGGCCTTCCGCGCATCTAGGCAAGCCGGTACACCTTGGTTTGCTGCTAAAGACCAAGAACGCTTATAATTTATCTTTAAACAATGTGATTCAGTCGGTTCTCAAATGCTCCACGGGCCCAATGGGCGTTAAATAAACTAATACTGCCGATTCCAAGAAGAAGAACTGAAATGTGTGATTTTCTGTTGTCAAAAAGATTGAAAGGAGGAACAAAGTAAGCAATCATCTCCGAAGATCTTCATGATCAGCATGTATTTCAGTATTTCAGTTTCTACCAACTCAGTTTTGAAGCCAACGAAGTGAAAGTTTGTACAGAGTCTTCTTTTCGAGCCGTATCTAAAGACTATATCTTAAAGCTGATAGAGGAACAAGATAAAGGAAAAAGATAAAGCGATTGCTTAAGTGACTTCTTTTATATTAAGTAAACATCGTTTTGAACAGGCTCCTAATCAAGAAAACAACACAAAGATATCTGGTAAATTGTAGAGCTGCTCAACCTACACATTCTTTCATCAGTAGGCTTTGCCCAATGACTGTAAGTAAGTAGCTGTATATTTAGGACAGCATTGCTATAACTATTTGGGAATTCCAAAGCCACTTTAAGTGCTAAAATCGACACCAAATTATTAACCTCATAATCTTTAATCTATGTACAAGTCATATCAACTTTTGTGATAGTCTGTTATTTAAGTAAGAATCTTTGAAGAGCCCTATTTAGACTTGATTAAGACCCAGTTCTGGAATTCTATATAAATATATATAAATTTGACTCACAGCGTAAAATACTTAACCTCTTTCGAATATCTAAGATATAACAAAGTTAATGGTTCAGTATGAAAAAATGTAGAAAACGTCGGTTCGTAAGTAAATATGGCACGAAAAAGTTTGTAAAGGATAAGCTTTTTTAAAGATAATGCCATAATCTTTTAACCATCCTAAAGCCAATCTCTCATTTTCTCAATAGTTGCAATGTATCAGAAAAACATGCAACATACTCTACTATTTTCAAGCTTATCTGACACAAAGCTCAGTGTAGAAGATGAGAAATCGTTACTTAGACTGTAGAACTCAACAAGATAAGTAAGAGATGAGGCTATACTAGAAAATGCAAAATTCACAAAAAATTTGTCATGTGGACCACCACCATTTTCCAAATGTATGCAGTTTGTGTGCCAAGTTTGTGAGGCAGACTAAGCTGATTTTGAAGTTTGTCGTCAGAGGCTTCAATTAAGTATTGAAGAAAGCAAAATTTGGTCTACTACCGCAACTTTACCTAGCTTATTCTACATTTCTCTTAATCCCACAAGTCAATTGGAGTTCTAACTGAAAAATCAAATTCCGTTTCTTGAACTACCGTCAACCTTACACAAAACAAAAATCAATAACAAGATTCGTTCTTTTTATTTTTTTTTGCCAACAGCATTTACTGCTTATCAACCCTCATCCTTCCTCGCCAACGCCAAAAGTCCAACCCTACTGAAAAAGGCGACCCGCGAGAGTGGAGAGTTGGAGAGGGGGGGGGAGTTTTTCGCGTAAAACGCAACTTGAAGTTAATTTGCATATTTTGCCAACTCTCGCAGCACGAAAATTGCAGAAATGCGAAATGTCGAATGCGCGAGCTGCTGCTGCTGCTGCTGCTGCAAAAACTAATAACAACAACAATTTGTACGTAGGTGACAAAGCAGGATTGGGAAATGGGAGTAGGGAAAAGGGTGGCTGGGCAGGGCAGGGTATGCAAATTTCATTTCTAACACTGAACTCAACTGAATGGCACCCGATTGATTTGCTTGCAAATAATAAAAACTTGTTCGCCGTTAATTTGCATAATCGTCAGACCCGGCTCCGTCTGCCTGCCCGGCTTGTTAAAGGATTTCACTTTCGGCGGCGTCTCTAATAACCAAATTGCATTGTTGACTCTGACAGACGCATGGCAGGAAAATTCTGTCTGCGTGTTTTGTGTTTAGTCAAGCAAATATTTTGCCAATGAGAAAACGAAACCAAAGTGAAAATATTTGAAAATTGGTTTTGGCGGCGCACCTGACATGGCATAAAAAAAAGAAGCAGAAACCGGGCAAACACAGACATAACTGAGATGTATGCACAATGTGTGTGTGTGTGTGTGTGTGTGTGTCTGCACGGACCTAAATTCAATTCGCTTCAAACTGCGCGACAGTTAGACAGCAGCAGAAGACAGTAAAAAAGCCAGGCAGCATCCTGTCAGACATTTTCTTCTTGCTTTTCCTTTTTTTATTTTTCGCTCTCTGTATTTTCCTTTTACTGGCTAAAAAGGATTACGCTAACACAAAGCGGCGGCGAGATGCTGCAGACAGCAGCCCGGGCACTCAGAGGGCCCACACATATACAATATTTAGATTTCTGCACATGCCAATATGGAAGAGGCGAACCCACCCTCACCCTCACCCTCACCCTGTTTCATGTGTGTGTCCCACGCTTTTATATATTTTTTTTTTTCTCTTCTGTCATTTGCTTTGTCAGGACGAGGCAATCACCCTCGCCTTGTATGTTTGTATTTGTACAGCAACCATCAACATTTGCTCATGTGTCTTGTAGAAAATGGCAAAAAAGGAAGGAATATTGTATACACACACCACGCTCAAATGTAAGCATGTGTGAAACTGTGTGTGTGTGTGTGTGTGTGTGCGAGTGTGTGTGGCTACAAATTTGCAAAAGCCAAAAGAAAATGGCAGTGTTGGGCGCGGGTGGTTTATTTTTGGTGCGGGGAAATGTGTTATCCTGTGGGTGGCAATTTCCCATTTAGTTTTTAGCGGGTAAAAACGTTTTAGATTGAACTATGATGGTCATAAATGGCTTTCGGCTAAGGTTATCTAAAACGATATAAATGGGTAATAACAAAACGCAGATAACGAATATAAATGGCTTAAATATGTGAGAGAAGGCATCGATTTTGCATATAGAGAGCACACCTCATTGACTATTTGGAGCTGAGTGGGTGGACATTCAACTTGTTCTTTGGATGAGCATTCTTCACTTGTCTGAGTTCTCCTATCATATGGCAAAGTACCCTAAAAAAAAACCCAAATGGAGAACTCAACAAGACTACTTTTCATGCTTGAGCTTCTCAGTTTGCTTGTTACATTATCTGATCGTCAGACAGATATTATCAAAGATATCAGACAGCTGAAAATGCAGCTAAAACAATGTCTTCTTTTAGTCCTTTTTGAATTGAGCAAGTGTCAATAGTTAAAGCATCCATCCTGGGCACATTTTCATCTAAAACCTGATGATTCCCCATCAGCCTTGCCATCTCAAGCACTTTCATTCTTCAAAAGCAAACTTTCACTTCTGTTTCTGTCTCAAGTCACTAGATAGTGAATCATTATAGGGATTTTAGTTTAGAATTGAGGGCGGACCACCAAAGAGTAGAAAGAAAGGATATAACTGGTCAATTTACGTGGTTTCTTGGCTTCTTCTCTGACCCTCTAAATTTATAAAGAACAAGCCTTGGAGAATAGAGAACAGCTGGGTAAATGAAGGAAAATTGGTGTAATTTATATAATTTTCCTGGAATATTTTGATCCACATAGAACTATAGCACTTGATTACAGAACACATGAAAAGACAGCTCTAAATACAGTTGCAGGCCGAGTGTCTCTTGGTGAAATATTAGCTTGTAACCCTTGATCCCTTCTAAGCGTCCTTCTTCTTTGCCTCTAAAGCAGCTTCTTTGGTTCTAAATAAACTTAAGGAGAAGGGCAATAGATTGTCAAAGAGAAAAGCAAACAAATGAGGAGAAACTACACTTAAACTGTGCTGTTCCATAGCTTGTATGTTGTTGTTGGTCGAGTATTCTTTGTGCATCGCTTTAAAAGCAGATTATCGGGAAGGGCAGGTAGTGCCATCAGTTGCCCTTCTCTGGTTTCCTGCGGGGACCCCCAGAAAAAAAAGCAAACGAAAAAAGCTGTTCAGTATATAAGTTACCTTTGACTCAAAAGAAGAACAAGCTGTTCTTTCAAATTGATGTAAAACAAATGTTGCAACTGAGCATAATTCAACTGAACTCAACCAACTCACAGAAAAGTACACATAGTCATTGACATGTGAGAGGACAATGGCGCAGTGAGCTAAGACGTTGCCTTCCTTAAATGCAAAAGATCTTGGGAGCGACTGTAGAGCAATAGCACCTCTCCCAGCGCTTGGAAATAATATTGGCTGCCGTTTCGATCAATTGAAATCCTTTTAATCGTCAGATCCATTAAATTTATGACCCCGTTGAGTTAAAAATAATCTCAAAAATGGACCATTTCCTCTCAAGTCAAGTTTTTCATTCGCAAAAGATGGTTTTTGAGGGGCGAACATTGTACTAGAAGTGAGAAGACTTCTTCTTGAACTGTTTTTGGTAACGAATGAGCTCATCTTGAATGCAATATTCTCCTTTTTTTCTACTGTATTTAAAAGAATGAATTTTAGTTAAATGCGCTCTGTTTACTTTTGTTTCTTGAGAATGTTAATCAATATGTCAATATTTCAACATGAACACTAATTATTTTCAACCCAGAGTAAGTTAAACCTACAGTTAAGCGCCGTGAAGCACTTTCCAGGCTAGATAGTTACAGTTAAGGGGTTTTCAAAGAAAAAGCTATGTTGCGAGGAAAGACCTCTCACACAGAAGCCACACACACACTACCCGCTGCACCACAGCCATCCAGGGGTGGTTTTTTGTTTTAAAACATTTCAAGCTGTTAGCAATTTCGTTTATGACATGCCAATCCTCTCCAGCATCTCCCCCGCTCTGCTGGCTTTTTTGGTGATGCTCTGCATTTCTTTTTTTTTGTATTATTTCCATTTGCAGCCAAACAATTTGTTTTTAAACTTCAATGCTTCAGTTTCAATGCTTTGCCCTGGCAAACAAAAAAAACTATAACAAAAACAATTGTGTTGAAAATTTTCAATTTTCCCTTGCTTAAGATATAAAAATGAGAAGGAAAAAATTGCTCGAAATGCCGTGCACAGCTCAAAGCACAAAGCAAACATTACGGACCCAGTCCCCCACTCCCTCAATCCCAATCCCAATCCCATTCCCACAGACGGGTGGTGGTGGCAGCGGTGGAGGCCAACAACTATGCGCTATGATGTGGCTCAAGTACAGTTAACTGTTAAGAGTTTCCTTTTCCTTGGCGCGGAATAAAATGCAAAATATTAAGCATAAAATATGTAACCCATTTCAAAACGGGAACGTGAAGCAGGCAGCGAGCTGGAGTGGCGCAATGCCAAATCTAGAGGCACATTCTGGCAGATTTACTGCATATTGGCCCGGCGTCAAAAGCAGGGCCAAAAAAAAAATTGCGTGGTTGTTGGGTCCTGCTGAAAGTCAGCATTGTCCTCGCTCTTGCGTTTTGCGTTTGCGGCAGCCGTGAATTTATTTCCATCATTAGTTTTGGCACTTGAAGCCGAACATAAATGTGATTTATAAAGCTTTTCTTGCCTGCCAGACACAAACAGAACAAAATCAATCTGCGGGAATAGAGGAGAGAACAAAAAATCAGCCAAACCCCAGTGAGTGGGTGGCGTGGGAGGGGTGAGGGGGGGATGGAGAGTTGGAGCTATCCACCTCCCCCACATCATCGAATATGCATTATTTTGACATTAGCATAATTTACTCTGCGGCAACATGGCAGCTATCCTGTCATTGGCACTGCCAGAGCCATCTACTCGCTTGGCGTTTTGCTTGTTACAAATAGGATTCCATCATAATAATGTCTTGCCAGCCAGCCTCTACCCCCAATATACACACACGTACACATAGATCTGCTGTGTGTGTGTATATCCTGTGACAAATAAGACAGGATTCGCAATTGCGAATATTTCAAACTCAAACACACAACAGCCAAGCTGAAGCTGCTGCTGCTTAAGCTTTAAGTGGGGGGATGGAATGGAAGGTTTTCCTTTTTTTGGTTTGGCGGGGGGAGATTTGCCTTCAGCTTTTGCTCAACAAAATTGATGACTATAGTGCGTGATGTCATTTGCATGACAGTTGGGCATCAGCAGCAAAAGAATCCTAGTTATGTATCAACGAGCATATCCATGTTTTTGGTATTCGGCTGGTATATATTTACTTGTGTTGCCAGCGACTTGGTTTGTGGTTTAGGTTTGAGTTTGAATAATTCTACAAAATTTTAAGAAATACATTTTGAGCTCTTTTTAAAACTCACTCTTGCTTCGAGTGCTAAATCACCATTTAGTTCGTTCTTGAACACAACCTACAATCCTTTCGTCTCAAATCAAGGAATCATGCCAGTTCCCTCCCATTCCTCAAAATTACAGAAAAGGCATCCGCCTCGAAGGACCAGTGTTCCATAAAAGGAGGTTTAGATTTGAGTTGGAAATGGAGATGAAATAATTATACAACTTTTATGTTTGTTTTACATTTTGAACACCACTTCAAACTCATGAATGTACCCACATTTTAAACCTTCCACTTCAAGTGCTAGACCACAATTCACTTCATTCTCGAACACAAAACACAATCCTCTAAAGCTACCATTTCCCTTTCATGTTTCTTTACCCGTCTTAAATCATAGAATCATGTCCTTTCCTTCCCGATTCCGAACACCCACACATATTACGCTCAATTTCAATTCTCATAATTATACAAAAGGTATATCCGGCTCGAAGGACCAGTGTTTCATAAAAGACAACACCTTTATGAGTGACTATCTCCAAAGCTATAAGGACACTTATTCCTTTCCTCTGTCCTAGACTCAAGAACTCACTCGTGCTACCTTTCCCCTTTCATGTTTCGATACCCGTCTGAACTCCTGGAATCTTAGCCGTTCCTTTCCAAAAAAAACTCAATCCCATTCCTCAAAATTATAGAAAAAGCATATCCGGCTCGAAGGACCAGTGTTTCATTAAAGACAACACCTTTATGAGTGACTACACAGAGAAAAAAAGTATATTAAGAATATCCATTGGATGATTTCCGGTATCCATTTGGCAGGGATATGTCTTATATATCCTTAAAATCATTCAACGGAGTTAAAAATCATCCAAAGGATATGAAAATTTATGATTATTGATGACAGGAATAAGTTTCCTTACCGGTTTGGAGATATACAGATAAATGAAGATCCAAAAAAGAACAATTTAGAAGGGATATCTCTTAAAAAAATCATCCAACGCAGCTAAAAATCATTCAAAGGTTAGGAAAAATTGTGATTATTGATGTCAGCAACTATTTTCCTGGCCAGTTTGGGGATACACAGAAAAAGAATGATCCATTTGGAAGGGATATGTTTTAAATATCCATAAAATCATACAACGGAGTTAAAAATCATCAAAAGATTATGAAAAATTATGATAATTTGAATGATTTTGCAGCTTTGCTGGACGATTAACAGAATATTTAAGACATATTCCTTCCAAATGGATATGTAAGGCAATGTATTCATCTTCTCTGTCCTAGACTATTCTAAGTCCTCTTACAAATGTTCTAGCTCTTGATTGCCAAATAGAATTAGTGCACATTTTGCCAAAGAAAAGCTTTACGCTTTGATGCCGTAGCTTTTGTATGATTCCTGTTACTCTTTCTCACTGTCACACAACTTCTCCAAAGGCAGGATAAGTAAGTGAGCAACTGAACCAACTGAACCATAAAGCTTCATTAAAGCATAAGATTTGACCCATTCTGGCAACCCTTTTAACAAACTTTTCATAGTCTACTTTTGGGTGCTACAAATGAATATTTTAACAAACCGAAAGCCAGGCGGAATAATACATAAAACAGAAAGCCTGCAAAAAAGTTCTTGACCTAGAAACAAAAAGGCAGGCACAAATGATGATGACGACACCAGAAACAGAAACGGCGACGTCACCCAAAAGGGCCAGGATGCCGGCAGACAAGAAGAAGCCAAGCAAAGCAAAAAAAAAAAAAAAGAATACGGTAGACCAAACAAAAATTAAAATTAAAACAAGGACACAAAAAATAAACACCCACAAATGAACCAAAGGCAGAGAGAGAGAGAGTGAGTAAGAGAGAGCAGCAGGAGGAAGACAGCCGGCAGCTGTGTGCCAGGCCAATACCAGAACTGGGTTAATAAGCAAGCCAGACGAGGATGATGATGATGATGATGACGTCGACAAGGAGGAAGTGCATAATCAACAAGCGACTCCTACTGGCGGCTGTGGGTGCGAAAATGGCAAACTTTACTCATTTTCATTTAGGCTGTGACGGGCGGGCAAGGGGGTGGCGGGGGGGACCTTGGCATCCTTCGTTTTCGCTCTCTTCCTGTGTGTATGTGTGTGTGTGTGTGCAAGGACGACTCCTTGCCGTTTTTAATTTCATTGCAAGCAGCTCGCGAAAATGAAGCCAAAGACACTGCCTGGCCAAGTCTGTGCGCCAAGTTGCCTACCACCCCGCCACCCACTCACCCACCCACCCTGCTGCTGCTGGGGGCTAAATTAGCAACAGCAGCCGCGCGACATTAAAAAGTTTGCTGACTTAACCCACCCCACCCCTACCCCTAAAACCTCCTCTTTCTCGTCCTCGTCGTCCTCGTCGCCGTTGCCGGTGAGGGAAATAAAAAGAAAAGCACAAGAAAAGTGAAATTAAAAAAAAGGGAGAAAAGAAAAAACAGCACACCAACTTTTTTTACGCAAAAAGAAAAGCGAACAGGAGAAAAAATGAGCAAGGTCGAGCTCAAGAAAATGCCGGCAAATTAGGAAAGTAAATGAGCAAAACAAATGCATAAAAATTGTGTAGCCTGTTGCTCCTTTTTTTTGTTTTGTTTTTGCTGCCTTTATGAATTCCTTTGCCTCTGTTAAATGTACAAATCTCTAATTAATCAATTAATATCTCAACCATTTCCATTGCAGCTCTAATTGCCACCACAAATACATGGCTGCTGGACGGCCGCCTGACAGCTCAATTTATTTATTATTCAATCGGCGACAACGGACAACAACTTCTACTTCCACTTCAGGTACACAGGTACACAGATATTAATATTAATTTGGCAAAAAAAAAAAACCAGAAAATATAAAAACATTGTACACATTGTTAATTGATTCAATTCATTAGGCGGAACGGCGACCGCCAGAAGATGCCTGGCAAACAAACACTTTGGAAATCAAATTAATGACGATAGTTAAAAATCAACCGTTAGGTCTTGGCTGTCCAAAGACAAATTAAACAGCAACAACAACAACAACAGCAAAAAATGGAAGAAAAAAGAATAACAATTAAACAGTAAAATGAAACCGAGTAGACAAGCCAAGAGGCACAATTTAACTGATATCAAAATCTGTTAGAACCCATCATTGCCGGCAAGTTACACTGGGGGGAAAATGTTGCAATTCTCAATGTTCTTCAGTGTTTCATCATTTCGGTAACTCTCTTCTGAATTTCCTAAAAGCTAAGTCTACTGATGACAGCATAGTAAGCAGAGCTGCTAAACCGGTTTTGAAACGAACCGGTTCACCGAACCTCTTAAGGTGTTGACATTACTTTGGTTACATTTTACATTTGTAGACTTCAAGAAGCAAATTTCTTAATTGAAGCAGAAATCATGCTTGCCGATTCATGCTACATTTCTCTGGGTGTACTATTCTGACTCTAATTTTGTATGCCAGCTATACCATATAGATGTCCGATTGCGACCAAACTTAGTGGAATCATGGCAAAGCATAGCAAACTAAGAAATACAAAGTATTGAGACGTTTCCTTTGAAAACAAAAAGTTTTTCTCATTTAAACTAGTTTCTCGACCGATCGTTCCTATGGCAGCTATATGCTATAGTCATACGATTTTCACAAAACTTTAAAGAACTCTATGAAAGCTTATAAAATAAATATATGCCAATTTTAAAGAGGTTTACATTGAAAGTAAAAAAGTTTTTCCTACTAAGACTATTTTTCTAACCTTACTTTTCTATGGCAGCCATAGTATAAAGATGTCCGATTTCAACCAAAATTGGCACAATCATTAAAAAGCATTGAAAACTAGTATATACAGAGTTTGGTGAAGTTTACATTGAAAACAAAAAAGTTTTTCTCACTAGAACTAGTTTTCTGAGCGATCGTTCCCATGGCAGCTATATGATATAGTCATCCGATTTGGCCAAAAATTTGTAATATTATGTGAAACCATGTGAAACAAACAAATACAAAGTTGCAGAATGCTACCATTAAAAACAAAAAAGTTTTTCTAACTAAGACTGCTTTCCAGACCTATCTTTTGTATGGCAGCTATACCATATAGTTGTCCGATTTTAATTAAACTTAGTAGAATTATAAAAAAACATTAAAAACATACGACTTCAAAGTTTGGAGACGTTTCCATTGAAAAAAATAATGATTTTCATACTAAAACTAGTTTTCCGACCCATTGTTCCTATGGGAGCTATGAGATACGGTCATCCGATCCGGTCGATTTCGACATATTAGTAGTGTGAAGCAAAAAGAAGACTCTGTGCAAAACTTCAGCTCAATAGCTTTAAAACTGAGAGACAAGTTCGAGTAGAAACAGCGAACAAAGCTCAATCGACTCAGCTCGTCACCCTGATCAACAATATATATAGTTTATGGGGTCGGAAACTAATATTTCAAAGCATTGCAAACTTCTGGGCAAAATTATAATACCCTCTGCAAGGGTATACAAAATCTTAGAAATAAATGGGACTGCTTATTTCAAAGCTAAGAAATTAAACTATAAGCTAATGTCAAATTGAGTCACAACATATTTGAAATGGATTGCATTGCACATGAAACTTCTCTTTCAGCTTCTTCAAGAAACAGTCAGCTTAAGATAATCTTTACAAATCAAAATTCCAAATGCCAACAGGTTCAAAATTTACATAAAAGTTTATAAATGGCTTAGAAATCCAAAATTTCTGTTGGGAAATCCTTCTTACTGGAACTTTATTTGCTATTTTCAAAATGTAATCTTTTCACCAAATCTTTCTTCTCTGCGTCGGGAGTAGAACTTTTACATAGGATGTACTATATTAGCAAATGTTTGCTCAGTCGCTACTTTCTTATTTTAGTATTCCTGGTGCGTAGTTTCAGATAGCAGTTGCTGCCATACTAGTGTGAAGAGCTGCCAGTTGACTGGGGCCATATAAATTTCTGGTCAGAGATATCTGTCAATATTCTCATATATTTCACTCAATCTAAACAGACTGCCAGATAGCTGTCATTTCAAAATCTGGCGGGGATTCCTAAAAGCTCTCCAAATATGTATTTGTAGTAGATATTAACTTGCATAAATTGACTTGGTTTTCAACATTTCTGCTTGTGTATTCTCTGCCTGCTTGCACTGCAGACACCCCCTTCCCTTCTCTTTTTTTCTCCCAGTGTATTGCACTTTAATTGAAAAGTGAACCTAAAGACTATTTCTGTGTACTGGGCAAGTGGCTGGGTAATTAAACTGGTTTCAAATTAACATTAAACCAAAATTAAATAAATAAAACGAAAAACAGTTGGAAGACATTCGAAGTTGGAGCTGGGGATCTGTCTGACTGTCTGTTTCTACTTCTGCCTGGACTGTGGCCTGTAAACATGTTTGAATGCCGCGCAAAATTAGCAACATGTACCCAGGTGTGTGTGTGTGTGTGTGAGTGTGCAACATGTTGCCTGGCAGAATGCCGACGCTTATAGATAAATTTCTGTCAAAATTGCTGATTGACTTCATTAATAACCACGCGCTGTGGCCAAAAGCCGCCAGCCAGCTGACAGCTCAACAAGGCAGCTGCTGAAATGCAAAGCAGATGGGACCGGGGCAGGGTGGGGTGTGTATGGGGAGTGTGGTGTGGCGGTGGGGCGGCGGATGGGGGATGGGGGCAGGCAAATTAATAGCAAACTTGTAGGACCTGAATGCAGTGGCGCGATTGATAAGCTGCGTGCTGCGTGGCCATGTTCAGTGTCCAAATGCTGCCACAACATGTACAGGAAGAGAAGGAACCGAAACCCGTTCTCCACCCAACGACGACGACGCGATCGTCCGATCAGGAGGAGTCGGAGGAGCAGCTGAGGCAGAAATCAGTGCGAATATTTATGTTGGCCTGCTGGAATTTTAATGTGCGTCTTGCGCCTGGGCGATGAGGAAACGATTTTTGCATCTTTGCGGCCGTTAAATGCCGTTTAATTGCGTTGCGAAAACCGTTTGCTTTTAATTGGCGAACGCGAAATCAACACGAAGATGGCCAGAATTATAAATGCCAGGCAGATAACTCAATAAATGTACAGATTAGTTGCAAACGCAATCAATCAGCGTCAAAGGCGAGCCGCACCGGCAGCACCGGCAGCACCGCCATCGAGGAGGTGCTGATCTGGCCCAGCCTTTCCAATCGCAGACAAACAACAAACAGATCTGTGCAACTGTGCGAGCTCGTAATTTGGTTGCCTTTCACATGAGACACTTGACGCGGCCAGGCAGGCCAAACGTCTCCGATGCGCGTTGACAACGGACATGGCACATGGAACGTAGCGTCGCCTCATCGTCGTCGTCGTCGCCGCCGCCGCCACGTCCGACAGTTGGCAGCCCGTTGGTCATCATCAGCGTATGTGCTGTGCATTTTTTACGAGCTTTGGCTTCGCTTCGACCACACGAACGAACCGGGGGGGGGGAGACTGTGAGCTACATAAATTTTGTGGCCTGGCGAAAGGCAAAAATTAAAATGCGCTTATAAAGCAATAAAAATTCAACATAATAATAATAACAACGGATAATGACCACGTAATGAAAACGTCTGACAGTTGGAGAGGAGCAGGACAGACACACACACACACACACACACACGAACGCACAGAAAGATACCGGGAAGTGAAATGGAATGGAGAGTTAAGACAATAGATGGATGCGAATGATTCGCTGATCAGAGATGGGCACGTAGTGGCTCTTTTGGCTCAGGCACTTAAATAGAATAACTCTTTATTGTAGACATTTTAGCAGCGCCTTTCCTTTAGATTTAGATTTACAAATTGGTATCGATTCCCAAGCCTTTTTCTCGAGAGCATGCATTGAGGGAAAAGTCCACACATTTTGTACTTGAATCAAGAGTTTTCAGTTAATTTCAGGAAATTCTTTTAGTGAAGGGCCCCTTTTTATTATCTGCATTCTTGATTTCAAGAACATTTCACACTATTCAAGTTTGGTTTCGAGCTTAATATCAGCCTGACTTAGACTAAATGAAGTTCTTCAGAACAAACTTTGATTTTAAATTATAAAGTCCACAAAAAAAAAATTAATTTAAGCTTATTAAATATACAATTCAATCTTTTTTGATCTAAGACTAAAACCCATCTATTCTTAAACCATTCCACTTATGCAAAAAAAACTTAATTTAAGCTTGAAAATAATTAATTCAATCTTCTTTGATCTAAAACTAATACCGATATGTTCCTAAACCATTCGTACTTTGCGCTGATTTCTTTCTTGTAGTGATCCTGTAAGAGTCCTGCCTTTAGCCAAAGTTTTCTTGCTTCGATCTCAAGTTGTTCTAGAATCTAGAAGTTCCGTTTCTATACAGAAAAAAATAATATCAAAAAAAGATCCATTTGGACTACATATGTCTTAAATATCCTTTTAATCATCCAGCTCAGCTGCAAAATCATACAAATGATCATCATTTTTCATATCCTTTGGTTAATTTTTTAGCTCCGTTGGATGATCAAAAGGATATTTTAGACATACCCCGCCCAAATGGATATCGGAATTCATCAAATGGATATTATTTAATATCATTTTGTTTCTTTGTGTAGAAAAAATGTTCCCTCGGGTTTTTCTAAGTGCCGCAATGGGCACATAGTGGCTCTTTCCGCCCTATCACCAGGCAGGCAGCAAAAAATAGCCGATTGTGGAAGATTTTGTATCTACGCTTTTCCTTTAGATTTAAGGCTTTCAGCTGATTTCAATTGGAAAGGCTTTATTCTCAAGATGTAGAGCTTTAAGTTGATATCAATTGGATAAACTATTTTCTTACAATGAGAGAAAAATCTACAAATTTCCTACTTCAATCAAACATTTTCAGTTTCAATTGTTGAAAAACCTGTATAATTCTTGATTCCAGCACTTTGTTCTTGTAATCCAATGGCGGAGATTATTATGATCCCTAAATTCATGATCTCATCAACGAATTGAATAAATCTAATGCAATTCGAGATTTTTTCCATTTTTCAGAGTTAAATATTAGTCAGTCTAAGGGCCGATTTCACATCTTCTTAATAACTGCTATGAATCAGATAAGCTAGATTTTGCTCTGTTCAGTTAAACGGCCCTAAGGGCCATTTTCTAATCTGCCACATAGAGCTATCTGTCACATAATCCTACAAATAACTGAGCAAAATCTTAGTTTATCTGACACATAGCAGCTATTTGGAAGATGAGAAAACAGCCCTTAGTCTTATAAAGTCCTTAATGTGCTAAGTTTAAGAAAGACTAATGTTTGAATAGAGAATAGATTGACTTTAAGTAATAGGAAGAAGCCTAGGATAGAAGCCTGTACCTTGGATGTCGGAGCAATCGACAAGGCTATCGATGGTATCGAGATCCATTAAATGTATTCCGAGAGCTAAGCAGTACTTTTATATAATAATACTGATAAATTCTTAAACCAATCCCTTTTGGCATCCCATTGCATGTGGTTGTGCTCTTCGATGCTCATCGCAAATCAGATTTAGCTCTAGATAGTTGCGAATTCTTGAATCTAGAAATTTCGTATTCAGAGAATATTCATTTGGGCAATTTGGAAACGATTTACGAATGATCTCAACTTTCCTGATTTCAATACCAATTTGATTTCGTATTTTTAAGCGCCATTTCGTTAAGTAATTAGTGCAAATAAAATTGTTTGCTTAAATATTCTTCTTCCATTACACATAAAACACTTTGATTACAAAAACGTTAAATGCAATTTCTGGCCGACAGTTTGAATGGCCATAACAAAATCAAAAAAAACTGTCTGTTCGAGCATGTAGCTCACATTTTGTATACACATTCCCCTGTCAACGGCAATTTGCCATAACATAAAGCTGCACGTTTATACTAATAGCACAAGTTCGAGTGCGACCAGAGTGTGAGTATCTAAGGCTCGCAGCAGGTGAGCGGGCTGACCACCACCATCACTCCACAGCCAGCCGCCATGGTCAGGCCTTCACTTTTCCACTGCTCTTTTCTGGCCAAGACGGGGCTCTTGATTAAAGTTCAATGCATACGAATTAATTAAGTTTCTACGCTTATCTGTGGTGCGGCTGTCTGTCTCTCTTGTCTCCTGCACTGGACAGCGCACACTCATCCATCATCCGGGCAGGCAGTCGACGTGGGCAACGTCTCATCAAAATTGCAAACTGGTCCAACAATTAAATAATAACTTTTTGGTTTACTAAAGGCGGGCGGCCCCCAAAATAATAATTTCTCCCATTCGCTTCTCTTTCCCTGATGGGATGGTGGTGGGGGGGTTGTGGGCGTTGCACATTTGCCGCTCAACGGGCGTGGCCAAGATACATTTTAATTAAACTTTTTTTTGTTGTTGTGTGTTGGCTTTTGCAATTTGCGGGTTTAATTAATTCTTCTAAGTGAAAAATTGCCTTCCATCAAAATGATTGTTGAAATGGGTCGGTTTGTTTCGGCTGTCAGCCGAAGAGCAGTAGATAATTGAACATAAAGAGATACCACCGAATCGTCGTGGGACTATATAATTAACCCAAATTCTTGGTAATAAAATTGTGAACGGCTCATAAACTAGCCGGCTAATCACGATCACCATTAGGCAGACCAAAACGTCAACACTTCAGAGTTGGCGATAAAAATGTCAAGCCAGGCTAACATAAACCTCAACCAGGCAGCAGCAGAAAGCAGCAGCAGCAGACAGTTCGTCAGTCAGTCAGTCAGTTGGTGAGTCAGCCGGTGAGTGTATGTGAGGCGGGGGAACATCTGTTCCAGGTACTTACTCCAGTGCCATTGCATTGCAGTGCACCGCATGTGGGGATGCATGAAGACGATTTATGTGCGAGGCTCGTTGTGTTGGTTTGTTTGTTTGTTTGTTGGATTGTTTGGTTTGGTTCGGTTTGGCGCTTTATATGCAAACTGTCAATCAAAGGCAGCAGCTCCAATGGTCTGGCGATGCTAATCAGCAGCGAAGTTGGACAGTTTATGTACTGGACAAAACGTATGCACCATTATGAGGACACAACAGGGAACAACAGCTGCTGGTATGGCCTTAAGGGTACGAGGGAGGTTTGCAAATAAACCAAACAGATCTGAGAAATGGAGGGGTTCGCAAAGGATTATTCCAATTATTAACCTTGTTTGTTAGACTTTTGAATTTGGTAAGTATCGGTCGAAGGATATGGAGAGAGAGAGAGAGAGAGAGTGAAGGTAGACCACCGTAAGTACCTCCTTTTGCACAACTTAGATTGACACGGTGAAGCAAGCTTCCTAAAGTTCGTTTAGACTGGATTTACGCGGTGAAGCAAGCTTCATAAAGTTCTCTTTGTAAGCCAGGGAATCAGCTGAGATTCTACAACTTTCTCTTATAAATCTAATTCATTTTGCCTTGAATATTCCGCCTACTTTGAGAACTTCTAGAGAACTTCTTCATTCATAAATCTCGTTTAAAAAGGCGGGAAATTCAAGGCAAAATGAATACGTTTTATAAAGGAAAGGTACAGCAATTTCAACCGACTCTCATGCCTTCTAAGAGAACTCCATGAAGTTTGCTACACCGTGTAAATCCAGTCTTAGTAGCAATAGAAAAACGAGCTTACAATTTAACAATCTTACACTTTTTATACTCTGTACCGTAGGTACATCGACTATTATAAGTTGATGCAAAAGTATGTAATAGCCAGAAGGCAGCAGTATATATATTCTTTATCAGCCGAGTCGATAAAGACATGTCCATCTGTCTGTCTATCCCTCTGTCTCTCTGTATAAACCTACAGATCTCAGAGATGGTAAGAGATAGAGGTTTGACATGTATGGGACATATGTTTCTTATGTCTGCAGGCACATTAAGTTTATTTTCAATTTTGGCCAAGCCCCCTTCCGCCCCCGCAATTTGAAAAAAAACGTCATATCTCCCACAGTCTTAAAGATAGATGGTTCGTTTCTTCAAGACATATTTAGTGATCAGGATTATTTATCGATCAGCCAAAGGAATGATGAAGATCGGATAAACAGTTGTCGAGTTATGATCAAAAGACTGTTCGCTGCTGCAGTGCAGTAGCAGCGTTGCTTTCAGCTGCTACTGCAGCATCAAAATTTATGCTGAGCGTATAATTTCGTTGGTACAGAGTATGTTAGAGTCGGGCTTGACCGACTTTCCTTCTTGTTAAATATACTAAAATAAAGGTAACAAGAAAGCAGTTACTTGATACTCGATACTTCATATACGATACTCAGAACTTGACACTTCGTACTCGTTATTCAAAGCTCGATACTCTGTACTCAATACTTAGTAATTTAAACACAATAATCGACCATTAAAATGCAATACTTTGCCTAAAAAGTATTCGATAATTAATACTCAACCTCAGTACTCGTTCAATACTCTTCCTCTGTACTCGATTTTGAATACTCGATACTCAGTACTCAACAAAGTAACTTAATAAGCTTCACAACCAAAAGAGGTCTACTGAAATTCTCACACCAGCATCACATCTCTAAACTGTTAATGATAGATCCAAGAAAAGAAATGCTTAAAGCATCCCAAAAGTCAACTCCACTGCGAGAATTACTATTCAATCCACCCTCGCTGGGTTCACATACCATAAAACAGTCGAAAAGTTGAAAAAGACACATTTACTAAATGCAAATCATGATGGTTTTCTGTCTCGGTGTTGGCTGCGAATGTTTCTGTATCTAACAGATACTTGTAAGGCAATGCCAAGTTGGCAATCAAATGCATTTATTTTGCATATAATTGAAATGATAATTTGTGTGCAGTCAAGTGCTTTTGTTGTTGTTGTTGTAGTTGTTGCCGTGGGCGTTGTTGTTGTTGTTGTTGTTGTTGCTGCCGCCGCTGCCTTTTCAAAATGTCAACTTGTGCAATTCTGTCAGATAAATCAATCAAGTTGATTAGTTTTTTGTGTTCTGTAGTGGATAATTAGCAACCGGCGGGTGTGACTTGGTCTCTCTTTGGCAAAAAATTATCCAGCTAATTCAAGGTTAAATCTCATTCCAAGTGGAAATCCAATTTCAATTCCATAATTGAAGTATGTACTATTTACAACTTTGACAACTTTGTTACTTTTTGCGTCTAATGCATGTTTGCCACTTTTCTTATGCCGGCGCCAGCTAATGTGCATACATAAAATTTTAAGACCCAACCAACCAACACACACACACACACACACACACACACAGAAGACAGCTACTTAGCCAACTGCCTTTTGCCTTTTTTTTTTGTTTTTTTTTGTTGCTTTGTGTGTAACCCCAAAAAGTCCCAGACAAGTAGACGCTCCCGTCGTCTGACATCGTTTGATATTTGCTCAAAGTATTGAAATCAATTTCATTATTGGCAAACATTTTCGTCCATAATCCGTTTATGCCTTTAATTGCAGCTTAAAACTGACAAGTCAAACAGACGAATTGGCCGGGAGAGAGAGAGAGAGAGAGAGAGAGAGAGACTCAGAGCTGTGGACCAGGTAAGTAGACATGTGAAGTGTGTGCATTCAAAACAAAAAACCCAAAAACAAACGAAGCCTATGTCCCATCAGCGAGGTATAGAGTTCCTACGTGCAAATTGCAATAATCGTAGGAACTTAATACCGTGCTCTTGGCGGGCTGTCGACCAGCAAATATGTGTGTGATAACCAGAAATAAGAATGATGTAAGCTTAATATGAAGTGAACAACAAAAAAGAACCCAAAGACTGGAGGAACACTGGATTCATCAACCATGGTAGAGGTCAGCAATATCTAACGAGAGGAAGCAGCAGAAACAACCATCAGAAACGGACTTCTTGGGCTGAATAATGTCACAAACATTAACAGTTTAAAGCATATAGTGTTTTATTTTTCCTTTAAATGGATGTATATTGAATAAATGAAACCATAATTTAATATTTCTACCATATTTGATGATATATATACAATTCTGTAACATTAAATTTATAATATAACTTGAATTACCATGTCAAGTCTGTATTCAAGAACTTTACGAAATATAAAATGAATTATGTTTGTGTTAAAATTCAGAAATCTGTAACCTCACCAAAAACTTCAAAAAAAAAAAACTGCAAAATGTAAATAAATTTAAGGTGTATTTTCACTTGTCTCATAAAAGGGGGTTTTCTAGTTTTCGGAGCAACTGCAGGCCTTTTTTTATGAGTGCAGGATGAACAGTAACTTTGTAGACTGAACATTGAGTCGCTTAACATGATTGACTGAACAATAAGTTTCTGAACAATGAGTCAATAAACCGAAGTACATAAATTATGAGTCACTGAACTAAAGTGACCGAACATTTGTTCGCCGTACTACGAGTCACTGAAAAAATGTCTAATCAATGACTCACTGAATACATCTGACTGAACAATGAGTCACCCATTCAAAGTTACTTAACATAAGGACAATGAACCATAAGTCACTTAACTAAAGAAAAGCACTGAGCTTATTGTCACTGAATAACGGGAGTTAACGTCAAGTCGCTAGGTCACTTTTGTTTAGTGACTTAACATTAAGACACTGAACAACAAGTCACCCAATAAAGTTGACTAAGCGATGAGTCTCTGAACCAAGGAGGACTGAACAATGATTAACTGTATAAAAGTGAAAATAATAAGTGCCTCAGCAATGAGAATACTGAACCAAAGTGACTGTACATTGAGTCACTGAACAAGAAACAGCAATTAAAAGAAGAATATGTTGATTTATTCTGAAAAGTCTAGCAAATGGTTTTTGAGAAACTTACTCGATAAATATTCTCACCAACACCCAATATTCTATAATTCTTGAATTTTGAATATTTTGCAGTATCGGTAAAGCTGTGTTTTCCCTTGTCGAGATCTCAAATGAGATCGGTGAAAAATACTTCAGTTTAAGGAGAGTTTGCTTTCAAAAAACTTTTATGAGACCTGAAACAAGTAAAAGTAACAGCTTTAGCTCACTAAAAAAGACGGAATTAAACAGAGAACACTGACCACAAACTTAGTTGAATACGGTGTTAGAACTGTATTAGAAAGTTCCTTTTTCAAAATCAATTTTTGAGGTAGGAATAACTTGATTTGGGTTGATATTATTCCAAAGCTATAGTATTATAGTTGTTATAGTTAAGTGAATTAGTTGACTTCTTTGTTCACCTCAAAAAATGATCAAAATAGGCTGTTTCTAAAATTTAGAAAGAATTTACCATGTCAGCACACATCTTCAGCTGCGGACAAGCTCATGTGGTTAGTGTTACGTTTCAAATGAATTATAAAAATCCCCCTCTAAAAGTTTCTACTTTTGCATAGGCAGCTGTCCATATCTTTACACACACACACACACATCAACTATAAATTTTATATAGTTTTGAGTAGGGTTACTTGTAACTCTGATCCCCACTTCTTTGATCAACCTCACGAACAATGCGGAGACAAATTGTTATAAGTTGTCTTGCCACAACACATTAACCCCTCAGGAGGTTCAACAACCTTTTGGTTGCATCTTAGAGAGCATTCGAGTAGCGGCACACTCGCACCTAGAACCCTTCTAAAGTGCAGCAACCCTTGCGGGGTCGCCTATCGTTTGCTTTTTATCTTCGGGCATTTGCATTACAACGTTTAATTGCGAAAGGGGGCAACATGGGCCGAATGCGTTTCACGCACCCGTTACGTAATTGATAACGGTTGATTTGGCTGGCGGATTTGAACCGACCAACGTATCAACTTGATTAACGGCAAGGTAAACCCAACAGCCGTTCGATTTTGATGAGTTTGTGGCAATGAAGCGTTAATTTATGAATTTATGTGAAGCATATACAGTTTGGCAAAAAGTATTCATACGGCGAAAAATAAAATATTATGGATTATTAGGAAACTTTTTGAATGTCAGAAGAAAAGGTAAAGATTTCAAGAAAATTGGTTGGTATATTGCTAGCTAAAATGTAGCATTCGTTAACTGTTGAAGGGTAGTTTTAATGTAAAGGATCCTTAACTAATCAAGAAGTTGCATTCCGAATAATCAGGGGAAGAAGAATCAATCCACAAAGGCATCGAAAACCTCTCGTTTTTTCTCATCAGCAGTCTTCTTGCCTGTCGACTGTCAGATCAGCAGCCGTCTTTCTTTGCCAGCGATGCCAAACTGCTGGGGAATTCCAAGGCAGCATGAACCGGAGACAACGCCAAAACAGACAGAAGCCCCAATTGGATTTAGTATATAAGTTAGATAGAATTCTTCCCAGCTGCTTAATATTAAAAGTGCTTAATAAAAAACGAGAAAGCCAAGCTAACTTCGTTTGTGCCGATGTTTTTATACCCTTGCAAGTGCTCGCTTAATTTTCCCATTTTCCGACCGATCGTTCATATGGTAGCTATATGATAAAGTCATCCGATTTGGCCAAAAATTTGTAAAATTATGGAAAAGCATGTGAAACAAACAAATACAAAATTGCAGGATGCTACCATTAAAAACAAAAAAAAGTTATTCTAACTAAAACTGTTTTTGAGAGCTATCTTTTGTATGGCAGCTATACCATATAGTTGTCCGATTTTAATAAAACTTGGTAGAATTATAAAAAAAAATGGAAAACCTACGATTACAAAGTTTGGAGACGTTTCCATTGAAGAGAAAAAAGTTTTTCACACTAAAACTAGTTTTCCGAAGGATTGTTACTATGGGTGCTATGAGATATAGTCATCCGATCCGGTCGGTTCCGATATATTGGTAGTGTACAGCAAAATGAAGACTCTGTGCAAAATTTCAGCTCGATAGCTTTAAAACTGAGAGACTAGTTCGGACCGACGGACGGACAATGCTCAATCGACTCAGCTCGTCACCCTGATCAAGAATATATATAGTTTATGGGGTCGGAAATGAATATTTCGATGCGTTGTCAACTTCTGGGCAAAATTATAATACCCTTTGGGTATAGAAAAACCATTATTTGTTTTCAATAGGAATCAAAAAAATACCCATATATAGCCCAAAAATACATACTCTGGACTTCTTGTCCGCCTGACTGCTATGTGTAAGCTCTTCCCCCAAAAAAAGGTAACTCCTCGTTCCGTGGAGAAGGCATTTGGATATTGAGGATTTGATTCAATCGATTTTCATACTTGATCAGTTTGAAGTAGTGAATCAATTTTAACCGCTTTATTACGGAGTTTTCGTTCACCAATGCTGCGATTTATTGCTTTTGACTTTTGCTAACATGTATACAAGTATGCTTTCGGCTTAAAAGTAAATAAAAACACACGAGATCAAGGGTACAGGGCATTTTGAAATTGAGAAACTCAACGACAGCGCCGTTTCTTGTTTCCTGCTAGTTTGAATGAATTATCAAACTCCTTTTTTTTGCTTGTCTTCGAAAATTGTATTACTCCTCGCGCATCCTGGCTGTTTTTGGCAAAGCCTGTTCAGATAATTGCTCTGTTGAGGGCAAATGACACAAGTTTTAGCTGATCGGAATGACGATGACAGCAAATTGAGTTCGAATGCTTAATTGATGGAAGAGCTTCATATGGAAGAGCTGCCTATGGATAGACATATGGAAAAAAAGGACACTAGAGAAAAGGACACCAGATGTTATGCAGGCTCGCAGCTAATCTCAGTAAAATATTGGGCATTTCACTAACACAAGGACCCACATTTACAGAAAATTATCAAACATATATGAGTTAAGCTCCTAATAGAGTTTCTAAGAAGTGACTTATATAGCCAGTTGGCCATAAAATGATGTCGATAATACTTAAAAAAGTCGTAGCAAAAATCGATTTAAACGAATATAACAATATCTTTAAAAATAACCATTTCTTTCCAACAAATTGTTCCGCAACTCTGGTTTGCTGGTTCGAACCAAAATCCACCAATGGTTCAGGTTCGTAAATTTGAGGTGCGAGGTTATTGAAAGAAGGTTTTGGTTCGAGCCTTGGTGCTGCCCTTGCTTTACACAATATTAATTTAATGAAGAGCAATACATTTATTATGTAATTCATTTAATCCTATGTGTTCTGCCTAAAGTCACAAATCTTATAGGAATTGTGTAGATTTTGGTTCGGAAGCGGCTTGTGGAACATGGAATCTCTATCGCAAAGCAACACAATAGCATTTGAGACAGAAGGTAAAATTGTTTGATGCCCACAGGTTCGGGTTCAGTATATTTGTCTAAAGAGTTTCGGTTCAATGTTTGTTTCACTAAAAACTAAAAATACACTTGAAGTTCTTACTAAGCTTACAATCTGGAGATCAAAGTCTTCTCAAATTCTGAGAAGATTTCGTTCTGGGGGTTCCTGTTGCCAAATCTAAGGTTTGCTTCTTTGACCGTTACCTTAACTAATCACACCAAAGGTTTTGGTTCAAAGCGTGGTTCCCAGAAACTTCTGTCGTTGCTCCGTTCTTTGGTAAAAAGTCAGTTATGTATTTTATAAGAAAGTAGAGTTCAGCTAAGGATGTTTTTTGTTTACATCAAAACCAGAATTGAGCACGCTCAAAATAGATTTCATAAGACCTCTACTGCGGCTTTCAAAAGTGCCTGAACTTAAATATGGAGTGCTTTCAGATCTTCTTTATGCATAAAAATATATATAAATGCATAAATAGTAAGTGTCATTTCACCTTAAGTTAATGCTTCGATTCAGCACGGTGAAATTATTAACAGAATTGTGTGAGCCTAATAAGGTTCTAAAAGTTCAATCGAACCTTATAATAAACATAGTGGTCCAGTTCGGGTCCGGGTCCATATAAAGAATTAAAAAAAGGTTCGGTAATGGGTCCACTTAGAACCCAAATCGAACCGGCACTCAGGGGTTCGGATGAAGACCAGAGTGAAGACTTGCAAAATATGAATTATGGAGAATAAATTAATATACTTGTTAAATGAATTAAAGTATATGGAAAATTTCACCTTAAAATATACAATAACCGACTTATAGCCTCGGAAAAACATTCGACCATGAATTATCGTCCTTTTTGCACAAAATTCTTTCTATATCTATCAGTTTATCTGAACTCTTGATAAGTCTACACTCCTAATTTGATGAATCTAGCTCTTCCCATCTCTGATATATTGTCCAAGCGGGCAAACTCAACGTCAGCCGATGATATTCTTAAATCGTAAAATGATTTCTCATTAAAAACTGTTCAAATCTAATCACTTCCCATCAATTTTCTCATCTCACCCGATAGAGAACTGAAGTTCTCCAAAAACGTTGCCTAGCCAAGTTCCGCACCATTCGAACCGTCTAACACATTTCAAATTGCATTTTACTTTCTCATTCTGGCCGCCAGACAAGTCATCAGTTGCACATTTCTCACAACGGATGTCGCTCGATGATGTCCTTTAACGCCAAAAATAAAAAGGGGTTAGCCATAAAACCCGTTTTCCCCCCACCCCACCCCCTTGGCAAAATAAAAAACTCGGAAACCGAACACGCACTGCCCGAATGAAAATCAATTAAGTTGCAATGATTTTGCAAATTTGTGCGCGTAATGAAAATCCAATGGGCAATGTTTATTGGATTTGGCAGCTAAAATAAACGACTGAGCTGGTGGAGATGGCAGACAGGGGCTGAGCTTTGACAGCAAATGAAATGGGGAAATGGAAATCGATGGGACTTTGGCGGCCACCTGCTGCGCCTTTGTATGGATGCAGGCAGATTGGCGTCGCGACGCGTACAGCGGTGTGTCTAGTGTCTGGTCGGACGGGGCAGCCAGCAGGCACATCAATTATGTTAATTTGGCACAGCAATTACCAAGCAGTTTTCAAACTGTGCAAAAGCAGGCAAAACTGTCAATTCAAAGTGAGATTTTAAGACGCCTTTGGACAGTTTTATGGTGGGGGAATGTGGAACATGGTTTCAACGGTTAGCCAAGTTACGCACCCAAAATCACAGCAAGCGGCTAGCCGAGTTCAGCACCCGGACAGTCCGTCTAATGCTGCAGCGAAAAGGACCTGGGAACAGTTGCGTTGCAGTCACCCCTCGCAGCGAACATCGCAATTCCCCTGACATAAACATCGCCCCCGTTCGCTTTTCACTCAAAGAGCGAAACGTGCAAACAATACAAAAAGTGGGCGGAGTGTTTCGCTTCAGCTGAGTGAGCAGCTCCACACGAACGACGAGCAGAGCCAAAACATCGCAAAACATCGCCGACGAGTGAGAAGGCACAGCAGTGCCCCTTCTGTTCATGTGCGAGTCGTTGGAGTGGGTTTTTTTTTGGTTCGAGCCATGTGGGACTCTGACCAACCCTTAACCCCAACCCCTAAACGTTGACACTTTCGCACTGACCACGCACATTCATTTGCTTAGACACCATCTCTCTCACCTCGCCTTGACTCGCCTCGCCTCACCTCATCTCATCTCAAATGTGGCATGACGCATTTACCCACCTACCGACCGACCCTGGTGGAGTGGTTTCTGTGCGTGCCAAGTCGTTTGTTTGTGTTTGCGTTTGCGTTCTAACCCCACACCCCACCCCACCCCAACCCCGCCAACCCTTTGCCGTCCACCGGCAACTGCGTAACGCGCTCAACCCTTTTGTCTGGCCAAAATATCGAACAAGTTTTGAGAGCGTCGCACCAACAATAATGTTACGCAGCTTTTGTCTTGCTTTTTTTTTGTTGTTTTTTCTCAAGTGACGGTCAAATTGATGCGTTTTTCCGCGGCGGCAGCGGCAACTTCCAAACATCGACAGTTTGTTGGCGTCGCTTGCCACGTTCAGAGAGAACAAAAACCCCCAAAGAGTTGTCGGCGGGATCCGGTGGCATTCGAAAAAAAAGGGTATCGGTAACACACAGTGTGTGAGCGTGTGTGTGTTAGTGTGTGTGAGTGTGTGTGTTGTAGGAAAATTAAATAAAATGTGCGTAATTTTATTTCATCAGAATTTCAAGTCAAAGTCTTTGCCTCGCTTCGTGAGTCATTCGGATGGCTTCCAGGAATGGAACTTGCAGCCGAAGGGAAATGGGGCAAGGAATCTAAAATGGAGAGTGCAGTCCGTTGAACACGAATGGTAGGTGATTAAATATGCATAAGTATGGGTTACCAATAGTTGTTTACTTTCTAAGCACGACTTTATATCTAATTCATTTCACCAAAATTAGAAATTCTATTTTTTCAGCAAAATAAAAAAGAGTTTTTGTTGCCCTGTTTCTTTAAGGGTCGAACCTTAACTTATTTTCGATTCGAATTAGTACAGCATTTGTCCCACCTGTTCGTGAACCAATTACAATTATATACAAAGTTTTAGCCAGGCAGCAGCAGTTAAGCAGCATGGCTTAAATTTGAGTAAGGCTACCAACTTGGGTCAGTTCCGATTTTTCGAGTAATCGCAACGTGATCCTAAAGAGTTGCAGTTCCAAAAATTTACATAACATTGATTCTCTTGAAGACGGTAAGTATTATCGATGGATCGGATATAATATTTAAGTTACCATTTTTTATGAAAAGAGGGGAGAAGATCACCCCAGGGTCTAATAGGGTATAACAGAGATTATATGGTATAATTAATAAAATAAATTAGACTCTGATAATAACACGAACTATAGAGCCATAACCTTGGGAAGATGATTTTGAGACAGGTGGGTGAACTGAACCTGTACCTTTACGACGGTTTCGAACATAAGACTCCAACTTTGTTGAGAACTTCAGAAGATGACAATAGGCAACACCTAAAAAGGATAAGGGAAGAAAACCATGTCTAGAGATGGACTCTTATATAGCATGGCCTAGTTGCCTAGTTTGCCTAGTTTCTCCCAATATCTTGCTTCTAATTTTCGCACTAGAGAACAGGACCTACAGTTTAATGCCGAATCCGAACGGCTAAGTTTAAGAAGCTTTTTCATGGCTAGTTACTTCAAAGCTAGTGCCAACATCTAATGAAGGTGTTTGAATATGTACATTTTTTTAAAGAAAGTCAAACCCACGACATACCGCACAGTAGACAAAGAATATTCAGTTTTGAAAAATTTCCTATGGTAAAAATAATTTTTGAAGATTATTTAAAGTTTTTCTTTAAGAATATAGCTTTTAATCGGTTTTTATCCATAAATTATACTTGATGTACGAAAATAGCTGAACTCTTTTAATGCCTTTTGAATTTTAGAGAGTTTTTTGTACAAAAATATGGAAGAACTTAAAAAAATCGATAAATTTTTTAAAATTTTTAACTGGGATCTTCTAAAAAATACTCCCCACCTGCGAAAATAAATGCTTGGTATGTATTTGAATGATGCAGCAGCAGCTGATCGTAGCGCTGCGACCGCCAACTTTCTTCTGCTCATAACTAGACCAATCTTCAACTAAATGTACTTTGTACTAAATGTACTTACTGCCTAGAAGATACAAACCATCTATCTAATTAGTGGCCTTTTGAATCGGTGAACACAGAAAAGCAAGTAAGAAGACTTTAGTGCTCACCAACACAAGCACATTTTCCTGTTCTCTTCATTTGTTGGGGTCTGGTTCATACGGACAGACAGAGAGAAAGAAAGACATCACTAAAAACGACTGGGTTGTAGACAGTTGACCATGCAGTCAAATCAAACGCACTCTCTTAGAAATGAGCAACATAAGTACAGCACAAATTTGCCACGAGGAGAGTAAGGACTGCATACATTTTGTTGCAGTGGTGGGGCCATTTGGGTGTGAAAAATATCAAATATCAATATGTAAAGTAATAGTATTTGCAGTGTACTGCTGCAGATCTGCGGTGCAGAGTATGTTAAATAGGGAAAAGGTTGAAACTTGGTGAAAATCTTTCGATCAGTCAGTTTGCCAACCTGGGGTTTGATATTACTGAAAGGGGAATACCAGCGTATCAGTCAAAATCTCATATCAATCGCTTTTCATAACCCGCTTTACTTTGAACTGAATTGTTGAAGATGTTATTAAGTTTGTTTATTAATGTAACACTACAATTTATAAACAAAGTTCTATTGTAAGCTGTTAAAATTAACTTTTTAAATGAAAAATGGCTTGGGTTTATCCAATGCTAGGAGCTCAGTGTCTCTTTTCGCCCTAAAAGCTTGCCCCTTTATTACTTGCAAAGCAAAATTGAAAGGTTTTTTTGATGGTTACTAAGAATTTCAGTTAAATTATGTTGATTTCTAATGTTAATGCACCGATCCTAGCTCTTAAGACTTGCTGCAATCCATCAATTCGATATAGAAATGTTGGTTAGTTAATGTTGTGGCGCCCTTCCGCTAGATGTTCCACTAGAATACCCCATGTTTTGCCTTACCAAATATGCGTATGTACCCCTTTTTTGGTGCAGAGTATCTTTCAAAAGCCAAAAAAAATTAAAACTGTCATTTTAATGACATTTTAATGAGCCGCAAAATGAGCGTCCCATTTTTGGGAGCAGAATTAATTAATAAATTTTGAATGCATTTGAATTTCAACACAAAATGCTCATAATTGTTTTCATTTTCTTAAACTAGAATCGAGAACTATTTTCAACATGGTGTGACCAAAAATAGATAAACCCCGACCAAGATGACTATGTGAGTTAAAAGAGGGCGAAGACCCCAGCGAGAGAGATTAATGGTCAGGGCAACGCAAAATTATGTTAAACATTTAATTTGTATGCTAAACTAAATACAAATGTAAGCCAATTAATCAGAGCTCCGCTCGGTTGTGGGGGAATCCCCGGGCTGGCCAGGAAGTGAAATCACTTGCCGAAGTGCCACACAATTACATTTTCAAAATGGCGTCACAAAACTGCAACACATGAGGAAAACTGCAAAAGCCGCAGCAAATGTATAAACAGCAACAACAACAACTGCAGTTCCGGGGGATGAGCAGGCAGGGGTGGGGTGGGGAGCTGGGCTGTGGCTGGGTTAGGGGTTGCAATTGCAGCTCAGAACTCAACTCAACTGAGTTTAATTATATCGAGGCTAACGAGTTTTTTTCCAGTTGTTGTTAGACTCAGCGAACCGTTAATAAGCATTTAATTACTCATTCGCGCCAGAAGAGAAAGACCGAGCGAGCGAGCGAGCGAGCGAGTGAGTGAGTGAGAGTGAGCGGGAGGGAGATGGAGAATGTGAGATTGAGAGAGAGAGAGAGAGAGAGAGAGAGCGAGCACATGCTGCTGCCGCTGGCAAAGCGCCAGCGTTTGCTACCTTCGCGCAGACGCTTGTCTTGAAAAGGGGGCGGAGTTTTTTTTCTTCTTAACGCGCGCCACTTGATAACCACCCCACCCCACCCCACCCCACCCACCCACTGCGTTGCCAGGGCAAATACCACGTTCCATGTACTACAATTTTTTTCCCCTGTCGCCGCTCTCGTCGGCAAATTGTAGCCATATTGGATTTTAGCCGCACTTTTTTTTTTGCCATTTTTCTTTTTTTTTTCCCCGTGACTCAAATGCCGGCGGTTTGCTTCGCAGGTGGGGGGGTGGGGGAGAGACCCAAGTCACCCTCAGAGATTCAGTCGCAGGGTGGCAAAAGTTTGCTTTCTTTTGCAGGGTTTTCCTTTCCTTTCCCTTCCATTCCATTTTTTTGCACACAAATTGATGGTTTGGTATTGGTGAGTTGTTGTTGCTAGGTGAACATTTTTCGTGATTTACTTAGCTCGTGTCCAGGGGGATGACTTTGGCTCCAATCGGCGACTTTCCCCTGTGGCTTTGATATCGAAATGAGCGCAACTCAACGGGGCGCGCTTCTTTAGGGAACAAGAAAAAAAAAGGAATCGTGCGCTGTCGACGCTCTGCGGTTTGATGGTTTGTTGCCGCCGCCGCCGCCGCCGCCGCCGCTGCTGCTGCTGCTGCTGCTCCATTTTTATTTTCAGCTCTGTTAATTTGCATATGTATGCATGTGTGTATGTAGGGGGTGTTTGTGTGTGTCGGTGTGTGTGCACATTTTTTGGCGGTTTGCGCAACCACCCAAATATACCAAACCCAGGGCCATGGCCAATGCCACCCTCATTTTTAGGGCTGCGTCGTCCATCTCCCGGCTGGCAAAGCGAGTTGCAGGCTCCGTGGTTTATCCTGCCATTTGGCCTTGTGCAGTATCACGACAGCAGCCGCTGTTGCCAGTTGCCAGTTTTTGCGACAAATAAATCTTAGTCATCAGCAGACTGGCCAGCGGTTCAGTTCAGTCCAGTCAAGTGACACTTGCAGCAGCGGAACGACAACAACAACAACAACAACAGCAACGGCAACAACAGCAACAACAGCAACAGCAACAACGGCAACATCGTCGACGACTTTGCAGCTTGAAATTGATTTATGGCGCAAATTTTATTGTCTGGCTCCCCCAGACTGGTCACTGGTCAGCTTCAACTTGTTAGCCCAGCTAACTGTAAAAAGTGCGTATGTGTTGGTGTTGACTTGTGCGCGTGTCACATGTGCCTGTGGCCTGTGTGTGTGTGTGTGTGTGTGAAATGGCTTAAATGCTATGACATTGACTTTTCAGTGTGCAAAGCTCGAGAATCATAAATTTTTGAACCAAACAACTTTCGCTTCAAACTGAAAACCCATAACAAAACTGTAGAGTCATCGAGAGAGAGAGAGAGAGAGGGAGAGGGAGAGGGGGGTGGGCGCCAAACTAAATCCCACAGCAACAACAACAGCCACAAGTAAGTTTTGGATACATTTGAAACTTGTTATACAAAAACAACACAACAAAAAAATTGAAACAAATTATTGTATTTAAAACCCTAATTAATTATTCATTGCCTATTTTTTGTTGCTGTTGTTTTTGCTTTTGTTTTTGTTTTGTGGTGTGCTAAGCTAGCTAATAAATGCAATTTGCTAATTATTTTATAGTTTTATTGTTTACTTTTAATGAATTTAATGCCACTGCAGCGCCCATTGAATGCAATTAAAACATAACTATAAAAACAAACAACAGAACAAACAACAAAATATTTAATCAGAGGAGAGAGAGGAGCGTCCCAGAACGACATAGATGAGCGATTTTATTAAAGTTTTACAAAAATTAAAATTCTAATTGAAGCACCCGCAGTGGCGATGCGATGCAGTCGCTCCGATTTTGATAAACCAAGATATAAAAGTTATGAAAAAATATTTGAATATTTAGTGGATGGAAGAAATCAGTGGAAACATTCGCTTAGGGGCCCTACAGGCTGATATTTCGAAAAAAAAAACAACATTATTTTGGGTTTAGTTTAGAGCATTTTTTCTTATACCAATCAAACCTTAAAAAAATATGCATACGGTGCTGTCCAGAGGTTCCAGAAGTATAGTAATAACTAAGTATCGGTTCGAATCAAAGAATATGGTTTGAATTTAGTTCAGACAAGAAAATGTTTTGGGTTTAGGCATTTTTGAAGACAAGCCAGAGGTGGCCCGAGACAGCTTACGGTTTTGAAATCAAAGCCTGACCTTTTTTTTAAACGGAACTTACTCGTAGACAATATATTATATTTATGTCCTTGCTCCAAGTTTCCCACAAGCAAACGAAAAAGACTGAAAGACAAATATGCGAAGCTATTTTTGTGATTTTCTATGCGCAGTGTTCTATGCCTATGAGCCAAACAACTACAAATGAACGCCGTGCGCATAGGTCGTGTGCAACTTTGATTATAATCAACTGCAATATTCTTCTTAGAATCCCATACATTTATCTGTTCCAACAAGTCAGCAAGCAATAGACGGAAAATCGATCACAAATATCGACGCATAGCTTAGCATTTGGATTGAGAAAATTGTGCTTACACTTAAGCTTATATCGCATTATTAATTGCTGTTTAAGCCCCCTGCTAAGTTTATCAATATCCGAAACTGTTCCGATACTTAGGTTTCCATTTCGTGCATGTTCGACGGGTAAAGGATTTTCGGTTCTTACAACAAAATGTAGTATCGGTTTTGGTATCTGTTAAATACTTTAATCGATTGATCCATTTATGCATATAATACACCACCAAATGCCTCCTTTGAGATAACTCAAACGAAACATCTTAAATTATAGTCTGTTAAGCAGACCAGCAATCTCAAATACTTAATACAGAGTTTCAGAAATTTATCAATGGTTAGAAAATTTGAAGTGCACAGTTTCTGAGTTAAGGTTTGGTTGAAAGCGCCCTGTCTGGGATCAATATCTAATCAAATTACACAATTTACAATTTATTTCTGTTAAATCTTAAGCTACATAACGTTAATGAGATGTAGAAATCTGTTGAAATGTCCAGATCTCTAAGATAAACTATTTTTATATTCTGAACTGAACCAAATATTTTGCATCAGAATAGGAGCGGGCTAAGTGTAAACAAAATCGGAGCAAGTTCGAATCAGTTTCGTTCATTTAATATTCAAAATTAATCAAAAAAAACCCGCCCAGGAATCAGAAAAATTATCTGTGGTTAAAGATGGTCAAAAATAGCTTGGCTTTATTGATATAAAAGTAAATAATTTCGAAATTAGGATTGCATGAGAATTTACCAGAGAGAAGTTGGAGATCAGGAATAACCGAACAGAAGATTATTAGTCTTAACGCCTAATAGGCTTATTACACAGAACAACATCTAACATCTTGTTCTCTAAGACCCAAAGAGTTTTCCTTCATGAGTGGCATCATTTCACGCCCATCATCAAAATTCTTGAGTTCCTGTGTGTAAAGTCTAAAATCTGAACGCAAAGCTTAAGGGAAACTGTTTGGTGAAGGTGAACTGTGGTTATATTTTTGGAAACACGCGGTTTGTGCACACACTACCCGCTGCACCGCAGCCGGTCGAAAATGTGTGATACACTGAAAAAAGGAAATCAATCCGAAACGGGATTGAAAACATCCGGGTAATCCCGGATAGTCTTGAACCGATCCGAGAAAACATTGATTTGCTTCACACTTTATTTTTTAATCCCAAAAAACAGGATAACTTTAATTCTGATCCGGGATTACCCTGTTTGCAATCCCGATTCGGATTGATTTCGCATTTTTTTTTCTGTGCACGGTTTTTATGGTTTTTCCATAGATTTTATACATTTTCCATGTAGTTTGTTGACAGGTTCGAGGGTAAACTGTGATGAAGTTGTAAATCTGAAACATAATCCAAACGATCCTATTCGTTTGGTCGGAAACTCTGCTATATTACTTATACAAAGCAACTAAGCATCTACTTAGAAACACACCTCGCAAGTGTTTACCACTTGCTACCCAATGTTGTTCCAGTAAGCCAGGAGTTGAGTTTTTCATTTTCATGGAACTTGTGCAATTTCGTTTAATTTGAAGTGGGTCACCTGATGCACGAACCAAATTAATGTGCATAAACACACAAACTCTCGCACAATGCCGCACCAGGAGTATATATATATATGTACGTTTATTTACGCAGCACACGGATGATGTGTATGTACGTTTGTATGTTTGTATGTCGGTGCGTCGACCGACACGTGCAGTCGCTTTAAATGCAACCTCTGGCAGCTTCAGCTTTTGGCCTCATAAATATATGAAACACACATTTCACTTGCCATTATTTTTGCTCTCCGCTGGACCACAATTGTTGGTGTTGCTTTCGTTGCGGCCGATGCTGCTTCTGTTGTTGTTGTTGTTGTTTATCTTCGAAATGAACATTTCTTTTGCCTCTTTTCTCCTTTTCCTGTTGCAACAACATTTCATTGCCACAGCCCGTCCAGTCAGTCAGTCAGTCCACTTCTGAATCAGTCCGCCACCCAGCGAAACGATGAAGTTCGCAGCTTGGAGCCTTCTCAGGCAATTCGGTTCGGTTGGGGCGGCGGTTTATAAGTGGTCCTTGATAAGCGGCTGCCAATGTAATGCCATAATGCGCTTTACCCAAAGTACACACACTCTTCCCCATACATATATATATTTGTGTAAAAGTTAACTTTTGGCCTGACTGTGGGATTGCCCGGCCTGGCCACCGATGAAATATCAATATTGAGGTGATGGAGAAGGGGGGGGGGGGGGGGGGGACGGCGAAAAAAAAACGCCATTTAATTCGATAGTCGTGAGAGACATGGCCAAGAGTTGGTAGAGATTGTGTATGGCACTTGCAAAAGTACCACTGATTTTTTGTTGTTTTTATCTTTTCTCTCTTTTTTTTTTTATTTATTTTTATTTTTTATTTATTTAATGGCAGGCAGGTGCAGCAGTGGGCTGTGATTGCGACTGGGAGGGAGCTTATTTCCATTAAGAAATTAAAAGAATTGCAGTGATAAAGCCGAAGAGGGAAGGGATGGCGGCGCTGCGTAGGCAGCAGCAGCAGCAGATTGAGTGATTAAAATCAGGCATGTAAGTGAGTTTTCAGCCAAGTGTGGAAGACAAGTGCACAAAGTAAAACTACAAATCGAAAATACTTTTAAAAATGTACCCGGAGATGAAACTCTAGTGGGAGGGGGTTGGAATGTAAGAGTAAAGTTTTCAGAATGTAGATTTGAAGGTATTTGAACGCATTCAAATGGGAGGTAAAGGGACCTATGTTTTAGTTCTACTGAATCTTTAGTTGTGGATTGGTTTCAAATTTCACAAATTGAAGTAGCCTACAATTTTGAAGCATCAAATGAACCAAAGTTGAGTTATGGGCACAGAAAAGTTTGCTGAAGCAGCCTCGAATGTATGAACCATTTTGTTTATTACCAGCAAGTTTGAATACGATCAAATAAACATAGTTCGAGTTATAAGCATCACAATGTCCGTTGGCAAAGCGATATCAGCAGCTTTTGTATGTATTACAGACAAGTTTCTAAGACTTTCTATCTATATATATATGAATCTCATGGCTCCACGGGGAGAATTATAGGAAAATTGTACATGCAAACATATTTTATCATCCAATTTCCTTGAAACATAGTTTGTAAGTACTATTTTATTACTAGGTTTATAAGCCCCAACTTATTCGTGATAAATGCCCTTCAAAGTATGCAAACTTTATTACCTTAAGTTATTATGTATTAAAATGAAGCCATTGCAAGTCTGTCATAGATTTTCCACAAAGCCATTTCACTCAGATTGTGTTGGAAATACAACAAAATGTTGAGTGAAGACACGTATAAAATATATATAATATAATATATAGCATACTTAAAAGGGTCTTCACCATGATATATTTTGTGTGTATAAAACGTAGTATGTGATGTGATTTTCCGCTGATGGAAAATTTCCGTAAAATGTGGTATTCATAAAGCTACTCTTGATCCAATTGACTTCAAACTCGGTTTGTAGGAATAGTATGCAAAATATACTACGAAGGAAAGGGGGAAAATTTCCAAACAATTTTCTACAAGTATACATTTTTTCTAACTGGATGACTTGATAACCAGTTTAAGTAAGAATTGGATGCGAAAATATTTCAGATGAGTTTTTCCAATGCTAGAAAAGTCGGCGCAGATAATGAGATGAACGATGTGAACTTTATTATGTCAATGTGATCTAATATTCTATTCTGCGTCGACAGGGAATACATTCCACAGTATGCAGCGTGTCAAAATGAAGCCACTTCTGTTATTTTTCCTAATATGTTTGATTTTAACCTCTAAATGTATTTGGTGTGGCTAGTTACTTCAAAGCAAGGCGCCAATAGCTTGTAAAGGTGAAGGGTGGAGTAAGTTTGCTAAGGAAAAAACATTTTTATTAGACGTCCCTAGGCAGGATTTGCACAGCAGACACACACACCACCCGCTGCACCACTTCCGGTCACTTTAAAACAATTCTACATTATAAATCAAACAGTTTTGAGAAAGAATTTGTAGCGTTATCAGGGGCCAAGAATAAAATGCAACCGAAAAATACTCCAAATATATACTTAAAAACGACTGTCAGAGTTCTAAATCGATTGGAATACAACTCATAACGTTTTCTACCCAAAACTTAAAACATGGAAGTACTTATATTAAGTATAAAATATTCTTCAAACGAGAAAAGAAAGACAATGAGAACAAAAGTTTTTGAATCCAGAACATTTCGTTCGAACGATATAGAGAGACTCATATAGAGACTTTAGATACTAGCTTAGTTGAAGTACAAAATAGACTTCGCCTCTGTTGGTGAAATTCTCAACTGGTTTTAGCATTTTTGTTATAGACTAATTGTGGACTTCAGACCTACAGTAATTCTATTTTGGTGTGCGGTTTATGCATAGCCCTGGGATTTATTTACACTTGTTTTTGATCGACTTCATCGACTTGATCGAATAGTTCTTTAAATATCTCGAAACAGTCTTAATCAAGTATTTTGGGATTGAAAAACGAGTACTTAATGTAAGAATTTTGTACTTGAATCAATCATTTCAAGGGAAATTTAACAACTTGCATCAACCTGTATCCCTAAGTTAAGCGAAAACCTTTGAATGAGTTTATTTCTAGATTTAATTTCAGTTTGTCTTTAAATATGATTTTAAACATAAAATTACCCGAATTTGTACAGCGCCCTGTCCCCCCAATGCCGTCAGGCTACTCTCAATCTCTTTCAAGTGCCCGGACCAGACAGTCAAACAATCCTTTTCTCAAGTATTTTACCATCGTTTCATCAGCAGCTTTCCTTTCCTTTTCCCAAAGTCGGGGGGGTACCTTTTTTTTCTACTTTGCTTTTAATTTTCAGCTGATTTTTTGATTAATGCTTAAACGGCTGCTCCTTTTATATTTTTGTCCACCAATTTTTGGTGCCTTTTATGCAAATCGCCGGCACTTTAATTAGAGAGAGAAAAGGAGGAAAACGAGGAGAGAGAGCGGGAGCGGGAGCGGGGTGGCTGGCTGGCCAGAAAAATGCCATTCATTTACAAGTTTTCTTTTGGCTGGGGCCAACTTGCACTCATTATGCCGAGTTTTTCCTCGTCGTTTTGTTTGTCATTTATAAATTGGAAAAGTTTTCTTAAGCAAATTATGTGAACCCTTTTTTTTCCATTTGGAAATTTGTTCCAGCATCATCGCCAACTGTTTTCCAACTAGCAACCCCTTTTGCTTTTCGCCAGTGTCCTTCTGTGCAGCAAATTAAAGCAGGATTATCGTGCTCGGCATCAGTCTTCGGTGGCGTTTTTAACCCTTCCACCATTCCATCCTTCAGCTCAGCTGACGCTTCACAACAGCAACAACAACAACAACAACATCGCCGCGTCACATGGTCTTGGTTTTTTACGCATTTCCTTCAACGCATTCAGATTTGCTTTTCAAGATTTCGACTCGCACTGGCATTGAGGTAGGCAAGGGTTCCCAGAGTCGAGTTCAGGTTCCCAACACAGAGACGGGTGACGACTTTTGCATCCGCCTTTACCTTTTTGGTCTGGTGCATTCAACTTTATGTCTTTGATTTATTGCTGGCTGCCCCTCTGCTCATCCTGCTGCCTGGTCTGAGAATCGAAATCGGCATCTGAATGAAAGCGAAACAATGACGAGCCCTTGCCCCTGTTTTTGTTGTTGTTGTTGTTGTTGTGGTCCTTATCGCTTCCCTGCGCCGTGGTGTTGTGTACGTGCGTCGTATGTAGGTCTATAGGCTACCATGGCACTTTCGGTTTTGCAGGCGAACCGCCGAGTTCTGTGATTCCATTTGCCCTTTTTCGGTTTCCTTCTGCAGATGATGTAATAAATACTTCCCCCCTTCTACTTTCGTGTGTTGCGTCTCTGAGAAAAATGGAACATGTGTTTTGTTGACCATAAATTCCTGCCGAAGAATCTGTTGATTGGTAGTGAGAAATAAAAATCTTGTCTATTTTGTGGTCAGCTGTAGGGATAGGGACAAGTGCGGGGTGTGTGTGTGTTGTAATTAGGCTGTTAAGCGCCGAGGCAGGGGCGGATGTGTGGGTGTGGCTTTGGAGAGCTGCCGCCTGCCATGAATTTTAATGCCGAGTGTTTTTGTTTGTTGTGCAGCCAGACCAAAACTTTTGCCTGCCAAAAGGGAGAGAGTTGAAAAAGTAGACCACAAATTGTGGGTTGGCTTACTCGCAGAGCTGCTGCTGCCGCATGAGTATCTCTCACTTTGAACAAAAACGTTTGCCGGCTTCTAATTCACTTAGCACATTTGGCCAAAACAACAAATCCAACCATAAATAAACAAACATATTTACCACAAAGCATTCGCACATACACTCAGAGAAATGAATGAAAAAAAAAGATTTGGGAATTTGGTACGAAATTAAGTGTGTCATGCTTGTGGTTTTTGGTGGCTTTTGTGAAAGTTCTCGTGTGGGGTGCACTCAGAGAAAGATATCAAACTGGAACAATATATTGTCTAAATATACAAAATTCTTACTTCAAGCACAGTTTTTCACCTTTGCAATGTACAAAGAGTGCTTGATATGAGAACGGTTTACTTGTATCAAGTATTTTTTAATTAAAAACTCAGTCCAGCTTCGTTTAAGTCTAAGTTAAGTTCGGAAAGATCTAGTGCTGACACTTACTAAGTTCTGAAAGTTCACTTACTAAGTTCTTTGAACCCAAAACTAAGAAAAAAGGAAAAACAAATAAATTTCAAATCTAGACCAAATTTTTCTTGAAATTTAACTTAATTTAATCTCATTCTGAGTGTTGAAGTGCAAAGAGCAAGCAATTCTTAAGAGTACAGTGTTGAAATCAACAAGTTCCCTTATCTATCAAGAATTTGCATTCTTATTGTACTGTTGATTCTTCAAACATTCTTAAAATAAGTATAGATATTCTCTAGGTTATCTCTTTGTGAGCTCTACTAAGCCATTTGTGGTTGGTTTTCTTGAGAGTCTCATAAGAGATTATGAAATATGAAAATGTAGACTTGCGATGGGTAAGCAGTGGCCCATTGCGACCACAAATTCCGACCCTTAATACGTCTCAGCCCACAAATGTGCAAGCAGAGTGACTTTGGAATGCTTTAAGAGACTTAGAAAGCTTTATTGATAAAAACTTTCTGAGCAGACTCAATGTCAGGTTAGTCACTTGACTCACTTACCTTAAATACTAAAAAGACTTACTAATTGTAGCCTATGGCTGAATTGGATGGGGGTAATCGTCGCTATCACAGAAATTATAAACTATTCTTGATGACCCTATTCAACTAAACATATCGGACATTTCCGCCTTGGAGACCTCTACCTTAGATTATTATCTATAATGGTTCTCTTTTCGAAAGTCCGCATCGAACCTGGTCCAAAGCAAAATACAACGAGAAAGCTAAACTGCAAGTGCTCGCTTAAAAATAATCTTTTTCCCACAAAAACCCATTTTCCGACCTATCGTTTGTAAGGGAGCTATATGATATAGTTATCCGATTTGGACCAAAATATGTAGAATTAGGTACAAGCATGTGAAACAAACATATACAAAGTTTCGGGTTATTACCTTAAAAAACAAAAAAGTTTTTCTAGCTAAGACTGTTTTTCAGACCTATCTTTTGTATGGCAGCTATACTATATAGTTGTCCGATTTTGATCAAACTTGGCAGAATTATGAGAAAACATAGAAAACTTATGATAACAAAGTTTGAAGACGTTTCCATTGAAAAGAAAACAGTTTTTCATACTAAAACTAGTTTTCCGACCGATTGTTTGTATGGGAGCTATGAGATATAGTCATCCGATCCGATCGGTTCCGACATATTAGTGGGGTGCAGCAAACAGAAGACTTTGTGCAAAACTTCAGCTCGATAGCTTCAAAACTGAGAGACTAGTTGGCTTAGAAAAGGACAGAAAATCGGACAGACGGACGAACAAAGCTCAATCGACACAGCTTGTCACCCTGATCAAGAATATATATGTTGGAAATTAATATTTCCACAACTTCTGTGCAAATTATAATACCCTTTAGTATATAGGGTATAAAAACCATTTCAAATGGATACCGAAATCATCCAAAGTATATTTTGTAATATCCTTTTTTTCCATGCAGGAGTGAAACGCCATACTTCTTCTCTGAAAGAAAACTATAGCCTAAAGTCCTTTCCAGAATCGTACATTCAACCCTTGTAAAATCATCTCTCAAATAATGAATTTGTATTATCAAACGAAAAACATAAATTATGAGCTATTTCCAGCCATTTCCAATAACACAACCCATCCCACCTTTCCCCAAAAAAAAAACACACACACCACCCTAAAAAACCAAGTATACACCATCCATGACCCAGTAATTTGTCAAGTATACGCCATGTGTTCTCTGTTTTTATATAAAAAATTCCAACTTCTTGATTGCCGTAAATTTTGATTGATGGCTGCCCTATTCAAGAGTTGTGCATGCGAAATGTTAAACATTTTTGCATATTTGCCATTTAATTAACAGCCAACACAGATGTGAAATGATTTTTGCATCTTAATACCGAATCTCTGAACAACACCCACAATTATCGTTTGTTTAGCTGTTGCTTCAAGTGGGTGTCGGGCAAAATGTGGAAAACACAAAAGCACAATGCAATTTTCTGTGAGAAGCACTCAGCAGCAGCAACAACAGCAGCAGCAACAACTCACTCAACTCAAAGGCAATTCCCCTTTTTTGGTATATCTAGTGAGCAGTCATGCGCAAATCGAGTTGATCATGGAGTGGCCCCCGCCCCCCTGGCCACCCTGGCCAACCCGGCTTTAGCCTGGCACGTAGGCGCATCAAAAGGAAATGTCAGTCAGGCGCCAAGCCCACAAAAACAACAACAGCTGAGCCACAATTCAATGGAGCGGGGGCTCCATTCTAGGGCTAATCCGAAATCCTGTGCCAAAACACGTGCAGCCACCTCCATACAAAGTGGTGAGTTTGTTGGTGGGCTACAAAGCCACAAAAGCCAAGCACAAGCAACATGTTGCGATGGCCGTTCTGCTGCAGCTGCTGGCAAAATTGCAATTTCACACACTCGCACACACACAGCAACAAACACACACACACCAACACACAGAGAGACTCAACTAGCGACTGCAAAATATATTTTGCCGCCCGGCCTAAGCTGCTGCTGCTGCTGCCTCGGCCGCCGCCGCTGCTGCCTTTTGTGCGGTTGAGTCGCTTTTTAGCCGCCAGTTGCCAATTGCCGCATTCGCTTTTTGGCTTTCGTGCCGCGCGGGCTGCTTTACCCCAAACCAAACCCAAACCCAAACCCAAACCAAACCAACCAATTCAATTCACGTAACGCGTCCTGTGTGTGTGCGCTTTGTTGTTGTTGTTGATGTAACCAAGTTGAATGTGGCCAAGAAACTAAGTCATTTCGACGACGGCAAATGAGAACTTTGGGCACCTTTTTTTGGCAATGCAGTGTGAAACGGCACAGAAATGAGAAATGTACAAACAATTTTTGGCAGTGTGCAAAGATTTCAGCTAAATGAGTGGTGTGTGTGTTTGTTTGTGTGTGCTTCGAAGGGAACACGATGCTGGTGAGTTGTGCACAACAAAAAAGAAATGCTAACTAAAATTTCTTTACTGACAATTCGAAAGACTTACTAAGTAGTGGGAATACATTTAAGAGGAAACTTTGGCCATAAATAGATAAAAGGCTTTCAACTTGCGTTAATGCAACTTGTTGAAACTTACAGCTGAAGTTTAGGAACATTTTTGCATAGTGGACTTTTTTTTGTTAATTAAAAGCAAATTTATGATTACTTTTTGTTGAAAACATTAAAACACGGCGGCAAGTTTTTGAATATACTAAAAAGTTGGCACTCAAGATGGCAAAACTTATGGTTCGGTTCGCGAACCAATTTCGTAATGCATTGTAAATTCTTTGGTTTAAACATCATTTCAAATCAGTTTTTATAAATATTTTGTATTTTCTTCATTATACTCAATCTGAGCTTCTCTAAGCGACGATTTCTCATTTGCAACATAGCTGCTATGTGTTGAATAAACTCAGATTTTGCTCTGTTATTTGTAGGATTATGGGACAGACAGCTCTATGTAGTAGATTATGAAATATATAACATAATAGGTAGACTGATTTGATCTCTTCTAGATTATTTCATTAAATATGATATTTTCTAGAATTTTTTAAAGTTTCCTAAAAAGTTATACCAAAAAATTGTATAATCTAATCATTCTTTTCCTTAAATGAAGCAAGATTTAGGGCCGATTTCTCATCTTCTAAATAGATGCTATGTGTCAGATAAACTTAGATTTTGCTCCATTATCTGTAGGTTTATGTGAGAGATAGCTCTATGTAGAAGATTAGAAAGATTTATTATAAAAAAGGTGTGTCCAGTGATCAAAATGCAACACTTAAAATTTAATGGACATCACTTTGCTGTCAATTCAAAGTACATCAAATGCACCTGAAGTACTTTAAGCAATGTACGTTTTCAAGATATTTTGGTTAGAAATAATGTTAGAAAAGTCTTGAATTTATCAAGATTTTAGTCTAAGGCAGAACTGAATCTGAGCCGGTTGACCATTCTGAAAACCCTGATAATGTTACATACCAAACTTTTGATATCAATCGGCAATCTTCAACTCTCAATACACAAACCAACTTATATGTTATAAGTCTTAAATTCATTAAAGTTGTTTAACTATGCTGAAAAAAGGGAGAGGAACGTTTGTAAGGAACTTGCTTAGTATTTTAAAAAATGGAAATTTCTTTTATACTTCAGGTTTTATTGCTCTTTTTTATGCCTTCAGGCGCTTTCAAATTAGTTAACTGTCAGAAGACTGAATATAAATCATAATTTCTCTCACATATTAAACAAATTACAAGGAAACTAATTCTAAGTTTATACACACCAAATTATACGTGATTAATGCCCTTCAACGTATGCAAACTTTGGTAACTTCAGTTATAATGTATTAAAATGAAGCCATTGCAAGTCTTTCATAGATATATACCCAGATTGTTGGGTATTCCACAAAATGACAAATATAAAATATAAATTATATCAAATTAAATTATGATTTTTATATAGCATAGCATAGTTTGAAGGGCATTAAGCACAATATATAATATTTGGTATGTATAAACGTAGCATACATATGTTTCCTTCAACTCAAAATAAGAACAGAATGCTTTGTCAGATTTTTGAGAACCAATGTTCCCAATGATTTCTTGAAATGGGCACCACTCAGCTTAAACTCAGCCAACGCACAGTAAAGTAAAAGTAGCCATTTAGAGGTGCGTCTATAAATGTGTGCAATGGCGCAGTGAGCTAAGACGTCGCCGTCATTGAGTGGAGTGACTCCCGACAAGTCCTTTCTTTCTTTCTTAAGTGAACCAAGGCTGGTAGGGTGAATGGGTTGTCTTTTGAGCTAGTGTACTCACAAGCAATGTATATGATACAGGGGAATCTAGGGAATTCTAAGGCTCCGCACATCTTCCTCACTTATAAATCATATTTAATAGCGATCGAGTCACTTAACATAACCTAGAATGTGAGATCCATTTATAGCCTAATCCAAACTCTATACAATTTTTTTTATCCATTTTCTCATAAATGGAACATTTCACCCCAAATTAAGTTTCAGCGTTGTCAAAAAGTAAAGTGAAGTGAGAACATTGTTCTAAAAGTAGGAAAACCCGTTCATATTCTCTATTACTCCTGGATTTTTCCCCGTTTTTTCCTTTCACTTTTGTAATTTCAGAATGGTTTTGAATTTGTGGTAAAAGTAGGAATGTCAGTCAAGCCTGAATTTGTCACTAGAAGTAAACTTTTAAGTGTGGTGCCACACTAACGGTGTGAAGTAATGCTCTACATCAAGTATGTAAGCAGAATGGCTGCTATCTTTTGTGAGTGAAAACTTTTAGATTATCAACCAGATGAGTAGCGTCTTTAGATATAAGCAGAAGCCATGAAGCCATTTTTTAAATGAAATGTCAACTGAGTTAGCAATCAAAGTTGAAACTGTGACCTTAAAGTGGATATTGTTTATAATGATACACAGGCAGGTTCCTTTTCTTGTCTTATTTTCTTGAAGGTGACTCAGAAAAGAAAGGTGGTACAAAATCTAGCTACATCTACTATAAAATATTATAGCTTCTTGAACTTAAGCAGCCATGAATCCTTATGCTTTGTATATTGCTATTGACTAGGACATTCTGTCAACTGTTTTGCATGCTTTTGTTAAAAACCTTTAACTATAAATTATACAATACCCAACTTTTCAAATTTACGAAGATGACGTTGAAATCTGTCGAGCTTTCTCTGATTGTTTATTGCATACGCACTTTTAACCACTTAGATATTAGTAAGTATCAGAAGTGGTACTTAAAAACTCTTCTTTTCTTGAACATTTATATCTGAGCTCACCTCACATTATAAACAATTTTCTTGAAAATCATGTCCTGATCCTTAATTCTGATGTAAATGATCTTGGTGTTCTACTTGGGCGGAGACTGTGTTACAATCGGCACTTTGCCCTCAGCAAGTAAAGTCAAAGGAGTTCTGATTCCAGAAATGTGACGACCCTTAAACAACTAAAACATTGCACAAATACATTTTGGCATACTATTTTTAAGTGAAAAGAGCAGCAATCGTTAATCAAGTCTGTTTAAGTTGTCGTTCTTAACAATCTGAAGTGGGATTCTATAGGACTTTTACCGTCTTAAAGGTAAAAACTAAACGAAACTCACAGAAGAAAATGCAAGCTATTGGCGAAATGTTCCTTACAATATGAAGATTATTCAAAAGTGCAAGATATTCGAGATTTTGCAACTTATCAAGACCAAAGATAAAGGGATGGGGATAATTTGGGGTTGTTGAAAGTGCTGAACCTTACCAAAAACCTTAAACCCAATATGATCGAAGAGTGTTAAGAACTAATAACAAATATCCAGTCGAACTTCTTTCCAATCGGTAAAGTCCATGATTGGAATGATTTGAAATAGAATTCATTAATCAACTTCAAAGCTTTGTAGCTGCAACTCATTTGGCATATTAAACCATGGCAATCTCTTGCCTCATCATAAACACCAATTTGACAAGCCGGAAGTTTTCAACTCGAGTAACTGCTTCTCCACATTAAAAAGACTCCAGCTGATCCGCAAAAACCATGTCACGAACGGTAGTCGACAATCTAATTAAACCGCATAAAACACAACACACAACAACAAACCAAAATTGCCATCCACAAGTCTTAGCCGATACAACTCTATTTTGAGAAATGGCAAAACTCCTCCTCCTCCAGCCCCCAAGTCTCTCTCATTTATGACTTTTTGGTGGATTTGGCATCTTTTATGCATTTTTAAAGAGTTTTTCAAAGTCCCGGGCTTGTGTGTGTTTTTGTTTTGTTCGCCTGTATGTAAATTTTAATTTCCATTTAATGGTCAACTTTAGTGGCGTTAATTGAAATTCTAGCTTTTATGCCTTGCGGCCAAAGTTTTCGCCGAACCTGGCCATTATGTTTTCTTGTATTTTCCATAGTTATCAGCGGACATTCGAATGTTAACGACCCAACCATAACTCAGCACATAAATTTGATGTTTGATTTTCATGGCTCGCACAACCCGAACATTTTATTTTATTTCAACCTTAACTCCCTCCTGCCGGCCGGCCGGCCGGCCATCTGTGTGGTTTTATGGGCCCGTTGGCCAAGATAATCCGCTTGGAGAGGCAAATGTGAGAAGACATTTTTGTGAAAGGGGGTCGGTCGTCGTCTGGGAGGCCACTTTCACCTGGCCAAGGTCTGGCTTTTAATTTAATTAGAGACCGGGAGAGAGAGACAGACCGGAGACCCCTTTTGCCAATAAAATGCCAGTTAAAGACAATGATACCCCGAACGGAGACAGAGAGAGGGGGCGGTGGCCCGTTGGGGGGAACAATAAAATGCGCAAAATAAATACTTGGGTGTGGCGTCCGTCCAGTTGGAAAACTGAAATGGAGAACTAGACAAGGCACACGCGGGCAAATTAACTGGCCGGAGCAGATTAACTGGGGCCCCCAAAGGGTTAGCACAAATGCCAAACAAATGCGATAATAGTTGGCAAAGTCAATGGCTAGACAGCAAAACCAAACAAACAACAACAACGAAATTGAAGAAAATTACACTAAATTGGCTTCAATTATTGTATTAATTTGGGTTCCGTGTTGCTTTCCGGCTTATCCCTTACGGTGTGTGTGTGTGTGTGTGTGTGTGTGTGAGTGATCTTTCGTTTTCTAACTTGGTTTTGGCATTTCAGTTGGGTCTTCCTCTTCCTTCGTGGCTTAGTTGAGTTATTTCAAAATTATATTAGACAGCCAGTCGGTTCCAAAGACCAAAAACAAAACAATAAAAAAAGGTTGCCATTGCATTTTGTGGCCGCTGTCGTGCAGGAAGCAGCCTCAAAGGAAGCTGGCGATTAAATGTACCAAGTGGTTCATAAACCTGGATCTGGCTGCAGTTGACAGCAGAGAAGAGAACCCGCTTCACTTGACATCTGCTGGGGTAAACAAAAAACAACACTCGTTAAAGTTGTATTTTGAGCTTAGCTCTAAGATGGCTTTATTCGATTTTTATGGCCGAGATAATGAGTTGAAGTTTGTTTGCTTGGACTTGGTTACAAAGTCGATCGAGTGGGCGAGCGAGCGAACAGCGCATTTCCTCTCTCACGCTCTCAGCATTAACTCTGCCGGCATTTTGAGAGCAAAGAATTAATGCTATAAAAATGGGCCAAGGCTGTATTTCTCAATGAACGGTTGGTCAAACTGATCTGTGGTCTCATACTGAGCTAATATTTCAGTCTCTGCACAAGTCCCAATAGAAATATCAATAGACTAAGAGCTGATGCCAACACTTGCATAATGAATAAACTTATTTGCTATATTCATGCAATGGAAATGGAATTAGAAAAGATGGAACAACGAGTAAATGATACTGCAGAGTACAGAAAGAGTCCCCATTATACTATTAATCTGAATTTAAGGCAACTCAATCAATATTTAATATAATTTTGGCAAAGGTTGGAGTTTAAATTCAATTTATCATGTCTCGGATAGTTAACAGGAAACATGCAGTGTTGTTGGAGAACATACTTTTGGTGGCGCAGCGTTTTTATGCAAGAGAAAGCTTGGGAGTGACTTGTCTCCCGCTAGCCGACTGGTTCAAAGTCTTTGCCAGGCCTAAGCCCACTGCCTCCCAGTTCCCTCAATACTCCTCCTATTCATCATTTTATGTGCTTTATTTATGACAATATCCACAAGCAAATGTTCCTCAGAAAAATAAAGGTTTAACGTTCTAGGTTCCTTAAATTATGACTATGGGTTGTGAAGAGCTTTGGGCACCCTGTAGGAGCGATAGAAACCTATTGAAAACCTAGTTGATTTAATCTCAATTAATTTTTAGCAAAAAAAAAAAGTCCAGGAATATTCTTACATAGAATTTAGAAAAATTGGGCTTATAAGTGAAGAAAATTGAGAGATTGATACAATTTTTTGTGTCGCTCTTGCCCTGTTCGAAAGGATTATGTGTTTTGGTAAACAGCACTAGGTTTTAAGTTGGGTTAGATTGCAAAGGAAGAAGGTGGAACTTCTCCCTTTAGAAGAAAAGTGGGTCTTATACATAACTAAGGTTTACTTTAAGACCGAAAAGGGAGGATCAACGGTTTTCAAACACTTAGGGCCGATTTCTCATCTTCTTAATATCTACTCTTTGTTACATTTTGCTCTGTTATTTGTAGACTTATGTGATAGATAGCTCTATGTAGAAGTTTAGAGATCGTCACTTGGAAAGTATCTCAAACTAGAGTTGCTTGACAATCTCTTTTTCAGAGACTAATGAAACGTTGGGTAGGAAATGCTGTTCCAGGATTGTCAATCAACTTTTACTGAGCACTGCTGGACACTTTCTTCATCCTTGGCCAAACAACAGCTACTACAGTAGTCAATGTGTTTGATACCTAGCCTCAGGGCTTCTCTGCCTATAAGGCAGTGTCCTGTGAAATGCCATAATCAATAGTTGCTGGCAGTAGCGGATCTAGGAGGGGGGCTAAGCTGACTGCAGCCCTCCCCAGAGCCCAATTCTTAATATTTTCCAGCTTTTTCTAAAAGTTTGGATGACTTTAAGATCATGGCTCTTTGCTTATATTTAGTAAATTGAGATATTTTGGCTCTGGGCGTGCATAAACCCCTTCAGCACCCTCCTCCTAGCTGCGCCACTGTTCTTGGTGTTGCTACTTGACTACTCGGTCTTAGTTATAAGGACTATTTCTAGAGATTTAAGCAAAAATCTGGAGTTAAGGAGTTATAAGACACGGATGCTTCCCCTGAACTACAATGAAGCTGGAGAATCACAATAGCCTAGGCAGAGCAGACAATTTATGCGCCTTCTTCAGTCTCTTTTGATTGTAAATTGTTGGAAATGTACCGAACTTTAGCTTGCACATAACTCCACAATGGTTCAGCTGGTTCTAGGGAACTTTAGAGGATACTAAAAAATGGGATTCCAAATACTTTTGTTTGCCAGATCCAAATCAGTTCCAGTGAGTTGTGCAGCCAGTGGAAACCAATTAAGCTGCCAATAGACACAATCGTTTCCATCCATTCCATATCTCCCGATGCATCGGATTTATCATTTGTAATCTGCAGCTCAAAACTTTTTTAATCAAAAACATTCAACTCAACCCACACACACACACACGGAATAAATCAGAAACAGACACACACACACACACAAATATGCGCGGAATAAAAAAAACTCATAATCTGTAATTCAAATATTTTTTTGTTGTTTTTTTTTTCGCTGCTTTTCGCAAAATTGTTTTCATTTATGTTTTTTTCCCCCGCTGCTGTTGTAAATTGTAATTTGAAAAACATCACCGCAAACTGTCAAAATGCTCTGACATTTACAAATTATTTTGCTGGCAGCGGCGGCCGCTGCACCGCCACCACCGCCACCGCCACCGCCACCACCACCGCTGCACCACATCAGCGGCTGTTTGACGCTTTGAAATGCGAAATGGAAGCAGTCGCCGTTAATTTGCGTCAACGGGCTAATAAAGTTTTGCCACAGCCTTTTTATTTTATATACATTTTGAATATTTGGATTTCGCTTTTGGCATTTCGGTGTTTCGGTTTTGGCTGGGCGACAAAGTTGCCATGTGGCCTAATGCAGCGTAGCGCCCCGGCTATATCTGTTTTGCTGGCAACCGACTAAATTGCATGCCAAGCTAATTTGCCAATGCAAATGATATGAGACATGGCCAAGAGACTGACATTTCAATAGCCGAGCAGAACTTCCGTTTCGAGATGCCCATTAATTGCATTTGATTGAGCACCTGAGCTGGAGGTGGCTGTGGCTGGGGTCCGATTCTGGCTGCGGGCCCTGCACCCGAATAATTGAGAATCGCTCGTTGCGCAAGGTGCAAATTCCCAGCCTAGATTCTACCTGGTGCGAGTGTGTGTGTGGACCAGCTGCCTTCTGCTGGTCTGTGCCTCGCGGCTGCGTGTCTAGGAGTGGCCCAAAAGAATCTTCGTCCAAAGACTGGAGGAGGCGAACAAAAAGCAAAGAAAAAGAAAAAAAAAATGAATTATGATTTGACGGTAGGCATTTAATGGATGGCCATGGATCTTTGACTTCTCGACTTCTCTGCCTCGCACTCTGTGGGACAACATTCTTGTTTGGCGCCAACATATTGACAGCTGCTCACCTGTGTGTGTGTGTGCGAGTGTGTATCTGGACAGGTGAATGCTATTTAGTTGCCTTCGTAGTGTTCTTTTGTGTGTGTGTGTGTTTCTAATTGAATTTGTTTGGCATTGTTTTCCAACAAGGTGAAAGGCAACCAGCAGCAACCATACCAAAAAGGAGACTCTACCCGATCCCGGTCTTAAGCAGCCATTGAAAGGCATTCAAAATTGGAGCATGACAGACACTGCTCAAGTTTGAGGCTTTTGGGTTTGATGGATAGGTGTTGCTTTGTGGTTGACTTTGATGGCTGGCTGCTGATGGCTGATATGGCAGAGAGGTCGGTCTTGGCCAACAAGTGAAAAGTGAAAGATAGATGATCATTGGAAAAGGGCCCCTTTTTTAAAAGGTTCGAACTGACAATTAAGGGGAGCGAGTGCTTTTTTTTTGGGAAAGTTTGTTAAAAGACCATGCAAATTTAGCTGGGACAAAAGTGTTTCATTGGGAAAGTTAGTTAGAAAAGAGTGGAATGTCAATTAACAAACCCCTAACATTTATGTTAGCATCTTAGCATTATGTAAGCAGACAGCGTATGCTGAACCCAAATATTCTTCATTTTTTGTGTGAAAGCAAGAAAGCCCCGCGAAGTAGGCAACTTTTTTAGCAACCGCATATAAATGACAGGGCTACAAACCGGATTTGAACCGAACCGGTTCGCAGCCGGAACTCCGACTTGTATTTTACTGTGCAGCGAACTTAGAAACGAACCACTTTAGATATAAAAGCTGAACCCGAACCTGAAACTTTGAATCAATCAGAAATTTGACCTATTGCCCAGCGACTTCAGCTGTTACTTGATTATTTAAGTGTAACTAACTCCTCAAATGGACAGGAAAGTGGAAGAAAAAATCTAGAAAATTGCTGAGAACTACTTGTAAAATCTCCACACTTAATAGACTCTGTTTTTAAAGACCCTCAACTCTTAAGATTTGAAAAATAATTCTCAAAATCAAGAATCTAACATCACATTGGTAATATTTTTCTACTTAACAAAGGAAATGGAACTCTACTTTACAGTGAATTATATATTGAATATACCCCTGTGTTCTACTAAGCGTTTCCGATCCAAAAACCACGCGATTTCCATATGATTTGTTTAGTTTTTAGGTCGAATGCGATTTTTAGAACACAAAGATGATGAAAAGTCGGTCTACCCTAGGATAACATACTCTGTACCAACGAAATTATACGTTCAGCATATATTTTGATGCTGCAGTAGCAGCTGTAAGCAGCGCTGCTACTGCACTGCAGCAACGAACAGTCTTTTGATCATAGCTCGACAACCGTTCACCCAATCTTCACCATTCCTTCGGCTAATCGATCAGTTATCCTTATAACTAAATATGTCCAGAAGGAACGAACCATCTGTCTTTAAAACTGTGGGAGATATGATGTTTTTTCCGAATTGCGGGGGCGGCAGGGGGAGTGGCCAAAATTGAAAATAAACCTGATCTGCCTGCAGACATAAGAAGCATATGTCCCATACATGTCAAACCTCTAACTTTTCCTATCTCTGAGATCTGTGCGTTCATACGGACAGACTCGACTGTTGATGCTGATCAAGAATATATATATACTTTATGGGGTCGGAGATGCTTCCTTCTGGCTGTGACATACTTTTAATACTTATAATACTTAAAATACTTATAATATTATACTTATAATACTCTGTCTGTACAGTGTTAAGCATTGACTGAACCTCGGTTCAACCCTTCTCCCAAAAACCTCAAGCCTTACTTATTACCAAACCTGAAACATTGGCTTATTGTGGCTCGAACCAGTAAATCGGAGATCTTTATGTTATTTTTTGGTGTGCATATTTTGTATCCCTTCAAAACAACATCCATCTGCCTTGGTTCACCGAGATGCGAACGACTTAACTATGAGAGTTAATCCTTGGACTAGTTTATGTAAATATTTGTAAGCTTTTTAGCATTGATAAAGATAGAATATATATATGTTAAACACTTGAAGTCAGAATGTGTTCAGTTTTGGTTTACGTTTCGACCATCAACTGCAGAAGCTATATCTTAAGAGAAACTTGTGTCTTTAAGGTAATAATTTGTTATGTCTTCAACTAAAGTCAGTTAATTTCCAACTAAGCTGCATCACTTGCCAAGAGCTTTGCCAATTAGCCAAAACTTTACATCCAAATGGGTTACTTCAGTGGATATCTTTAGCCCATTTAGCCACTTGCCTTGCAAACCCACACACACAATAAATGACACAAAACTGCCACATAGCTTCTCTCTCTCTGTCTCTCCCTCCACCTCTATAACTCTCAGGGGCGTTGCACAAATGTCGAAAACCCTAAGCAGTAAAAAAAACGCCTCGCATTTATGCCCCAGCTATGTAAACTGAACCAAACTGAACCACCACTAAGCCACAAATTCGAATGCAGCAGGCCAACTTACGCCCACAGTTCGCGTTCGCAGGCCTTCCTTACATTATAAACAATGCCGATGCATAAATTTTGCGGCCAAAACGAGAGAAAACGAAAAACTCATTAGGCGCATCGCCTACGAAACATAACTGCAATAATATTGTACAAAATTACGAGGCTAATAACATAAATTCACTCGCATGCAGTTTTGTATCTATGAGATACGCATTGCGTAAAAGTTCATTATAATAAAGAATGTGGCGGCCAAGGAGTTGGCCGGGGCTTATCATAAAATATGGCCCAAAATGCCATAAACATAAACTAGGCGAATTAATTGAGAGAGCGGGCCGTGTGAGAGGTTGAGAGCGGCTCATAAAGCCAACGAATTATGCGTTTTTAAGCCATGTTGCACCTGCCCGAGAGCCGCATTAGAGCAGCAAGCGGCTCTACCTGGTCAGCGGCATCGGCAGCGGCAGCGGCAGCGTCTCCTGCGCCTAATTGAGTTTTGAGCATCGTTACACTTCAACGCAGCAATGGGAGTAAATGAAACTGTCATTAGTTTACCCTTTGGCACTTGCGCGTTCCCCCCCTTCCCCCTCCCGAGAACATGTGAAGTGGCGCGTTTCTCTGTTCTCTCCGTCCGTTCGCTCCTCTGCCGTAATAATTTTGTAGGTTTTACGAGTACCGTCAAGACAATTAGGCACTTTTTGTACGCACTGCCAAGTGTGGGCATTTTGTTTAGCGGCCTTTGGGCCTTTGATGTAGAGCCAACTGATCGGGCAGGCGCGCGCGCGCTGCCAGCAGCAGCAGCGAATCTAACGCCTTTTCAAACTTTGTGTTTTTGTTTTGTATTTTGTTTTGTAGCTACATGGCTTTTAACTTTTCCTGCTGTTGCTGCTGCTGCTGCTGCTGCTGTACCTACATATTCAAGATTTATTTTTCCATTATTGTTTGCCGACGAAGCATCATTGTGGGTGTCGGGTACCTTGACACAAGCCATTGGGGCATGACGTGCACAAAACCAAAACAGAAATGAATATATTTGTATATATATATATACTTTTTGTTTGTCCCGATGATGATTTTCATTTTGGAGATGATTTACGCCTGTTTTGTGTGGCGTTGTGGTTGCTGTGGCAAGAAAAAATGATCAGAGGACACTTTTGGAATTGATTTTGCAACTTTAAAGAAAAAATGGAGTTGTTTTGTTTTTGGTAAAAGAGCTTTAGATGGCACAAGATCGACTGCCAAAGCGACATACATCCGCGATGAGCGACTTCTGATTAAAGAGAAGTCAAGATACACAAGAACCAATAGTTCCCAGTACTATTTAAACTTTGTACCAGTATTATGAATTGAAGAAAGAAATTTAAGAGGAATTTAGGCAACAAAGCGGCGAAGTTTACTTCTACAAGGCTAATGTTCTGATATGAAGATGTACGTTAGATGTACTCCTCACATTTACCCCTCAGCAATTGTCATCGATCAAATCTTCATGAAAATCAATGCCAGGGGTGCCCACAGCCTATGCGCGCTGTTCACATTCCTTGTTGTTTTACGCTTAGATATTACAGTGCATTTAGAGCAGGATTTGTCAAGAAAGAGAGGTCAAAAAGAGAGTATATTTTGGAGGGAATATAAAGCAATGCAAACTAGCTCTGACCTGCCCACGACCACGACAGGCGGCCTGCGACTATAAGCACAAAGAGGGCTGTTTGTTCTCTGGGGCTAGAGTTCGGCCTGCGCTCGTCTCTGATCTGTGTGAATAGCGACAACTCTGGCAATATACAAAGTGGTATATCTTTGTTAAAAAAAATCCTAAAATTGCGTGGGATGTTTTAATTTACAGCTGAATAATGCTTCAAGATAATTTCGACACAGAATTCAAGATACAGCAAAAGTTGACCATAAAAAGTCACTTAAAAGTGTCTATATATGCATTTTAAGCCACTTTGAGCTTATTTTACAAACGTCTGTCCGTACGTTTGTCTTTTTCTAAGCTATCTCTTTGTCAGTTTGAAAGCTATCTTCACCGAACTATGTACGAAGTGGTTTAGTACAAATACGCTGCACATGTGAGGAAACTGGCCGAATCGCATGACTATAGCATATAGCTGTGATAGGAACGAGTGGTCGAAAAACTAGTCTTATTAGGAGAAACTTTGTTGTTTTCAATGGAAACACCTCCAAACTTTGAATTTCTTAGTTTGCTATGTTTTTGCATGATTTTACAAAGTTTGATTGAAGTCAGATATCTATATGGTATAACTGGCATAGAAAAGTACAGTCAGAAAAGAAGTCTTGGTGAGAAAAACTTTTTGTTTTCAGTGGAAAACCCTCCAAACTTTGTATTTCTTAGTTTTTTTATGTTTTTGCATGATTTTACTAAGTTTGATTGAAGTCAGATATCTATATGGTATAACTGGCATAGAAAAGTAGAGTCAGAAAAGAAGTCTTGGTGAGAAAAACTTTTTTGTTTTCAATGGAAATGTGCTTTAAACTGGCATTTATTTATTTGATATGCTTTCACACAATTCTACAAATTTTGGTCGAAATCAGATGACTATAGCATATGGCTGCAGTATGAATGAACGGTCGAAAAAGAAGTTCTATTGTGAAAAACTTTTTTGCTTGAAATGGTATCGACTTTAAATTTCTTTCATGGTTGTGTGTAAGGATTTTGCATGATTTCACTAAGTTTGGTCGAAATCGCACATCTATATAGTATAGCTACCATAGTAAAGTAAGGTCCCAAAAGAAGTCGTATGTAGAAAAACGTGCTGGAAGCGTATATAACTTTGCTTAAGTTAACTTTCCCCTATTTTATTCTGTTGTTGTTGTCTTGCTTCAGCCTGGGTTAGAGTATATCCTCCTAAGGTATCTCTACATGCCACTTACTTCCTTTAGAGGCACTTCTTCAATCTATAATCGGCATTTAAGTGCTAACTCAAAATTGACTTACTAACTGAAAAACCCACAGATCCGTCACAGTTTATTGCACTTCAAGATCCAAAAGTACACTACATTTTAATAAAACGCCTCTCTACAGAATGTTATGGGCCATCAACGAAAGATTTGCATACCAACCCAACCCACCTCCCTCTTCTCTCGCAAGACACGTGTCTAAAATACATTTTCCGTTGATTTCATCTTCCCCCTGGCTAAAATTGATACCAAATTTCTTTCAAGCAGCAGATGTCATATTAAAAAAAAAAAAAAAAAAAAAGTTGCCATTAAAAAAATACATCACAACTTTTTTGTTTGTTGCTAATGATTCACTTGCCGCGCTGCCTTTAATGACTTGACAGTAAAGTAGCCTACACAATTTATGGCAAAACTTGTCCGCCTACAATTTTTCAGTTTCCTTTCAGTTTCAGGGGTTTCTGCTTCGTCTACTTTGGTTTCTTTGGTTTCTTTTTTTTTTTTTGTATAATTGAAACATTTTTGACCATATTTTCTTAATGATCTGACATGACATGGCGTCTGTTTTGTGTACGCATTATAAATTCAACGTAGTTTTCACTAATTTAAAACAGCAAACTAGCTAACCAAAAATTATACGTTTGACATTTGGTTTAGCGGAGTGTGGTAGGGGTAGGGGTAGGGGTGGGGGAACACCTGAAGAGGAGCTCATAAACATACACACATATCATTATTATAATTTGTTTCATTGTGTTTTCCTCTCTTTCCAGCTCTTTTGGGGTTTATGGCTGCAGTCGAGTCGTTGCCAACGCCAACGCCTTTGGGCCACAAGCTGCAAATACTGGGTAAGTTCTGAATGTGGTTGTTGTTGTTGTTGTTGAAAACGCTTTTTTATGACACGAAATGAGCCGGGCCATAAAATTGAGCAGAGTGAGCCATATAATGATGTGCCTGTTGGGCAATTTGTTTCTGCTCTCAAGTGCCCATTTGTATCAAAAACATACAAAATGATCAATTTTGTGAACGCTGGCAAAAGAGGAATTTACAAATAGCAAAATTGTCACAGAATTTGAGTAAACCATTGAACCTTCTCAGCTGTCCGGTTCACTCGGTTTTCCATGCCCAAAACGCTGCTGACCAACAGCGACAACTTCATTTGACGTTGCCAGCATGTCAAGTGTTTGGGGGATACCAACGGGTCGGGGTACTCCTGACAGTTGTCCGTCAGTCAGTCAGTCGGACGGACGGGTACACTTTGCTACGCAAATAGTAGCCGCTATTTAAACGCCAAAAGCAACTGCCATTAGCTTTGGGCCCGCCGTGTTGTTGGAGTTTGAGTTGGTTGCCAATGTTTGTCTACGCTTGGCTGCCTACACAACCGACACAGACAAGCCTCTGCCTCCGCCTTCGCCACTGCCACCGCCTGGGGCCTTGGGCTGGTCTTCTCTATTATTTAGCAAATATTTAGAATATTTGAGACACCAGCTAACGTGGCCACTTGGCTACTGCTCGCGCTTGGGCACACAAATCATGTGGAGGAGAGCTGCATGTCCAAGTTTTTAAGCGCACGCCTTTTGACTAACAAAACTTTCTATAAATACGGGCGAATGGTCAACACCATCATCATCATCATCGTCATCATCGTCATCATCGTCATGGTCATCATCATGGCAATCAGGGCCGTTAAAGCCACCTGCTGTCTGCGACGCTGCCGTTTTGGCCTTTAACCTTATATTTATGCCAAAGTGGATTGGCTAGGCAGGCGCAGTCTTCCACTGGCTATCTGCATATTGGTCAGACTGTTGTTAACAAGCTTGTTAATAAATTACCTACAAAATGGCCATAAAATGTGCCAGCCATAAATCATGACGCGCAATCTGCCGCCTGCTTACCCCACCTTAAAATAAAAAGAGCCAGCTCTCCCCTGTCTCTCCCTGTCTCTCCCAGGCTCCACATAAATGCATAAATAATATCAAGTGTGAACAACAAAGTAGACAACGGGCTAAATTAGCAAATATATCTACTATAATGCGCCATCATTGAAATTGATAGCGTTGAGGAAGAAAAAGAAAAAAATAATCGAAAAATCGCGAATTCAAATTCAAATTAATCAAAGTATTTGCCCGGGCAACAACAACAGCAGCAGCAGCAGCAGCAACGGCGGTGACAGTTGAGCAAAGAATTTCTGTGCATAAATCAAATCAATTAGTTGGCATTGTGGCAACGCACGGGTTCTAGTTCTCTACACATATTTGGGGGGGGAGGGGGGGTTAAGAAATCGATGGAAGTTTGTTTGGCGGAGCAAACTAAGAATTATAATTCAAAGGTACCGAAACTTACTCCACACTTTATGAATGTCTAAGAGCAGCTTCAGTTCAATTCATTCTTCTTCATTTTCTTCGAAGAAAACACACAATTTTTGTAGTCTGTTAGGATGTCAAGATACCACTAGGACTAACGAACTGATGCGCCACTGAACGCTAGTCCGTCATTGCAAGTTCAACATTTGGAAGATCTGTTTAACAAAAATCACCTTGATGAGTATTTTTCGAGACATTTATTATGTTATGTGCGATTCAAAGAAGACTCGAAAATTACTCATGCATATGGTCAAAATGTGCTTTCTCAAAATACGACTCGGAAAATTCACTCGAGTGACTCAAAAATGAGACTGAACTGCTCAAAAGAACGTGTTAAAACGACTCTTTAAGAAGAGTCGCTGCTAGGGTACCATTTTCTACCGACATACGTAACTACTACATGTGTTTGACTGTTTTAATCATATTGAGGACTCGAAAAAGACTCGAATGTGATGAAATATTTCATAAAATGTAACGACAGGTAATCCCATACACGTCGAATACATGAATTGTGAGCACCCATGACCAAACTAACGACTGGTATTGCCATGTTGTACCGTTTGGTACGCTTTCCAGACATTCCCCTACAATTCCCTGACTGGTGGTTGATCTAGAGGCATCTGCTCACTACCAAGAGTTAGCGGATTCGTTAATACCGCACCAGTGCAGCCGAACTACAGAAAATAGTGCTACTAATTATCAAGTATTTTAACGCAAACTAAGAAAATTTACATATTTTTCTCTCTTTTGAACTTTAACTCTGGTATAGGTCAGATTTTCAAACATTGTTCAAGACGATTCTAATAGAACCCGTCGGTTCCTATTTGTTGCAGAATACGGTCATACTAAATTTATTTCTTATAAACACCCTCTTCACAACCTGTTTGAACAAATCGAGTATTTCCACAAGTGCTTGCACCTGAGACCATTTCAAATAGTATGAAAGTTGCTTTAGACCATCAATAACATACTCTGTACCTCCAAAAGTTTTTGTTAAAGTGTGAAAAGTGCTGCCCATAGCCGTTGCTGCCCGGTATAATTGCTTGTTCTTCTTATAACTAGACGACAGTGCATCCGATCTTGGACATTTCCTGTTCGCATCGATAAATAATGATGACTACAGAATATAACTGACATTCATACGAAAAACAAACTTGAATTTTGTACTTCAATACTTGATTCAAGTAAAAAGTTCTTCTTTCCTTCGCATGGTGCCACACTTTTTCAAGAAGTGAGATGAGAATTGGCATTCTAGATCACTAAATTAAGGAGATATCTACTGCAAGAATCACATTACTATGTTTCTCATAAGCAAAGTTTTAAGACTTATAAGACTTATGACCGTTTTCATATCTTCTCAATAGCTGCTATGTGACAGACAAACTTACAATTTAGGGCTGATTTCACATCTTCAACATAGAGTTATCTGTCACATAAACTAACAAAAAATCATCATCATCTCATCTTCTAAATAGCTTCTGCGAGTCAGATAAACCTAGATTTTTCTCTTTTATATATGGGTTTATGTGGCAGATAGCTCTATGTAGAAGATTATTCTGCTACATAGAGCAATCTGTCACTGAAGAATACAAATAACATAGCAAAATCCTAGTTTATCTGACACATAGCAGCTATTTAGAAGATGAGAAATCAGTTTTTTGTTAGTTCATGTGACAGATAACTCTATGTAGAAGATGTGAAATCGGCCCTTATTCTCATTTACCTTCTCAAGTTGTCTTTTTTTTTACTTAAAGGAAAAAGTATTGTACTTTTCTGTCAGTACTAAAGATGCTTGATGGAAGGAAGCCTGTTTGGTTTGGTTTTCCATTAACATTTCAATGGCAAGTTTATGCAAAACTTTAATAGTTTCAATTTAAAAACTTTCTTCGAACAAGATAAAAGGGATAGTCAGTTATCAGTACCGTTTGTACCTTTGAAGCGTTAGTATTCTGCATATGAAATGCATTTTATTTTGATAGTTAAACCTCGTTTCATCATCATTCTCTTTTAGTACATACCAACGTGCCAGTTGTAATGCCCAATCACTCCGAGGATAGTAAAAGACGTATGTATCTCTTTGGGAGTGCCAGTAGAAGGCCGATAGTTTTTCCAATCTGTGTGCTCATTAGCGTTTTCAGACATTTAAATTGTTAAGTGTGGGCCATAAATTTTCCATCTCCCAGTTGTTAGCATCTTTCCCATTGCCCTGCCCAGTTTTATTGACGGTTTTTTTTTTTCGGTTTGGTGTTGTTATGAGGTGGCTATCATATTGCACATTTTGCATAGAATGCGATATACATTAACATAAACTAAGATTAATGCATTCATATATCACTCAATATGAGACAAAATGAACCATTAAAAAATACTTGGAAATGCGGAATGGCATGAACCAAGGAGGAAGCAACGGAGCGAACGGCCGGGCGGTCGGTTGGGGGAGCAACTTTCGAATTGGGTCACCAAGTGCAGCAATGGGTGCCTAGAGGCGCCCCCCGCCTCTGTACGAGAGCGTACGTACTTATGGTTAATTGCAATGGAAATTAATATGGTTATTTATTGAGAGAGAGAGAGAGAGAGAGTGAGACACTCCGATGACCTCACCCGAATTGTGACGAGCCCGACTCGTGCCCGTCTTTGGGTCGAATGAGTGTGTGTATGGATGTGTGTCATTAAGTAAATTAAGTAAATAAACATATGCCTGGGCCCAGCAATGGGCATAATTAATTGCCAGTCGGCCGTTAGCTGACGAGGCCATGGCCCCGGCCAACAGCTGCTCTCTCTCTCTGCCCTGCCCTGTCCTGCCCTGCCCCCTTTGGTCTGCTTATCCCTTCCTTTGACTGCATCGGGCGCGTTAGTTCTTGCGCCCTTTTAAGCAGGCGCAAAACGCCTTAACTTTGCACTAAATGTTCGGACCAGCCTCAAATTCTCGTTTTATGCGCATTTCAACGCCTTCATTTGCATGCGTTTTATGGCTTAATAGTGGCCAGGACCCCAACCCAGCCAATAGATTTCTGATAAGCCCTCAACATTTGCATTTCATTTTGTTGTTGAAATTTGTATGTAGAGTCCCCTTTCCCCCCGAGGCGTTTATGCAAGAAAACCTGCCAAAAGTAGAAAGTTAAGTTCAGTTTTTTTTTCGTTGTTTTTTTTTTTAGTGTTGTACAAGCAGCTTCCGCGTAATTGCTCCTCCCGGGGCCACGTCTGCGCACTTAACTCACGCATAGTGCGGCACCTCATCAAGCTGAGAGGAGAAAACATTAAAAACAACAGCAACAACAACAATAAAGTCGGTGGTGACGGGAACGGCAAATTGAGACACAACTTGGCAGCGGCAGCAGAGCCGCCAAACGTTTAATTTACTTTTATTGAACTAGCACGATTTATTGGAAGTGTTTATTGTTTGTTGTATTTTTGTTATATGTGGATGGCACTTAAAGAGCTTAAGGTATTTTTATATGGCAAAGGGTGAGGGGTACAAGAAGCAAGCATCTGCTCGATGGGTGGTGGGCAATGGGAGCAGAGAAGTTGCTAGTGGCAGCTGAAATGGGCCAGCAAGCTGTCAGAAGCTTCTCTTTTTAATCTTCTCCCGTTGCTTTCGACCAGTGTTTCCCAAGCAGAGAGGCTCTTCGACGATCTCTGTCTCTCTCTCTCCGACACTCACTGATGCATTACTTCGGCCAGCATTCGGCGAGAATTGCCGAAAGTGTTCGGCCCCCCCCCGGGCATGGCTGGGTAACACTGCTTTAGACGCTGTAAGCAGAGTCAGAGCATAAAGAGATTCACTGCTTGTTGACTGCTTGTAAGTCTCTGCTGGCATTGCCTTATTTAAGGGCTGAACTAGGATTTTCGTTGGAGCTTTGTAGCTGAGTTTAGTTTGATTGTTAGTTTCTTGAAAATCTTCATCTTACAAGAAAGAAGTTATTCTAAATTAGAGTTAGAACTTCGAAATTCGTTGAGAAAGACTGGAAACCAGTATCAAATAGACACTGTTCAGTATGTTAAGCTATTATTTGGAACATGGTGTATAAAACGTACTCCAACTTTCACTTTCTTGCTTACTTTGGGTACTCAATACTCACTACTAAGTACCCTATTCTCAGTACTCATTACTAAGAACTTGAAACTTAATATTTCATACTTATAACTCCATACTCAGTATTAGATTATCAGTAATCGACTATCAGTACTCAATAATCTATACCAAGTACTCGAAACTAACTATTCGATAGTCAGTACTCGACCATTTTGAAACACTTTACCAGCACATCACAAATTAAGCCAGGTCAGCGTAAAGCGTGAAGCTTAAATTCACTTTTACTCCCAATAATATGCTTTGGCAGGCATTCACACATGTATGGAAGCAACTGACACCTAAAAACACGACAATGTGTGAAGTTACCATATCAAAACTCGATTTAATGAAATTAAATACCCTTTAGTTCACAGTTTTACTCAGATACAAGCTTTAGAAAGCTTTTATTGGAAACTGACAAACCTTTTTTGTGAATTTTACAGGGATTCATGTAGAATTAAGAGTCATTTCATCATTTCTTACATCTAACATTGATTAAAAAGAGATGATCTTTAAACAGGGTTTACCAAAGAGTACATGAAGAACTTAGTTTGTAAGACAGGCATGAAGAGAATTCTTTCCAATAAGCCACTTCCCCTTTTCCCCATTCTTCGCTCTCTTGGAGCGAAGTCAAAGTAACCACAAGTTTGTATGAGTGATTTCATTTGAATGGATGTAAATATGATACCTAATCAGCCATTAGCTGGCTCCAGGTACCCTCTTAAACATAAGACGGAACTGCAAAAGCTTTTTGGGCTCAACTTCAACAGATAGAACTGATAGAAAAGCCTGCGAGGGCGCAAGGGGGCCACTAGTTGCCCATCGTTGCCTAAGATCTTTTTCTTATGCCAAGAAATCGAATGGCTTTGATTGCTTTTAAGGTCTTTTAAAGCATTTTATGCTTAAGTAGAGCCTGATTGATGGCGAAATCAACTTTAAGTTCCTTTTAAGTATGTCAAACTTTAAATGTTTCTATGGGAAGCTTTGATAGCACAGAACTTTGCCACAAAATAATGGATCACACGATCTACCAAAACAAACAGGGTATCTAACAGTTGGGCAGTTTGGCCATGTTTTAGCTGTTGGTTTTGTAGTTTTGTTAACTGATTATAAAACGCTTTCGTTATGGTTTTATTTTTACCTTCAGTTCTTTTTTTACGACTTTAGTGGCATTTCAAACCTACTTCCAATTATGCTAATCACCAAACGGGCTTACCCCCCCCCAAAAAAAAAAAGAAACACTCCGCGAAGACTGCGGGGAGGGAGGGGTGCAAATGCCGCCAGCCAACAGCAAACCCGTCAGCACATTTGTCAGCCAAATGTCGTCGCTCGTGCCGAGTGTCATAAAAATCATAGAAATACAAATACAAATACAAATACACACACACACACAGAAATACTTGCGAGATATATTGGCAAAACTAATATTACTCTTATTGGATATCTGCAAATCGAAAGAGCCTTTTTGTAATCTGAACTATTTAGCCAGACATTTGCATATTTATAAGCATTCTCCACGTCTGGGTACGTTCTGTCTTGGTGTCCACTTTATGTTAATTGCATGGGGCTATGAAATTAATACTTTTTATCGTTTGCCCAATCGCCGCGAACTTGTAGCTCACATGTTAGCTGTAAATTAAGTTGACAACTTGGCGCTGCCGCTGACACAGCTCAGCTCTTGGCCCGGTCAACATTTGGAACTCGGCGGAGAAACTGGCTCAATGCCTAACTAGGCGCACAATTGAAATTAGATTGTTGCACCGATAAATCAGTTAAGCCACGGCAAGTGTTATGGCAGACATAGTCAAAGCTCTGATAGCTATTAGCATAAGGTCTAGTCGGTAATATTTGAATGCTGAAAGTGGCAACTGCATTGAATTATGAGACTCGACGAGAGTCAATGGGCAATATTCATAAATCGTTTGGTTTTTCGGTTATTGAAATCAAGGATAATGCAATCGATGAAGCAATAATTGGCAATTAGATACGAGTGTGTGTAGGCAGGCAATAGCACAACAATCAATCTTGGGGTGTCAATATTAAATGGTTCGAGTGAATGGTTTGAATGGAATGGAAGTGGAATGGTCGAGCGTTTGAAACAGTTTAGTGGAGCATCTCGCACAATGGTGTTGGAAAACGGCTGAGTGCTTTGGGCTAAATGTTTTAGAGTAGTCGACTTAATTAGTTTTAGGCAGCTAACCTATAGTTGGAAGACATTTTACTATTGCAACATACAAGTTCGTGCATGGTCGTGACTTTCAGATTTGTGGCTTTAGTTTTGGTAGTTTACAGAAACTTTTATGTACCTAAACTGCTAAGTTGGTTTACAAACTATGGGTATAGATACTCTGCACTCGATTTACACCACTCGATTCTAAGAACTTGATTCTCTACATTCAAAAATCAGTACTCACAGTTCTTTTGTATACGCAGTGCTCGATACTTGGTACTCCATACCCAGCTCACGATACTCTGCACTCGATACTCAGTATTCAATACTCAATATTCAAAGCGCAGTTCTCGATACTCAGAGCTCAATGTCCGCATGACGGGGAATTGGATCAAAATCTTCAAGCAAAACTCTCCGAACAGAAATTGAAGACGTTTTACGCGGTTTACAGCACTCGATACTTAGAGGTTGATACTCGGAATTCGATAATCCGTAAAGGATACCTAGAATTCCATAATAAGTGTTCTATAGTCAATGTTCGGGATATAGTACTCAATACGTAGCACTTTCGACACTCAGTTTTCTATACTCAAACCTCAATGTCAGCGTGACGCGTCACGCGAAATCCGAACAAAATCATGGAGCAAATCATTCTGTACTCAAATTAAAAAGGTTTCACTTGACACAAATCTTTGGAAACTCAGTACTCGGTACTTAGTTCTGGATACTTAGTATTCTATATTCTCAAAACTCGATATCAGCGTGACGCGTGACGCGAAATCTGAACAAAATCTTACAGCAAACTTTTCCTTACCAAAAATTGAAGATGCTTCACTCGATACACAGCCCTAGATATTCAGAACGTGATACTCAGCTCTCTTCAATATTCTATACTCAAAACTCGATCAAAGCGTGACGGAATCTTATCAAAATCTTTCAGCAAAATCTTCCGTTCCCAAAAAGAAAGTTGATTCACTCGATACAAAGCCTTCAATACTCAGTAGTCGATACTTAGTTCTGCATACTCTGTATTCTATGCCAAATCTCGATGTCAAAGTGACGCGCGACGCTGAATCCGAACAAAATTTGGGAACAAAGTGTGCTGTACCGAAATTAACAAGGTATCATTCGATTCTCAGCACTCGATGCTCAGTATTTGATACTCAGACCTCAATGTCAGGGTGACGCAAGATGCTGATTTCAAAACTAAAGATGATTCAACCAAAGCTCTCAAGCTTTCCCATTCCAGCAGCGTCAGCCTAAAAGCTTTTACATTACTTGAAAATTTGTTGATTTTTAAAAAGGGAAAAAAAAACGTTTCGGAGTTTCAACCAAAACTCACCCAGAATTAATACTGTTCACTCCCGCTGTCGCTTGGCCGCGTTGCATCATTAATCTTGACACTTTCCTCACATTAGTTGCTTGTTATTCCTTAAATATTGAAACTGTCAACTGCATAATTATTTCTCTAACCCGAGAACCCCAACAACAATGACAACAAACAGCGAGACGACAACGCCAAAAATTACAGAGCAACGAGCAAGTTTTCCTGCCCCAACCCCCGCTCCCGCCCTTTTCTGGCGGAAAAGTTGTCTGCTCTTAGACAAGTCCCTCCCCCAAAGCGACGCGCCGTTGGCTCCCTTAGTTGCCTGCTGTGTCACAACGTTTAATCTTTATTAATTACAGTGAAATAATAAGGCAAAAAAGGCAGGGCCCCCCATCCCCCGTCTGCTCCCCCTGCTCAGTCAGTCAGTGCACTCTGCTGCATAGTTTTCAGGCTGCCACACTGATTAATGCCGCACAATGCCAACTTTTGGCGTCTGGTTTAGGGAATTTTGCGTGTGTGTGTGTGTGTGTGTGTGTGGATGCCAGATGACATGGAGGCGGCGGCATTCATCAACGTGTTCCAACGAAAATTAGATAGCAGAAAAGGACATAAAACCATTTGATTCTTCGACCACCTAATTACCTCTAATCAGCCGCGGTGACCCCGCCCGACAAAGGTCAGCTGTGACCAACCCAAGCACCGAGCAGCTGCCTCGCAGATAACTGAGTTGTTGGGCAAATATTTGTACAAGTTCTGCGGCCGTTTGCATATTTGCACTTGGACTTAGCATACCAAATTGACAGAGAGCGAGAGAGAGAGAGACAATTAAATATGCGCATAACTGTTTGATAATCATCATCAAATCAATATGCTGACAATTTTCTCACGCATAGAGAGTTATTCAAATGAGTTGCATCCCGAGAACGGGGACAAGGACAATGCGAAGGAAGGGTAACGGTGGCTGAAGTCAATGAGGGTCGATTTGTCAGTGCGCAGAATTTCAACTAACCCCTTGAAAAGGATTTGTAATTTGAATGTTAAATAGCAGCAGCAGAGGCAGCAGCCGCCTTTAAATTGTATTTACTGCTGAATTAATTTCTCCTTTTTTGGTTTTTGGTTTTCTTTACTTCTGCTGTTTGCTTAGGCCTCTCGTTTTTCCTTTTTCGAGTGCAAAAACCTATTAAAAGAAAGCGTTTTTTTATGTTTATAAGTAAGAAATTCATTTCTGATAATGTTGAGAAAAAGGCAATTGACAAGGGGCAGTCAGTCATATGTAAATTTTGCAGACGCTTCTATGAAGGGTGTGGCGGACGTGTCGAAGGGCAAGGCCAAGTTGCAGCTGTTGGTCTCCGATTTCAAATAGTAATATTTTTCAAATGGCTTTTTTTATGGAAAAAAACGAGGATTGTTTTTTTTAGAGAAAATGCTTCAACCGGTTTGTTGTAGCGTAACGGTTAAGTTAGGGCAAAGTATTCGTATGATAAATCAAAGTCTTGGAGGTAACGAGAAAGCTAAGCTTAGTTTTTGAAAATAAAACTCTTCTTCCCATTTTTTGTCCGATCGTTCATATGGGAGCTAAAAGATATAGTCATCCGATTTGGACAAAAATTTGTAAAATTATGTGGAAGCATGTGAAACAAACAAATGCTAAATTGCAGAATGCTACCATTAAAAACAAAAAAGTTTTTCTAACTGAGACTGTTTTTTAGACCTATCTTTTGTATGGCAGCTATACCATATAGTTGTCCGATTTTAATAAAACTTGGTAGAATTATAAAAAAACATAGAAAACCAACGATTACAAAGTTTGGAGATGTTTCCATTGAAATTATAAAAGTTTTTCTCACTAAAACTAGTTTTCCGACCAATTGTTCCTATGGGAGCTATGAGATATAGTCATCCGATCCGGTCGGTTCCGACATATAAGTAATGTGCAGCAAAAAGAAGATTCTGTGCCAAATTTCAGCTCGATAGCATTAAAACTAAGAGACTAGTTCGCGTAGAAACAGACAGATCGACTCATCTCGTCACCCTGATCAAGAATATATTATATATAGTTTATGGGGTCGGAAATGAATATTTCTATGCGTGGCATACTTCTGGGCAAAATTATAATACACTTTGCAAGGGTATACAAATGGTATATTTTAAGTTTACAAGTATAGCACTTCTTTCCTTGTTTTTTCTTGGGAATAGTCCTTATATGCTTTGGATTGGTAGTTTTATTTATAAGCTCTGATTTGCTGCTTGGTCCACCATCATATTCCGTTTTATCAGAGGACATCTGACATCAATGGATCAAACCTCAACCAACTGTTTTAGAAAATTTAAGTATTAGAAACAAAGAAGGACACAATTTAGTGGTCGAATGAAGCAACATCTTAGCGCACTGTACCATCGCATACGCTTCTTGCCTAATCTCTAGAATGCTTCAGTTTTTGTCCTAGGCCACTTATCCGGCAGTCTGTTCAGACTGAACTAAAATACAAGAGAAGATTGACAGATTTCTCTGGCAAAATATGTCACCAGTTAAGTGGCACTACCTCTGTCAGGTGTTCACACATGTATGGCAGCAATTGGCACCGAAAACTATGTGAGCACCTCAGTGTGTATTAAACTAGCTAAACTTGAGTACTTGACATCGAATACTTGTTATCGACTATGTAGTTTAGGGTACTTATAAACAAGTATTGCTTACTCTGGATTTAGTATTTAGTCTTGAATATCGAATGAGTATATCAACTGAGTATCAAGCCAAGAAGAGTGCCTGTTGATGCCTGAGAGGTGGATCTGAGAGGTCTTTAATAATGTTGGAGTTAAGGGAAGATCAAATATTCTTTAAAGCTGAAATGAGCAGCAATATCAGTGTTTTCAAGAGTAAACACTTATGCATGGTAGCCTTAACAGTCTACCAGTAAGATGTGGTTCTGCAATCTTTCTACAGTTGTGATGAAGATGTTAAAGGCAAAGGCAACCCCAAAGGCAGATACTCTTATGTCCTGATCAAGTAGATTATTGTCCTGATAAGCAGAATCTTTGCAATTTAGTGTTATGTAAATGACAGAGGGCTTCAGTGGTATGACTGAGTCGTTGAACTTAGGACTCGATGTGCTGTTGAAATGGTGCTTAGCTGACCTTTTCCCGGATTGCCAACAATGTTCCAACGGATTTTAATGTGGCTCTACTGCAGAAGGTGTTAGAAGCCAGGAATTCGGTGTCATCAGCTTAAGAGGCTATCATTGTTTTCTTGGGCTTGTGAAAGACTCCAGTCCGTTTTTTTGTCAAGTACACTTCCTTCCTCAACTCCAATATCTGAGCTAGTTTTTCTCATCTGTATAAGAAAAAGGCTCGTTTTGGCGTTTTTGCTGTAGGACTTTCTCGTTGAATAAAACTTTAGTCTATTTACTGCTACTTTTTGACTATTTCATACTTGGTTTGGCTCTCAAGTAGTTCTGTAAGGGTTTTCTGTGTGATGTGGTATGGGTTTTTTGCAGTACCAAGTCTGGTAAACAATTGGTTTAGGGAATTTTGATGAAAGTGTATTAAACTGACATCGACTTGCTGGCCTTGGTGCGCGGAATGTGACTAAATCAAACTTTAAGGCTGAAATGAGCAACAATATCAGTGTTTTCAAGAGTAAACAGTTATGCATGGTAGCCTTAACAGTCTACCAGTAAGCCAATATTCCTTTAAATCCTGCTTAGAGTTCACAGAATTAATGACCCACTCCTCTCTAAGCAAATATTACTCAAACATCAACTAAAATCGCATCTTCTAAATGCTACAAAATGAACCATAAAACTCTCCATTACTTTTCATTTATTTATCACATTTCTGCCTTAATGAATGTATTTTGCAAGCAGCCTTTGAAGGATTATTTACCAACAGGCAAGTCCTGGCCTCTGTATCGATAACCAAACACAACAAATCAACACACACCCCTTCTTGTCATATCCAGCGTTGATTGCACATCCAAAAAGGGGGCAAAATGCTGAATTGCAGCAATAATATTGCAACTGACATCGATATGTGCCATTTGATTTGCATAATTTCGCCCAGACAGCACACACACAGAGCAAAGGACCTAACCCCTAACGCCTGTCCCGACCAACCAACCAACCAACCAACAAAAAAAAAAACCGAAACCCAACTAGCAAAATATTGACAGGCCAAAAGGATCAAGGGAGAGAACGAGAGCCGCTTAAGCTGCCAACTGGCGCGCCCTCTTCTTGTGTCTTTTGTCTGTCCGTCTGTCTGTTTGTATTTTTGCAAATTCATCGATAATTGGCAATTTGAAATGGCAACAACACAAAGGCGGCGACGTGTGTCTCATCGGGGTTGCTTTGACTTTTGCCACATTCGCATCGCCCCTTTCTGGGTGTCAAGGGCGCGCACTGCATTTGGCCAAAAACATTGTTCACACAATAGATAATGACTTAATGATATTTTAATTGTAAACAAGTTAATTCATTTGATTGTACTTCCGTTGATCGCCAGTCAAAACCAATTAACAGTCCAAAAATAATGAGAATAATTATTAATAAATTTCAAAAGCGACTGAAGAACGGTGGCAGGCAGCACAATTAGTGTCAGTTAACAAAAAAAAAATAAAAATTGGCAAACAAATTGTGTAGAAATTATTAAAACTGCATTAAGAATCGACGAATTGTGGATGCAGAAACGAAAACCGGTGTCATAAATCTTTTATAATTGTTTTTTGATTCTTTTTTTTTTGTCGATGCGGAAAAATATGAATGTTCATTGTCGAAATGTTCTAGCTTCTGATTTATGTGCAGCAGAGAGAGAAAATTTGGATTAACTTATTCCCTTTAAGTCAGCAATGTTCACAGATAGCCACCAGTTCACGCCGAATGCTGGCCAAAGTAAAGCTTCAATGAGTGTCAGAGAGAGCAACAGAGAGCCTCTCTTCCTGAACATTGCTGCTTTAAATGCTCTTTATTGTTCAGTTGATCTTTTAGCTGTACAATTCAGCCAGAGATTCAAAGATTTCGTAAAGTTCCCGATTGAAGCCTTTGGAACAAACATATTTCATTTGGAAGGGTGTATAAATCTAAGTCAACTCGTTAAAGAACTAATTGAACAACTGAACATTGAGTTAAAAGTGAGTGAGCATTGAAGCACTGAACAAAAAAATCTTAATTAAGTGAAAAACTGAGCAATACGTAACAATTGAATCAAAGGATAAGCCAAACTCACAATCAATCCAAGTTACTCTCATTGTTCACTTACTCATAGAGTGAACAACTGTCTTTGTTTCATACAAAAGAGCAGAATTTGCCCAACTGATAGTCTATTGATTAAGAGATTACCTAAATAAAGTTTGAGTTGAAGTACCAAAATGATTAGAGACTCACTCAAGCGCAATTTCCGCAGTACTAACATTGAATTAAGAGCCATATTTAGACAGTTAATAGAGTTAGACCTACTAATAGAACTTATACCCACGTAGAGCACTTGACAACTGGAGTTATGTAATCCTACTTGTTATCAATTGTGACTTCAAAACGCTTTTAGGACTAAATTTGGTTTCTAAATGACAAAACTTTTGCGGAAGTGGAATTGAGTATGTCTTTTGTAACCCGTATTACTTGAAACTAGAGTTTTTAACTCTGTACTCTCCCACTTTCTATACTTTCTTTGCTCTTCCTGACTTTCAAACCCTGAATAAGAAATTCTGGAAAGTTCAAGTATGCCAAGATATTTTAATACATTAATTGGTATACATACTTTTTTCTCACTGTGTATATGAGCTTATTGTTATTTGGTTTGTTAAAGAAACTTTAGCCTAGCAACAACAGACAAATTAATAGCTCACGTCTTTTTGGCAAATGAAATCGATTTGTCTTTTATTTCTGAGTTTAGTTTTGTGTTTTTTTCTGTCATTTCTGTTACTGAAGAGAAATAAGTTGATTATAATAGATTGCCAAAGGCTGGATCTATATTTGATTGCTCAATTAAATTTGAACTAAGAATTTCATTTTATTTTCACTTTTCACTAACAAAAACTTATTTCTTATTTCTTTGCAGGTAGAAAAATGTGAAATCAATTGAAAAGGTAAGAATGCCTTTTGGAAAACTTGGTCCAAATAGACAAAAAATTAAACTTGCATGCGTTTGGAGTTTTAATTAAACTTTCAAAATGCCTCATAACTCTAAGGAAGGTGTTTCACATAAGACTTTTATGCTAGAATTGAGGAAGAAGGAGTTTGGGTATATTGAATGGGACTGTTGTGGGACTGATTTTGTGGAGGGCATCATAAAGCGGGGAACCACACACCAAAAAATGTTAGCTCAGTTTGAAGACTTCATTGGTTGAATTTGCGTTTATAATAATTAAACAAATATTTTAAGCGATTTTAACAGTCAAAAAGTTCATCAATCCTTAAGAAAATGTTTTAGAGTGGGCAAAAGATGCATTTTCTGATTCCTTATTTCCAACGCTGCTTTGGATTATTATTTTCCAGCTTCGAATTTGTGGAAAAAATGCATCTAGGTAAGGTTTTTCAACACTCGGAAATACTGTTAGCTGATCATTCGCTATAAAGTTTAAGCGTTCGTCTATACCGAAATGGAGTTGGTACTGTAAAAGGGTGGGAGTGTTGTGGAATGGAAGTGTTGTACTATTTTTCAAAATTGAGAAATAACAGAATTATGAAAATCAGGGTTGCCAGCAGGCTATACGCATCGGTCGCATTTGTTGTTAATGCGCTACGCAAAGCCTTACCAAAGCGTAAAAAGGCTTGCGCTTAGCAATAACAACTTCGTAAGTGTCTCTCTTCTCTTCTCTGCCATGCCTTGTGCAGAATTGAACACAAAAACAAACATTTGTTGTTATGCGTCGAATGATTGCGTTTGCTTTAGACAGCCACAAGCACAAAAACACACAGGAAAAGGCAACAAAGAGATTTCTCTTTCGTTTTCTCGTAGATAAGATTGCTTCAGGTTTTGTTTTTTATGTGTATTGGTGACTACGCAAGCAATAGGTGCTCTGGGGCAACTCTAATGTAAATTTTGATGCATAAAATGATGTAAGAATTGAAGTTAAAATAAAACTAGAAACAACTCTTTGCACTTTTCAGATCCTAATGGATTTGGAGAGTTACTGTCTAGTAACTCCCTGTCGGCATCATTTTTCCCACCATACCATTTGCTTTTCCCAGCTTCAACCGCAAAACTATGGCATTGCGGTTTGGCCACTCGGCGCAAGTGTGCGTAAATAATATTTTCACTCTATTTGTGCCATTGTTTATTTTTTTTTTGTATTTTTGTTTTTGTGTTCAACTGTTTCATGAGTTGGGCTCCCCAGCAATTCTGGCAATTCCGCGCAGTTGCAGTTGTATTTTTTATGCATTTTCATTCAGCACACAGCAGCAGCAGCAGCAGCAGCAGCAGCAAGCAGCGGCCTGGCCTGGCCCCATCATCATCATCATCAGCAGCAGCAGCAGCCAAAGCCGCAGCAGCCACAACAGCAACACATATGCAACCCCAACCCTCCCCCACTCCACCCCCCCCCCCTTCCATTCATATGTATATACTTATATATATATATTTTTGTGGCCCCTCTCTCTCTCTCTCTCTTTTTCGTATCTGTCGTGTGCATCTCTTGAACTATCAATTTAAATGTCAGTTTAAATTGTAGAATTTTTCATTTCGTGGACTTCGTGCATGAAAACTATAAAATGTTTTCATTGTTTTACGTTTCGTTTTGAGAACTTGCTTAGGAGAGTTAAGGAATACGGCCAGGCGGCTATGCCCATGTGTGTGTGTGTGTGTGTATAGAGATGTTTGCCGATATGCGATGGGTTGGGACTGGGACTGGGACTGGGCCTGGGGTCTGGACTGGGTTTAGGCCATGCTTTTGATTCTCTGACTGTGTGGTGTGTGTGACTTGTTTTAGATTTCTGTATGTTGTATGGGGCTGGCTGGCTGCCTTTCAACATTTGACAGCAGCTGTCAAAAAAACTTGAAAGAGTTTCGCCGAGAGCCGTGAGTCCAAGACTGTGCCAAGACCCTGGGCCCAAAGCCAAAAAACAAAAAAAAAAAAGAAGAAAACGAAAAAAAAAAAAACATCAAAATCCAAACAACAGAAAACAAAACACAAAAGCCAAAGTAAAAGTTGCAATATGTTTGTGTTATAATCTGGCCAAGAGAGTATATTGATTTTGCACTTACTATATGTATATACACCGACAGGCACTTGAATAGAAACAACTTGATAATCTTATAATTGTATTCAAATGTCTTCTAAAGAGCTGAATAGATTTGCTGATAAATATTGCGAAATGTGGCCAAACCAAGATGAGAGAGGGCCTGTTCCAGTTTTCGATTGCGATCAAATTATGTGAAATCGGAATTGGAAACTCTTCCCTTTTCGAAAAGCCGATTGTTTGACTCGGCTTTTAACTTATAAATAATTTCGAATCCTCTCCAAAGAACAGTTTTGATAGCTAACAGCTTTAACCGATTTCTCCAATCAATTCTTGGATATCAGATCTCTTGCCTATTCCGATCGATCGATCGTCGTTCGTTCGATCGTTTATATAAACGGCATCGCTCGGGTTCTCAGAGCTGTCATGCCATTTTTTGAAATTTTCCATACTTTTCTCAAAAAGACTTGAGTTAAGTTTTGTTTCCATAATTGCTCCAACTTCATCTTACCAACTCATAGACCTTCTGTTCGGGCTCATAATTCTAAAAACAAGTAAGAAAGTCGGTCAAGCCCAACTATAACGTACTCTTTACCAACGAAATTAAGCGGTCAGCATATATTTTGATGCTGCAGTAGCAGCTAAAAGCATTCTTTTCATCATAACTCGATAACCGTTCATCCGATCTTCACCATTCCTTTGGTGCATCGATAAGTAATCCTGATTACTAAATATGTCTAGAAGGTACAAACCATTTATCTTTAAAAATGTGGGAGATATGACGTTTTTCCCAATTTGGGGGGGCGGGAGGGGGCGTGGCCAAAATTGAAAATAAACATAATCTGCCTGCAGACATAAGAAGCATATGTCCCATACATGTCAAACCTCTATCTCTTACCAACTCTGAGATCTGTGCAGACGGAAAGGGCTACATCGACTCGGCTGTTGATGCTGATCAAGAATACAATATAGTTTATGGGGTCGGAGATGCTTCCTTCCTTACTTTTGCACAAACTTATTATACTCTATGTACTTACGGTACAGAGTATAATTGTTTCCTAGAGGTGATTTTTAACCACTTTTGAAGCAGTATTGGAACCAGTATTCAAGTTTTAAGTACTCAAAACAGTATTCAACTTCATTTTAGGATCTTGATTATGGCTCTAAACCACTTTTTGAATGATTCATACTAAGAAAATGTATACTTTCCCGATTTACCTACATATACTTTAATATTTTATAATTTTGTAGAGGTTTCCGCTGGTTTAAGAAGTCGTCTTATTGTTTCAAACTTCGACTTATAGAACTTTGTTCGATAACTTTCGCCAATATTATTGGGAATTTTCAGATGTGATGATATCTCATAAGTGATTTAACACTCATTTATCGAACAATGAACAAAATTGTTTTAGAAATTTTCTTGAATTGTCGTATTAAACCTAAAAGAGTTAATAGTTGACAATTATGTTAAAGGTTAATGGTTAACGACATTCATTCATTCTTCTAACTTAGGGCCATTTTCGAATCGGCTACATAGAACTATATGTCACATAAACCTACAAATAACAGAGCAAAATCGGAGTTTATCTGACACATAGGAGCTATTTAGAAGATAAGAAATCGTTTCTAAGTTGATGAAAAGTTTTGGAAGTGAAAACTTCTTCAATTTTTTGAAAAAAGATGCTGCAAATTGGATTCTTTTCCAGTTATATAAAAGAGTGGTGGTGTTTCTAGATGATTTTCCTAAGCTGAACACGAATTAGTATCCTTCAAGTCTGCCTTTTTGTACTAATTTAACTAAAACCTGGCCCTTTAAATCCTATTGCTGGCTTCTTCTTTGTGGCTTATCTTTAAATTGTGATGATTCCCTTTGAAATTTATAAATACAAGTTCTTATCTTTAAAAGAAAGTATCCCAAATATTTATACAATTTTTTTAAGCCAAGATATAGCAATCTGAATTCATGTAATGGAAACTAGCAAGTGTTATCTTTTCCAACATGTTGAACTCAAAGCAGCTAGGCCAATATATAACTCAAGCTTAGCTCAGCTATGATTGCTCATAACTAGAAGAAAACCAGCAAAGTCTACTAATGATAGAACCGACAGGTTGGCTGTTAAGACAGCTTCTCTGTGGTTTTGTGTAAAGTTACGAGCAAACTTCTCTACCAACTTTGCTAGTTTCAACCTTTGCCAGCAAAAGTTCGTCAGTTTCGGTCAGCCTCCAGGCCACAGCCTCAAAGTGGTCAACAACACTTTCCATTCCACTAACACAAAACTTGTCAAGACTTTTTGCCGCCATTCGTGAGTGTTTGCTATCACCCAACGACTCACAGATGGAGATACCAAGCGAGATACATTACAAATGTGTGTATATGTATATATATATAGAGCAAAAGATTGGGCTACTGCACTAATCTTATAATTAGCATTCTTGGCAGATAACAACAACTACACATAGTACACAACAGAGTCAGTGACAGGCACTCTGCTGCTCGCTGACTTGGACTACAAATAACAAACAAGTTGCAATTACAGTGAAAGACACAGCACAGCGCGGCTGCGGCGGACGACCGGGGCCCAGGCCAGACGAAGGCAACCACACTCTCGACTCTCTTAATCGCATTGCATGATAACTGCACATTAATTAAAACAAAAAAATCAACTAATACTTTTATGAAACGAAACCGAAAGAGTGCTAATTGAATTATAGCAACATGAGCTCGCTTCGTTTGTTTTTGCTCGTTTAATTGCCACTTTCTGAACCGAAAAGCCATGTCTCAGCAGCAGCAGCAGCAGCAGCAGCATATTGCTTACGCTTCCAGGAAGACCTAAAACTGTCCAGACTGAGTGCCTCTTTTCTAACGGTAACCAGCTCCAACCAGACCCAAGTTCGGCAGCCAAAAAATGGGCTCAGTTTTCAATCGCATGTTGACTGAAATCCGAGAGCCTGCGGGCTTAGTCACCACCAAAACTCTGTCCCATATTAGTTTCGTTTATCGTTCAGTTGATGAGACACACACACAGGTACAAACAATGGGACAATGGGACGCGAACCTTGGGCTCAAGTATCGCCATATACCAGAGGTACTTACATACATTGTAGTAGCTGGCTGGCTCGCTGGCTGGCTGGCTGGAGCAACATTTCAACAACATGTCGCTTCATTTAAGTTCTTGTTGCATCAATGCACTCGTGACAATTTGTCATAAAGAGGTAACTAAAAATGTTTTATAATTTGACTTCAGAGAGAGAGAGGGAGAGGGGGGAAAGGGCAATAGATGGCCATCAGTGGAGAGTTTTACTTCCAGGAGTTCCCAGGCCTCTAAAAGAAGTCAATGGCCTTAGGTAAAATCAAAATCTTCTCAGTTTATTTAAAGTTTTCAGTGGTTAAACTAAGCTGAACGCTGTGTTGATGTAGCTTTTGTACCATGTAGCATGGCAACTGTTAGCAAATTTATGGGTAACAACTGAGAATCACATTTTTATACACTAAAAAAGATTTCCAGCATTAAAACAAGAAACAAAGTCGGTCAAGCCCGACTATAACATACTCTATAACAACCAAATTATACGCTCAGCATAAATTTTGATGCTGCAGTAGCAGCTGAAAGCAGCGCTGCAACAGCGACCAGTCTTTTGATCATAACTCGACAACCGTTCATCCGATCTTCAACATTTCTTTGGCAGATCGATAAGATATCCTCATAACTAAATATGTCTAGAAGGAAGGAACCATTTATCTTTAAAAATGTGGGAGATATATATTTTTTTTAAATTCCGGGGGCGGAAGGGGGCGTGGCCAAAATTGATAATAAACTTGATCTGCCTGCAGACATAAGAAACATATGTCACATACACGTCAAACCTCTATCTCTTACCATCTCTGAGTTCTGTGTGTTCATCCGGAAAGACAGACATGTCTATATCGACTCAGCTGATGATGCTGATCAAGAATATATATAATTCATGGGGTCGGAAATGCTTCCTTCTGGCTGTTCCATACTTTTGCACAAACTTATAATCAAGTCTGAAAACCGGTTCGGAACCGAAACCCTGAGAACCGGTTCGGTTCGGCTTTTTTGGGGTTAGCGCACCGGACCTTGAACCAGGCGCCTTACATTTTTGACTCCTCGAACCTGAAACAGACTACTTTTACGAAAAAATCAGGTTCGGTTCACCAATTAAAAATGCTTAATGAGAGTTTTTTGATAAATTCGACAATAAATGACTCAGACGAGAAGTTTATGAAAGCAATAAACAAATATCACATTATAAATCTGTGAATGATGTAATAGACTCTTTTGAAAATTGTCCAAGATTGAAAATGTCGACTAATGTTTTAAAATTTTGGAAAGGTCTTAATAACGAAGACTTCAAAAATGTGGCTTTTAGTATACTAGCTGTGCCAGCAACTCTGGTATCAGTTGAACGTGCATTTTCAATACTTAACTCTGTTCTTTCTGATTAATTTCAGATATAATGCTAATTAGCATAGACTAAACCGTTTCTAAAAGCTGTTCATCTAATTGATTTGACAATTAAAATAACTTAAGTAATGATCATTATGCTTACGCATATGGATAGAAGGTAAACATATATGTTTCATTTTCAACGAACCAATGTTCGAACCAGAACCTTGGGTTCAGGGGTTCCAAGAACCGGTCCACGAACCGAACCTTGGATTTTACAATTGGTTCGAACCTCAAGGATAATTTTCAAGGTTTGCAGCCTTGCTTATAATACTCTATGTACCTACGGTATAGAGTATAATTACGTATACGCCATGTTAAATCAATTTTAATTTTTTTGCTTTTCTTCAAACAAAACTCAACAAAAATTAGCAAATTAGAAAACGAAACTTTTAGCACACACACAAATGATAATCAAAGATGAAATAGAGTATCCATGTTCTGTTAGTTGTTGTTGCTTTTTAGCATAGTTTTCATTTGGGTGTTTTTTTTTGTTTTTGTTTTGGTGTGTGCTGAAGAGTGTCGATGAGTAATTGCCTCATAAAAATTATGTGGAAATTAATTTTCAGTGTTTTCTCTGCACCAGCACACACACGCACACACACACACACACACACCGCGGGGCTATTTTTAAAAGTGGGAAAACAAAATAGAAGCAACCCAAAATTATTGAAATATGAATGCAGCGGACTCGGTCTTTGGGGGCACTTGCTGCTGCGGCTGCTGCTGCTGGCGGCTACCCCTGCCCCGACGCGTCGGTTCCACCTGCCAAAAATTACAAAAATACACTGACGCTGTTGTCGTCGCTTGACACTTTTGGCCCTACCTCTTCCCGCTGCAGTTCGGCGCGCCGCTGCTGCTGGCTCTTTCTTGTTCATTTCATTTTGGCGGCTATTTTTGGGGCGCGTGTTACGTATTAAAATTAGTATGCAATATTTTTGTTTCAAACGAAATGAAAGAAAGCAGCTCGTGTGAGTGTGTGTGTGTGAGTGTGCGTTTATTTTTAAAGCGTTGAAAATAAACCGTAAATAATCGCGGCCAGCTCGCTCGGCCAGCTTTACAATCAATTCACTTGCACACGGCATACACACACACACACACACACACACACACACACACACACACACCCATAAGTATCTGTGGTTTATATTTATAGCCAGTCGCTTGCACCCATTGGCATCAACGGCAGCCACCAAGTTTCAAAATTATTGATAATAAAAATCCACCTTCTCATAAAATCTTTGGTTATTAAATATATATTTTGAGTGCTCACGCCGTTTGAATTATATAAATATGCATAAGTTTTAGTTTAAGTGGGCACAGCTGACATTTAGCTGCCTTTTGTCGTCGTTTCTTTTCTTTTTGGCCCGCTCGATTTAATGACGCGCCCGGAAATTTGTGTTCTATCGCCGCCTTGGGGGGGCTGGCTAATGTCATATGGACCGCACAGTTGCAGACAGGTGCTTGGCCTGGCCAAAGATGGGCTAATATATTCAGGTAATTAGGCTTTCATTAAGCTCAAGATGCATTGCAAAGGCGGCGGGGGGGCTTAGATGGCGCGTTAGATTTGAGTGAATGGATCATTAAAGAGCGGGTTTCCGCACACCGGGATATATTAAATCTAAGTTAATAAGGTGGTTTTTAATACACTGCACATCGTAGATAGCTGTTAGGTAATCATTACTTTTCGTATTTAATTACTTTTTAGTCAAATAATGAAAACCAATTCCTAAATTCAATTTTTTAGCAATCGTAATTGTAATTTGGAATTACGTTTCATCATTAATTGATTCCAATTGTAATTACTTTAACAAATACTTGAATAATTGTAACTGTAAAGGTGCATTAGTGAGTAATTTTGCTTGACAAGTTGAATTATTCATGTAATTGTGGGTAAGAACGAGGTTTTTACATCAAATTTAAGGGTTTGTTGATCGTGGTAATAAAAATCAAATCAATAACGAATTAAGCAAGATATTTGTGTGATCTGTACTACAAGTACACAGTGTACAAAGCTATAAAATAATCATTACTTCCCGTATTTCAATACTTTTCATTACAATAATCTCGATTTTTCAAATAATGAAAAACAATTCCTGGATTCTATTTTCTTAGTAATCGGAAGTGTAACTTAATTCAAATTCTAATTACTTTTGCAATTACTTACAATAATTGCTCCTGTAAAGTGGCATTATTGAGTAATTGAGCTTGACAAATTGAATTATTCATGTAATTGTAGATAAAAACAATGATTTTTTACCAAACGAGTTGGGAAAACATTTCAAATTAATAAGAACTTTTGTGACTTAAGTACTTTTGGCCTACAGATTGACCAACCGCCTCTTTTTACATTCAAAACTTTATCTAGTTGGACGCTGATATTTAAAGAAAGCAACAACAAGAACTGGAAATTTGGAGTTGATTCCATTAAAAACAAAAAGTTTTTCTCAATGGAACTTATTTTTCGACCAATCATTCGTACTGCAGCTATATGCTATAGTCATCCGATTTTGACAAAACCTTGCAGAATTGTGGTTAAGCATATTAAACAAATAGATACAAATTTTAAGGATATTTCCATGGAAAACAAATAAGTTTTTCTCACTAAGACTACTTTTCAGACTCAACTTTTCTATGACAGCATTGCTATATAGATGTCGGATTTCGACCAAACTTGGTAAAAATCATGCAATATCATAGCACACTAAGAAATACAAAGTTTTGAGGCGATTCCATAGAAACCAAAAAAGATTTTCTCACTTAGACTACTTTTCAGACTCTACTTTTCTATGACAGCTATACCATATAGAAGTCCAATTTCGACCAAACTTGGTAAAATCATGGAATATTATAGCAAACTAAGAAATACATAGTTTGGAGGCGTTTCCATTTCAAACAAACAAGTTTTTCTTACTAAAAGAAGTTTTTCAAACGATTGTTTCTATGACAGCTATATGTTATAGTCATTAAACCCGGCCAGCGCATTTGTACTTAAAGACTTGGTGCACATTTTGGTGAAGATAGCTTTTAAGCTGACGCAGGAGATAGCATAGAAACAGACGGAAGGACTGATCAGGCATATATATACTTTATGTGGTTGGAGTTGCTTCCTTCTATGCATACAATTTTATAATACCCACTGCAAGGGTATAAAAACTGTAGACTGCTTTTTGGGGTGAAGCTTAAGCTTTTAGGCTGACGCAGCTGGTTAAAAAAAAGCTTAAAGCTTTTGCGGGTTTGTTATTCTTGTTAGACTAGTGGGTACTTTGCCTAGAAATATTGTAAAAACTTCAAAAAATTCCGCTAGCTAACACTTTCTTTACCTCTCTCTCTCTCTCTCTCTCTCTCTCTCTTTCTAGTTTTGTGTTCATCAGCTTCAAGCAAGGAACCTTTAAAGTGTAAGTATTAAGTAATGGATCATTAAAATTTGAGTATTTTAAAGCAACTTTTGAGTAACTTAAATCCTGCATGGGTTGCCTCCCCCACTCATTGACTGCTTGCCCTGAGGTCGAACTCACCCAAACCCATATTATTCACATGTATATATATATATTCTCACATATTATTACCCTCCCTCGGATATATAATTACACAGACACGCCCCACTAAATATCGGAGAGACAGAGAGACAGAGAGGGGAACATGGAAAACTACAAAATATGCTTTAAACTGCATATTATTATCTAATTTTTTTCTTCTGTTTGTGTAGGAAATGTGTTGTAATTATTTAGAAATGCTTTCTAGCGATAATTGCGGGTGCCACTTTTTTGTTCCTGGTTCTTTTTCTCTGGCTGACACGTACGTTCGTTTGTTTCTTTAGTTTGTCAAATTATACAACATTTATCATCAATTATCGCAGAGTTGGTGGTATGAGTGAAAAATGACGCACGCAAGTGTGTGTGGTGTGTGGTGTGTGTGTGTGTGTGACGACATCGTGTCATGAAATTGAATAAGCAAATGACGTGCTGAATGCCAGTTGAAATAGTTTTTAACCTGCCGTGTGGCACTCCACCTCTCTCCCCCTCCCCCTCCCCCGTCCCCCCACCGGTTTGGGCTACTCTTAACCGCAAAACGCAGCTTGAATAGAACGTTCTTCGCTGTGTATGACATTTCATGCCAAAATGCAGACAATTGTCAATTGTAACAGCTACACCCCTTTTTTTTTCTCTCTCTCTCCGGTTCCACACACACACACACACACACACACACCACGAGCATATTTTGTATCTCTTCAAACGAGCGAGCCACATGCTAAACGAATGTTGACAAACAATTATTATTTTATTATTATTTGTTTGTCTGGCTGGCGGGTTGCCCGCCCCGGCGCCTGCCCCTAGCCCCACCCCACCCCCCGTGCACCACACTCAACTCTCCTGCTGTCAGTTAGTTTGCATGACTTTCCACACACACACACACACACACACCGAGAGAATGAAAATGAGAATATGCAGCGTCAGTTGTCGTCAAGCCGTCTGACTGGTTGGCTTTTCCTCCTTCCTTCTCGCGTTTTGTTTATTTATTTGCCTAACCGCTATTGTAGTTGTTATATTTGGATAGTTGATTATTTTATTATTATTATTTTGTATCCATTGTTGGCGCAAAAATGTTCACATGCAATACTACCGCAACAACAGCAGCAGCAACAGCAAACAATTGAAATAGTTACCACTTTTTTTTTGTTTGCTTGTGGTCTAAAATTAGCTAAAACAAACATTGACAAATTTGGGTTTCTATAGACGAATCGGAGATACTCTTTGACTTACATTTTTGATACTTAGATCGGAGATCTGCAGGATCTATCTCAGTTCAGAGCCCAGCGACGAGCTGTTGGTTTCTGGGCTTAAAGCTTCTCGTTTTTCAGCTCTGAGCCGAAATGTGAGGCTTACCAAAGAAGAGATGTGCTGGCCACGAAATGTGTTTCACAGCTAAATGCTACTTCAGACTCTCAATAAGTGGCCCATATTGAGTTCCTCCTTAACTCCAAAAGTGTTAAAAACGAGAGCGTAAGTTAAAGTCGACCCTGCCCGACTTCGAAATACCTGGGTACTCAAGGCAATTGGTGTTTTATAACCCCATGCGGCTCAGATTAGTATGCAACGTTTTTTTAACTCTGCCATTTATTATCTGATCGTTAGGAAAATTTGTGAGATTGTACATATTGGACACTTGCATTATACTGCAAAGTGTGAGGTCGATAGCTTACCTTTGTAAGGTGGGGAGGGAGCGTGACCAAAATTTGAAACAAACTTGATCTGCAGACAATACTGGCTAACATCTTAAATGTGGTTGCTCTAGCTCTTCTAGTCTCTGAGATCTAGGTGGTCATACAGACGGACGGACGCACGGACGAACGGACGGACGGACGGACGGACAACCTGACGGAACGGACGGACAGACGGACAGACGCACGGACGGACGGACGCACGGACGGACGGACGGACGGACAGACGGACATGGCTATATCGACTCGACTGTTGATGCTGATGAAGAATGTATATATACTTTATGATACCGGAGATGCTTCCTTCTGCCTGTTACATACATTTGCACGACTTTAGTATACCCTTTTTACTCTACGAGTAACGGGTATAATGAAAGACTTAACTTAAGTCAATCAACAAAGATGTTAAACTATCAAGATATCATATATTATATCATAATGAGGTTTTAAGGCTTAAAGATAATTTTTCCAAAGATTTTGATCAGATCTTTCCACCAGCGCCCTCTATTGAAAACCCAAAACTTTTTTTCCTACACCTAATATTTTATGAGTTTTTTTTAATTTTTTGCTGATCTCCTTTCAAAGAGACTATTTCCATTAATCTTTCAACCCAGATTTTGGTGTATTTTATACTTTAAAATAAAAATGAACGCGTTCAGCAGAATTACTTATGCTCTAATCATAAACCAAATTCTTTTAGTTCTTATTTGCTCATGTATAATTTTGTAATTGGGTTCATTTTAACCAGTAAAATTTGAAAAAGACTTACCGTCGGGGTAAGTATATGAAATCATTTGCATCCACAGTTTTGCAATCTGAAAAAAAGAAAAAATCAGATTTAAAAAAATTGAGGAAAGTTTACTTCAGCTTGTATACACTTGCAGAACGTTTTCTAACTAATTTGAAGGACATTTCCACTGAAAACTAACAAGTTTTTCCCAATAAGACTACTTTTCTGACTCTACTTTTGTATGACAGCTATACTATATAGATGTCCGATTTCGAGCAAACTTGGCAGAATTATGGAAAAGCATTACAAACTAGTAAATACGAAGTTTAGAGATATTTGCATATAAAACAAAAAAGTTTTTTTCACTAGAACTAGTTTTTAGACCGATCGTTTCTATGGCAGCTATATGTTATAGTTATGCGATCCGGCCGGTTCCGACAAATGTGAGGCGTATTTGTACCAGAAGGCTTCGTGCAAAGTTTGGTGGCGATAGCTATGAAACTGACGGAGGAGATAGCATAGAAACAGACGGCTATATCGACTCAGCTCGTCATATACTTTATGCGACAATATGCTCGGAAATGCTTCCTTCTATGCGATACAAACATCTGGAAAATTTCAATATAACCTCTGCAAATGTATAAAAAGTAAGAATAATATTCTAATATGTAAAATGTAAAGTAGAACTGTCTGCAAGTGGCTCTATTTACATAAGAACCTGCTCAAATTTGTTCAAAACACATGAATAATAAATAATTTCTAAGTTAAGTATTAGTCACTTACTAGACACTACACAGAGAAAAAAAAAGGATGATTTCTGGTATCCATTTGGGAAGGATATGTCTGAAATATCCTTTTAATCATCCAACGGAGCTAAAGATCATCCAAAGGATATGAAAAATGATGATCATTGGGATGATTTTTCAGCTCAGTTGGATGATTAAAAGGATATTTTAGACATATCCCTCCCAAATGTATACTTTTTTGGATCTTTTTTTTTCTGTGTACTAGATCACACTCTTAATCATTACTAAGATGTGGACTTGAACCACTTTTTAAGCTGGTATAGCCAGCTCCAACTTTAAAGTACCAGCCCTAACAAAATGTATTCACTTTATAGCGTCAATAATATGTGAGACATGTCCATGAATCACTTTGGAGTGGTTTCAAATATGTTTTTAACTTCATATTACCCACCTACAGACAAGATTTCTAGTTTATAGCTAAAGTAACTTCAGAGTTAGGACTCCTGGTTCCTGTTCGACAAGTAACTACTGTGAAAATTTCATGAAGATCGGTTCAGTTGTTAAGATGCCACTAAGGAATATATAAAAATGTTGCCTCAATTTTCGTTACAACAGGAAAACGCATGTAATGTATGCATATGTTAATCCGGAATGCAAATCACTTGTAAACAAGGAATGGTTCGGTTTTGTGTTTCTCAAAAGTTTTCTAATCTGTGTTTCAGTACATTGCATGGTTTTTGTTTTAGCTAACTGAACCGCGCATTTGGTTCGGTTCAGTGGTTCACTCTTAATTTATAATCAATTTTATGCAGGCCTGTTATAATACCTATGATAAATCTTAAAGTAAATTCACAGAATTTTAAGATCGTCCATGGAACCAAAGGAAATCTTTGACAAACCTGCCCAACGATTCGTGATGCTTCCCTCTTTACTTTTGATAAACAGCAAACAAACCCAAAAAACCACTTTGACAGTTAGAAACGAACATGGCAAAAACTTAATGAAGTTTTCTTCCCCATTTTTGTTTTTTTTTAGCATTTTGTGACACGTTAAGTGACTGTCAGTTGTCTGGTGACAACGGCCAATCAAACTCAAAAAAAAAGGAGAAGAAATTCTTACACTTTTCCAAACATTTCAATGTCCAGCCGCCACATGGTTAACTGGTTCAAGCATAACTAATAACTTAATTCGATTCGTGGAAAATGCTGTTGACTGGCCCAAGCATTTTCCGTTTCTCAGCAAGTTGAGGCGTATCTAAACACAGAAATCTAAGGCTTAATGGCTCATTAAAGCGAGAAACAGAGAAAAAGTGAAAGAGTGAGAGAGGGAGCGAGAGAGCTTGTTTTTTGATTACAAATTTATAATAATATGAATAAAAATGAAAATATGCTCTTGTGTCTGTCTCTGTGTGTGTGTGTGTGTGTGTAGAGGCTGCTAATTATGCATGCCACATATGCAGCAATCCCCCCCCCCCCCCCCTCCCAACCCCTGCTGCCTGATGCGTTTGCATTAGAAAAGGCAAACAGCAACAGGCTGCCTGCCAGTTGGCTGCTTATGCAATGCAATGCAACTCAATGCACTGCTATGCAATGCAATGCAATGCAATGCAAAAAAAAAAAGAAGGAAAATTATAATAATAATGCATCAACAAAATAAAGAAAAATACGAGAGAGAGAGAGAGAGAGAGAGAGAGTTGGAATAATGGCAAGCGACCAACGAACAAGCGTACAAACGACGCACGCAGTTGGCCTACCAAATGAGCATTTCACATCGTGTGAATTTTAATTAAAACTGCAGTAACCGAGGCTATCGAGTTAGACGCACTATGCGATGCACAGACCCCCCCCCCCCCCCCCCCTCCACCCGCCACCCTCCACCCCACCTACCGCGACCCTCTTGGGCCTCACTGAGCTTACTGCTAATTAAATGCAACATATGCCGCTAATTAAATTTATGTGCCCGTCGCAAACTCTGATTATCAAAAATTATTTATGCAAAATCTGACAGGAAATACCTGCAACAACTACTGCCAACTGCTGGCGATGCCTGGCCCGATAAACTTAAAGCCACTGCCAGCAGCAACAGCAACAACAGCAGCAACAGCAGCAACAACAGCAGCAACAGCAGCAACAGCAGCAACAGCAGCAACTACAACAAAGCCCCGTTCGGCTTAATTTAATTGTACATAACTTTTTTTGGTTGCATATTTAATTATGTTGTTGTGGCTGCTGCTGGCAGCTTCAAATTATTGTTTGCTGTTTGTTTTGTGTGGTAATAAGCACTTGGACCGGCTTGATGACTGTACTTTATGCGGCTGGCAGAAGCAAATCAAGTTGAATGGAAGCTAAAATAGTTAGACAATTGAAAATGATATGGAAGAGACCAGACCAAAACAACAAAAAATGAAACATAATTTGTTGTTGGTTGAGATTAAGTTGCTATTCCAGCTGACTGAACCCCGCCTTCAGCTCGAATGACTGAAAAAGAGAGGCTACTCGTCGTCTCTGACTCATATTCATATTTTGCTGTTTTTGAAATGATGACCAATTCTAGCTGCATTTGTGATCCCCACTAGGGGTTGGTGTTAGAAGGGAGAGAGAGAGACTTGGTTCTTACTGCAAATGAATCTAGCTGAATCTGGTAATGAACAGTCCTTCTTTTTTTATACCCTGTTCCCATTGAAAATGGGAAAAGGGGGATCATGAAGTTGTGCGAATGTATGTAACAGGGAGAAGGAACATTTTCCGACCACATAAAGTATATATATTCTTGATCAGCATGAACAGCCGAGTCGATATAGCCATGTCCGTCCGTCTGTCTGTCTGTCTGTATGAACGCATCGATCTCAGAGACTATAAGAGATTTTGCACGAAGGTAGATTTATGCTGTACGCAGATCAAGTTTGTTTCAGATTTGAAAAATTCCACCCCGTCCCCCTTTTATCCCCAAAAAACCTAGACCTCTTCTAGAAATCCTAGACCTAAATAGCCGTCAGATCCACAATTTTCAAGTTAGAGCCTCGTAGTTTAGTATACATCAAGCTAGGCCCAAGCTAAAAACACCGGAGTTATAAGCGAAACAGTTGAGCTGATAAGAGCACCCCCCCACTTGTTGGTCAGGACTAGAAAAAAGTGTTGCCTACATTTGGGATAATTTTGTTAAATTCAAAAACAATTAAATGAAAACAAATGAACAGGGTATTTTGTGGTCGGGAAACTCGACTGCAGCGCCCTTACTTGTTTCTTCCTAGGAATAGTTTACAGCTGGCAAGCAGGTAAGCTCTGCTCAGATCTGCCTGCTTCTACAAGCCTTACCTTGTCACATTATGTGAGCATCCAAAACAAGCAAATGCTGATGAGTTACTGCTGCCTCGTAAACTATGGCATTTTCAAAAACATTTTCTATTAATTTGTCTTCTAATAGATTAATTTAAATATGATATGCTTTTCTTAGTTTATTAAGAAAATAAGCTAACATTTTGCAGAGGTTCCCAAGGGCTAGTCCATGATACAACTAGAGAGGTAAGGTGGCATCAGTGTGATTTCTCTGCAAAGTACCTACACGTTCAGTGCTGCGCGTACTTTTGTAGCGTAAGATTTTGCTAAAAGTACGCATCTAACTGACACCGCCCCACCTGTATTGTTGCATCATGGGCCAGACACTGCAGTAAGCTGCATCACATAAACGCTTAGTTCGTTACTTACTTTAAACCCGATCGATTCTTACTTTTTGCTGGGCATACTTTTTGCCTAGGTGGGTAACTTATCGACAACTCCTCGCTTTACATGTATAAGTAGTGGGAGTCAGTACCGAAAGCTATATGCTATGACTGTAAAACTGTAAGCAAAGATCACTTTGCTCTACCGAAAGGGTTAGTCTGTCGGTAATTACATACTGCAGTACTTAATTGTAAGGGGATTACATAGCGATTGCCATCAGTAAGGAATCGGACCTGGACCTTAGGATTCATATTTCAAGCAAGAGTCGTAGTACATCCGAAATATCCATGATCCGGATCTGATAACGTCTTCAAACTTTGTATTCAAAAGTTTTTTATGATTTTTTATAATATTGCCAAGTTTAATGAAATTCGGACAAATTTTTGTTCAAATCGGATGACTATATCTCATAGCTCCCATAGAAACAATCGATCGGAAAACTAGTTTTAGTATGGAAAACTTTTTTCTTATCAATGATAACGTCTTCAAACTTTGTATTCATAAGTTTTTTTATGATTTTTTATAATATTGCCAAGTTTGATAAAAATCGGACAACTATATGGTATGGCTGCCATACAAAAGATGGGTCTGAAAAACAGTCTTACTTAGAACAACTTTTTTATTTTTAATGGGAGCATCCCCCAATTTTATATTTGCTTGTTTTACATGCTTTCGCCCAATTCTACAAATTTTTGTTTAAATCGGATGACTATATCTCATAGCTCCCATAGAAACAATCTATCCGAAAACTAGTTTTAGTATGAAAAAGTTTTTTCTTTTCAATGATAACGTCTCCAAACTTTGTATTCATAAGATTTCTGTGTTTTTTTATAATTTTGCCAAGATTAATGAAAATCGGACAACCTTATGGTAAAGCTGCCATACAAAAGATAGGTCTGAAAAAAGTCTTAGTTAGAAAAACTGTTTTGTTTTTAATGGGAGCATCCCCCAATTTTATATTTGCTTGTTTTACATGCTTTCGCCCAATTCTACAAATTTTTGTTCAAATCGGATGACTATGTCATATGGCTCCCATACGATTAAAGGTCAGAAAATGGCTCGTTGAGGGAAAAAAATTATTTTTGAAAATATTTAAGTGAGCACAGTAAAAACTTCGGCACAGACAAAGTAAGCTTAGCTTTATCGATAAGGGTAATCTTATATATACTCCGAATTTCGTCTACCATTTTACCGGTATCTGACTAAACTGAAATAATTTTAATTTTTTTTAACCATCCAGTTAACTTATTTTAGTAATATTCTGTAATCTTTGCCTATCATATTACATACTCTACATTGGCTTAAGCTCTTTCTTACACGATCCGGCTCGAAGGACCAATAAATATCACTTGGGATATGGAAAATTTGATACTAGAAGGATCATTCCAATATTTCATATTTCACACTTCATCGAATTCAAAATCAGCCTATTCAGAGAGTAAATCATCTCCTAAAGGGCTCAACAACAAGTTGAAACCCTAACCAGCTGACGATTAGATAGAAGACACATTTCCTTTCTCATTGCCCATCAAACAATTCCCCTTTGGCCTATTTAAGTTTATAACTTAAAAAGCTCTTCCTTCCCTTCATAAAGAAAAAAAGAAATCAAGTTCATTACAAGGACATGCTGACCAGTTCACTGTCCCTGCCCAGCTCCAGAGTTGGCATGTTCATAATGATAATGACTGTTGAATGCCCCGGCTGGCTGCATGTCACACATCATAATAATTACGGCTATTGATGGGCCCGACTGTGCTGGGCTTATAAACAATTACGTTAATAGTGGCAGCCGCTGCCAGTGCAATAAGAACTGTAACATTTAATGGACTTTTAGCTAAATTAACAAAACCCACAAAAAAATTAACCCAGAGACTAGGTAGGTGGGTAGGTAGGTAAGGTAATCGCGGGCCAGACGCGCCCCCTTTTTGCCAGTGTGTGTGTTTGGCTCGTCTAATGACACAACATTTCATTAAAAATAATTTCACTAAACATTTGACGTTCTATTACGTACAATTGGCATTTCTAATGACAGAAATAGCCGAGTTTCTGTGGCTAATCACACACGGGCGGATAGTTACACACACATTTTAGTGGGTCGGGTCGGTCGGTTGGTTGGTCGGTTGGTTGGTCGGTTGGTTGGTTGGTTGGCTGTGCATTGTAGTGGGACGTCTGTCTTATCAGTTTAGATCGCTGTTAAAACGTTTTTAATTTCCTATCGCTGCAGCACAATCATTTAATTATAGTACTTGAAATCGATTAATGCTCCGATTGTTGACAGCGTGGCGTGCATACACTCAACAAAAATGTTCGTGGTTTGTAGAAGATGAGTTTATAATATGGAAATGCTAGAATTAAGTACAGCACTTTGTATTTCAAGCATGAAACACTTGATTTAAGTTTTGAATATTTTCAAAATAGTCTTGAAATCAATCAAAGTTGGTGGAAAATGTACTTCAGATCCAAAAAAAATCCTAGGCTTGTTCAGAAAAGGTGGTATCCGAAACCATCGCCAGATACATTTTCGATTAGATAATTAGCAAAATATAGAAAAATATTTGAGAAAAATCGGATTTAAGAATTTCTAGATTTTTTTTAGAGATTCTAGAATTTAAATTCTTGTTATAAGTATGAAAAGTGTTAAATTTAAGAGTTTGTATGTCAAAGACGAAGCATAAGTACTTGAATTTAGCACTTTGAATACAAAACGAAATAAGCATAAGAATTTGAAGAATTTAAGTTCTTGTTATAAGTACGAAAAGTGTTTAATTTAAAAATTTTTAGTTTAAAGAACAAGCATAAGTAGTTGAATTTAGCACTTTGAATACAAAACGAAATAAATATAAAAATTTTCAGAACTTAAGTTCTTGCTATAAGTACGAAAAGTGTTCAATTCAAGAATTTTTATGTCAAAGAAGAAGCAAAAGTACTTGAATTTAGCATTTTGTATACATATCGAAATATATATAAGAATTTCCAGAATTTATGTTCTTGTTATAAGTACGAAAAGTGTTCAATTTAAGAATTTTTATGTTAAAGAAGAAGCAAAAGTACTTAAATTTAGCATTTTGTATACATATCGAAATAAATATAAGAATTGTAAGAATTTCCAGAATTCAAGTTCTTGTTATAAGTACGAAAAGTGTTAAATTTAAGAATTTTTAGTAGAAAAAAAGAACATAAGTAGTTGAATTTAGCACTTTGTATACATATCGAAATAAATATAAGAATTTCCAAATTTAAAGTTCTTTTTATAAGTACAAAAAGTGTTAAATATAAGAATTTTTAGTAGAAAGAAAAACGATAAGTAGTTGAATTAAACACTTTGAACATACATTTTCAATCACCAACTTCTACATCCTCTTTTTTGCTCAGTGTAGCTATGAGGCATGGAAGTTGTGCGGTACCAGATCAGGACCCCCTAAAGCTGGGTAAACATTGTCTCGAACAACAGCTTTAATTTTCATGTCCATTTAATGAACGTGGAAAAACTGTTGACGTTTTTTTTTTTTTGTAGTGATCGAAAATTGATTTGATTGTAGATGGCTATCAACTGGTGAGCTCATGTTTTCCCACTGATTGAATGGGCCACAAAACACACACACACACACACACAGTTGGTGGGTCAACTATAACACAAAGGCCTTAGGAAATACTGTTAAACCAGTTCGCCCCCAACCACCCTCCCTCCCCCTTCCGCCCAACGATCTTGGCCAAATCTACAAACTAAACTGGCAAAAGCCAGCCACGCAGACTCCATTAGGCCAAATCAATTGCACATCATCTCAAGTGGGGAGTGGGGCGGAGAATGGGGGAAATTATACTACAACTACGTGTAGCTGCTGTCAATCAATGTCAAAGCCGAAACCAGAGCCATAAGCTATATCAGATTTCTGGCCACAGAATACTAATTAAATTACGCAAAAAAGGCAAAAAACAAAGTGAAGTGGAGAAAAGCCCCAAGTCGAGCAAAAAGGAAATGCTGCACATGTATCTGTCAGATGCAACTGCAGTTGTGTGGCTAATTTTAAAAGGCCCGCAGCAACGTTGACTGTTTGCTTGTAATATATTTTAATTTATGCTTGGTTGGCCATACTTTTGGCCACATTTCAGGCACGCTGTAAAATTGCGCGTAAATAAACATTAATTTTAATTTAATGAATTAAACACAAAAAACAGAAATGCATTTTCAACGCGCCGACTCTCTGACCAGCGGACATCGAGGAGCGCAGCATATAAAGACATCAGCCCACCCCCCCTGGGATGGGAGGGGGGGCTGAGTCACTCGAGTGTGGCTGCTGCTGCTGCTGCTGCTGCTCGTCGCCTTGGCACAATAAATATGTAAGAGGTTTTTTCGTCGATTATGCGCATAGAGCAAGTGTTTGCCTTACATTTTGTACACATACTCGCACTTATACATATGTATTTCTATATCTATATCTTTATTGCAAAATGGTAATGGAACGGCAAGACCGAGTTGTTGTTGGTGTTGTTTATTTGTTTGTCATTCACAGAAAGTGTCATTGCAAGTCCATTGAGGAATGTGTGCTAGTGTAATGTAGTGGACATTTCAATCGGAGTGTCAAAAAGGGAGAGGGTGCCAAAAGTTATAAGAAAAATTCTTAAATTTGCTGAGATTTGGTTATTCATTTGAAATTTGACAGCAAAGAACAGTAGACTAGTCAATTATATGGAACTCTTATCAAAAGAGAATCTAATCCATTGCTTACTTAAGGGCAGCAAAACTTATTTGAAAATTTCCAAAATGCTTAATTCACCTAAAAAAAAGTGCTATATTACTTGGCAGATGTGTTTTTTATATCAAGAAGCTTTAATTTATTACTTAGGTTAATACAGGATCAGTTATATTTCTCTGATGGTTCGTTTGGGAGAAATATACTGAAGAAGATTCTAAATCCAAACCGGTTTACTAAGTTCGTAATCCCAACTGCGAACCAAACTACTTTCAAAAATATTCAGCAGAATCAAAAACCGATAATGAAATTGGTTTAGTTGTGGCATATTTGATAATATCTAAGCTAGTGCTTAAGTTGGCTAGAAAGATATTAAGGGTCTAAGAAATTTGTCTTACTCTTAGACTGACTTGATCCTTATGGACCTTCAAGTCGCCATATTTTACCCTTGAAGAGGTATAAAGAAAGCATCTCCGACCACATTAGAGTATCTATATATATATATATTTGATCAGCATACCCAGCTGAGTGGATTTAGAAATCCGTCCATTCGTCCATGTGTTTCTATGATATCTCCTCCGTCCATTTGGAAAGCTATCTTCACCAAACTTCACACAAAGTCTTTAAGTACAAACACGTTGCACATTTATGGGAACCAGCCGAATGGGTTTACCATAGCATATAGCTGTCATATGAACGATCGTTCGAGAAACTAGTTTTAGTAGGAAAATCTTTTTTGTTTTTGACGAAAACGCCTTCAATTTTTGTATTTCTTAGTTTACTATGCTTTTCCATGGTTTTACTAAGTTTGGTCGAAATCGTACATCTACATGGTTTGGCTGTCATAGAACTGGAGAGTCCGAAAAGTAGTCTTAGTGAGAAAAACTTTTTGGTTTTCAATGGAAACGCCTCCAAACTTTGTTCTTTTTAGTTTACTATACTTTCCTATGATTTTACTAAGTTTGGTCGAAATCGTACATCTACATAGTATGGCTAACATAGAACAGTAGAGTCAGAAAAGTAGTCATAGTGAGAAAAACTTTTTTGTTTTCAGTGGAAACGCCCCCAAACTTTATATATCTTAGTTTGCTATACTTTCCCATAACTTCACCAAGATTGGTCAAAATCAGACATCTACATTGTATGGCTGTCATTGAACAGTAGAGTTAGAAAAGTAGTCTTAGTGAGAAAAAATTTTTTGTTTGCCATGGAAACGTCTTAAAAATGGGCATTTATTTATTAAATATACTTTTACACATATCTACGAAGTTTTGTTCCAATTGCATGACTATAGCATATAGCTGCAGTACGAATGATAGGTCAAAAAGCCGTTCTATTGCGAAAAACTTTTTTGTTTTAACTGGAATCGACTTCAAACTTCTTACAAGTTCGTTTGTAAGGCTTTTGCATGTGTTTGCTAAGTTTGGTCAAAAACGGACATCTATATAGTATAGCTCCCATAGAAAAGTAAGGTGCGAAAAAGTGCCAACTTCAGCTCAGTCGAAGTTACCATTGCGCTATTTTTTGAGTCAATTTCGGAATATGCAAAATTAGAAGTTTCTGGGTATCCCTCGAGAGTGTTCTATTTAAATATCACTACGAAATTGCACGGCTTCCTCAAAAAACTCAATCAATAGTACTTTAAAACCGTCAGTTCTTAGCATCTAAGTTGGATTATGAGTATTTTGTGAGTGTTGTTGTTGCTTGACAAATGATTTTCCATTTCTACAAGGCTATAATGTTCGCTTATACATTCTGGACTTGGCTGATATTAGTGGCAAAATGAAGAGAAGCTTGATTGAGTCACAAAACAACCGTTGGAATGCATTTATCACATTTATTACCGTTAATAGCAGCGGGGAGAGCATCTCTCACACTAAAAACGGCAAGACCATGGGGACCACACACACACACACACACACACACAGAGGCGACTGTCTGTTTCTACGCTGCCTATGTTTTTGCGCGCATACTGCTTTGGGATTCCCAAACGATTATGCCTCCGCTGGCATGGAGAGACTTCTTAGACACGTTCAGTTGGTGGGCATTGATCGCTGATGATAGGGGTTGGTTCCTCTTGGAACAGCTGTACGATCTACCAGCCTCCTTTGTGGTGTTGTGTCTCAGTTTAAAGTTGTGCGAGCCAATCAAATTCTTAACACAGTCTATAAAAAGTTATGGGTTTTTCTTCAAATTAGACTTTTGTTTACAAGAATGAAAAGTCTCTAAAAAGGATCATTTACAATCTCTCTTTGGTTGAGTTCAGACATCTATCAGAAACCTAAAGATCTTAAAATATCACATCATATAAATTGAGTCCTAGTTTCATAAATCATATCAATAAAGATATGATTCATGAAACTATCTACCAGCACCTCGTTAGCCAAACAAACCGAGTCCTCATCAGATCATAACAGCCAAAGTCAACTTCCTGGAACGAATGGCCGGCTTAAATGTTAAATACCTGCTACCTGGAACATTCAGTTCCAGTTTAATTCTTTACTTTTATTTACAAGCTTAACGGCTATTTCAACCATCGCAACAAGTCATTTTGGTCGACATTTGATATGGGCCCTGCCCACTTGTCAACACCATTCAAAGCAAACACAAAACTCGAAAAGGCAACTTTTGTTGTTGTTAATTTGTTTCTTTATTTTTATGGCATTTAGCAACGGTTACTCTTTTTTTTTGTTTGCCTTTTTTTTTTTACATTCAGCCACAACTGAGTGCCATTCAAGTCGTCGTCGTCGTCGTCGTCGTCTGTTCAACTGACTCAACTCTCTAAATGCCTCACTTTACTTAAGCAAACTGATTTTTATCATCGCTGCCGTCGCGTCGTTTTATGAGCATCATCAAAAACTAATAAAAACTCAATGCGTTCTTTATTTGCAGGCAGCGGACAGCCAACTTGAAGTCGATGTACCCCGTGGCCCGTGGCCCGTAACCCGTAAACCCCTATCCAGGGCAACATGTTGCACATGCACTCGCCAAAAGCAATTTGCATACAAATGTTGCCAAGGCACTTGAGAATGCAATCACAATCGCTGGGGCTGGGGCTGGGGCTGGACGGGGCTGGACGGGACTGGGGCTGGTGCCCAGGGTAAGGAGGAAAAAGGCCGACTGTCGTTTCATAATTTGATATTAAACATGCGCCCGTAGTATGTGAAACTTGTAAATTTGCAAATTGCTAGAATGCAGGACAACGGATGGCAGCTGCCGCTGCCGCTGTTGCTGTTGCTGGTGAATTTGCATTTACATACACACACACACACACACAAAGAAAACGCAACCCTGGTTCACTTTTTTTTTGGGAAGTTCCGCTGCAGCCTCCATAACATTTGCTCAATTGACTTTCAATTGCAAAACAAACACAACAAAAGCCAGTCAGAATTTATTTTCGGGGGTTGATTGACATGCACGATTGATCCGACTTGGGAGAGTGGAAGGAGCAGCACTTTGGTCAAGATTGCACTTGATCATACCAAAATCCGGCAAAGGCTCTTGAAATGAAACTTATTTTGGGCCATGTGGCATTAAGCGTTTTTTGCATTATTTGGACTCTGGAAGTTATGCAAAATGAATCAATTCAGGTTCAAACTTTGTCTTTATTGATCCAATTAAAACTGATTTGGGACCAGGAAAGCTTCGAAATAGCTAAATTAGATCTTTCCTCATAAATTTTAACAACTTGTGAATAGTTGGGGTTGACACAGTCAAGAGGAAACACTTTTTGGTTGAACTTACCGCCTTTTTATTACAAAAAAAAACCACTTGAAATCCAAAAAAGTTCGCTAAATGTTTGCCAAACGTTCGCTAATTCTTCGTTAATTACTTGCGATTTCAAAGATGAACTTTTTGTAAGCCGTTTCGAGGTGGATGCACCTTTGGAAGATACAAAATAGTTTCGTTTTCTCACAGATTATTTAGAAAAGTTCATTAAAGATAAGAAGTAGAAAGTCTTATTTAACCTATCTCCCAGCTTTTCACCTAAAAATGATTCTGCATTGCTTCAATTATTTCGCTTTGTGTTGATATTTCGACTTTACCTGCGAAATATCATGGACAAGAATACTCCGACCTATTTATAAAGATTTATTGAAAGCCTTTAAGGAACATTCTAACATACACTCACTTTTTATCCTCAAAAAAGAGAAAAGATATATCCGAAACTTATCCGAAAAAGAATGAAAATATAATCATTAGGTTGCATCACAAATTTCTTAAGCTCAAGTTCACAAATAGTATAAGAAATGCACTTAAAACGCTGGTTTTAAGATCTATACTAAGCGAACATTTAGCGAATGTTGAACAAACATTTCTTAAAGTTCATTTGTTCACACAAAGTTCTTTCAAAGCACGTTTAGATGCCCGTTGGTGAATATTTGGCAAGAACTTAGCAAACATATAGCGAATGTTTGGCGAATATTCCACGAAACTTATTTTTGGATTTAGATTTTTTCACAAAAAGTATGTTAAATCTACCTGATCTTGGCTAGTTCACAAAAAGTAAGGTAAATGCTACTTAAACTCTCTCTTTTTTGTCTGGTTGGCAATATTAAACGAGCATTTAGCGAAGCTTTAGCGAATATTACACGAAACTTGCTCCTGAAATTTGTTTTTTTTTTATAAAAAGTTCGTTAAATCTCCCTGGTTTTGGCTAGTTTACAAAAATTAATATAAATGCTACTTAAACGAACTTTATTTAGACTGTTTAGCAATATTAAACGAACATTAACCAAACTTTTAGCGAATATTATACGAAACTTAGTCCTGAAAATTGTTTTTTTTTTATAAAAAGAATGTTTAATCTTCCTGATCCTGGCTGGTTCACAAAAGTTATATAAATGCTACTTAAACGATCCTTTTTTTAGACTGTTTGGTGATATTAAACGAGCATTTAGCGAACATTTAGCGTATATAAAACGAACATTGTGTGAAACTTCGCTTGCTTTGTACTCCAGACTACCAATTTCTTCCCTTCCTAAGGATATATTTATGAATATTCCTCAAATTGTCATTTTTCTTATGGATTTATGTACTCCGGGCCCGCTTTAACTCAATCAACCCCTTACCCTTAACAGTGTAGCAGCTGAATGTTAAATAGGCACGCAAAAAAAATATCGTACAACTATTTTTACCTACACAGCTAGAAAAGGACAAGGCTATGCCTGAAATGCGTCAACTCTCTGTCTTACCAAGCCAAAAAGGAAAACAATAATCAATAGCTACAAGAGTCACCCCCTCAGACACACATACCCCACTCATATGTGAGGATTTTTGTGGGTAGTTCATAACTTCTGTCTGTCTGTCTGTCTGTCTGTCTATCCGTCCGCCTGCCTTGGCTTGTGGTGGTTTGGCAGCAGTTAGGACTGCCATGTTTATCCTCCACACATGAGCAGAGCCAGAGTAGGCGTCGCCTTTATTTAGCTCACTTGCTCGCTCGCACACGAAAAAAAAAAAAAAAAACAAAAACAGAAACTGTGCCACAAACTTGTCGAAAAGTTCTGCCTAAACTTTTGGGTCTGACACACATTTTGTCTGCCCACCTAGGCATACATACATAATACATACATACATATATAATTCCGAGAGTTAACTGCCCTCGCTTATCGCACCACACACAGCCTCACACAGTGGGTTATATTTTTAGGAAAACATAAAAAAAAGGGGGCTTATCTTATCAGCTGGAACTGACTCTGACTCGTCTGATGAGCAATTGAAAAGCAATCAGCAGTTTTGTGTGGCGAAAATTTTTATGTATGATGTCAGAGCCAGTTAGGGTTTGATAAGCGAGAGAGCGAGTGAGAAAAGAGAGAGCAAGAGTGAGAGAGTGAGAGAGCCCAACACACCTCACCTCACCTCTTCCCCAATATTTGCTGATTTATAGTCATAAATTTCATTAAAAATTCATGGGACCCACAAAATTTTCAAAAAAAAAAAAAGAAATAATAATAAAAATAAAAAAAAAACAGGGCGTGCCGCAAGCAATGAAAATGTGTGGCTGCACCTACGCAACGGTCACAAGATTTATTTGAGGGAACACACTATAATAACGCCCTAACATACAAAAACAAATTATAATTTTTTTTGTTGCCTAACATTTGACTACAACGTAGGCATATTGAGTATACAGGGTGACCGAAACGACACAAAGCAGAATCAAAACTCTTTGATGAAGCGGTTTTCATGATGCCTCGAGCTTTAAAACCAGTCCAAAAACCCGCTGACAAATTAAACCCTCCTTTGGATTTAGTTGGTCCTTCGAGCCGGATCATAAGCCTTTTTAACATAATATTGGGCAAAACATAAGGTCACTGCAAACACTAAAACCCTCGGAAAAGCTTTGCTTTGTGTATGCTTGGTCCTTCGAGCCGGACTATGCACGCTTTTAATATAGTTTTTCCTTAACTTAGCATAAGGCTGCCGTGAGATTGGACAGTAGGCTTACTTGTTAAATGTTTTTAATGTAAAAATCTGTTCAAATTCATATACGAAACATGATGAAACGCAGGTCTACTAGATTATCATGTCTGTTGTGTCGAACTGTGTAAAAGCAGTCTAGCTTTTTTTTACCATCAGAACAGATTAGTTTTGGATTTGGAACAGTCCACCTTTTTAATATTCGATATTCCTAAGACTTTAAAACCACTCCGAAACTAAAACCCAGAGAAAAGAATTGTGTTAGATTTGTTGGGTTCTTTGAGCGAGATGATAAACCTTTATGACATGAATTTCTTCACAAGAGTTGCCTCATAAACCAAACTCCTCTCAACACATTTGGCTTGGATTTGTTTGGTCCTTCGAGCCGGATTTATGGATTCAGCACAACAACCAGAATTCACTTCAGCAGCAGTCGCAGTGCTTGTTTTGTGTTCAGCTAGGCTTTAAAAGAAAGGGCAGGTAACTCAATTGAGTTTACTTTTGAAACTTACAAAAGACTTGATTCGAAAATTCTCTTTAAAAATTCTGAAAAATCTTAAAGAATCTTTTGAATGAAAAAATGGTATAGAATGATACAAAATCGGAGCATTATGCGATCGAAAATCATACTTAAAAACATAAAACATACAAATTAAGGAATGCTTTTCCATTGTTACATATTTAAGTACTTGAAACTGATCAGAAACGAGATTTAAGAGTTAAAACACCTGATCCTTAAGCTTTAGTTGGGATGAAAGACTTCATAGTTCCAACAACAAATACATATTCAAGGCTTGAGGAGTTCACAGCACTAGCCCTAGCCTTACAATTGTTTTTGTAAAGCTTCTAGACATACGCTGGGCATTGACACACTGACAAAATCCTAAAATTCACTCTTTTAAAGCTTTTAATAGGCAGCCTTTTGCTCTTACGCAGCCGTCACCATTTCAGCTGCTGTCTTCAAGCTTTGTATATTTCACAAACATATATATGAAATTATTCTAGAAATTGTTTACAACATTTACGATGGTTTTTGATGTCACCCTGTATTGAACATAGCAACTGACAATAAAATAACCATAATATAAGTTATTATAGTGTAAACGGGGGTTTTTCGGTTTTTTCTGTTTATTTCACTATGTACAATTTGTCCGAGCTTCGCACGTCCGGCACCAACGGTCGTCGATCAATTAATGTGACCGTGCTCGGCTCGCTTAAAAATACCTTATAATTAGATATCATGCTTATCGATATACTTACACATATTTACATATTGGCGGTTATTTCAAACAATTTGTCCAAAGACTACATTCGGCCAATCTGACTACTAGATCGCCCTCGATCTCAACAGGATTCAATAGTTTTCGTACAGCAACGCATCCACGGTTTAAGCCTAGCGGGTTCTAATATCCCTTTGTACGGGATCTGCGTAAGCTGACATTCATCGACATCGGTGACCTCATAACGGTCGTTGGGCAACACGCGGCTGATTTTATAGGGGCCACGGTATTTCGGTGCAAGCTTCTTGCAAGAACCTGCGGTAGTGTCGACATTGCGAATAGCGACGAAATCGTTTACTTTGTATTGCAGAGGGGCATGATGTCTTAGTGCATACCTCCTTTCATTCTGCTCTTGGGCATGTCTCATTTTGAGGTCGGCTTCTTTCCTAACGGATTCGAAGTCACATCGACTTTCAGAATTCAACTTTTCTTCGAGATACTCGGTCAACTCATCAACGACTGGACCACGTTGATCACATCCAAACAGCAACACACACGGGGACTTACCCGTGCTTCTTTGAACCGAATTGTTCAATGCAAATTCTACTCGATTAACTAATTTGTACCAGTCAGATTGATTAAGGGGTTCCGACAATTTGCCTAACATCGGCGTCAATATTCTATTGACTCGTTCGATCTGCCCATTTGCTTGAGGTGCGGCGGTGGCGACTTTTATATGCGCGATACTACGATCGGTCAAGAATTCAGCGAATTCGAAAGATGTAAAGCAGGTACCACGATCGGATATTATTCTACGGGGCCGGCTGTAATACTCGAAATATTTCTTCAAGGAATCGATTGCTTCACGGGTACTTGTCGAATTCACTGGGTACAACTTAACATGTTTTGTAAAAGCGTCAATAATGGCAAGCAGATGCTTTCTTTTTGAAGTAATGCTTGGTAACGGTCCTAAATGATCGATGTGTATCGTATCAAACGGAATTGCCGCTTTCGGTATACTATGCAAAGTACGATGATGTATACTTCTAGGGACGGAGTGCAAAATGCACGGCAAACAATTTCGAATGTAAAGGTCCACTTTGCTCCTCATGGACGGGAACCAATACTTGGCTCTAAGGTCGTCTACACACTTATCACCAGAGAGGTGGCCTAACTTTTCGTGGCACATTCGAATCAGTTGGTTCTGTAGAAATTCAGGGGCATACAAAAGGAATTTGTATCCATCGACCCGTCTATACACCATGCCATCTATTAGCTCGAAAACATCATCAGATGCACTCTCCAATTTGTCACGAAGCTTGCTTATCTCAGGATCTCTCATTTGCTCCGTATGCAGAAGCAAATCTATATCGTTCGGGGTCGCGCCAACAACTCCTACAAGACTTTCGGCGGAATGGCTTAAGGGACAATCGTTTTCCGACGAGGATGAATTCGGAGAACTCACAGACTCATTCGAATTTATCGGCTCCGCGGATCTAATGCAAGGATCGGCAAGACTATCCATCTCGGATTCTAATAGTTCGGTCTGCCTGCTTAAAGCATCTACATGGGGCATACTAGATCCGGGTCGGTGTGCTTTCGAATAGTTATAATTTTCTAGTTCTAACGACCACCGAGCGATGCGGGGATGTATGGATTTCTTATCCAAGGTTTGCACTAGAGAATTGCAATCGGTTACGATTAAGAACGGACGGTGCTGTAAATAAACACGGAATCGGCGTAGTGCATAGATAATGGCCAAGGTTTCCAGTTCGAAACTGTGGTAACGGGACTCGGCAGCGGTGGTTTTCCGAGAATAAAAGAATACAGGGTGCATCTTTCCATCAGCCTGCCTTTGCATAAGTACGGCCCCAAATCCATGGGAACTAGCATCGGTATGCAATTCGGTTTCGTAAAGGGGATTATACAAGGAGAGGACTGGCGGATTTGATAAGGCGGTTTTCAGAGTCATAAACGCTTCCTTTTCAAGCTTTCTCATGGGAAATGGACCACCATTTTTAAGAAGTTCTGTCATTGGCTTGGCAATGCGAGAAAACGACGGAACAAATTTACGGAAGTACGAGAATAAACCCAAACATGAGTGCAGGGCTTTACAATTGAGGGGTTCGGGGTATTCTAGTATTGCTTTTATGTGAGCACTATTAGGCAATATGCCCTTGGAGCTGACATCGTATCCCAAATAATCAATTCGCTTCTGGAGGAATATACTTTTCTTGTAACTGATCAGCAGGTAGTTCTCAGTAAGGCGGTTTAACAGTTTTGCCAAAAGCTCAAAATGTTCTTCTAGGGTTCGGGTAGCAAGGATGATATCGTCCATGTACACAACAACCTGACGGTTCCGGACCATGTCACAGAGAGTATTAGAAATGAATCGCTGAAATACAGCAGGTCCATTCTTCAAACCGAAGGGCATTCTTAGGTATTCGAAATGTCCATCGGGTGTTACGAAAGCGGTATACTTGATTGAATCTTCATCCATTCCTATTTGATGGAATCCGTTCTTCAAATCAAGCACGGAAAATACAGTCTTTCCCTCCAAGTATTCCAAACAGTCTTCTATAAGCGGCAATGGGAAGTTGTCGCGCACGGTTACTTTATTTATCCCACGGTAGTCCTGGCACATTCTAATTTCTTTATTCTTCTTAGTTACCAGCACAATGGGTGAGGCATACGGTGATTCACTGGGTCGGATGACATTATTTGCCAACAATTCTTTAACTTTTTCATTCACAATACCTCGCTCATAATGAGATAACCTTCGGGGTGCGCAATGAAATGGCGTTGTATCCGTTAGGCGGATGCTCATCGAACACTTTGGTTTGCTGCTGCAAGCAGCTCGCTTATTAATATAGTTCTCGTACAGGACCTTCCTGCAGTTGCTAACCGCTTCGCTACCGAACTCTTCACCTATGCTCAAACCGTCGTCACTTGTCACAGCAGCGCAAACATTTTGCATTTCCAATAACCAGTTCGTACACGCTTCGCTTGCAACCGGGGATACGTTACTGTTTACAGATTGATCAAAGCCATTATCGGATACATACTTAGCTAATTTAGCAAACAGGGATGCACAGAAAGATTCATAAACAAAGGCAATACTTTTATTTTCAATACTTAGGTCAGATTTGTATTCAAATTGTCTTAACCTTTTTGCAAGTTTCATGTCAAAAATCTTAAGAACATCTCTACCCAACAGAAGGGGCGTCGGCAAAATTAAATCGGGGATAACATAACAGGTAATTTCTTTCGTTTCATTGTCCATTTTAACTAAACATTGTACTTTTCCATATGTACTAATCGGGCTACCATTTAGACCACGGAATTCACTTCTTTTAAGGGCTCTCTCGTTAGGCGAATTCGGCAATAACGCTTTACTTATGAAGCTTACTGGGCTTCCGGTATCTAATAGTGCAAAAAGTTCATTAAAATCTGTGCATTCCTCTTTGCTTTTTACTTTTAAACTTACGAGTCTTACGAACGATTTTTCATCTGAGGCGCCTTCCTCGTCTCCAGCTCCAACCAAACCAACAACTCGCTTCGGGCACTGTCGGTACTGATGTCCTGTTTCAAAGCAATTGAAGCAACCATTAAGGGGCCTCTTCGGTTTTTTACATTCTCCAGCGATATGACCAAAACGGCGGCAATTGTAACAGCGGACTTCGGCTGCAGCTTCCTCACGAGACTGTTCGACACACTTAGCGGCGGCTCTAGCGGTGACTATGCTGGCTGCGGACAGTTTGCGGTCACGATCAGGGCGCACGGATTGAAAACGCAAGAGCTTTTGTCGCAACTCGTACAATGTAGAGCAGAAGTACAACACTGATGCACAGCCAGAGCGGTCTCCCAACCCATCGACGATGTACTTAATGACGTCAGCGTCTTCGAAGTTGCCTTGCCTGGCAATGTTGCGCATGGTGATGAAATACTGGATCAGCGATTCGCCTTTGGCCAACGTACGTTCCTGTAGCAGTTTGGAAACCTCACGGTTGGACATCTTATAGCCAAACGTCTCCACTAGGATACTTCTCAATTCTTGCCAAGTAGCCGCTTGTTCGTACATAATGCACTCCTTGGCCGATCCTCGCAGCAATCTTATTCCAAGTGACATGCATTGAGACTGACTTAGGTGATGGACTTCTGCAGCTCTGTCCATTTCGGAGACCCAAACGAGGACGGATAAGGTGTCATCTCCGGAAAAGACGGGCATCATAGCGGCAATGTCACTTAGTTCGACGCGATGTTCACCAGCTTCTGCTTTAATTGTCTGCTTTAGTTCAGCGATCGACAATTCGAGTTTTTTCGCGTACTTGCGGGCGTTGTTCAGCTCAGTCGATAGTGCCGTCTCCCTCTCGCACTCATGAACAGATGTGCACGACTCAATTTCATCATAAGCGGTCGCCATGTTGCTTTTAATTTGTAACTGCGCATTTCCAGGTATTTCGCAATAGCTTTGTTCGGCGACGCTTGTCTTGGCGTCGTCTGCACTTGGCGGAAAAATGGCGGCCATCGCGGCAACGGCTTGGCTGGACGTACTTGGAATCACCTCTTCCACGCTATCTGCTAGGTCTCCAGCAGGATCGACTCCTCTTCTAGCGGCTGACATTATGGTTTTTGTCAAGGAACGGAGTTGATGTACGGATAGGTCTGCGGCCACGGGGACGTGTTTTTCAGCAAGGAGCTCCAACAATTCGGATTTAGTTAACTTTTGTATTTCGGCGTAACGCATTTAGTACACAATTTGGGCTTTACCCCACACCTGATTTGTAAACGGGGGTTTTTCGGTTTTTTCTGTTTATTTCACTATGTACAATTTGTCCGAGCTTCGCACGTCCGGCACCAACGGTCGTCGATCAATTAATGTGACCGTGCTCGGCTCGCTTAAAAATACCTTATAATTAGATATCATGCTTATCGATATACTTACACATATTTACATATTGGCGGTTATTTCAAACAATTTGTCCAAAGACTACAATAGATACGAATAGTCATAGACAAGAACTGTTGAAATTTCATATTTCATGTTTAACTTTACCTAAACACAAAGAATTTAGAAACACAATGTATCTACATGTGTGAAAAAAGGGTTCAAATTTTTTGGTAACATTTACCCAAAACCCATTAACTCACCACTCTCCTCACTCGCTTCTCACACAATCAACCAACCAGCCCACCTATCCACGCAAATGGCTCATTAAACTCAAACAGCAAAAAACTAAAAAAAATCACACAACAACAAAAAAGTTGACCTTCAAAAAACGCACAGAAATCAAACAACAACAGCAACAAAAAAAAGCCCCAAAACCAACTCAGCCAAGCGAAAATCAAAACCAACAAAAATACGTACACAGACGAGTAGAAGCTACGGGCTACGGGCTACGGGCTGCTGCTTGGAAACAGGTTGTTGTCTGTTTTTTGTGTGTGTGTGTGTGTGTGTTAACATTTTATTATTGTTTTTTGTTGTTGTTGTATTTCCAAACGGAAAGCATTAAAATAAAACCGCCAAAAGTTGAGTGAAGAGCTGACAGACGACAGAATATGAACAAAAGTATCTCAAAGATACAAATTGAAATCCAAAAAGGTTGCATATGGTTACACTTGATGATATCAAAGCTTGTGTTTTCCTTAACTCTCTTGCTTAGTTCAGCGAGTTTCGAAAGCAAAGTCTACTGATGATAGAAGCGGGTGTTATTTATGTATCTTAAAGTAGGGCAATGTTTCTTACCCTTGAAATATGCTTGTAACAACTAGCCTTTGCTTTTTCCCTTAAAGCATCATCAAGCATTCATTTCCTACCGAATATTCTCAGTACAACTTCAGTCCTGCCCGAGATCAAAACCAAAAAATTTGTACAATTCTATAATTTATCTATCTTCTCAAAAAAAAAAACCGCCCGTAAAGATGCCTTACCTCAGCACGAGGCTGATCGACTTCATAGTGGATGTTTTCCTTTATTTATGGACCGCGATCACTCTAAATTTCTTGATGTATATAGCTGCCTCGAAACCGATATTGGTAGAGTACTGGGCATCAAGTTTCTGGACTTTTCCCAAAATGTTGATGTACATACGCCTTTCATACAAATCTTTGCTACCCTGGAACATGACAACCGAGATTTATGTACTGTTAACTCTGTTGCCTTTGGTGTACTGTTTATGTTGCAAAATCCGCATTTCCAATGATTTGATTCGTGGCCTGGATGATATACGTTATTATAAGCGTCTGATGATATTTTGTATACCATATTCATGGGAGTTTTGCAAGTGTTGGCTAATCAGCATGGTATACCTAATGAAGGGCATTTGGCAAGTGGTTCATCAAGGACAGCAATCGGAGAAAGGCGAAATCTATTTTGAATGCATTGTAGTATTGATTGCAAAGCTAACGGCCATGGCGCATTTTGTGACTATGATTCTTAACTACCGTGATGCCATGAAGAAGTTAGAAGTTCTATACAATCGCAATTGGGATTACATTTATGATATGGCGCATATGTTTGTCCCGTTGAATGTACAATGAAAATAAAACCATAGCTGTCTGGTATTAAATTACATTTGAGTTATTCCAAATAACTCTTGGGGGTTTCCTGATTATGTTCATAACACATTCTTTCAATTGAGAGTTTTCGGAATAATCTGAATATATCCTTGTCCGAATGTTTGTCACGCTTAGAAGGACCACATAAAGTGTATATATTCTTGATCAGCACGACGGGCTGAGTGGATTTAGAAATGTCCGACTGTGTTTCTATGATATCTCCTGATTCAGTTTGAAAGCTATCTTCACTAAACTTAGCACGAAGACTTGTAATACAAATACGCTGCACATTTATTGAAACCGGCTGGATCGAATGACAGCATATAGCTGTCATAGGAACGATGGGTCGAAAAACACTATTTAGTAAGAAAAACATATCTGTTTTCAATGAAAACGCCTCCAAACTTTGTAATTCTTAGTTTGCACTGCTTTTCCATGATTCGACTAAGTTTGATCGAAATCGGAAGTCTATATAGTATGGCTGTCATGGAAAAGTGAAGTCTAAAGAGTAGTTTTAGTGAGAAAAACTTTTTTGTTTTTAATGGAATCGACTTCAAACTTTGTATTTCTTAGTTTGCTATGCTTCCCCATGATTTCCTTAAGTTTGGTCCCAATTGGACATCTATAAAGTATAGCTGCCATAGAAAAGTAGAGTCGGAAATGTACTCTTAGTGAGAAAAACTTTGTTGTTTTTAATGGAAGCGCCTTCAAACTTGGTAATTCTTAGTTTGCTACACTTTCCGATAATTCCACCAAGTTTGGTCGAAATCAGCTGACTATAGCATATAGGTGCAGTATGAATGATCGGTCGAAAAAGAAGTTCTATTGAGAAAAACTATTTTGTTTTCAATGGAATCGACTTCAAATTTCTTACAGCTTCATTTGTTAGGCTTTTGCATAGTTTCATTAAGTTTGGTCGAAATCGGACATCTATTTGGTATAGCTTCCATAGAAAAGTAAGGTCCAAAAAGAAGTTATAGTTAGAAAAACTTTTAGTAATGCGACTTGATGTGGTATAGTAGGTAGTGTGTGTGATCCTGCTGTACAGCAGGATCGTGGGTTCTCTTTTTTCTTTCAAATCTTTTAAAACCCATCATAATCATCAGCTATTGGCGCTAGCTTTAACGAAACTAGCCAAGAAAAAGCTTTTCAAACTTAGTTTTACAGGCTCACTAGCCCTCTGGGCTGTGCTTTACTCTTTTTCTTATCCAGTAAATATTATACATTCCTAACCGACTTCAAGATTGTCCGTCCAGCACCGTCTTTAGCTCTTCCATGGTACAGTTTTTTATGGTTTGAGACTACATATTTCATTGGCCTCGCATCTATCGAGAGTCTAGATTCTAGAACACATGATATCTAGGCAGAATACCTCAGGTGTCTTTAGTTATCCTCGCTCAGTTTACAATCAAATGTCTAGTAAGACGATAGTGGAATCAGTGTCCATCACCAAGTGATGGGATGTGGATCCGTTTGGGGGTTTGGCAGCAAGTTTCCTTCAAACTAAAGTAAATCTCTTTACAGGCCCCAAAGTATCTTCCAAAATATGTCCCTTTTCCTGGCTTTTCTTGCCTTATTTAGCAAAAAACCACGCTTAGAGTGGCTTAAACCGGTTCGATTGATTGATATTCGGCATATATCGGCAGTGACAGTTGGACAAGTTTGGTATTATTTAACTGTTTTCAAACACGTGCCAGCAATTTGCTAATAAAATACCACCAAAAAGGCGACATCAAGAAATCGCTTGGATTTGTTTTTGAAGGTGTTAATCAGAAGCAGAAAAAGGCGCCAAAAAATCAAAAAAAAAAAAAACCGAGTCGTTGCGCAAAATTCTAATCGCAAATGGATGTTTCGGCGATGTGCGTGTATTTGTTGTTTACTTTTGGGGCCTTCTTACGGTAAATAACAACAAAAGAAGAGGGCAAAAACATCAAAAAAAAGCGCGCGCTCTGTCAAAAAGTCCCACCAAGTCCAGCAAAAAGTCCCACCAAGCTACTGTACGTACGCGAAAGCCAGCGGCGACGCCGGCAGCGCCGTGCAGCTCGCGAACGACGCCAGCGCTGCGGCCGCGCAAACAATCGTAAACAGATCATCGAACTCCGGCCAGAAGCGCGCGCGAGTGTGTAAGTTGCTGTTGTTGTTTTGGGGCTGCTGTCGTTGGCCTTGAAAGGCGCAGTTTTGTGCTCTCTTTTTTTTTTTTGGTAACTTTTTAATTGTTTCATTTTCATTAATTAAAAGCTGTCGTTTTTTTTAATTGAGTTGGCAACGCGTGCGTCGCCCACGCAGCAGCAGCGACTGCAACCGAAACGGCTTTCACCGCTTCTGCTGGGGCTGCTGCTTGCGTCATGGTTGCGTGAGCGACAAAGCTACAAAAAGAAACAACAACAAAACACTCTGCTGCATCGGCATGTGTAGCTTAAAGAGTTGCAGCGGCGACAGAAACTCAACATGGCCACTGAAAAACCACCACCAACTGACGGCAGCGCCAGCAGCAGCAGCGGCACAAACTCACCACGACAGCGGCCGGCAGCAACAGCAACAGCCAACCAGCGACAGCGTGCTTTTTCAGTCGCGTTTTGTCGGCGAACGTGTTCAGTTGTACTAACGGTAAAACGAGTCCAAGTGGCTGGGACTAAATGCATTTGTCGTTTAACTGGAATTACTTGATCGACAATATCTGGGTGTGCGAGTGTTTGCGAGTGTGTGTGTGTGTGCTGCACTTGTAGCGCTGCCGCTGTTGCTGTTGCTGTTGTTGGTGTGCTTGCGTGCCTGCTGCTTACGTGCACAAGTGAACGTCGACGTTTTCTAATCTGGCGATTATCGATTGATAGATAAGCGAATGGCAAACTGCAACACACACACACACACACGCACACAGCGGCAAGATCTCGCGCGCGGCAGCAGAGCGCATTAGACAAACTTCGTTCCAACTCTTCGGCAAAGTCGCGCGATCAGATGCCGCCGCCCCCTCACGATGTGGCTGCCGCTGTCGCTGTCGACGTCGTCGCCGTCGCCGTCGTCAACGTTTCGAGTTATTTTCTGCGCGACTTCGTTACGTTTTTTTCAGTTCGGTTTTGGAGCTCCAATGTCGCGCATCTAACGCTAACAAATCGCTCGTGCAAAAGTTCGCGTAATCGAAAGAAAAAAAAAAACTACATAAAAACGAAATTCCTCAAACTGTGCGGTGAAAACTGAAATTCCAAAAAAAAAAAAAAAAAACTACAACCAAATCAAGGGACTATTGCTACCTGGTTTTTGCCATCAGCGAGGTATAGAGTTCCTACGTTCACTTAACAACTCGTAGGAACTTCATACCGTGCTCTTGGAAGACCAAAAAACAACTTCAAAATGCAGCTAAAAGTCTCGATCCGACAGCAACTAATCGAAAGATAAGATACAAGTCAAACAGAAACAGCGTAAATGTGATATGTTTTGTGATAATCGGGCGGAGAGATAAAGCCACTTGAAAAAGAACTTGTCATAAATTAGTAAGCAGAATTATCAATTTAATAAACATCATTCTCAAGTGTGGAACTATTCTAATGAATTTGTATGGGAGCAAGTGAAAAAGGTGTACGGAGCTATGAATGGACTATGATGGAAACGCCATGCACTTTCCATTTTCAACAACAAAAATGTAGAACCTTAAACTATGTTTCTCCCCCTGAAATTTGCTTATGAAAAGTGAAAGTTTCATTTCCGCCTTTAGGAATATTGTTCGAAAGGTTCTTATGGTTTAAGGGAGCAAAGGCAAAGCAGTAGATAAAACTCAGATATAGCATAAAATATCCTTAATTCCACTAAAAACTTTGCCCTACGTTCTAAAATAGAACTTCATTGTGGTTACCTAAACCTACGGTTGGAAAAAACTGTAAAATTTTTGAAAATATTGAAAAACCCATTCTTAAAATCTCACAAGTGTTTCATTTTAAATAAGAAAAATGTTATAACTTGGAAATTCTTGTCCAAATCATAAAATAATGACAAACATTTCTTCATAGAACGTTTTGTGGAAACACAGATTTGCGCTGAAAGTGAATTTATGAGTGTGTAATCGGTTTGTGCAGAAGGAAAGTATTAAATGTAATACCAAAACATTTCAATTGATAAACCCAGATTGTGGTGATGATTGATTGACTAATTTATTGATTGATTGCTCGTAGGTGTAATATTACAAGCTCGGAGAACGGTCATAAATGATAACGTTTTCCCCACCGAAATTTGTGATTATCCCTCAAAACTGTGAAGTTAATCTAAAGTCTTTACACTAAATAAGGGAATCGGGAGTTTGAAATTCTGAGATCCAAAAGTTACAAAAGTTAAGAACTTGTAACAATCATTTTATTGCTAACCAAAGCACATCCCAATCAAGGATTTAAAATACAGATTTAACCAGATAACCAGACCAAGTAAGTTTCGAAGGAGAAAGAGTATGTTTTAACTTATTGATACTTTACAAAATTCATGGAGCATAATTAAAAGAGTTGAACGAATAGACTTCAAAAAATTTAAAAGTGACCTAAAATTGTTTAAAAACTATACCCAAATTGTGCTCAAATTAGGCTAAAACTAGACTTCAAACAATTCTAGGAGGTATGGGAACAAGTATTGTAGGCTGGTTCGGTTCAATGGTTCAGAGGGCTTTTAATATGGTTTTTGAATGAAGCTAAACCGTAGTTTCGGTTAGGTTCAGTGGTTTACTCTTAGTTTTCAAGCCTTGTACACTCCAAATTGAAAATTCCAATTATAACAAATATTAATATCACTTTCATTTAGGAATATTCAGGCCGAAATCATTTAATGATAGCCTTTGCAGAATTCAAGAAATTCAATCTGCAACTGTATCAAAAGACGGATGCAAGCCGACAGATTAATTTCCTTTAAAAAGCCGTTAGAGAAACTTCACAACTCTAAGGGCCATTTTCTCGTCTTCTAAATAGCTGCTATGTGATCAGATAAACTTGGAATTTTGCTCTGTTATTTGTCGGTTTATTTGACAGATAGCTCTATGTGGCAGATAAGAAAACGGCCCTAAGCTAGAATGTTTGATGTTTGAATGAAATACTTTTCTTATTAAATTTGCATGTATAGAACTTTTTTGACAAGAACCGAATCGGTATATTTGGCGGTTTGAGGCGGATTTCTGTTCGGATTGCGAGCATGAATAAGCGGTTCAGTGTGGTTCGGTTCAGAGCCCGTTTGCATCCCAGCTTAAAAATCTAGATATCCTTTTTGTTTCATCGTATTAGAACCTTCTCACTGATCTCTAGAGTTGCACACAAATGGCTCTGCCAAGCCACCAACTGTTTCTGGAGCTTCTAGAAGAAGGCCTTCTCTTCCAGAGTCAATTCCGTGTGGTTCATAGAATATTGAAAAATGCATTTCACGTTCACGTAAACTAAATCCAAATATTAAGAAAAAAAAAAGGATAACAAAATGGTCTCAAAAAAGGACCTATAAACTACTTAGAACCTTGCCGCTAAATAAAGTCAGAAGGTGCTGAAAGGGAAAGTATAATATCAATACTATGCTTTTCTGCTTGACACAATTCATGCATCTAATATTAGACCAAATTGGAAGGAGTCACACAGCATTTGATCAGTTCAGCTGATGGCAGTTCCATTTTTCATTTGAAACCATCTCACTGCACTCATCAATTGCTTCTTATTGGTTTTCCATTGTGAAAGATCATGGCGATACTAAACTTATGTATATCGAATCATACACTTTGAACCATGCTTGACTTGTAGACGGTTTTTAAAGTGCAGAAGTCCTCTGAAATTTTTTTTAGTATTTCCTGTGTTCATTTGGATTAAAGTAATTTTTTTAAGGTTTATTTGGATTTTAAAATATTATTTTCGATTTGTTCAGTCATAAAATACATGTTAAGAGACTGTTTTTAAATATATTATAAATTTTTAAAAATATATTATTTTTTTTATTCTTAATTTATCATTCTTTTAGAATATAGTCTTAAATCAAACCTGATTAACTCTGAATATAAGTACATTCAGTTCTTCGTAAATGTTAAATTCATTATAGAAACGATATAAGAGACTAATATGCAGAATGTTCTAAATTTTAAGCCCTTAAAAGTTAATAGCTATACGAAATTTGTTTCCGAAATAAGTATTCTTTATTAAAACAAAGAAGGCTGCATTATTTGTTAACATAAGAACTAGATGTTAATCCTGTAATTCAGAATCTACCATCTCTTCATATGAAAGGATTAAAACCAGTTGGTAATTTTAGGAATAGATTTCTTTCAATATACTTTGCTTGAATTGTATGATTATTTTGTACTCAATGAACTCAGAAAAGTGTTAAAACTAGTTAGGAATATTAAGAACAGATTCTCTCATTTTGCAATTGAATTAGGTTACCTTCATACTGTCCGAAACAAGAGACATGACAATCTGGTGAGCCAACATGTTAGTTGTTTCTACTCGATTATCATGACTCATATGTCGAACAGTGTAAGGAAAGCCTAAGGTATGCCATGTTGTTAAATTTTTCGGTTAAGTTCCACAAAGTTCTCAGTTCAAGGAGGTTTGTTATTATTGCACTACGAGTGACGCTCGTTTTTATACCCTTGCAATGGGTATTATATTATATATATTGTTTGCCAGTCTGTTTCTATGCAAACTAGTCTCTTAGTTTTAAGGCTATCGAGCTGAAAATTTGCATAGAGTCTTCGTTTTGCTGCACACTACTAATATGTCGGAACCGACCGGATCGGATGACTATATCTCATAGCTCCCATAGGAACAATCGGTCGGAAAACTAGTTTTAGTATGAAAAACTTTTTTCTTTTCAATGATAACGTCTCCAAACTTTGTAATCGTAGGTTTTCTTTGTTTTTATATAATTCTACCAAGTTTTATTAAAATCGGACAACTATATGGTATAGCTGCCATACAACAGATAGGTCTGAAAAACAGTTTTAGTTAGGAAAACTTTTTCGTTTTTAATGGTAGCATCCTGCAATTTTGTATTTGTTTGTTTAACATGCTTTCACATAATTTTATAAATTTTCGGCCAAATCGGATGACTATATCGTATAGCTCCCATACGAACGATTGGTCGGAAAATGGAAATTATTTAAGCAAGGGTATAAAAACTTCGGCACAAACGAAGTTAGCTTGGCTTTCTCGTTCGATCTTAGAATGATTTGTTCTTAATTCAAGTACTTCCAAGCACTAAACTAAACTAAACTTACCAAAAGGTATGAATTCTATACCGTTTGGTCTAGAACAGCGATGTTCACCCATAGCCCCCAGTGGCCGAACACTTTAGACAATTCATGCCGAATGCTTGCCGAAGTAATGCTTTAGTGAGTGTCAGAGAGCTACAGAGAGCGTCTCTTCTTAAACATTGCTGGTCTAGAACTCTGTCAATAGTTTTCTTTTTAGATCATATATTTTGAAAGATGAGGACTTAAAACAGAACAATCATTGTATAGCTTCTTTCTACCTAAGATCCTAAGCATCCTTTTTTAAGTATACCAAATCAAATTATATAATTTTTTTAAACATTTTCCTCAATTCGATTTGCCTTTCATTTTCATCATTTCTTGAAAATGATGTCATTCGCCCCGCTACAGTCTTAGGCAATAAAAGTGTCATCACCAATGCTCCGATGACTCGAATTTGAAAAGTAGACGAAATTTTGGTATGAATTATGAAAAGAGTCGAACAAATTTGTTGTATTTAGGTGACTCATGGGTGGGTGTATATATGGTGATGATAATGATGAAGGTAGTCAACAAAGAGATTTGATTGATCGGAAAACTATAGGTAGCTATCGTGACCTTTTCCAAAGACAATGCTGGAAGGTGTGACTTTTTTGATTTGAGATTTTGAGGTAGTTTTGAATGTGTTGCAGTGGCTCAGTCATTATCAAGTCTGTCAATTATTAGTCTTTGGTATAAACGTAATCAAAAGTAAGTTCAAGTGTCGGCACTGAGTCACATAGCATTTTTGGGTGCAGAATTTTAAAAACACTTTCAAGTCAAGAAACCTTTTAGCTAAACGATTGCTAGAAAGTTAAACCCAAAATGTAAGCGTTACCAAACAATGTTTAACCCCTTATTTAGTGAATTTTAACTGCTTGTGTTTCTTTTTTTTTGCTTCAAGTCCATTCCCCCAGAACAATTTCAATTCCCTGGGCTCATATGAGGCCAATCTCTTTGCCCAATCCCCAGTGCGGCGACCTCCACGTTCCAATCTGGCTGCTTTTGCTGCTGTGGTTGTTGCCGTTTCCATTCCAAAGACCTTCGAACGTTGTTGCAATGTCAAAAACCTTTTGCCGCTGCCGTCCTCGTCGTCGTCGGCAGTTTGACAAAAACGAAAACGAAAAATTTGTGGCATACACGAAAAATGCAAGCAAATAATGCCATAGACTTTCAAAAAGTGCAGTTTCTTGAGAGTTAATGGCGCAGCAATAAAACTGCAGCAAGGCCCAGGGCTGGCCCATCATCATCATCAGCAGCAGCAGCAGCAGCAGCAACAGCAGCAGCAGCAACACCAACAGCAACAGCCCAGCCGCTGCCGCACGCACAGACAGATATGCATTTTATAGATACGACGACTCTGCTGCTGCTGCTGCTGCTGCCGCTGGCGGCTGCAACTGATATGGACCAACAACAAAATGCATACAACTTTATTTGTGCGCTGTGCCCGATAAGCGGAGGAATAAAAAATAATAATGCCCGCACCAGCAACACGCCACCGGCCACAATGATAAAAATATATATAAAATAATACAAAAAAAAATACAAAAAATTAAATATATATTTACTTTATCGTAGTACGAAATGGGGAAAAGGGAATGGAATGGAACTGTCGAATGGTTTCCTTGTGACTTCGCTAGCAATTTTCGCCGCCTCGTCAGCAGCAGCCACAAAAAATAATAACAATTTCTGTTGATATTTTCTCGTTTCGCTTGCCAGCAACAGCGGCAGCGGCAGCAGGAAACTGGACAACCAGCTTGGACCTGGGGCATTGCAGTTTGTTGTCCATTTCAACGCTTGAAATTCTTTTGGGGCTGCAGCAGTTAATTTAATTTCAGCTCATAAATCAAAACTGTGCCGCGCAAAATGTTTGCTTTTGACGCGGCGTTTTTGTCGCCAGACTCGAGGAAAGACCAATTTTTTTTTTTCTTCTCTCTTTTTCGGGTGTGCAGGAGGGGATGGGGGGATGGGGGGAAACTGGAGCACAACGGGAAGGGGGCTGGAGCTGTTAAGTTAGTCAACTTTACAGCCGCCTGACGTTTGACAAACAATGGCAACAGCAACAACAAAGCTGAGAGACTTAAGTTGGTCAACTTGTAAACAGATAAAATGGGGGCGAAGGGGACAGAAATGATTTTACGAATTTGTACATCTAAAGCCTTTGAGTTACTAGGGTAATCCCAGAAGTATCTGGTACTGATTTTATAAATTTTAGATAAAGGTTGGTTGCACTCGAAGAAACACCACAGTCGGAGACTTCTTGAAGTTCATATAGAAACTTTGTTGCAAAGCTAAAACATTTTGCAGGAGTTGCGGCTCGAACCAAGTAAGCCAAAATGGAAAAAATAAACAAGAAAGCTAAGCTAAGTTCGTCTTTGCCGAAGTTTTTATCAGGGTTGCCAGCCGGTTTTGAACCAAACCGGTTCGAACCCGGATTGCCGACTTATCTTTTACTATAAACCGAACCTTGAACCGAACCTCTTTAGAAATTAAAGCTGAACCCGAACCTGTTCCGAACCCAAATCTTCGGTTCGGTTCAACCAAACCGACACAAAAATTTGACCTCTTTCTATCGACATCATCTGTTATTTGGTGCGACTGACTCCTTAAATGGGCAGGAGAGTGGGAAAAAATCTGGCAAAACGATTAGATTTCCTTATAAAATCCCTACCCATAACAGTCTCTGTTTTTAAAGCTCCTCGACTATAAAGCTTCTTGAATAATTCTCAAAAGCAAGAGTCTAATATTATTTAGGTAATATTTTTCTATGTAAACCGAAACGAAATGGAATTTCACTAAACTGTAAATAATATATTGAATATTTTAAACATTTTCTACGAACCAATTCCGACCCAATTGCCATACAATTTGGGGAGTTCTTAGGTCGAATGCTGTTTTTTAAACACATAGAAGACAAAAATTAATAATGTTGTATAAAGCATGGAGTGAACCAAGGTTCGAACCAAAACCTTCTCCCAAAAACCTCGAACCAGAAATTTCCGAACCTTAACCATTCGTTAATTTGGGTTCGAACCAGTGTACCGGAGATCCGAATATTTTTTTGGTTTGCAGCTCTGGGTTTTACACCCTTGCAAGTGCTCGCTTAAATATTTTGGAAAAAAACCTTGTTTTTTCCCATGTTTCGACCGATCGTTCGTATGGGAGCTATATGATATAGTCATCCGATTTGGCCAAAAATTTGAAAAATTATGTAAAAGTATGTGAAACAAACAAATACAATTGCAGGATGCTACCATTAAAAACCAAAAAGTTTTTTAAACTAAAACTGTTTTTCAGAGCTATCTTTTGCATGGCAGCTATACTATATAGTTGTCCAATTTTAATAAAACATGGTAGAATTATAAAAAGATATAGAAAACCTACGATTACAAAGTTTGGAGACGTTTCCATTGAAAAGAAAAAAGTTTTCCTCACTAGAACTAGTTTTCCGACCGATTGTTCCTATGGGAGCTATGAGATATAGACAACCGATCCGATCGGTTTCGACATATTAGTAGTGTGCAACAAAAAGAAGACTGTGTGCAAAAATTCAGCTCGATAGCTTTAAAACTGAGAGACTAGTTCGCATAGAAACAGACAGACAGACGGACGGACAAAGCTCAATCGACTTAGCTCGTCACCCTGATCAAGAACATATATAAATTATGGGGTTGGAAATGAATATATCTATGCGTTGCAAACTTATAAAAAAAACTTTGCAAGGGTATGAAAATGGTAGAAAAATACCCGTAAGAATGATAATTATTTGTCTAAGTTTGGATCGACTTTGCACTTGGTGATTGATATATGGAAAATATTCTTACAGGTAGGACATATACATATATGTGGAACATTCCGACTTGCTGATATGGTGTGTGTTATGTTCTATCTATCCAAATTTTCTTGATGCATTTATATAGAGAAACCTGGCTAAGAACGAAAAGATGTTCACCAAAATGTGTAATTAATGTGCCGTTTTTGAAATAATTTATATTGTATCAAAACCAAAGGAAGTTCTTGATACTTGGGTTCATGTTTTCGAAAAACTGGTGAATAAAATGGGGAACCAAGTTCTACGTTTAAATGAAGTATACCTATATTACTTCAATTTTGATAATATTATGGGTGCTGCAGCAGGATCCTTTGCTTTTTCGAAAGCATTGGACTAAAACTAACAAATATTCAATTTTCAGTTTTTATAATTTGTAAAAGTACTATAAATTACTTCATTAAATATCCAAAGAGATAATATTATATAAGGTTAATAAAATCTTAAAGGCTTAACTAGCATTATTTAATACTTTAATATATGTATATATTTTTTTTTAATTTTATATAATAAATTGTAGGTTTGAATTAAGTATGTAAAATATTATGGTTCCTATTAAATAAAAGAAAAGCTGTAAAAATCAAGACCAATTCATTTGCATCGATTTTATTTATGTTAAGAGGGGTTATTTCTATGCATTGCACGCATGTTTTGTCACATAAATGCTCAGTAAGGCTTGCCATTTCAACATGAATAGACCAACAAAAGATCTAGTGCTTGCAATTCATTTAATTTTATCCTCCTACTCCTATTTTATGGTTATTGTATCCCAATTTCGCACCAGTTCTACTTCATTGGACTTTCATCCCAGTGTCAATGAAGATAGCAATATTTCAACTCTTCCCAGTTTTCAGCAGGGCTTGTGTTATACCAACATTTTGAAGATTGGTATAAAAATTAAATCTGCTGGAAGAACTGCAGCCGGGTAACCTCCAATAGCGTCGACCACAAAGGGCCAATCCCAGCTTCCTAGATTCTCTTGGTTTGTTTTCTTCGAATGTTCGAACACGAGGGGGTACGTCCCCTACAGTTTATTGCCGAATCCGAATGGATATGTTTTATAGGCTTATTCATAGCTAGTAACTTCCAAGCTTGAGAAGGTGACTGGAAGTTTTCAAATGTATAGCTTGTTAATTAGATGTCTTGAGGCGGAATGGAAATCACGACAGTACAGTAGGCACACACACTACCCGCTGCACCACAGCCTGCCACTTGGTCGTGTGTAGAATGGGGCATGGAGCCTTGTTAATTAGATGTCTTGAGGCGGAATTGAAATCACGACCTCTTGCACAGTAGGCACACACACTACCCGCTGCACCACAGCCTGCCACTTGGTCGTTTGTAGAATGGGGCCTGGAAAAGTTGAACGAAAATCCATCATAGCTTCCACAGATTTATAGATAGAATGTTCACACATTTTGAACATATTTAGTTATCAGGATTACTTATCGATCCATCAAAGGATTGCTACAGATCAGAAGATCGTTAGATTCTTGTACGAATCTGGGCTCATAGATGGTTGGATAGTGTACAGAATTTATATTATGTTCCAGTTTACCAAGCTATATTAATTGTCATATGTCGGAGGGACCACTTTTCATATTGTTATAGACCATAGGTCCTTTACAAGGGATTCCAAATGGGTTTGGTCTTTGAATCTTGTAACATACACTTGTTAGAGGTACATAAATGAAGAAGATGTGCCTTTTTAATGACTCAATTTCTACTGGGACTAGGCTTTGGATTCGGTTAATGGACTGTTAAAAGGCTTTCTCTGTATTTCACTGTATTTCAGGCTTTAGACATTTGCTTTTGTCAATCGTTCAATTAACTTGTATTTCGAGTTTCTAAATTAATTTAAACTTTCCAGTAAGAAAAAGTTATTAATTTTAAAGAACTTCAGATGGAAACACTGAACCACTTTACCTACAAAGTTATTAATTTTAAAGAACTTCAGATGGAAACACTTCCACTTTACCTACAAAACTAATAAATAACCCTCCAAACCCTCAGCTAGCAAAGTCACTTCAGATTCAAACCGTCACCCCACTTCTCCGATCATCAGCTCTCTCTCTCTCTCTCTCTTAGCCCTTCCCAGTTAACCCAGACCCAACCACATCTGCCCCGCCCAATCCAGGGCCCTGCCTAGCCCAGCCGGCAGCAAACTCGAAGCGCACTCCAAAGCGTGACAGTAAATAGTAAACTAAATGACAAGTACTCACAATAGTTAGATAGATAGCCGGGTCTAGTTGGGCCTGATGGGCGACACAGATACACGTGCTTGAAAAATACAAATAATAAAATGGAAAAAAAGCTGGGTGTGTGTGCATACTTATGCCAAAATGTTGACCCTACAATGGCCAGACTCAAACTCATAGCTCGTTAAATGCCAATCGAGTTGACACGACCAAATGCGATTGCTGACTAAGGCTAAGGCTACACGTAACTGGACACTGACAGTGACTTGGGGCAAACATCAGCGGCAAAACTTCTATAAAACAAACAATAAAACAAACAAAAAAAAAAACAAAACTAGTCAAATAAATGTAAGCGTGTGTTTAGAAGCGTGCGAGCATACCCTGCCGAAAGGAAAATGAGTCAAAGTCTAACTGATTCTCTCAGTGGGCAATCAAAAATGGTAGCTTTATCTCTCTTTTTTGGCACTCCAGCCATTGATTTGAAGGGGGCATCCTTTCACACTTAAGGTGGGACTTAATTAGCTCCCGCCGATCCCTAAAAATAAACTTCGAGCACATTGAGTTTAAAGGTGTCCACTTAAAATGTACTAAAATGTCATGCCAGTCGAATTCCGCGCTTCAGAGGTAGCACATCAACCGCTGTCAGACTTCATTTAAACACTTATTCGGCTCTTTATTGTGATTCCATTTACTCTCTTCGCTCATTTTTGTTGGTTAATCCTCGGATCCACTCGATACTTAACCCCCATGATGTGAAATGCTTTAACAATTATTTTTCGAAGCACTTGGGTCTACCAGTACGAAAAAATAGAGAATTTAAGTGGCTGTAAAACTTAACGATTATTAAAAGTGCAATTCTTTTTCATTTTTATCTTAAGGCGCTAACAAGCCATCTAAATTTGGTGGCTGATTGGGCTTGCCAAATGTAATAAAAGTGGCGTTAAATTGCGTTGCACATTAAAAAGAACTGACCTTAGAAGTTAATGGTTTGGGTTATTGTTTACAACTAAAGATTGAGGTAGTTTGCTGTTATTAGTTTCGGAGTTGTCAAAACTATTGATAAGTAGCAACTAAAATCCTATTCTATCTCTCGCATTATTCCTTCTCTACTTAATTGATCGTAGAGTAGATAGAAATATATGTTGCCGACACGTTATTCTTGATCAGGTCGAGTCGATTGAGCATTGCTTGTCCATGCAAGTACGTTTATTTTGATCAGGAATGCAAAACTCGCGACAATAAGTACTGGTTTGGTTTCTTACAGTTTCTGAACCGTCGGCGTGGATTTTGGAGCTAACTTCACCGCTGTTTTGGTTCGGTTGAATGGTACTCAAAGATGCCTTGAGAAATGTTATGATTTCTGAGGTGATATGACTTTTCGCACACTTTCTAAATTGTTTTCCTATAAACCAGCGATGCCCAAGCTTTATACGCTTCATGCGCTAATATTGTTGTAATGCGCAAACGCGTCAGCCATGCGCATAAGCATAGGCATAGGCTGGCTGCTCTTAAAGGCAACAACAATACGTGCACACAACGCGTATGTGTCTCTTTTTTCTTTCTCTTCTATGCTCTCGCGGAAATAAAGGCAACAACAATACAGCGCTGTATCAGACAGCCACATGCACACACATACACACACACAATCGGCAATAATAGGTTTTCTCTTTCGTTTTCTTGTGTCAGTTGTTGTTTCTGATTTTCGTTTTTTTGTTTGTGTGGCTAAAAACTCACTCATAAGAAGCTGTTGGACACCGCTGCTATAAACCATTTGAATATTTCCAAGATTTATGATGTCTGATTTGCAGGATTCATCTTTAAGATCCTAGAGGAATGTTCTTCGAAAACAGAGAATCTTTCTTGCATCTTACACAATCTTTTTAACATATACATATGAGAATAGTTCTCCTGGTTTTCAACTTTCCAGAAAAGAATGCAGATTGATGACAGAAATACTAAGAGATTGGCGGGCAATTGAAGAAAACTTTCAGGAATACATGTTGTACAATTTAGGTCAAGTCATTCTTAAAGGTCATCATTATAGGATAAACGAAATGTCTCATAAAAATGATGCCAGGGAACCGAATCAAATTCGCAAATTAATAAGTATTAGTGGCTAGAGCAAAGTGATTCAAGTCTTAAAGCTAGTCTGAATACTGAACCGAACCGAACCAGTTTTCGTTGTGGTTCATAAAGATGCCGGATTGGTTTGTAGTTCGGTATAGCAGTTAGATTAAGCAGTTTGGTTCGGTTCGGTTCGGTTTGCATCCCTGATGTTAGGTTCTTTATGGTCAACATAGCTCTAAGTCAGAGAATTGTTGTGTGAGAATTATAAACTTGTTTTCAATTTTTGGTTACTGTAAGTAAAGTATTTTTGGTATTTCCATCTAATTCTAAGTACTCACAAGAATCAAGCCAGCTTCAAGGAACCACTTGTCGTATAAGTAATATTTTTGAGAACTATTTTTTTCCAGAATTGCCAATCTCTATCATTTCCCGAGAGCATTGTACAGTCTGAATATACAATTTGTGAACTTGTTTAGCCAATTCTACACAGCCCCACATGCAGCATTTGGCCCAACCCAGCCTAGTTTTAGCACAGAAATGCTGACCCATATCAGCGCAAAATATGCTAATTACTAGTACAGTGTCTTGGCAAAAGGGGGCAAAATGGCACTTCAGACAGTTAACCAGTCAGCGTGGGCTACGGTCAAGGCTAAGTGAATCAAAAGTTGAGATTTAGACAGCTACTTAGCCGCCCCAGCTTTCAGCATTTCGTGTCAATATATGTATGTATATATATTATTTTCGATATTCACATATTAAATAAATCAGCCACGTGCAATGGAGAGTGATTCAGCTTGAGTCGTGGTCGTGCCATTCGGGGCCCCCAGAGATTTTCTGTAATTAACGCTGACGTCAGCAAGGCAATTTCCAATGAAATTATTTACAAGAATCAATTTTCAATCGATTAAATTAGCTGCCCCGCAACAACAACAACAACAACAGCAGATAGTTAGTTTAGATAGGTTTATGTAGATACATATACCAAGAGAGAGGGAGAGAGGGAGAGGGACAGACCGCCCCGGGCACTCACGTCGGAAGTTGAGTCAGTCAACAGGCGGCGCAGGGCAGGAAATGCTGGAAAACTAGTTTCATGAATGTGATGGTGCAGCCCACTTTCGATCTAAACAAATCATTTAAATCCATTTGCTATTAAAATGATTAAAATGTATAGAGAGAGAAAAAAAAGGTGGTACTTGCCACACACGGTGGGCCAACCAACTGAAATTTTGGGCCAAAAATTCGACACAGGACACAATATCAAAGTCAAAGTCACTTGAATAGCTTGAAAACCGGAAACACTTTCAGTTGTGTATCTGTTCTCAGTTGTTCCGAGCGTAAGTAAACTCTTTGGAATTAGTTTTTATGCTTCTTTCCAACACTGAAAAGTGTTTCGAAGAACTCTATAAACTTTTTGGTCTTTCATCGACCCATGTTGGTAGCTGCTCAACCGAAATCTTTTTTTTGTGAATGTTTTGCAATCATTTAAAGCGATTAAGCTTCATTTGTAACTGTCTTTGAAGTGTGCAGTCCTGTTTTCAAATTGTAAATAGGGTTATTTAAGAGCTCTAGAAAGGTGGGTTTTATTTTCAGTATTTTTTTTAGTTTCAAAATATACTCAGCCCAAAAGTATGCAAAGCTTTGAAAATGTTGGAAAATAATAAGAAATAAACTTTGTTAGCAATTTTAAACTGCTCGAGGTCTTGTTGTGCTATCGCAAAACTTACAACAGAAACAGATAATGCCACAAAGCAGGCTGGTTGATGGTACAGCGGTGTCCAGACCCACCAAGGTGTCGCCCATCAGCCACCTTTTTGCCTGTCGAATGTCAGACCTACATGCCAGAACTGTTTGGGAATTTCAAAGCTCAAAACCAGAAAAAGACAATGCTGAAGCAGACAGAAGCCCATGTGTGTGTCCCCAAAAGGCTTTTTCGCTGCCAAAACGACGACTTAAATGTTTGAGTGTATAATTGCATATAAATGGGGGCTACAAATTGTAAACTGAAGTATCTCAAAAAGAACTTAGTTCTACCTTTTAAAATTCTTACAACTTAGAACCAACATCTTTACAAAAGCAGTAGTTTTTCACATTTCGAATCATACATTTCTATAGATTTCCTTCATTTTAGATTCCCCGCACACTGTGCATTGTGTGCCAGCTTAGAGATACACGATACATTTTTGGTTCAACGCTATTTTTTGACTTATCGCCGTGTTCCGACATTATTTCACTGTCAGATTTGCCTAGCCAAAGCTGCGCATTGTTTGCGCCGGCAATCGGCCTAAGCCGATTTTAGGCGAGATACGTGGAGAATATATATATGCACACACACTTATGTATGTGTCGCTAACGGTGTGCGGCGACATAAGCTTTGATGGATTTTGACATAAATATGAGTTGGAATTCTGTGCGAGTGGCCAAGTTTGGCCAGGCCCAAGCGGGCTTATCACTGTCCGTAGACCAAATAAGCTGGCGATCGCCACAATCGATCGATCGCTAGATGGATGGATGGATGGATGGATGGATTGGCAGCCAAACTGACGACGACGCCGATGACTTGGCAGGCGGGCCAGAAAATAAAACCACTGACATCTCGCCCAATGCGGGCCTGGGCCTGTCCACAATTTATGCTAATCCGTGAGCCATAATTTGTATTTGTAGTGTGGCCGGCCGGGCCAGCTGATGAATTTAAGCGCGTGTTGCGCATTTCCAAATAGTTGGGCAGGCATCCCATTTGGGTTAAATGATGAATTTACATAAATATTTTTATGATTTGCCAACGAAAACTTTTGGCCGCCAGCTGCCCGTTGCCAGTTGCCAGTTGCCAGTGTTGTCTTATGCAATCAGCCACGTGCCACAGGAGAGAACTAGTCCAAGCAACTGTAAAAGCAGCTATGGGGATTCGGCGACGTGTCATCAACCTTTTGCTGTTGTCTTTGGGCCGGCAACAGATGACAGCAGCAGGAGGAACTGGCAACAGCACAGGACGTGCGTCACATGTGACTTGAAACGCTCAGATGCCAATGAACTCGTGGCCAAGAACCAGGAAGCGAACTGGTGGGGCAACAGGTGTCCTAGCCGGAATAAAAAAAAAAAAGCCGCAACGCATTTAGATTAGAACAAACGGGCCTCTCTTTGGCCGGCAAACGGGCGACTATTAATAGAGTTTAGATAAGTAAACGATTTACATGATTTGCGAACTAATATGGCAATATGAATAAATTAGAAATGTTTGATTTTAATGGCCGTAACTAAAGCGTTTTTACGAGGAGGCTAACTGAAACTCAAAAGGCATAAAAAAAAAAGAGAAAAACAAAAACGCTGCGAATAGAAGGTTAGGTTAGTCTATGGCGGTTGCCGGCCCGCCATTCGCCAGTTGAGTTACCAAACAATTACAGTTTTAGTTACCATTATTAAATTGAAATGGTAATGGCAATTTTCATTTACAGCTCAGCCTTTCTCCCGTAAGTGGGTATATCCATGTGGTAAACCAGTAATACTTATCAACGGAAGGATTTTGGAAATCACTGTCCTCTTATCATTTTAATCAAATGTCTTTCAACTGAGGAGTAAGCAAAGTGACAACTTCGTGCAACTGCTTTATCCTCATAGCCCATTTGAGAAAATACTAATCGAATCTAAACCAGAGCAGTCTTAAAACTACACCTTAACCTGAGCACAATAATGTCAAATATATAATGCCAATAGACCAAGAATACTGAAATATCCGACTTTGTTCAAGAGTTTGCTTCGATTCAGTTTTCAGCCGGTTAACTATGTTTCGAACCCAGTTTCAGTTAAGTTTATATAAGCAAATTATGTACACAAGGTTTGTTAACGGAGTTTGTCTGTAGAGTTTGTCACACACCCACTCACCAAATAAATTTGTCCTAACTTCAAAAGTTTGTGCTGAACTTAGCTTAGTGTTCACACTCTAGAGACTTGTACAAGGAAAATGTCTAAAGTTAAGTTCACAAGAGCACAAGCTTTGGTGAGGAAGATTGTCTGAAGAGTTTGTCCAGGTGTTTACACACATACGCCAAATAAATTTGTCCTTACATCGAAAGTTTGTGCTGAACTTCGCTTAGTGTTCTCACTCTAGAGTCTCGTACATGAAAAACGTCGAAAGTTAAGTTCACAAGAGCAAATGAATTTACACAAGTTTTGGTGAGGGAATTTGTCTGAAGAGTTTGTCCAGGTATTTACACACATACGCCAAATAAATTTGTCCTCACTTGGATTGTATGTCCTGAATTTCGCTTAGTATTCATACTCTACACTTCACTCAGAGAAGAAAGTAGAGAATTTTATACTTGCATCGAGAATTTTCGATGTCAGAAGTTCAATAAGAATTCAAATTCTTGATCCAAGAGTGAAATTTTTGCGCAATATATGGATTTTTGATCCAAGAGTTGCAATACTTGATCCACCAACTTATCATTCTTAAATCAAGCAGAATAGTTCTTAAATCACTGACCAAAAGAACTCAAAGCCAAGATTGCTCATTCTAACATCCACATGGTAATAATTGAGATCTTTCACTCTTAAGCGCTCTCCGCTCTATAGCTCCCATAAAAATCTAAAATGTGAGAGCGACTTCAACTCTGCGTTCCCTCAAATGTCCTCTATTAGTTTCTTAACCTCACTCCTTTTGCCTAAAACTCTGTACTGAGAATGAATTTAGCTCGATCTCAAGAGCGAAATTCTTGAAAATTAAAGAACGAATACATTTTTTTCAAGAGCATTCGTATTTAAGTGACTCGATCTGTTTTTTTCTATATGTACACTACACACTTCCACAAATTCTAAGTATATCTGACACTTAGCAGCTAATTAGAAGATGAGAAATCTGACTTTAGTGTCTTAAATTCTCTGGCATAAGCAAGTATTAAGTGGATTATGTATTTATCTAGAGATAATTTTTTAACTTCATAAATTCGACACTATTGTATAAAGTACAATTGTTGTTAATGGTACGGTAAGAACAAACAAACTAAATTCAAGGACAAAATTCTTATTTCAAGAACGAATTTTTCAATCAAGAAATAATTGGATTGAGCTTTTTTCGAAATATATTAAGTATATTTTAATAAATTAAGTATGTACATTTAGGTTGTAATGGTCTAAAGTTAAGCTCGTTTCAATTGTATCTTAAATTCGAGTAATTTCCAAACAAGTAACACTATGTTCTTGGTTTAAGCCCATAAAATTCTAGAGCTAGTCCAAATTTTTTTTAGAACGAGGTCTCTGTTTTGAAACAAAGATAGCAGGAAATATCAAAGAGCCATGATTTAACAAAATTTACCATTAGAACATCAGAAACTGAACTCTGTTTTGCTAGGAGTTGACGATATCAATAATGATAAGACCATAGAAGACTGAGGTCATGGGGCTTCAAAAGATTACAGACTAAATACCCTAATTCACTTTAAATTAAGTAAGAAAATCGGTCAAGCCCGACAAGCCCAACTCTGTTTCTTACAAAGTGTTGAGGAATGTAAAGTGCTGCCCATTGCTGGTCCAGCAGAAATATTTGTGTTTCCTAGAACTCGACCATCGTTCATCCCAACTTTATCATTACTTTAATGAAACGATAAATAAAGCTGATGACAAAATAAACCTTAGTCATATATGAATCTTCTATCTATCTTCTAAAACTGTAAGAAGGAATGATGTGATTTTGGCCCTGAGACAAACTACTTTCTACAAACTAAATCTACTCTGTGTAACTTTAGTACACTGTATAAAAATATTGCATCAGTGATCCAATTTGAAATCACTTGAAAGGTTAATGCTCCAAAAAAAAAAAAAGAGAACCCAAAAAGAAGAATTAAATGCATTGGTTTTTGGTTTTGGGGACGTTTTGTGGTTTATTGGCTCGAAGGCATCGCCCCGAAAAAGAAGCCCCACCCGATTCTGGCTGTTGCTGCTGTTGTTGGCTGTTGTTGCTCTATACTTGTTGTGGTTGCCAGTTAATCTTCAGCTACTCAACCCTTTTTATGCAAATGTGGCTTTCAAGCAATTTAGAAAAAATACGAGTGAGAAATATACAATAACAACAGCAACAACAGCAACAGCAACAGCAACACGAAGCTGTATAAATTTATACATATAAAATGTGTATATATAAGTTCATATGTGAGACTTGTAGATAAATTTGCATATTTCAGTCGTTCATAATCCAAGTCTTTCCTTAAGTTGAAGTCTGGCTGGGACTGGGGACAGCGGACTGGGGACTGGCACTGGGACTACTGCGGGTATACACAGTCAGGCCGCGTCACTTGGCGAGGCGTCGAACCATTTGAAATGCCACACCTAACTACAATTTGGTTGCCGTTGTTGCTGTTGTTTTTGCGCCTACTACCAGGTTGGCTTTTCTTCGTCTCTTCTGCCACAATTTATGTATGGCAGTTAGCGCGGATAGCGCGCCTCTCTTTCACATTGTAATTAGCATTTTTGTTGAGTATTTAATTTGATTTTATTGAATTTGATATCAAATTGACAAGTTGCTAAACCACTTAGAGCCGAGAACGGTTATTTAGCCAACGGTTTCATATAAATTAACAGCATTTTTAATGGTTCCAGTTTCGGAAAAAAAAAAAACAAAATAAACTACGTGGCATTCGACGGCGGCGCCTAAAAAAATGTGGGAAAATTATATGCCCCTGGGGGGCATACAAAAAAAAACACAATGTTCACAATTATATTTATTAATGTTTAATTAATTTTTAGGTGATGCGTCAATTCCGATGGCTATCTATGCATTATACTCAAAGCGCAAAAAACAACCAACAAAAAAATAAAGCCACACCAATTAAGTGTTCAATCAGATAAGACCCTCTGCTATGAAGACGTTTAAAAAATGGATATTTAAATTAAATAAAATTTAAAACAAAAAATACAAAAACATAAGAGAATAATTAATTTAAGTCTGGCGCTGAGCTAAGCAAAATGTGTGGGCTAATTTTGGGCATGGAAACAGTAAAGTGAAACTCTAAATGAGAGTGGAAATTCATTACAAGTCGCATCTGCATGCCTTACAGCAACACTTGTGCTCCTGGGGCACACATATATGAGAATACAAAGTCATAAGCTATAGCCTTCTTTTATGTGCACTTCTTCGCCCTCTCCATCCCCCCCCTTCCCCACCATAAAACAAGCGGAAGATTTGGCATATGAACGCACTAAATCACCTCACCACAGCGCATAGAAACAACATGACAACAAAATGAACACTTCAACAAAAATTTAGCCAGCAAAAACGAAGAAAAGAAATGGAAAAAAAGGCAAAAAACACGCCAACAAACGAAAACATTATTCATTTAAATGTCTATAAAAACTGCGGAACAAAAAAAAAATATATATATATTTATAAGAATTATATAAAACAAACAAAATTTATTCACACATATGCAGCGGCGACAAGGGAGTTATTGTTGTTGTTGTTGTTGCCTGCTACTTTGCTTAAATAAAAATCAGCTTGAAAGGCAAACTGATTATAAATTATGACGCTGCCGTCTGACTGACTGACTGACTGACAAGTGTTTAAGATTCATACATTTATGATTTATGATTTATGATGGTTGTGTGTTCATTATATACATATTAAATGTATTAATGAGCCAATGCCTTGACATGTCTACACGGATCGAAGATATATGTATGTGGTGGTGGTGGTGGTGGTGGTGGTGGTGTGGCAATTGCCTGAAAGTAGCGCAAAAGTGACCAATGGCCAATGGAGACCGTCTCCACTGGGCACGCTTAATCGACACACACACAAACACAGAACAAATGCCGCCATCAATCATTATCAAAATTAGTCTTTTTTTGTCCAGCTTCTTTTGGTGTGGAGGTGGCGTGTTCAAGGCATTCGCCTTGGTTTGCAAAATTTGCCAAAACTTTTCACACAACCCGCGCATAATTGTGTGTATATAAAAAGTGTATATGGCATTATAATGCATATTTAATAGACCATTTTACAAGCAAGCGACAAATGAGTAGCTGAAATTGTGTGTATGTCAGGTTCAAATTATTTGACATACTAATTTTAAGAAGGAAGGCGACAAAAAAATGTATGAAATTAAATGAGAAAATAGTATTACTTGACTAAATTTGAGAAAAAGTGACACCTAACGCTGGAGATTTTTTCTTAGTTCGTATCATCAACTTGTGTCCTAAACTTATTTACAGTTTTTGTAATATCCTATCTATTGTTTCAGTGTTCATTTTTCATTTTTGATGCAATTTTATTTTAAAATTGTAAAGTTTTATCTGAAGAATTCCTTGCCAAATGTTTGTTAAATATAAAACAATAATTTTTGACTAATTAAGCTATTCTTTTGACTTAATTGTTCATATTTGACTAAATAAGTTTATAATTGTAATATTTCTTTTCGAAGTTTCCCCTTTTTATTCAGTTTTAAGTACATTACTCATCCTTTGGTGAGTTCTGAAGTGTTTAGTTAGTGGACTATGGATTCGTCCTTCTTTTAATTTCTAGTTTCAGGGTTCTGTTTCCAACTAAAGAAAATAGAGGAAAGTTATATACCCTTGCAGCACGTTTTTTAACTTAATCGAAGGACCAATTCACTTCAAACAAACAATTTTTCCCAATATGAATACTTTTCTGACTTCTTTTGTATGACAGCTATACTATATAGATGTCCGATTTCGACCAAATTTGGCAAAATCATGGAGAAGCATTAAAAAGTAGCAAATACGGAGTTTGGAGACGATTGCATTAAAAACAAAAATGTTTTTCTCACTAGAACAAGTTTTTCCACCGATGGTTCCTATGGCAGCTATATGTTATAGTCATTCGATCCGCCCAGTTCCGACAAATGTGCAGCGTATAAGACTTCGTGCAAAGTTTGGTGGCGATAGCTTTAAAACTGACGGAGGAGATAGCATAGAAACAGACGGACATGGCCATATCGACTCATCTATATGATGTATATGATATATATATTTTATGTGGTCGGAAATGCTTCCTTTTATGCGTCTTCTATGCTTCCTTTAGGACAGGAAAGGGTACTCTAAGTTCTGATTTAAAAAAACGAGAACGTCTGTGCCGAAGTTTTTACACCCTTGCAAGTGCTCGCTTAAGTATTGTAAAAACATACTCTTTTTCACATTTTCCGACCGATCGTTCGTATGGGAGCTATAAGATATAGTCATCCGATTTGGCCAAAAACTTGTAAAATTATGTGGAAGCAAAAAAAGTTTTTCTCACTAAAACTGTTTTTCAGACCTATCTTTTGTTTGGCAGCTATACCATATAGTTGTCCGATTTTAATAAAACTTGGCAAAATTATAAAAAATCATAGAAAACCTACGATTACAAAGTTTGGAGACGTTTCCATTGAAAGGAAAAAAGTTTTTCTCACTAAAACTAGTTTTCCGACCGATTGTTCCTATGGGAGCTATGAGATATAGTCATCCGATACGGTCGGTTCCGACATATTAGTAGTGTGCAGCAAAAAGAAGACTCTGTGCAAAATTTCAGCTCGATAGCTTTAAAACTGAGAGACTAGTTCGCGTAGAAACAGACAAACAGACAGACAGACGGACGGACAAAGCTCAATCGACTCAGTTCGTCACCCTGATCAAGAATATATATAAGAAATGAATATTTCTATGCGTTGCAAACTTCTGGGCAAAATTATATTACTCTTTGCAAGGGTATAAAAAATGTTAGTGGAAGTAAATTAAAGGTTCGAAGGAGTCTATTGAGATGTTAAGAAAGTTCGTAAAATTTTTATGACAAAAATTTATTTGAACAAAAAACTATAACTCCAAAAATGATTTAGTCAATGAAGTATTCTTCGTTGCTTTAGTCGTCACCTTGCATAGGTCCGGAGCAGCATTTGGCCTCAATGAAAAGCGAAGAGAGACAGGTGTCGAAAAAGCTGATTTTTGCCTGCTGGATAGTTTATTTATGAGCCGGACAATTCATGAAAAATTTCATTACCAGAAAAAACTGAAAACATGGATTTGTAGAGCGGAAAGAGGTCTATCAAGTGAATAAATAGCTATACACTTTGCCAAGCAGCAAAATAAATAATTGGAAAATTCAAGAAAAATATGAAAACTCTAAGAACTTTCTTTACAACCCAATATTTCCTTAACCTAGATCAAAATATTGTGATATTGTGCATTGGGGAATTACCCCTTCTTAACCCTGCATAGAATCGAAAAACTTTCCACAACATACCCAAATACATTTTTGCTCTATTTCAATAATTCCAAGACATTTTCTAGTCATCAGCTGCAGCTGTTTTTGTCGGTTTTCTCAACAATGTCACGTATATTTATTTATGATATTCATATTATTTTGTAGTTTCAAGCAAAATCCAAAGCACTAAAATATAATAAAAATGAACACACCAAATGAATGAAAGCCATGCCGACGTGCCGCCTGCAGCTGCTGTTGCTGATAACACAGAACATCGCACTAAATATTTTATTTCATTTGGTTTAGTTTAAATAATAATCAAAGTGATTTATATGGCCAGAGGTCATAAATGTGTTGCAAATTCTTTGCCAAAGCGAGACATAAACTTGATTTATATGCCAAGGCAATGCCAAAAAGGCTAACCAAAAAAAAAAAGAAAAAGACTCGAACTGTGCTGAAGACCAGACCATTAAACTGTCTACAAAGCCAAAAAAAAAAAAAGAAACAAAAACAAAAACGAACGGGTAACATTCTGCCATTTGCTGCATTTTCTTGCTAATTAAAGCACTCAAACCAAATCCATTTAGCTGTTCGCCGAACCTTAAGCCGATTAGCGGGCAACAGTCTCTGGGCCTGACAATGTTATCAAATATCAATAAAATGAGTAAACTCCCTCTTTAAATAGCACAACGCGGCAGCGGCAACAATGTTGCGAATTGCATTTAATTGCGGTCAGGCGAGCAGAGATTAACGGATTCATGAGTCGCACGACGGGTCATTGGATTGGAAAAGTGACAGCGGTCATCTGTGGGGCGAAGAAGTTTCGAAACAAGTGGATGCCGCCCTCAACGATATTCCTAGAAAGCTAAGCAAAACCTGTCATACGATACAAGTCACTAGCGAAGAGGGCGGGTCAAGGAGTTGATGGAAAATAGGAAGTGGTAGCTGAGTTTCTTTTTATTAATGTTTCGAATTGAAACAAGAATTTGAGGTATGAAAAGGTCAACGATTTAGGTACAAAATTCTTTGAATTGCAACAAGAGTTTTGAGGTATGAAAAGGTCAACGATTTAGGTACAAAATTCTTGATTCAAAAAGGATTTTATCCTTGATGCAGGAGTTGTTAGTTTGTAAAGTTCAATGAACCTAGAAATTCTTGATTTTAGTATACAATTCTTGATTAAAGAGAAATTACAAGCTTGAACCAAGAATTTTCAGTTTAACAAGTTCGATAAGCAAGGAAATTCTTGCTTTTAAATCGTCTTTTAAGATCAGTTAGTTCTTGATTTGAATAACGATTTGAAAATATTGCTCAATTCGGCATTATTTTAGGAATATAAGAAAGTGCTAGACTGAATTCTTTTCCCAGGGCGGCACAAACAAAAAAAAAAAGGTTTTGGGAACTCCAATTCGCGGGTTCGAACCCAATTTCAACAATTGAAAAGGTTCAAAAATCTGAGGTTCATGGCTTAGGTTCAAGGTTTTGTTTGTATAACAAAAGAAATCGCTAGTTAGAAGGTCAAGTACACATTTTAGTTTCCGAGGAGGTTCAGGTTCAGCTTTTATACCTTAAGAGGTTCGGTTTAAGGATCGGTTCAGAGTAAAATGAAAGGGGATGTAAAGATTTGGTTGAAAACCGGTTTGCGGGGCTGTTTTTATCAAAGTATTGGATATTTTTCTCAGCTGCCAGTGGCAACTTGCCTCTTTTAGTTACCTTTTCAGACTTTTTTTGCCATACGTTAATTTTTCTGGCTATTTCTTAGGCTTTTTCTGTCTCTACAATTTTTTCTCAGCTGCCAGTGGCATCTTCTCTGCTCACATTGTCGACTTCTATATTAGTAACTATTTTAATATACTTTAATTCTTTTATCTCCACGATTTTTTGTCTCAGTTGCCAGTGGCAAGTTCTCTGCTCGCATTGCCGACCACTGTTTTAGTCACATTTCAAGCTATTTCAAGATACTCCAATCCTTTTAGCTTCAGATATTCCGCTTGAAGTGCTAACTATTCAACGTTTCTTCACAATTGCCAGTGGCAACTTCTCTGCTCACATTGCCGACCCCACTTTTTATTAAATATCCGACTCTTCAAACATATTTCAATCGTTCCAGGGCGAATTCACTCACATCACCTCCATTAAAACGTATGAATCTTTATCCGACTCTATCAAAACTTTGAACCAACTCCAATGCATACCCTCGTGACTAATCCGTCTATACCGAAAACAGCACAAAACTTGTCATACGATGGCAATAGCCACTAACTAAACATCGGGCGGTGCATACTTACGTATGCAAGTGCTAGTCAAGCGCAACACCTACCTATGGTATATTTATGTCTAGGAGGTACCACACATATACCCACCTATTAGCACATGATGGATTGCCCAGCCGAGGGCACCGTTATTTGCACTTTACTTTACATTTTTACAACACCCAAAACATTTAAGCCCAAATAAACAAGTCAAGAGAGTCATAAACACAGAACGACATGCAGCAAACAAAGAAGAACGAAAGCTGGAGACGTGCCAGGGGGTTGATGGTTGGGGGGGGAGACAGGTTGGTGATTTTCGCGCATGTTTCATAGTTGTGTGTGTGTGTGTGTGTTGTCATTATGTGTGCATTACTGTACGGGTACAGTGTGTGCCGGCTGGTGCAATTTTCAAATCAATTTTGTTTACTTTTTATGCAGCGCGACACACGCACGGCCACTTTTCTCTCTGGCTCGTCGTGTCGTGTCGTGTGTTTAACAACATTTTTATGGTTTGGCACACACCCTAAGCCAGGCCAAGCCAGTCTGTCAGCCAGCCAGCCAGCCAGTCAGCACAGTGAAGACAAACAACAACAGAGTCGTCAAACTTGGCATCCCAGAGGAGCGACCTCCGTCTAACTGTAAATTATACATTTCATAATTTCGCTACATATTTCGTGATAATCGCATGTAATTGCGTTTTATCTGCACCTTTCCATCCGGACATGTGGGTAAACAAATGCGCTTAAGACAGCGGCCCAAACAACCCTTCCATTCCATTTTTTTTGGGTACTGACCGTTGCTTGTTTGCACCTTCAACTCGTTGGCCCGGGGTGCGCTTCGATGGTTGTCCAGCCGATTTACCGTCGCTGATAGCAAATTATGCGAGCAAACGGTAAACTTTCCTGATATTGTAATATTTGGGTTACAAACCAACCAGCCTGGTCAGCAACCCCTGGCCGGTAAATTGCATTAAAATGTGGCGACGGGTAGCTAATGCATTTTGCACAACATGCACTTCACCTGTGTGCACCTCTCTCTCTCTTTCTGACAGTGTGTGTGTGTGTGTGTGTGTGTGTGTTGTGATAACAACTCACGCGATTATCAATTTGACACCCAAACATTGTGTCGTTCGTTGGCTTGGACTGCCTGAAGTGGATGACTGGCTGGCTGGCTGGCTGATCACGACATCAACTGAACACCACAAACAGTGGCTTACAGCAAGTTGGGCTACTACAGAACCGCAAACACGACCAACTAAAATGCAGTCTTACTCTGGTTGGGTTGAGGAAAAGGAGAACGAAAGCCAAAAGGGGGAGGGGGTGGCGGGGCGGTCTTGCTAATATAGCAATTATGCACTGTGCGAAATTTGACAGAATTGTGATAATTATTCACAGAAAAGAAGTGTTGAAGCGGCTACTTAATTCATATTCTTATACAGATAATAAAGATAATTTTTACATAATTTGAGATAATAGAAACTAAAATTATGCTATAACACGTAAAATCGTGTTGGCTTCTGGCTTCTGGAAGAAAATTAAGCTTATAGCCAGACCATCGAGGCTTAACCCCACCAACCCAACACGTTTAGCAAAAATTATCTAGTTAAAACGGACGAACCGGAACTACTTAGTGGCCATTATTTGAATGGCAGAAGCTATTTAAGACACTTCCAAAAAAGGTTTTAGTTAGTGAAATGAACTAATTCAATCAATATCGGTACTGTTATATTAGATACTTCTGGCTCGATTTGATCAAAAGTTCCGATTTAACCAAGAACAGCATGAAACACTTTCGAGTTCAACTTACATTGTCTAAAATTAAACCCAAGATAGATTTGGAATGGAGCACAGCGAATATCTTCACTTTTGTCTTTAAGCGAACATTTAACGAATATATGGCGAGCAATTGGCGAGAAATTGGCGAATATTTCACATTTAAGTATGGCTAAATGATACCTAAATTACCATTAAGAACCATTATCTGAGAACTGAACTTATTGAAGCACTTGAAATACATTCGAGTCTTACAAAGTTACTACATTTGAATGTGTGTAACATATTCCTTTAGTAATAATAGTTTTTATGAAGCTGAGAGCTTCATAGTCCAAACCTCTTGACGAATCCTGCAAATCCGACATCTTACATTTTGGACATTCTTCTAAAGACTTCTAATGGTATTCAAATGGCCTATAGGAATTCAATTTTTAATTTGAGTTTTAATGAACCACTGAACCGTACCGAAACCGCTGTTAAGTAAGCTCCAAAAAAGATGTAATGAAACGAACCGGCGGTTCAGAAACTGTGTGAACCATTGAACCGTACCAGTACTTATTTTCGAAGAGTTTGAATCTCGATTTCTGAGCACTCTGTTGGTAAATGCGGCACCCATCAGGCAGCACCCTACCTGAGAGACATTTCTAACTCATTCATAATGCAAATCTCTTTATATAATTGGATTATTGTGGGTATTTTAAAGATCCCACAGACTATTTCATACACATACAAGCTATATAGAATTGAACTTTGTGATCAAATAAGGCACCCATCAGTCAGTATTTTACAAAACATTAAAGAAACGAGAAAGCTAAGCTAACTTCGTCTGTGCCGAAGTTTTTATACCCTTGCTCGCTTAAATATTTTCAAAACATACTCTTTTTCCCATTTTCCGACCAATCGTTCGTATGGGAGCTATATGATATAGTGAACCGATTTGGCCAAAAATTTGTTAAATTATGTGAAAGCATGTGAAACAGACAAAAACAAAATTGCAGGATGCTACCATTAAAAACAAAAAAGTTTTTCTAACTAAGACTGTTTTTCAGAGCTATCTTTTGTATACCATATAGTTGTCCAATTTTCATTAAACTTGGAAAAATTATAAAAAAACATAGAAATCTTATGAATACAAAGTTTGAAGATGTTATCATTGAAAAGAACATAGTTTTTCATACTAAAACTAATTTTCCGACCGATTGTTCCTATGGGAGCTATGAGATATAGTCATCCGATCCGATCGGTTCCAAAATATTAGTAGTGTGCAGCTAAAAGAAGACTCTGTGCAAAATTTCAGCTCGAAAGCTTTAAAACTGAGAGACTAGTTCGCGTAGAAACAGACAGACAGACGGACGCACAAAGCTCAATCGATTCAGCTCGTCAGCCTGATCAAGAATATATATAGTTTAAGGGGTAGGAAATGAATATTTCTATGCGTTGCAAAGGTATGCAAATTAAGTTTAATTTTGTGTAAGTCTGAATCTGTAAACATTCTCAACTCCAGTATTTGGGACTTCAACTCCGAATATTGTACTTGACTGGAGTATTTCTTTAAAATTGAAAACTTCACTCCATAAACTCGATCTTCTTATCAAACAATACCTGGCGGAAGTGTCAGTTGCATCGACAGATCAAAATCAAAAACTGAAATGTTAACTCCACACATTTCACACCACCAACACCATCCAACACCCCTGGAACACAAAGGCAAAACTAATGAGTGTGATAGATCATGGACACAAAACGTCTATCTACAAGTCGACGACCCTCTTCACTCAGTGTACTCTTCAGCATCTGCTTAGTTTCGGCCATTCGTTATTGAAAACTTTTACTCATCTGCATAAATTTGTGAAGAAATTTGTTAAGAAACATTTTCCTCACATTTCAAATACAAAACGTCCGCGACAACAACAGCCACACAGCCACACACGGCCAGAGCAACGGTGAGTTTAATTATGCTGTCAAAGTGGCTTAAAGAAAAAATACTTTCATCTTTCACCAGACACAAGTTCCAAACCAAAAAATAAAAAAATAAAGAAACAGACCAAGCAGCCACTCCGTCGGCCGGCCCAAAATGAAGAAGAAATAATAAAAAGCCGAATGTATAATCGCTTAATTACATTTGACATGACATGTTGACGGAGTGGCGAATAAAAAGGCTGTACATGCGCTCAAGTGGCATTAAAATGCATTTTCAACGGAGCAGGCGATCAACTTTCAACGAATGAGTTTTCGAATTTGTTCAAAACATAAGTTTTGTGTGTGGAGAGGCGGTGCCTCCCCCCGGTTCCCTTCGGACTATGTCGATGCGAATTAAAAACATTTATTGTGTTTGTGCAATGCCACTGCGCTCCTCCAGCCAACCAACCGCTAGGCAAATGCGTTTTAAATAATTGAAAAAAAAAAAAAAACAAAAACAGGAGGCTGAACCATGAAGGGTTAACTACGGTGGGCAAGCAATTTGCGCAGGCGCTTACAGCTGATGACATTTAACGGAGGAGAATATAAAAAATATATATAATACAAAATGCACAAGAAACAAAAGGCGGCCATGTTGCGGCCAACCGCAGAGTTATTATTTAAATGTGCATCGCACACTCACAGATGCCTCCGCTGTGTGGCACAAACATCGACAGTTGGCTGCTTCCATTCCCTCAAGCTCATACGACATGTTGTCATCAACCCTTTCCCTGTCCTGCCCTGCCCTGTCCTGCCCTGCCCTGCGCTGCGGCGGCGTCATAATTAATAAGAGAAATCCCTTTTCAATTTGACGGAGTGCATTTGTCATTGCATTTAATTTCCCGAGTACGTGGAGAGGCAGAACGAGAGGTCCGGAAGTGCCAGCCAAACGTTGTGCGGTCCGCGTCCGCGTCCACGTCCACGTCCTGGTCTTGGTCCTGGTGTCAAGTAGGGGCTGTCCTCGTAACCGTTTTTGATGTTCACACGAAACATATTTAAATGCATAGCGCTTGAGTAGTCAACTGGACGGGGGACAGCCGCACAAAGAAAAGGAGTCGTCGTTAAGTATGAACAGAAAAAAAAATGCAGCAAATGAAATGCGTTAATTGATTTTTATGTATTTTTTCGGGTTTTGGGTCAGAAGTCATTTGAGGGGGGAAAAAAAGGGTTTTATTTTTTACCCATCAAACAGTTGGCTAATCGCAAATGGAGTGAGCTCATTAAAGGTAATCATTTTGGACAGTTGAGGAAAGCTGCGTTGTATGGAGTGGGTATATGTTCGTGTCTACACAGCAAAAAATGCCGTACCAAAATCAAGTTAGAAGGCTAAAGAGAGTCCTATCTAAGGACTTCTGAATGAAACTTTAAGAACTCATTAACCGAACTTGATACAAGTGAAAAAGGCTTTGCAGAGACTCTTGAATGAAACCTAAAGAGCTTATATTAAGCTCGGATCTGTACTTCAAAATTAAATGATACCGACTGGAGATTGACGTAGGATTTCCAAAGCCACCAGAGAACCAGCAACCGAGAGCAAGAAAACCTCTCTTACCATTACAGATCATTACAGTCATAAGCACAGGCTACTATCAGCTAAGCTTTCAGTTTTTTGTGTAGATTTTTGCAATTATGAGGCACTGAAATTCCCAAACAGTCTTAGCAATGCTGCAACAATGATAAAACTGAAGGTATACAAATGACTAATGATCTTGTTGATTTGGGAATCAGAAAGTTCTTTGAAATAATTGAAATGGGGCTTTTGTGGTAAGCTCATTTTGGGGTCACAACAAGGCAGTTTAAATATCAAGCTTAAGTCAATTTCAGTCATTTTTAATCAATCCATTTTCGTTCGAAATAAAGTTTGAATAGCTAGCTCAATTTAATCTATGACATTCTGGCATCAAATTGATTTTAAGTTCCAAACAAGAAAGAAAGTCGGTCAAGCCCGACTATAACATACTCTGTACCAAGAAAATTTTTCTTTTGATCATAACTCAAAAACCGTTCATCCGATCTTCTTCATTCCTTTGGCGGATCGATAAGTTATCCTAATAATTTGTCCAGAAGGAACAAGCCATCTATCTTCAAAACTGTGGGAGATATGACGTTTTTTCTAAACTGCGGGGGCGGGAGGGGGCGTGGCCAAAATTGAAAATAAACTTGATCTGCCTGCAGACATAAGAAGCATATGTCCCATACATGTCAAACCTCTATCTCTTACCATCTCTGAGATCTATGCGTTCATACGGACAGACAGACGGACAGACAGACAGACGGACAGACGGACATGGCTATATCGACTCGGCTGTTGATGCTGATCAAGAATATATATACTTTATGGGGTCGGAGATGCTTCCTTCTGGATGTTACATACTTTTGCACAAACTTATAATACTCTATGTACCTACGGTACAGAGTATAAAAAGTATAAATGTCTATCTTAAATCCATTATGTGGCTGCTCGACTTGATCCGACTGAGGAATCAAACGAAACGAGTTCGAATAACAAACTTAAATGTGTCTCGTGTGCTGTTGGAATATGCCCCTATCGAAATCAGATACAGATCAAGCGGTAAACTCTGTATCAAAACAAGAATTCTGGGATTGAAAAGTCATTAAAAGATCCGCTTCTTGCTTGGATTAAGAATAGCTGGGATTATACGACTTCTTACATTGTTTGGGATTGATTTTAGCATAGTACGTTAAGGCAGTTAACGATATTTGCTGAAATGCTTGGAGGATAAACAATTAAAAAAGACGATCAAGTATGAGTTATGATTTATATACTAGACCAGTCAAGCTTAGAACTTGAAAGGGCCCCTTAAAACCACGATCTTAACTGTCAAGCGTCTTACCATCTGCACCACCGTGCTTTTTGAGTCTTATTTATGGCCACATTCTATACTGTAGCTGTGTGTCTGGCGTGTGATTGAAGAAGGTGGAGCTAGTTAGAGGTTTCTCAAGATTTTTGAAAAGAAAACCTGGGTGGGTGGGTCTTCTAAGACAGTTAGTTGTTACCATAAGCATCCCACTCTACTTTTGTTTGCCAAAGTTGGCAGCTTATCTTATAATTTCTTACCAAAATGCTTAACATTTTAACTATATAGCATAAGGTTGTTCGATTTCTTACACTGCATATCTGGGTTTCAGTACTAAATTGTTCAACGCTGAATTCAGACCTCATTCATGCTTGAACTTCGGCATGTTTCAGTACTTTTTATGAAATTAAGCCATGAGTTAAGTGCTTAAATCAAGCCTGCAGTCAGCTAAGGTCATGACAAAGAAAAAATTTAATGTTAAGTGGATCTTAGAACATCCAATTCATCAATCCTTTCCATCCAAGTGAGCTGAAAATCATCCAAAGTATGCGAAAAATATTCTAATAACAGAAGAAGTATATTAAACATGAAAGAAAGTAGGTCAAGCCCGACCATAACATACTCTGTACCTTTTAAAGTTTTCATTTACAATACAAAGTGTTAAGTGCTGCCCATCAGAAATGTTTGTTTTCCCTATAACTATACTACAGCTCATCAGATCTTCACCATTCCTTAGGCGAATCGTTAATATATATATAAAACTGATTACTAAATATGTGTAGAAGGTATGAACTTTCTATCTATAAAATTTTGGAAGATGTAAGGTTTTTCCTAAAATGCTTGGGAGAAAGTGGGCGTGGCAAACTTTTAAAATTAGAAGTTAAGAAGTCGAACCTCTATATTTTACCTTCTCTGCGCTGCTGTGCGTTCATAAGGACAGACGGATATTTCTATATCGACTCGACTGTTGATGCTGATCAAGAATATATATATACTTTATGAGGTTGGAGATGCTTCTCTTGCATACTTTTGCACAGAGTACAATAATGTTATCAAAATATTGTTCAAAATATAAGAAATAGTTTTAGTTGCCGTTTTAAGAATGTAAAAATCTTATAAAATTATTTAAGAATCACATAGAACTTCCCATTTGATAAAAACTCCTCAAATTTTAATGCTAAGCTGACAAAGTGTCAGCACTAATTATCTGCCATAATATTAAATCCATCCCAAAACGACACAAAAACCTCCCACCATTTCGGTTACATCAAAACCGCACAGCAAATATGCCTTAAGCCAGTCATCATTGCCAAAAGGTCTGCTTAATAATGCATTTGGCCCAAGGGCATGACGTACTCCTCTTCTACCTTCGACTCTGCCACCCAACTCTCCGCTCTCTTTCTCTCTACATATGGTCTACGCCTCAAGGCAAACGGAAGCGGATGCAGTTGAGCAGGCAAATGCTAAAGTCGAGGTGACTCGATGTTGTTTGCGTTTTAAATTGGCAGCGCGCTTTTGCACATCCGCCAATAGAGAGGCCAGATTAGAGCTGGCAGTTGGGGAGTTGGAGTGTTGGGGGCCAATAATTGATTGCCTAACCGTTAGCTCAAAATGCGCAAGCGAGAGCAGCAGCAGCAGCAGCCGTGGCAGCAGCAGCAGGTGGAAGCCACTTTGGACAGATGAGATTTTCAATTTGGCTAGGGCCGCCCCGAAATGTTTGCGTATTAAATTTGCATGGAAATCTGTCTATATTGACCGAGAATGGCCAATGCAAATGTTTGCGGGTCCAAATGAATGGCAAGTGGACAGTGGTCCAGTCCAGTCAATGGCCAGCGCCAGCAACGGCCAATGCACCCGACCCGGCAATGGCATGGCCATTGGCTTTTCATGCTCTTTGGGCATTTTTAATACGCGTTTGCGTTTGCATTTGCCAAATGTTATCAGCGTCCAGTCCAATGGCCTCGACTGTTATCGATGTGCCCGGCCCACACCCCACACCCCGCTCCTCCCCCGTCAGCATTCCCTGCGGCTGCACTTAGAATGCAGGCAAAAGCAAACATTTTACTTGAGCAACATACGATTTTACTTCTTTCCCTTTTTTTTTTTTGTTTTTGTGTCGTCAGCAAATAGTCCACTCTGTTGACATGGACATCCATCCACATTCACATCCACATCCACATCCACTGCCACAGCATGTGTCATGTCATCAAGCGTCAGACTTTGCACAAACAGCTTCAAATTGATTATTTGCTGCTGCAAATTAAAATTAAGTCATTAAGTCGGTAGCAGCAGTGGGAAAGGGGTGAAAGGAAAGGAGGCACGTGTTAATTAACTTAAAACCAAGGTTCGAATCAGAGCTGGTTTGGTTCACTGACTCAAGTGCGTCTGGAACCAGCGTTTAAGTACATCAAATGGTTTGCGAAAGAAACCAAACCGAGAGGATTTGTTAAACGTGTTCCAGCTACTTTTTATGCTTCGCTGTTTGGGACTTTGGGAATTTCTATCTAAAACAAACGAAATCCCCCTAAGATATAGAAATTCGAAATTTAAGATAACAGGCGATTCGCCATATATTTTAGAAAACTTTCTTATAACAGGACTGAGACTTTCAAAAATTAAGAAAATATTTACCATTAGCTCGAAAATATTTTAATTAATTGTGGAAATCTACATTTAAATAAATCCTTTCTAAATTTTAGAAAACAATTTATCCTAAAGATATAAAGGAAAGTTCATTTCGGCTAGGCCGAAGTTTTTAAACACTTACGGCACGTTTTTTTAATTGAGAATGCTTTTCGGATCTTACATTTCTATGGGAGCTATACTATATAGATGTCCGATTTCCACCAAACTTTGTGGAATTATGCAAAACTCTGAAAAACGCACATGTAAGAAATTTGAAGTAGATTCCATTTCAAATCAAAAAGTTTTTCTCAAAAGAACTTCCTTTTCGACCGATTCATACTGCAGCTATATGCTATAGTCATTTGATTTTGATAAAACTTTGTAGAATTGTGTAAAAGCAAATAAAATAAATATATGCCAATTTAAGGGACATTACCATTGAAAACAAAAAAGTTTTTCTCACTAAGACCACTTTTCAAACTCTACTTTTCTATGACAGCCATACTTTACAGATGTCCGATTTCGACCAAACTTCGTAAAATCATGGGAAAGCATAGCAAACTAATAAATACAAAGTTTGGAGCGGTTTTTATTGAAAACAAAAAAGTTTTTCTCACTAAAAGTAGTTTTTCGACCGATCGTTCCTGTGACAGCTATATGTTATAGTCAGCCGATTTTTACAAAACTTTGTAGAGTTGTGTAAAATCATATAAAATCACCAAATACCAATTTTAAGGAAATTTTCATGAAAAACAAAAAAGTTTTTCTCACTAAGACTACTTTTCAGACTCTATTATTGTTTGACAGCCATACTATATAGATGTCCGATTTCGACCAAACTAAGTAAAATCATGTGAAAGCATTGCAAACTAAGAAATACAAAGTTTGGAGGCGTTTCCATTGAAAACAAAAAAGTTTCTCTCAATAAAACTCGATTTTTGACCGATTGTTCCTATGACAGCTGTGTGCTATAGTCATCCGATCCGGTCGGCTTCGATAAATGTGCAACGTATTTATACTAAAGTGCTTCGTACAAAGTTTGGTGAGGATAGCTTTTAAACTGACGATTCACCGGGATATATGTACCACATTCTTAATTGTTATTATTCATAGCTCCACTACAAAAACATCCAAAAGTCCTGATCTTTGAAACTATTAAGGTAGCCTCAACATTTATGAACATAAATGTAACAAATTTGTGAATTTACATATTCAAACTTCTCTTACTCATCTTTAACTATCAATCCTAGCGAATCTGGAAGCTTAAGAAGCTCTTCAGAATCCTACTTAAATGATTATTTGAGCCGAACCCTCTTTTGAATAGGAACGGCAGGTTAAGTATTTGTAAGGTACGGCTTATGGTCCGGTTCGTGGCAGTTATAAAAAACCGAACTAATCCTGTTTTTGGAGTTTCAGGAACAGTTTAAGGCCTCTATTTTCATGAAGCTCTTGTACAGACAGTCTTCGGAATTATCAGTTGGGAACTACAACTAACGCTTATTGTTAAAGAAAAGCCAGAAAGTTATTCGTTTAATAGCATTAAACATTTGAATAGCTTCAGAGATTTAGACACAAAATTATATCCGAAATTTTCAATTGGTTTTAAGTCGGTTTGACTCTATGAAGGAACAATAGTTAAGATAAAAAAAATCAAACGAACCCCGTGGCTGAAAAATCATCTAAATAACGCTAACTCACGCCATACCATTAAATCGATAACTGAGCATGCCGATCTACAAACTTCAAACTATCGACAATGTAACACTTTCATGTTTCCAAAAATCATAGCATTCTCACTTTTTCACTCAAACAATTCGTACCAACTACACAACTCAACGAGTTTGTTATTAATATTTTAACATTTTCCAAAGCTTTACAAACATTTTATTTATTTAGACTCACAAATAGTAAAAAATAATAATAATAATATTAATAATCCACACTCGAGACAAAATTGCAAGTGCAGGATAATAATGTGGTTTCCACGTGCGAGTCAGCGTGTGCTGGAATTTGTGGCAATGCAGCGTCAATCCTGGGCCATACAGTCAAAACGCTGGGAACTATTGGGCAAGGGACTGGCGAGTGCTGCATCCAATTTGCCGATGAGAGATGTAAGTGAATGTATTTGATGGAAAGAGGGGATTGTCTTTTATATTGAAAAACAAGAAAGAAAGTCGGTCAAGCCCGACTATAACGTACTCTGTACCAAGGAAATTATACGTTCAGCATAAATTTTGATGTTGCAGTAGCAGCTAAAAGCAGCGCTGCAGCAGCGAACAGTATTTTGATCATAACTCGAAAACCGTTCATGTGGTCTTCTTCATTCCTTTGGCGGATCGATAAGTTATCCTCATAACTAAATATGTTTAGAAGGAACAATCCATCTATCTTTAAAACAGGGGGAGATATGAGGTTTTTTCTAAATTGCGGGGGCGAGAAAAGGCGTGGCCAAAATTGAAAATAAACTTGATTTGCCTGCAGACATAACAAGCATATTTTGCATACATGTCAAACCTCTATCTCTTACCATCTCCGAGATCTGTGCGTTCATACGGACAGACAGACGGACATGACCCGGCTGTTGATGCTGATCAAGAATACATATACTTTATAGGGTCGGAGATGTACCCTTCTGGATGTTACTTACGGTACAGAGTATAAAAAGTAGGAGATTTGTGGGGTTTTATTGAAATTGTTTTCTATTTCAACATTCCAATTTATCTAAGTCGGGTTTTTCGTATAGTTCGACGATTCTTTGCTATTAATAGGTCACATAACCCTATTGGTTTCTACAGAATTCCATCAATATAGGCACTTTCGCATACATTTTGCGGATTACAACCATGCTCCCATTTTGACTTACGTTGAAAGTTGTGCGAATTGGCAGCAAATGTGGACCAAAATTCGTTTTGAATTCGCAAAACTTTGGCGAAAGTGAATATGGATGCGCAAGGCTGTTAGAAACGGCTTTTGAAAAAGATATTAGAGCCAAAATCGCAAAATCTGTGCGGAAGTGAAATAAAGAATATAGATGACTAAGCATAACTAATTCGTTCTTTCAACTAACAAAACCCAAAAGGCACTCCTCATATCCTTTGCTCTAACCAACTTTGACTTTAACGATTCTCCTCCCACTTCCCCTTAGAATTGTCATCCCGAGATGGTGCGTTTGTTTTCCAGTGCTCCCAGTGATCTATGATACCATTTTGGACAACCCTTCTCGAGTTTCTGACCATGACCAATAAAATATAGCAAATAATTTTACATATCAACTTTAACTGCTTATTTCTTTATTTATTGGCTGGCTTATCATTTGCAGCTGCTGCTCTCATTAGACAATAGAATTAATGTCGGGCGGCTGCTCATTGACCCCACAGTTTGAACCCCCCCCTCTCGACACGTGCTTATCAATTCGCTAACCATATTGTTCGTGACACATTTGACAATTACCAACTTGCCATATTTATTCATTTTAATTTCTATTTATTTTAATTGATGACTTAATGGCAAACTGAAATGATTTCATTGTTGTCAGTATTGCTGCCTTCCCCCGAACCACCCAACCAAATGACCACCCGCCCGCCCCCCCGACTGATAAGCGCATAAATGTGTAAATGAGGCAGCAAATAGTTGCATAGTGCAAACATTTTCGTTGGCCAAAATGCTCCCAAATGAATGGAATGGATAAAAAAAAAACTACGAATAATGGCAAAAACCAACAAACATGTAAACAATAAATCAACAATGAAATTTGTTTTCGCAAAATGCATCACAATTGGCAATTGGCTTAATATTGCGTAACGATATTATATATTTTATGTGCCACACCGGAAGCGGAATACTCCGCATGTGCAGCGATGACTTTGAATGGAATATTTTTGGGGGCCAATGTGAAGTGCGGACACTGGGCAGCAGAAAATCAGATACTTGATTTCTCGACTAACAATCTCGATAATCAAATGGCAAGCCCAAAAAGTTATTAAAAATAATTGCCACAGTTTCAAAGCCCTAGGACATATTTTTAATGGGTATTTAATGTGTTAAGTGTACGAACAATGTAAAAACTTGGTTTGTGGCACTCATTAATGTGGAATGGAAATATACAGCCCTATTCTCCATTCCATTTTCGCAAATAATTTGTGATTCTAAACCGGTCTGGAACCAGCTTTGGTTGCTTAGTCGCAAAACTTTGGAGGAAGTGGAATCGGTTAGAGCTAGAAGAGTTAGAACAAGCATATTTGTGATGTATCCAACGGCAGAGAAGATATTATTCCAACTTCTCTTTGTACACTCAAAGGCATTACAGCTGCATCAATATTAAGCTTTTACTCTCAAATAAAAGCAAATATGATCAAACTTAGAACAAAATAAGGAAGTACCCTAGAAGTAGAATTTTGGACCAGGGATGCCCGCCAGCTATACGCATCGTCTGCATTTGTTAAGACTTTACGCATAAACAAAGAAAATAAAATATGTAAAAAGTTTACACAAATTTATACAATTATTTTCATTAACTTCATACAAATACGTTTCTTCAGCATTTCTACATGACGTCTTTACATTTATCATATCTACATGCGGCATGTGGCTTTTCTACATGACATGGCACTATTTAAACACTATTTCTTCAAGGGAGTGTGGGTTGGGGGAGGGGAGGACACGGGAGGGGAAAGTCTTCCTTTTGAAAAGCCTAAAATTTAAATGATTTGTATCACTCAGCTAGCCTGGGGTTCGAGCTCTTTACTTACTTAATCTGTCTCTGCAATTTAAGCACAAATGCCGGCATCTTAGCCCATACGACTATGAAGCACCCGCGCGGCCTTACTGCAAATCACAGTAATCAAGGGACAAGCGACGATGGGCTAATAGATCAACAACACGCTTCATGTAGATTTTCTATACATAGCATTCAGCATTTGAAATTCTAAACGTTCATATAGAAATCCTGTGTCATGCAGGAGGAACAGTTTTCTAAATGAAATTCATAGCTATTCCACACTGATTTTGAGCTACAATTATAGTTTAGTATTTCTACACACACACATGTAGGTCTTCAATTTCTAAGCGTTAATGTAAAACACCCAAATTTTGGTGTGGTATTCAGATTGCTGTAAGAAAAATGTAGAATTTATGGGGAAATATGCTAATTTTCTCATATTGTGTATCCTTTGCCTTTGACTTTAACTTTTTAACATGTCGCGCTTAATTTTATCAATTCTACACGTGGCATGTCGTTTTTCTACATGACACGTATAACTTTCTGCTTTCGACATTTCTCGTGTGAAATTTTACAGGTCAAACTACATTAAGTATAATGTGCATGTAGCTAATTTAGTTTTCTCTGTGTAGCCATTCAAATGCGTTAGCCAAATTGCAACAACAACTTCGTGAGTGTCTCTCTCTCTCTCTCTCTCTATTTTCACTCCTATGCCTCTTACAGAATGGAACACAACTACAAGTTTTCATGCATTTGTACACAGAGAAAGCTAAAGGATATTAATAAATATGCATTGGATGAATCCATTTGGGAAGGATATGACATTAATATTATTTTAATCATTGAACGGAGCTTAAAATCATCCAAAGGATATTAAAAAGGTTCATCCCTGGGATGATTTTTCAGCTGCTTTGGATGATTAAAAGCATATTTATGACATATCCCTTCCAAATGTATCTTTTTTATCTATTTTTTGGTGTGTATTTGAAACGTTTGTTGTTGTGCGTCGAATGATTGCGTTTGTATTGAAACGAGAAACGCAATACCCGGGTTTATTCTACGTTTTCCGGCGCTAGTTGTTGCCACAGAGTATTGCTTCATTTGTATTGGTGACTACGCAAGATCGTAGACCGTGCCTCCGTATTCAAACCAAAATAAGCTTGTATATCAGAACCTTGTCCCAGAGTGACTTCTTGTTGTTGTGGTGGATAGATCACTGATTCACCTTCTATTGCTATATTTCCAACTGGCAGCCCAGTTACTGAACCTATCAGATACTCCTCTTGGTGCAAACACTGCAAGATACACTTAAGTTTGACTAACCTTACAAAGAGAAATTGGGCCTTAATAGAAGAAACGCTAGTGAAATTTGACTTCTAAGTAGCTGTAAGGTCCTGAGTTTGATTCTAAATGCTATATTCCCTTCCCTTACCCCTTTGAAGTGCATTTTTGTGGCACACATCAACTTGATCCTGTTGTCTGGTGTAATTTTCACACAAAAATATTCTAAATTTAGCATCATAACCGCACAATTTTGCAATGAGCAATTAAATTTTGCGTGTGCAAGCGCTTGATATTTATAAAACCGACAACCTGCCGTTCCTCCTTTGGCATTCACAAAGCTGGCCCCACACCGCCCCCCGCCGGGCATTGTACCCCCCCACAACAACAACAACAAGGTTAACCCCAAATAAACAACACAAACATGGCGAGCAAAAGGCGATGACTGATGCACAGACGACGAATGGACCAGGGGACTAGTCACTGGGTGGACCTGGTCAAATGGAAGGGTGAAATTCAATTACATGTTTGTGGCAGGCCGCAATGCTCAATAATGCAGTTAATATTGACGGCAGCAGAATGTGGCTGGGAGGGGGGGGGAGGAGTATGGGGAAACAGATACAGGGAGCTGATGAGATGGCGTCTCCCACTTCACCCGACCGGTCCCCGGGCCACACGGTCTGCTGCATCTAATTCAATTTTCAAAACCTAAAATTTTGTTGACCAAACTTGCGTTGATGTGTCGAAGGGTTGAATGGTTGGCGGGGGGGTGCATGGGTGGGGGTGGCTAGGTATCAAGTGTTTATAAGTTTTTGGCTATTTGACTGGCATTGTTGTTGTTGTTGTTGTTGTTGTTGTTGTTGTTGCTGTTGTTGCTGTTGCCGCTGTGGTGGTGGCTGTGTCCATGTTGTGGTCCAAAATGGAATTTTGTTAGCTAATTGAATTTCAGTTGCAACTCATTTGCCATGCACAGAGTGTGAGCTGGTTGTAAGGTTTGGCTTTTGGCCATTTAATTGCTGTTTTAATTTAACAAAAACGGCAAAAACAAATAAACGACTTTTGTGCCTGGTTGCTGTTGTTGTTATCGATCAAGTTGCATGAAAGAAAACAAAAAGCGTAAAGGCATAAAGTTGATTAATGCAGTAAAAACACCCACGGGGGCCTAACAAAAGAATAAGTGGTAGGAGGAGAAAAGGGGCATGGCCAATTTAAATACAAATTGCTCACACACACACACACACACACACAGTTTTTGGCTCCAGCTTCGCATTTATTTTCAAAATTTTTGTTATTCTTATTTTTTTTTTTTTTTGTATATTTTTGGCGTCAACCGAGTGCCACTTTCCGGCTGCTGCTACTGCCGCTTGTCAAACAGCAACGTTTACTAATTTTATTTGAATTTATTTATTGTGTGTATAATTTTTATATATATATGTATTTTTTTTTCTGCCAGTTTTCGGATTGTTGCGCGGGCGGCTAAGTACGAAAAATTGTAGTTTAATGCCATTTAATTGCACTTGAATGATATTTTGGCAAATTGCTTTTTCTGGCTTACTTTGTGTGCGCCTGAATGACTGGAGCAATCAAAGGCCACGACTGAAACCAAGGTTAGGCCAACTTTCGCCCTACGATAAGCCTCAAACCGCGTCTCCTTGTGCCAAATTATGTTGTGGTAGGAGCTACTTGAATCTTGGAGATAACCAACAACTAAACCATCGAGGTCACAGTTCAACTCACTTGGCCATGCGCAACACGCGTCATCGGTCCAATCTCTTATCCCCCCTCCTCCCCCGCATAACCAGAGGCACGTCACTACTAACCAACGACGACATCGGCGACCCAAATGAACTTTACTTTAAACCCGCAAAACACAACGTGTAGAAAGAAAAACGTTTGACAAACTTACAGCAGCCACCGACAATCTGGGAAGAGAGCCAAAGCCGTAGCCGTAGCCGTAGCTCTACTTTGGAAAATGATGTGAACCAGTTAAAGTGGCTCTAAAAACCGCTAACCAGAGACAGACAACAGTCGAAACGACCATTTAAAGTATATTTTATCATTCATTCAGCTGCATCTGACTTGGACTTGCTGCTCATTATCATACAATGACATTTTCCGCCAGTAAACTGTAAAAACAAAAACAAAAAGCAGCCTCAGCAGACAACAGTCAGCCGCCATCCATTTGTTGTTGTTGCTGCTGCTGCTGTTGCAAACTAAATTCCTTGGCCTGCCATTTCCTAGTTGGTTTTTGTTTTGACTGTTTTTAAGTATCTGTAAAAATTTCGTATTCATCTGATGGACAGCAAGCCAAATGGATAAGTGTAAGACACCCCCATCACCTCCACCCCCTTCGACCATATGTCGAGAAGTATTGCGCGAACAGCCCTTTGTAACCTCTGATGTCCGAGGCATGTAAGGGTATTCAATATTCGTGGTGCAGCACTTAATTCGCACGACATATCTGTTGAATTGCGCTTTACAAATGATCAACACAGATACGAGCAACAACAACAACAACAACAGCAACAACTGTTGCTCCTGCAACTGCAACTGCAGCGGTACGTGTGCAATATGCCCGCTGCACTGTGGGGCAAATATTGAGGTTTTCTTCAATATTTAAAGACATTTATACACCTCTACATATTTTCCGAATTTTGTAGATTTTTAACTTGAACCATTAACTAAGTTAAAACTGTTGTCGCTGTGTGTTGCTACCCACCCAACATTTGGAAGAAAATTTTCCCAAAAATCACCTTGATGAGTCTTTTCCGACCCCTTTTTTAAGATTAAAAAGATATACCTATCATGAGACTTTAAAAGAGACTCCAAAATGATTCATAAATGCGCTGAAAATTTGATTTGACGAAGTAAGACTTAAATAAGACTCTCAAATGACTCGAAAATGATTCGAAATTGTTCCAAGAACGGCCTTAAAACGACTCTTCAAGTTGAGTCGCTGCTAAGGTACCATTTTCTCCCGTCAAAAGTATCATTTATGATCCGAAAACGAGCTCATTTATGACTATTTTTATCAGACCTAGGACTCGAAAAGGACTTTAATGTGATTAGAAATATTAAAAAATGATTGCTGGGTAGTACAAAAGTTGCAAAACTTGGTTTGAGGTATTACTTACAGAAGTCCCTTCTGTAAGAATTTAAGAATCTCATCCCTGAATGTTGGTAGGTTTAATTTTGTCAAACTTTGTAATACTCACCCAAGTGGAAAAAGTTATAAATTTCTTTCGATTTTTAAGTATTTCGCTCATCTAACCTACATTCGAAGCCTAAGCCACCTGAAATTCTACCCGTAAACCAGCAAATCCTCTACAGAAATAATCAGGTCGTCTAGTAACACATAAAGCGATTAAATCTGATTAAGGATACTGAATTCTATGCATATGCCATTTTCTAGCCTTAAGAGCTAAAACCATACAAAATCGAATATCAACTTTTGACTATATCACCTAAGTCTGCTCTTCACATTGACAGATATGAACATACGTAGATGAAAATAGGAGATATGGACTAGGGTTTAGCCTGTATTTTACTTTTCTAACAAGCTTTTCCCACGAACTGCCTAGTTAGGTACCATTTTTCAACCTTGAGCGGAAGTATGATCCAAAAACACGCATTCATGGTGGCATAAGAACCCACAATCTAATGTTGATCCATTAGGCGGCTTCACCCTGGCTAATCCAACTTCTTTGTATGCCTTCTGTTAGCAAGAAGTTCATTCTTCTTTACAACCTTTCCAGACCACATTAGGACATATCTCCGTGGCTTGCGTTATCAATATGCTATAGAAATAACGCCAAGTCCGATGTGATATGATATTTCTTGTGGCGCTAGTCGATAATCAAAATTATTTGCAACGATATATTATAAAGCATTTCACCGTAAAATTGTTTGACTGGAGGGACTTGAAAGCAGTCTAAATTCCCTTTAAATTTGCATTCGCAATGACAATCAATATGTTGCAGGGGCAAACAATGTCCGTTTGAGGCTTAGAGTGGGCAAACAATCGAGCTAACTTGTGTGTGCATAACAATGAATGGGGGGTATCTTATAAATCTCAAAAAAAATATCGTATATGCGATTGCATTTTGAAATTAAGTAGGAAAGTTTCAGATGCACTGTGAAAGGAATAATGCCGGCTAATAGATAATTGAGGGGGAAACCGTAAGCATCAAATCAACTTGGCCTGGATTTACTACTACAACTAATCTAGTAGTAGCACATCATTTAGGCGACAATTCTCATATCCGTGCAATCTGTTTTAGTTCGAAATGAAGCCATTTTATACGAAAATCTCAAGAGATTTCTTCGACACCCCCAAATAAGTCAGTTTCATTAATGAAGTAGAATAAATTCAGACAGAGAATGGGCTTTTACAGTGCTTCATTTTTATACTCTGTACCGTAGGTACATAGAGTATTATAAGTTTGTGCAAAAGTATGTAACATCCAGAAGGAAGCATCTCCGACCCCATAAAGTATATATATTCTTGATCAGCATCAACAGCCGAGTCGATATAGCCATGTCCGTCTGTCTGTCCGTATGAACGCACAGATCTCAGAGATGGTAAGAGATAGAGGATTGACATGTATGGGACATATGCTTCTTATGTCTACAGGCAGATCAAGTTTATTTTCAATTTTGGCCACGCCCCCTGCCGCCCCCGCAATTTAGAAAAAACGTCATATCTCCCACAGTTTTGAAGATAGATGGTTCTTGTTCCTTCTGAACATATTTAGTTATTAGGATAACTTATCGATCCGCCAAAGGAATGAAGAAGATCGGATGAACGGTTTTCGAGTTATGATCAAAAGACAGATTTTCTTGGTACAGAGTATGTTATAGTCGGGCTTGACCGACTTTCTTTCTTGTTCTTAATAAATAATAAATTCTAAATTCTAGTTTATATCAGTAAGTCTGGGCTTAAGTTGTGATCAAACATAACTGAGTTGAGCTCGAGCCTACTACAATTAGCTATATGATCTGTTCTCAGGTTCTTTTGTTTCATCAATTCGTTTCGCTGTCCCAGTGTGCAACATTGCTGCAGTTTGTTGTGGCAGTTTCAATAGCTTTCCCAGCGTGGCATGGACGCTTCTTTCTGTTTTCCTTCTTTTCTTTTTTTTTTTGTTTAAGTCTTAAGTAGTTCGTGAGTTGAATAACTTTCAATTGAATTGTAAAGTAAACATTGTGTGTCTTGGACACACCCCAGCAGCAGCAACAGCAGCAACAGCAGCAGCAGCAACAGCAGCAACAACAACAGCAACAGCAGCAGCAAAGATGCCTCCATATCGTGCTTGAGCAAACATTTTAAGGATTGTGCATTGGCGAGGGGTGGGCCGGGGGCGGAAGGGTACTGTGGGGAGCAATCGTTTAATTGTCATGCATTTGGTGCATTTGCCCGCATGCAACTTGCGTGAAACTTAATACGGATTCGTACACAAAAATTTTGTGTGTGTGTGTGTGTTTTTTTTTGATAAGCATAAAAATGCAAAACCTGCTGCATAAATATCAAATTTCACAGCCGCCATACCGACCGACCGACCGATCGACCGACCCCAAAGCCAACGATTGTCAATTGAACGCAGCCAGTTGCATAAACATGGCAAAGAAATTGTCATGATCAAAATGTGATATTAAACGTGGCAGCGCGGTTAGAGCCGAGAGCGAGTGCCTCGAGTGGCATTTGTGTGTGTGTGTGTATTTCCATTTGATTTTATTTCCCTAGAAATGATCGTTTTGCTCTCGATGGTGACGGCGGGGGGAGAGAGATTGTCGCATAAATAGCAATTTTCTGGCATTTCATTTGACATTTAATTGAGATCGTAAAATTTTGTAAAGCTTTTTCTATGGGACATTTTATGTGAAGATCTTTTGGACAGGTTCGCTGCGTATGCACAACAAACTGATTTGCCCCATTAGCCCCGGCCCTACCGATCAGCATCAGCATTATTGATATTAAACGGCTGTCAGTCGTGACAGTAGTAGCCGGGCAACTTGCGTGAAACAGCAGCAACAGCAATTGCAGTTGGCCAACAACAACACATCCTTCCCAGGCCAAGTGTAATCAGTGCTGTCGCTCCAATTTGGCTTGAAGTGAAGAGGTTTCGGTTTTAGAGCTAATTTTTATACCCTTGCAAAGGGTATTATAATTTTGCCCAAAAGTTAGCAAAGCATAGAAATATTCATTTCCAACCCCATAATTTATATATATTCTTGATCAGGGTGACGAACTGAGTCGATTGAGCTTTGTCCGTCCGTCTGTCTGTCTGTTTCTACGCGAACTAGTCTCTCAGTCTTGCAGCTATCGAGTTGAAATTTTGCACAGAGTCTTCTTTTTGCTGCAACACTACTAATATGTCGGAACTGAGTGCATCGGATGACTATATGTCAAAGCTCCCATGGGAACAATCGGTTGGAAAACTAGTTTTAGTATGAACAATTTTTTTTTATATCAATGCAAATGTCTTCAAACTTTGTAATCGTAGGTTTTCTATGTTTTTTTATAATTATGCAAAGTTTTATTCAAATCGGACAACTATATGCTAAAGCTGCCATACAAAAGATAAGTCTCAAAAACAGGCTTAGTTCGAAAAACTTTTTTGTTTTTAATGGTAGCATCCTACAATTTTGTATTTGTTTGTTTCGAATGCTTTCACATGATTCTACAAATTGTTGGCCAAATCGGATGACTATATCATATAGCTCCCATGGGAACAATCGGTCGCAAAACTAGTTTTAGTATGAAAAACTTTTTTCTTTTTAATGGAAACGTCTTTAAACTTTGTAATCGTAGGTTTTCTATGGTTTTTTATAGTTCTACGAAGTTTTATTAAAATCGGACAATTATATGGTATAGCTGCCATACAAAAGATAGGTCTGAAAAACATTTCTAGTTAGAAAAACTTTTTTTGTTTTTAATGGTAGCATCCTGCAAATTTTGAATTTGTTTGTTTCACATGCTTTCACATAATTTGACAAATTTTTGGCCAAATCGGATGACTATATCATATAGCTTCCATACGAACGATCGGTCGGAAAATGGAAATTATTTAAGCAAGGGTATAAAAACTTCGGCACAGACGAAGTTGGCTTAGCTTTCTCGTTGTGAATCTTTTTAGCTTTTCTTTTGCAGTCTCTCAAATGTGGGCAACACTGCCAGCAACAAGAGCGCCACAAGGCAGGCGCATAAACGTTTTGTTGTTTTTAATAGAGCCAAGCGATTACAGGCAGCAGCAACAGCAGCAGCAGCAGCAGCAACAGCAGCAGCAACAACAATTGCCTTCGACGAGCGACGAGCGCGTAATCAATAAATCTAAAAATAATTCTACCAATACATGTCAAAGCCGTAATAGGGAAACCATAAATTCTTTCCGTGCTGTGTCCAGCCAAAGGAAAACAACAAAAAAAAAACTACAAAAATGTGGCTGCCACGGTAGCAACTGCTTGCATGTTGCTAGCTGGAAGGCTGCCACCATTAGCAATTGTTGCTGTTGCATTGGCAATAAGTAACGCTGATTTGGCAGTTGTGGGCAGCCAGCCGGATATGCAACTGCAAACTGAAAACATGTTGCGCTTAAATGTGACACTAATATCCGGGGACCAGGCTAACTGAAAATCTTCCAGCAATCATTTGTCCCTTTGTTTGTCCTTTAACAACTGCTCCACATAACCCGGCGGCAGTGGCCTGACAATGACACAATGTATACTAGCCAACATTCTGTGCTGCTCTGTGCTGGTCTGTTCTGGTCAGCAGCAGCATGCAAAAAGCGCCACACGGCGGCTTCGGCGGCGGTGGCGTCGGCGCTTGTTGCAACAACAGCAACAGGCGCACATCCAGGTCCAAGTCTGGACTCGGGGGCTCCACTGGCTCTGTCGTTGATCTTGATACTGTGTCATGATTTATTTTTAATAGTTTGCGCTTAATATGCGCCAGCATCCGCCAGAGAGTCCAAGTTGGAGTTGGAGTAGACGTTGTCTAGTTGTAAACAACTGGCGCTGCAGCAACAACATGGTTGCTTGCTGCTTGCTGTAGTTTTTGTTTTTTTTTCTCGTTTTTTGGTTTCTTGTCTTCATCTGTGAGGGAGCAGCCAGTCAGCCAGCAGTCAGCCAGCCGTGTGCAAAGTAATTGTTGGTAACACCTGCTTCTTCGCGTCGGCGTTGGTGGCAAGCTAGGCTGCTGCAGCGGCAGCGGCAGCAGCAACCTTGGCACAGACAGGATGCATGTTTAATGCGCCGTCTGTTTTTTTTTTTTGTTTTTCTTCTTCTGGTGGAGCCTCAGCCTGGTAGTTACATTGATTCGTTGTCAGCCTGGCATTGTTTTTATGAAAGGTTTTGCAGTGCTGTTGTATGTAATTCGTTGCAATCATTTTGAAAACGTCAAAGACCCGCAGCAACGTGTCGACCAGTTGGCAATCAGCATCATCAATAGATACACTTAGCAAAAAAGGAATGAAGATTTCCTTCAGGGAAATGCCAGCAGAAAGGAACTGATAGGAACTGATTGAGAAAGTAAAGTCCTTAAAAAGCAGTTGACACTTTCAGCATAAAATTGACAGCACTGTCAACTAACTGATTTGCTGTTTACATTTTGCAGGTGTTACAAACTTTGATAGTTAATTGAAATTGTGGATAATACATCAAAAGAACAACGGTAATTATTAGCTTTAGACGCAGAAGAGAATGTCTTTGAAAACAAACAACAATTCAATTGTTAACAAAAGGGGCAAGACCGGGACTCAACCTACAATTCAGGCACTAGAAGCCACATTTAATAAGTCGTAACAAACAAAACCAAAGCTAAGCTTGGTACGAAGTAGAGGAAATGATTCAGGAAATGTGGATATGATGGGCTGGAACCAGGCCATTGGGTACCTTGCTGTAGTTTACCCTGTATACCTGGCGACAAAAGCCTAGAACTGCTAAGCTAAAATTAGTTGTTATACTCTGTTCCGAAGATAAGCAGAGTATATTAAGTTTGTGCATCAAAATGTAACATCCAAAACGAAGAAGAGAACAGCCGCGTTGATATAAATCACACCTAGAAAGAATCTGGAAAGAATATCTAATAGTTTTTGAATTTTCAAGAAATTTGATCTTTAAATCAAGTTGTTCATTTGAGTAAAATAACATTTTCCAGAAATATGTATAATCAGCACTGTTCTTAGTTACAGATTTGAATACAAGAACTCTGCCGGAAGTGAAATTTGAAAGCTGTAATCTTACTCGGAATTCATTCAAGTTAAGTTCAGTGTTTTAAGAGCACGTCTGGTAAATTTTGAAAGCTATAATCTTTCGGGGAACTCAGATTTTAATTCTCTATTAAACCTCAACATTTTTCCTCCAAATATCAGTATTTTTCTTTCCACATGTTTCCTTAACACATATTAATTTAAAGACTAAACTAATAATCTATCTATCTATCTTTATATCAAACACTCAACTTCCTATTTCAAGAGTTAACAAACAATGGTTTAGAGCCTATTTCAACCTAACATAAATGGGTAAAAGATCTAAAAATAGAACAAGAGCAGAGGTGGGCTCCAAGTCATATATTTTGTTGTATTTTCACCAGCTTTTATTTTGAAGTTGTTCCCACTGAAGCTCGGTTTAAGTGGAACTACGATCGGGAGCTGCCTTAATTGTTCTAAAATCAAGTATTTTCAGATTGCTACATGTAAACAAAGGAACATCGGTCAAGCTCGATAGCAACAACCAAAGTGTATGCACAGTATGAACTGTAGAACTGCTGATGTGTACAGTGCTGATATTAAGCTACAGCTGCGACGTCTCCCGCTCATAGCTTGATTACACAGTAGGACACTAAAAAACGAGAAAGCCGAAGATTGTATACCCTTGCAAGTGCTTGCTTAAATATTTTCAAAAAATACCCTTTTTTTTCTACTTTCCGACCGATCGTTCGTATGGGAACTATATGAGATAGTCATCCGATTTGGCCAAAAATTTGTAAAATTATGTGAAAGCATGTGAAAAAAGCTAATAAAAAATTGCAGGATGCTACCATTAAAAACAAAAAAGTTTTTCAACCTAAGACTGTTTTTCAGACCTATCTATGGTATGGCAGGTATACCATTTAGTTGTGCGATCTTAATAAAACTTGGTAGAATTATAAAAAAACGGCTACAAGGATTACAAAGTTTGAAGACGTTTCCATTGAAAAGAAAAAAGTTTTTCCCGTTAAAACTAGTTTTCCGACCGATTGTTCGTATGGGAGCTATGAGATATAGTCATTCGATCTGGTTGGTTCCGACATATTAGTAGTGTGCCGCAAAAAGAAGACCCTGTCATTTTTTCAGCTCGATAGCTGTAAAAATGAGAGACTAGTTCGCGTAGAAACAGACAGACAGACAAACGGACAGACGGACGGACAAAGCTCAATCGACTCAGCTCGTCACCCTGATCAAGAATATATATGGTTTATGTGGTCGGAAATTAATATTTCTAGGAAAACTTCATGCAAAATTATAATACCCTTTGCAAGAGCATAAAAAACGGGTATGAGATCCTTTTATTCCGCCTCATAAAAGTGACTTCTATATAAGCATCAGCATTTTCAAATGTATTCCCGGCACGAGTTCTTTGGAAACTTATGTGCTAGCAACACACAGCAACAGCAATTTTATCCTAATTTTTAATGGTTCAAGATAAAAATCTGAAAAATTCAGCAAATAAAAACCATTACATAAAGGTCGAAAAATGGACCAAAACTTCGTTTTTCAGCAGGTCAGCCTTGGATCGCGGTTTATGGGCAAAGATTGAAAAAACTTGAGATTAGAACCACTCTAATGAACTGTAAAATCTGATTGATCATACGGACAGAAGGACATGGCTATATCAACTTAGCTCCTACTGGAGGGGCTCTGAGCAGTTCGGTTCAGACCTGAATCAAAGCTGAATTAGCACTGTGAAGTGGAAGGGCTGGTACTGAATTAATGGCAGCTTTTATATGAGTTTCAGCCATGAATTTAACACAGTTATGTCCTACTACGTCATGACCTTTGCTGATTTGAGGCATGATTTTAGTGCTGAACTCCTGGTTGAGTTTCATGGGAAGTACGAAAACATGCTTGAATCTAGGCATGAAATTCTGTTATTCCTACTGCTCAGGCCTAGAACAAACTGTGTTTTTGAACCACTCTTATGATCTCCGAAATCTGTTTTAACATATGAACAGAAGGACTTGGTTATATCGAATCACCAGCTGCTGCTTATCAAGAATATATAGGTATATACTTTCTAGGGTCGCAGATGCTTTCTAGTGGATGTTAACTTGCTATAAATGTTCAGAGTTTTAGAATTCTGTGTTGCATCAAATTAAAGTGCAGAATATCTCATTTCATGTTGGTTTAGAGTCTTTGAGTACTCGAAAATGTATTAATAAATCTTAAGTATAGAATGATAAGATGCTTGGATCAACTACTTTCTTGCACTGCACATTGGTCCGAATTGCCCTTTTTTTGCCATAAAGTCCAAAAAAAAAAGTTTTTTTTTTTTAAACAAACTTACTATTTTTGAATTCTAGATACCTCAGGCAGTATTAAAATACCAAACAATATTTTTGTTTTGCCATCCATGTTGCTGACCCAGGGGTACAAAGTCAGCTGTTTACTTAAAGCTTGACACGTGGTGTTTTTGCTAAAAAGTATTTGTGGTTTTTTAAGCTGTGTCATTTTCGCAATTCTCAATATACAGTTTGTTTAAACAATGGAAAACAGAGATAGAGGTATTTAGATTAAGATTGTAAAGAAATTTGTTTGTGTGCTTTTGTTTTTGTAATTGTTTTTATTGCTGTTGTTGTGGTGTCTTTTTAGTGAGTCCTAACCTAAAAGTGATTGTGTTTCGTGGAGCAGAACTAGTAAATCCAGTCATATCAACTGCGTTTGTAAATGTCCAATTAAACATCTATATGTATGCAACAAGGTCGTTTTAATAACTTCTGCGCATACCTGCGCCATTTAAAAATAACTTGACTCATTGCAGACGAAATCACTTTTTGCCGTAGAGAAATGCTTGAAGTTTGGAAGAAAAATAAACATTTTTGACAACTTTCAATATCGATTCAGACGTATTTGCAGTAAAGCCTGGAGCTCTTCAATACGGAGTTAGTCCCCTGCACGCCTGGATACGACTTATGGAATTTGTGTTAAATATATCGTACAGGAAAACTCTTAAGAAATGGCGTGTAACGGGTGAGGATGACAAAGCCGAAATGATGACGCGCAAAAAGATCATACAAAAAAATATATGGCAAGAGTTTGGAGTTCACATTGGTAAACCCAAACCAAATGGTTGCGGTAACTCTAATGATGGGAATACGGCTAGAAGACTGTTTTCCAATGTCGAATTGTTTAGCTCAATATTAGAGTTTGATGAAAAAGTCCTTCATAACTTTCATATAATTTTGATTGCTGTTTCCTGCGAATTTCAAATAAGCGCTCAAAAATTTAAAGAGTTTTGTGAACAAACGGCTTCGTTGTATATGAACTGCTATCCTTGGTACCCTATGTCAGCGACAGTGCATAAATTATTGGTTCATGGACATCAAATTATAGAAAGTTCAGTTCTTCCTGTTGGGTGTCTTGGAGAAAACGCGTCCGAGGCACCTAACAAACACTACAAACGTGATAGGAGATCACATGCCAGACAAAATAGTCGTCTTAATAATATAAGCGACGTTTTTCACAGGGCTATGGACTCGTCAGATCCATTTTTATCAAGTATTTCTATAAAAAATAGGAATTATCACAAAAAGAGACCACTTCCTCAAGACCTATTAGCACTTTTGGAGTCACCAACTCCTTCAAAAGATGACATTTTTGAAGACGAAGGTCACGAATCTGATGTTAGCGAAGAATGTTATTTAGAATTAGATGAAAGTTGTGATTAACCAATAAATTTGTTAAATTTTTTTTGCAAGTAGTGTATAAAAATTTAAATTTTTTTTCCGGAGGTGGGCGGATTTATATGGCAGGTAGGTGAAGGCGTGGTCCAATCAAGAAATAATTTTTTTCGAAATTTACTTTAGTCTTCTAAAATATATGTGCAAAATTTCAATGCTGTAACTTTATTTTTGGACTTTATGGCAAAAAACTGGCGATTCAGACCACAGTGCACTGGCTTCTCGAACTAGATACTAGATTCTTTTTCCAAGTGCACAGTAAGAGAGAGAGAAGCTATGCCATTATTTTGCCATTATATTGACATTCATTTCAGTTGTTTTTGCGGCTGCAGCGTTTCGTTAATTGTTTCATAGACGTTAAGTTATGTTTAGTAGCTGAAGAGCTGACGCTGCTGCTGCTGTTGTTGCTGCTGCTGCTGCTGTTGTTGCTGGTAATTTCAATAATAAAACTACAAAACAGCACAAACAACAGCAACAGCAACAGCAGCAGCAACAACGACAATTGCCTTGCATGGAGTGAAAGGCTTCAATCAAAGCCAGCAACACAATCAGACAGAGACATAGACGGAGCGATTGCTGCTGCTGCTGCTGCTGCTGTTGTTGCTGGACGAAGCTGTGCCTGTTTTTTTTTTTTTTATATACATTTATTTTCCCATTTTTTTTTTTTATTTTTGCCTCTGCTGCTTTTTCGGCAGACAATGGCAATCAGCAATAGCAACTAGAACGGGCAAAGCAGCAAACGGCAATTGCAAATAATAATGCCCCAGCGAGCAGCAGCAGCGGCCGCAGCAACAGCAACAGCAGCAACAACAACCAGCATCGCGTCATGTCATAGTCACGTCAATTTTGTTTGTTGTTGGCCAAAGCTGAGACTCAGGAAATCACAGCATGAATCATGCGGTTCGACACAGAAAAATTAAGAAAAAAAAAAAAAAAATTTATATAAAATAAAACAGAAATAATCACACGAACCAAACCGCGCTAAGCTTTGGCTCTGGCTCTGGCTCCGTCTCCGACTCGAGTGTGTGTGTGTGTGTGTGGGTATGTTTGGGGGGCGGTACAGCAGCGGGAGGGCATTTGTTTGCGGTTTTTAGCTTTCGGTTTTTGGGCAGAGGGCGGGCGCGCGCGCGCAGAGTGCAAAAGTCAGGCGCATGTCACGCGTATTTAAATCAATTTTTTGTATACTTATTTAACAGGCCAAAGTGCTGTACCCAGTACATGAACTGGACTTGCCTTTCTAGGGGTGGCCGGCAGCAGCAGCAGAGCACAAACAGGGGGTGGTGGTGTGATTAATCTGAGTAATGTTATGAGTACTTTGGTTCGGTTCGGTTTGGAGAACCATCAAATTGCTCCACAAACAGCCAAAAACAATTCCACAAAAACGTATTTCGAAAGCCCAAAATGGAAACGAAAACCATTCTCTCGCATCCACTCCCAGCTGTGGCATTAAAACGCATTTTGGGTATTTTTTTTTTTTTTTGTGGACCAGACCCAATTGAGCGACGCGGCGTTGGGTTCCTTTCGACTATTCAATTGTTGTCCACTCCACCTCAACACCCACCGTTGTCCAGCGGCTGGCCATTACCCCTAACCAATCAGGCGCACACACACACATCACATCGTCTGTCTGTTTGCTGGGCATATTTGTGAAACTACTCAACATAATGGCCGTGGAGTGGCCATTCAAACGCACCAGTCACAGCGGTGGCCCGGGCTGACAATAAACAAAACATTAAACTAATAGCGGAAGAGAGTGACCAGGGAGGAAAGTTGTAATATTTTGAAGCTCAACTAAATGCAGGGAGAGTGGCCAACAGACCCAGAGGACGACGATGACGACGACGACTGCCTGCCTCATCAATAGAGGCAACATAAATAATGCAAACGGCAATTTGAGCCTGCCTGCCTGCCTGCTGTTGCTGCCTCTGCCTCTGCCTCTGCCTCTGCTGCAGTAGGAGATGAAGATGCCAAAACCAAACCCTGCTGGTTGGCAGCCAGCTCACATTTGCCTGCATCTTTTGACTCAAAGGAATGTGTTTCATGAATTTTAAATTGCATACCAAATTGCAAAAAGATTGATATCCCATCTCACGCAAGGCACTGTGCGGCGGCAGTCCGGCAGTCCGGCAGTGCGACAGCGACTGATGCAGGTGGGCGGAACGGGCGCCCATGTGTGCCGGGCCAGACATGGCCAGCCATTGATTGGCCCGATAGTTGCAGGCAGCTCCGCGGGCTATTTACTGGCCAGACCGGTGACCGGTCCGGTCTCTCCTGTCCAGAAGCGCGCGCTCGCACACACACACACACACACACACACACATTGAAAACGTATGCCTTCCGTTTGCTCATTTCAGGCATCGGGAAAATTGTGATTTGTGACTTAATGTATTTATATAAGTCAATGCCGGTGGACGGTGGACAGTGGACGTAGTCGTAGACCAGACCGCAGGCCGGGGGAGAGCGTAGACAGTGGACAACTGTCGTTGCTGGCTGCTGTGGTGGCAGTTGTACTAACTAATTTCATATGTAAGCGGTGTAAATATAATTTTCTGGACGTGTTTCTGTCTCTTGGGGTATTAACTTTTCTTTTGCATTGCACTGTGGGACAAGGTCAGCTGAATTGGCAGAGTAAATTCTACACACAAATTGCATGTAGATTATAAAAGGCCCCTTTCAAATAAAGATCAAGTAAACACGATTTAAATTATAGGTAAAATATACATAAGGACAAAGATATTGCATACTTTTGAGCTTTTCATTCAGTGTGTGATTTCTACACACAATGAGCTTCAGTTGCACTCCGCAAAGGCTTTTTTTGTGTTCTGTAGTTACAAAAGGAACATGCAAAACGACTTGGATGTTTAACAGGAAACTATCGACTACAAAAACGAGAAAGCTAAGCTAACTTCGTTTGTTCCAAAGATTTTATACCCTTGCAAGTGCTCGCTTAAATATTTTCAAAAAAATACTCGTTTTCCCATTTTTCGACCGATTGTTCGTATGGGAGCTATATGATATAGTCATCCGATTTTGCCAAGAACTTGTAGAATCATGCGAAAGCATGCAAAACAAACATATACAAAATTGCAGGATGCTACCATTAAAAGCAAAAAAGTATTTCTAACTAAGACTGTTTTTCAGACCTATCTTTTGTATGGCAGCTATACCATATAGTGGTCCGATTTTAATAAAACTTGGTAGAATTATAAAAAAAACATAGAAAACCTACGACTACAAAGTTTGGAGACGTTTTCATTGAAAAGAAAAAAGTTTTTCACACTAAAACTAGTTTTCCGACCGATAATTCCTATGGGAGCTATGGGATAAAGTCATCCGATACGGTCGGTTCCAACATATTAGTAGTGTGCAGCAAAAAGAAGACTCTGTGCAAAATTTTAGATCAATAGCTTTGAAACTGAGAGACTAGTTGGCGTAAAAATAGACAGACAAAGCTCAATCGACTCAGCTCGTCACCCTGATCAAGAATATATATGGTTTATGGGGTCGGAAATTAATATTTCAATATTCCCTTGGGTAAAACTTTTCTCATAACTTCATAAGAAAGACAAGAATGCGGATTGGACTGATTGGTGGATGTTTATTTTGCGGATATTCTAGAATCAAGCGCAACGTACCGTCCCCTTATTACCCTGACAACGTTAACCAGCAGTCTTGCGGTTGCATGTCTCTGTAACAAGGGCGTTACAAATGGGTAGATGTATGTCGACTTGAGATAAAGTATGCCAGTATTCCTCTGGGGCCGCATAAGCCCCCATAATCGCAGGAGCATTACCTGACTTCATTTTTGTACTAGGATATCTTTGATATTAACCACAAACAACTTGATTAATGCCCTTAAAAGTATGCTAACATTATTGTCTGATTTGAACATCAGTTTAAATGAATAATTGAGAGCCAACAATGCCAGCGTCATACATTATACACACTTTGATTCACTCAGATTGTCAGACCAGTTGAAGGTATACAATATAAGTCAACGGTAAACAAAATATAAGGAAAAGTTGTTATGGAATTGTCAACTGCCATAAGCGTAGCATACTTTGAAGGGCATTTATCATGTTAGTATTGATTTTAATGAACTGGATATGAGTGTTTTATGTGATCGAGTGTAAAATTGGTTGTATCTCTCAGAGACTAACCTTCTAGCTCTCGAACATATATAGTTGAATGTTCTTTGTGAGAAAGCAGGTCTTTATTTTTGATATATATAAGGTTTCTTTATTGATCCTGCATAACGCATCAGGAGAAAGCGTTTAGAGAGGCATTTATTGTTCTAATTGCTTAAAACAAACTAAAGAATCATACAGAACAGCAACAAAAACTTGGAAATAGAAGGACATTTCGTTGGGAGCAAATAAAAACATTCTGGCGACCGTGACAAGACGCTTACTTATACGCTTTTTGAATTCGAATATAGACAGAAGTCTTGTATAGCTAAGGTGGAGCCAAAATCTTTTTAGAAACTTCATCTAAGCCATTAAAAAGAGGCGGCATAGCATGTCTAACAAGAGGATAGAAACTTTTTATTTCTCTATGTCGAATCGCCAGGCTTCAGAAAACATTTCAAGCTTAGGTAGTAAAAAATCCCTTAAGAAGCTTCATCTAAGACATGAAAACGAGGAGGCTGAATACAACAAACTATTTATTGCTGTACTTCGAATACCCAGGCTTTTGAAGCGGTCTGAGGAGTTACGTGGCGACCGTGACATATGCCTAGACCCCAAAACTATTGCAAGTCAAATTTCAATGACTCAAGTTCCAGCCACAATCACTCCTTTCACTTCTAAATAAGAGATTACAACGTTATGCTTTTCCCTGTTTATTTGTTGCCTTAATAATGTGCTCACGAGCTCAGCCCTAGCCTTCCCCATTGATGAACTTCAAGTAGAATCTGTTTTCTGTCGATTTCCCGCACCCCCCACCGCACAAGAAGGAACATATGTATGCAAAACCAGCAAAGCAACAACAACAAAAAACTGAAGAGAAAAAATTGTAGACCTGCTTTCATGTTCCATCGACGGCCGTTCGATGGCCATTAATAAGCGCTCTAAGTGATGTGAATTACTGTAATTTTTGCTTAGCTTTGATGGTCGCTTGGCAGTCCGATCCAACAACTGCATACAAACTCCGAGACGCTGGTTGGATACACGGGCTTTGGGGCCTTTTGGGGCGTCTGCAGTAGCCGTGTTCGTAATTGAAACCTCTTTAGTGTGGCTAAATGCCATGGCAAGAGCCCCGGCCGGGCAACATCCTCTCTCCATCTCCCATCTCCCAAAGTGCACTATGAGCCATAATTTTTGCATAGTTCTTGGCACGTTTTCTTTCCCATTTTTTTTTTCGGTTGTGCGGTTTGATCTTGGTAGCCAAGTTGCGACCCTCCGGCGGCCACATACATTTTGTGTGGCCGGAGCAAACGCCGCCGCCGCCGCAGCATCAGCAGCAGCAGCCTATTGATCTGCAATGAATTATGCATGCCATGATACGGATTGGCGGATAGTCCGATATCGCTGCGAGGGCGGGAGACGGTTGTCTGTTTTGGTTGGTTGGGTGCGATTTATGGCGCGGCAGATCTCTGGCATGCAATGCATATATAATCATGATTATAATATTTCATAAAGCAAATGTGTATATTACACGGCGCCTGGAAGGTGCTGCCGCCCCTCCTGTACGCTGTACCGTTATTTCGCAATTACAATGCAATTACAATAAAAGGAAGTGGAGTGCATTTAAGCGTGCGCTGCCATCCACTCATCCTCCGCCCACCACATCCGCTTCAAACTTGGCCAAAATGCACTCTGCTGTTAACCGTTTGTAGCTGACGATGCGCTGCGTTAATACGTTAATAAAGTGTGTAAATTGCGGCTGGGGCTTATCGCCGCGTACGGACGGACGGACGGACGAGGCCAGAATGCTACTTAATCAAGGTGGAAAACACCAAACAACAAGCCAAGCGGACCAGGCCGAACTGAGCTGAACTGAACTGAGCGGCGACCAGGCGAGAATTAATAGAGCGTGTTAACCGTTGTGCAAATTATAAACATAATTAATATGGTGGGCCATACACACACACACACACATCAGCAAGTACATGCATAGGCCACGGGGAGATTCATTTTAGCGATAGTGTTTACTTTTGGCTTGAGGTTGGCTGGTTAGCTGGTTGGCTGTTAGATTGCTTGGCTTGTTAGCTGATTGATTTGCGGTTTGTTTGCACTTTGGACATGGTCGAGTATGGACATCAATTAGAAATGCCTGGCAGACACAATTATGCATATGATGTGGGGAGGGGGTACGGATCGGGGTCCAACGATGAGCAAACGAGATGCTTTTTGGGGGCCAAAGCAAATAAATCATAAGCTGCTGACCAGACATGAATTATTGATTGAGGAATTTCAGTTGAAGCACTCAAAAAACACATTTTGAAATTAACAACAGTTGCCATTATATTAAACATTCAGCTTAACATGCAAAATGCGGGGGAAAATGTTTATTACTCTCCACAAATGCATCGAGTTTCTGAGCAGGTGTTAACACAAAGCAATATGAAATAAGTAAGGTGCATCATAAAGTCAACCATAAATATGAAATGTGAATTCAATAAAGCAAAAACCCATCTTCTTTTGAAGAAGTCGGAGCTTAAATTTTGCAATTTAAATAACTTTTACTTTGAGATTGAATAGCATTGAGTAGGTTCGCTTGAAAGAGTATCAAATTATCTGTAAGTATGCCAAGTTTGTGCAACACTTTGCCAAAGACAAATTAAAGAGCATTCCATTTTCACCAAAATCAAACACAAGTTTTCAAAACCAAATGTTTAGTGTTGAGTAGGATTTATTTTTCCATCTCACTTCCTTCCTTAAATCTCACTTAAATCAGCCGATTCTATATGCATTTCAAGCCAATTTAAACTCAAATTACTAGAAATCTAGACCTGATGGAAAAAATTTGAAGACAAAATCGTGTACAGCACTCGAAAATCATCTAGAATCATTGTCAATCTTTTGATATACTGCACTTTAAGGCCTAGTCACATTTTTAGACAAATCTGTTCCTGAAATTCTCAACTGGTTTTAGCAATTTTCTTATGTAGGGAGGGTCGATTTTTGTCTCACAGTAAAAAGCAGAGAAAATAATGTCAATATCAATTTCATCTCGGCATTTAAAATTGTTTCTTTTCATTACCAAACAATAAACTATTTAGTTCTGATCATAGAAAGAGAAAGGGACTTATGGAAAAGGTACAGATGGAAAGAGACAAATAGTATTACATTTCGAAACTAACGAAATATTTGAGTAGGCTCTGAGGCGTGTGAATGATGAGTACATTAAGACTCAATTCCATTCGTGTCAAGTGCATCCTGAGTTCGATACCCAGTCAAGGAGTAAAAGTAAAAAATACAAATTATTCATTTTTAGTTCTCTGAATACACAGAAAAAACAGATCCAAAAAAAGATTCATTTGAAAAGAATATGTCTTAAATATTCTTCAAAGCATCCAACGCAGCTGCAAAATCATCCAAATGATCTTCATTTTTCACGACCATTGGAGGATTTTTAGCTCTGTATATCTGACACTCACTAATGCATTACTTCGGCAAGCATTCGGTGTGAATTGCCGATAGTTTTCGGCTCCACGGGGCATGGCTGGGGAACACTGATGTATGGGAGGATTAACTTATCATTTTTGTGAGAAAACACTATTATAAAATATCAATTTGATCTTAAAATATTAATTTAATATGCTCCAAAATATCAGTTTGATATTTTAGCTTTTGATTGATATACGATAAGATAATGTTGAGCTTAGGATCATATCAATTTTGCTGAGTAGCATCAAGCATCTCTTCATAGAGACCCCATTTGAAGTAGAAATGGGGAATAGATTTAGAATTTCGTGTGCCGAAACCAAGAACGTTTTAAGCTTGTTTGATGATATTGGTTTAAGTTGTTTTGGGTTGACTTGAATTTATGTTGACTTTATAAAAATAGATCTCAAATATATTTGAAGAAGAGAGGGTTTAACCTAAAGACTATTACAACCCAAAAGTATATATAAAAATGATTTAAAAACAGTTCGAAATGTACTTACAATATGGTAATTCTAGATTATATTAAACGTACCTGAAATAAGAAATAAGACGTATTAAATAATTTGAAATAATTCATTTAAAATATCATCATCCAAACAAAACCAGCTTTCAGAAAGAAACTACTTAGATAGCATACATTTTTCAAAGAGCTACAACTAAGAATACACTGACCAAATTACGAATACTTAAATACCAAAGAATATTTTGAATGATTAGGTAGAGTCGATGGGGTTATAAACCAGCAGTGCAAACCACTTGAAAATAAGTAATGATTCGGTTCAGCGGTTCTCACAGTTTGTGAACCATCGGTTCGGTTCATTGCAAGGTTATTGAAGTTAACTGAACCGCGGTTTCAGTTTGGTTCACTGGTTCATAAAGGTACATTATGAAATTTTTTCATTTCTGTCGTACACTTCGGAAATGGAATTCCTACAAACCATACGAATATCGTTAAAATCTTTAGAAGACAGTCCAAATTTTATGTTTTATTTATGAGGATTCTTCTGTAAGTTTTTAGAGTAATGGAAGAAGCGGTTCGTTGGGTTCAAAACCGGTTCAAGGCAGAACCGGCTTGCATCCCTGATATAAACAAGAGATTTTACAAAGTGTGGGTTCAGCAACTGCTTAAGTCTTTTCATCCAATCTGACATATAAGCAGCGTGATTCAACTGTGAGATTAGTTTGAGTGGAATTGGAGAATGCACAGATAGTCAAGGCAACAAAGCTAAATCGATTCTGGTAGTCGCCCCAATCAAGAATATACGTTGTTTATGAAGTCGGAGGATATGAATATTTCTTAGAGTTCCAAACTTCTGGGCTACTTTATAATCCTCTAAGGAAGTGTATAAAAAATGTTTAAATTTTACTTAAGCTTAAACTGAAACTGTTTCCAAGAGAAGAAGGTTCGGTTCGGCTTCACTTTAGGAAGTTAATTTTTGAAAGTTAGTCGCATAGTTCACTTCCTGCTGTTTGCTTTTCTTTGCTGAAACTTGACAGCAACTAATCGACGCTGCGCCCTTAATTAATCTTTAGTGTTTTCCCTTCTCCTTCGGGTGATGAACCAAGAAAGAAATGGAAAAAAAAGCAATTTTAATCAATGCCTCTCGATAATGCTAGATGTTTGTACATTTTAGCATGTTGACATGCCACGGCTGTCAACAGCTGACAGCTACAGAGCTCGAGCTCGAGCTCGGCCAGGCCCCAGCCTTTGCGTTTGCGTTTGGCTGTGCCGGACTCATTATGGCCAGATGACCAACTTGGGCAAACGGAATGGAGCGGATGGCCGGCTAGCGGCTGGCTGCATAGCCGATGCCGATGCCCAGGTCCCAGGTCCCAGTCTCCACATTTGCCAATATATCGTACAAAAGAGCGCTTCGATCGCTCGCACAGTAAATTCCTAGAAAATGTGCACATTTCATCATCATTTCGAGACATGTGCTCCATTTTGCGTTGCCTTAACTGACTGACATAACTAAGTGAAGATGAATGCGCGTTTACGTTGGCCAGCCTGCAGCGTTCAGATATCAATCATATTTGAGATGCAACAGCAACAGCAGCGACTCCACACACACACACACTAACACACACATGCACAGTAGCACTGGCTCTGGCTCGGGCTTTGGCTCTGGTTGTGGTCATGGTCGTGGTCGTGCCATACCGTCTGGCCGGTCCGTTGCCGGACCATAATTATATTATGTGGCATGAATTATTAGACCATATTGGAGCGGGTCTAATGCGTTTCTGGGAAATGTGGCTCGGCCATACCGAGATGACGAGGCCTGAAAATGATATTGCCTTAATGATGGTAATGACTGCATTGGTCGACGACGCACTGCTCCCTCCCCCTGCCGCATCGCCGGCCTAACCATTTTGGTTGCGCTGTTTGCGCCCAAAATTGGTCAATGTAACGTTAATTAAATCAAAGTGAAGCTAGGGGATGGCAAGAGGGAGGCAATGGAGGCGGAGACGTCGTCGTCGTCGTCGTCGTCGTAGTCTGACAAATAGATACAAATGGTTATTGGCACGTACGTGTCGCTTGCCATTAGACAGTGCGTCTGTTAAGACCCCAAACACCCAACACAACGGAGCTTGGGGGGGGGGGGGGGGGCAGCAGGGGCGTGGTTGTGGCATTGTTAAGGGGGACCACGCAGAGCATTTGCATAAAAGAGTCTTTGACTTGGTCTTGGACTTGGTCGTTCCGTTATGCATAATTAGACGCGTGCTGTAATTTTGCATATATGCGTGTTTTTGGGGGCGTGGCGTGGCTGGCTGTTGCGTATTTAATGGCATCAACGTCTTAACGTTTGCAAACTGTTGCAACCATCCAGCCAGTTGAATGCAGCTGAATGGGCCTGTAATTATACGGGCGGAGGGGGAGAGGGGTGTGGGGGGTACTGGTGTGTTTATAATTATGGGGCAGAAGGTAACGCGAATGTGTGCAGACAAGCTGATAACTGTGAGGGAAGTGTAAGAAATAAGATTCAAGATAACCAACCGAGTTGAAGTAGCAGAACGGGGATAAGACTTCCCTAAGTTGTTGTCTACCAAACTGAAAGTTTTGTTGATTTGTTGAAACGGCTGTGAGAAAATGTGGCAAATCAAATTTATCATTCAAAAAACATGTATAGTATACATGTAACTCTCCTACAAGTGAACCACAGAACCGAACCGAACCAACCGCGGTTCAGCTTTAAAAGCATCGAACCAGTCCCTTTACCGAGATTTCCCAAAACCATAACTTCCTTCCCATAACCTTAACTTGATAGATCCAATACGCACTTTTAAAATATGACTATAACAGCCGATACCAAAGTGATTCATATGGGTATAGCACTGCGATTATAGATATTATATATAGAATCATATAGAATCAACTGTTTTAATTACCATAGACAGAAGTCTTACTAAAAACAAGAAAGAAAGTCGGTCAAGCCCTACTATAACATACTCTGTACCAAGAAAATTTGTCTTTTGATCATAACTCGAAAACCGTTCATTCGATCTTCTTCATACCTTTGGCTAAGTTATAAGTTATCCTAATAACTAAATATGCCCAGATGGAACAAGACATCTATCTTCAAATCTGTGGGAGATATGACGTTTTTTCTAAATTGCGGGGGCGGCAGGGGGCGTGGCCAAAATTGAAAATAAACTTGATCTGCCTGCAGACATTAGAAGCATATGTCCCATACATGTCAAACCTCTATCTCTTACCATCTCTGAGATCTGTGCGTTCATACGGACAGACAGACGGACAGACAGACAGACAGACAGACGGACGGACGGACAGACGGACATGGCTATATCGACTCGGCTGTTGATGCTGATCAAGATTATATATACTTTATGGGGTCGGAGATGATTCCTTCTGTATGTTACATACTTTTGCACAAACTTATTATACTCTATGTACCTTTGGTACAGAGTATAAAAATAGAGGAAATTTAACTTCTATACCTTTGCAGCACGTTTTGAAACTAATTTGAAGGACATATCCACTGCAAACAAACAAGTTTTTCCCCATAAGACTACTTTTCTGACTCTACTTTTGTATGACAGCTATACTATATAGACGTCCGATTTCGATCAAATTTGGCAGAATTATGGCGAAACATTAAAAACTAGTTAATACGGAGTTTGGAGACGATTGCATAAACAAGAAAAAAGTTTTTCTCAATAGAACTAATTTTTCGACCGATCGTTCCTATGGCAGCTATATGTTATAGTCATCTGATCCGGCTGGTTCCGACAAATGTGCAGCGTATTTGTACCAGAAGACTTCGTGCAAAGTTTGGTGGCGATAGCTTTAATCTGACGGAGGAGATAGCAAAGAAACAGACGGGCAAGGCTAAATCATATCAGCTCGTCCTGCTGAACAAGAATATATATACTTTATGTGGTCGGAAATGCTTCCTTCTATGCGTTACTAACATCTGGACAATTTCAATATACCCTCTGTAAGGGTATGAAAAGCATTAAGACTGGCTTTCTCTGATCAAAAGTAAAGAAAAATGTGTTGAACATTATTTGGAATATTAATCCACATAAATTGTGGAAGATATGTAATTTTTTCCCAATTCAGGAAGATCTTTATCTGAAATTGTGGAGTTTAGAGTTAGGTTTATCATTTTGGGTTCAGATTTTATCGTCCTTGTGCACTTTTGACACGGTATCGTCTTGGTTCCATGGTTATGTTAGCGCCTTTGGAAGTCTTTCCACTTTCTCAGTGGTAAAACTTTGTTCAAATTACGGTCACTTTAAAATGTTTTGAGTAAGATTATGGTAAAAAATTAGAAAATTTGTAATAACAGTGGCAAAGAGAATCTGGTCACATTTATAAAGCCAAGAGACTAGAGATATGGAAGGTGAGATGAACATATTCAAATAATATTTTAAATATATTTGCATCGAGATATTACAGATCTTTAGGGAAAATGAGCTGGGTTAACAATTCTTAGAATTTAACTTTAAGGGTAAAACTAAAATGTGGTTTTTATCCCTTTCTATCTCTCTCTGTATATAACCGACCTAGCCAGTCGTAGCCCCGAAGGGCCGAAGACACTGTACTATTTACACGGAATACTTGTAAAGGTACATTTTCACTGAGTGTCAGAGAGAGATAAACATAAATACAACACTTTGTTAGTGGTGACAGTCTGTGTTAGAGATGGTACAGTAAATCTTGCGGGAAATTAATTAAACCTGAAAAAAGGGGGAAACTGATGCTATACTTTTATAAACTGAGGAAAAATTAGAACGAAACTTTTGACTATGGAAATAGTGTGGCCAGATAGTTGAAAATATCGTTATATCGAAATTTTAACGACATTAAAATAGCATAATTTTGGTAATTTGGATTAATATTCTAGATGTATGGTATTAAAAACTACATTCTGAGAGCGTTGTTTAGCAGTTAAAACTTCAAATTGAGCAATAAACGTTCTTAATTTGGGATTAATATGCAAAAGAAGCTAAAAGTATCAAATGAACAGACAAGGCAGAGATTATGGCATGGAAAAAGCTTCCAAATCATTTGGAACACATAAATTGGGAGTGGAAAATTCAAACATCAATCAAGTTATAGTAAAAAGCTTGTGGTACCAGAAAATTAACCATTTCCATACTTTTATTATCGTATATACATATAAAATGAAACATCTTGTGTACCGTCTTAAAGTTTTGCTTATTAAAGTAGATTCAATAAGCTATAAACCAAGGTTCTAAACAAATTTTTATTATCAATTCCATGCCTAACTCTAAGCTCTCTTCTCAAGTCTAACCCAAATCTCTGAACACCTTTAGCAACTGGAAGAAAAAAATAAAGAAATCCCCATCAGTTTAAAGGTGGTAAAGCAATTTATGACCCAGACTGATTACTTGTCAGCGATTAAATTGATGAACAAACCGAAAGAAAAGAATTTTTGTGGCAATCTAAAAACTATTTCAGAGTCGGTAACATAAATGGAAGCGGGCAACATTTTCACCTGTCAAGCAGCAGCAACCGTCTCTGTCTGGCTGCCTAGCTGAACTCTCCGCTGCATGAAAAATATTTATAAAATCCAACAATGCATTATCAAGCGGAAGTGCAATTATTCAACGTGCAACATTTTGCGGCAACTGCTAACCTGGCGTTGCTGCTGCCGCTGCTGCTGCTGCCGCTGCGTATAAAACCAGCAATTTCTAGCGTCGTCAGCAACAGCAGCAACAACAACAACAGCCGGCCAAGGCTCTAATTAGTTTTGCAATTTCCACGCGTTTGCTGCCTGCAATTGGCCGGGCCTCCACTTCAGATCGGACAGCCAAGTTGGGCCCAGCCATGTCGCTACTTAGTGTCAGAGCGGAGCAACAGTTGAACGGAGAGCGCTCCGTACAAATATGCAATTAGCAGTATTTCTTTTTGTTTTTCCCCCTCCCCCCAACCCATTTTTATCGACAAAATGATAGGAAAAGTAAGCAGCAGCGGGCATATCTAGCAAATCCAACAATCAGCCACTTTGCCACTTTGCTGATTTTGGTGTTGGTTCGTGCCTGATTGCGGGTTACCAAAAGAGCCGGGCAAAATATTTTAGCCATATAATTTGCGGGGCGGCATAAAGTCAATGTACCCGGGCTACCCTCCTCGCACAGCACAACAAAACCCAACAAAAAGGTGCGTTTGCATTTCAAATGAACAACATGCTACGCACTTCCGCCTGCCACAATGAATGATGGGAAGCCCAGCCCCTAGACTCAGCCGGGAGAAGTAGTGGGCCGGCCGCCGCCTTGCCTTTTGTGTCATATTTTGCAATGCCATAATTTCTGAGCCTCTGCCACAAACATTTCCATTTTACGAGTACATTTGGTTATGCGTGGCTAAGCACACATCCCTCCCCCTCCAGGCGAACCAAGCCATGGCCGAAGGAACATAAATCTTGTAATTTACTTGCGAGAGCTATAGGGAGGGGGATTGGGAGGAGAGAGATCATCTGCCCGCTCGGCACCCAAAATTCAGAGTTCCATAATCAATTATCAGCATAATTAAAGAGGAGCACAACCGACATTTGGGAATCGCGTGGTGCCACCCGCCCCCGCCCCCCCAAAAATACAAATTAATAAGCATAATGTACGAGCCCCAAACGAACATGTTTTGCGATTACGGCAACAATTTACAAATTAGTGGCACATGAGGCATGAGGCCAACAGCAATTAGGCGCCGCTCTAGCTGACCCCCACCCAAACAGAAGCCAGGCGACTGGAGTGACCCCTTTTTTTCCCCCGAAGTCATCGAATTTATGGAGAAGTGTGGAGTGAGGAGAGAGGGCCGCTTTAGTGTTCCAGCGGGAACAGACATAAAGTTCTTGTATTTGATTGAACTTGAGCTGACATTTTGCACAAATGGCTTCACTTGCCAAAGTACAAATATACGAAAGCTACATCAACAAAGCACTCAGTTTTGTGACAAACATGCTTTTTAGAAGCATTTCGCATGCGAAAAACAAACAGAGTTTTTTTTAAGGCCATAAGACTTTCTAAATGTATCCTAACGATCAATTATTCGAACTATTGTGAATGCGACTTTTATGGGCTAAAGTTGAACTACAGATGGGTTTTGTTACCAATACTTCTACCGCTGAAGAGGCTACTTCTCACATAACAAATTGTGAATTTGGAATAGGCTCTTTGGGGTGGGGAAAAAGTTTAAGAGAGGATTAACACGCTGATCTAATCAAAGTATGTGTAACTTTTCGTGCATGCTCGTGAGTCGGTTGATGTGCTGTATGGACTCTACCCACCCAACATTTGGAACATCATTCTACCTAAAATCACATTGAATAGTCATTTTCGAGACCTTTTCATAATAAAATAGTGGATTACTATCATTTGAGATAAAAAGAAGACTCGAAAAAGACTCATGCATGTGATTAAAATGTGATTTATAAGAATACAAATCGAAAATACGACTGCAAATGACTTAAAGCTGACAGGAAGAACGGGCTAAGAACGACTCTTCAAGAAGAGTATCGTCTAGGGTACCACTTTCTACCGATAAAAATATAAAAACCAGAAAGCTAAGCTAACTACTGCAAGTGCTCGCTTAAATATATTCAAAAAAAATTTTTCCCCACAACGAACCATTTTTCGACCGATCGTTCGTAATATCGTGATATAGTCATCCGATTTGGACAAAAATTTATAGAATAAAGTAAAATCATATGAAACAAAAATATACAAAATTTCAGGATGCTACCATTTAAAACAGAAAAGTTTTTTTTAGCTAAGGCTGTTTTTTAGACCTATCTTTTGTATGTTAGCTATACCATATAGTTGTCCGATTTTGATCAAACTTGCCAAAATTATTAATAAGCATAGATAACCTATGAGTGCAAAGTTTGGAGACGTTTCCATTGAAAAGAAAAAAGTTTTTCACACTAAAACACGTTTTCCGACCGATTGTTCTTACGGGAGCTATGAGATTTAGTCATCCGATTTAGACAAAAATTTGTAGAATTAGGGAAGAGCTTGGGAAACACACAAATACAACATTTGAGGATGCTACCATTTAAAACAAAAAAGTTTTTCTAACTAAGGCTGTTTTTTAGACATATCTTTTGTATGGCAGCTATACCATATAGTTGTCCGATTTTGATCAAACTTGCCAGAATTATAAAAAAGCATACAAAATCTATGAATACAAAGTTTGGGACGTTTTTATTGAAAAGAAACATGTTTTTCATACTAAAACTTGTTTTCCGACCGATTGTTCCTACGGGAGCTAGGAGATATAGTCATCCGATTTAGACAAAAATTGGTAGAATTAGTGAAGAGCTTGGGAAACACATATATACAACAATTCAGGATGCTACCATTAAGAACAAAAAAGTTTTTCTAACTAAGACTGTTTTTCAGACCTATCTTTTGTATGTCAGCTATACCATATAGTTGTCCGATTTTGATCAAACTTGCCAAAATTATTAATAAGCATAGATAACCTATGAGTGCAAAGTTTGGAGACGTTTCGATTGAAAAGAAAAAAGTTTTTCATACTAAAACTTGTTTTCCGACCGATTGTTCCTACGGGAGCTAGGAGATATAGTCATCCGATCCGGTCAGTTTCAACATATAAGTAGTGTGCAGCAAAAAGAAGACTCCGAGTTAAATCTCAGCTCGATAGCTTCAAAACTGGGGGCTTGTTTGCGCACAAACAGACAGACAGACAGACGGAGGGACAAAGCTCAATCGAGTCAGCTCGTCACCCTGATCAAGAATATATATGGTTTATGGGGTCAAAAATGAATATTTGAAAGCTCAATCGACTCATCTTGCATCCTGATCAAGAATATGTATAGTTTATGGGGTCGAAAATGAATATTTCTATGCGTTGCAAACTTCTAGGCAAAATTATAATACCCTTTGCAAGGGTATAGTAACAAAATAAAGCTCAGTGACGCCGATTTGGCAATAAATAAGTAAATGCTTAGGATTTCTAGAAAACCATGCCGAATGATGTAATATATTTCGTTAGTAAAGTTCTTCGAGATTAAAGTACTTTTACATGGTTCAAATGTTCCAAATGCTCCTGAAATGAGCACAATTTGGCTCAACTCAGCCACCGCGCAGAACAGTTAAAGTAGCCAGGCTTTTACAAAAGCGAGCGACTTTTTGGGAGGAACAAAGAAAGTTATGGTTGTGCTTGACCAACTTTCTCAAATGTTTGCTTTTTTAATGGATTCCGATTCCTGCCATACAAAAAAGCCAACCCTCGCACCTCATCTGCTCAAGCAGTAGTCATATTTCCTAGTCATAAAAATGACTCGAAGCATTTTAACGATGACAGCAAACCAATCAAAATTCGAATTGCCAACTGAAGCTGATAACAAGCTAAAGGCAAAGACAAGGTCTCGTTCCGGGTCGATCGGGGGCGGCAGCTGTAAATGCTTTCAACACTTTCATAAAACCACTCACCCACACACAGAGTCTATAATATTACACATGTCATTCCCATTCACATTGGCCATTGGGTGGGGGGGGGGGGGAGGGGAAAGGGAGGCACATTACAATAATTTTTAATAGCTCATAAAACGCCAAAGTTTAAAATAGACAGCACAGAAGTCGGACAGCCACATTTGTCAGCAATTAAATGAAAAATCAACAGCAAAGTGAAATAATTTCAGTGGAGGATTCGACCCGCATCTTGAAGAACTTTCTTCAGTTCAGGGGTTTTTTTTTTTTTTAATTGCAGGTTCAGTAACCTTTGGTAACAGGCCCAGCAGGCGGCAGGCAATGGACGACGACGACGTCGGGTCAACCCTCATCAGGCCAACATGCGAAATCCCAAACGGTCAAGCGGCCGGGCTGGTCCGGTTTGGTCGTGTAGGAGCTGACCAACGGCCCGCGTCTAATGCGGAATGTCAAATGTCAAAATATATGGTGAAAATGTGTCAACTTTCTTATCTGATTTGGTCACGCTGCTACTTTATAACGCCAAATGTACGAATGTGTGTCTATAGAGTCGTTGTTGTTGTTGCTGCTGTTGCTGCTGTTGCTGTGCGTGCTTCAGCGCACATTGTGGCAGTGCGAGGGGTGGGGGGGGGCGTTGGCGGTCGAGACCTGTTTAGAATTCAATTTTCATACAAATGTACCACAGAGCCCGCTGTGCTGTGCAGTCAACCCCCCCTTCCCCCTTCCCCATCCCTGATTCCGATCCCACTATGTTGTAGTTGGGCTTTGGACATAAACGCGCTTTGAGTTAATAACACAAAAGACTTTGGCGGCAAATGTTAAAATGGGTAAAAAAAATACACACACACACACAAAAAGTGCTTTCAAAGTCCGAGTTGCTGTTGTTGTTGTTGTTGTTGCCTGGGTGGCTGTAAATTAGAATATTTAGTTGGGGCGTTTAATTTATGTATGCAACTGTCATTAATTTTTCTATTTTTTTTTTTTTTTTGTTGTTGTTGTTGAAGGCAGGAGAAATGGCAATCGATTGCAGTGGCTGGCGGTGAAGGCTTTGATGTAGCCATAAAAAGGCCCGTTGGTTGGGGGGTTAACTGTTAGTCCATCAAGTGATTTCCTTCATCAATTAAAACCAATCAGTTTTAGTGTTTCGTTTCGTGAAAATTCTCACCGTTTGATTAAGACAATAACAGTTTGCAGCATTTTAATTAGGTGGCGGGGAATCGCATCAAAATGCAGCATAATTAACAAGTGGAATTGCTGTTGGTTTAGTTCAAATTAGACTGCCTCAAGGGGGACGAAAGTTATGGGGCACTACCTGATTAACAAATGCAATCAAAGACGAATCAAATGAACACCAACACTTCACTGCTGAAACCCATATCTTTGATAAACTGAAACCAATATGCAACATCATCTTACTTTGATTTGTTTGTTTTGTTAACACTTTATAAATAAATTGAAATTTGGCTTAAAATATTTTGTATACCCTTGCTCTATATTATAATTTTCCAGCTGAAGGAAAAATGAAGCATCTCCGACCAAATACAGTATATATATTCTTGCACAGCACGAAGAGCTGATTTGACTTAGCCATATCCGTCTATTTCTATGGAATCTTCTCCGTCAGTTTGAAAGTTATCTTCGCCAAACTTTGCACAAAGTCGTTTAGTATAAATACGCTGCACATTTTTGGAAACCTGTCGGATTGGATGACTATAACATATAGCTGCCATAGGAACCTTTGGTCAAAAACCTAGTTTTAGTCAGAAAAACTTTTATGTTTTCAATGAAAACGCCTCCAAACTTTGTATTTCTTTGTTTGCTTTGCTTTCCCAAGATTTTACCAATTTTGGTCGAAACCGCACATCTATATGGTATAGCTGTCATAGAAAAGTAGAGTCTGAAGAGTAGTCTTAGTGAGAAAAACTTTTTTGTTTTCAAAGTAAACGCTTCCAAACTTTGTATTTCTTAGTTTGCTATGCTTTCCCATGATTCCACGACGTTCGGTTGAAATCGGGCATTTATATGGTATAGCTGTCATGGAATATTAGTGTCTGAAAAGTAGTCTTAGTATGAAAAACATGCTTGTTTTAATGGAAATGAATTTAAAATTGGCATTTCTATATTTGATATGCTTTCACAGAATTCTACAAAGTTTGGTCAAAATCGGATGACTATAAGTTGACTAGAAGTTCTACTGAGAAAAACTTGTTTGTTTTCGATGGCATCGACTTCAAATTTCTGCCATGTTCGTTTGTTAGACTTTTGCATAATTCCATTAAGTTTGGTCGAAGTCGGACATTTATATAATCAGCTCCCGTAGAAAATTAAGATTAAATAATAAGTTTTATTTAGAAAAACGTGCTGCAAGGGCATACAAACTTCGTCCGAGCCGAAGTTAACTTTCCTCTACTTTTCTCACTAATTTGAAGGACACTTCCACTGATAACAAACAAGTGTTTCTCACGAAAACTCTTTTTCTGACACTACTTTTCTATGATAGCTATACTATATAGATGTCCGATTTTGACCAAACTTGGTGGAATCATTGGAAAGCATAGAAATCAAAGAAATACAAAGTTTGGTGGCGTTTCTATTGAAAACAAACAAGTTTTTCTCACTAAAACTAGTTTCTCAACCGATCATTCCTATGGCAGCTATCACCTAGAGTCATCCGATTTTGACAAAACTTTAAAGAATTGTGTGAAAACTTATAAAATATCTATATGCCAATTTTAGAGAGGTTTACATTGAAAACAAAAATTTTTTCTCACTAAGACTCTATTTCTAACTTTACGTTTCTATGGCAGCTACACTATACAGATGTCCGATTTCAATTCAATTTGGCAGAATCATGAAGATTCTTAGAAAACAGGTAATTACGGAGTTTGGTGACGTTTGCATTAAAAACAAAAAAGTTTTTTCCACTAGAACTAGTTTTTCGACCTATCGTTCCTATGGCAGCTATATGTCATCCGATCCGGCTGGTTCCGACAAATGTGCAGCGTATTTGTACCAGAAGACTTCGTGCAAAGTTTGGTCTCGATAGCTTTAAAACTGACGGAGGAGATGGCAAAGAAACAGACGGACAAGGTTAAATCAACTCAGCTCGTCCTGCTGAACAAGAATATATATACTTTATTTTGTCGAAAAAACTTCCTTCTATGCGTTACAAACATCTGGACAATTTCACCATACCATCTGCACGGGTATTAAAAGATGAAGAAGGTTGAACTACGAAACACCTTCTATCTTAACAAAAATGATTGCATGACTTCAAACTTTGGCTCTCAAGATACCCAAAATTCCAACCCTTTCTCCAGGATTTTGAAGTAAATCGGTCATCATCCCACACCAAAGGGGATTCAATAAAAAAAAAATAACGCCTAATTGCTCAATTTGTTTATCTATTGCACATTTGAACTGAAAATTTTGTCTAGCTCCAGCAGATCCAGGATGTGTTGCGAATAAAGAAACAAAACTTAAGCTTACTTATATTTAAAAGTCTTCAGTGAAATTCTATTGATTTTTGGTGTGGTCCTGAATTAATAAAAGTCTGATGTGGATTTATGTGTTCGAGGTGGAGGAGCTCTCATCGATGAAATCCCACCAATCCTTCTCATAGCCCTCGCGCACATGACACAGCAGCACAGTGCGACGCTTCTGACAGTAGTGCGATAGATCCAAAACCTTCTGCTTGATCTCATACAAATTCCGGACGGTAATCTCACGCTCCAGACACTCGGAGATCTTTTCGGTGGCCACCTCCATGTCCCGTTGATTGTCCTCGAAAATGATTTTCTGATTGTTGTTGCGCAAATAGAAGGCAAACACATAGCTGTACATGAGAGTGGACCGGCACTGGCAGAGCACGTCGACCGCTTCCCGGAGGAACTGCACCTCGATCCAGCTCATCTCCTCCTGCATCTCATTCATTTTGGCCTGCACATTGGCATACAGTTTGTGCTCCAGCCGCATACTCTCCTTGTGGTTCATATAGCGATTGTAGTAGTGCAGGTAGCGGGCCATTGTGGAGCGATAGCGTTGCTGGGCCAATCTAGCCTGTTTGGCGTCCTCCTCCTCAAAGCGATTGCAACTGTACCAGGAGGAGCCGTGCGGTTCCCATGGGCCCAGGCACACCCAACAGAAGTCATAACGACAGTTGGGATTGCGGCAGACCATGTGGTTGCAGCCGCCATCCTTCTCGATGGTCACATTACACTTGGGACACTCCTTGGTATGCTGGGCTATCCAATTGGAGGTGTCCGAGTCCTCGTGGCATTTCTTCAGCCACTTCTTGAGCACACTACAGCTGACCGGTTCGTGCCAGTTCTCGCCGCAGGCAAAGCAAAACTGATGGCCGCACTTGCACTTGACGTCCCGGCACTCAGCATAGTTGGCCTTGATGGCATGGGTGCAGTTGGGGGCGGGACACCAACGCATCAGCATGTTGCACTCCACAAAGGTGCTGGTTATCAACTGCTGATAGCGCTCAATCACCTCCGGACTGTCGGCCAGCGCCAGGAAGGACACATAGTCCACCAGGATGTCACAGTCGGTGGCCGGACAGGTAATGCTGTGTGCCAATCCCTCTGAGCAGGTTTTATTGGCCAAATATTGCTTCCAGCAGGACGCACAAAAGCCATGACCACACCCCAATCCCTTGAGTTCATCGCAGGGACAGAAGCAAATGCCGCAGACCTCTTCCTCGGCCAGGGTTTGTCTCACACCCTCGTGCTGGCTGCGTGTTGGTGGCGTGGCGAAGGGATTCACGACATGGGCCCTTTGGAAGAACTCCTGTGAACTGCTTTCGAAGTACTTTTCAAACAATGTCTCCTTATCCCACTTATAGTTGTTCAGTATGATACGGGTGACTTGGGGTGGCAGGTTCAAGACATTATTGACCTCATCGATGATGTTGCTCTGATCCTGCACGATTTGTTCCACCGATAGCACCTTGTAAACAAAGTCATCGTTGTCCAAGCTACGCTTGGGATGCTCTGGCAAAACAAATTCGGTGCAGGTGTCCTCTTCGCTATCGACGCCAGTTATAAACGGTGAGGCGCTGTGACTGTGGATGGAACGATGCGAATCGCCGTGGTCCTGATCAGAGTATTCATCGTCAGAGTCCATGTGGATGCAATTGTGGACGGGTATATGGGATAAAAACGGTTTTGCTGCACTTTCAGAAAGGCCACTGCTACATTGGGTGCTTACGACAGTCAAAACTACAGCACGAGACCGGCATTAACAAATTTATCTAGAAGATTTAACACGTAAATGAAATGTTGTATGTTCTTCGTTTTTCAACCGAAGACTGAAATTTTTTTGGTAAAATTTTTGGAATTTTGATATTTTCCACTGAAAGTTGACAATTAAAGCCAAGCATGTAGGACGGACAGCAAAGCGTATGTCAAAGTTCTCCGGATAAAGGGTGACTTTTTAGCAACTTTCTTTTTGGCAAAACCAGTTTTTTACAGCTCAACTGTTTTCGTGTCCCATGTTGCTGTCAAACATGTTCATTTGACCATGTATCGACTTACAAACGAACAGCGCTTGCACATTATTGAAATTGATAATCAAAATTTAAGCCACTTTTTTATCGGAAAATTGTGTTCAGCGACGAAACTCAATACTGGTTGAAAGGATTTGGTATTTGGTGTAAAGAGCAGCCAGAAGCTTTGCAAGAACTGCCAAGCATTCCGAAAGAAGCATATATATTCTTGATCAGCACGACGAGTTGAGTTGAGTCTATTTCAATACTACCTCCTCCGTCGGTTTGAAAGCTATCTTCACCAAACTTTGCACGAAATCTTTTAGTTCAAATACGCTGCACATTTGTCGAAACTGGCTGGAACGGATGACTATAGCATATAGTTGTCATAGGAAAGATCGGTCGGAAAACTAGTTTTAGTGAGAAAAACTTTGTTGTTTTTAAAGGAAACGTCTCCAAACTTTGTATTTCTTAGTTTGCTATGCTTTTCCATGATTTTACCAAGTTTGGTCGACATCGGACAATTATATGGTATAGCTGTCATAGAAAAGTACAGTCTGAAAAGTAGTCTTAGTGAGAAAAACTTTTTTGTTTTCAATGGAAATCTACTTAAAATTGGCAATAATTTATTTGATATGCTTTTACACAACTCCACAAAGTTTTGTCAAAATCGGATAGCTATAGCATATAGCTCCAGTACGAATGATCGGTCGAAATGGGGGTTTTAGTCAGAAAAACTTTTTTGTTTTAAATGGAATCCAATCCAAATTTCGTACATGTTAGTTTGTTAGGCTTTTTCACAATTCCACCAAGTTTGGTCGAAATCAGACAACTATATGGTATAGCCCCTCATAGAAAAGTAAGTTCCGAAAAGTAGTCTTAGTAAGAAGGTGCAAGGGCTGAAGTTAGCTTTCCTAGAATTTTTTCAATTAAATCTGAAAGCTGATAAAAAATAATTTGTGCACAAATTCTCACCAAATAATTTATCCTCAAATATTAGCCGAGTAGCCTTTGACTAAGTTTGTGCACCAATTATTTGAAACAAATTGTAGTTTGTGCACAAATTTGTTTGCATGTTTGCCTGTTTACAAACAAATTACCTAATATAAATGATAATTACCACTAAAGCTATGGTTCTAAACGCATAAAGTTTGCTCAAAACATAGCCCAAAAGTTTTTTATTTAGGCCTGTTTAGAAAAATTCTTATACAAAATTGTCCAAATTATTTGCCTGTGTTGCGATCTCTCAGCAAAATTGTTTGGTGAAAAAAACGGCTTACTTAATTTTTCAATTTAACAGATTGGGCTACGAAATGTGTGAAAAATTTATAGAAATTTTTTAAGATCAAATATTTGCGCAGGTGGGACTACCAAATTTGTTTTAAGCAAACATTTGCCTTTCAACTTTGGTATATGGGATCTTAGCTTGAGATACAGACTAGACCTATTAGAATAGCATGGATTTTTGTTTAATAATTTTGCTGACATTTGCCACCAAATAGTTTGACTTTCTGCAAGCTTTATGATCGATTTCTTAATGTTAAACAAAAGTTTTGCTAAAGTTTAAAGTTTTAAAAAATGTAAAACATCACAACATTCAGACCATCAAAATGCATTTGGCAAAAGCGCCTAAAAGCTTTTTGGGATATATCATAACCCCTTCTTCATGGCAAAAGCCAGAGAACAAAGCAATGTCTCAAGTGGCAAGGGTAAGGCACAGCAACAAAACAACAAAAACTGCAAAATAAAAATACATGCAAGCCATATAAAAAACACATGCGAAATGAAAGTGAACGAGCGCACAAGGATAATGGCGTACAGTCAGAGCCCGAGCCCGAACCGGAGCCCGAGGACGAGAGGTAAGGGTAATGAGTGTGCATAATGCATATGCAGCCAGGAGCAGTGGCAGCCATTGAACGAGCAAACGAATGGATTCAATCTGCCGTGTGGTGTAAGTTGGTATATACGACGACTGAAGCTGCTTTTATTTCTGCATAAAACAAAAGCCGACTACCCGCCAAACGCAGAAGCCCAGCGTACAGAAATAAAAAATGCAAAGTCGCCAAAAAGCAGCCGCAACCACAAATCCCTTTCATCAGCCAGTGTTGAACCCTTCCCATTTCGGTTCGCAGTCCTCAGTCCTCCATTCTCCAGCTTCTTTTCAAGTCGCAGCCAAATTACAAGAAATCCTTTCGTGCGCGTGAATGCTCCGGCAGGATGGGGGGGGGGAAGACAAGAACAAAAAAATACAAAAAAAAAAACGTCCAAGGAAATACGGAAAAGGAAATAATTTGACCATTTGCAGAAATGCACAAAAAAATATACGACAAAAATGACAGCGGAGAGGGGGCCGCAGGAGCAGGAGCAGGGGTCGGGGAGGGCGTGGCCAGCTAAGTCATGTGTGGGCGTTTTAGGGGAAAAAAATTTCAAGAATTTCTCTCTCAGTCCCTGACCCATGCAAATGAGGACAACGCGCCACTTGTTGGCCACGACTTTTTATCATTGACAATCGCTGATGTCGCACAGTGGTACGAGTTTGAACTAAAAGGTGAGAAAATAGAAGGTGGCATGGGGAAAAACTTGGTACATTTGACTTAAGATAGGTAAGAGCTGGGAGAAAAATACTCTGAGGTATTCGTTCGTTGTTTGTTCACCAATCACGCAGATCAGGCGAGCAATCGACGGCATATATTTGCTAAACACATTCCATGTCCGTCGCAATGATCATGAATGTTGCATACCTGGCTAAGATCTGCGAAAACGACAGAGCAGCCGAGCAATCGATGCTACAAATTAGCTGAAAACTGTATTTTTGAGTCTAAGGAACAATTGGAGTTTAATAAGTCAAGCGGCAGATCAGGTTGAGTTATGCAGAATCGTCGGAGCTGGGAAGCAATAGTCTCTGGATATTTGTAGAGGAAGTAGAAGCTGGAAGACGTTTTGTTGTTGCAAGGGCAGTCCAGGGGCGACAATAAACTGTCCAAAAATTCGCAAAATTTTCAAAATATATATATATATGTTCTTGAATTATCAGAAAGCCATGTAAATAGTTGGATTTTGTAAGCAAACGATCCAAAAAATTCTTATATAAGTTTAGACTATGAAGAAGACTCAACTGAAGTCGACTTTATGAGGGTAAATAGGAAGTGTAGATAGGTTCAAAAAATCCCGAAAAATTAATATTTTTACTATGAGTTAAGATAATTCTCTGGTAAGGATCGACCTTAATAATAGGCTTAGATTATCAAAAGGATTTGATAAATGCACAGCACGCCATGTAACTGGCAATTTTCAGTACAGAAAACTCTCCAACTTACAAAATCCTCAAGAAACTTGACCAAATCTACAGAAAACTCAAACCACTGTGCATTTTTGCCGGCAAACACACAACATTTGCTGTCTGGATGCCTCATGATGGTCAGCAGCGATGGCCCTGTGACGTGACCATGGCCATGCCATGGCCTGCCTTTTGCCTCAATGTTGATGATGCTGCTGCTGATGATGATGATGCCAGTTGGCTGATACGCCGCATAGGCTAGGCCCGGCCCCAAATTCGCATTTTTCAGCGCCTACTTTGGCTTTTACAACTATTTGCGGTAAAATTTTCTTGAGAAATATATTTTCCCAGCTGGCGCTGCCGCCGTTGCCGCTGCTGCTGATCCCAGCCTGATCATTTTGGGGCCGTTCGAAAAGGATGTTCGCTTGAATTTCATGTAAATTAGCTAGATAATTACAAGCTTTATATAAGCGTAGAACGGATGTGTGCTGATCGTGGCGATAAATGCGCCACATCGCATTATAATTACCGTGTATTGTGTGTGTCTGTAGTCAATTTGGTTGTTGTTGTTGTTTTCGAAAAGAGCAAAAATTAGCTGGAAATCAACGAGCATGAAGCGCCGCCGCCGTCGACACAGTTGAAGAAAATCAACGCTTTGGAACTAATTTGATTTTGATGCGACGCTGCTGCCAAATGATATATAGAAATCGGACTGAGACTTGGGTTATGAGTTATTACATTAACGGTTTCCACAGACAGCGAAAAATGATATAAAAATATGTATGTTTCGACCTTGACGTTTCGCTTTTGAGGTATTATTTGGCGAAGCGTGTGGAAAGAATAGCGGCTCAAACAGTAGCGTTTGGCGCCAGGCAATATAATTAAAAAGATTAATTTCATTTAGAGTTGTGGCAGAGATTTATGAGGTAGTTTTTTTTTTAAGCTTTAAATCAGCCTTCACCTGCATAGCTACTGGCAAAATCAATTAGGCATAAATAAGTTGCATTCATCAAACAGAATTTCGCAATGGCACCAATCCCTTTTGTCACCCTCGGGCTAGGCCCACCTCCACACCCCCTTGAAACACTTCCAATCAAATGTTTACCCCCCCAAAACAAACAAAAAAAACAGAAAAAAGATACTTGGTGCCAAAGAAAAAGTGAAAGTATCCCTTAGACCAGCCACCCCTAATATGAAAATAATTCACAAAACACAAACAACACACCATCTCCATCTCACATATGCCACATGTCGCTGTCTCTGTCTCTCTCTCTCTCTCGCCCCACCACTTCCTTCCCCCCCACCACCCACCAAGTGTGGCGGTCTTTTGCCTTTGAAATTTAACCATTTCCGCCATCTTGAAGGTGGCATGGATTGGGGCGAAGAAAGTGCGTTAAGAGGAAAAACTATGCCACTTCAAAAGACCCCACTAGAATTTTTCGTCTGAAAAGGCAAATCGCTTGGGCGGCACAGCTCAGTTAAGATTTTTCTTTTTGGCTTTGACTTCAAAGCGGGTTTTACCTTACGCGCCTCGACGGTATTCTCGCGCTTTTGCGGCTTCTTTTGCCTAAGCTGACAGGGACATTGACTTTGGCTAAACAGTTGGGTATGCATATGTATGTATGTATATACATCTATGTATACCGACCCGCATACACATATGTACATGTATATATATTTCATTTACGACTTTGACCAGTGAAAGTCCTACGCAGGAATTTCGCGTGCTAAGTTGACATTTAGTCGACTTGACATGTTCACACTCGTTTAGGTAGGGGCGGCTACATTTTTATATGTCCTAATATTTAGCAGGAATTGCTCTACCCAAATGGGGGTATATTGGTTTTTGGATGTGGTAGGTCGGAGAATTCCAATAACAGTTCAGTTTGAGATAATTGAGACACATTTGTGGTGGGTGCAGATTTCATACGGATAGACAGACGCACATTTATCATTCGACTCGGCTGTTGAACAAGAATATATATAGGATATATACATACATATCGAGCTCGGAGCCTTTGGATTTCAACACAATTGGAATGCTGTCATAAGAGCGAAAATTACTTCTTATAACGAATTGCCTAAAAGCACTCAACAATATCCTTCTGACATTATGCAAACATACGAGCGCTTGGAATTCTCAAGTTGGAAGTCATTAGGAATATAAATGGGGGTGTTAGCAGAACTGCAAACCAAAAGTAATATTCGGATCTTCGCTTCACTAGTTCGAACCAAAGTTAACCAATGGTTAAGGTTCGAAAATTTAAGGATCGAGGTGTTTGGGAGAAGGTTTTAGTTTGAACCTAGGTTCTGTCTATGATATATGCAATATTAATGAATTTTGTGTTCTAAAAATCGCATTTGATCTAAAAACTACGGTAATCGTATGGAATATAGAATTAATATAGTGTTAAGTCAAATTTCATTTCGTAGTTTTCGTAGAAAAATATTAGCAAATGTAATTTAAGACTCTTGCTTTTAAAAATTATTTAAAAAGCTTAAAAATCAGAGGCTATTATGGGTGGGGATTTTATAAGTAGTTCCCAACATTTTTATACCCTTGCAAAGGGTAATTTTGCCCAGAAGCTTGCAACGCATAGAAATATTCATTTCCGACCCCATAAACTATATATATTCTTGATCAGGGTGACGAGTTGAGTCGATTGAGCTTTCTCCGTCCGTATGTCTGTCTGTTTCTACGCGAACTTGTCTCTCAGTTTTACAGCTATCGAGCTGAAATTTTGCACAGAGTCTTTTTTTTTGCTGCACACTACTAATATGTCGGAACCGACCAGATCGGATGACTATATCTCATAGCTCTCATAGAAACAATCGGTCGGAAAACTAGTTTTTGTATGAAAAACTTTTTTCCTTTCAATGGAAAAGTCTCCAAACTTTGTAATCGTAGGTTTACTATGCTTGCTTATAAATGTGTTAAGTTTTATTAAAATCGGACAACTATATGGTATAGCTGCCATACAAAAGATAGGTGTGAAAAACAGTTTTAGTTAGAAAAACTTTTTTGTTTTTAATGGTAGCATCCTGCAATTTTGTATTTGTTTGTTTCGCATGCTTTCACATAATTTTACAAATTTTTGGCCAAATCGGATGACTGTATCATATAGCTCCCATACGAACGATCGGTCGAAAAAGGGGAAAAAAAAAGTTGTTTTTTTAAATATTTAAGCGAGCACTTGCAAGGGTTTAAAAACTTCGGCACAGACGAAGTTAGCTTAGCTTTCTCGTTCAAGATGTTTTATTCCTGTTTCCTGCCCATTTTAGAACTCAATCGCACTAACCCAATCATATAACAGATGAGGTCGCTAGGCAGTACGTCATATTTCTGAAGTCTATTATTTTTACTGAACCAAATCGATATTTAAGGTTCGAAACAGGTTTGTGTTCAGCTTTATCGGTTCAAAGTTCGGTTTACAGCAAAATAAATATTTGAAGTCCAGATTCAAGCCACGAAATATTGCCAAAATATCCAATAAGCTATAATGAAGCGTTTGATCTATAGATTGAATGAGAGCTGTAGATTAAACAGTCATTTGTCTGTCTAAATTTTGCACAATTTTTCATAGAATCTTACATTGTTATAAGACTTTAATGGTCTACAAGTTGACAAATAAATGGGGGGGGAAGGGAACCAAACAATCAATAAAGTGCGTTTACATAAAGGGTACCCAGAGCCAGCTTTAATACAAATCGTGAAAAATTTCAGAAGCAAAAAACAAACACAAAATGTAGTAAAGAGCAGATGATGGCAGAAAGCATTCTTTGTAAGCAACTAAAACATCCAGTAAATTGGTATACTTTAACTCACTATAAGAACAAGAAGTTCTTTTAAATTTTTGTGAACAAATGCTTAAAATTTTCAATAAATAATTCAACCACCGCACAGAAAAGTATAAGAAGCCATTTAAGATTGAGTGCGTAATGGCTTAGTTTGCTAACACGTCGCCTTCGTTAAGTGTAAGAAGTCTTCGGATTGAATCAAGACAAATCTGACATAAATGTTTCTTTCATTATACCTAAAATGAATCAGAGTATGGGTGGTTGACTCATCCACGAGCAATGTATCAAATTCTGAGGAATCTTATAATTCTAAAAAAATTTGTCACAAAAACAGACGCAGTTTCGTTCCGCAGCTTTACTTACGAGCACGAACTAGCTCTTCTGTGCAATTTGGTTCGGTTCAGAACCGATTTGAATAGCTATACAAAATAAAAGTTTATCTCGAACTCTTTAAAAATGAAAAAAAATTCTCCATTTGGACTGGATATGTCTTTTATATACTTATTGTCATCTAATGGAGCTAAAAATCATCCAAAAGATGGTAATTATTCATATCCTTTGGATGTTTTTCAGCTCTGTTGGATGATTAAAAGGATATTTAGTACATTTCCAGTTCAAATGGACACCGGAAATTATCTAATGGATTCTCTGAGATTCGAATCGATCATACTTGCTTAAGTCAAAGCCTCTTTGGCTCTTTCTGTCTCCAGTTAGCCGAGCTTACTTATGAAGAGAGCAGCTCATGAGCTTGCAGGAAGCAGCTTGTGGCCTTCTATCGTTGCTTTTATATTTACTTGTGTAACTTTCACAGTTAAAGAGAAGATTCTTCTTTTACAGCAGAAGCATTAGAAGCATACTTCCTGACTGAAACGACGCAAGCAAGCAGCCTTGTTTGGGGGAATGAGGCTAGGATCATATTCAGCAATGCATACCTTCAATCCTTGCCTTGGCTATTGTCTTCGCAGCTTCTAAGGCGATGAGCTCATATAGAATCACAACTGAATCGCCAGTTCTCTACATCAAAGGGAAAGGTACTTAAGAAAACTGGCAACTGGAAGCAGCCTTCTTACCCATTTCGGTATACTTTTCTTAAGAAGATTTCCCTCACAGCTTGAAGGAAGGTTACCAAGAATCACTTTGCAGCCTAATCAAGTAATATTTCAGTTGACATTTTTGTTTTCGCTAATTATAGGGCATTTCACAGCCATTTAGTGCCACATTCTTAGCAATTTGATCAAAACTTACTTTCTTGTCGGCCTTTAATTGTTTGTTCGTTCTTTTTGGTATCGCTTTTTCTGCTGTTTGGACAGCGGCTGTCTGGCATGTTGCTTTGTGTGTGTGTTGCTGTGTGTGTTGGTGTGTTTCTAATGCATGTCACGTGACAAAATTGTATAATTTCCAAACGGGCAGCGGGCCGCACGTCGCCCATTGTGACATTTCCGGTTAATTTGGCGCCAGCTTAGCCGGGTCACTCTGGGCTGCCACATTTTTATTTCTGTTTCATTTTTTTTCTTTTTTTTTTTTTGACACTTGGCCAAGCAAATCACAAGACCTTTCCCTTTTTGCCGCCACACAAAATGCAATTACCTTTCCCTCTGGTTTGGCCGTAAAGTAACTTAACGTAATCGCAACTTACTTTTCCTTTCATTTTGTGGCCGCAAGCAAACAGAAAACGCAAAGATCAATGCCAGTCAGAGTTGGCGGAGAGTCGGAAATTAGTAAGTGCAACTAAGCCAAAAAACCAGGGCGCCCACTCGCTCTCTTCCTCCCTGTTGTCTCACCCTCCCTCCCTGTCCCACTCACTGTGAGCAGCAGCCATGCCATGAGTAACTGACATTAATTCAAATTGTTAATTCATGCCTGTCACGCTTTGGTACAGCGGTGTCCCCGCCACATTTCCTAGCTCAACTTCGAGACTCTGTGTGGTGATTGTGTTGACGGCTCTGGCCTGTTGTTGGCATTGTTGTTGTTGCTGTTGCTGTTTGTTGTTACTAATCCAGATCAGTGACCAGTTCCACTTAGTAAGTACAATGCTGGAGTGGGTGTTGCCGCTGGCTGTTGCCTCTTGCCTCCTGCCACTCTTGCCACTGGCTGTTGCGTGAGTCAATAAGACGTTAATTTAATTATGCGACTTCAACTTAATTACATGCCTTCTCCTCCCCCTCCCCCCCTGGAGAACACACCACCACAGAAATTTCATTCTCATTGGGAAATTAAACCCAATCATTGGGTTAACTTATTTTTGCTTTTATATCTGCTTTTTTTTTGTGAACCCCGAGAAACAAAATGAAAGTTGTTTCTAGAAGTTGTTTCTTGTTTTTATTTTTGTATTCTTACAGCAACAACAAAAGCAGCCACATTCAATTGCAAAAGTGCTGAGATTTTGATGTATAAATCTTGGTCTTGTTTGGTATTTTTTTTGGCAGCTGTTTTGGTACCTGTTGACGTCAGTTCTACACTGATAAAAAGCAAAGGAATTCTAAAAGGGTCAAGTAGATAACAGATATTTGGTGGAACATCACAGGATCATCTAGTGAAAGGATTAACATAATATGACATAGCAATAACTGGCAAAATACTAAGCAACACGTCCAAATGATAAAATTCGAAATTTCGAAAGCGCATTTAAGGTACTGCATGAATCCCTATGTAAGCTGAATTGCCTTATTTGGAATGATTTCATGCCCATAATAGACGAAGGGAACGTATACAAAAACTCAACAGGACATGATAATCTCAGGATCAACAAGATGCTCTAAGCGTAGCAAAGAAACTTCTATAATGTCACTCGGTAGCTCCTTTTTCCCACAGTATACGTGCCTGGAAACCACGAAATTGAGGAAAACAAGTCAGAAGTTGGGAAAGCACTTAAATGGAATGCCCCTGGCCTTGTTCAAGCTATTCACAATGAAAGTACCCTGGCGCCTGGCTGGAGAACCTTTCAGTTCCAGCAATTACTGGAGCTAATTTGTTCCATCTGGTTGGAACCTTTACGAGAAGAAGTGAACTTCAAAGGAAGTTCACTGTGCCGCTCCTGGTGTTACGGGTTGAGGAGGCATTACGTATGTGTTCAGTTCAAGAAGCGGTGTTCAATCACCAGACTTAGCCTTGACCATAATAGTTCTTAGAAATTTAACAGAATTAAGTGAACCGAACCGAATCAAGTGAACCGAACATATGAAATACGCTGAAGAAGTACTTAGAAAGATGCATTCATAAGATTTTATAAGATATCTTCTAGAAATTAGGAAATACAAAGTTTGGACATAGATTTAATAGCTTAAAATGTGGAAATCATAAAGAAACTGCCCAATAGCTGCATCATCTTCTGTGTCATTGTCCCGCTTTGAGTGGGAGAAGACTTCGGACACTTGTTCAACTCCTACTCAGCCTCTCGTAGACATCCGAGCTAGAGATCCCAGCTCCACACAATGGTTCAGTATTGAAGATCACCCCACACAGAGAAGAAAATGGGAAGATAATATTAAGGTTAAGAAAAATTGATTATATCTCTACCGTCGGATTGAAATTTCAAGCAAAAGTCATACCAAATCCGAGATCAAGTCAAACCTATTCGTACTTGAAATGGAAAAATCCGGGATTGACCAACTTCTGGGATTGATTTAGTACCTAATATCTTGAATAGGGTTTGACAGGGAGTGTATGGTATAGCAATGATTGTCGCTCTTGGCCATTGCAAGCTATCCTCATCTTTGTCAACGCCCTCATGGCAAAACTAACTAAAGCAGAGGTGCCCGCTCTCTATACGCTTCGGGCGCATGTGTGGTTGTTTCGCACGAAGTGATTGACTAGCGTATAACGAAATTGCAGCAACAACTTTGTATGTGCGTCTCTTCTGTTTCTCTCCCTTGGTTTTTGAGAAATTGTATGCAATAACAATAAGTATGTATGATTTTGTTGTTGACGTGTGATTTAGACAGCAATAAGCATCCACAAACACTTTGTTAGTGCTGGTTTTAGTGACTGCGTGAGCAATAGGGGCTGTTGGGCATCCCAGAACTAGAGACTTTTTCGCTCACTTTCTCAGAATCTACCGAAAGCGAGTGCCTTACTTCTCTAAGGGCCAATTTCTCATCTTCTATATAGCTGGTCTGTTATTAGTAGGTTTATGTTACAGATAGCTCACTTTAGTAGATTAGAAAACGACCCTAAAAGTATGTATGTGTGCGATTTAATGTGCTTCTAACTGAATAATAACATGTAAGTCACTTTGGGCTGACACTTGACTCAATTTCCTCTTTTCATCGATTACCATGAAAGAAACAATGCTCAAGAAGCAATCAAAAATGTTGAAACCGGAAAAAAAGCGAGTCTGTTTAATTTGTACCTGTCTTTTTCGGTGAGCAGACTGCATAAACATATTGTTTGATCATATTTTGCTAGCTTTGCTTGAACAGAAAGGGAATTTGTACCTGTCTTTACGGTGAACAGACAGCATAAGCATATTTTTTGGTCATATTTTGAGAGATCTACTTAAAAAAAATGACCCTAGGGCTGGTTACTCGGGCTGACTTTGCAATTTAGGTGGTCTTTTTTAGACTTAGGGCTGATTACTCATCTTTTTTAAAGCTTTAAACTTACAATTTAACCTTTGATTTTGAAGTTTATGTGACAAATAGCTCAATAAAAAATCTTCTTTCAGTAGTAGCTCATCAACTCCATTTGAGATTTCTGCTAGTGTCGAATCCAAAGCTCTTTTTCCCTTTTCTCTCAGTGACTGTTTAATAATCAAAGTACAATTTATTATAATTTTTTTTTTTTTTTCATTCTGCAGCCAATGCAATTAATATGCACGGCTTGACTTTTTTTAATAACATTTTAAATGCCATGGCATTTATTACCATATATTTTTTTGTATACACTTGAAAAGTGTATATTAATTTTGATCACAAGTTTGCAATTGCACAGAAAGAATCAATGCACACAAGTGTATTAAAGTTTCGGCTCAGTTGAGAGTTGCCTTTGCCTTTATTTTTGTTAATTAATTACTTAATCAGTTGCGAACCAATAAATTGATTTTATTTATCAAAATTTTTACTGCAGAGATTTAAATAGTTGTTATGTAAAGATACCAAGAATAACAATGGAAACCACTTAATTATAAACGAAACTAATAGAGCTGTAAATTTGTTAAAGTGGTGTTAAAGCAAGTTAATGGCATAATTTCAAAGTTAAATATGGGGTTCTAGTTGTGCTAGTTTGTCATTCCATTCCATGAAATGGTATAATATTACACATTCAAAACAATTTCTCATGTGACACCATTTGGCTGTGTAAAATCTGAAAACTTTTTGGCAAGTACAAAACAAAGTATTCATTTTTCATTTAAAACAACCTGCACAAGTTTCCCCGTTTCTTTTACCAAAGACTTTAAAAGTTGCATCCTTGGCTTTCCACCCCACAACCAGCCCCACTCTGTCTTTCATTTCTTTTTCTACCCTTTTTGCTAATTAGCAACAAAAACCCAACAACCAGGCGTTCCACCCAAACCAAAATTGCAATCAGTAAAGAAAATGCATGCTACTTGATAATGAGCGTATGTGCTTGAAAGAACGACGAGTGATGCGTATGTACGAGTATGCGGAAAAAGAGAAGAGAAAAAGAAAAACACTTCAACCAATAAATGCAGCGATGCTCCCCGGCAAGCTAAATGAAGTGTAGGCTCAAGTAAAAATACAACAACAACAACAACAGCGAAAAAAAAGAGAGTAAAAAAACACAACACAAAAAGGATAACCAGGCAGCCTGGCCTGAGTACGTAGTACGTACCCGGGTACACTTGAAAATGAATTTATGCCTCATGCATGATACATCATCAGCATCATCATCATCATCATCATCATCTGCAGTGGGCATCATTCCACCGCATTTTGGTAATGGAATTGTATGGCTAGCATGTCACGCATGATGCCAGGCTCCAACTCCATTGTCCTCGTCGTCGACGACATGATTGTCGTGATATACCGTAGCAGCAGCAGGCAGTGCCGAGCACTTGCCGGGTCCCATCATAAGTGTTGCTACGTGCTCAAAAGCGTTTCATTTTAATACGTCAGACGGGCGATTGTTGATGGCATGCGATGAGTGTGTGTGTGTATGTGTGTGTGTGTGTGTGCGGTACCAGCCATGTTCTATGGCGGCTGTGTAAGCAATCAAGTCATGTGATCCCTCTATTTAAGCGAGAGGGTAGAAAGTGACTCTATCCTCTCGACAATAACAACAACAGCAGCAGCAACAACATCTTGGCCATGCATTCATTGCATATTCATATGCTCACCAAGTTTGTTGACTTTTCATTTTGTTTGGCTGCCTGGAAAATTCATTGCGCCTTGTTTACTTTTAGCGCTTGGTTCGCTCAAAACAAAACGCTTTTCACTCGCCCGACAGCCATGGCGTATGAATAATTTAGTGAGTCATTAAAAACTTGTCGCTCTCTTTCTCTCTCTCTCTCTCTCTGTGACTCTGTCTCTGTGTCTCACTGGTTCTGGCTGAGTATTTTGATGACACTTTTCATTTCGCTGGCTTAGAGTTAAATATTATTGGCAGATGCCAAGGAAAACTATTAAGTTTGAATGTAAATGTGCAGATATTGATGGGGAATCATCAACCGGAAGCTTGTTCGTTTAGGTTTTGCTTGATATTTCTACTTGTCTACCTTTATTTCTAACCAATCTCAGCAGATTTAGCTAATTTTTGTTGAAGCTTCGTAGATTTGTATCTTCAACTTGCATGTTTGTGTGTTTGCATGTTTGTATGTTTGCATGTTTGCAGGTTTGCTTGTTTGCATGTTTGCATGTATGCACGTTTGCTTGTTTGTATGTTTGAAACATACAATCGTTTATATGTTGGAATGATTGTAAGTTTGTAGGCTTGCAAGTTTGTAAGTTTGTATGTTTGTATCTTTGTAAGTTTGTATGTTTGTATGTTCGTACGTAAGCATGTTTGTACGTTTGTGTGTTTGTATGTTTGCATGTTTGTTGGCTTGTAAGTTTATTAGTTTGTATGTTTGTAAGTGTGTAAGTTTATGAGTTTGCAAGTTTGCATGTTTGCAAGTTTGCATGTTTGTAAGTTTGCATGTTTGCAAGTTTGCAAGTTTGCATGTTTGCAAGTTTGCAAGTTTGCATGTTTGTATGTTTGTTAATTGTCTTTGCTTGAGTCAATGCCAGCAAATATTAGCTAAAATATGTATAAAATTTCTAGCAAAACTCTGTTGTTTGTATGCTTGTAAGTATGTAAGTTTGCAAGTTTGCATGTTTGCAATTTTGCAAGTTTGCTTGTTTGTATGTTTGTCAATTATCTTTGCCTGATCCAATGCCAGCAAATATGAGCTAAAATATGTATAAAATTTCTAACAAAACTCTGTCAGAGTTTATTTAATAAAATTTGTGCAAAATTCCACAATTAACCCAAACCCATTTGGCTATATTTGTATGCATTCCCCCCCACAGTTTCTCTCCCAGGAATCTTTTGTTTATTTTCAGCAATTTAACATATATGAACTCATTCCTTTTACGTCTGTAATTTGCTTGTTATTTATGCTGCTTTGTAATGAAAGTTTTATTCCGATTCCTCCTCCCTCCTCTCTCACTCTCTCCCTCTCTTACTACCCTTTCTATTCCAACCATCAACCCTTTTAGCGTATTTCACCTGCTTATTAGATTATATGTTCTTCACCCATCCCCCCACCCAAAAAACCCTTCAGCACTGAGCATTAATCCGCATGCAGGGTGGCCACCTAACATGTTAAGGTTGCATGTTGCACTAACAACAACAACAACAAGCATTTTGGCTTATCTCCTTCGGCGGGGAGCCACCATGTACAAGTTGCCAAGTTTTCGACGGATTAAGCTGATTAATTTGAAGCGATAAGAGCGCGGCGGCCGCGGCGGCCTTCCCACTCGTTAGGTTCCTTCTTGGCCGAGACTAATCCATGCGGTTCGAAGGGTAAACAAAAATATGTTATGCCGTTAGTTTGGGGTTTACTGTTGTTGCCATATCACAAGTCAGTCAGGTAACAAAAAACTTTAGTTTCCTGTCTGCCAAGTTTTTTGGCACGACTTTTCTCACTCCCGGCCCAGCTCAATACATATTTTTAGGAGCCATCGTCTAGCGGTAACCCGAAAAATTTACTGCTTTTTCATGGGGCCCACTCAACAACATATTTTTGTATAAAATTTCAAATTCGCTTAGCATCAAATTACCTGCATGTTGAGCGAGAGAGAGAGAGAGAGAGTGGGTGACTGGAGTGTTGGCGCCAATTAAAATCGTTTCAAATTACGCTAAAAATATCATAATTCCATGGAACTAACATGAATTGAACGTCTACAATGTATGCATGCAACATCCATTGAAAGTTGATACTTTTTTGAGGCAAAAGCAAAAGGAGAAAGAAAACCAAAAAACCAAAAAAAAAAAAAAAAAAACTACAACAGAGTCAGGCAGAACCCAGCACACAGCAGAACTGACCGCAACCTCAATTTCCTTCAATCTCTTCAATCTCAGTGACCATGTGAGAGAGTCAGTCGTGTGCATGAGCTTTGGATATAAACAAAAATTATTCAAAGAAGCCAGAAGAAGGGAAAGCAGCTCTGGTGTTGAGAGTTACATTACTGCTTGAAAATTGTCCATTTTACATAGATTCATGAGCTAAATCAGTTCATAAATGGGGTTTGTGCTATAACCAAAAAGGGGGCAGCAGCTACACAGCAGCATTCTGACTTAAGATTTTGAGCTCTTAATTTTGTTTCTTTACTTGGAAGGATAAATGTTACTTTAGCTTTAAGAAAAGCTCTTTTAAGCTTGGGAATTTTGGGTTTTTCGAGCCGGATAATTAATCATTTGAGGAATTTACAGTTTAACGTTGACTCCGAACAGAAAAATTGAAAAGCTTTTTCGTGTCTAGGTGCTGCAAAGCAGGCGCCAATGATTTCAGAAGGTGACCGAGAGTGTTCGACTTTTTTTTTTATTTACTCGAACCCTCGACCTTTTGCACAGCAGGCACACACACTACCCGCTGCACCACACTCGGCCATAGAATAAGCCAAAATATGCTTAGTTTGAAGATGTTTCCAAGCTGGCGCCAATAGCTGTTGAAGGTGACCGGGTGTGTTCGTTTTCTTGAAGAATAAACTTTTCCTTTGAATAAACCGAGGCGGGATCGAACTCACGATCACTTCCTTGCACAGCAGGCACACACACACTACCCGCCGCACCACACCCGGCCATAAAACAAGCCAAAATATGCTGAGGTTGGATATGAATTGGAAATGTTAAAGCTTGGATTTCCATATTGTCATAGTTTTATGAGTTCCGAAAGAGCTAACTAAGACTAGTCTGTAATTCCTTACATTTTCCAAGCAGAGAGGTCCTTGGATCGGGTCAAAATTTAAAGTTCAAGTCAAAAATTCGAGCCGCACCGGTTTCTAAGGTTCGTACTTGAACTAAAGTTCTTAAAGAAGATGCATAAAATTTGTATTTTTGTGAATAAAAGTGATACCTTACCCACCCAACATTTGGAAGATCATTTTCATAAAAATCAACTTGATGAATCTTTTCCAACTCCTTTTCATAATCCAAAAGAGATGTGTATCATGTGCGATCAAAAGAAGTTTCGAAAATGTATGCATGTATATGCTCAAAATATGCTTTATCGAAGTATGACTCGAAAAATAATCGCGAATGAGTCGAAAATGAGTCGAAACTGATCAGAAGAACGGGTTAAGACGAGTCTTTAAGTAGAGCCGTTTTATCCAGACAAAAGTATAATTTATGATCAGAAATCGAGCGCACTTATGACTATTTTAATCAGACCGATGACTCGAAAAGGACTCGAATGTGATCAATAATATCTGGGTACCCACCCAACATTTGGAAGACCCTCCCAGCAAACATTTTACGTGAGTCTTCGAGTCTTATTCGAATCCTCGATCTGATTAAAATAGTCATAAATGCGCTCGTTTTCTGATCGTAAATTATACTTTTGTCGGGAGAAAATGGTACCCTAGCAGCGATACTTCTTAAAGAGTCGTTTTTAGATAGTATTTCTGATCAGTTTCGAGTCGTTTGCGGTTCTGTTCAATTCGTCTTTCAATAAATCACATATTGAACATTTCCATGAGACATTTTTGTGTCTTCTTTTAATCGCACAAGATAGTAATCATTATTGAATCATTAAAAGGGCTCGAAAAAAAACTCATTAAGCTGATTTTCTCAAAATTATCTTCCAAATGTTGGGTGGGTTTATGGCAAAATCAGCTAAATGAGTCTCTTTCAAGCCCTTTTAATAATTCTAAAATGATTACCATCTTGTGCAATTAAAAGACGACTCAAAAGAGGCTCATGGAAATACTTAAAATGTGATTTATTGAAATACGAATTGAAAAGACTCGAATATGAATCGAATCTTATCAGAAAAACGGATTAAAAACGTCTCTTCACGAAGTGTCGCTGCTAGGGTACCATTTTCTCCCGACAAAAGTATAATTTTTCATCGGAAAACGAGCCCATTTATGACTATTTTAATCAGATCGAGGATTCGATAAAGGCTCGAATGTGATGAAATGTTTGCTGAGTTAAGAGGATCGACTTACGGCACGTTTCAAGGGACCTCCAAAAGCCTGTACACTTCTCAAGGATAAAAGTAATCCAGAATTGCTGCTGAGCTACTGCGGCCTTATTACGACTGTACTTTCATTACACTTTGCAAAACTCGTGCCACTGGAGTGTCTAATCTGAACACTTTTTCAGCTCAAAAATCAAAACAACAAAAAAAAAATTGCCTATTATTAAAATTTGTATGTAATTTCCTCCCCGCCAAATCTTGAACCGTTCAAAGAGTTTGGCAAATTGTCCCGTTTAACTGGCCATTGGACTATGGCTATGATCGTTAAAATGCCGGTAACTCCCCCCACCCCACCCCACCCCATTTTACATGCGGTTAACATGTTTGAGGCTGGGTGCCGGGCGTCATTTACATGTCCATGTCTCTCCTTCCTTCTTCTCTCATACAACATGTTTACATTTTTGCACTAATTTAATTTTTTTTTTTTTTTGTTGCTGTTGCCAGTTGGCTAGTTGGTTAGCTTAAATTGCTGTTGAGTTAATTTAAATTGGTATTTGATTATATTTGGCTCATGGTGTAGGCTCCGGCCTGACCGTTTATGGCCAACTCAATTAAGTCTAATCAATGGATTAGTAGAATATTTGGCATTATTTTGGTGGAAATACGCTTTTTAAAGCTGAAATACCGGGGAATGTGTGTGAAACGGAGGGAGACCCTTTGCATGTCAAATGAAAATTAATTTTGGCACTTAAACAAAAGGATTTGACTTTTAATCCCTGGCTATAAATGGCATGTGTGTGCAGCATATACCTGGCGCATAAATTTCATCATCATGTGGGGCCAAGGAAGGCATGCAGGCGGGGGGGGTGGTGGAGTAGAAAGACTTAAGCCAAAATAATGAAATTTTCTAACAAAGCAACACCTTTACCTTTACTCAACAACATCATCATCATCATCATCATCATCATCGCCTTCGTCGTCGTCGTCGTCATTTGGCCAGCAATTTGTGTGGACTCAACTGGGATGGGCTAGCTGAAAGAGAAACAGGGAAGGTGGTTAAAGCCATATACTCAAACATGTTCTTACATCAACGAACTGACTTTTATAAATCTTAGACAAAGTTCAGTGTGTTTAGTACATAGTTTGGTAATAATTATAGTTATTTTATATATCTTGTCTTCTGTGTCTGAGATGGAGATGACTTGCCCCGCATTAACAGTTTGGCATCTTAATGGCATTTTCACCAACTTCTAGCTATCGTTCGCTCAGCATCATTATTTGTATTGTATTGCAGTATTGCAGTTGGCCTAATGAGTTTTCCGGTGAGCGGAAAACGCGCCGCCTGCTTTTCTAATTATAACATAAATCAATCCAATTTCATGTTACACTTTTTGGCGCAACAAAGCGATTAATGTCGACAATGCCAAAAGATATGGCATGGCAAAAGGAAAAGCATAAATAAGCCATATAGCCATGGCCAATAACGGAACAGAGCGGCCTGAGCGGCATGAGCGGCGGGTTTCATATGAAAAATATTTCCTTATCGCGATGCGCTGACGCCGCCGCTGCCGCTGACGCCGCTGCCAGGTGCACACGACTGAAAAAAAAATAAAGCCTTGGCCAATAGATTTACGGCAAACGGCAGCCAAGTCGTGCCTAGGCACTGGCTCTGGCCTGGCCTAACCCGGCGAGTGTGAATTTTCGCACCCGTGATGAAGTTTCCAATTAAATTTTATTGGATTTCAAATTGAGGCTGCCAGGCAGTCAGACAGTCAAACAGACAGAGAGAGAGAGAGAGAGAGGGAGACGCTCGCCTGATCTCCTGTTTGTGGGCTAGCAAATATTTGCGCACCATTGTTGTGGCAAGTGTTGAAAGTGGGCGTTACGGCATCTTCTCCCCCTCTTTTTACCACACTACCAAAACATAATTGCGGCTACTCTCCGGGTTCGAATTGAAGAGTGATTTCTTATGGCAGTTCAATTGCCGGGGTCAGCAACGTGTAGGCCATAGAAATTGCATAGATGTTACTGCCAAAAGGTTGACTAATTTATGGAAACAATGTGGGAACGCCTTGGGTAGGAGGGTTTACAACAGACTTATGGTTTTTCCAAGCAGTTGATGGCCATTATAAAAATAGAAGAAACCGTTCTAATCTCAGCTTGTTCGAATTACAGTGGAGAAAAGAAGAGTTTTCACAGCTTTGCTGCTACCGTTGCCGACCACTGCTTCATGATCACACAAGTTTAGAAAAGATAGCAAACGCTGTACTCAAATACATTGTCCGTATTGTACCAACACATCAGGTTTAAGGAAATTTGCATTAAGGTGTCTTGAAACAGGCTTATTTCCATTTCTGGTTTCTGTACACCCATAAAATTTAAACCTATTCAAACCAATCTTGTTTCTACGTAAACTTCATTGAACAACGATCCCGAAATACCAATATCAAAGTTTTGTTCTGATTTCTGAGTTACCATTATTTTGATTTGAAAAATAGAGGTCAGGTTTTCACAGCACATTTTTCTAAATGATAATACTTTTCGAAGCTTACTTTTCTATGAGAGCTGTACTATATAAAAGTCCGATTTCGACCAAACTTGGTAGAATCATGCAAAAGCCTAACAAACGCAAATAAACGAAGTTTGGAGTCGATTCCATTTCAAACAAAAAAGTTTTTCTCAATAGAACTTCGTTTTTGACCGATCATTCGTACTGCAGCTATATGCTATGGTCATCCGATTTTGACAAAACTTTGTAGAATTGTGTAAAAACATATAAAATAAATAAATGCCAATTTTAAGAACATTTCCATTGATAACAAAAAAGTTTTTCTCACTAAGACAACTTTTAAGACTCCACTGTTCTATGACAGCCATACTATATAGATGTCCGATTTCGACCAAACTTAGTAAAATCATGAGAAAGCATAGCAAACTAAGAAATACCAAGTTTGTAGTCGTTTCCGTTGACAACAAAAAAGTTTTGCTCACTAAAACTAGTTTGTCGACCGATGGTTCCTATGAAAGCTATATGCTACAGTCATCCGATCCGGCCGGTTGGGACAAATCTGCAACGTAGTTGTACTTAAAGACTTGGTGTAAAGTTTGGTGAAGACAGCTTTAAAATTGAGGGAGAACATAGCATTAAAACAGACGGACATGGATATATCAATTCAGCTCGTCGTGCTGATCACGAACATATATCCTTTATCTGATCGGAGATGTTTCCCTCTATGCGTTAAAAGTATCCCTACAATATTTTTGTACTATTAGTAGAACTATTCAGAAAAGTTTCACTTTTCCCAAGTTCGAAAAATTATTAAAATTTATCCGTCAATCGAAAAAAATCACTGAATTAACCACTTAATAGACCATTGTGCTCTTAATGTTACCACATTTCCTCATTTTTAATATCATACCGTTTTTAAGTATGGGATAAAAGCTTCATTTACATCCCAACAATCAATTAAAAAGCTCCTCTAGCCCCCGCGATTTGAAAAGAACCTCATATCTCCCACAATTTAAAAGATATATGCGTTCTTTCTTCTAGACATATTAAGTACACATGTTTATTTAGCGATCCGCCAAAGGATTGGTGAAGAATGGTTGAGCGATGGTGGAGCTGTGCGTCATAGAGGCTTCACTGCTGCAGCGCTGCTTTCAGCTGTTACTGCCTTAGCAATACACTTTCGTAGATACAGAGTATATTACAGTCAAACTTGACCAACTTTCCGACCAACTTTTCTGCTGCCTTTGCCGACCACTCCTCTTAAGCAAGAATTTAAAACAAAACATTGTACTCGATAAATATTTCTGGTTTTCAGCCTAAAAATGAAACTATTAAAGCCAAATCAAAGATTTTCCTTTGCAGAAATGTAAAATCTTGAAGAAAGTGTCAATTGTTTTGCTCAATTCTGTACAAATATTCAGAGATATAGTTTAAAGTCGAAGGTATGACGTTTCTACCCCACCCCAGGCTAAAAATTTGTCACTTTTTGAGAACTCGCCAAATTAAGGAACAATAAATTGAATCAAGTTTGTGCGTTGACCATTCTGTTTAAATTATTTAAGCACACACACACACACAAACACACAGAGAGAAAGCGCTTGGTTACTCTTTAAAAGCCCCTGTCAAAGATTCAACAGAGGCAACAACAATTTGATGACAATCTCAGTGGACAATAAACAACAATACATATGCAATATGCATATGGCTCCCAATGGAAGTTTCAACAAGAACAACAACTGCACACAATGCTTGCCATTTCCGTTTCCTGTTTGCCGTACACACACACACACACTGACAGCGACATATCCTTTGCATAATGCGAATATCATTTACCGTGTCAATCACAGCCCAGCCACAAAAATCAACATCAACAGGACCACTTCACATCCACTCTGGGGCATATATCCTGTCCATATCCTAGACCCCGCTCGAGCATGAAATGTTTTGCGGTCATTTTAATATGAAATAATTAATTTCAACGTAAATATTTATAACAGCAGAAATATGCCGCATAATTGATTCGATGCGTTGTTGCTGCTGTCGTTGCATTTCTGTTGATTTGTCCAATTGTCCGCCATTGGCATTCAATTCAATCATTACAAATGAAATAAGCATAATGAAATAAAAAAAATAAATACATTAAATGCCGGTGCCATGGACCTGGCCAAACGAATTTGACCGGCCGCATTCCCATTGAAATGTATTGATTCCATGCCGTACGCTTGAGTCCGCATCAAGAACTTGTGGCCCGGCCCGGCCCGCCCCGGCCCGGCTCTGTGTTGTCATATTTTTGCAATTAAAAGCCTTACACTTTGGCAATCAATGTGAAATGTGTATAAAAATAAAATGTGGCTTAATTAAATTGGCACGACCTTTTGAGCAAAAACAAAAAAAAAAAAACAGAAATTGAGGTTGCCTCAGCAATTGCTGCTGCTGCTGCTGGTGCTGGTGCCTGCCGCTGCTGTTGATGATGACGACAAAGATGATGCAACTGATAAGTAGGCAAAAAGGAAAACATAAACCAGCAAGCGAAAAAAGACAGACACACACACACATACACACACCAGTAGTAGCCAGGCAGAGGCCGAGGAATGCGTTTAATTTGTATGATGAGCAGCTCTATTTTTCATACACTTTCCCACTGTGGGTTACTTTGTGTTCGAGGCAAGGGTGGACGTAGAAGGAACCGTGTTGGGAGTCGAAAAGCTTGAAATAAGCTCATATGCTATGGTCACTCTAAGCCTTTTTAAATAAAATACATGTAAATAGAGGTTGGTCACTCTTAATCGTAAGAATTTATCGATAAGGAAGACGGTTTAGGTGCCTAGGCTAGCCAATTTAATCATTACACTTAGGAAAGGTTTCTATCAAGGCTCACGTTCCTGAACCATACCCCTGTAAACCGGTTCGGTTCGAGCCTTGTGTGGCTCCCTTTAAAAAGCACCATGAACCGAATATTTTAGACTTAAGACCTACCGAACTGGATCTAATTGGTTTCGCTTCGATTATAAGATTTTATTTCAATTTCTGTTCTTTATTAAGACAAGATCGTCCGGCCTTATTAAGGACCTTAAGGTTTATGTGTGATCCCAACTGGAATCAGTCGGAATTACCTAACCAAACCTAAGACAAGATGCTGGCTTAAATTACCAAGTTCGAAATTTTATGAGTTTAAAACTAAAAACCAAGCGAAACATATGTTAAGAGGCTATCTTTCATAAGACTCTTTACCAAAACAACACAGAGCATACAAGGTTGGAGGTAAAATCATATCCTACCCTATAAGCCATATGTTTTCTTGATTCGTATCAACACTCGAGTCGATATATTCCTGTTTGTCTGTCTGTCCATATAAACAAGCAGATCTCAGAGAGAGTCGGTCAAGCCCGACTATAACATACTGTGTACCAAGAAAATTTGTTTTTTTATCATAACTCGAAAACCGTTCATCCGATCTTCTTCAATCCTTTGGCGGATCGATAAGTTATCCTAAAAACTAAATATGTCCAGAAGGAACAAGCCATCTATCTTCAAAACTGTGGGAGATATGACGTTTTTTTTAAATTGCGAGGGCGGGAGGGGGCGTGGCCAAAATTGAAAATAAACTTGATCTGCCTGCAGGCATAAGAAGCATATGTCCCATACATGTCAAGCCTCTATCTCTTACCATCTCTGAGATCTGTGCGTTCATACGGACGGACAGACAGACGGACAGACGGACGGACGGACAGACGGACAGACGGACATGGCTATATCGACTCGGCTGTTGATGCTGATCAAGAATATATATACTTTATGGGGTCGGAGATGCTTCCTTCTGGATGTTACATACTTTTGCACAAACTTATAATACTCTATGTACCTACGGTACAGAGTATAAAAAACCGTATATCTCCTTCAGTTTTAAAGATAGATGATTTGCATCTTTTGGACATATGTAGGAACTAGGATTATTAAGCTATCCTTCAAGGGAAGAGCAAGGATCGAATGAACCAGACTCAAGTTAGGCAGCAGCAAAACACACTGCGCATTTACTTACATTGTTACAGAGTTTATTACTTCTACATTCGAACTTGACCGGCCTTCTTAATTGTATTCAAATAAACTTGGCTCGTGGGCTACAGATTGAATAGCTTAATAAGTTAGAAGCGACTTTCTTAAGTTAAATTCGCTGAAAATAGAGCAACCTATTCTAACAACTACGATGTTATGAACTCAAATCTTGGACACCAAAACCTTAGGATCGACAAGCTTAAAAACCGGTTCGTCAATCAAAACTAAAACTTCACAAAAGGTTCGAAATCCCTGTCCTGTCCCAACACTGTGCTGTGTTCTAGAGGTTTCAACGGCTTCAAGTGATTGCAAAACGTATCAAAAAACATAATCAACACTTGAATAAATAACTTGTGAGAGAGAACACACATGTTTGCTGTTGAGATTTTGTTCAATCAATCTATTCAAGAACAAACCCTGCTCCCTTACAGTTTATGTCGCTCTTAGGTGAATACCTTTATAAACTTGTATCAAGCTTGGTCTGAACCAAGGTTCGAACCAAAACCTGTAACGAACCTTTGCAGCTGGGCGTAGCTCAGGGGCGCTCCGGGGTCGCTTCAACAAATTTATATCGAAGGAATGCCAAGAATAAGAAGACAACGTTTTAAATATGAGGAATTACTCCTCACTAACCTTCGCCCAATAACCTTAAGCCGGTAAATTATGCACCTTAACCATTGGTAAATTTTGGTGCAAGTCCGCGAACCGGAACTCCCAGTTGTTCGTACATCTCCCATAGCATATAGTATTCATAAAGAGCGTTAGCCAAGTTATAAGCAAAAGAATGATTGCTACTGCTTTTTTTTAAGCTTCATGTAACTTGATTCAGTTCGAAATAGTTCACTGTTTATTCGAAAACCAAGACAAAGTCGCTTAACCGAATTTGAACCGCCTAGCTTATAAAAGTGGGTTACGAACCGAACCAATCTGTGAACCTATGACTCAAATCAATTATAATAATCAAAGAGAAGGTTTGATGGTTTTTTAAGTTGAATCCAAATCCATTTTTGAGCTTGTTGTTGTTGTTTGACAAACGAATTTCCTGTAAACCCGAAAATTCTAAACAAATATCTTTTTATCAAATCTTATTTCGCTCAAGCGTATTTCAACTTCTGCTTACCCAAACTTGGTTGGGTTTGTCGCTTGTTTACAAATTGAGTTTCTTTCACGCGCATCACAAAAATGTGACAGCTAGTTAATGTCAGTGGAGCCCCCTTCCTACCTCCCCACCCGGCCCGGCCTTCCTTAGCTGGTCGTCTCTTTGCTGCAGAAAGCTCATCAAGCGCCTTATGGACCGACCGCCTTCAATTAAATTCAATTGAGTTTTTTTTCTACATTTTTCGTGCCGCTTCAAACGACGCCTGCGCGCGTGCCTCAATTTAGTTACGAGAAGCGTCTGAACAGTAGGAAAAAAAACCAAAAGCAGGAGGTGGGTTCTGTGGCAAAGAAGAAGAGCAACAGCAGCCTAACAAAATGCACTTTGCCACAAAGTTGAGCGCGCAAGCGATAGGCAAATGAGTGTGCGCATTAGAAGGGGGGGAATGGGAAGGAGGACGGACCCGCTGTGCGCCGCCTGTCAGCATATCAACGCAATTTGTGCACTCGCCAATGGACGACGACGGCAAATTATGGCCAGCAATGCTCGGCGACTGCGCAAAGTGCCTCATAAATTCACGTCGCTGATGATGTGATAGTGAGGCCGTGAGCCAGGAGCTGCTGCAGCCGCGGCCGTGTCGGCAGATTGTTTATGGCAGCAGCGAAATTTGCTCAATGGCTCAACTAATGTGCCGCAGATAGGGACAGCAGGCAGGCAGCAGCCATTAGAAAGTACCTACAAATTGGTTGGAATCTGGCCAGAGATAAGTCACAATTGACATACTTTCCCTCCACCCCTTTCCTTTGCGCCATTAAGCTTAAAACACTTCCTGGCCTGGCCTGGTCGGGCTGACCTTCCTCGCTAGAATTCCTACACACAATTCAAGGACAATGCCACAGCGCATAATTGAAAGTACGCGTCCAAGTTGTAAAGCAAATTTAACAACATTCAAGTGGTTGTCCTCCCAGGACTAAAATATGCCAGGATGATAATAGACATCCCGCCCCCGCCCCCGCCAACGACAGGGTCGCCTTAAGCACAAAAGCAAACTATGAAGCACACAAAATTTCAATAAGGAAAACAGCTCGAAGCGGGCACAGGAAGCCATCTTGGCCGAACTGTGACCGTTAAGCTGGTGGTTTGTGGCCAATAAATAAAATTAATACGAACGCACTTGAGCAGCAACTTGACCAAGAAGCAGCAGCACAAAACAGGCCACAGGTCCCGCCAGAGATTTGCACAGGCTGGTGGTATTTTTTGTACTTTTATTTTTTTTTTGTGTGTTTGTTTGTTGACTTGTTGAATGAGCCAGACTGGCACTTGCCTGCCCAGCGAGAATAAGAAACTTTAAGTGGAAGAGCAAGTCTGTTAAAGCTGCTGCAGCAGCCAGAGCTTTAGTGGTTTGGTTAAATTAAAGTAGCTTTAATTTTTGTTAGCATATTTTGCTATTTTACTTTCGAAGAGGAACGAAAGGGAGCTACGATAAAACAAATGTAAGGGAAAGATGTAATAAAAGAAGGCCAGTCTCAGCTTTGGTTTGCTCAAGATGCTATACGCACTGCCCGACCATTGGAGGCAGATGAGGGTAAACTCTTGCATGCAGTCTGATGAAAGGAATAACACATGTTTCAGAGATGTTTACAAATCATTCTCAAAAGCTACCTCATTTTGGTATCGCTTAGAATCCATTATTGGTTATTAGAGGCATCCCTTATGTGAAATTCAAGTGGATATATTTTAGAGAATGGATAAAATAATCATAATTTTCTGAACCGAACCGTTGTGTTTCGTGGCTTTTGGTTCAGCAATTTCAAAACTAAACCGTACCGGTTTGTGGCTCTGATTATTATGGGTATTAGCTGTGCGTTTATGGTTTGTTTGGGTTCGGTTCGGTTCAAGCTCTCAAGAAATTATACGATTTTAAAACGAATTAATAGGTGGAATGAAAAATGAGTTGTTTAAAAGGGACACTTAAAAGCGAGAAAAAGATATATATCCTGTTTCAAACCTCATCAAAATGCGATATTCACTAGAGAAAAGTGTTCGCTCACTTTGAGCTACTGGTAAGGAATCAAACCATAAACTCTGATGTGTACTGTTTAGTTGGATGACAAAGCACGACTTCTCGAACATTTTCAAAGATCAATTGGTAAACCGGACTTGTTTCTTTAAATTTTCGTCATCTGATTTATAGGGGGATGAAAAACCCCAATGGATCCTTCGAGCCAGATATTCTAGAAACAATGTTTTGTAGTGGAGACGAAGAATTTTGATAGAAAATTGTCTTAAAATACACAAAACAGAAAAAAAAAGATCAGAAAAAGATGAATTTGGACTGGATATGTTTTTAATATCTATTAATCATCGGAGCTGAAAAAACTACCTCCTTCCTAATCTCCTTTGGATAAGAGGATATTAAAGACATATCCAGTGTTCAAATGGATACAGAAAATCATCCAATGGATATTTATTAATATTTATACCCTTGCAAAGGGTATTATAATTTTGCCCAGAAGTTTGCAACGCAAAGAAATATTCATTTCCGACCCCATAAACTATATATATATTCTTGATCAGGGTGACGAGCTGAGTCGATTGAGCTTTGTCAGTCCGTCTGTCTATCTGTTTCTACGCGAACTAGTCTCTCAGTTTTGAAGCTATCGAGCTGAAATTTTGCACAGAGTCTTCTTTTTGCTGCACACTACTAATATGTCGGAACCGACTGGATCGGATGACCATATCTAATAGTTCCCATAGGAATAATCGGTCGGAAAACTAGTTTTAGTGAGAAAAACTTTTTTCTTTTCAACGGAAACGTCTCCAAACTTTCCAATCTTAGGTTTACTATGCTTTTTTATAATTCTACCAAGTTTTATTAAAATCGGACAACTATATGGTATAGCTGCCATACAAAAGATGGGTCTGAAAAACAGTCTTAGTTAGAAAAACTTTTTTGTTTTTAATGGTAGCATTCTGCAATTTTGTATTTGTTTGTTTCACTTGCTTTCACATAATTTTACAAATTTTTGACCAAATCGGATGACTATATCGTATAGCTCCCATACGAATGATCGGTTGGAAAATGGGAAAAAAAGGGTATTTTTGGAAAATATTTAAGCGAGCATTTGCAAGGGTCTAAAAACTTCGGCACAGCCGAAGTTAGCTTAGCTTTCTCGTTTTTTTTTTTGTCTGTAGGTATTATTGTAATAGGAACACGGGTAAAGGGGTTAGCGCAGTTTGGTACCAATTGGTTTAGCCAATCGGTTGGTTTACTTGAGGGTGTTGTAGGTATTCATATTTGCTAAATTTTAAGACACAAATACGGCTGATTGTGGTGGAGCGGGTAGTGTGTGTGGCTGTGTATTGGGTTCATTTCAGCAAAATGTGAAGAACCATATACTAGTATATGATTCCTAAAATTCTTTAAAAGCGAGCTTGTGGATTGACTTATATAGATTGGGGGCACTTCTTGTCCGTTCGTTCGTTCTTCCGTCTGTCTGTATGAATTCACAGATCTCAGAGATGGTAAAAGATAGTGGCTCGACATGAATGGGATATATGCTGCTAAGCTTCCACCGTTTTGTAGACAGAAGGTTTGAACCTTATGGATATATTTGTCATATTTATAAAGATGGGATAAGCGAGAGTGGAGTTATAAGATAAACAAAAAATAATGCTTTCTTACTTTGTTTATTTTCGTCCCAAGGTTTGTACTGATTGCAATGTTAGTTAATTATTGCCTTTAAGACTTGATACATACAAGTTCTTAAAACAAGCTACCCTTGCTGGACTTTAAGCACGTTTTCATATTAGTATATCTATTTCAGTTTAATTGTTTCCTTCTGCAACATAGCCCATGCATATGATACACTTTGCGTTTTATTTTGAAATCAAAGTTTACTTTCTGAAGTGGCCAACATTTGATCGGCATTTGCATTGATTTATTGTAAGCCTCCCTGTTTTTTTTCGCCACATTTGCTGTTTCAGCAGGCATAATTTTACCCTCCTGGCACATCACCATCATAATCATCATCGTCATCTATATATTCTCCTCCTCATCAGGCCCATTCACATTGTGGCTACACTCTCAAGCCTCTGCCCGGCAGCAACAGCAACAACAACTCGCCAGCAACAGCAGCAGCAGCAGCGACAGCGACAGCAGCAGCAGCAGCAGCAGAAGAAATGCTCTTTAAGGATCCACTTGTGTGCCTGGGCTCTCAAGTGTCCTTTGCATGTTAGCGAAACCACTCGAAAATATGACGCGTTTGCTGAAGTATGCAAAAATTGCACATGGAACAAACACACGAAAGGGAACAATGCGATTCAATATTTGTCGCTTAAAGTTGTGTTTTCATACCAAACAAATAGGCAAAAAAAAAATTCTATAAATTTATTAAACTACGGTGAGAGCTGAACAAAGTATTCTTTGTTTGAAAACACTTGAACTAAGCTTTAAGGCCCAATTTCCTATTCTCTTAATGGCCGAAGTGCCGAAATTTGACATTAGTTCTTCTTTCAGCTATGAAATAATTGATTTGATAACTTTTTGATAGTTATTCCGAATTATTTCAACATATTTCAGACCTTAAGTTTTTTGTTGACTTAAGTCTTTAACGCTTTTCTCTTAAAATGAGAATTTTCATGCTTAAAATATTTCTAAAATATTCTTCATTTAAGTCTAAAGGTTTCTGTGAGCATTTCTTAAGCCATTTGAAAGCATTCTCAATGCCAAAAGTAAGTTCTTAAAATAAGTACGTGAGTAAGTGATTTTCCATTAATTGGTTTTTAAGCTAAGATCTCTAAAAGTATTTCAAATCGAGCTCTTAAAACAGGAACTTCGTCCTTGTATGAAGATTTGAGTTGCCCACAAAAACAATTGATCCAAAACCCAAGTTGTTTAACTTTTCTCCGAGTGTACCGAAATCCCCTACATATTACAATTCAGACAATCGTTTTTCCGAGTGTACGTTGTTGGCATATCAAATGATCGGCTAAGACGTTCAATATGAGAGAAAACGGGTAGCACCTTTGAACCGCAACGTCTGCTGCGTCCGGCTGCAGCTCTCGTCGTAGAACTTTGTACGTGTCGTCCACAAAATAGTGGTGGGAGGATGAATGTTGGCCGGGAGTGGGGAGGGGATTCGTAGGCGCCCCCAAGTGCACAATCAATCAATGCACGGCAGCCATGTAGTTGGCGGCGTTGGCGGCGGCAAACATGAAATATCTCACACAGCCAAACCCTTTTCATGAGCATAAAGTTTGTGCCTAACGATTTCGATTTCGATTTCCTGCCCAAACGTGAGCGTAACCAAATTTGCTCTAGGGCTTGGCCGGCCACAGACAACAGAGAAAACCAAATCAATTCAATTGCCAAATTATGCCAAATAAAAAAAACAAAAACGAAAAAAAAAAATGGCTAAAATTGAGAACCATGGCCAATATTTGCGACTGTCCCAATATTTGTGGCCGCAATTGTTTTGCATGACTCGCAGCTCCAGAGACTGACTCTGCATTGGCCTAATCGATCATCTGGCCCATGCCCGGGCTGCAGTTGTACCACTTTTGGTCTGGGGCTTTGTCATTTGGCTTCGGTTCGTTTAGTGGCCCGCTGTCATTTTTTAACTGTCTATCTTTTTGTGTCTTTGTGTGGACGACGCGGAGACTATTTTTGTGGCTTCGTCCGTGCTGCACTTTTGGCGTAATTATGCCAAAAAGGTAACACGAGCAAATGGCAAACGCGACGCGGCGTTTGATTAATTGTCGAATCGTGCAAACCACCGGGGCTATTTGTTATCTGAAGGCGTTGAAATTATAAATTGTTTAGGAGTGCAACCCCACGCGAGACTGTACCGGAGAGAGACTGTGAAGTGTGAAAAGGGTTCAGAAAGGGTTCACACGAAGATCATGTGGCCTGAAGGTGGAAGTTGCAAAATTTGTAAGAGTAGATCGGGATCCAAAACGTTGTATGTAGATGGTTAAATATGAAATTGGCTGATATAAGCAAGAAATCCTTTTTTTTCAATTTGAGTCCTGAAATACACTTAAATTTGCATACTTGAATCAAGTATTCTTGAAGTCAGAAATGAGCTAAGATATAAAAGGCAGATGTGATGTACGAAAATACTCGAATCAAGAACGAAATGCTTATTTGAAGTATGATTATAAAATTAATATAGAGTTTCACACTTGAATCAAAAATGCTTGATTATAGAAATAAGATAGGAATAAGACTTTGGTGATTTAATTTAAAAATTCTAGATTTAAGTACGATATTTATACATTTAAGGCAGGTTATTTCTCGTCCTGAAATGGAAGTAGAAAAATTTTAGAAAATTTTATACTTCGATTAAAAATGTTTGTGTTAAGACAAAGAAGTCATTTGTGATAAACGAAAATACCCAATTTAAGAACTAAGTTCTTATTTTAAGTATGATTTAGTAAGTCCCGAAATACACCTACTGAAACTATATGGAATTACCTACTGAAATCAAAAATGCTCTATGTCAGCAATAAGATAAGAATGAGCAGTCTTAAATTGAATATAAAAATGCTTGACTTAAGAACGAAATTCTTATTTAAGGTATGTTTATTTCTAGTCCCTAAATACTTATAGAAAAATAAAAAGAGTTTCATACTGGGATCAGATATGTTTGAAGTCAGAAAATAATAATAACTCGTTAGTGAAATAATAAAACATTCCTTATATAAGAAGGGAGTTCTTATTTTAAGCTCGGTTTACTAGTCTAAAAATTGAAGCTTTCATTCTTGAATCATAAATGTTCGTTGACAGATGTTAGGTAAGAATAAGAAGTCGTATGTTTAATATGTAAATACTTGACTCCAGCTCGAAATTCTTATTTGAAATACATGATTTTCATATCCTGAAATAGCCGTAAAATAGATAATTTCTAACTTGAAATCTTGATATCAGAAGTAAGTTAAAAATGACAAGTTGATCTGTAAATATTTATTTTAAGTACATGATTTTCGAAGGCCCATAATAAACATTACAAAATCTTAGAGAATTTCAGAGTTGGTTTATGAATAATTCATGTCACAAGTGGACAAGAATGAGAATTCGATTTTGAAATAACAAAAAATCCTAATTTAAGTACGAAATTCTTATTTAAAGTTCCATAATTTGTTTTCAGAAAATGCAAGTATAAATGTAAGAGAGAAATTCTAACTCGGATCCAAAATGTTCAATGTCGGAAGGAAAGTAAGTGTGAAAGTCGTATGTTAAATAAGGAAATACTTGATTTAAGCACCAAATTCCAACTTTAAGTATGATGTTTTCAGTCCCAAAATCAATTTACAGAAATTATAAAGCATTTCATACCAATTATAGATCCAAGAACGAACTTGTTGATCTAAGAATGAACTTCTGATCCCCAAATACCTAATATACGAATGATTTCGTTTAGTACTTAAACTTTTATAATGTTAACTTTTTATTAGCCTTTTAGGCATGATCTAATTCTGCTCCGACATGCTGTCCTAATTAGCTCTTCCTTTCATTCTAAATTATACGCTGCAGTTGCCATTAAAATGATCTTTGCTTTATTTTCACATTTTACGATCGATCTGCATTTTAAATGCCATCTGGCTTTCATTTTGAGCTGCAGCCAGTGCCTTCTCCTCCTGCTCTGCTGCTGCTCTTCCACTTGACGAACAAAATTTAATATCATAATTTCAATTTACAACATTTTAATGCACTTTGCTTGAAATATTTTTCCTTTTTATGACTTTAGACTTTGCCTAACAGCTGTCCCATATGGGCAACCATTTGGATTCCCCCTCCAACTGGTTGTGTTGTCCATGCATATTTGTCGCTGCTTTGACGCCATTGTTGGGTTGGTTGCGGGCAAAATGAAATTTCATATTTTCTTATTGCGCCGAGGCAAAAAAAGAAAAAAAAATAGAAAAATGAATGAAAACAGAATTCTGTATCTCTGCCTGGGAGACTGAGACTTCATTTAATGTACTCCCCGGGCCCAGACAGTCTGCATTTTGCAATTGCAGACCATGGCCAAAAGCAAATGTCGTCGCATCCTTTTTGGTTGTGGCGAAATCCTTTTTGTCTGCGCCGCGTCGCTTCTCATTTTGCGAGGCGTTAATATTAAAATGCATGTAAAAATGCAAAGCGCAGAGGGGAAAGGCGGGTTGGGGGGTGGTGGTGGTGTTGGTGGAGCGCACTCCCACATGTGAGTGTTTTTGAGGTATGCTATAAGAAATTATGATACGTTTAATTACCAAGCTGCCGCCTGACGTACAGCACGTGACTTGGAGGCAGCATTCCTTGTTGTTCCCTGCCCCGGCCACACAGCTTGCCTCGTTCATTAACAGCTGTCAGCTTTTGGCAGCACTTGGCGTCGTGGCATTCCCGAAACGACGGCATTTTACAATTTGCACCTTTTTAATTAACGTGATTGCAGCGGCAGCTCCACCTCCCCGTCCCCAGCAGCCGGGTTTGATCTATGCTCTACGTGCTGAATGCATCTCCCAAAAGGGAGAGGGGGTGCGCTTTAGAGTGTTACCCTTCGCCAGTCTCAAGTGTGCACTTTGCCAGAGCTGAAAAATCGTCAACTTGGAATACCTGCTGACACCCGGCAGAAGAAGCCGCAGCCTGAAACTGAAGAGGCGTTGCTTTGTCTTCGCAAGTTTTAGGAGTTTTGGGCATTTTCCAGCTGAATGATGTCGCACAATGTCACGTGCTGATTTTTGGGGGGGTAATTCGCGAAAAAGTAGATGGAAATTCACATGTCAGCTGGGGAGCGTTCTGATGGATGTACTCAACATTTATGCACTTCAGCGCGCGCGTACACACAGAGACTTGGAGGGAAATGAATGGGCGGGGAAGGGTATAACTTTGGCAGATTAAAGGCGAAGCCAGCCAAAAGAAGGCAGAAAGGTAGAAAGGAAGGGATCTGACATTTTGAAGAGATATTATTGAAGGATCGAGTTTTATGTATATTGTTTGGAATATATAGAATATGGAAAACATGATCTATTTCCGACTTCATTACTTGATTAGATATCTAAGACGGTGTGAAATTCAAACTTAATAAAAATAGAGAAAAGTTAACTTCGACTGGGCCGTTTCTTCTTACTTAGACTACTTTTCGGACCTTTCTTTTCTATGGGAGACAACTATATAGATGTCCGATTTCGATCAAACTTTGTAAAATTGTAGAAAAGCATAGCAGTTTAAGAAATATAAAGTTTGGAGGCGTTTCTATAGAAAACAAAAAGTTTTTCTCCCTAAAACTAGTTTTTCGACCGATCGTTCCTATGACAGCTAAATGCTAAAGTCATAGGATTTTAATAAAACTTTCTAGAATTGTGTGAAAGCATGTTTAATAAATAAATTTCACTTTTAAGGACATTTCCATGGAAAACAAAAAAGTTTTTCTCACTAAAACTACGGTTTTGACTACTTCTATATGACAGCTATACTTTATAGATGTCCGATTTCTACCAAACTATGTAAAAGCATGGAAAAGCATAGCACTTTAAGAACAATAAAGTTTGGTGGCATTTTTATTTAAATCAAAAAAGTTTTTCTCCCTAAAACTAGTTTTTCGACCGATCGTTCCTATGACAGCTATATGCTAAAGTCATAGGATTTTAATAAAACTTTCTAGAATTGTGTGAAAGCATATTTAATAAATAAATTTCACTTTTAAGGACATTTCCATGGAAAACAAAAAAGTTTTTCTCATTAAGACTACTTTTCAGACTCTACTATTCTATGACAGCTATACCATATAGATGTCCGATTTGGACCAAACTTAATGGAATCATGGAAAAGCATAGCAAACTAAGAAATACAAAGATTGAAGTCGTTTCAGTTGAAATCAAAATAGTTTTCCTCACTAGAACTAGTTCTTCGACCAATCGTTGCTATGACAACTATATGCTATAGTCATACGATTCGACCGGATTCGTCAAATGTGCAGCGTAGTTGTACTACAAGACTTTATGCAAAGTTTGGTGAAGACAGCTTTCAAACTGACGGAGGAAAAAGCATAGAAATATAACGACATTGCCATATCGACTCAGCTCGTTATGCTGATCAAGAATATATATACTTTATGTGGTCGGACACGCTTCCATCTATGCATTACAAACTCCCGGACAATTCTATTATACTCTCTGTGGGGGTATAAACGGGAATCCCGGAATTATGCCAAAAATTTCAGTACCTTCTTGTTGTGTGGGTCACACTGAGACCTTTCCCTAGAAGGTTTTCATTGTATAGAAAACTCATGAAAAAAATACTCAAATTTTTGTAAATTAACAAAAATAAAGTACATTAAAGTATAACTCTATGTCTATCGATAAATATATAGATAATGCCAACGGGACTGATACATCGGTTAACTTTGAGCGAACCTGAAGCAGCTTCAAAGTTTTTTGCTCCGTTTATGCCGCACATACTTCATGCGACTCTCAAACTCGGCTAGCCTGCAGGTCAGTTTGTCCAACCGGATATTGAGAAAATGAACCTAAACCAGTTCCGATCGAACTTCATCATCATTTTGTCGCACCTTCATTAGTTAATGCCGAAAGATCGGTTTTGAGTGCGTCGAATAAACGCCAATAACACCATTTCAATTTGAAGCACATAAAAAACAGAGAATTAAACGAGAACCAAGTGGGGGTCCTTCCCGATTATCAGTTTATGGTTCTCTATGTCTCTATTTCAAAACCTGTCCCAGTAATTGCAACTTGAGTCTTGCGAAATGCCACTGCGTCACCCCGCTGTGTGTTTATTTTCGCTATCGAAAAGCGCTTCAATTAGCGCACAATATTAATTTCATTTCTGGCAGCACTCAAAACTCATTGACAGCTTTCAAAATCGAACTCAAATTACAATCTAAACCCATTGGAAATTGCATGTGCGGTTATTGTAATTAACATTTCATAAATTCGCCATCTCGATAAGAACATATTTTTTTTCCATTAAGAATCAATTAAAATGCAAAGAGGCAAAAGCGAAAGACCGAGATGAAGTTATCGAGATTGAACCACTTTTCACACAAGATACACAGATAAAGTCTAACAAAGTGTGGCAATAAAAGAAAAATGCATTTTTATTGAAATAACATAATTTACATGAAAACGCCAATAAATTGTCAAGAAAGGAAAAAAACGACACACACACACACACACACACACACACACAGAGAGCGGCGTTGTATATGCACATATAATAGAAATATTATATGGCGAGCGATTTAATCGCTCGCTGTGCGCTGTTAATGAATTGAATTGAATTTTTTCACTATCGCCAGACAAGCCAACCAGTTCCCAAGTGGGCAGCCAGTGGGCAGCACTTTGCTCTGTAGGCTTTGCGCTTTTTGATCTCCTCAAGATTGGCACTTTTGGCGTGGCGTAGCGCCAGAGAGATAGAAAAAAAATGAATAATAATAAAAATTATGCACTTGCCGCTGCCGACAAACTGAGCAAAATAGTCCAACAGCAACAACAACAGCAACAACTGCAAAATTTGCATAGACGAACGACTTTATTTTCGCTCGATGTGTGTTTGTAATTGTTTAATCGCCATCTATGTGGGTTAGATATGCCATGGAATTTGTAATTGAAAATTGTGAATTGAAATTAAGTTCTCAACAACACATAGAATTATGCGCAGGAACGACCAAGGGGGAGCGCCATCTGGCGTTAGTTTATTGAAACTGGCAAAGGATACGGAAGGATACAACTTTTAAGGGTTGCTGTCTCCACTACTGTTTTGCCATGGAGGTATAACAGTTGAGGACGGACTTTTAAGTATGAAAGCTTTGCATAATTTTGCCCCGATATTGTTACAGTCTTAGGGTTAAACTGAGATTATAAGTTTCCGGTTTCTCAGCAAAATATTTCGGTTTCCGCATACTTTTTATGGATACATTGATAAGCTTTATGACGTTTGTACCAACAATGTCACAGTTTTTGAGTGGCACTTATATGGAACCCAACATTTTTTTTCCAGTACCATTTATATTTTTCTCAGAATAAGTACCCTAACCGAGCAGTATACGTCTGATTCTTAGGAAAGATATACGAACCGGATCTTTAAAATGGTTTGGTGAACAAAATTTAGTAAAATTTAACACTTTATCTCAACTGGAAAGTGAAAAGACAAAGTTGATTTTCCTAAAATAGCATCTGAAATAATAATTGAAGCTCAATTTTGGAATCAAAAATAAGATCATAACGATCATAAGAAGATCATAAGATCAATTTTGGAATCAAAAATAAGATCATTCATATGAAGAGTGAAAAACACTGGACTACGATACAAAGACAGGATTTAAAGTATTAGAAAGAAGCGGAACTTTTTGAGTTTAAGCTTTGATTTAATACTAGATCCAAAGTAAAATGGGGAGGAATCCTAAATGATTAAGCTTAAAGAGGAGAAGATAATGGTTTACAGAGTCCTTTGACTTTGTTGACTTTGCTTTACTGAATTCGGTGTAGATGGCGTCAGTTTGCTTTGTCAGAAGGAATGGTATCATAAACTATTGAGGTAGTTTGAATCAGATTGGTTGTAGTTGACCGACGATTTATAGATCCAAGCTGGAAAGGTGACGAAATCAATAATCGAAAGGTCATTTTTATATCTATTTCCATCACCATAAAAATGTTGGCAAAACTTTCTACGAATACAAAAGCAATAGACTCCCACATATCCTGGGTAATAAAATATATATAATGCAAAGATTCTTCTAGAAAAGCTAAGCTTACAACTAACTTCACTGAAAGGACTTTTCTTTTTGGCAGCAATATTTTTGACAACTCGACTGTTTTCGTGTCACATGTTACTGTCAAACATGTTCAGCTTGGTCTATAATTTAACCATGAATCGACTTATAAACGAACAACGCTTCCAGATTAGAGAATTGTATTATAAAATTTCAAGTTTTTTATCCACTTTTTTATTGAAAAATTGTGCTCAGCAACAAAGCAACAAGTTTTGGTTAATTGAATACGTGAACAAACCAAATTAACGCATTTGGTGTGAAAAGCAGCCAGAAAAATTCACTATTTGCCCGTCTTTCTTTCTTGTTTATCCACTTTTTTATCGAAAAATTGTGCTCAGCAACAAAGCTCATTTCTGGTTAATTGAATACGTGAACAAACCAAATTATCGCAATCCATTATCATATCCTTTGTATGATTTTCAGCTCCTTTGGATGATTAACAGCATATCTAAGACATCTCAAGTCCAAATGGATACGGGAAATCATCCATATGACATTTTTGAAAGAAATGTTACTCCTTAACTTCTTGCAAACTTCCTAAATGATTTCTCAACGAAAAAAAAATGTGTATTTATACGCACAACAGGAATTCCGGTTATTCAATTTGACCATTCAAAATTTTACCAAGTCAAAAGAAACCAAACAATGCACCTATATAATTTAAACCAAACTGAAGACACATTTAATAGGCCCAATGACTCGATATTTCTTTCCATGGCATGTCAATGGCTGTGTAATTAGTAAGCAGAGTTGTCATTGTTCATTGGTCCGTTTTAGTATAAATAAGCCCACATAACTTGGCTTTACCTTTGTCTGGCCCTAACATGGAGTTGTTATACCTCAGTACACTTCAGAATCTCACCCTGAGTGCTTACCTCAGCGAGTGCATTCATCAGCTAAACAGCTTATACCGCAATCAACTGAATATCTATATGGACTTTGGCCAGAATTCAGAGTCACTACAGGCAGCTCGGCAAGCTTCTATGCCCACAATTTGGCTTAGCAATATCCAGGAACAGTTTATATTGGTGGGTCATTTTACGGAACGCGCCTTGACGATTATCTATCTAGATGTGGCGCAAAGTTCGGTTACCTTTAATTACTTTACCACTTTGCTACATCGACTCCAGCAATTGCATGTGTTTATCATCTATCCAGGTGTAACCCAAGATCAACTTGAGCAACTGTTTTCCTTTGGCTGGTATCATGGCATGGTGCATCTGCTGGTACTTGAACCCGCAACACTTCAACTCTATAGTTATATGCCTTATCCCACATTTCGGCTGCTCAATTTGGACAGCATTGAGGAGTATTATCGACGCACACGTGCCATGTTGTGGGATTTTCATGGTTTTGTGATCCGCTGTGGAGTTATACGAAACGGTGCACCGCGTGCTTTTACCTATCGAGATCATCTAAATCGTGAAGTTTATGCGGGCTATATGATGCGTATGGTTTTGGCCTTCATAACACATTTCAATGGCACCATCCGAGCAGTTGATATGAACAGTCTGAAGGAGGCTAAGGAGGCTTTGGGTAATCGCTCACTGGACTTTCTACCCTTCATATTGCTTCCTTCGCCAAATTTCACCACCAGCTTAATGTTATACCATGAGAATTCCCATGTGATGGCTCCGTCGGCTAGTCTTATAGCAAGATCTTTGTACCTGTTAAAACCGTTTAGTTGGCAAGTCTGGTTGCTGTGGCTAATCATGTTAACCTACTGCAGTTTGGCTTTGTATGTAATCACCCAGAGACGTCTTCAGCTTAGCTCCAGCTTTCTGCAAGTCCTTTGTCTCACTTTGTTTCTGCCCGTGGACAGAGCCCTGGTTGGTACACCTAAGCCACGTCATCTGCTGATGTTTCTCTTGCTGACCATAGTTGGCTTCATGCTGACCAATTTGTATTTGGCTCAACTTTCTACCAATTTGGCAGCGGGTTTGTATGGAGGGCAAGTCAACTCTTTTGACGATTTGGCTGGGACGGAACTGAAGATGCCCATACTGGAGGCAGAAATGAATTATTTGCGCAACCGACCAGATCTGCATGCAGAGTTGGCCCAACGTCTGCTGCTAACCTCGGAGGAATTGCTGGACACCTATCGACTTCAGTTGAATACATCATTTCTGCACAGTGGTTATGAGGATCGCATTGATTTTGCCATGTATCAGCAAAAGTTTTTGCGCATTCCGCTGTTCCATAAGTTAAGTGAGAGCCTATTCCAGCAGCCATTTCAAATCCCAGCCGCCTTTGGGCGACCCTATTTGCAAATCTTCAATTTTTATATGAGGCGCATGTTTGAGAGCGGCATTTGGTTGAAGTTGAGAAGCGATAGCTTTGGCGATGGCGTACGCAGTGGACAGCTGCGGTTTGTGGAGGGTAGCAGTTATATGGAGGTAAAATCTAATGATTTGGAATATTATACGGTGGTTTGTGCAATGTGGTTGGGTGGCATGTTACTGGCATTGATGTGTTTTATGTGCGAGTGGTGGTTGGGAAAGTTAGAATAAGATTTAAGTGAATAAACACACTTAAAAAGTAAAACAGCTCTAAAATTTTGAAATTCGCCTCAAAAAAGGGTTCAATGGAGATTTAAAATATATTTTAGTTACATCATTTCTTATTAGATTTTCAAAAAATTAAGAAAATATTTACTAAAAGCCATAAAATATTTTCTTAATTGTAGAAAAATGTTTCTAAATTGTAGAAAAATATTATTTAGATTTTAAATTTTCTAGGGTTTAGAAAAAACAAATTTTATACCCCTGCAGCAAGTTTTTCTAACTGAGACTACTTGTGGGACCCAACTTTTCTATGCGAGCTATACCATTTAGATGTCCGATTTCTACCAAACTTGGTAGAATCATGCAAAAGCCTAACAAACGAACATGTAAGAAATTTGGAGTCGATTCCATTTAACACACAAAAGTTTTTCTCAATAGAACTTCTTTTTCGACCGATCATTTGTACTGCAGCTATATGACACAGTCACCCGATTTTGACATAACCTTGTGGAATTGTGTACAAGCATATTACATAAATGAATGACAGTTTTAAAAACATTGCCATTGAAAACAAAAAAGTTTTTCTCACTAAGACTACTTTTCAGAACCTACTTTTCTATGACAGCTATATATACAGATATTCGATTTCGACCAAACTTAGTGGAATCATGGAAAGGCATAGCAAACTAAGAAATACAACGTTTGGAGGCGTTTTCATTGAAAACAAAAAAGTTTTTCTCACAAGGACTCATTTTCAGACTCTACTTCTCCATGACAGCTATGCTATACAGATGTCCGATTTTGACCAAACTTAGTTAAATCATCGGAAAGTATAATAAACTATGAAATAAAAAGATTGGAGGCGTTTTTATGGAAAACAAAAAAGTTTTTCTCACTAAAACTAGTTTTCAAGCGATCGTTCCTATGACAGCTATATGCTATAGGCATCCGATTTTGACAAAACTTTGTAGAATTGTGTAATAGCATAACAAATATATAAGTACAAATTTTAATCACATTTCCATTAAAAACAAAAAAGTTTTTCTCACTAAGACTACTTTTTAGACTCTACTTTTGTATGACAGCCATACTATATAGATGCCCGATTTGAACCAAACTTAGTATAATCATGGGTAAGCATAGTAAACTAAGAGATACAAAGTTTGGAGGCGTTTCCATTGAAAGTAAAGAAGTTTTTCCCACTAAAACTAGTTTTGCGACCGATCATCCCCATGACAGCTATATGCTATAGTCATCCGAACCGACCAAGCCAACAAGAAACTTTCTTTAAATTAAGAAAACAATTAATTTGAAGGTGAAATTCTTAAAACTAGAATATAGCTTTAAGTGTAAACTTGAATAAGGATTCAGCTATGAATTCAACTGAATTTTGTCATATTTTTATTACTTGGACGTGTTTTTAGAGAATTCTTTAGTAGCCAACTTAGATTTCATCGCAACTAAACTTAACCACAATCTTGGTTTACCAACCGATTGCAGATAATGTGTTTTACTTTTTCAGGGCTCTGCAATCGTTGTTAATCGTAAGAAAAATAACTAAACATTTTGCCGTTTGGCTGAACTTCACGCCTCCCGCGGCCTGTAATTGCAAATGCCTCATTTGCATGGCCGTTGGGTGCACTTGTCGTGCCAACTTGGACACCACCAGTCGTAACGACCGGCTCGGAAGGTGTCTTCGATTATTGCCAAACATTAATTATTTGCGCGCGGTTTTTCGACCGCCTCCTTCTGTTTGTGAAAGGCTCGGGCTAGTAGTTCAAATGTTTATTTTTTGGTTGTTGTTTTTTTTTCTGGTGTATCTTTGATTGCAGGCTGAGCAGCGGCGCATGGCTAGGCAGGCCACAATCCACAAATTTGCGCAATGAATGTGAGCCCGGGTTCGGTCAGGTCTCGGTCTGCGCTCGAGCCTGGCTTATTTATTTTTGGCCAAAATTGCACATTTTCCCATGCTGCTGCTGCTGCTGACGCTGCTGCTGTTGTTGCTGTTGTTGTCGCGTCTAATCAAGGAGCGGAGTTGGAGTCGTTGCCATTTAGCCTCGAGGCAGCCGCAGCCAAAACGATGAATATTGATTTAATTGAAAGTCATTGAGCCGCGCACGTACTTCATAGACACGAGGCGGCATCGCTGTCGTCTTCGTCTTGGCTTTCCATTTGGCGTGGCTCCAGCTTGTGCCCTCCCACATGCCAACACACACACACACACACACACAGAGAGAGAACCGACGCCCCAGCAGCATTTTGTTGTTGTTGTTGGCACATTGACACAGTTTCCTATGGCAGATGTGCCTAGTCTTCCACCCTTCTTTAGTGCCTTGCACGTCTCTGTCACCATATTGGAATTTTGTCGACTTGTTTTTAGTCGTCGTTGTTGTTGTTGTTGTTGGCGCTGCTGCCAAATGTCAAAAGGTTAATACGTGAATTAACAGCAAATTTCTTTGACTTGTGTGAGCCTGCATGCTTCTACTATATACTTGTTGCCGTTGTTGTTGTTGTTGTTGTTGTTGCTGTAGTTGCCATTGCCCCTGCCTGCAGCTGCCGGCGCTTTCATTGGAATGCGGGCGTTGCTATGTTTGTTTTTTTTTTTTTTTTTTGGTTTCTTTCTTTTCCTAATGCACCCGACCAGCATGAGACCGAGGGATTACCGTTTGTGTTTAACAAAATATTACATTAAAATTTTTTTGCCTTAGCTTTAACGCTAATAAATCAATTGGAATTTCACTTAAGTGAATACCTTACATTTCCTCAGGCCACTGAAAATGTATTTTATGGTGGAACTTCTTTGGGAAGTATTTGAAATATGCTGTGGTTTACAAGAAATTTTCTGTACACAAATATAAATTTCATTAGCGTTGATTTAAGTCTATAAATAAGATTGGGAGGAGAGAATAATCTCTAGATATTTCATTTGCTGTTTTGGGAAATGGTTGGTTAGAAAAAATATTCTAGCGATTTTTTTAGAATATGCCAGAAAAACGAAAGTCTACTTTCTAGTTAGCCTCATAAAAGTCTAGACGGATGAGTGTTATCAGAAGTAAATACACTTCTTCGCCAGCGGAGCTCAGAAGAATGCAACCGATGAATCGGAGAGCTGCCGAAACGTCAAAACAGGCGAGCAATCGATGCCAGAAATTTGCCGAAAACATTGGACGCTTGTCGCACAATGTACAAATTATGCAGGCCAGGAAAAAATATACAGAATCGCCAGAGCAGGCGAGCAATCAACGCCAGAAATTTGCCACGCTAGTTTTAGTGAGTAAAACTTTTTTGATTTCAATGGAAACGCCTCCAAACATTGAATTTCTTAATACGCTATGCTTTTTCATGATTTTACTAAGTATATAGTATAGCTGTCGTAGAAAAGTAAGATTAAAAAAGTCTTAGTGAAAAAAAACTTTTTTGTTTTGTATGTAAACCACTTCAAAATTGGCATATATTTATTTTATAAACTTTCACACAGTTCTTCAAAGTTTTGTCAAGCTCGGATGAATATAGGTTACAGCTGCCATGGGAATGATCGGTCGAAAAACTAGTTTTAGTGAGAAAAACTATTTTGCTTTCCATAGGAACGCCTTCAAACTTTGTTTTTCTGAGTTGGCTATGCTTTTCCTTGATTCCACTAAGTTTGGTCAAAATCGGACATCCATATAGTATAGCTGTCGTAGAAAAGTAAGGTTAAAAAAATAGTCTTAGAAAGAAAAACTTTTTCGTTGTCAAGTTAAACCTCTTTTAAATTGGCATATATTTATTTTATAAGCTTTCACATAATTTTACCAAGTTTTGCCAAGATCGGATGACTATAGGTTATAGCTGCCATAGGAATGATAGGTAGAAAAACTAGTTTTAGTGAGAAAAACTATTTAGTTTTTTATAGGAACGCGTTCAAAATTTGTATTTCTTAGTTTGCCATGTTTTCCCATTAGTCCACTAAGTTTAGTCAAAATCGGACATCCAAATAGTATAGCTGTCATACAAAAGTAGAGTCTGAACAGTAGTCTTTGTGAGGAAAATAATTTTTTTTTCAATGGAAATGGCCTTAAACCTGGCAATAATTTATTTGATATGCATTTACACAATTCTACAAAGTTTTAACGAAATCGAATGAGTATAGCATATAGCTGCAGTACGAATCATCGATCCAAAAAGAAGGTCTATTGAGAAAAACTTTTTTGTTTTAAATGGAATCGACTCCGAAATTCTTACATGTTTGTTTGTTAGGCTTTTTCATGATTCCACAAAGTTTGGTGGAAATCGGACATCTATATGGTAAAGCTCCCATGGAAAAGTAAGGTCCGTAAAGTATTCTTGGTAAGAAAAACGTGCTGCAAGGGTATACAAACTAGGGCAGAGCCGAAGTTAGCTTTCCTCTATATTTGTCTGTATAAGAATCCTTGAAAACATTGATTTATATTGTTAAATTCTGCATTTTATTAGTATTTATTTTAAACCATATTTTCCCTTTAAGATGTGTGTCTTATACATCATCTTAAGGATTGGTGTAAGCATATCTTAGTTCTATAAAAAAAAGGTAGCGCCATGCGTATCAAAGATATATTTTTATTAATAGATATTTCTATAAAAAAAAAGTTAGTGTCTTGCTTATCTTAAAATACATATTTAATAGATATTTCTATAAAAAAAAAATGGTAGCGCCATGCGTATCAAAGATATATTTCTTATAGCTATTTCCCCAAAAAAAAAAGGTAGCGCCATGCTACTATCTATTAAAGATATATTTGTTATAGATGTTAATATTTTAAAAGTTACAAATTTTAGTGGCATAGCTCATGATGCAAATTTTGCATCAGCTTTTACAATTTCTGTTCCATAAATTTGAAAGCTCAATTGCTTCTTTAACAATACCAATTCATACAATTTAATTATTGTGCCTTAAAATCCTTTCTTCCACCAAAAATTTCCTGCTCAGCTCCATGAAAAATACAAATGTAGACACTGTCAAACCTACGGCCCACATGGCAAAAGCATAGAAATAAAACTCCATATCATGAGTTCTATATAAACTTTCCTCACTTCGCATTAAACTATATTTGCCGCTTTCAATTACTTGCCGAAAGGCGTCGCCCTTCATCTTTTTTAGTATGCCAAACTCAAAGATGCGTCTGAGATAATTATTAAGCATATCCAAATATGGCAGTGATCTTGCCAACAAAAATGAGCCCAGGGCATTATCAATCCTCTGCTGTATGATCCGGAAACGTGGAATCTTCAGCAAATGCTGTTGATACATAACTCCCTCCAATCTATCCTCGAGCAGATCATACATATAGCTGGTATTGAGACCATTGCGTGCCAAATTCAACTCCAAGGCCGGTACCGATTGTATGCGCTGTTTAACTGTCTCGGGAAGAAACATATTTTTTTGAGCCACATCCTTATAGAAATCATCCTCGAGCAGGGGATAGGGCGCACGGGCCAAATCCTCCAGGGTATTAAACTGCTCTTCAAACAGTCCCGAAGTCAGCATGCTCGAGAGCGTGGACAAATAGACGTTGGTCAATATGAATCCGCTCAGTGTGAGTATTAAATAGATGATAAGATCTTGCCAAGTGAAGTGACTCTTCAACAGGTGCGAGATATACAAAAAATGGCTTAGGCTACGCAAAAAGCATACACCTATATCCTCATGGAGGGATCGCGTGCTGGCATATAGCATTATGGTGACATATCCCACAGTAAAGGACACAGCCAACCAAAGTGTCCAGGTGAAGGGCTTTACAAAATATAAAGATCCAGCTATGGGTCGAGCATGCGGCACTATAACATACTTATGCAGTATATAAAGCGGCACCGAGTGGGCAGCGTCCCAGAAGGGTTCCTTGGGATAGCACATAAAGTGTATTTGCTTAGTGCGCAGCAAGTCCAAGATAGTGTAATAGGTATCATTGACTTTGCCATCAGGCAATGGGAGAACAACAAAAGTGGCATTGTAGCGTTTAATAAACTCGCGATATGCAGCGTAAAAAAATCCCGAATGTACTAGCTCACCCCTACGATTGGTGTACTGAAAGTAACGTGGTTCTATAAGGATTTTCAAAGTGCTTATGGGATAATAATGAAAGTTACGCAGCTGTACTCCACGAGCCAAGTAGTCATTGATATTTCTAAGTTCCATCAAATGTATAGAGGGATATGGCAAGTAGCTGTAGAGTAGATTTTGATGTATAAGCAGTGCATTGATGAAACCCTGCTGAAAGCAATACGTATAGAGTTCCTGTTGCCAATTGGGGTCCGGTTTCTCTAGGCTTATGAATACCAAATGCAGTTGATGACGTTCACGTAGAAGCTGTGGCAAAAGCTCAGCTATTGTAGTTTGTAGACGAGTTTTCTTTAGGTACACCATTATCAATGCTTTCTCCGTGAAGTGATCCAAAAGTTGCACTTTATGAAGGTCTTTAGATGTGGCATTGATTTGTATTCTAGGAGTTTCACGAAATCGTTGAAAAGATGCTTCTGTTGAGTAGAATTCATACTCAAAGTTGATGAGCACATTTAGCTCGGTTTTAAGTATAGAATTGAGTTCCAAAAGTACTTCAAAAGATCCAGCAACGAATCCACCATAAAGTAAAGTAGCGATTAGGATCAGTAATGAAAGCATTATAAAGTTATAGTCAGGATGCCTAAAAGTGAACACATAATGTACTTAAATAAGTTAATAGGTCTTCGAGGAGTTTACGAGGTGTGTTGAAAAAGTAAGATGAGTTTGATCGGCACCGCTGACTCTGAGCCGAACCGAAATGATATTTTGCAATGTGGACCTGCGATTTTACATATGTTAGGTGTCTGTGTGCAAAGTTTCTTCGGCAAAATAAGCACACGCACTGCACACTCATGTAAAATCGCAGGTCCACATTAAATTTATCAGTGAATTATTCGTTGGGATTATTATAATTAGATGAAAAATCTCATGCTTAAGCACAAATCAGTAAGCAGCTTTCACAAAAGGAATGCAGTCTGATGATAGTTAGCTTAAAAACAAAGTGGGAAACCGCACGGTTTATACAGGATCAAATGAGATCCTTACAAGCTGCATCAATTCGGCAACGCCAAGTATAAGTACGGACGAAGACCGAAATTAACTGAAGGTCGGAAAAAAACGATTCTTATTATTATTCGTACATTTTTCAAGATTGGTTTCCTAACGAAAAACGTTTTGTGGTACAGCGGGTAGTGCGTGTGGTTAGATAGAGGCTTCGATCCAGCCTTGGGACATCTTAAAACTTTAAGAACTTTCACACCGGGTCACCTTCACTAGCTATTGCCGCCAGGCTTTGAAGTAAAAAGCCAAGAAGAAGCTTCTTAAACATGAACATTCGGATTCGGCGTCCAGCTGTTTTTTCCTCCTCTTTCGTGAGAAAAATAAATGCACTCAAGCCAAGAGACTGAGAGAAGAGACCTAGAGACTCAAGTTTATCAGCTGGAATAAGCGTTTCGGTTGCCGTTCGGTTCGGTTCGGTTCAGAAAGCTTCCCTGGTTTATTTTTGGGTTTACACTTTTGTCAGCGCGATATTTGAATGGTTCTTCCAACCATGAGACAGTTCTTAACTCCTTAATCGTAGCAAGTTTGCGGTCTTTCATTGTAAACTGTATGACCATGTGATCAGAAATCCTAATGCACAACGCCAAGGTTATAGAAGTAGACAGTGAGCTGAACCGAGACATTGGATCGAACTAGCGAAGTTTGTCTATGTCAGACCTTTTCACGACCTTCTTGTAAAAATCTAGTTCGATTCTACACAGAATAGACCGTCATCATGTCGATGGTTTGGGGGGCCACTCAATTCCATGGTTTATACAAACTTTTTGGTATATTCATTTATCCATTTTTGAAACAGAATAAAACCGTTTAATTTATCACAGATTAACAAAGATTGCATTTGTTTGGACAACGAGTTGTGTCGCACACAATAAAATAAAAGAACCAAAACGTCAGCTTACTTTTTCAGCACACCTCGAATATGGTTTATATGTTTCGAAACTTAAGTTCTTCCCACAAATACCTTACGGAGACTCTAAAGTTGTTTAGCAGAGCACAAGGTAAATACTGTTTACACCTCAGAATTTAGTTGGATTATCCAAAACCAGAGCTGGACTTTCTATGGATTCTTTTGTTAAAACTAAAGCCCTCCTCACATTCTTCACCAACGACTGACAAAAGGACACTGTTATCCCAAGTCGATTTAGTTCGTTTAGTGCCATTTTGCTGACGATCTTTATCAGAACTCTCAAACACAAAACAATTACACTTGACCGAATAAACACGGACCGCACAGTCGACGAAGTCCAAGACCAAATCGTGAGCATTGCGAGGGTGAAACTACCGCCCAAGTCAACTGTTCTTATCCGTCGCATCTACCAAATTGCCCCTTGACCACGACCGCGTAATTGTTTATATGGCTTGGCTTGATCTAACGTGACCAAACTGTTGCTAAATGTCATAGATATTGTTAATAAAAAATTACTTAAGTAAATGGCAAATATTGTTGGCGCTAAACTGGGCGGTGATGTAAGGAATTACTGAAGTCAAGTTGGATGGCATGTGGAATGATTGTGGGGGAAAGATAGATGGCGGGAAACAACGCTAACAACTAAGTACTATGTGCATACTTTTTATTTTATCTGGCAATTAATTAAAATGAGCAAATTTTTTTTTATTAAGTTAATTTACAAGTGAGAGATTCCTGGCAAATTAATGTATAATGATTTATACCAAAATATTTGAGATTTATGCGTTTCAATAAAAACAGTTAACAGTTTCTGCCGCTGCCCAGACGTGTATTGTGCATATGAATATGTCTTGTCCATTTTATCTATTTTGCTTTGATTGTTAAACTCGTTAGCCCACCAGATCAATATCAGACAGTCAACCAACCGAACAGCACTGAATCCACAAATCGCTCATAAATTCTACGGCTAATTGTAAAGAATGGCAGACCTTGGAATTCAAATCAAATGGCTTCACGTCCAGCTTCCAACAGGCTGGCTACTGCAAAATGGCAAAAATGTCTTGCACAAAAATTATGAAGCTACACAAACACAGGCAACAACAACAACAAAAACGACAACGAACATAACAAAATAAATAAATATAAATTTCAAGCGCAAACATAAAGAGCTATTGACTGTTGACTTTTATGAACAATTAGGCGGCAGCCACTTAAAATGGCGAATATATTGAGATGCAGATACGCGCAGGCAAACAAAAGCATATATATATATATATAGGTATTTGCACATTTGGTTAATCGGAATGGTAATGGCTTCTCTATGGGCCTGGCCCAATAATAAACAGCCACAACAATTGATTAGATCGACGTGCACGCAACAGGGTGCTACAAGTGGTTGGGGGAGTGTGGTGGGCAGGCAGGGGCGTGTCCCAGCGTGAAGGCAGGCAGAGCATTTGGAACTTGCAAAAGTCATTTGGACTTTAATTAATGCATTCAAAGCATTTATGTAAATGGCGGGAAATAATTTATCACCCATTCAAGACAAACACAACACACGACTGCAGTGCCAATCAACTGTTCCATCCAAGCATTACATTACAGTAAAGACTGTCCGAAAAGAAGGTAGAGAAATACGATATTACTGGGTTTTGATCACGTCTTTAAGGTTCCGTACCCGAACCCGGAAGGAATCCAAGAACGAGAGAAAGCTAATCGTTCGTATGGGAGCTATATGATATAGTCATCCGATGTGGCTAAAAATTTGTAAAGTTATGTGAAAACATGTAAAACAAACAAATACAATTGCAGGCTGCTACCATTAAAAACAAAAAAGTTTTTCTAGCTAAGACTGTTTTTTACACCTATCTTTTGTATGGCAGCTATACTATATAGTGGTCTGATTTGTATCAAACTTTGCAGAATCATGGAAAAGTATAGAAAACTTATGAATACAAAGTTTGGAGACGTTTGCATTGAAAAGAAAAAAGTTTTACATACTAAAACTAGTTTTCCAACCGATAGTTTCAATGGGAGCTACGAGATATAGTCAGCTAATCCGGTCGGTTCCAACATATTAGTAGAGAGCAGCAAAAAGACTACTCTGTGCAAAATTTTAGATCGATAGCTTTAAAACTGAGAGACTAGTTCACTTAGAAACAGACAGAAAGACGGACAGTCAGAGGAACAAAGCTCATTCGACCCAGCTCGTCACCCTGATCAAGAGTATATATAGTTTAAGGGGTCGGAAATTAATAGTTCCTGCGATACAAACTTCTGGTCAAAATTTTAACAAACTTGATCTGCCTACAGACAATACTAGCTTACATATAAAATTTGGTTGCTCTAGCTCTTCTAGTCTCTGAGATCTAGGTATTCATACAGACGGACGGACGCAAGGACAGACGGACATGGCTATATCGACTCGGCTGTTGATGCTGATGAAGAATATATATACTTTATGATATCGGAGATGCTTCCTTCTGACTGTTACATACATTTGCACGACTTTAGTATACCCTTTTTACTCTACGAGTAACGGGTATAAAAACAAAGAAACATGAATACCTTATTCTTTCCGTACCTGATTTTTAACTGAAGTGTAATAAACCTTAAAATAGTGGCATTTTTTTCATATGTGTGCTTGTTTTTGCCACTCATTTTACATCCCCTTACACTTTTTTAAGGTTTCAGCTACAAAATAATCAGACTTAAGAAGGAAGAGAGAGACTATTATTCGATTTTGAAGTCTCCATGTAAGAAAATGCCAAATTTCATTTAATGCACTAGCTGCAATGCGCTAAGATGCCTTGCAATGGGGTATTCTTGTGCTTCGAAGTGACTAAAAACCACAAATCAGAAACAAATATTTTGTGGACTGCTTCCAAACTCCAATTAGGGGCCCACCACTGATTGAAAACAAAAAATTTCAGTATATTTTAGCATATCAAAGTTTAAGCGTCTATTCATTATCGTTTTACCATCCTGCTTTCAACCCACTTCTATAAACGATTCTTTGGAATCAGAAATTTCAGCAGAATTTTTCAAATGTTATCGTCCGGTTCATCCCAGCTTTCTTAGAAACTGATCAGTGATAACATTAGTTGTAATTCCATATATAAGTAAACGTTTTACCCACATCTTGAGTTCCGTTTAACGAGCATCTACCGTAAGCACAAAAAGATTTTCAGTCGCTGATCATTAGGGTAACGCCCACGCATTGGACATTAGATGGGCGTGGTAATTTTCAAGCATTTTTTCTAGATTTGTGGCGGCATCGTTTGATTTGTACGTTCCATTTGTTGTTGTTGCTGTTGCATTTGATATAATTAGTACTTAATTTATAATTTTTCGAGGCGGAAAAAAAAAAATGCCAATTGCAAATTGCTGAGCAATTTTTGAGTTTGTTTGAGAAAACAGCGCAAGGTTAATAGAGATTTGAGTTTAGCCGTGAAGGCGTTTGGGTGGGTTGGCCCCCAACGGCCGGCCAGTCTGTGTGTGTGTGGGTGGGTGGGTGGAAACAGACTCATTTAATGGGTTCGCGCGGGGCGAGGCCGGGGGGGCAGGGCAGGTGAAAACCTGCTGATCTATGGTGATGGATTTGTTGCAAAAATTCCGGCTACCGTCATCAGCCACTTTTCTAGCAATTTCCGCAAATTAAACCACAATTTCTATCTTCCTCAATATCATCAGAAGATGCGCGCTTAACTCAGCTTGAGAGCAATTTTTTTTCTCTTCATTTTCAATCATTAAATACTGCAATTATGCCCGCCGCTCCTGGCTGCTGCTCAGTGGTCTCGATGGATCCAGGAATTTCGTTCAGATACAATTAAATAACAGTCGAGAGAGTTAATGCGCCTAACTAGAAATAAATAAACAAGGCGCCCGATTCCCAACATTGTTTGTGGGCCACTTTAGTCCGAATTGTGCACTGAGAGCAAAATGTAAGAATTATAATGAGGCCTAAACCTAAGCCGGAGTGCAGAAGATCTTCAAGTTTTCTTGGAGTGCAGCCACCAGCGCCTGTCTCAGTCCTTGTTTGCGGTCGTCAATCAAGACAGCCGACTACTGTGCGTATGCTGCTGCTTGGGCAGGGGGGGTGGGGCGGGCACATAATGATAGGCCGCTCTATGGCTGGCGTTAGCCGGCACTGCGCTTACTCAATTACCTTTGACTAAATTATGGCCAATTGTTGCATTGAACATGTGTTGCATAATTATGGGCTGCGGCGGCCACGTACACTGCCAGTTGGTAGCTTCAAGCTGAAATTTGATTACGGCTTATAGATTAGGCTGAAGTTGGGCCTGCTGGCCTACCACTAAATGTGTTGCAAACTTGGCCACGTTGACAGGTTAATGTGTAACGAAAACGTGGACGAAAACGGTGAACGGGCAGGGGGGGGGGAACAAGAAATGCTTGAGGTTTTTTAGGGCGTTAACAAACCAAACGAACCAAATCAATTGCGGCCCACACGTGTCAGCAACATTGTGTGTTATTGTGTGATTGTTGCAGGGCAATTAGCGTCGCAACATTTACGAGTGCCAGACAAATTACCGAGCAACATGTTGCAATTAAAACAACGGCACGCCAACTTTCGCTGCGCGTGCGCCCGGCCGAATTGTTGCTGCTGTTGTTGTTGTTGTTGTTGTTGTTGTTGTTGTTGTTGTTGTCATTGTTGGTGTTTATGGCGCAAAACACTTAGCCAATTGCTTAAGCCACAGCCAAACCTTTTCCACACGCACACAAAATTCAATTTGTTTGCATTTTAATTGTTGTTTGTCGCCAACGAGCGAAAAAGAAAAATTGCCAACAACTCGTCGCCAGTTGTCGCGAGCGGCAACAACAACAACAACAGCAGCAACAACAGCAGCAACAACACACCGTTTTATGGCCTTATCCTACGCATTTTCAATGCTGTTAACAGCTTTGTCAGAGGGTGTGTTAAATATTTTTTATGGCTTACTTTGTGCGCCCAACAATCGTTTTAGTTTTTTTTTTTTTCTTAATATTTAGTGTTGCTGTTACCTTTTGGCTTTAAGCTGCATTGACTTTTTATGGTTATTAACGCCGCACGCCGCCTCTTTGGCCTCATATGTTATATGGTTGGAGCTGCTGCCGGTGTGCTGTTGGTGTGGGCGCAAGCGCGTAAGTCTTTCAAAATGCATTTGCGATAATTATGTGCTAAAAGTCAAGACAAGGCAAAGCGCTTAAGATAAATGAAATGGCCCAGTCAACAAAGTAGCCGCTTCATGTGGGCAAAAGGTTGAATGACAATCTTTTATCAGTCTCGTATAACATTTGGCTTGTGTGTGGCCCTAAGCTGAACCCTACCCAGCCACAAATCAAAAGCTAAGCTTGCCAGAAAAACAAAAAACTGTAAAGCCAAATCAATAAGCAGCCAACACCTGCAACCCAATCAGCCAACACACACACACACACACACACACACGCAGTCGTCAAGCTGTCAAAAGAGCTACAAAATACACATTCAGTCTGCCAATTGTCGACAATCAATCAACCATAGTTGTTAAGTGCCCGTTTATACGGTTTGGTTTTTATGGCGAGCGCATTCCCACCATCCATGAGGAAAAGCCGCTGTTCGACTATGGAGAGGGTAAAAGCCGCCATCTCTTGGAGAAAGTGTGGATTTTCTTCTGTATAATCCTGAGGTTTTTCTGTAATCCCTTAGTAAAACACCAGCCAGGGTAGAGTATAAGCATTGGCTGAGCTGATAAGACAAGATCTTGGATTAGTTTGGTTAATTGCTTAGTGGATTTTCAAGGAGAACCCTATGGGAAAATTTATTAAATAATTATAGAAATTATGTAGCTTATTTGAAGGACATTTCCACTGTAAACAAACAAGTTTTTCTCACTAGGACTACTTTTCAGAATCTACTTTTCCCCGACAGCTATACTAAATAGATGTCCGATTTCGACCAAACTTGGCAGAATCATGGCAAAGCATAGCAAACTAAGAAATACAAAGTTTGGAGGCGTTTGCTTTGAAAACAAAAAAACTTTTCTCACTAAAACTAGTTTCTCGATCGATCATTCCTATGGCAGCTATAACATATAGTAATTCGATTTTGAGAAAACTTTGAAGCAATGTGTGAAAGCTCAACAAATAAATATATGCCAATTTGCCACACTATAAACAAAAAAGTTTTTCTTGCTAAGACTATTTTTCTAACCTTACTTTTCTATGACAGCTATACTATATAGATGTACGATTTCGACCAAACTTAGTGGAATAGTGCAAAAGCATAGCAAACTAAGAAATACAAAGTTTGGAGGCGTTTGCTTTGAAAACAAAAAACTTTTTCTGACTAAAACTAGTTTCTCGACCGCTCATTACTATGGCAGCTATATCCTATAGTCATCCGATTTGGACAAAACTTTTAAGAATTGTGGCAGAGCTTATTAAATAAATGTATGCCAATTTTTACGAGATTTGCATTGAAAACAAAAAAGTTTTTCTTACCTAGACTATTTTACTAACCTTACTTTTCTTCGGCAGCTATACTATATAGATGTCCGATTTCAACCAAAGTTGGCAGAATAATGGAGTAGCACAGAAAACTAGTAAGTCCGGAGATTGGAGACGTTTGGCTTGAAAACCAAAAAGTTTTTCGCACTAGAACTAGTATTTCGACCTATAGTTCCTATGGCAGCTATATGTTATAGTCAACCGATCCAGCCGGTGAAAGACTTGGTGCAAAGTTTGGTCACGAAGTCTTTAAAACTGACGGAGAAGATAGCATAGAAACAAGCGGACGGTCAACGCTAAATCAATTCAGCTCGTTATGCTGATCAATAATATATATACTTTATGTCAGGGGTGCCCAACAGTTTGTTATGAGTGCGTTTTTACTCACACATAAAACCAAAGGCGTTCGCGCATTACAACAACATTAGCGCATGAAGCGCATAAAGCATGGGCATCGCTGCATTATGTGGTTTAATTTCAATATACCCTCTGCAATGGTATAAAAAGAGGGTATTTAATTCGAATTTAGATCTGAGAGTTCATCAACTTGGCAGTTTGGTTCAGGGTTCGGTTCTACCCAAAGTGAACCGGTGGTGGCCAGATTTGCAAATAGTTATTTGAGTTTATTTTAATCTTTAATCTTTAAAGAATTTACCTAGAATAGCTGATAATGAATATATGTGGGGTTTTAAGACTTCAACAGCCACTTCTGGCTGAGCGTAAAAACCTTAATAATCCACCTCGAAAATCGTAAATTATCTCAACTAAATTTATATTTTGCCACCTTTCTAATCCAATGCAATTAATTCCCCAAAAAAAAAGAAAAAAACCTACTGTTAACTGATCAAATTCAGCTTTGCCATTCCTTTTTTTTCTGTTTTGTTTTTTGCTTTAACACCTTAAGCCACCACCAGCCACCTTTTAACCCATTTCAGCCACAACCAAAAACAGCAACTAATCCAATGCCGACAATCTCCTAAGCCATATTTGTTGCAACTTCACTTCATTTGTGCCACATTGTACACCTACAAATGTCACTCAAAGCAAAAAACATGTTAATTTAACGTTCAAAAACAAAACAAAACTTTAAATACCCCAAAAAAGTACTACAGCAACAACAACAACAACAGACACAATAGCTACCAAAAAAAGGCTTTAAAAAAAAAAAACCATCAAACAGAGATCACAAGTCACGATAATGATAAATCGCAGCTAAACATTTAGCCAGGTTACCAGGTAATGCTACTGCCACAAAAGGTCGAGGGTGGGTACCGTCGTCTACAGCAACAACAACAACAACAACAACCACAAGTAGTGCAGTAGCAGTGAATTTATTTACTCATTGTACAATAAAGAAATAAATAATAGCAACAAACTACAAAAAAAAAACCATCAAAAAAGGTAACGTGTCACAGTTCGTGAAATAACAATAGTTCACAATCGGCCCCGGCGGCTGGAAGATCAGTGAAATAGCCAAAAAAAAAAAAAAAAAATTGCTCCTAGCTAGAGAGTGAGATCAATATCTCAATGAGTTGACGATTGAGTCGAGGCTGCCGAATAAGCTGAGTAGCAAGCGGGGTGACGGGAGGGAGGCTTGTCATTCGATTGGCTTCTGTGGCGGCTGTAGTTTATTTTCATTGCTTATGACAACAGCAGCCAGCCACTGATTATTCGCAGCTCTCGGCTTATTTTGTTGAGCAAATATTTGCCGTTTTATGTTATGCATAAATTATGGAATATTTATTTTAATGCATTTTCTGCAAAAGGTCAACCACAACTGAAGCATTTTGATTTCGCTTTTCAGTTGAATTAAATTTGGAGCGATGTTGCTGCTGTTGCTGCTGCTGATGTTGCTGCTGCTGCTGTTGTTGTTGTCACGAAGTCAGTCGACCCAAATTGAATTTGCTTAGTTATGGATAAATGCGGTTGTCGATTTAGTTTTTCAGTTTGGTTTTGCTTTTGGGCATGAACAGAGATTGATGAAGATTTCAGTTTGACATTTGTATAACGAACGATATTTCAAATTAAGTTGATAGTCATGAAGTGTCAGTTTTTTAATTGAAATCGAATGTTGGAAAATGAAAGGCTTGATTTAGCGTTGCAAGTTCTGTCCACAATTCGTTCGACCCACAAACCATGACCATAACATTAAAAAACAAAAATAACAATCACCTACCACTTACTTATCGCCCCATCAAAACAGCGCCACAAAAAAAAAAAACCCCCCCCCCCGAAAAGCCAACCCATCCATCCATCCATCCATTCACTCCCACTTCCTTCGCTTTCAGTTGGGCACCGCCTCTCCCCAATCTCCAGCCAGCGATCTGTTTAAAGTCTAAGTATGCCCCCTGGCGACACTTGAGTTATTCGCCCAGTCAGTCAAGCACAGAAAACTATCCGTAAAATCAATTTACCAAAATCGTCTACAACTTTATCACAGAGTCGCGTCTTGGTGTGTCCACTTGAACCCGCATCATGCCAAATGCCAAGATATTCGACAACAACTCCATCACTTTGCATCAATCTCTTGCGACGACTGCATTTTCCACGGCTGGCATAGAAAAACACTTAGGTCTCCCGCTATCGCCTGGGCCATATCAATTGACTTTTCGGGGCAATCGTAAATTATAATCCTCAAGCCAAGTGCCAAATATTATAAATCAGCCATGAAGGGGGCACCGGGCGCATTCAACTAATGTCAGATATTGAACAAATGGGCTGGAACGATCAACATGGTTATAGGGCATTGCATATTCGTCTTGTCTGTGGAGTTTATTGGGGCCAGTCGGTGGTCACTTGATAATGGTTTCATCGCCGTGCCTCGCGCACCGCCCACCCCCCTGGGGCAATGTTATTAGCGTGAGCAGGGTTAATCAAAAATTGCTGACCTTTTTGAGGGAAACGTTAGAGTAACTTACTAGATGCCAACGCATGCATTCAACTTAATTGGCTATCATAAAAGTTGCCAAAATTAAAATCAAAAAAAGAACACAAAAAATTGCTTAATCAGTGAGGCGTTGGCTTGACCAGATTGAACCATGTGGCAGCTTAAGTTAATGGCCCATAAACATGGTAAAAGTCAAACGACTGTGAGCCTAATTTGTCGCTTGCCAGGCCAATCAGCCAGCTAGCAGCAACATGTTGCCAGCAACAAGTGCAACATTGTTTGTGTTGTTGCCTGTCAAATGTTGACATTTGCAACGCTCGTCGCTCCAATAGTATGTTTGACATTCATTTGGCGAGCCAGCCACATGTTGCCAAAGTGCCTGACATTTTGCCGTTTGCATAACAGCCAACAGCAGCTACAGCAACAACAACAACAACAACAGCAACAAGATGGCAAATCAAATTCAGTACATCAACTGATTGCACTTGTTGCCATCGATTCAGGCGAGAGTGCAACAAGGCGCAAATGTAATGCAAATGTCGCTGGTAACATGAAGCGGCCACATTGAAATGCTGAAACTGACCGTCAATGTTGAAGCCACAACAAAAACTATTTGAAATCTTCAGATCAATATTTGAGACTATTTCGACATGGATTAACTACATTTCGAACTATTTGAAAATCTTTTTTAACTTACTTTTATGTTGAAAAAGTAAAAAAAAAAGTTCGCGTACCGAGTGTGTAATGCTAGATATCAGTCTTAAATTGTATCGATAAGCTAAGATTATTCTTCAGAAGGATTTTACCGTGGTTCGAGACCATCGTTAAGTCTAAGGTTTTGGTTCATATCATCGTTGATCACTTAAGAAATTTCCATGTTTTGTTTTCGGTGGACTTGAATGATTTCCTTTGGCTTCGATCTGTTTTACTGCTTTCAATAGTGTCTGATCTTTGAAATTGGAAGCAAGCCTCTACCTTCTATGTAAACCATGTTGAAGTTTGCTCTATTTTTCATCTCGAACTCTTAGAATACCATATCTAAAAATGAATTGAGAAACCTAAGAATTCCGAGAAAATTGTATATTTTGACTCCAAACAGACCTAAGGGCCAAGCCGAGCTCCTCTCAATCTCTTGGAGAAAGTTATATATTATATATATTCTTATAAAAGTGAAGGATGTCGTTATTTGAACATTTCTTAATTGTTTGAGTGGGGAGGGGTCTTAAGTTTAGAATGTTTAGTTAAAAGTGATGTTTCAAGAACCCAAAGAAATCCAACCGTATGATAATGCTGGTCTAAAATATAACAAAAACTGTAGTTTTGTATCCTAAGATGACTTTTAATGTTTTGGAAAACGTACGTTCGATTACTACTTAGCTAAACTTTCGTTATATGATTTTCCCTGAACGATAAAATCAAGCTATTCTGGATCAAGTCAAGCCAAAGCGGTGACATTAATGGGTTGATCCCGAATGGGCTAAAACTATGCCAGACAGTTATCAAAATTTTGATCCCAGTTTTAGCTTTTTGCCGAACATCTGTAATCTGTAACTGTAATCGAAACTCAGTGGCTTGCTATAAAATATTCCTGTATTCCCTTCTTCCTTAGTCTAGTATTGAGTACGAAAATATATATTATCAATCAAAACTCCCTCCCCCTAACTACGCCATTGATCGAAGTCAATTTTGAAAGAGAATTGAAGGAAAAAAGAAAGGGGAGACATGACCGATCAGAACACCCACCTACCCACATACAATTCGTTTTCAAAGCTGTAAGTCATTTTGATTTTTTTTTTTACTGGAATGTAAGTTTAAGACTTCAAAGACTAACCTTATGTACTTCTGCATCCTAGTGCACACGACCAACAAGAGCTCGCTATACTTAGCTTCCAAATCATGGTTAAGAATGCAGCCATTTGGCACTCGGCAGTTAGGCAGTCCGATACTTAGAAGCCCAGTGGGCCAGTTAAAAGACTATTTCATATTTTTATACTCTGTAACAAAGGTAAAAAGTTTGTTAAAGCCAGAAGGAATCATTTTGGACCCTATAAAGTATATATATTCAAGATCAATTTGTGTGGTTGAAGTACGAGGTAAGAAATATTTTTTCAATATTTACAAAAATATATTTTCTTTTCTTATATTTTAGAAATCCCGTCGGATGTGTGTTTTTTAATTCTCAAAAACAGTCGATGAAGGGATTAGAAAAGCTGGTAAGTTCCTAAGTAACAGATAGGATTTTAATAATCAAGCAAAATGTTTTTTTGATAATTGTTTTAATTAATTGCAGATTAAATTCAATGTCTACTCCTCTGTTGGTTGGACATGATGAAAATATTCCAAAATTTTCGAAATAATTAAGCTGCACCAACTTCCGATCAACATTTAGTTCAACGTTTCCCACATCATTCTCTAACTAATCGCCACAATTTATCAAGCGGACCAAACACAAATGCGCAACATGTTGTGTGCATTTCGAACATCAACAAATCGACAACAAAACAGCGCTTTGGCCACAAACATTTGCCAGGAAAAGTCTGTTGACGCTTATAAAAAAAAATTGAAAAAAAAAAAAAAAAAAATGTGGTGCGAAAATGTCGGGGCGATAAAATGCGACAGATAAACGCGAAAACAAATTCGCACGTTTGACAAGAGTCATGGCATGGCAACGGAACGGGCTCAAATGATGGGGCGCGAGGGTGTCGGATCAACACAAGTGGCGATCGTTGTCAAATTTTTTTTTCCTTTTTGGTTTATTTCGCTGGCGCAACAGCAACATGCACATCAGCAACACACATTTGATGGTTAATTTATGCTGCGGCATTTGCATAGCGTTGATTACAAAATGCCAATCTCACCCCTCACCACACCGCCTCCCGAGCAGGCGTGCAGGCAGCAACATGTCGCCGTTGCATGGGCAACTTTAAGTGTTGAAAAAGTTTTTGACAGGCGGAAATTGTTGCCGGGCCGTGGCTGTTGCTGTTGATGTTGCTGTTGTTTGTTATGGCAAATTCAATCAGCCAAGAGTGCAAGGCAGGTCAAATGCCACTAATGAGTTGCCCCACACGCAGCAAGCGAAGCAAACCGAGCCCAGCAACAACAACAGCAACTGCCACACTCAAGGCTATTTTATCAATGTGTTGTGTTGCTTGCGGTAATTGCAGCATCATCTTGAAACTTATTACATGCCGAGCCGGCAGCAGCAGCAGCAGCAGCAGCAGCAACAACAGCAACAACAAGAATGATAAAGCCGTTGCTGATGACAATCGCCTAGACATGGACATGGACATGGGGACCCCGTCTGCGTCTTTTTGCCGGCCGATGAGTTGAAAAGTGCAGCAGCTGCTTAGATTTATTGGCCTTAAGTAGCAGCAAAATGCGTCTTTTGTCGTAGTTAAAGTTTATTGGCCACATTACACACCAAAGCGACGTCTTTCGGCCAGATTTTTTCTGCTGAGTTGTGCAGCTGATAAGCATCATTCATTTAACTACGAGTTTATTTATGCCAACGACGACGACATAAGCGTTTATTGCACATCACTAAAATATCCGATTATGGGCAATTATATGTATGTATACATTTATATAATCAAGGATCTTTAGAAGAGAGTCAAGCGAATGAATGGGGTGGCGGCATCATGAAGATGAGGCTCAGACTTAGATCAAGCGAAATCAGCTTAAGTACAATGGATACTGCGGAGTCATGCTTAGGCTGTGTGTGTGTGTGTGTGTGTGCACACGCGGCACTTATCAATGCGAAATATACAAACAAGTTGTTGCACCTGATCAGCCAGCCAGACACACTACTTTAGCTCTCCCTGGGTTGGAATATTATTGTCGTATCTCGTTGAAATTGTCATCAGCTAAAGAAAGTATATGTGAGGTTTGTGGGAGATTTGTTCTTCTGAACTTCTCCACATCAGAGACTAGTAATAATTTCCCAATATCTTGTTTTATGTCGTATTTTATTAAGATTTTTATGGGTCAAAGTAAGTATATTTGACTGTTTCGAAAGGTTTGTGTTAAATTAGTTAACGTTCGTCTGATTGTAAGAATTTGTATATTCCAACGACTAGGAAAAAGTTCAATATTTGTCAATCTGCTAACATAAGATTAAGTTAATGCTCTGTTAATTGTTTAAAAACGAGTAAAGGGAACTTTGAAGTGGTAAGAATCCCTTTAGAATTGTTTTACTTAGCATACAGTTTAAATCTGTTGACTGATTCCATTCAAGTAATGGTAATTAAGTAATAATCCATTAAGTGATTAAACGAGAAAGCTAAGCTAACTTCGTCTTCGTTTGCAAGTGCACGCTTAAACAATTTCAAAAATACTCTTTTCTTGAGTATTCTTCTTTCTTTCTTTCTTTTTACTCTTGATATAGTCATCCGATTTGGACAAAAAGTTGTAAAATTATGTAAAATCATGTAAAACAAACCAATACCAAATTGCAGGATGCTACCATTAAAAACAAAAACGTTTTTCTAACTAAAACTGTTTTTCAGACCTATCTTTTGTATGGCAGCTATACCATACAGTTTTCCGATTTTAATAAAACTTTGTAGAATTATAAAAAGATGTGGAAAACCTACGACTACAAAGTTTGGAGACGTTTCCATTGAAAAGAAAAAAGTTTTCGTACTAAAACTAGTTTTTCGACCGATTGTTCCTATGGGAGCTATGAGATATAGTCATCCGATCCGGTCGGTTCCGACATATTAGTAGTGTGCAACAAAAAGAAGACTCTGTGCAAAATTTCAGCTCGATAGCTTTAAAACTGAGAGACTAGTTCGCGTAGAAACAGACAGATAGACGGAAAGACGGACGGACAAAGCTCAATCGACTCAGCTCGTCAACCTGATCAAGAATATATATAGATTATATATGTTTAATACAAGTTAAAAGCTAGTTTTCTTTAAGAATCTGTTAACTTAACTTACTGCTAATACTCTGATAATTAATGTACTCTGAAAAAAGGGTACATCGATGTTGCAAGCCAATTTCCTTTAAGAATCTGTTAACTTAATATAATGTTAATGACAGTAAAGTAATCCTAACATTATTTAAATGCTCTGTTAATTGGTTATATTTGAGAAAAGGGTACACCAAAGTCGAAAGCAAACTTCCCTTTCGAATCTGTGAACTTAACATACTGTTAATGCTTTGATTTTATCTGAGAAGTCTAAGCTGATTCTAAGAATCAAGTTGTAAGCCAAATTCCTTTAAGAAACTGTTAAATTAATATAATGTTTATGCAAACATAATTCCCCAAAGAATATGTAAGCTTAACATACTGTAAGTGCTCTGTAAATTGGATTCATTTTGATAACAGATAAACAGAAATCCCAAGCAAACTTTCCTTAAGAATCTATTAAGCTTAACATACGCACAATGCTTTGATTTCCTGTGAGAGCTTAGCTTAGCTTGCAAGCTAAGTTCCTTTAAGAATATGTTAGTCTAACATAGTGTAAGTGCTCTGTTAATTGGTTTGATTTCAGTAATGGATAAACCTAAGTCTCAAGCGAACTTGCCTTAAGAATCTGTCAGCTTAACATACTAAAAGTGCTCTGTTAATTGCTTTTATTTCTGTAACTGATAAACCGAAGTCTCTAGCTTACTTTGCTTAAGAATATTTTAGCTTAAGAGACTGTTAATTTGTATATTTCCTTTGAGAAGTCTCAATTGATCAAATTTTCCTTAAGAGTCTGTTAGGTTAACATTATGTTAGTGCAAGCCAACTTCCCTTAAGAAATGCTAAGTAAATGGTCTGTTAATTGGATTCATTTCAGTACTTGATAAACCGAAGTGTCAAGCAAACTTCCCTTAAGAATCTGTTAGCTTAACATACTGTTAGTGCTTTGCTTTTTTTCTGCATACCGGCGCAAGATGACTTTCTCAAAGCATCTGTAAACTTAACTGGCTGGTACTGATATTTTGATTGACTTCCTCTGCATTCACTTCAAGAGCGTACTTCCCCCAAGACCCTCGAACTAATTCATGAAATTTAATTGAAAAAATTCCATTAAAATTATACAGTGTAACGCTGCGGCCAGAAACTCCATCAGCAAATCAGCTGATGACTTAACCTTACCGAAAAACTAAATTAGGTTTATTTTTCAAAACTGGTTTCCCTTTTCACTCATTTTCTGGCACTATTTTAAAGCAGCCAAATGCATTCCAATTGTTGTGGCTGTGCCTGCCCATGTATGGCATCTATAAACTGCATTGACAACCCACCATTTTCAGTTAGCCACAGTCCACATTTAATCACCAAGCTCTTTGGGGTGTTGAATTCCAAATTACATGACAAAAACCCGCCAAGCTGGGATAGAGAGAGAGAGAGAGAAACGGAGCCTTGGTTTTGTGAGCAAAAGCTATGGTCTATAATCTGGCTGCATATATCAAAGAAATCGCTGGTGTCGCTGTCGCTTTTGGCCGCTGCCGTTTATTAAAAACAAATTAAAATGCAACAGACCCCCGAGGGTTTTCAACCTCAACGCTGACCACCCATAAACTAAAGCGAGATACTTGAGGCGTTAAATGGAAATCGAGTGTATCCACCCTCGCTGGCCCCCCCTCCCTCCCCACCTGCCCCTTCTCGACACATTAAATACGCATTTGGAATTGGTATTAGAGTGCAGGCGTAGCCTGAGCCATTATTCATTCAATTGGAAGAATTTCTTTGCCTCGTTTGTTTTTTTTTTTTATGGGTAATTTGGCCAAAAGGCATTTGGCCCGAAAATACGTAATTGTAATTGTTGTTATTGCAAAATGCGGCCGCCTCTTGGCTACCGTTATGGCCCAATCGTGGCCAAACAACTGAATGAGTGACGCACACGGCATGACCAACTGACAAACTGACCCCGCATCCCCCGCCTCATCTAATTTTCATTCTATTTGGCGCACGTGCCACACGAAGCAAATTGATTTGGCCAGTAGGTGGAAACTAAAATTAACTTTGCGGCTTGGATTTGTTGCTCTATTTCAGGTCTGCAGCTTGGAAATTAGCTAGATTTGAATTTGTATTTGATTTGCTAAAGTTGGCGTGGGTCTGCGGTCGGATTTGTTGGTCAAGATCTCGGTTCGTACGCCTGTCAGTCACAGTCAGAGAGTCGGCGACTGGGACTCGCTTACAAGGCGCCTGCGGTCATTTTGGCCTGGCTTTGATTTATGGCAAGAGATTGGCTGGCAACAGCGACTTTTGCAATTGTAGAAACATTTTTCAAATGCACCAACCGATTTTCCATTAATTTTTTGATGAAAAATGTCCCTGGTTTATTCAATTTGCATACATTTGCGAGAAAGCAAACAAAAGACTCAGGCAACGAACTTGCTGTTGCCGGTTCACACCGCCACACGGCAAAAGTCTGTAATTGGTCGTTTCGTGTCTCCACACAATTATCAATTACCCCAATCACTTTTATGTCACATGCAAATACCACTCGCTGGCAAAGCCAATAATAATAATAATAAAAATAGTTAATAATAATGCAAATAGAAGTTGTCGTGGCGCCCACCATTTTCTGTTTGGCCATTGCCATTGGCCATTTGGCATTAATTAGTTAGCAATTTTCAGCTGGCGGCTTTTAATTTTTGCCCAAGTTGCCACCCACAGACCGACAGATAGCCAGCCGCCAGCCACCAGCGGCTCGCTGGTGAGGAAAACAAAACAAATAACACGCCAAGCGATCAATTCGACACGAGAAATGTAAATGTAAGTGGAGCTGGCTATTTGTTGGCACCATGGGGGTAAGGAGATATTATGCAAAAAAAATAAATATTCATTAAATATAATTAAAAGTAGCTGAAATTGCTTTTGTTTGCGTGCAAAATGGAATGTTCAAGTGGCGCGATGGAGCGATGGTTCAACTAAAAGCTAAGGAGAACCCTTATGCAGTGGTAAAATATACCTTAGCCAGCATGAGACCACAGTTTTTAATTCTTTTTTCCAGAACCACAAGCTTAATTTTCAATTATTTCAACAAGCACCTTAGGTTCAGATCATCAACATAAATTAACACAAGCTGCAACTTTAAAGCAAATTCAAAGCAAATTCGAACTCTATTGCATGGAACAATGAATGACAATCAAACAGTCTGAAGAGTATAGCTGATTACCAAACTACATCCTAGCAATGCAAATTCTGATGGAAAAGGATAGCTAAGGTATAGAAAGAACTTACAACAAAGCGATGGCATAGCAAGCTAATTAGCCCAACCTCTGTCGGGCTAGAACTAGCTGAGTTCAGTTAAAACGAGTCTGTGCAGAAGTTTTTATACCCTTGCAAGTGCACGCTTTAATATTTTCAGAAAATACTCTTTTTCGCATTCTCCGACCGATCGTTCGTATGGGAGCTATATGATATAGTCATCCGATTTGGCCAAAAATTTGTAAAATTATGTGAAAGCATGTGAAACTAACAAATACAAAATTGCAGGATGCTACCATTAAAAACAAAAACGTTTTTCTAACTAAAACTGTTTTTCAGACCCATCTTTTGTATGGCAGCTATACCATATAGTTATCCGATTTTGATAAAACATGGTAGAATTATAAAAAAAAACATAGAAAACCTAAGAATACAAAGTTTGGAGACGTTTCCGTTGAAAAGAAAAAAGTTTTTCATACTACAACTAGTTTTCCGACCGATTGTTCCTATGGGAGCTATGAGCTATAGTCATCCGATCCGGTCGGTTTTGACATATGAATAGTGTGCAGCAAAAATAAGAATTTCAGCTCGATAGCTACAAAACTGAGGGACTAGTTCGCGTAGGAACAGACAGACAGACGGACGGACAAAGCTCAATCGACTCAGCTCGTCACCCTGATCAAGAATATATATAGTTTATGGGGTCGGATATTAATATTTCTATGCGTTGCAAACTTCTGGGCAAAATTATTATACCCTTTGAAAGGGAAAAAAAAAACACCAAAATAAAATAAAATATTAGAAAAAAATTTAAATCTAAAAATATATAAAAATATATAAAAATATATAAAAATATATTAAAATATTTAAAAAATAAATAAACACCTTCACATTAACCTTCAAAGTCCCCACCAATAATAGCGACTGTTTCTAACGAACCTTTTCGGTATTAATGACGAATGACCTCAAGCAGGATAAGACATTACATATAATTCACTCTAGAAGGAAACTATTTTATGCTCTCTGAAATTCATATACCAAATCAAGTATTAATATCGAGCTTAATTCGGACCTTGTGAAGACCAGAATTCTAGGATTCAAGGCCATCTTTTCATAATTGATATTAGAAAAACCGGGACTCTCACTAGAGGTACAATCTAAACAACACCAAAGCTGAAGTATTCACATTCTTAAAATAAATACTGAAAAGGAATGATTAATAATACTTTTGAACAGGGCTTAGTCTATTCAAGTTCTAGTTCTGCCATAATAATGAGCGACTTATTCGTAAGATTCTTTGCAATTTCTTTGATCATTTTGAATATATTAACAAAGTTGATAATGGGTGATGAGTTTGGAGCTCTCTCTGATTCTGTCAGTTAAACATATAAAGATATAACATATTATCTTGGAGTAAGCTCTAAAAAATTGTGCATGATAAATGTCGAACTTCGTTTATCTTCCATTAAGGTTCGACCCCCATTCACCTATGCGTGTGCCACAAATTGGCCCACATTTTGTTTCGATTTTTCTTGTGGCCAATTCACACCAAACGAACAATACAAAAAAAAAAAACAGCTGCCAAGCCTCGCTTCGCCGCGTTCAGCTCCTCCACCTCCCCCCCCCCCCAAGGCGGCCCACATGCACAGCCACCCGCTTGGCACTTTGCATAACAAACGACTTTATTAATTTTCAAATTACCGAAAGTCAGAGGCCGGCTGAGCATTTTGGCTTGCATTTTGTGGCCTTTTTGTAGCACTTGGTTATGGATTGAGGCACGGATTGGATTTTTGCTTTTGGTGGGCGTTGTGAGAAAATCTTGCCAAATGCCAGGCCGCGGCCGAGTGTGGGCAGCTGCAACAGCCGCGGGGCGAGACAACGGGCAAATCTCTTATGCTAATATTTGTTAAAAGCAAAATGTCGCTTCGTGCCAACTTGGCTAATAAATCAACAAATTATAAATGCCCAAGATTGATGAGCGGGCCTTGGCAAACAGTTGACATCAGTCCGGGGGTTTGGGGCTCGGAAATTAAACATATATATAAATGCTTTTTTTTCGTTTTGTATAATGTTAATTTCTCAATTAACATTAACATAGGCAATCGCCGTTTTGTGCAATGCCATAAATCATACAATTAAAAACTAATCAAGCAATGACACAAGACATCAGAAACTTGCATTGGCACGTTGCAATGCAACAGCAGCAGCAGCAGCAACAATAACAGCAACAACCATCATTTGGCCAAGTTTTTCTCCGCGCAGCCGTCGTCGGGCCCACTTCAAAGACAAATTTATGTATTGTCAGACCAACAAAATACCAAACAACTGCATAATTCAAAAATTATGAGACCTATTAGAGAGAACCAACCGGAGAGAACTGACAAACCCAACGAACCAAGCCTCAGGCATTTCCCTTTTGGCCCGGGCGGGGGGGCACAAAAAAAAAAAAAAGCCACACGCCGCAGCCGTAAAAACTTCAACTTCCACACAAATGGCTAGAAAATTATTTTAAGTTATTTGTTGATTGTTTTCAAAATTGTTGCCATGTAATGCGATGCCTTCAGTCTGCAGCCTCCAGAGCCAGTGCGTCAGAGTTAGAGCGAGACAGTTTGGCTGTGGTTTTTTTTGTATTTTTGGTATTGTTGTGTGTGTGTGTGTGTGTGGCATTTGCCAGAGAGACAGACCACATTGGCAGTCATTGGAAGTGGTACACACAGGTGTTTGGCTATCCTTGTGTGTGGTTGGGTGTGTGTGGGAAGGGCAGATGGGCGGACTTTTGCTGTGATTTTGTTGTTCGTTCATTTTGCAATGCAAAATTGTTAAATTCCAAGGTGAATTTATTTATTGGCCTAGATCTTGAGACGTTATTCATATTATGGCAAAATGTTAGGGAAAAGAAGCATTCTCCTTGAGGCGGGGGACCACACACTGGCAGGTTGAGTGATTCTTTTCATGTTCGTCAAATGGCAGTCTGTTTACACTAAAACTAATATATGACAAGCTTGAAGTTAAATCTTGAGCTGTCAAAGACTCTCAGTTCTTCTATCTTCTATCGTCAGTTCGATCCCACCTCGGAACATCTAATTAAAATTATATTTCTTTCAATAACTGATAACCCGGTCACCTTCACCAGCTATGAAGCAATCAGCCATGAAAAAACTTCTCCAAATTTGCAGTTCGGATTCGGCGTTAAGCTGTAGGGATCTTTCTCTTGTGCGAAGATTAGAAGTACACTGGCCAAGTGATTGATAGAAGCTCGGCTTGGTCTTTGGGGCTGTAAAATCAATTATATATATTTATACCCTTGCAAAGGGTATTATTATTTTGCCCAGAACGCATAGAAATATTCATTTCCGACCCCATAAACCATATATAGTTTAGTCAGTCTCTCAGTTTTAAAGCTATCGAGCTGAAATTTTGCACAGGGTTCTTCGTTTTGCTGCATGCTACTAATATATCGGAACCGACCGGATCGGTTGACTATATTTCATAGCTCCCATAGAAAAAATCGGTCGGAAAACTTGTTTAGTACGAAAAACTTTTTTCTTTTCAATGAAAACGTCTCCAAACTTTGTATTCATTAGTTTTCTATGCTTTTTTATAAGTCTGTCAAGTTTGATAAAAATCGGACAACTATATGGTATAGCTGCCATCCAAAAGATAGGTCTGAAAAACAGTCTTAGTTAGAAAAACTTTTTTGTTTTTAATGGTAGCATCCTGCAATTTTGTATTTGTTGGTTTCACATGCTTTCACATAATTTTAAAAATTTTTGTCCAAATCGGATGACTACATCATATAGCTCCCATACGAACGATCGGTCGGAAAATGGGTCGATGTGGGAAAAAATTTATTATGGAAAATATGCTATGAAATTTGCTTAGCTTTCTCGTTTTTAAATTCTATTGCGAATATAAACGAGAATGTTATAAAAGTTATAAATATGTATTAGGTCATAAGTCCAACTGTTCTTATTTGTGCAAGCGAATCAAAACCATGGGGATTCCTGGTTCAAACCCTTAGATCAAACCTTCTGCAGAAAGTTAGAGGTTTGCAACCTTGGTGTTGTGAGTATGTGAACACAAACTGCACACATTTGTGAATTCGAAGATCCACAATGCAAATTACGCTTTTAATTTAACTAAAACTCACTTGTATAGCCGTAAGGCATCCTGTTTGGTTCTAGGTCTTTGTTGTAGGAATTTAAAGACAGCAATTTCACTGTAAAATGTCTTCTTCTCATTCTTGAACAATTTCATAAAAGATTTAAGTAAGTTGAATGACAGAAGTACGGATAGGGTCGGAAATTTTTGATACAAGTATGACTAGGTTCTAGTCTGGTTCTAGGTCTTTGTTCTAGGCCTTTAAGGACAGCAATTCCACTGTAAAATGTCTTCTTCTCATTCTTGAAGTCTTGAAGTATGAAGTCTTTCACAAATTTGCGTGGTTTCTTGGCTCTGTTGCTTATCCTTACTTTTTTTCCCATTCAAAACCTATTTGAGAACGAATTAAGCTCAATTTCCGACATGAATTTCTTAACAAACGAACGTTTTCTATTCAATAGTTTTTGTTCTCAAACCATAAGCTTGAAATAATCTTTGAATATTGATTATAATCAAAATTTTATTGATTTTTCGTCTCTTTCTAAATAAGCATCTGCCTAGGTTTATATTAGGTTCGACTTAAAACCAGAGCGACTTGCTTCTCTTATTTATTAATAAAGATCAGTTAGAGCAACGAACTGTTACTCAAAATCTAACAAAAGAGCCACTACCTGCCCATCGCTGGTACAAAACATTTTAGCACAATCACATTTAACTTTTCTCTCATATATTCATGCATCAAAAGTACCCTGTGGTATTTAGGAAAAAAAAACTGAAATTCCAACAAACAGAAGGCTCCAATTCTTGTCTTATATCTCAACCTAGTTCTCAGGCTGGCACACCAAAAACCTTCGCCTTCTATAGAACACAAACTAGCTCAGCTGCTGTTTTTTTTCTTCTTTTTTGTGTAATGTAACTACACCTTTTCCGCTCTTTAGTTTTTGTCTTCTTTCTTAGCGCAACTGGGTCAAAAGCCAATTAGCTCAACCCAGGCATCCCAAGCTTACAGATCATTAGCCTGGTCCTAGTCTCAAGCTGCTATTGTCTCTTTTTTTGTTTTGCCCAGCCACCAACTAGCTAGGCAATCTCCGGCCCACAGGCCAACCAGGTTGACAACCAAGTGCAGGCAAATGTATCATAAATTTTCATATAATTTTCAAGTCTTGTTTGGCCAAAAAGGAAAAACAGAGGGGGGGAAAAAAAACAGTCAAACACTTGCAGCTGTGGCCACCACCAACAACAACAACAACAACAACAACAAAGAGCACTTGTAGTTAATTTTTCACAACTGACTGCAAGTTGTGTGCAATATGCGGATTTTCGGATCTTGGGGGGGTTCGTTGCTGACCTGTCGCGACCGTCGCCAGGTGCAAGACAGCTCCACAAACTCTGAAAATCTTTGAGACTTTGACTTTTTCCTCACTTTTTTGTTGCTGTTGTTGTTTTGTTTTACTTTTCGGCGGCCACTTAAGTCGCAGCTGAGAGACGATAATTAATTCGGACCATATAGCGACAATGGCGACCTGCACACACACACACACACACACACAAATCCGGTTCAATTATGTTTCGCTGGCCCAAAGGAATTTCTCAGATTTTGGCAAATTGGAGCAGTTCCATTTCATAGAAGGCAACGGCAGCTGCCGGCCCACCACTGCACCACTGACATGCCAATGCCGTACCAAATTCTCAGGCTTGTTAATTGCCGTTGTCAGCTTGGAGGCTATTTTTATTAAGAAAATAAAAAAAAAAAAATAGAGTAAATGTGAAACAGCGAGGACCAAAACGAAGGGGTTCGGCGGAGAAGCTGGAGATTTGGAGTGCAATTGGAGTGGAGAATTTTTAGGTGGTGATTTATGAGCCATGCATAGAAACGGTGTTCAAAGTAAAATGCACCACATAGAGTTCGGGTTTCGAATGGGATAGAGTTTATATACAGTTTAATTGAATATAATTCATTTTTAGCTATATATCTTTTGAGATTGGAAGGGGATATATTGCTTTGAGTGAGGTTTAAGAGATTTTCGAGAAGTTTCTATCATCAGTTGGGTTTTCCCTACTTGCAATCAACACTAGAGCAAAGCTATATAAAGCTTTTAGGCTGACAACAGCTTCTCTTAGCATCAGTAGGCTTTTCTCTCCTTCCAATAAACTCTAAAGCAAAGCTTAAAGCTTAATAAATTAAGCTTTTAGGCTGACAACAGCTTCTTCTATAATCAATAGGGTTTTCTCTCCTTGCAACCAGCACTAGGTCAAAGCCTAAAGCTTAATATATTAAGCTTTTAGGCTGACAACAGCTTCTCTTATCATCAGTAGGCTTTTCTCTCCTTGCAATCAACTCTAAAGCAAAGCTTAAAGCTTAAAATATTAAGCTTTTAGGCTGACTGCAGCTTTTCTTATCATCAGTAGGCTTTTCTCTCCTTGCAATCAACTCTAAAGCAAAGCTTAAAGCTTAAAAAATAAAGCTTTTAGGCTGACAACATCTTCTCTTATCATCAGTAGGCTTTTCTCTCCTTGCAATCAACTCTAGACTAAAGCTATATAAAGCTTTTAGGCTAACAACAGCTTCTCTTATCATCAGTAGGCTTTGGCTTAAGGCTACTGCAGCTTCTTCTGCAATTTAACTCTAAAGCAAAGCTTTAAGCTCAATATTAAGCTTTTAGGCTGACATCACACAATGGAGCAAATGCTCAAAGCTTTAGACAGAACTTATCTACTTCCTCTTAATTTAATATTTTTTCTAACTTTTATGTGCAGCTTAAAATTAAACATAAAAAGGGTCAAGAATACATTTTTTCGGAATGAAAAATCAAGATTTTTATTCTGTGCCATAATACCGCCAACTGATTTAGCTGTTTTACCTTCCACACAACAGGCAAACACTTTACAATCAAAAATGTCACCATTTAATTACGCACACAAAACAGTTTAAGGCAACTTGCAGCCGTCAACTGACAGCGCCAACAACAACAGCAGCAACAACAGCGGCAGCAGCAACAACAACAACTTGCGGCAGCTAAAGCATTGCACAAATCTCGTCAGAAATTAACATAAATCCAATCACAAAGCCCGCACATATCCAAGTTGGAAGCCGTAGGACGGCGGCAGTTTAAACTGTCAGCCAGCAGAGAGTGGGGCATATGGGGATGGGGATCGGGATCTGTCTGTCCGCCTCGGTTGGTCTCTCTTGCATCTGAATCTGCATCTGTCTCTGTTAGCCGTCATGTTGCGCCTGCGCCCACGCGACTAATCGCGCAACTGTGCAACGCCAACTGCAGTTACGTTTGTTGCACATTTTTTGTGTCGCTGCCGTTGTTGTTGGTTTTCTGATTGGTTTTCATACAGCTTACCCATGAGTGTGTATATATTGAGAAGTATGTTAGATTTTGTGCTTAGTATGCAACAGGTTGCAGAAGAGTCGCTTTAATTTGATGTTAATATTGAAAGATTTGTTGATCTGATTTTTAAAGCATACTTTTCGGAGCAGGGCACGAGGAGTAAGCAAATGTGGTGACTGTTTTTACTAACATTTTGTTAATCAAACGCGCAGTTTAAGAGGTCTTAGGTCAAGGAGCAAGGACCACACATATTGACCGATAGATTCTACAGCTGTTTCACGACGCACCAACGCCTTTCATCAGCAATCATTCCCTGCCAACTGTCCATTTTTTATTCATCTTAGTACTTTAGCGTGTCAGATTGGATCTACACCGTGGAGTAAACTTCATGAAGTAGCTGTAGTGGTTTCACTTGCCCCTTCCTCTTTGCCTGTTTCCTACAAGCAAGAGCATTTTGAACAACTTCAAGAAAGTTTGCTTCAGCTTGTCAGTCTACAGTCTAAGCTAATGGACCGTTTATCTACTCAAAATCTACACAATTTCATGGTTTCTATCGATTTGGTTCTTACTTTTACAAATCCAAGAAAATTACCAAAATTTTCTCGGCTTCTAATACGTATAATCAAATGTTTTATAAGCTCAATTCTATTATGAAACATAAGTAACAAAGCACCAAGTAACTCCTAAGTGAGTAGATCATCTCTGCAGCTAAAGAATTTGAAAAACTTGTTTGTTCTATCACCAGTAGACTGCGCCACTGACTGCAATTTAGCTGTTTCTTTTATATGTCATAATCAGCAGTGTTCACCCAGCGATGTTCACCCATAGCCCCCAGGCAACTTTAGGCAATTCATGCCGAATGCTTGCCGAAGTAATGCTTCAGTGAGTGTCAGAGAGAGACAGAGAGCTACAGAGAGCCTCGCTTCTTGAACATCGCTGATCTAGAGACCATTTCGATTGACTTTTAGATACGAAGTTCTTGTGAGTCTTTTTTAAGAGTCGTTCTTAACTCGTTCATCTGACCAGAGAGACTCGAAAGAGACTCAAGCATATGCCTAAAATGTGGTTTTTTTAACTTCGACAGGAAAAAGACTCTCAAATGACTCGAGTATGAGTCGAAACTGATCAGAACGGTTTAAAATCTTCTTTCTAATTTAATTAGTTCGAGGACCCGAAAATGACTCGAATGTAATTAAATTATTCATAAATTGTTTGCTGGGAGGAAATGCTCAAGGTTCTTGTTAAAAGACCCTAGAAACAACTCAGCAAACATTGTAAGAAATTTTTGATCACATTCGAGTCTCTTTCGAGTCCTTTCTAATATTAAAAAGACACAAAATGATACTTTAACCCGGAAAACATGGTAACATAGCCGCTATTCTTGAATAGTCGGTTTGAAACCGTTTTTCTGATACTTTTCGACACATTTTGGAGTCATTTGCAAGTCTTTTTCGAGTGGTATTTCACTAAATAACACTTTGGACACATGATTGAGTAATTTTTGAGTCTTTTTTTAGCCGCTCATGATAGTAATATCTTGTTAATCGTTAAATGGGCTCGAAAGACTTATCAAGGTGGTTTTTGTTAAGATAATCTTTCATATTTTGGGTGGAACAAGGATTTTTAAGACCCTTGCAATCAAATTTCACGTGGAATTTTTGGCTGGGACACGCGTTTTATTATTTGTGTGCTGTAAGTGTGTTTATTTGTTCAACCGGCCTTGGTTAATTAAGTTTGGTGGTCAGCTTCTGGCTTCATACTGTGGTCTATGGTCAGAAATCAAACTTGGGAATTCCAAAATTAATTTCTTAGCGTTTCATTCCAAACACACAGACCATAAAGTACAGTTAAGCATACTTTTAGGCGGTCGTACTTAATGAATGTTAAGAACCTTAACTTGATTCACTGGGTAGCCCCGAGTTGAGCACATTCTTATGTCTTTCCTACTTGCTTCAGCCCACGGCGCCCTCATATGGTTGTTGGTTGGTCCCGGGCAATGAATGTTGGATAACTGTGTGGTTGTTGCTGTGCTACACCGAATTCCGCTGCTGCCCATCAGGCTGGCAGGCAGTCAGGCCAGGCCAGGCCAGGCCGGGCCTGGAGACACTTGCATTTTTATTACGCTCTGCGTTTTTGCATTTCGCGATTGTGGGGAATTGTCATTTTGTGCCACATAAATGTTGCTTTAGCTTGGCCAAACAATTCAATTATCCGCCAATGCAAATGGCAAATGGCAAATGGTGTCTTGATGGAATTTCCACTAAACAGTTGCACAAATTGAACGAAAAAAATCAGTGAGTCGAGTTGAATTGCACTCGTGACATATTTCCGTGTATCTTGATTTCATTTTTCAATTTTCTCAACAAGCTGGAGGAGGAGCAGCAGCAGCAGCAGCAGCCGCAGAAGACGCAAATTATATGGCCCCAGAGCTTGCAACATGTTGACAAGGCGCGCCAGCGACTGCAACCAGCACGTAGCCAGCATTTCCGTTTCACAATTAACGTTCTACGTGACAAGTGACACCAATTTTACCACCTTTTGCTATGTGTTTTATGTTGGTTGGGGGACCACCATCAGGGCCAGAGTTGCTGGCTCAGGGTCTCTTGGCGTGCTGCAGATGCACGTTCGGCGATTGTGTGCGCAGTTTTGTTTTGGGTTAATGGAGATGATTTGTTGCCCTATTCTAATGCAACGTGGCGACTCTGGCTGCAGCTTTCCACACACACACATACTCCTGCTTGGCCTTCGGGAAATGGATGCTTCTCGCATGCCACACAAATTATGAAATTGACAAATTGCCACAGCAGCCGCTTGACCTTTACGCCTGACCCTGACGATGATGATGACGACGACGACGACGACGGCGGAGACGACGCCTTTGCTGCCGTGTGTGTGGGTCGTGGACTCTCAGCTAAGTTATGGCTCTGCAGATGGAAATTGTTTTTCCATGTTTGTGGAATGTGTGTGTTAGTTTGTGAAGAGGCGACCATATATAATCGTATATGGAAGTTAATTCCATGGAAAAGAGTTCAGCCGAAGGTTACGTTCGGCAGTCGAATTAGCCTCAAGTGAGTGAGCGAAAGAGAGAGACAGCGAGAGCCAAAGCATGTATCAATTATTTATTGTCAGTCGTTTTTCGACATTTTCTAGATTTCCAAAGATTACCCCTAAAAATTCTTTGAACCTTTCAGTTAACCAACCATGGATTTTGGAAGCAATTCATTAACAGCTGTTGCAAATTCAAATACTAAATTGTAATTTAATGGGCACACATTTTCGCGAAAACCTAAGCCAATTATATAATTTAAGCGCGAATTAGTAATAGCAGCAACAGCAACAACAACAACATCAGCTAATAAAGCAACGTTAGACACGGCAAAAAAAAAACAAAAAAACATGTTCAAAGCAGTCGCATTATGTTGCAAAATGTCACTTTTAATTGGGCAACCTTGAAACATCAATGCGAAAAACGAGCGAAAGAACATGGCAACATGTTGCTGAAGGCCAAACACAAAGCAACACGCCAGCAACAATGACAAACGCTTAACGAGAGTCGAGCCGCAGCGGCGGCGGCAGCAGGAAAGGGACAGACAGACCCGTTATGTGTTACAATTAGCAAATTGCACATTTATGCTCACATGCCACGCCTCCCGCAGGGGGGCCCCCTCCCGCCACCCTCCTCGCTTAGCGCATAAACTGACAATATAAATCAATCATAGGCCATGCATATGTCTTTGTCTGTGTGTTCGAGTTCTTATTGGAAAGTCAATATGCACAATAACCTTGAAAGCTTTTTAAACTTTTTGATTGGCAAAGCCCCGCGAGAATTGCACATTTAACGATCTGAGCAACAAATTATACTTAATATATGGCACATCATTTATCATTTCCGGCGCACTTGCATAATATCAATTAATGTGCATTTCCCGTCCAAAATCCAAGAGTTTTTGGCTTAACAACAGGAAATCTCCTTGTGCAATTTTCGATGCGCTTGTGGGCTTTCAAAATCCATTAGGTTGCACATATAAACTCGTACTTGTACAATGGTTTTGCTTAGACAATTTAGTCAAGAGTTTCTATGAATTACTTGACTTTGTGGTCTACCCTTTACAGCTCAATCAAAACGAGTATACTCATTTTGGTGAGTAGCTGGCCATGCATAGTTAGGAAGCATTGCTTGCTCAGAGCTTCATTAGATTCTCCCTTAAGGGAGACTTATGTATCTTGTCCTTTTACTGAATCTAAACTGGAACCAGCACTGAAGCTCGATTGGGTTTGATTACACCTAAGGAAATTATTATATTAAATGGCCTTGACCTATAATGAACAACATACCGATGTCCCATGTAAACTTGCAGATCTAGTTCATTTTCAAATTTCGCCACGCCCCTTCTTGACCACTCAATTTCAAGAAAAACGTCATATCTCCCACAATTTTTTAGAATAAAGGTGCGTACTTTCTGGACATATTTAGTAATTCATATTATTTATGGATTCGCCGAAAGAAATGATGAAGATCGGATAAGGAAAAGAGAAAACAAACATTTATGATGGGCAGCACTGGCTGGAACAGCGTTGGGCAGCACTTTAAACACCTTAACACATTGTGTGGTAAATGCAATCTTTAAAAGGTACAAAGGTATGTTATAGTCGGGCCTGTTACTTGTTTCGATATAAAAATATTCATTTTTCAAGTCCTTTGAACGATTTTCAGCTTCGTTGAATGAAAATCTCAGAATCATGTAGCATTAAATGGATATTTTGATATCCATAAAGTTATATTTTAAGAAATATCATTCCAAATCGATATAGAAATCATCGAATGGATCTTTTTAAGTAAACCTTTTTTCTCTGTTTGGAAATATTCATCATCATGGCTTACTTTAGGGAGCATTTATTATAATAATTTTTTGGTTAATAAATAGGGTCATTGATATTGTCGTGAATTACTATTTCTTGGCTTTCAAACAGGCAATCCCATTTAATTCTACGAATTTTTTAAGCGAAGATATATTATCAACAAGATATATCATCAATAATATCAATACAATACTATACCAATTTTACATAGCATATTTTTGGGCAATAGACAATTTTACGATTTTGTACACATGTATATAGAATGGTATATCTTAGCTAAAAAACGAGACAGCTAGGGTAACTTCGTCTGTGCCGAAGTTTTTATACCCTTAAAAGTGCTGGCTTAAATATTTTCAGAAAATGATCTTTTTCCCATTTTCCAACCGATCGTTCGTATGGTAGCTATATTATATAGTCATCCGATTTGGACCAAAATTTGTAGAATCATGTGAAAGCATGTAAAACAAATAAATACGAAATTGCAGAATGCTGCTATTAAAAACAAAAAAGTTTTTCTAACTAAGACTGTTTTTCAGACCTATCTTTTGTATGGCAGCTATACCATATAGTAGTCCGATTTTAATAAAACTTGGTAGAATTATAAAAAAAAAACATAAAAAACTTACGATTACAATGTTTAAAGACGTTTCCATTGAAAAGAAAAAAGTTTTTCATACTAAATCTAGTTTTCCTACCGATTGTTCCTATGGGAGCTATGAGATATAGTCATCCGATCCGGTCAATTCCGACATATTAAAAGCGTGCATTAAAAAGAAAACTCTGTGCAAAATTTCAGCTCGATAACTTCAAAACTGAGAGACTAATTCGCGTAGAAACAGACAGACAGACGGACGGACAAAGCTCAATTGACTCAGCTCGTTACCCAGATCAAGTATATATATAGTTTATGGGGTGGGAAATGAATATTTCTATGCGTTGCAAACTTCTGGGCAATACTAGAATACCCTTTGCAAGGATATATTATCCTGTGGAATAGTTTTCTTTTAAAGCTAAGGAGTAATACTTGTCGATAGTATCCAAAAGAGTTAAAGTAATGTTATAGGTTTCTCCACAAAACGTGCTTAAAATACTTCAAATTTAGAAGGGATGGACCATATTCGTTAACAGATACTTCAAAACTCTATACAGACATAAAAACTAACCTCTGGATTTCAAAAGATACTTTAGTTACAAATACAATATCATCCAATAATATAGAAAGGCTTACTGCAAATATTAGTCAATAGCTCGAACCAATGCCTTCCTGCAATTACACCGAAACAAGTAATTGCACTTTGTTATATGATGTCTCAGCTGGAGAGCGCCTGACATAAATTACTTCCATCCTACTGTGCATATTATATGGAAGTAACCATAATGTTATAAAACTCGCTTTACTTTTAACAGCTTGCAATTTCCCCGCCCCCCTCCCCCCCATATTTTAGAAAGGCCTCCCATTATCTTCTCTGGTAAAAGTCCATTAATTCTGAATGAGCGTATAAAGATATTTTGGCATGCAATAATTGATTACGTTGGATAAGCTGGTATTGCTCTATTAAATTTTTGCAAAACTCATAAAAACAACAACAACAACAACAAAAATGCACTAAAAACATTCACATAACGGTACCATCACCAGTCGTCATATCTTTTTGCGGTTATTATTTGGCATTTTTAACATAATATACTATACTTTCCAACCGCGCACAAAACAACAACAACAATCACCGCCAAAAAAAAAATACCACAAACAGCAACCAGCGACTGTTTAGTGTAATTTGCAATATGTATTTTAATTACGGCGGCAAGGCGGGCCAACAACAGACAACAGACAACAGACAACAGAGGTTAGTGGTTCGCCGCCTGGTGGTGCCAACTGTCAGTCGTAAGAGTTTCTTCTCTTGTCATAAAAATGCGCAAAATGCAACAATTTCAAAATGCTAAATATGCGCGAATGCGTGGAATGATTAGCGGTGCGCAACAGAGAGTCTTGAGAAGAGAACATTGTCAGGTTTAAGGCGGCGGTAGGTTGCCGCCGTTGAAGTTGCCAGCCTTTTGCCTGCCCGCCAGCAGCGAGCGAGCTACGAGCCTGCCTGCCTGTCTGCCCATTGCAACATGTTGTCATTGTTGTTGCTGTTGCTGTTGCGGTGACTGTTGCTGGCGTTGCGTAAGCTGTTGGAAAATTGCATTAGAAAAATCACTTGGCTGAAAACAGCAGCAACAGCCGCCGCAACAGCGGCAACAATTAAAGCCATTCGCATGTTTCGCTCTAAGTCGCCTGGGAACCACAAAAGCCGCGTATTGCCGCTTTAGTAAGTTGGCCCAGGCATCGCCTCCATTCGCTTTTTAGGCCTTTGACGTTCTAAAAGTCACGCGGGTTTTTGGTTAGCATTTTGTATTTATGTGAGGGGACAGCTGAATGGGGAAACTAGCTGAAGTAATGTATTTGATTATAAATCTTCCATAAACACTGTACCCTTCTCTACTCCCCCCCCTTCCAAAACGAGTCGCTCACAACTCATCGGCCTCATCTTCGTCTCGTAGGAGTGGCTCCACACCAGCCCATATTTATGTGACCAAAATGCCTGACGCCTTCATAAATAAAAGTCATCATTAATTAAATTTAGTATAAACAACAACATGGCATGCCTTGCAATTATTCACACAGTCCGAGCGACGCCGAAAAGTAACCAAAACGCTAGCGAAACGCACGCGACGACAGAAAAACGCGCGCGAAACGTTGACAAAAATGATCTGTGGGCAATTATAATGAATTATTTTGACACTTAGAGGGTCTGTCGAGCCAAATGCAAAACTAAAAATGCCTAAACGTAATTTATGTCTGTCTCTTTTATTGCATTTTAAATATGAGATATAAACAACAACATCAACAACGAAATTTTGTGAACCAATGGCATTTTTCACTTAACTGCGCCCAGAGGTTTGACCTGGCCCTGGCGAATTGCGGAGAATCCGTTTTTAATTGGTGAAAAATAGCTAGCATTTTCCACACCGTTGTTTTTCGAGTGTGGCCCAAAGGGTATATGACCATGTCTAGCAGCAACTAGCGGCTTGTGCGCGACTTGTAAGCGCGATTAACATCGCCCCAAAGATTTGTAATGCTAATAAATTGTACACATTATGGTGTGAAGGAAGTGGAAGTTTTCTTGCATTTTATATGAGGTTACACTGTAAAGCAAATGCAGTGGGCTAAGGTTAAAGGAAAAGTGCTTACATTGAACATATGGGCGTGACTTGGGAGAAGATTTTCAAGGGAATTTAAAGTTTAAGATCTATTGAGGTGGGAATTTTTGATTTCTTGAAGAATAAGAAAGCTTCATTTGTCATTTAGTGAAGATATAAGTATAATATTTTAATTTATAAATAATTTTTAAAAATTATTAAGGAGAATGATGCTGATACGGATGCTCACCAATCTGTCTGGTATATCTAGAAATACACCCAAAAAAAATAGAGGAAACCTAGCTTTGGTTCAGCGGAAGATTTTTTTACCCCTGCAGCACATTTTTCAAACTAAGACTACTTTTTGGTCCTTACTTTTCAATGACAACTATTCTATATAGATGACCGATTTCGACCAAACTTAGTGAAATCGTGGAAAAGCATGGCAAATTAAGAAATACAAAGTTTGGAGTCGATTTCACTTGAAACAAAAAAGTTTTTCTCAATAGAACTTCACTCTTGACTGATCATTTGTACTGCAGCTATATGCTATAGTCATCCGATTTTGACAAAACTTTGTAGAATTGTGTAAAAGCATATCAAATAAATAAAGGTAAATTTTAGAGATATTTTCATTGAAAACAAAAAAGTTTTTCTCACTAAGACTGATTTTCTGACTCTACTTTTCTATGACAGCTATACTAAATAGAGGTCCGATTTCGACCAAAGTTAGTGGAATCATGGGAAAGCATAGCAAACTGGGAAATACACAGTTTGGAGGCGTTTCCATTAAAAACAAAAAAGTTTTTCTCACTAAAACTAATTTTTCGACCGATCGTTCCTACGGCAGCTATATGCTACAGTCATCCGATTTTGTCAAAATTTTGTTGAATTGTGTAAAAGCATATCAAATAAATAAATGCCAATTTTAAGGACATTTCCATTATAAATAAAAAAGTTCGTCTCAATAAAACTAATTTTCAGACTCTACTTTTCTATGACAGCCATACTATATGGTTGTCCGATTTCGACCAAACTTAGTGGAATCATGGCAAAGCATAGCAAACTGGGAAATACACAGTTTGGAGGCGTTTCCATTGAAAACAAAAAAGTTTTTCTCACTAAAACTAGTTTTTCGACCGTACAAATTCTAAGGTTTGAACAAATTACCTTGAGTGTTTTCCAGAAATGGCAGGGACATGTTAGAATATCTTTTTATCTGATCCGTTCCTCAAAAAATTCAATCCAACATATAGTTTTACTACAAGAAAGTAATACTTTTTCCATCTATTGATTACATTACAAATGTAAATTGCAGATGAAACAATCCGAACAGTTTTTATTGAATGTTTTCGTCTTGATGCAGCAGTTTTTAAGGGTCTTCGGTTAGATACGCGTTTCGGTTAGGTTTGGTTCGGTTCAATTTGGTTCGTTTTGTTTGTATAGGATGGGCTTGGTCAACTTTTGAGCTGTTAGGTTCGGTTTGGAGCGAATTGGAGCCAAATGGTTCGGTTTGGTTCAGATTGTTTTGGTTCGGAAAGGTTTGGTGTGATCTGGTTCGGTTTGGTAAGTATTATTTTGGTTCGGTTCAATAAAATTATATCAACATCAGAAGTTTTTGAGAAATAATTGCACATAACTAGTGCAGTGGTCGACAATGTGAGCAAAGAAGTTGCCAATGGCAGCTGACTGAGGAAGAAATCTAAAAGATAGCTTACCTCTTTCCTCAGATTTCTCTGCGCAAAAGCGCTTTAAAATCGAGTTGTCAACTCTGCTCCCATTGCCGACCCCTCTCAGCTAGAGTATAAACATTTCCACACCAAAGCTTCAATGATATTTAGATTAATCTACCAATTAGTTTCATTTCCCACCGCTCATATTATGTCACACAAATTGCCCAACAAACATTTAGAGATTTATTTAATTTCCCAGTTATTTAGCCATAATTGTTTACGACTCTCAGCAATTTTAATTAGTTTTGTGCGTTGCGGTTTATTAGTTTGGGTTTTATTTTTTTTTTTTACAATTTTGCCCTGGCCTGGCCTGGAGTGTGTGTTCCACTTCCACTTAACAGCGGCAAATCGTTTTGCCCCTATATGGCTAGAAGCCTAACCGCAAAAAATTATTGCGCTGAACAAATTTTTAGTTTATTTTGTTGTGGGCCATAAAAATGTTAACATCATTATAAAGCTTAACACCTGCAGCAGCCGCAGCAGTTGGAGCATTTTTCGCATCTCGCCTTTATCGCTAATCGAACTATGCAACATTTTGTCGTCGCCGAAACTCACTTTGCATTCAGGCGGCCGTTTCTCACGCTCCTTATTGGATTTGGAACGCAAGTGCACGCGAGCAGCTAGCCCCCATCGGATGTCGTTTTGCGTGCGCAGCCGCAGGGCGAATGTTTTGACTTTGCCACCGACGCCGACGCCGACAACGATGCAGCCAGTTGCCCGTTGTCTTCTGCCTCAGCCAGTCCCTGGTCCCACAATAGTCGTCCACTATGTGGGCAAATTCAAAGTGAGCGGCTACAATGTTGTTGCAACAATTTTGCCACAGCTGGCCGCGTCTTCTATGTGCATGATTTATGGATCTTCAATTCGACTGGCGCCGCATCTTTATGCCATTTCTTTTTGTTTTGTTTTTGAGGATACAAATTATGAAATAACTTTCTCGTCAGTTAGATAAATCATATTTAATAGCCTAGAGAGGGTAACTTTGTTGTGGTATTGCATATGAAAGATCATTGTCCTGATCATCTCTACGCACAGCCTAAACGGTCAGAAATAGAAAGTTTGATCACCATTTTGTTGAAAGTGGTCTAAAGGTAGGAGGCTTTTAGACCATTTAAACCCGAAATTTGACTTAGGCTTAGGGCCGATCTTCTACATAGCTGCCATGTGTCAGGTAAACTAAGATTTTGATCTGTTATTTGTTGGTTTAGGTAACAGATGGCTCTATGTTGTAGATTAGAAAATGTCCCTTGAATATATATTTTTCCGATTTTTTAAACTGGCCGACAAGTCGGCAAATGGTAGTCAAAGTTCATTTCTAGCAGGGTCTTCCCCTATTTCTAAGCTGATCTAGGTCAAATTCGGTTTGTAAGCTAAGTAAATGGTCAAAAAATATGCAAAATAAAGTAAAAGAAGTTGCTCCTGACTGACTGATTCATTGGTAAGCACAATCAAAGCACTGTCCAAAAAAGCTTAAAGCTGAAAGCTTAATAGTAGGCTAGGAGTGTAAAAATAGGGGGAATATAGAAAAGGTGAATTGGAAACCAGTTTTTATAGAGGCCCACTTTAATACCTCACCAAGTCGAGACTAAGAAAAGCAAGTAAACTACATTCAGTGATCCAATAATGTTTATTATCAGATCTGGTAGAATTCCCTTGAATTTTACGCCTCCTACGAAAACTCCACGAAGTTGCTTCAGCTTCTGTAAGACTAGATTTACACGGGGTGGAGCAAACATCATTAAGTTCTTGAAAAAACTTTCGTTTTGAGGTTTTGGGTAAACTATCTTTGTAAAGAACTTGAAAATGTCATACAATCCTTTCCAAGGGTTAGAAAAAGTGAACTTTGTTTAAAGAAAATCTCAAAAATAGATCAAATTGATGAAAGCAGGTCTAAAAATGTGGGATTTCAAGTCAAAAATTATATTTTAACAAAAATGTTTGCTGCACTGGAGCGGTGTTCAAGCATCCCCAAATAATTTCCTATCGAATTTTGTATGAAAATGTTCGAAAAACCAGTCGTTAGCGTGGTGATGGATGCATTCTAATGTTCATGTTAAATTGGACTGGCATTAACTGTTCTTAACAAAGGACTAACGCTCAGTGATGCATTAGATCGTAGGGCCTGGTAGTGTCTGGACACCAGCAGAAATACAGGAAAAGGCTTATGGTTTGAAAACATTTAAAGTCGATGGCTTGTACATATCAAGATTTTCGATATATCAGGAAGAAGTTTTTTGGCGAAGCTCCGAAATTTGTGTCGAATTTCGTAAAATCTTCCGTATAGACTTGGAATTCGGTACAAGAAGCTTATGTTTAAGGAGTAGTAGGAAGACTTAGGTACATTAGGCGAGGTTACCGACCGATCTGTTATATAAAATGACATCACTGCCAGTTTTAAGGGCCCTACTGCTTAAGGAGTAGGTATGCGGGATCACATGATTAGCTGGGAAGTGCTTTGTGAAGCACTTGAACTGGAAAAGTACTTAAAGAGATACAAAAAAGCTGGAATGAGTAGTAGATCTTGTGCCGAACTTGTCAAGCAATGTTCATTTAAGGCCAAGGACAACTCTCCAAGCAGGGCACAGCCCACTGCAGCAACTCATCAAGGAGGATCAGGGCACATCAAGCAAGATTATCAACCGATTTCTACATATACATATATGTATAATGACGCCACTGACCCTGTAACTCCTCCGCAGTCTCACATATTAGGATGCTAATCTAGAAAATTTGCACAATTTGAATTCGAAATACAAACGGCTACTCGAAAGTCAACTAGGAACTCGGATCCTTATGTTTAAGGAGTGGAAGGAGAACATAGGCACATTAGGTGAGATTATTGACCGATCTGTTATATAAAATGGCATCACCGCCAGTTTGAAGGTCCCTTATGCTTAAGGAGTAGGTATGTGGAATCAGTTGATCAGCTGGGCAGTGCTGTGTGCACTTGCACTTGAAAAGACTACTGAAAAGCTGCAATAGGGAGCAGATCTAGTCCCAAATTTGTCACACAACGTCCATTTGGGTCCCAGGACAACTCTTCAAGCCGGGCACTCGCCAAGCAGGTCACAGGAGAACATCCACACATTAGAAAAGACTATCAACCGATCTCAACATATACATATGTAAAACGGCATCACTGACCTTGACAGTCCGCCGCCGCCGCCGCAGTCTCACATTTTGGGGTGCTCCTGCAACAAAAACAAAGCTATGTAAATTGATTTGCATGTGTGCGTGAGTGTGTGTGTGTGCACGCAACTTACCAGCTTGTGTAACAGCTCCCCCCCGCCTTCTACATATTGACAATAAACACACAAAATCACTTCATAACAATTGCACAATAAAAAAAAGTGTAAAAAAAACTCCTAATCTAACTTTTTACTGAAAGAACCCACACTTTTACATTTCCCCTCCATTTCTTTGACACACGCACGACACGATCAGCTGCATGGACTTAAATGAGCCTTGCCTTAGACCAAATCGATGGAGGACGACGACATTGATTGATTCTCGACTTAAACAAATTGCCCGAAACACAAAATCACTTCTTAAAATGGCGCAATTAAAATACAAGCGAAAGTTCTGTTCGCATTCCTCCTCTTCCCGCTTCACACACACACACACGCACGCACACTTGCCTTCGATTCATTGCGTGGGAAAGTTACAAACAATATCGATAGAGGGCGCTGATAATTAATCGGTGGATTCGTTGAAATTTGAACTGAGGCGCCAGCAGTGATAAATTTGAATAAAAATCACTTAAGTCCGTTTAATTAATGTTAATAAAGGATTTTAGTGAGTGGTCTATCAAAACGTTAACTTTTGCTATGAAGAATGCTAGTTGAGTGATTTTCTAAGCTGAGTAATGGATTTTGAACAATTGTTGTATGGCAGATATAAGATATATTAATTCGATTTTGTTTGAATTATGCTAAATTTTTCTAAAGCATTTAATATTAATAACTAGCAAGTTTACAGACGCCAAAAATTGTAAGCAAAAAAATGTTTTTTTACTAAAACTGCGTTTTCAACCGATTGTTTCCATGCCAGCCAAATGCTATGGTATTCCGATTTTGATATACCTTTCAAGAATTGTGTGTGAAAGTTTATAAAATAAATAAATGCACAAATTTTAGACGCAACCATTGAAAACGAAAAAGGTTTCCCTACCAAGACTGTTTTTAAAACAAAACTTTTCTATGGTAGCTATGCTATATAGTTGTCCGATTTTGACCAAACTGTGTGAAAACATGGAAAAGCATCGAAAACTTATAAATACGGAGCAAGGTAACTTTTTCATTGAAAACAACCAAGTTTTTCTTACTAAGAATGTTTTCAAAACACAACTTTTGTATGACAGCTATGCTATATAGTTGTCCGATTTAGACAAAACTTGGCAGAATCATGGGAAAGCATCGAAAACTTATAAATACAGAGCAAAGTAACTTTTTCATTGAAAACTACCAAGTTTTTCTTACTAAGACTGTTGTCAAGACCCAACTTTTCTATGGTAGCTATGCTATATAGTTGTCCGATTTAGACAAAACTTGGCAGAATCATGGGAAAGCATCGAAAACTTATAAATACGGAGTAGGGAAACTTTTTTAGTAAAAACACCAAGGTTTTTCTTACTAAGACTCTTTTTCTGAGCCAACTTTTCTAAGGCAGCTATGCTATATAGTTGTCCGATTTTGACTAATTTTAGTGCAATCATGGAAATGCATAGGAAACAAACATGTACGATATTTGGAGTCAATTCCATTTAAAACAAAAAAGTTTTTCTCACTAAAACTAGTTTTTCGACCCATCATTCGTACTGCAGCCATAAGCTATAGTCATCCGATTTTGACAAAACTTTGTGGAATTGTGTAAAAGCATATAAAATAAATAAATGTTAATTTTAAGGAGATTTCCATTAAAAACAAAAAAGGTTTTTCTCACTAAGACTACTTTTCAGACGCCAATTTTCTATGGCAGCTATGCTATATAGATGTCCGATTTCGACCAAACTTGGAGGAGTCATAGAAAAGCATAACAAACTGAGAAATTTGGAGGCGTTTCCATTGAAAACAAAAAAGTTTTTCTTACTAAAACTAGTTTTCCGGCAGAACATTTATATGACAGCTGCATGCTATAGTCAACCGATCCGCCCGGTTCCTACAAATGTGCAACGTTTATGTACTAAAAGTCTTAGTGCAAAGTCTGGTGAAGATAGCTTTCAAACTGACGGAGGAGTTAGCATAGAAACAGACGAACATGTGATCGGAGAAGCTTCTTTTTTATGCATATGGAAGGGGTATGCAAATTATGACTAAACCCTGGTTCGAGTCTGAACCTGGGTTCAGCGAGCTTCTCAACCCGCTGTGTGAACTTCATTCTAACAACTTTTAAGGGTTTGAACCCCTTCCGATTAGAAAGAGGTTTGCATAATGGAACATTTTCTGTTTTGAAGAAGCGTTTCATTGTTCAGTGACTGTTCATGCAATCGCTCTACTGATTCAGTTGACCATTCTGGTGCAGCAACTGTTTGCTTTTAACTCAGCTGCTTCACATTTGTTCGCATATTGTTTTATAAATTTTATTTAAATTTCAAAATTAACATTTGGCATTCACAATCCAGTTTCATTTCCTTGTGCATAGATCATGCTTGGGTTTTGTTTTTTTTTTGGAAACATAAATTCATTTTCATGTTTCATTCAGTACAAAAAAAAAATTTAAAAAAATGTAATAAATCAAAAAGGAATCTTATTATTTAAGATATGGGCTGATGCAGCCACTGGGAACATATCCGTTATGTGGTTAAGAAATGTATTTTAGGTTCTAGAGGCCTGAGTTATGTTTAGAGACTAGTTGAGTGAAATGTCGTCTATGGTCTGGGATGAGTCTGGGCCATGTAGTTGGCCACATGGGCGGCAATAAATTGATATTGCATTTGAAACATTTGCTGCCAGCGTGCCTGAGCAGCCATAGGGTCCTCCTCCTCCTGCTCTTGCTCCTCAGCCGCTTCCTCCTCCGCTTCCTCTCCTTCCTCCTCAGCGACGGCCTCATTGCTTTTGTCAGTTAGGGACCCCTCGGAGCTGGTTTCGTCCGAGCTGGTTGCAATGAAGCTTATTACGCTCAAGACCTCCTCCTCGTCATCCTCCTCTTCTTCCTCATTCGAGATTCCCTCCAAATCTTCCTCGCCATTGATGGTGAAATTTGAACTATCATCTGTTTCATATTCCGAGGTATCAATACCCGAGGAAACACTCTCATTGCTCTCCACAAAACCACTCGATGAATGTAGACTCTCCTCATCCACTTCCTCTTCATAGCTAGAGTCCGTACCATTGGAAGCTGCATCTTCCTCTGCTGCCACATTGCCCTCCACAGCTGGTATGTTCAGCTGATGTGCCACATGTACACTCAGTTTATCCAGTGGCAAGGCCGGTGGTTCAATCTCAAGCGGAGGTTGATCAGCCTGTTGGTTCAACCAATCAGCAAATGAAATGACAGGCTTTGCCTGTAAAATCTCCAATTTGTCCGGCTTCAAGCTGCCATTATCCACATAGTACAACTCTTGAATGGTTTCATTAAGTTGATTCAACCATTTGCTGGCATTCAGCAGATTCCATTTGCGCTTTCTAATGTACAACTGAAGGCCACGCTTAATGCCCGGCCAGTTGGGAAATTTCTTGAGCAGCTGCAGCTGAGAACGTTCTCCAAGAAGCGAGCGTTGCGGTAGGACAAGTGTCTGGAAATGGTGAGAGAAGTTGATGTATGAAATGCAATAAGGAACTGCTCCATAACTCACCTTCAAGTGGCTGGCTGCGACATCTGCTTCGCAGATGACAGCCTCCTTCTTCAACACTTTCTTTCGATTGAGCATTAGTTTCTGGTTCCATTTGTAGTGCAGATGACGACGCTGCACAATCTTCTGACGACGCTTGACAAGCTTCTGTTGAATCTGAAAGTGTTGCCAAATGAGACGCTCATCCTTGGCATTGTAGAAGCTTAAATATGAAGCATCACTGGCATAACCACATTCCAGGCTATCTGATATAATGCTACTGGCATCATCCACAGTATTTGAGATGCCCAAAGGCTGCAGTGTGGTGGTTGTGGTGTGCTCTGTGGGCAGAGCCAGGCAATAGGTTTTCGTATTGATGGAATTTGGTGCTGCTGGTGGTGGCTCAGCCATGGATTCCAGTGGCAAGGGAGAGAGCGCAGATTGCTTGGAATCGGCCAGGCTAATCTTAATAAAATCACTTTCCGGGCTTAGCTCTTCCTTCAGTTCCACTTCTTGGTATTCATTTGAGTTTGGTGTATATTCTACCACGGTGATGCCTTGCTTCTGTTTGTTTACAGGAGTTTCCCTATTTTCTTCAGGCATAGAAAGGCGTTTTTCGTATTGTTTTTCGCAAATGAAAAGTGTTTTTATGATATCTTCCATTGAGGTTGCTTGTTTGGGCTTGGGCTCGGAAGCAGCTGCTTGCAGGGGCTGCATCTCCACAGCAACTGCTTGGAAGGGCTCTGCCGGCTCTTTGGTAGCTTCTCCCAGCGGCTTGGCCACTACTAAAGTAGCTACTACCTTAGGTTTAGCCTGTCCGGCTGCTGCTCCCAGCGGCTTTGACTTTTTAGCTGCTATTTGCAGCGGTTCATTCATCAGAGCTGGAGTTGCCTCTACAGCAGCTTCTACTTGGGGTTTTTCCAGCTGTTTAGAATTGGCAGCAGCTTCTGTAATCAGTTTTTGCTCTACAGCAGCTGCTCCTACCTTCGATTTACCCTTTTGTCCAGCTGTCTTAATCGGTTTAGCAGCTTTTACTTTGGGTAGACCCTCAATTGCAGTTGCAAACAGTGGCTTGACCTTTTCAGCAGCTTCTTTCATTGGTTTATGCTTCCCAGCAGCTGGATCCATTAGTTTAGATACGAAATTGGCTGCTTGGCACGGCTCTACGTCAGCTTTTAGTTTTGCCTCGGCCTCTGCAGCAGCCATTCCCAGCGGCAGAGCCTCTGCAGCAGCCATTCCCAGCGGCACAGTCTTTAAAACAGCTGCCTCCTTCTTTACAGCCTCTGCAGCAGCAGCTGCTCCCATCAATTCTTTTGGCAAAGCAGCTGTTTCCATCGAATTAAGCTCAATCCCAGCTCCATTCTTCGATTCATTTGCTTCTGTAGCTGTCAACTCCAAGTTCTCCATTTCAGTGGCTGCCTCCTCCAGCACATTCATCATTTCTGTCAATTTTTCCACTGTAACCTTCTCATTTGCTTCCGCTGTCTTCTGGAAGGGTCTCTTAATACTTTTTAACTCAACATCGTCTTGTTCCTGTCCCTGGGCTTGTACAAAATATGGGAATTGATATGACTCAAAGTCCCAATAGTTCACACCTTCTGGATGTTCGTGTGGAAACTGCATTACCGTCATGCCGGTGCCCGAATAGGACAGAATCTTCTTAAATCTTTCTCTCTGGCCCTTGGGCAGCAAGGTAATGGCTATACCCTTGCTACCAAAACGACCAGCACGTCCTATGCGATGCAAATAGGAGACATGATCCTTGGGTGCATCCAAATTGATTACCAAATTGGCATGAGCCGAGTCTACGCCACGTGCCATCAGGTCGGTGGTCACCATGGTGCGTACAGTGAAATGTCGATATCCCTCAAAGGTCTCCAGGCGTTCCGACTGCTTCAGTGCACCCGATATCAAATGGCACTGCACTCCGCCGGCTGTCAAATAGTTGCAATACGAGTCCGCACGCATTTGGGAGCTGGCAAAGAGTATGCCCTGCTCGTAGGGCAGCTGGGCAAAGATTTTATGCAAAACTATCAGCTTGTGGCGCATATCCTCCATGGTGTTGACCTGATCGGGTAATTCGTATACAAACTGGCGTATGCCCAACAAAACAGTGGCCCGTTCGCCATTGGAGATTAGTATGGGTTTGTGCATCAGCTTGGCCAGACGCTCGTCCAGGGCATTCTCATAGGTGGCACTGCAGGTGATGATCTGGCGCTCGGCCGGCAACACGGATATCAAATGATTCAACGTGAACCGCATGCTCTCGGTGGTGTACAGCTGATCGACCTCGTCCAGCACCAGCATGTGTATGTGGGATACATTTAGCACCCGATTCTCATACAAATGTAGCAGGCGGCCGGGTGTGCCAATGACAATGCGACAGGAACGCATGCGCAGGCGGTCACGGGTCACATCGGTGCCACCGATAAAGGCATGAGCCTCCAGATATGGCACACGCTGGCCCAAATACTTGAAGTTGTCCTCAATCTGTATGGCCAACTCCCGGGTGGGCACCATGATCAGCACCTGGGGCTTGCGCACGTTTCCATTGAACCTGTTCATGGCTGCTGTCACATAGATCAAAGTCTTGCCCGTTCCGCTCTTCGACTGCACCAGTAGGTCTAGGTGAGAAGTGTATAAGTAGTAACACATTCGAATGTCGCCCTCGTGCTTAGCTTACCCATGCCGCCCAAAGCCATGGGAATGGCAGCCGCCTGGATTTTGGTCGGCGTCACAAAGTTGTTCGCCAGCAGACCGCGCAGCACGTCGCGCTTCAAGTTTCTGAATTCCTTAAATGACTTGACCATGCCGGCGGCCACATCGCTGGAGCGATCCCCTCCACTCTTCAAGTCGTGCGCTAAGGCGCTCTGCATTTTTATTTTCGTTTAATTATCGGCGTTCAATTGAAGGCGGTCTGAATAAAAGTGAGCTGGTGAGACCATATTTGCTCAAACTTGGGAATTGCGGTCTCGTTTTTAGGGATTTTGTTTGTTGCTAGCGCATTTGTGCGTCCATTTGCGTGTATATTTTTGGTATTTGGATTAGTGTGACCACTTTGACACTTTATTGAGTTTAATTTGTTTAACTTAAGAGATAATTCACTTGCTTTTTTAATAGTTGTTACTTGGGAACAAAATCACAACACAGTCCATGCTCAGGAATAATCGATAGCAACAGCTATCGTTATTATTAGGGTAACCATGGTACGATAACACAGTGACTGAGTCACTGCCGCCACAAAATCACAAGCCGGTGATTTTTAAAAAAATGAGCCACGTGACTCGCATAAAATTATACAATTATTAAGTTTAGTTTTAGAGCAGACGGTTGATTTTAAAATCTCAAAATCTTGGAATATGCGGTCTTCGGGCCTTAAATCATTTAACAACAGATATCTAGCACTTCAATTTAAATGTTTATCTTCTTAATTTTTCAGCACTTTCTTTAAGACAATGACTAATTAATTTCGATATGGAATTTATGGTTCAAGAAAGTGGGAAGGGAGAGAACATAAAATATTAAATATTCTCTTCTTCGCTAATTATTAAGAACAGTTTCTTTTTTATGCCAGTTTCTTACATTGGATATTTTTAAAATGGGTCTTGAAAAGATGCTGCCAGAATTTTTAAGGTATTCGTTAGGTTCCCTCGTATTTTCGTGGTAAAATAGAATACAACATTCTTGCATATTCAAGTCTATAACCTTGGAAAATAATTATGAGTTAGCTTTTTAAATATCTTAACTAAAACTTTTTTATAATCCTAATTTTTGGTGAGCCTATTAACTAATTTGGATAAAATTTTCTACCAGCTGATTAACAAGTGCTCGCTTAGACATATTCAAAAATAATCTTTTTCCCACAACGACCCATTTTCCGACCGATCATTCCTATGGGAGCTTTATGATATAGTCCTCCGAATTAGACAAAAATATTCCAAATTTGGTGAAAGCATGTACCATTATAAACCAAAAAACTTTTCTAACTGAGACTGATTTTCAGACCTATCTTTTGTACGACAGCTATTATAGTCGTTCCTGCTTGACTTCGAGGTACATATCAGGGATATCAAGGGAATTAAGCTTTAAAGGACTTGTCTTATGTTAGTTAACATTCATGTGAACATTTCAACATTATGTTATGCTGTATTTTCCCTTGTCTGATATCTCAAAAATGCTTTCCCAATTGAGAAAACAGATATGTTACGTATACCCCCTTCTTACTCTACGAGTAATGTGTGTAAAAACCGATTTTTTCATATCAATTAAAGTTTGTCTTTGATTCATTTAAAAGTATGATACTTACCCTTCAGTCCAATCAGCTCTAGTTTTGAATTTGAGACTGCTTCATTTCCATTGATCTGAAATAAATAAACAAAAATAATTTATATTTTTAGGTATTTGAAATTTTTTAAACATGCTTTCAACCAAACGGAAGCAAAGAAAGTTTCAAGTCTCGAAAACTATATTCATAATATTATATATAAAGTGATAAGTAAATCTAAAGCCTCATATTCCAAAAATATGCAAACATTTTAAGAGAAATTTGTTCAAAAAAACATAATTAAAGATTTGGCATGAGTTTCAACTAAAGCTATGATGCCAAACGCCACTAATATGTTAATAAAATGCAAAAAAAAAGAGGATTATATGGGACTTTTCAGCTTTTTTAATATATTGTGTCCCTTTTTAGCCTAAAAAGAGAAAAAAGGATAATACAGAATATTCATTGGATGATTTCCGGTATCCATTTGCAAGGGATATGTCTTAAATATCCTTTTAAACAAATATCATCCAAAGTATATGAACACTGATAATCATTTAGTTGATTTTGCAGCTTCGCTGGATGATTAAAATGATATTAAAGCCAAATCCATTCCAAATGGATCTTTTTTTTTTCTGTGCATGTCAACTAATTGCCGGTAGGAGTATTTTGCATAATTCCTTAAACAAAAACCATATGTTTTCAATACTTCTGTAACGCACCTCGTTCACCTCTGCTTAACATTAAGTGCTGCTACTGTTACTTCACAGTCACAATTTGGTTCATCTCTAACTTTATAAAAAAAAAACTTATCGACTTGCTGTTATCGATAAAATCGCTGAGCATTTGAATTTAAATTCAAAAATTTACCAACCACACAGTCGGGAAAATTATTAAAAATTTAAGTTTATTTCCAAACTCAAAATTGAAGTGTACATTTTGAATCTTTTGAATCTTTTCCATAATGCTTAAGTTCAAATTAATAGACATCGGCGTATTTGTGGTGCTAACACTCTGGCATGTGTGCGTTCTGTTGCGTCCCGTGGTGGAGGCAAATGCCAATATTAAGTCCATGTATCCGCAAGTCGACCGCAGCTTAAAGCTTTCCCTGACCTATGAATATACCCATGCAATGCTCCATCAGTCATTGGCCTACTCGCTGCTGGTGATGGTGGGTCTCTGGCGATGTCGTCATTTGATGGCTAATCAAGCCAACGACTCCAAGCCGCCGGCAAGCATATTGAAAACAAGCACGCCCAGCCAGGCCTCAGCCGCGGAGCAGATCAAATATAAATGGCTGCAGGGACGGGGATTGCAAATCGTGGGCTATCCCTATCGTACTTTGAGCTGGTTTTTAGTCCCATGGGCCGCTACCTTAATGATTGGCGGTTGGATGAACTATGCTCGATTGAATGTGATCATGCAGCACTTTTGCACACCCTGGTGGGAAGTGTTGGGGCTTTGCATGCAGTTGCAGTGGCTCTTCCTGCGTCGCATTTTGTCAAACGGAGGAGGTGTGATGGATGGAAACGACAGCAGCCACATTACGTACGAGACAAATTTGCTGGCCAACTTGTGAAATGTTTTTGGCACTTTATTTTCTTTTTCAGTCTCTTCTTTAACTCGTTTGGACAATAAAACTGCGAAAAATCAAACTTTTTTTTTTGCCTGAACTTTGGCTGGATGATGACCTGGCCAACTTTTGGCCCGTGTTAGAGCAAAAAGTTTTTGGCCAGCCCACGTGGGAAATATGCAAACAAATTTTTGCCATAAAAAAAGTTTTGCCACAACAATTTGCCAGTTAAGTTCATATTAACACAAACAACTCAGCGGTCTCAATTTGTGGGCTACAAATTTTGTACTTTCTCAAATGGAAACGCGATTCAGGGCCGTTTTCTAATCTTCTACATAGCTGCTATGTGACAGATAAACTAAGATTTTGGTCTGTTATTTGTAGGTTTATGTGACAGATAGCTCTATGTAGAAGGTTAGAAAACGGCCCTAAGGGCCGAGGCTTATCTGACACATAGCAGCTTTTAATAAGATGAGGTATCGGCCCTTATTAAGGCAATATTTTTGATATTTTAAATAAAAGAAAACTTTCTAAAATTAAGAAAAACATTGGGTAACGGATTTTCATTCAAAATTTGTATTGGGGACTGAAACGGAATGGTATTGACTTGTGTTAGCATAGCGACTGCATACGACGAATTGGAACGATGGCATTGGGAATGCAAAACTTTAATGATCTACATCAGCGATGTTCACCCATAGCCCCCAGGGGCCGAACACTTTAGGCAATTCATGCCAAATGCTTGCCGAAGTAATTCTTCAGTGAGTGTCAGCGAGAGACAGAGAGATACAGAGAGCCTCTCTTCTTGAACATCGCTGATCTACATGTTTAATCTACATGTTTTTATATCCTTGCAGATGGTATTATAGTGTCTGGAGCATTACTGACCACTTAAAGTTTATATATATTCTTGATCAGCGCAACAAAATGAGTTGATTAGGCCATATCCTTTAGTCCATCCGTCAGTTTGAAAGCTATCTACACCAAACTTTCCACAAAGTCTATTAGTACAAATTCGCTGGACATTTGTCGAAACCGGCAGGTTCGGATGACTATAGCATATAGCTGTCATAGGAACGATAGGTCGAAAAACTATTTTTAGTGGGAAAATCTTTTTTGTTTTCAATGGAAGCGCCTCCAAACTTTGTATTTCTTACTGTCCTATGCTTTCATATGACTTCACTTAGTATGGTCGAAATGGGACATCTATATAGCATAGCTGTCATAGAAAAGAAGAGTCTGAAAAGTAGTCTTAGAGAGGAAAACTTTTTTGGTTTTAATGGGAACGTCCTTTAAACTGATATTTATTTATTTTATATGCTCTCACACAATTCAAAAAAGTTTTATCAAAATCGGATGACTATAGCATATAGCTGTCATAGGAACGATCGGACGAAAAACTAGTTTTAGTGAGAAAAACTTTTTTCGATTTTAATGGAAATGTCTCTAAAATTGGCATTAATATATTTAATTTGTTTTTACACAATTCTAAAAAGATTTGTCAAAATCGTATGACTATGGCGTATAGCTGCAGTACGAATGAGCAGTCGAAAATGAGTTCTATTGAGAAAAACTTTTTTGTTTTTAATGGAATCGACTCTAAATTTATAATGTATTTACTTATTAGGCTTTTGCATGATTCCACTAAGTTTGGTCAAAATCGGACATCTATATGGTATAGCTCCCATAGAAAAGTAAGACCCGAAAAGTATTCTCAGTTAGAACAAGAAAGACAGTCGGTCAAGCCCGACTATAGCATACTCTGTACCAACGAAATTCTACGCTCAGCATAAATTTTGATGCTGCAGTAGCAGCTGAAAGCAGCGCTGCTTCTGCGCTGCAGCAACGCACAGTCTTTTGTTCATAGCTCGAAAACCGTTCATCCAATCTTCACCATTCCTTTGGCTGATCGATAAGTTATCCTTATTACTAAATATATCTAGAAGGAACAACCCACCTATCATTAAAACTGTAGGAGATATGACGTTTTTTCTAAATTGCGGGGGCGGCAGGGGGCGTGGCCAAAATTGAAAATAAACTTGATCTTCCTGCAGACATAAGAAGCATATGTCCCATACATGTCAAACCTCTATCTCTTACCATCTCTGAGATTTGTGCGTTCATACGGACAGACAGACGGACGGACGGACAGACGGACATGACTATATCGACTCGGCTGTTGATGCTGATTAAGAATATATATACTTTATGGGGTCGGAGATGCTTTCTTCAGGATGTTACATACTTTTGCACAAACTTATTATACTCATTGTACCTTTGGTACAGAGTATAAAAACGTGCTGTAAAGGTCTACAATTTGTACATTAACACTGATATTTTTATAGAATTTTCATTGCTGAAAACGAATCGGGCCTCCAAAAGTTCCCATCATGTCGAGACTTTAAGAAAAATTGACTCAAAGTCTTATAAATCCCTGTTTTTACAAATTTTTAATCACATGTAGAGAATAGAAGGAGGTGCTAGATGACTCGACTTAGGCTTATATGAAATCTTGAACTATCAACCATATGAATATATTTCCCATTAACCTTTGCCATTTTAAGCTAGTTTCAACAGTCGTTTTGGACATTTTTGGGCTTTTACTTGCTTGTAATAGGAACATTATGGGATATACATGGATGGTGTTTCATTATTATTTTGTATATTTTCTTTATCTTCAAATTGAAGCAGATTTTCGAATAGATAAATAGCTATTTTCTATGCCTGTTATATACCCGTTCACTCTTCTTCTAGTTGTAATCCCCTAGAAATGAATTCTTAAACATAAATAGTTCTCAAATTGAAACCACGATTTTGAGTTCTATTGACTTCCGAAATTAATAAACTCTGGAGCAGTTCCAATCCCAGTAAGCGGTTCATATTTCTTCAATTTACTTTCAAACAAATCAAACGCAAGCAAAATCAAAATTTCAACAAACTTCATAACATTGAAAATTTCGACTCAACAAGGTGAAAATACTTTTGTTCCACAATTTCACATTTAATTGCACATCGTTAAAAACCGTTTGAATTTCAAAAAATAAAACAAAACTGAAGTGTGCACTTTTCTCCACGCGCTCACACACACACAGACACAGACAAAACACATGTACACGGATATACAAAGAAGGATTCGTTTCAAGTACCACGACTTGCAGGTGAGTTGGATGGGCTTGGGCCTACGTACGAGTGTACCAAGTTCTCGCAATTGTTTTGGTCAAAAAATGAAAACGAATGAATGTTTTTCCAAAATTTTCTGCTTTTTGTACGGCCACTTGAGGACTACAAATCGTAGAATAGCTTATTAGAAATGGAAGCCTGCGGCCTTCCAAAGTATTTCAGGCTACTCATGCATTGGGAACTGTTCTCTGATTCGACAAGGGCGCGATTTAAGGATTACATATTTGGGTATCGCAGATCGTAGCTTCGAGTACGGACCACAGTTTGTTGTCCAATCGATGCAGGTCTGGGCTACCTTCAGGCCGATCATCCGTACAAATGTTGAAATTTTACAGATTTTCGGTCGATCCAAGAATATAAAATTCATTTCTCGGTCTGTTTTACCATGAAGTGTAAAAAAAAAACTACTTTTCATGCAGATTATAGATTAGATAGGAACTTAATCTATGTATAACACTAAACTAAACTGAAACTGTGGTTCTGATGGCTTCAAACACCTTGAAATAAGCGGATCTGCCGGCTTAGACTCCCTGAACCTTTGATCCCAACCAATTCTTATTTACGACACGGTATGCTTCTCTATAATTTTCCCTTCCCAGTGTCGGATTTGATATCTTAACATCACATATAAAATTTTTCAAAATTAGTTTTTCTTTCTAAATTGGCAAAATAAGTGAAAAAACTCCGACGACATAGCTCCGCCTTGTACATTTTGCCGGTAGAGTTATGCGTATTTTCGCTGGCGGATATATTATATTATGTTTTTAGTCCTAAAGTTGAAAAATGACATTTATTCGACGGCATAGCTCCGCCGTGTTATAGACTACATGTATTTGCGCGGAGTTATGTCGCTAAGAGCGCCGGTGATCACTCCGGAAATATGTCGTTTAATCCCGAAGTTGATAAAAAGGAATGAAATGACATAACTCCGCCGTTTCAAACGAAAAATCAACATCGTTAAAAATATATAGTAAAATGTAGATGTAAGACGACATAACATCGCCGGGTTAGAAACCACATATATATCTGCGATACATCACAGCAGCGGATATATGTCGTCTGTAACACGGCGGAGTTATGTCGTTTTATCTCTTTCCATCAACTTAAGGATTACAACATAATATCATCGCCGTTTGAGCAACATAACTCTGCGCGGAGATGTGTCATTTGTTACACGGCGGAGATATGTCGCTGAAGTTATGCCGTTCCATCCCTGTGCATCAACTTCGGGAAGCAAATCTACCATCTATGGACTCTAGGTTAAGCAGTTTAGGCTGTGGGTTGATAGTCAGTCAGTCGGTCGGTATAAGACTTAAATTAATAACACAGATTTAGCTTTTTTTCAATACTCTGTACCGTAGGTACATAGATTATGACAAGTTTGTGCAAAAGTATGTAACAGCCAGAAGGAATTATCTCCGACCCTATAAGGTATATATATTCTTGATCAGCATCAACAGCCGAGTCATGTCCGTCTGTCTGTCCGTATAAACGCACAGATCTCAGAAATGGTATGAGATAGAGGATTAACATGTATGGGACATATGCTTCTTATGTCTGCAGGCAGATTATGTATATTATGTATATTTTCGCCACGCCCCCTCTCGCCCCCGCAGTTTGAAAATGTCATATCTCCCACAGTTTTTAAGATAGAGGATTAGTTTCTTCTGGACAGATTTAGTAATAAGGATAACTTATCGATTCGTCAAAGAATTGAAGAAGATTGGATGTACCGTTTTTGAGTTATGATGAAAAGACTGTTCTCTGCTGCAGCGAAGTGGCAGCGCTGCTTTAGCTGCTGTTACAGCATCAAAATTTACGCTGAGCGTGAATGTTTTCACCAAAGGTACAGAGTATAGTAAGTTAGTGCAAAAGTATGTAACAGCATATAAAGCATATATATTCTTGATCTGCATCAACAACCGTGTCGATACAGCCATATGGTCGATATGTCCGTCCGTTTTAAGGCACAGATCTTCGAGATGGTAAGAGATAGAGCTTCGACAAATATGGAACAAATGATTTTTATGCTTGCAGGCAGATTATGTATATTTTCAATTTTCGCCACGCCTCCTACCGCCCCCGCAATTTAAGAAAAACGTTATATCTCCCACAGTTTTAAAGATAGAAGGTTCGTACCTTCTAGACATATTAAGTAATCAGTATTATTTAATGATTTGCCAAAGAAATGGTTGAAATGGGTTGAGCGTTGGTCGAGCTATAGGAAAAAGTATCATTTATAAGGGGCAGCACTGGCTGGAACAGCGAAAGGGCAGCACTTAGGGAAAAATATGAAAGGTACAGATTATGTTTGGAAGTCAAATTGGGGAGGACGGCTTCCCCTATAGTTTCTTAGTCTCCTACATTTTCCCCCTTGCCTTGCCTTTAAATTAAATTCCTTTTACAATCTGAAAACTAATCCAATCTAGTCTTCTTTTCCTTTACAGCTATTGATAACATTGTCTGCCTAGTTTCCCAACAAAGTCAGTCGAATTTTTTTTGTATTTGAAAGCGAAACACTTTTATTATTTAGTTTTTTTTTTTATTGAAAAACAAACAACAAATACGCGCACGGAAAATTAAATTGCAAGTAAAAAGCCACATCTCAACTCACACACACAAACACACGCACACACACACACATAGGATTATCATGTCGCTACGTGGTCAACTGCTGCATGGATCGGCGCTGGTAAGGAACATTGGTCGCGCATTGCTGCACAAGGTGAGATGGGATCAGGTGCGTCATGCCGCCGGCTGCACCGAGGCCAAGAAGGGGGGCAAGGGTCTGGTGATCGGCCTGTATGAGAAGGAGAGCGGCAAGGGACCCCGACTGACGCCCGCCGGTGAGAAGATTGACGACCGTGTCCAGGGCAAACTCACCGAATTGATCTGCGAGACCAAAATCACGGGACGCCTGGGTCGTGGCAAGGTATTCAACAATATTGATCCCGACTTTCGTTCCATATGCGTGGTGGGTGTGGGCCTGGAGGGTATTGCGTTCAATGAACTGGAAATGCTGGACGAGGGCATGGAGAATGTGAGGGTGGCGGCCGGCGTCGGCGCACGTTCCCTTCAATCAATTGGCTGCAGTGAGGTGCATGTAGATAATATGGATTACCCGGAGCAGGCGGCCGAGGGTGCAGCCCTGGCCATTTGGCGTTATGAGGAGAATTTGTCCAAAGCCAATAGATCGGTGATGCCCAAACTGGAGCTGCATGGCTCACCCGATATGGATTCCTGGACGCGTGGTCTGTTCAAGGCGGAGGCACAGAATCTGGCCAGGCGGATATGTGATGCACCGGCCAATTGTATGACTCCCACGATGTTTGCCCAGGCCGCTGTGGATGCTTTGTGTCCGTGCGGCATTACTGTGGAGGTGCGCACCATGGAGTGGATTGAACAACAGCGATTGAACTCCTTTCTGATGATAGCCAAGGGCAGCTGTGAGCCGCCGGTGTTGCTGGAGATTGCCTACTGTGGCACTGCACCCGAGGATAAGCCCATACTCCTGGTGGGTCAGGGACTAACCTTCAACTCGGGTGGTGTCAATTTGCGTCCTTGCGAGGGCATGGACGAGTTTCGTGGCGATCTGTCGGGAGCTGCCACCATCTTGGCTGCCATGCGAGCGGCAGCCGCCCTCTCCCTGCCCATTAATATAACAGCCATTCTGCCCCTGTGCGAGAATCTACCCTCCGGCATGTCCTGCAAGCCCGGAGATGTGGTCACCCTGCTCAATGCCAAGACCATGGCGGTGAGGAACATCAGTCGAACTGGTGTGGTGGTCATTGCCGATCCCATGCTCTACGGTCAGCTGACCTATAAGCCACGTCTGGTCGTCGATGTCGGCTCCATGTGCAAGGGTGTGAAGAAAGCGGTGGGCGGTGGTGCCACCGGCATCTGGTCCAACTCTCACTACATCTGGAAGCAATTCCAACGGGCTGGCTCCCTCACCGGCGACCGTCTGTGGCGTTTCCCACTGTGGCGCTACTACAAGGATCGTGTGGCCAACAATTTAAGCTTCGATTTGTCCAATGATGGCGATGGTTATGCCTCTTCCTGCCTGGCTGCCGCCGTACTGCATGAGCTGGTGCCCTGCAGTGATTGGGCCCATTTGGACACCTACGGCACCGGATTGTTGAGCAAGTTTGGTATCATACCCTATCTGGGAGCTGGCAAAATGACGGGAAGGCCCACCCGTACGCTAGTGCAATTCCTCTACCAAATGGCGTGTCCCGAACAGCCCAAATAGAGGAGGAGGAGGAGGAGGCGTGCAGGCACCATCATTTCAAATTTGTTCCATTGGCCAAAAAGACGATGGAGCAAGTTTTTTAACTTTTCGGTTGGAAATTCCTTGATTTTGGGAACTGACCACGATTTTGACCACAATTCGAAAGAGTTTTTTTGAACGTTTTTAACAATCTCGACTCAGATTGAATAGTAGTATTCGATGATGGATACTCACGATATTTTTTGTTTGTCCATTTGATGTCATCGATGAAAACCTGTTTAGCAAAATTGTCCGCAAATAATACTTAATTTTTGAACACTTTTTGGAAGACACGTAAATAAGAATAAATTGTATGTTATTTAAGAAATGTATTTAGAACTAAAATTGCACTTTTTTTTTGGGAATTTCCTTTGGGTAATGTCATAGCTTTGCAGATCAGCTGGCCTGTATCTGTTTCTGGAGCATTTCTGAAGTTGCCTCTTGGTCATCAAAAATCCCCTTCAAGTGAAGAGCTTCTTGATTAACGTTTGTGTCTGGGGGTTAACTTCACCACATCAGAAGAAGTTCCTACGGCAACAGTTCAAATTTGTTGAATCGAACCGAAAATTTTAGGTACAGAACAGTTTCAGGTACAGCTTTTATTTGTAAACTAGAAGCTCGAAACCCTAAACGAACCGGTTCTGCGTAGTTTGCTTCTGGAGCGGTTTTGCAGAGCTACATTCCTATTGCCTATTCCCTATTAAACTATCTCAAAGCGTCGAAAAAGCTAGGCAAAGGACTTGGGACTATTAATTTGAAATGGGCTGATTTATTTGAAATTTTGATATCATGTTTTTCATTTCATAGATAGAGACGTAAAGAATGTGCGCCTACTGCGCCACAGCTTAAGAGTTTTTGGACGTATTTTTTTTTCATTTCATAGATAGAAAGAGACGCATACAATGTTCGCCTACTGCGCCACAGTTTAAAAGTTTTATGGACTCTTATTATACCCTTGAAGAGGGTATTATAAATATGTCCAGATGTTTGTAACGCAAGGAAGGAAGCATTTCCGACCCCTTAAAGTATATATTCTTGATCAGCACGACGAGCGGAGTTGATTTAGCCATGTTCATCTTACCATCAGTTAGTTTCTATGCTATCTCCTTCGTTAGTTTGAAAGCCATCTTTAACAAACTTTGCACGAAGTCTTTTACTACAAATACGCTGCATATTTGTCGCAACCAGCCGGATCGGTTGACTATAGCATATAGCTGTTATAGGAACGATCGGTCGCAAAACTAGTTTTAGTGAGAAAAACTTTTTTGTTTTTAAAGGAAACGTCTTTGAACTTTGTACTTCTTAGTAAGCAATGTTTTCCCATGATTCCTACAAGTTTGGTCGATATCGGACTTCTATATAGTACAGCTGTCATAGAAAAGTAGAGTCTGACAGGCAGTTTTAGAGAGAAAAACTCTGGTGTTTTTAATGGAATCGCCTCCAAACTTTGTATTTCTTAGTCTGCCATGCTTTTCCATGATTCCACTAAATTTGGTCGAAATCGGACATATATAAAGCATAGCTTTCATAGAAAAGTAGAGTCTGAAAACTAGTCTTGGTGAGAAAAACTTTTTTGTTTTGAATGGGAACGTCCTTAAGACCGACATTTATTTATTTGACACGCTTTTACACAATTCTACAAAGTTTTGTCAAAATCGGATGACTATAGCATATAGCTGTCATGGGACCGATCTTTCGGAAACTAGCTGTAGTGAGAAAAACTTTTTTGTTTTTAATGAACACGCCTTCAATCTTTGTATTTCTTAATTTACTATGCTTTTGCATGATTTCACTTAGTTTGGTCGTAATCGGACATCTATATAGTATAGCTGTCATAGAAAAGTAGAGTCTGTAAACAAGTCTTAGTGAGAAAACTTTTTTGTTTTTATTGGAAATGTCTTTAAAATTGTTATTTATGTATTTAATATGATTTCGCACAATTCCACAAAGTTTTGTCAAAATCGGGTGACTATAGCATATAGCTGCAGTACGATTGATCGGTCCAAAAAGATGTTCCATTGAGAAAAACGACTCCAAATTTCATACATGTTTGTTTGTTGAACTTTTGCATGATTTCACCAAGTTTGGTCGAAATCGCACATCTGTATAGTATAGCTGCCATAGAAAAGTAAGGTCAGAAAAGTAGTCTCAATTAGAAAAACGTGCTGCAGGGGTACTATAAACTTTGGCCGAGCCGAAGTTAACTTTCCTTCTCCGGCAGAAATAGGCACACAATAGTCGTAGGGATATGAGGTGTAACTTGCGCCCTCATACGCACATTTCTCATCCCACGGTCTAATACAATTTCAAGAACTCCATTGCCGATGTCTGTCCTCTTTTGAGCAACCGGCAACTGCTGTTTTCTGCTGCTGGTAAACTATTTGTTCAACCTTTAAATTGATTTGCTGTCAAACACAAACTAAATGACGTGGCTTAAGCAAAATTGTTAAAAGCAGATACTTCAAAGTGAGAAAGAAAATCAGGTGATTGTAAATCGATAAAAAATGTATACAAAATATTAAAATTAAATAAAAATCTTTGAAGGAATTTCTTCCCCTTTCAAGACAGCAATGCCCGGTGGGGTCGTTGAGCTGCAATTCATTTCAAATATAAGCCACCGCAGCCTTAATACCATCCTCATTGAGCACGGGGGCGTTCAGGCTTTAACATTGGTAATAGGTAATAAGCCACAGGCTCTATCAACAATATCCACAGTCAAAGCTTTAGTAGACACAAAGCATTTTCAGCCACACCCACAACTGACCCAATCACGCCCCCTTGAAACTCTTGGCATATCAATGAAGACAAGGACAGAAAACAGGGAACCGAAGGATAGAGAGAGAGAGAGACAGCGAGTTGGCAAAGTTTTTAAGCACGTTATTCCAAACTTGGTCCCGACTCCTGCTGGATGCTGCAGTGCGGGACGAAAGCAAATTGAACCATTATGCAGTTTACTTGGCAACGTTTCGCTATTCAATAAGAAGGCTTTAACATGCCGATTTTGATTAATATATAGAGGTACAGATTTCTTCTGTTTCTTTGTATATTTTGTTAATTAAAGAAACAGAGATTAAAGGAGTTCACATTTGGGGCGAACTAGATAAGAAAATTTCAAAAAAAAATTTGTTCAAATTATTTGCGCAAACTTTTTTGTACAAATTTTTTATAAAATTGTCTGGAAATTTGTAACGCATAGAAGAAAGCATATCCGACCACATAAAGAAGATATATACTTGATCAACAGGACGAGCTGAGCTGATTTAGCCTTGTTTGTCTGTCCATCCGTCCATCCGCCTGTTTCTATGCCATTTCCATGTCAGTTTGAAAGCTATCTTCACCAAACTTTGCACAAAGTGTTTTAGTCCAAATATGCAGCATATTTGTCGCAATCTGCCGGATCTGATGACTATAACATATAGCTGCCATAGGAACAATCGGTCGAAAAATTAGATTTAGTGAGAAAAAGTTGTTTGTTTCCAATGGAAACGTCTCCAAACTTCGTATTTACTAGTTTTCTATGCTTCTCCATGATGCTGCCAAGTTTGGTTCAAATCGGACTTCTATACAGCATAGCTGCCATAGAAAAGTGAGGTTAGAAATATAGTCGGAGTAGGAAAAACTTTTTTGTTTTTAATGGAAAACTCTTTTAAATTGGCATATATTTATATTATAAGCTTTCACACAATTTTTAAAAGTTTTGTCAAAGTCGGTTGACTATAGGTTATAGCTGCCTTTGGACTGGTAGGTCGAGAAACTAGTTTTAGTGAGAAAAACTTTTTTGTTTCTAAAGAAAACGCCTCCAAACTTTGTATATCTCAGTTTGCTATGCTTTCCCATAATTCCACTAAGTTTGGTCGCAATCGGATATTTATATAGTATAGCTGTCATACAAAAATAGAGTCTGAAAAGTAGTCTTAGTAGGAAAACTTTTTTGTTTCCAATGGCAACGTCTCCAAACTCCGTATTTACTAGTTTTCTATGCTTCTCCATGATGCTGCCAAGTTTGGTCGAAATCGAACATCTATATAGTATAGCTGCCATAGAAAAGTAAGGTCCGAGAAGTAGCCTTAGTGTGAAAAACCTTTTTGTTATCAATGTAAACCTTTTAAAAATTGACATATATTTGTTTTATACGCTTTCACACAATTCTTTCAAGTTTTGTTAAAGTCGGTTGACTATAGGTAATAGCTGCCATTGGACTGATCGGTCGAGAAACTAGTTTTATTGAGAAAAACTGTTTTATTTTTAAAGAGAACGCCCGAAAACTTTGTTTTTCCTAGTTTGCTTTGCTTTTCCATGAATTTACTAAGTTTGGTCCAAATCGCAGATCTATATAGTATAGCTGTCATAGAAAAGTAGACTCAGAAAAGTACACTAAAAAAAAAGTCAATCCGAAACGGGACTGGAAACAGGTTAATCGCGGATATTCTTGAGCCGACATCGAAAAAGATTAACTTCACTCCCCTTTTTTTATGATCCCGAAAAACAGGATAACTTTAAGCTTGCTTCGGGATTACCTTGTTTTCAATCCCGTTTCGTATTGATTTCAGATTTTTATTTTTCTGTGTAGTCTTAGTGAGGAAATCATGTTTGTTTTCAATGGGAAAGTCCTTCAAGTTAGATGGAAAAACGTGGTGCAAGGGTTTACAAGCTTCAGCAGAGCCGAAGTAAACTTTCCTCTACTTGTTTTGTATAACTTGTTTAACTAAATAAATCAAAGCTTTTTTATAGATTCTTTCTTATATAGATGACTTTGTATATGTCTTCAAAATCTTTTGGGTTTAGTTAACCCAAGGTTTGCAACAAATTTTGTGGGTCGCTTTGCCAATGCCCATTGTGGGTCAGCTGCTCCCTCCGCTTTGAGAAACTCATTTGGTTGCCTGTCAAGTTTTTAATGATAAAGTGTAGCGTTTTAATCTTCTATGCTACACCTGGACCAAAAATGGGCCAAAACTGCTGACAGCCTTAAGTAGGCTAGCAAGTTTTATGGCTCCAAAATAAGAAGGTGGCTGGTGTTTTTTTTGTTTTTTCATTGTTGTGGCTTTTAAGGCTGAAACCTATTAGCAAAGCGTTTAGTTTTGTGCTGCAATTGACTAGCCTTTGTCAACTCTGACATCTCTCGCTCTCTCATTCTCTCTCTCTCTGTTGCACTGTCTGTTGTTATTTATGACGGCCATTGGCAGGAAACGGATATGCGTGCCCTGACATCTGCGTGTCATGCTCTGTTCTGGGTGGTCGAATTGCCATTTTGCTGTTTTGAGAGCTGAGCACCACGCGTGCCATTGCAGTCCAGAACGTTGGAGCCAACTGGCACAATCAGACAAATCGTTTTGACCACGTCTCCATTGCCCAATACCTATGGCCGGATGGCCAGTTTGGTTGTTGTGATATGTGTACGGTGAGTGTGACAGCCAAATGGACAGAAGAAATGCAACAATAAAGTAGGCAAGTTAAATTAAGAAACGTAGAGAGGTAGAGGTATGATGTATGATCGAATTCTGGCCAGATCTAAGTGTATATTAATGCTTTTGGGGCTAAATTTCCCCATCTTCTTAACTGAAAACCTGCTGCTGATGCTCTTAAATGGTTTGAAAGTCACAACAACTTAATTTGTTGGCAAAATATTTGCCCGCAAACACACAAAACATAATTTAAAATGCATATTAAGCACACTGTTGGTGGTAGTGGTTCATGTTGTTGTTTGCTGCCTGAGAGGGAAATGCTGTGGTCAGCGGCCATGTGGCACTCACTTTTATGCCAAAAAACACAGCCATAAAATGGTCAAGCGACTGAGTCGGTTTTAATTAACGCCGCGGCATATTCATGCCGCATAAAATCAAATTTCATACACAATGTGGAAGTGGGTTTCCAACTATTTACCAAAAGAATAAGGGGAAACCGAAATTGAAATCTTTTTGTTTGGAATTTGTATGCTTTGAAGGCAGGTAAATTAGATTTTTAATTTTTAATTAAATTTAAACGAAGGCGGATGCTGACACTGACATATGGCTGTCACAGCAAATCCACTTAAAATGACTACCCAGTGTCAGCCTGTCACCTGTTCGAGCGTCTCTAAACCAAAATGGCTGCTCTCTAGTCGCTGCAATTGTCGCCTTTTTTTTTCCCACCATTGAAAATTTATAAAAAGCGGAAGTTGTGTTTTCCGGTCGGGGAAAAAAGTTGGCTGCTGCTGTTGTTGGTCAAAGTGCACCACGCAGAGGAAAAAGCCGGAAACAAGGCAAACTTGATTCGAATCAAAGAATAGAAAAATAGTAGAAAAAAAATAAACAGAATGTTGGCGGCCAAAAAGGCAAGACAGCAAACAACAAATGGTTACAACAAAGAACATGTAATCAAAGCGCCATACACATGACTGGTTACATTTAAGTGTAAAACAGCTCCCTTCGATTTGACAGTTAAAGAGGCAGCTTTATATCGACAATGAATTTGAAACAACATTCTATTTAAACTCAAGTTTTACTTAAACAGCATATTTTTGTCCTATTTAAACTAAATATTGACCCTTTCGTGCTGTTTTGTGTATATTTTCTTTCTTGTTGCTATTTGTCCCTGTTGACTATTTCCTCACTTACTTCCGGTCTCTTCTTTTTGTTTAGAAGGAAGCCACGACGAGCTGAATGTATCCAGCTGCCTTTTGTGGGAAAACATTTTTGATATTAAGTACTAAAAATAGTAAAATATTTATGGAGATGCTACAGTAAGGCCTTTGCTGTTGGGCTAACTGTTTCTGCTACATTACCTCCGCTCGCGCTTCACCACAATTTCTGTGTATTTTGTACAATGTTTTTAATACTTTCAGAAAAAATAGAGAGAAACAAAATAAATCTGCTTATGGTTAAAATCTAAATCTAACTAAAATCTCACTAAGCTTACTTTTCTGACTCTACTTTTGTATGACAGCTATACAATATAGATGTCCGATTTCCACCAAACTTGGTGGAATTATGGGAAAGCATAGAAAACTAAGTAATACAAAGTTTGGAGGAGTTTCCATTAAAAACAAACACGTTTTTCTCACTTAGGCTACTTTTCTGACTCTACTTTTGTATGACAGCTACACTATATAGGTGTTCGATTTCGACCAAACTTAGTGGAATCATGGGAAAGCATAGTAAACTAAGAAATACAAAGTTTGGAGGAGTTTCCATTAAAAACAAACAAGTTTTTCTCACTTAGGCTACTTTTCTGACTCTACTTTTGTATGACAGCTACACTATATAGGTGTCCGATTTCGACCAAACTTGGTGGAATCATGGGAAACCACGAAAAACTAAAAAATGCAAAGTTTGCAGGCGTTCTCTTAGAAAATAAAATAGTTTTTCTCACTAAAACTAGTTTCTCGAACGATCATTCATATGGCAGCTATAACTTGTAGGCATCCGATTTTGACAACACTTTGAAGAATTGTGTGAAATCTTATAAAATTATTATAAAGCAATTTTAAAGAGGCTTACATTGAAAACAAAAAAGTTTTTCCCACTAAGACTATTTTTCTAACCTTACTTTTCTATGGCGGCTAAACTATATAGATGTCCGATTTCGACCAAACTCTGCATAATCATGAAGAAGCATAGAAAACTAGTATATACAAAGTTTGGATGGGTTCTTATTTAAAACAAAAAAGTTGTTCTCACTAGAACTAGTTTTTAGAACGATCATTGCTATGACAGCTACATGCTGCAGTTGTCTGATTTTGACAAAACTTTCTAGAATTGTGTGAAAGCATATCAAATAAATAAATGCCAAGTTTAAGGACATTTCCATTGAAAACAAAAAAGTTTTTCAAACTAAGACTGCTTTTCAGACTCTACTTTTCTATGACGGCTATACTATACAGATGTCCGATTTCAAGCAAACTTGGTGAAATCATGTAGAAGCATAGCCAACTAAGAAATCCATAGTTTGTAAATAGTTTCCATTGAAAACAAAAAAGTTTTTCTCTCTAGAACGAGTTTTTCCAACGATCGTTCCTATGACAGCTATATGCTATAGTCATCCGATCCGGTCGGTTCCAACAAATGTACAAGTACGCTGTAGCAGAAGATTTTATGGAAAGTTTGGTGAAAATAGCTTCCAAACTGACGGAGGAAATAGCATAGAAGCTGACGGACATGGCTAAATCAACTCAGCTCGTCCTGCTGATCAGGAATATATATACTTTATGTGGTCGGAGATGCTTTCTTCTATACGTTACGTACATCCGGACAATTTTAATTCACATGAGCTGAGTCGATATAGCCATGTCCATCTGTAGAAAGAATAGGTCCCAAGATACTGGCAGATAAAAAGGCATACGTGATGTGCCAGAATATAGAAGTGGGTGCAAATATCTGCGAAATCTTAATACAACTAGTTTAAGTACAATTTGAAATTATGTTAGCATATAATTATAGCTGTTTCATTGAACTATATATGTAGGTTTTTGTTTTATTTGACTTATCATACGATACGATATTTGACAAATTTGAGGCTATGATTATTTTTGTGGTTTCTTTTGCTTTGCAGTGCCAAAACTTACTGTTAAGTGCAATCACATATGTTGTGATGGTTTCTTTTATAATCTTAATGCACTTTTTGTACTCTTAGTATGATTTTAGAGAGCAATATTCAATGAAAAGAACGATACAAATGAGAAAAGTGGTGATTCCTCGACGTTGCATTTGAAAATCTCGAAATGGTTTATGAAGAAATGCAGCTTTGGCTTATACTATTTCAGTTTAATCATTCCCCTATTAAAATATGATCAAAAATTGTGTTTTTAAGTACTTTTATAACCACCTACTGCGCTACGTGCTGAACTTTAATTGAGTAAACATTGAGTTAGGCCTGCGAATCAATAAAAAAATTAGTTTTATAGCAATCAACCATGGCTAAAATGATCAAGAATTGTACATTAATTGTATGGGATAGGTGCTCGAAGGTTCTTTAGAAGCTCTTGAAGGAATACTGAAAGAATTGATTTGCAAAAGCAAAAAATGATGAAGAATTGTACATTGATTGTATGGGATAGGTGCTCGAAGGATCTTTAGAAGCTCTTGAATTGATTTGCAAAAGCAAAAAATGAGGAAGAATTGTACATTGATTGTATGGGATAGGTGCTCGAAGGATCTTTAGAAGCTCTTGAAGGAACACTGAAAGAATTGATTTGCAAAAATCGTGGCGTGATGATGCGAAACTCTTCCAGTGATTCTAAAAGTCAATAGCGTAGAATGAATTAAACATATTTCTCAGATCATTGTATATGTGCCAATACAAGAAATCCATTCCATTGCTTATAGAAAATAGCAGATTTCTGCAAAGAACCGCTAACATTCTAGAATTTTCGCATTCCGGTAGATATTTCCATTGATTCAATATCGATTCCAGTTGACATTTGCCAAATTTCCAAGTCATTGAATTTTGTACAATTTTTTTGTGAAACCAAATCGTTCATCATCCAGCGTAGTTCTTAAGCTCCTTGGATTTGCATCTCATCATCTTTAAGTCCTCAACTCTCTCTCCAAAGCTTTTTATCAATTTAAATCTGCACGGATTTACAGATTAATTACTGTTGCTGCAATCAGTTTCGCTGCTCAGCTCTAACCATCCAAAGCGATTCAAGATAATTTCCAGCAATAATCACAGCAATTAAATTTATGACCTTTTCTTCCCCTCGCCAAACACACCAACTGCTTGAGGGGCTTCAAATTTTACGAGCGTTTATAACGAGGTCATAAAAACGAGGCGTGGCATTCTTCTTCTTCTTCTTCTTCACAAATACATAAATCAAAGCGTACGCAACCTAAACTACAAGCGGAAGGAGCAGATGCCATTAAATATTACGCATACGCCATGTTAGCACTTTATAAACGCATTAGGCAACTCTGCTCTCATATCAAAATACAATTTGCAAGTGAAAGGAAAAAAAGTTAAAGCATTGATATTATATTTATGACTGTGAAAATAAATATTATTTTTGACCATTGTCAGCCATAAATCATACGATTATGGGGCACACAACACGTGCCCAGATAAATAGTCCCAAAAAATGGGGCAAAAATGTATCGCTTTTTCTACAAATAGCTAAATACCTACCCTTGCGCCGGGCTGCAGGACATTAAACTCAATGAATTGAAAGAACATTTTTTTTTTTTTTTAGCCGGGAGGTCAACCAGCTCGGAGGCTTGGCTGCCGGGCGTAGCCATTAAAGACGATTTCCGCAAACAATAAATTTCACCCACCCAAAATAAAAAAAAAAAAACCCCCCAAGCGGGAAAGCTTACGCATCATTTTATTACTGACAGCACTTTCAGCGATGCTGGCGGCATGATTAAATTTGAAGTTAAGTTGTGGCCACGTTTTGAGCTGACTGTTCAGTTTTGAAGCTGCGTTAATTTGTATGGCTTATTAATGGAGCCCGGCTAAAAGGGGGGGCCGGTTGGCAAAACTGTGGCCACAAAAGATGGCGAGAGAGTAAAATAAGGTGAAGTCCTTGCAAAATGTAGCTGAGCTGCAAGTTTTACCAACACAGAAGCTGCAAAAGCGCCACACTGAATTGAAGTGTAGATGAAAAGCATAAGCAGGTTTAGTTGTTTGAGTTTGAAAATGCTGAAATGCTTTTGCTTTGGATGTTGTGTGTATGAACAGCAGGAACATTGGATCAGTAAAAACAAAGTTTAAATAGAAACCGAAGCATTCCTCTGAAAGAAGTATGAACGGTTTCTATGCTGGCAACTTTCCATCAGTTACCCTGCAGAGGAAAGGACTGGAATATGCGAAAATTAAGTTATAGAAATCGAAACTGATCATAGCACAAAATAGATTCTTATTACACTTTAATTATTATAAAAGACCTTCAATCAGAAGTTGCCTGCAAAGTGCCATCAGTAACAAGACACACTTTCATCTTATGATTAAAAGAGACTGAACTAGTTCAAATATTCTTCATGAATTGTTGGAATTTTTGTGCAGTAACTGCTGAGCAGCGTCTTTTTAATTGTTTATTTTTTGGTGATTCTTGTTCAGTGAATCTTCGTTAGTAACTTTTGTTTAGTTAATCTTACTCGGTGACCCTTCTTCAGTCTCTTATACAGTTACTTCTTTTCAGTGACTCTCGTGTAATAACTTTTCTAGTGACCCTTGATCAGGGATTCTTGTTTAGTCAATCTTGTTCAGTGATTCTGGTTAAGTAATTGTTTTTCAAATACCCTTGTTCAGTGACTGTTCTTCAGTTAATCTTGTTGTGAGTTTTTTTTCAGTAACACTTGCTAAGTGTCACTTGTTCAGAATACTTGTTCAGTGAACCATGTTTAGTGACTCTTGTTCAGCCACGCTTTTCCAGCAACTTTTGTTCAGTGCCACTTGTTAAGTAACTCTGTTTTAAAGATACTTGTTCAGTGACTATTCTGTAGTTTATCTTGTTCTGTGACTCTTGTAATGTGGCTCTCGTTCAGTGACTTTTGTTTAGTTAATCGTGTGCAGTGACTTTGGCTTAGTGACTTCTGTCTCATGGCTCTATTTCAGTAACTTTTGTTAAGTAACTCTTCTTCAAAGATCCTAGTTCAGTGACTGTTTTCCAGTATATCTTATTCAGTAAGCTTTTTTCACTAACTTTTGTTCAGTGCCTTTTGCGCCGTGACTCTTGTAAAGTGATTATTCTTCAGTGACTCTTGTTCAGTGACTTTTGTTCAGTCACTTTTGTTCAGTCACTTTTGTTCAGTGACTTTTGTTCAGTGACTCTCGTAAAGTGAGGCTTGTTCAGCTCCTTTTGTTCAGTGACTCTCGTAAAGTGAGGCTTTTCAGCTCCTTTTGTTCAGTGACTCTCGTAAAGTGAGGCTTTTCAGCTCCTTTTGTTCAGTGACTCTTGTTAATTGAGTCTTGTTCAGCTACTTTAGTTAAGTGACTCTTCTTCAGAAACTCTACTTCAGTGACACTTGTTCAGCGACCCTGGTTTAGTGTATATTGTTCAGTTACTTGTGTTCAGTATTTCTTGTTCAGTGACTATTGTTAAGTCAGTCTTGTTCAGTGACGTCTGTTAAATAAGTATCTCTAAGCTTTGTTCTTAAACTCTTTTTTAGTGTCCTTTGTGCAGTGATACTAACAGTCACTGAGGTTCAGTATATCTTGTTAGGTGGCTATTGTTCAGTTATACTTGTTTAGTAAGTACAATTTTATAACTGTTTTACAGTTTCTCGAGTTCAGTGAGACTATTTCATTCACTTTTATTAAGCGTTTTTGGTTCTGTAGCTCGTCAAAGGTACAGTGATTCTTGTTCAGTGACTTTCAAAGTCTCAAGCAACCGCTTATAAATAGAATGATAGCTTAAGCCACTGAACAGTTGAGCAATATGTGCAACTTCGCCTCTCCTTTAAAAAAAGAACAAGTATAAATTTTCTATGACAAGAGAAAGAAACTGACTTCCACTCCAAAAAATGGGGTCAAATTCTTGTGCTGCTTTTAAATGGCAATCTTTTAAATAGAATATCAACTTCTGGCTAGCTCAACACATTGCTACAACTTAAGTTGACCGAAATAATGTTAATTATAATGCCAACATCACGTACACAATTCCTCTTCACACTTTCCCACTTATGAATTGGAATGTCCACTGGTCTGTGTATATGAAGCTGGGTGCTAATGCCAGAGCCTGACATTTACATATGTTGTTAGTGGGCCTTGTGTGTGTGTGTGTGTGTGTAAGTGGCATTGCATTTCAATGAGTCGACTTACCTCGACACAAGTTATGCAACTCAATTTGTATGTTTTGCTGTGTATTCTGTTCAGCTGAGGCCTTGACTGCCAGAGACAGCTTGTAAGTGGGGTGAGGGTTGTCTGGTTAAGCACTTTCACCACATAGAATGCTAATTTTAGTACCAATGCAAGAAAAACACTTAATTAAGTAATTACTAAAGAGTTGTTAACACAATTTTCTTCAAAAAAATGCCTGAATATCCCCATGGTACACTGTTTACCTTTGACATTATTCCCACAGAGATATCCACTTCGGCCTCGTTAAACAAATGAAAACCAATTAAGTTCTGTCACATAATTTTAATGAAATTAAAATGAAATCAGTGCAAATAAATACGACCCTCCCAGTCTCCCCCCCCCCCCCCCCATCCGATGAATAATGATAAACAGAGAAAAACAATTGAGAAAAACACGCTCACTTCCAGCTTTACCCGCAGCCAGGAGCGACGCTTTGTCTCAAGGTTCCGAAAAAAAAAAAAAACAGGGATCTGCGGCTGTTCAAAAATTCAGAGCATGCCTGGCGGCGTCTGACTGACTAACTGACTACCAAGAAAAAGGTGCTGCGGATGCGGATGATGCTGGTTCTGATGCTGCTGCATGAATGCTTAAGTGACTGACTGACAGCAACAAAAAATGAACAACAAGCAGATGCCAAAGTCGAGCAGACAGAACGCTTAGTCTACTTTTGGGACGCGCACGCCAGTTGGTTGTTTGCATTTCGGCTCTCATACGTGTGTGTGTGTGTGTGTGCGTCTGTGTGTGTATGTGTGTGAAGGTCGTGGGCGTGGTGACGCTGTCGTGCGGCAAAAATATTGCCAACTAAGTGTTGAGCATAATAATGAGACTCACCCAAATGCGTGCGCTGCTTCATCACGATTTATCTCACAGTCTGCCTTTTACTTTTACTTTTACTTTCATTTCCCATTTTTCCATTTGCCATTTTGCATTCTGGTTTGTGGCTTTAAATAAATTATGTTGGCTCTGTTGCGTTTTAACTGAATTATAAACAGTGACACATTTACATTTTGCTTTTGCATTTGGGTATTCCCCAAGCAATTAGCTTGCCACTTATGTTCAATTGGTTAAATTTTATGCAAGCCGCTTCAAATGCTGCAAGTTTAATGTGTGTGGGGGGGAGTGTGTGGGGGTTTTGTGGCCAGCTGCCTCAGTTACGGGAAGTCATTGTCATTACCCTGGCTCTTTTTCTATTTTTTTTTTTGTGGCTGCTGTCCGCTTTGGCATTCTGGTTTAGAAAATTAGCATAAATTAAGGTTGGTTAAGAGGGCTGGACAAGGAACAACTTGAATTATGGGTAGGGAAATTGGTTTTCCTTGCAAATTTTATAGCACATATTCTTTAAGAATGGGGCCAAGCCATTTGTTGGGCTGAGCTGTATCGAATATGTGGTCAAACCAACGCATACTGGGCCATTTATTTGGCTATAACGCGGCATTCTGTTTCCAAATGTTGTTATACCCTTGCAAAAGGGTGCTATAATTTTGCCCAGAAGTTTGCAACGCATAGAAATATTCATTTCCGACACCATAAACTATATATATTCTTGATCAGGGTGACGAGTTGAGTCGATTGAGCTTTCTCCTTCCGTCTGTCTGTCTGTTTCTACGCGAACTAGTCTCTCTGTTTTAAAGCCATCGAGCTGAAATTTTGCACAGAGTCTTCTTTTTGCTGCACACTACTAATATGTCGGAACCGACCGTATCGGATGACCATATCTCATAGCTCCCATAGAAACAAATGGTCTCGAAACTAGTTTTAGTGAGAAAAACTTTTTTCTTTTCAATGGAAACGTCTCCAAAATTTGTAATCGTAAGATTTCTGTTTTTTGATAATTCTACCAAGTTTTACTCAAATTGGACAATTATATGGTATAGCTGCCATACAAAAGATAGGTCTGAAAAACAGTCTTTGTTACTAAAACTTTTTTGTTTTTAATGGTAGCATCCTTCAATTTTGTATTTGTTTGTTTCGTATGCTTTCACATGATTCTACAAATTTTTGGCCAAATCGGATAACTATATCATATAGCTCCCATAGGAACAATCGGTCGGAAAACTAGTTATAGTATTAAAAACTTTTTTCTTTCCAATGCAAACGTCTTCAAACTTTGTAATCCTAGGTTTTTTATGTTTTTTTTATAGTTCTACCAAGTTTTTTTAAAATCGGACAACTATATGGTATAGCTGCCATACAAAAGATAGGTCTGAAAAACAGTCTTAGTTAGAAAAACTTTTTTGTTTTTAGTGGTAGCATCCTGCTATTTTGTACTTGTTTGTTTCACATGCTTTTACATAATTTTACAAATTTTTTGTCCAAATCGGATGACTATATCATATAGCTCCCATACGACCAATTGTTCGGAAAATGGAAAAACGCGTATTTTTTGAAAATATTTAAGCAAGCACTTGCAAGGGTATAAAAACTTCGGCACAGACGAAGTAAGCTTAGCTTTCTCGTTTGATTAAGTATTATAAATAGTTTCAAATAATCAAAAATCAACAAATTGATCATTATACTCTGCACCGCAGGTACATAGAGTATTATAAGTTTGTGCAAAAGTATGTAACATCCAGAAGGAAGCATCTCCGACCCTATACAGTATATATATTCTTGATCAGCATTAACAGCAGAGTCGATATAGCCATGTCCGTCTGTCCGTCTGTCTGTCCTTATGAACGCACAGATCTCAGAGATGGTAAGAGATAGAGGTTTGACATGTATGAGACATATGCTTCTTATGTCTGCAGGCAGATCAAGTTTATTTTCAATTTTTACCATGCCCCCTCCCGGCCTCGTAATTTAGAAAAAAGTCATATCTCCCACAGTTTTAAAGATAGGTGGGTTGTTCCTTGTGGATATATTTAGTAATGAGAATAACTTATCGATTAGCCAAAGGAATGGTGAAAATTGGATGAACGGTTGTCGAGTTATGATCAAAAGACTGTTCGCTGCTGCAGCGCAGTAGCAGCGCTGCATTTAACTGCTACTGCAGCATCAAAATGTATGCTGAGCGTATAATTTCCTTGGTACAGAGTATGCTTTAGTCGTGCTTGCCCGACTTTCATTCTTGTTTTACATTATTTCAAACTCAGGACCTCTTGCATTTGACAGGAATGGCATGGAGTCTTATCGAACTCTACCATCCACTACTTTGCTTGAAGTTGCCATGTGTAACACTGCTTGTCTCTTTCCATCTTTACATTTAATATACATCCCCCTTTCACTTTAAGGTCAAAATGAAATGTTAGAGTATCGAAATGATATGAGAATAATGGTTTTTGACAAAATATCATATAAATGTTATCAAATTGATATGGATATTAATTTTCAGTTCGAGTTTTGGGAACGATAAGGCTAGACCCTGGAAAAGCTAACGATTCGGGTAGCTAGCTTTCAAAATGCCAAAACCTGAGCCAGTAGCATACCTATAAACAGTCCTAGAACTATTTCTACAACTTTCACTTCACTGGCCGACAAATCAATCACCACCTACCACATCCGAGTGTGTGTAAACAAAACATTTAGTCTCTCCATTCACACGTGTGTTTAAAGAGCAGCCGCTTCAACGCCCATCATTCCATTTGGATGTAAATTACAAGTTAACAATGCGAGTGGACAGGAAATAGAGGGAAATAAGCAACAGCGTTGTTGGACTAGAAAAAAGCGTCACAGCCAGCTGGATAAAGAAAAACAGCATACGAGCTTTGTTTGGCTGTAGTTTGCTTAGGACACACACACACACACACACACACATTACACTCTCTCTCTGTAAACTTTAAGCAGTGGCAGTGGGGGTAATGAGCCAGCAATCAGTATGCCAGCACGGAACTGCAGCCTTGCCAGGCCATGTATTCCACACTTCCGGCCACTGGTTTTGCATCTTCTTAATGCCTGTCTGAATTTTTGGCCGCAGCTTTAGAGATCGTTCTAGGTTGTGTGAGTACGTGCTGTGCAGCGTTGCGTTATGCCATTGCCATGGCGTTTCTTGTACATAAATTAATGCAGTCGTAATACCGTGTACACACACACAGGCGAGACTCATATGCTTGGCCCCTAAAATGCTGCAGTGTAATTTCTCTTGCCGTTATTAAATAGAAATTCTTGCTCCTTGATTTGTATGTGTGTGTGTGTGTGTGTGTGTGTGTGTGTGTGCGGCGGCGTCTCTCTGGCAAAGTTTCCTTTCTTTCTTCATCTATTTTATGGTTTTTTCTTTCATTTTTTGGCAAATGTGTGCATTGCAGTCCTTTGCTTATCTCTTGCAGCTGCCATTAAAGCTAAAACTTGTTTGAGGCGCTTAAAGGTATGCTACACATTTTCGATCGCCACAAATAAAATCAATCTTAATTTCTTTGGCAAGCTCAAAAACCCCAAAATTTAACGTTAGCGTCAAAAATATTTGGCATGTCAGTCCAAACATATCAAGCCTATAAAATTTAATGCCTGCAACGCCAGAAAGTATGCAATGAGTATAACAGTTTTTTGGTTATAAGAGAGCGAAAAACATGGTTCAACATGCCAGCATACTCTTACAAGAGGGGACGTCTGATAAAGCATATTTTGTATATGCAATTTTAAGGTCCTCGAATAACTTACACACTTAATGCTGCTTGTTAATTCGAAGGATATGCCAAGTAATTTGAATGCAATTTCCAATGAAAACTCATTAAAAAGTCAGCTCGACTAATTAGAATGTTTTATTGAACCGATCAACTTTCCAGGCACCAGGCACATATTGCATATTTAATGCTAATTTCTTGCATCAACATTTTCTGACAGTATTGGCCAAATTAAAGCAGGAAAACAGGAGGCTTGTGTTTGGTTTTGGGCCTGACTAAGCACCGCCCCTACCCCCGGGCCGGTACCTGGCTCAATTTGCTGACAGCTTGTTTTTGTTTTTTCTTTCTTTTTGGCAACATAATTCAATGGGATTGTCCAAGTCTTTGGCTTGAAACATGGATATGTCCCCTTCCTTCTCATTGCTTCCTACTTCTTTTTGAATAGGATCAACCTGTCAGTGCTTTCACTTTGCTTTTAAGCTGGGTTTTTAGCTGTTTACCGAAAGGTGCCACAATTCCTCTGCCACTATGAGTTCAATTCCATTTTTGTGTCATAAATCACACTTATAATGTGAAGCAATTAATTTTCATGTCCTAATATCAATTTGGCCCAAAACAAATTTGCCAAGTTTATCTATAATTTTGTTGGCCTGTCCAATTGGAAAATGCAATAGTAAATCAAATCAAAATAATGTAATCCATAGGCATATAATTGGAAATTTAATTTTGTGGGCTATGCGTGGCGCGCAACCATAAAAATAACAAAATCAAACTGCGGGCACATGTTACACATGTTTATTGTGTATATATATATATGTATATGTGAATGGGAATGGTAATGGGAATGGGTATGGAATGGGTGTGTGTGAGCCCTCATAACGAGTTGCAAATTTCACAAATGAACAAAACAAGTGTGAGGGAAGGGTGCCATGTTTCTATTTCCAAGTCACCCAGCACTTAGAATTTGATAAACAATTTAATTAAATTGAAATCTGTTTGTTACGAAACACTCGGCATGTGTAGAAATGTAAGTATTCAACGAAGCAAACTCTTCAACATAGAAACATTCATACAAACACGCAAACTTACAAACATCTGGGTACAAATACACAAACTTAAATATATACAAACTAACAAGCATACAAACATGCAAACATGCAAATATGCAAATATGCAAATATGCAAACATGCAAATATGCAAACATGCAAACATGCAAATATGCAAACACGCAAACATACATACATTTAGGAAGGCCTGCTTGCCATCTTCACCTTGTAATACTTAAAGGTAGTTCCGAAAGAGGGAAATGGAGAGTAGGGGCTTTTAAAGACTGACTGAGGAATTCCGAGTCCCACACTTCTTGACTTTTAATGCTTCATTTGTGCTGAAGTTTTAATATCCTCAAGTTTTTATATTAAAAATAATTTTTTTCCCACAACAACCCATTTTTCGACCGATCGTTCCCATGGGAGCTATATGATATAGTCATTCGATTTGGACCAAAATTTGTAGAATTTGATAAAAGCATGTAAAACAAACAAATACAAAATTATAGGATGCTACCTTTAAAAACAAAAAAGTTTTTCTAACTAAGACTGTTTTTCAGACCCATCTTTTGTATGGCAGCTATACCATTTAGTTGTCCGATTTTGATCAAACTTAGCAGAATTATAAAAAAGCATAGGAAACCTACGAATATAAAGTTTTAAGACGTTTCCATTGAAAAGAAAAAAGTTTTTCAAACGAAAACACGTTTTCCGACCGATTGTTACTATGGCAGCTGTATGATTTAGTCATCCGATTCGGACAAAAATTTGTAGAATTAGGAAAGAGCATGTGAAAGTCACAAAAACAACATTTCAGTGTGCTACCATTAAAAGTAAACAAGTTTTTCTAACCAAGAGTGCTTTTCAGACCCATCTTTTGTATGGCAGCTATGCCATATAGCTGTCCGATTTTCAACAAACTTGACAGAATTATGAAAAAGTATTAAAAACCTATAAATACAAAGTTTGGAAACGTTTTCATTGAAAAGAAAAAAGTTTTTCATACTAAAACTAGTTTTCAGACCGATTAATCCAATGGGAGCTATGAGATATAGTCATTCAATCCGGTCGGTTCCGACATATTAGTGGCCAAAAGCAAAAAAGAAAACTCTGTGCAAAATTTCAGCTCGATAGCTTTGAAACTGAGCGATAAGTTTGCATAGAAATAGACAGACAGATGAACTTAGAAACATACAAACATGCAAACAGACAAACTTCCATAATTTGTTTAAAAAAGCATTGAAAGCCGCTTATTTGCGGCACCTGGGGACTGTTTACTTTAACAAACATACAAACTTATATGCAAACATGCAAACTTACAAACCTGCAAACAGACAAACATCCAAACTAGTTTAGAAAACCATTGAGAGCAGTTCAAAGTCTCAAAGTGTAACTGCTCACACTCACCATACCAAATTTGACACATTAAATGATGTTTTCCCTCGACAACCTTAACAAATTAATTATATCACTTCAAACTGCATTAACAGTTCAGGTTGTGTGCCCCCATTCAATTGTACTTTGACTTTGGGGCCATGCAGTGGCTTCTATTCCCCATCCAACTGCTGAGCTCAGCAGTTGCCCAGCTTAGTACCCCCCCCGGCCCCAGTCTGGCGGATTGCCACAACAATTTGCATATGGAGCATGCAAATCTTACCAAAATAGTCGAGTGTCTGGCTCACACCACAAATCTCACTGCACATGTGGAGGATACCATATGAAAATTGGATTTACTTGAGCATCAACTGGATCAACCTTTGGATATATACAAACAAACTCCCTACGAGAATATCGATGATGTGCTTCAGATCAAAGGCAGTGTGTCTGGCCACGATTGCCGGGGCAAGCGTCAGGTGATACAGGCCATACGCAGAAAACTGGAAATGGTCAGCCTAATGGGTGGAACACAGAGCACACTCTTTGTGTGGCCTTGGCCGCCACCGGCAGCGGGTCTAACAGCTGCAGAGCAACTTAATGCAACCGGAGTAGCCACATGGCCAATAACAAAGCTGCCATTGAATGAATTGGATGAGTTACGTTGTCTCATTGGGGAGGCCATTAAAGCCAGCCAGCAGGACGAGAGGAAAAAGGGCTAATGAATGTGTGTGTGTGTGTGCTAGGTGAATCATTTAAGCGTTAAGCCTTTGTGGGGTCCAATTGATTGGACCAATTAAAATGACACAAAAAGCGGTGCCAGAGCAAATAAAACGGGGGACGGCGGTGGGAGCTGATGGCTGTGCATTTAAATTGTAAATAAATATGTGAGAGAGCCTCGGACAATAGCACGCAATCAACTCTTTCAGAGCCACATGTGCACGGTGGGTAAAAACAAAGATTTCTCTGGGCCAAGGATGAAATTTATTACTGCAAAACCTTTGAAAATGAAACTGTGCCCATGGTACTTAGGTGTGTGTGGGTGTATGTAAACTGCTGACCAGTCACAAAAAGCTGCGTTGCGGTCTACTACGACAGCAGGAGGGCAGGATTTGTGTCAACCCCCCCCCCCAAATCCCACTCCTACCCCTCCAGCTGGCCTGGTTTTAAGGCAAAATCTCAGTGACTCGCTCAGCTTAATGCAAATTTGCAACATGCAGCCATAATTGCTTAGAAGTGGTGCACACACATACACTAATAACAATAATAATAATAATAATAATAATCTTCCTGGCAGTCCGCACGCTGATAATAATAGCCAACAGCCATACGAGCCACTGAAGCTGGCCAACTCTCCCCTCTCTCTCTATCTCTCCCCCTCCGTCTTGGCAACTGCGAATGGGTTGCGCTTTTTATATATTTGTGCGTAATTTATTTTAATGTGCCATATAAAATAATTTAATGGTCCAGGCATGCAACAAGCATCAAGGGGCAGGGGGGGGGGGGGGGGAAGGAATGATAGAGGAGCCTCGTAATGAGCAAAACGGTTGGGCAGTAAAGCGAGCTACTGTAAACGATAATAGCAGCATATTATGAGGCCCAGATAGTGCACTGAGAAGACATCAATTAGTTGTCAGGGGTTGAGGGGGGATGATGCGAAAAGTCAACTGGTGACTTGAGAGCTTTAGCTGAATACTGGAAAATGAGAAAGTGGTTCAGTAAATGATAGAATTAAGCTGCTGATGAACGAGAAAACTCCAAACAATTAAGTGCTGTGCTTTGTAACTTTTTTTGATTAAAAAGAGACGAGTCTGTGTTGCTTTTGGTAAAGAGTATAAAAATGCCTTTCAATTTAAGATCTTAAATTGGCCTTCCACATTCTTGCTAAAAAGCACTCCTACCGCACAAATACTGTATACTCTCACTGCAAAACCCAAGGATGTGGTAGGTGCCATTGATTTTAGTGGAGAAACCGCTTCATCTTTTGATTCATTGAAAGGGTGTCAAGGTCCACTCCAGCACAAAAAAAAATATGAAAAAAGTCTTAAAAAAAACTCAACTTAGTTACTTATACTTGGACATATTTCTGATCAACATATTCACAACTATGTTTTAGGTTTCATAGAGGAGAGGAGAGAGTTTCAGAGGTATAAATCAGGCTCAACCAAATGAAAAGTTGCATGTTCTGTGTTCACCCAGTCACAAACTCATATTGAGCTAGCATCCCTTTGAAAAACACGAGTAACTTTGACTACTAGTGCATATGGCCTTGGTTTAGTCCAGCGGTGGGCACAGAATTTAAGTCTGAGAGCAATCCCACACCAACAATAGCAAACAAGCCCAACTATAAACTTGATCTGCCTGCTGACATAAGAACCATATGTCCCATACACGTCAAATCTGTAACTCCTACCATCTCTGAGATCTGTAATTTCGAACGGACAGACAGAAAGACGGACATGGCTATATCGAATCGGCTGTTGATGCTGATCAAGAATATATATACTTTATGAGGTCGGAGATGCTTCTTTCTGGCTATTCTATGCAAACAAGTCTCTCAAATTTGACTACAATTTCACAGAGTTAGCTTTCCGATCCTATCGGATGACTATAGCATATAGCTGTCATAGGAAAGATCGGTCGGAAAAAAAAGTTTTAGGGAAAAAAACTCTTTGTTTTTAATTGATACGTCTCGAAACCTCATATTTACTGGTTTCCTATATATTTCCATAATTCTCCATAGTTTGATAAAAATCGGACATCTATATGGTATAACTGCCATACAAAAGATTGGTCCGAAAAAAGTCTTAGTAAGAAAAATAGAGGAAAGTTAACTTCGGCCAGGCCGAAGTTTATATACCGATGCAGAACGTTTTTCTAACTAGTTTGAAGAACATTTCCACTGAAAACAAACAAGTTTTTCTCACTAAGACTACTTTTCTGACTCTTCTTTTCTATGACAGCTATACTATATAGATGTCCGATTTCAACCAAACTTGGTGAAATCACGGGAAAGCATAGCAAACTAAGAAATACAAAGTTTGGAGGCATTTTCAGTCGAAACAAAAAAGTTTTTCTCACTAAAACTAGCTTTATGACCGATCATTCCTATGGCAGCTATAACCTATAGTTATACGATTTTGACCAAACTTTGAAGAACTATGTGAAAGCTTATAAAATAAATATATGCAAATTTTAAATAGGTTTACCTTGAAAGCAAATAAGTTTTTCTTACTAAAACCATTTTTCTAACCTTACTTTTCTATGGCAGCTATACTTTATACATGTCCGATTTTGAACAAACTTGGCAGAATCATGGAGAAGCTTAGCAAACTAAGAAATATAAATTTTCGAGGAGTTTCCATGGAAAACAAAAAAGTTTTTCTCATGGAGAAGCAGTGAAAAGTAGTAAATACGGAGTTTGGAGTTTGGAAATTGGAAAATTAAACAAAAAATGATAAATTTTATCCATTTATGTCTTAAGGATCCTTCAAATCTGTGTTTAAAAAGCCAAGTTATGGACTCTAGGGCAGAAAGCAGCAATGTGAGCAGAGAAATTGCCACTGGCAGCAGAGATAATATAACAGTTGTCTAATTGTAAGGCCAACAACAGTTCTCTAATGCCTTCCAATTACTTACAAAGTAGCACAAATTCTGCTCACGTTTCTGCTTTCAAGGCCGACCACTAATTACAGCTAAAGCTAGACAGCCGTCTTAAATTTCCAATTTGTGCTGAGATTCTTTTTTTTTTGAACCATAAAAACTTGTATTTCTATTCTTCTATTTTCTACCCCTATCCCAGTAGGCAGGACGACAATAGCTTTGCTCTCACATTCCATTTCTAGTAAAATAGATTAAGTTCGCGCATTTCCATTGTTTTGCATTTTTGTGTCTCAGGCTGAACGCTCGACTTCACTGTGCCGCATTATCTCGGCCAACTCTGTCACTCAAGTGGCACCCAGTTCGGTTCGGTATCATCCATCCGTTCAAACTTTTGCACAATTTCTTTAGAATGTCAATAAAAATTCAATTACATTTGGAACGAACTTTGTGTCTGCCAAATGCTGATTTTTAAAATTGGCCAACGGCTGCTTCGGAGACTGCTGTGTCCACTTTGTTATTGTGTAGTGAAATTTTTGCTATGGACATTTGCGGTGAAAGCGCTTGAAAGGGAATTGTTGTTGTTGTAATCCTTAAAGTCAACAAAATCAAAAGTCAATTCACTTAAATTTAATGACTTATTTATGTATGGAAACGCCCACACAGTTTATGGTAAATAAATCTAATCATAATTATGTCAGGCACTTTGGTGGCAAGTACACACTTCAGTGGCAGCTCTAATAAAAACAAATAGTGTGACTAAACACACACACACAGGCACACACACACACACTAATACACACGCACTTAGTGGCCCCCTTTTTTGCCTAAAAGTTTATGATGTTGCGGCTTCAGCATATAGCAAGGTCGTGTGGCCATTGTCAGGCTTTTATTTCAACTTTCAGCAGGTAATCAACTGGGTTCCCAAAAAACAAAAAAGAGCGCACGCACGCACTGTTATACTCCTCCTCCCCCAAACTGTTATACTAGCAAAGCTGCTGCATACTTACAGGCGCGCAATTTTTCAACAGTCTCCCTTTGCCAGTGCTCACGTCTAGACGGAAACTTTTGCGCAACGCTTCGCCTCTCGCTCGAGCCAAAAATCGCGTAAAGTTGAACTCCGCAACTCCGCACCCCCCTCCCCCACTCGCAGAAACCTGTATCAATCAGCAAACAATAGGCTTAACAATTGTAGTTTTATGTGCCGTTGGCTTCATTAGGCAGCCTCAGCTTCTTTTCTGTGTGTGTGTGCGCCTATCCTTGTGTCACTGTGTCTCTCTGTGTGTGTGTGTTAGATTAATGAGGCAAAAGTGTTTTATCGTGTCGTGTATTAAATATTAAATACAATATCAAATAAATATTGCATAAGCTGCGTGCCATTTAGCATTAGTGGCATTGGCTTTGGCTTTGTTTCTATGCTTATGCATGTGCTTGTTGTTTCCGTGTGTGTGTTTGTGTGTGAGTGTGTGTGCGAAACGAGAACCATTTGAAACCAGCTTTGGCCAGCCAAAAGACTCATCAAGTAAGTTCCTGATATAAAGAAAATGTTATTTGATACGAGTAAACGATATTTGATAAACCCAATCGATTTTAGCACAATAAATTGCCTACTTTTGGGTCCTGTCGGAGGGGGCGGCGGTGGTTGGACCAAGGCTTACAATAATACAAATTGCCTGCATTTTATGGCCACATTTTTCACATTTTACAATTTATTTTATGAGCCCCCCACCAAGAAAAGATAAGAAAGTTGATGGGGAAACAAATTTGATTTAGTTATTATTATTATGCAATGGCAAATTTAAAGCACTTTTTTGGGGTTGGCTTATGTCTGACCTTAGCAACTAAGGTCCGTTTTCGCACGAACCTACAAATAACAAAGCAAAATATAAGTTTAACTGTCACATAGCAGCTATTAAGGAAATGAGAAAGCGGGCCTACATCCCCTTACTGTTGGTCTGCCAGCTGCTTTTAAAAAACCAAAGTTGTAAAGTAATTAGAAATATGTTAAAGTTGTCATACAGCAATGCTATGAGTGAACTTTTACTTCAACATAGACAAGCTTAAGGTTCAATTTCTCAAAAGTTTTGTTCAAATTCGTTGCTTAAGATGGCCATCGGGTTAAGTTCTTTGATTTTCGCAAACAAAGTTTCCCCATTATCGATAAATTTCTGTCGCTGCAGCAGTGTGACCAGTCAATGTCAATGAACAAGGTATTTTTGTTAATGCTATTGATTGATGTCGGCAACTTTCTTGCGAAAAAATGTAATAAAGTAGCCTGCTAACTTCGTCTGTGCCGAAGTTTTTATACCCTTGCAAGTACTCGCTTAAATATTTTCAAAAAAATACTCGTTTTCCCATTTTCCGAACGATCGTTCGTATGGGAGATATATGAAATAGTCATCCGATTTGGCCAACAATTTGTAAAATTAGGTATAAGCATGTGAAACCAACAAATACAAAATTGCAGAATGCTACCATGAAAAACAAAAAAGTTTTTCTAACTAAGACTGTATTTCAGACCTATCTTTTGTATGGCAGCTATACCATATAGTTGTCCGATTTAAAGGAAACTTGGTAGAATTATAAAAAATAATTGAAAACTTACGATTACAAAGTTTGGAGACGTTTCCATTAAAAACAAAAAAGTTTTTCTCACTAAAACTAGTTTTTTGACCGATTGTTTCTATGGGAACTATACGAGAAAGTTATCCGATTTAAACAAAAACTTGTGGAATTAGGTGAAAGCATGAGACACCAACAAGTACCAAATTTCAGGATGCTACAATTAAAAACAAAAAAGTTTTTCTAACCAAGACTGCTTTTCAGACCCATCTTTTGTATGGCAGCTATACCATATAATTGTCCAATTTAAATAAAAACTTGGAAGAATTATCAAAAAACATAGAAAACTTACGATAACAAACTTTGGAGACGTTTTTATTGAAAAGAAAAAAGTTTTCCTCACTAAAACTAGTTTTCCGACCGATTGTTCTTATGGGAGCTATGAGATATAGTCAACCGATCCGGTCGGTTCCGACATATTAGTAGTGTGCAGCAAAAAGAAGACTCTGTGCAAAATTTCAGCTCGATAGCTTTAAAACTGAGCGACTAGTTCGCGTAGAAACAGACAGACAGACGGACAGGCGGACGGACAAAGCTCAATCGACTCATCTCTTCACCCTGATCAAGAATATATATTGTTTGGTGGGTCGGAAATTAATATTTCTTTGCGTTGCAAACTTCTGGGCAAAATTATAATACCCTATCTGCACGGCATTCCCAAAGAAAGCTGAGTCCAAAGAAGTCACCTGCAGTGATCAGAAGTTTGCCCTTGCACAAGAAAGCAGCTTCACTATAAGTTTGCTCACTAACAACAATGCATGATTTCTCTTAATTTGTTCTCTGCCAGCAATGCCATAGCTGAAGTTAAAGCTTTAAGTGTTCTTTGAGAAGACACTTGATCTCTAATCCGAACAAGAATTATTTGAGTTTAGTAAACATAAAAAGTTGAACTAACTTGGCTTGATTCAGTTCAGTAACAAAATAAGCCCTCTCGCCATACTCCATTGCATTATAAATTTCTTACTCTGCCTCTTCCAATTCCATTTCCATTACATGAAGGTAAAAGATTCGTTTATTCATTAACATTTTATGGCAGCAATTATCAAAATAAAGTTAGCATTCGAAAAAAAAATCCATAACTCCAGGTGGACTGAACCAGTGGTTAAAAGTTGAGCGGAGCTTGAGCTGCGGTTATGCCAAACACAGCATCAGACACATAAATTCGTCTTACCTGCCGGTCAAGTTGACTAACCGTACATTGAGAAATCGAGCCTTAATAGTCGAGCTATTCTGTTGTGGCCTTGTAGAACTTAGCAAATTTCGGAATTTCAAAAAGGGTGTCAGGTTCAGGGTTCATAAACTAATAAGCTTAACTTCCAAAGGCCCAAGAAATCGGCTATATATCCGGTCTTATGGTCTTAAATTGTTTAAGGAACATTCTCGACATAGAGTTTCCATTATGTTCAACATTTAAATATGGTTACTACCCGGCGAAGTTCGAATCCTTCAATTGTGTGGTTATGTTATTTCTGTTTAGTTGGAACTGTGTGAAATAAGATTGACAACAACGTTCGATATAAATTCGAACAGATTCACAAATTTCGGACACATTTGATGACTCTTTAGTGATCCACAAAAACCTATTGCGTACATTTAGTTTGTAAGAAACACTTAGACATACCTAACAATCATTCACTGGTGAATCAAATGGTTCAATCTCACAGCATATCAAATGGCATTCTTGTCCAATTAGTTTCACACACTGCATCGATTGCTTTTGGCAAAACAATTGTTTTGTGTTTCATGACCAAACAGCGGCAGCGATTGAGTTCTTATAGCCAACTACAGGGTGGCGCAAAAGCAATTATCCGACGGAAAAGTAATTATCTAAGGTTTCATTTGGGCGTGATTTTGTTTAATGATCGAAATTGTTTGGTTTGACTCGCGGTTTGGTTTTACTTGATTTCCAAAAAATCACAAATGTCAAAGCAAAATTGACATATAATATAACGACATTAGCTAAAACTGTGGCATGCAATATGGAACAAGTCATCGCCTGGTAAATGTGGCTGCGGTGTATGAATGATGCAAACAACTATTGTTTGAGATTGAGTGACAGCACAACATAACGCTCCTAGTGAGTTAGCTTTAACAAAACGAGAAAACTAAGCTAACTTTGTCTGTGAAGCGTACTTTTGAAGCCTGAGGTTCACGTACGCATACATAATTTGAGTCCATGTGAGCCATTCTCTTAAGCGATCACTCTCGCTCTCACTCTGTCGCGCTCTTGGCAGAAGCTTAGTACTCTTAGTACTGCCGAAGTTTTTATACCCTTGCAAGTGCTCGCCTAAATATTTTGAAAAATACTCTTTTTCCCATTTTCCGACTGATCGTTCGTATGGGAGCTATATGATATAGTCATCCGATTTGGCCCAAAATTTGGTAAACTATGTGAAAGCATTTGAAACAATAAAATACAAAATTGCAGTATGCTACCATTAAAAACAAAAAAGTTTTTATAACTAAGACTGTTTTTCAGACCTATCTTTTGTATGGCAGCTATACCATATAGTTGTCCGATTTTAATGAAATTTGGTAGAGTTTTTAAAAACCATAGAAAACCTAGGATTACAAATTTTGGAGACGTTTCCATAGAAAAGAAAAAAGTTTTTCATACAAAAACTAGTTTTCCGACCGATTGTTTCTATGGGAGCCATGAGATATAGTCATCCGATCCGGTAGGTTCCGACACATTTGCAGTGTGCAGCAAAAAGAAGACTCTGTGCAAAATTTCAGCTCGATAGCTTTAAAACTGAAAGACTGGCAGTCCCTTTCTGCCAGCAATACATGATAACAAGAAAGAAAGTCGGTCAAGCCCGACTATAACATACTCTGTACCAAGAAAATTTGTCTTTTGATCATAACTCGAAAACCGTTCATCCGATCTTCTTCATTCCTTTGGCGGATCGAGAAGTTTTCCTAAAAACTAAATATGTCCAGAAGGAACAAGCCATCTATCTTCAAAACTGTGGGAGATATGACGTTTTTTCTAAATTGCGGGGGCGGGAGGGGGCGTGGCCAAAATTGAAAATAAACTTGATCTGCCTGCAGACATTAGAAGCATATGTCCCATACATGTCAAACCTCTATCTCTTACCATCTCTGAGATCTGTGCGTTCATACGGACAGACTGACGGACGGACGGACAGACGGACATGGCTATATCGACTCGGCTGTTGATGCTGATCAAGAATATATATACTTTATGGGGTCGGAGATGCTTCCTTCTGGATGTTACATACTTTTGCACAAACTTATAATACTCTATGTACCTTCGGTACAGAGTATAAAAAGACGAACGAATAATTCTTAGAGAAATTCTTTCTCTTCTTTCGAAACAATTCTATGGACAACAACTCTCAGTTTGATTTCTTTTCTGGGGAATATCCATTGCAGAAGCTAGAAAAGGAATGGAGCACGATTAGTGTAACAGTCTCTTAGAAAGAAATACCCATAATCAGGGTTCCTCTCAAAAACTCTACTGCAATTTGTTTGACAATCTGCCAAAACTTCTTATTTATCTTACGAGTGTAACCCCCTTGCCAACAACCATCGATGTGCTTCCCTTGATACGCGGAATGTCACCATGTTTGCCCATTAAATCTGTTTGGTCCCCAAAATATTGCTGCCTCCCAATCTTATCGAACTTTGTGCCATAATTATAAAATGTTATTACATTTTTATCTGAAATTAAACACAGACTAAATGTGCTGCATGCAGCATACCCAAATGCCCAAATGTTTGGTGGGGGGTGGTGGCACAATACAGCTTGGATGGCTTCCATTAAACTGGGTCCCAAGACAATTTTAATTTCGAATTGCCACATTAAGAGACCTCCACCCACACCCAACCTTGGTGTACAGCATGACAACCACTAAAGTCCATTCAAAATCCAGACAAACCACCCCGGGAGCCATTTCCATTTGCCGTGCACGGACTATGAAATTAATTGTAGCCAAACGTTTTGCTACTTGCCGCAACTTAGTTCTATGCTAGTTCATTTGACACGCCCCCTACAGACACACACACACACACACAGACACACACATACAAGCACACACCCGTGCACGTAGCATTAAGGCAGCCTCCCAACTAAGTAAATAATGCGTAAAACAAGTCAAGCGTTTTACGAACACCCCCTACCCACATCTTGCTCCCTCTCACTCCCAATTGTAAAACTGTGGCAGCCAACAAAGCATGGCAAAGTGGATAGTGGGAAGAGCCTGCTGATGGCCAGGATTGCAAGCAGAGCGAAGAGTTCTGGACGAGCGCGTGTGCCGGTGTAATTCATTATGCTGACTAACTGCAGAGAACGGCAGCTAACGCTGCTGCTGTTGCTGTTGCTGATGATGAAAAATATTTGTGCACATGTGGCTAGAAGTTACTCCTCCACACCCCCCCCCCTCCCTCGCTCCACAGTTTGTTGTTATTCTTGTTAAAGGCAAAAATTGTCTGTCACTTTGAGACTTCCGTCATCAACAATGCCAAGAGGATGCTCCACTTGAGGTGTAAGTGGAAGGAGGGAAAGCCACTTCAAAATGCTACAGAAAGCAATTGAGGCAACATTTTTTTGTGTTTATGTTTTTTGATGTGAAACAACTTTAATTTGTATAAGGAAGGGACGTAGAACTAAGCAATCGATTGAGCACAAGTAAAGCTTAGGGCTGCCACACTGCGTATGAGTAACATGTGAAGCGTATAAGTGGCGTATGAGAATCTTTTTGTCAAGATATTATATATAACGAATCTTTACAATCGATGCTTACTTATTGGACTACTTTTCTACTGCTACTTGAATCTATAATGTAGATATCTTGTTGTAGTCTTAGATAACAAGAGATTCCATTCTTCTAGCATCAGAATATTTGGAGTATTTGTAATGAATAGTTCTGAACTTGAACACTTACAACAGATTTGCTACACTTTAAAGCCACAATCACTTCTATTTGTTTTGCAAATATTTAAACAATTTAAAACTAAACTTACAAACAAACAAACAACCAAGAAACAGTCACCTGAATCTGTGTGATATTTGTACTGATGTATATATATTCATTGTTTGTTTTATATATTCTGGCAACTTAAATAACGAAAATTTAATGCTAAAAACTGTCAGCCTTACCCACCAAAAACCAAAGTAAATGAACAACACAACAAATTCACACAAAAAGCATTTGAACAAATGGCATAGAAAATAAAAGTTTTGTTCCTCATTTCTATTTCTATTTTTTTTTTTCATCTTTTTTATTTTTTGCTGTTGGTTGTTTGGGCCAACAAAAAAAAAAAAGTTTTTTGACAACGAGCTTGAAAAATTTTACGCCATAAATCAGCGGGGCGTACACACACACACACACACACACGCACACCCGTACATGTACGCGTGCCCAGAGAGTACACATAAAATAATTTGGCATAAACAGCAATTACTTATTTTACTTTAAAAACTTGAACTGTGTGTGTACTTTAGTAAAGTTTATGATCAACTATTTTTCAACAGTTTTTTTTTTTGTATGGCAAAAAGTCCTGCGCCAAAGTTAAATGTGAATGGCGCCTGTGGGTCAAGCGGGTTTTTGCCTTGACTCGCATAATTGCACATTCAATGCTTTCCCAGCTTTAAGGCCAACCCTACTTGGATTATATCATAACGGCTGACCAACTCCAAAAATCACCAAGAATCGTTAATAATATTATTTTGACTTTAAACAGCCCAAAGGCAAAATCACTTGGTTTGCGAGCTTCTCATTTTGGCAGAAGACAAAGGTGACCTACAGCTGAAAGCCGCATCAGAACATTTTCATGGCTAGTTACATTACAGCTGGCGCCAATAGCAAAAGAAGGTGACCGGTTATTTCGGTATTAAATCTCCACCTTTTACCATGCAGGGCCCAAGAATCAGGGTTTCTACACAAAAAAACATTTAAAAAAATATCCATTTGGAATGCATATTTATTTAATATGCTTTTTTTGATATAGAAATACTCATTTTTAATATCCTTTGGATGACTTACAGCTTTGTTTACTATCAATTTATTGTTAAATCGTTAATATTCCAAATAGATAACGAAATCATTCAATGAATATTTTGTTATATATTTTTATACCCTTGCAAAGGGTATACAAATTTTGCCCAGAAGTTTGTAACGCATAGAAATATTCATTTCCGACCCCATAAACTATATATATTCTTGATCAGGATGACGAGCAGAGTCGATTGAGCTTTGTTCGTCCGTCTATCTGTCTGTTTCTACGCGAACTAGCCTCTCAGTTTTAAAGCTAACGACCTGAAATTTTGCACAGAGTCTTATTTTTGCTGCACACTACTAATATGTGGGAACCGACCGGATCGGATGACTATATCTCATAGCTCCCATAGAAACAATCGGTCGAAAAACTAGTTTTAGTGAGAAAAACTTTTTTCTTTTCAATGGAAACGACTCCAAACTTTGTAATCGTAAGATTTCTATGTTTTTTTTATAATTCTACCAAGTTTCCTTTAAATCGGACAACTATATGGTATAGCTGCCATACAAAAGATAGGTCTGAAAAACAGTCTTAGTTGGAAAAACTTTTTTGTTTTTAATGGTAGCATCCTGAAATTTGGTACTTATTGGTGTCTCATGCTTTCACCTAATTCCACAAGTTTTTGTTTAAATCGGATAACTTTATCATATAGCTCCCATAGGAACAATCGGTCGGAAAACTAGTTTTAGTATGGAAAACTTTTTTCTTTTCAATGGAAACGTCACGAAACTTTGTAATCATGGGTTTTCAATGATTTTTTATAATTCTATCAAGTTTTATTAAAATCGGACAACTTATGGTATAGCTGCCATACAAAAGATAGGTTTGAAAAACAGTCTTAGTTCGAAAAACTTTTTTGTTTTTAATGGTAGCATCGTGAAATTTTGTATTTGTTTGTTTCGCATGCTTTCAAAGAATTTTACAAATTTTTGGCCAAATCGGAAGACTATATCATATAGCTCCCATACAAACGATCGGTCGGAAAATGGCAAAAAGAGTATTTTTTGAAAATGTTTAAGCAAGCATTTGCAAGGGTATAATATAATATATATAAGATAATATAATATAATATAGTTAGCTTAGTTTTATTGTTTATCTCTGTGTAAATAAACAACACTAGGCAGCGAGTTTCAACAGTATATTGAAGTGTAGTTGGTGACTCTGAAAAAGGGTCAAGATTGGCAGTGGATCTCAAACTAACATTTAGCCACGCAGCTCTTGTGCCAGCTGTTAGATTAAACTGTCACTGACTGAACTGACATTACGAACGTTTGGGAAAAGTGACCTTATATTTAGGTGACCATTTCCTGAAGTAGCCTGATGTGGTGCAACAGGTAATGTGTGTGACTGCTGTGCAAGAGACTGTGGGTTCAATCCAGAACTCGGACCTACACTTGCTACAATAAACTTCAACTTAAGCCTTTCGAAGTAAAGTGCCATCAAAAGACACTGCAAAACTTTAAACTTATATCTTAAGAAACGGACTGAGCTACGGTGATCTTAACACTAAACACTTTGGCCTCTGAAAAAGACAGAAGCAGCTTTGGGTGTTTGATTTATATACGTTTTTATACTCTGTACCGTAGGTACATAGAGTATTATAAGTTTGTGCAAAAGTATGTAACATCCAGAAGGAAGCATCTCCGACCCCATAAAGTATATATATTCTTGATCAGCATCAACAGCCGAGTCGATATAGCCATGTCCGTCTGTCCGTCCGTCCGTCTGTCCGTCTGTCCGTCTGTAGAGGCTTGACATGTATGGGACATATGCTTCTTATGTCTGCAGGCAGATCAAGTTTATTTTCAATTTTGGCCACGCCCCCTGCCGCCCCCGCAATTTAGAAAAAACGTCATATCTCCCACAGTTTTGAAGATAGATGGCTTGTTCCTTCTGAACATATTTAGTTATTAGGATATCTTATCGATCCGCCAAAGGAATGAAGAAGATCGGATGAACGGTTTTCGAGTTATGATCAAAAGACAGATTTTCTTGGTACAGAGTATGTTATAGTCGGGCTTGACCGACTTTGTTTCTTGTTTTGTTTCAGTTTGTGACAAATTTCCCAAAACTAAGTTTAAGGCCAATCACTGAATACATTTTGGATGAATTACATTTGATTTCAAGCCGCTGATTGTGTTATTTGACAGCATTCCTAATTAGTTAGAACCTTTTTTCGCTCAAAGCTTATTTACTAAGGTAACCCCCCCAGGTAAGCGATTAATTTTGCCCAGTTCCTATAATTGAATTAAGCACCTTCTACATTAAGATTGTGGAAATATAAGCAAAAGTGTGTTCCAACCAAAATAAATCCCTTTCACTTGAATTCAAGATTTTATTGTATCCCTTTTCATACTTCTCTCTGCGCCATCCATCTTAATCCCATTGACTTATTTTACTTATACTTTCCTCTCGGCTTTTTTTCTTCTTTTTGTAATAAGCCTAATGGCATTGGAGAGCTGTTTCGGTGGAGTTTGGTTGTGTGGAGAGGCTACATATATAATTTATTTTACATAAAGTTGATTAAATGCTTCTTTGGCTGCATTAGCATACAAAAGGAAGGAAAAAAAAACCAGTACTTATGCTTGAACCAAGTGGTGGAGGCAACATTCAACTTATGACCACCACAGAGTTGCCTGCTCCTTGGCTGGGAATCCGCTTAGTACAAGAAATAATGTGTTTTTTTTTTTTGTGAGGTTTTCTAACCAACATTTGCAGCGAAGTCTGCCTGCATTTGTGCAGCCAAACAATTTATCAAACATTTCAACGCAACACAATTCAATCACACGAATCATCAATCATGTTAAGCATATTCCAAAGTAATGCCAAAACGAGCGTTAAGAACCAGCACATCGTAACTGTCAGCAAGAAATGGGCGGCATATGAATACATTAAAATGATGTTCTCGAAAGAGAAATCTGGAAAATTGTAAGCAGTGGGTTTTTGATTTCAAGCAAAGCGTATGACTTGGAGCTTAGAAAACCTATTCGAAACTGAAACTTTATAAAAGAAATTGAAAAAAAAATCTATTTTTGCTTTATAATTCTCCATTTTGGCACACAAACATACTAGAACTAAGGGTGAATAAACTCATTAAACGTGGGCTTACTCAGCCACAAAACAGCCACATTAAGTATACGCCACGTAGGCATACTTCCGCGTATCAATGCCATCAATGACGCGTTGGATGCTTCGCTGGCTGCCACACTTAGCACAAAAAAAAGCAAAAAAAAGAAGCATTTAAGCCAAACAACGACACACACGCCCTCACTTGCTGCGGTAATGTTGAAGGTCAGGCAGTTGTTACGCTTGTTTTTTGTTGTTTCTTGGCCCAAAAGTGTGTGGTGTGGTCTTTGCTGCCATTGCAACCGCCCTTTAAGAAAACCCCAAGAGCTCTTTACTCTTCTTTGGCTCTTATTTGTCATGCGCTTTGCGCTTGTGTAGCACAGTTTTCTGATGCTGTGTCTTTGGTCGTATAACAGTTCAACAATTGCAGACTTTTGGGCGCTGCTGCTGCTGGTGCTGCTGCATTTGCTGTGTTGTTATGAATTCTGCATTGTCCTCTTTATAACTTTTGTGGCTACCAAGAGAAAATATATATATACCCCACATTTGTTACACTTTTTTTTATTTTGATTTAGTTATTTGCGCGCCAAGTTGCCTCAGGCGCCAAAAAAAAAAAAGGGACGGACAAAAATTATGCTACGTGCATGTATGAACCTTGTTTGAGTTATGTTAGTTGGTTTACCACACACAAGGGATAAGGTTAACGTTTGACAAAGTGAGGTTTTTTTTTTTAATTTTTCATTATTATTTAAAGGAATTTAAAATGGATATTATACGCTGCAAATGGCAATTGGAATTTAGCAAATAAAATTGAAAGATTTTATTTATAAACTTCCTTTAAAGTTTTGCAAGTGGCATCATTAAAATAACCATAAGTCGCTGAATTATTGACCAATAAACCAAAACTTTTAGTCTAAAAGAGATAAAATTAAGTCCAAAACTTGTTACTTCTTCAAGTCTCTGAGTTGGTAATAGCTAAATGAAAGAACTTTTTTGAATCACACAACTCAACTCTGATATGTTTGCATACCGCCGACAAACTAGGATGTTTATCAAATAAATCTTCATTGTTTTATTCATCCATCAAATTTGTGGCTTTAACTTCAACTATCCTACAATTGTTACTGCAAAACATTTGCCTGCAACCAAAACACAAAAACTTCATCAGTGAGTAAGTTTGGCATAGGAGTTTAAGAAAGAACTCGCACATGAAAGTCCCAAATGGTGGGAAACTTAGGCTGGAAAGTAAAATGGAAAATGGAAGTATAATAAAGCGCCATAAGAAACTACTACTCGATAGCTTCAAAGCTGAGATACTAGTTTGCGTAGAAACAGACACAGCTCAATCGACTTAGTTCGTCGTGCTGATCAAGAATACATATATATATATAGTAAGGGGTCAGAAACGAATATATCTATGCGTTTCAAATGGCAGAAATAGAAAAGAAAATAGTTTTTCTCACTTAAACTAGATTTCCGAACCATCGTTCGTATGGGAGCTATATGATATAGTCATCCGATTTCGACCAAAACTTGTAGAACTAGGTGAAAGCATGCGAATCACACAAATGCAAAATTTCAGGATGCTACCATTAAAAACAAAAAAGTTTTTCTAACTAAGACTGTCTTTCAGACCGATCTTTTGTATAACAGCTATACCATATAATTGTCCGATTTAAATCAAACTTGGCAGAACTATTAAAAATCATAGAAAAACTTTGAATACGAAGTTTGGAGACGTTTCCAATGAAAAGAAAAAACTTTTTCTATCTAAAACTTGTTTTCCGACCAATTGTTACTATGGGAGCTATAAGATATAATCATCCGATTTGGACAAAAACTTGTAGGATTAGGGAAAAGAATGTGAAACACAAAAATACAAAATTGCAGGATGCTACCATTAGAAACAAAAAAGTATTAGTAACTAAAACTGTTGTCAGACCTGTCTTTTGTATGACAGCTATACCATATAGTTGTCTGATTATTATCAAATTTGGCAGAATTAATAAAAAGCTCAAAAAACCTATGATTACAAAGTTTGGAGACGTTTCCATTGAAAAGAGAAAAGTTTTTCTAACTAAAACTGGTTTTCCGACCTATCGTTCGTATGGGAGCTACATGATATAGTCATTCGATTTGAACAAAAACTTGTAGAACTAGGTAAGAGCATGAGACATCAACTAATACAAAATTTCAGGATGCTACCATTCAAAACGAAAAAGTATTTCTCAAGTGCTTTTGAGATCAAATATTTACTCTGACGAGCTAACTTAAGCTGTCTACCTCGGTATACGAATCAATTTCTAGGCTTCTTTTGATATAATAATGTTGACTTCAGACCTGGTGTGGTGCAGCCGGTAGTGTGTGTGTGTTTGCAGTGCAAGAGATGGGGGGTTTAAGTCCTTCCTCGGAACATCAACTAATAATGGTTTTTTACACTGCCGGTTACCTTCACTAGCTATTGGCGGCAGCTTTGAAGTAAATATTCATAAGAAAGATTCTTAAACGCTCTTCAAGGCAGCTTTCTCTTGTACGAAAGTTGGAGATTGAGAGTAGCTTGGCTTGGACCTTCGGAGCTGTAAAGAATAGTGTATCAGCATTATCTGGCATTCCAGAATCAAATACGGGTTCGGTAAGCTGTTAATCTTGAAGTATATTCAAAATCCATTAGGCATTTACCTTTCTTTGAACAGAGTTTAGGTGTTTTAAACGAAGACAAAGAGAGAAACTGTTACCGACTTTCAACTACCAGCTGCTATCGAATCACAGACCGTGCCAATGATTCGATGCGAAAATGCCAATTTATTTTCAAAATATTAGCACTTCTAACAGAATGACACTCCAGCAGCAGCAGCAGCAGCAGCAATCATTTCAAACACCCCGGCACTTGCATTTTGAGAGAACCCCTTGGAGAAAACGATAAATGATTACCAAGCGCTTTATTCCTCCTCAACTGTGTCACTTTAATGGCATTTTCATAATATGCCCGGGCACCTTAGCATTTTTATTATCAGTAAATCTCTTGCCCTTTTTAGACTTTGTTGAAACTTTTATGACGCGTTTAACGCAGTCGAAAGCTGAGCCTCAAAGGACTTTGGGACTGAAACTGACAGCGCAAATGCGTATTTAATTCCACTTGTGTAGCTGCCACGCCCACTTCGTTGTGTTGGAAAATGCGTTGGGCATTAATAAATGTCACATTTCCAGAGCTGCACTGATGAAAGCACAAAGACAGCAGCAGCACCAGCAGCAGGACAGGATGATGATGCTGATGATGATGCTGGCATGAAGATGCCATCAGCTAAGTTTTACATATTGCATACTTTGGGGGAGGGGGTGTTCATTAGGCCACAAGGCGCGTGTCTGGGGCTAAATAAATGCCAGACAGCAAGACAAACTCCAGGGCTTTAAATTAATTAGTCATGTTTTCTCAGTGCCTCTCTCAGTGATAAGTCGGGAGGAAATCAGCTTGTCGACATGAGCAATTTTTCTTTTCGTCTAGAAGTGGGACCAAGTTGTCATGCGTGTGTCCAGGGCCATAATCGGCTTAAGGGGGCGGGGGTGGCACAGTGTAAATTGATAAATGTAGCAGAAGTTTTCTCCTTCTTTGGACCGATCAATTAACTTAATGATGAATTTCAATTAAAGATTTAAGTGCTGAGTGGCAAGAGAGGGTGTTGTATCGATTGCCTTGCAACATGCCTCTGCATGTGGCTGTGGCAGCTGCTGCTACCGTTTGAGTCTTTTGCAAATTTGCTCAAGAGTTGAACTTTTCAATTTGTAGCTGGCACATGGGGTGCAGACGAGGGAAAAGTTAACTGCATATTTGGCATCAATATGCTGCACATTTTTGCCAGATTGCCACTCAAATGGGCCACGAGGGGGTTTTTTTCTCCCCCTTTTCGAAGATTACTAAATTATTTATTTATTTGCAAAATGTTTAGAGCAAAGCAAAAGTAGAGGGGTGAAAATGGTTAAGTAATATCTACTTAAGCAGCTTGGATTAATCTGTGTTTAATATCATGTTGGAGTGGGGGAGGGATTGAAGCTTTATCATACCAAAAGAACGTAATTTAATGAACCACACCAAATTAATTGAGAGGTCAACAGAAACCACACTTAAACCTGATCCAACAGAATGTACACCTCTCACATAATAACAAATTTGGGAAAACAACAAGAGATGTTTAGTTTTGGCTGGCTGGAGAAGGTATAAGAGATCGATGAGAAATAGAAACAAAAAATCAATTCGTTCTTCAATTTTCTAGAATTTCGCTTTTACTCTTAAACCGGATGAGTTCTTAATACATAAACGAACATACTTGGTTGTTGAAAATGATATCTTGGATTTGACTACATTTAGCACTTTATTTAAGATATTTTCTACTAAATCTAGTTAATGTTTCGTACTTGTTTCAACAATTTCACTTTTGTATCAAGAACTTTTATTCTAATCGAACATCTGACTTAATAAACTCTTGATCCAAGTATGAAATTCTGTATCTTTTCTTTAAGTGTGGCATAAAATGTCCTCAGACTTTCACTTGTGAGTCTTATTGAATACTCGATACCCAGTTCTCGATTCTTACAACAAGTTTTTCTCACTAAAACTACTTTCCCGACTCAACCTTTCTATGACAGCTATACTATATAGATGTTCGATTTCGACCAAACTTGGTGGATTCATGGGAAAGCATAGCAAACTAAGAATTAAAAGGTTTGGAAGCGTTTTCTTTGAAAACAAAAAAGTTTTTCTCACTAAAACTAGTTTCTCGAACAAACATTCCCATGGCACCTATATCCTATAGTCATCCGATTTTGACAAAACTTTTAAGAACCGTGTAATAGCTTGAAAAATAAATCACTGCCAATTTTAAAGAGGTTTACACTAAAAACATAAAAGTTTTTCTTAGCAAGACTATTTTTCTTACTTACTTTTCTACGGCAGCCATACCAAATAGAAGTCAGATTTTGATCAAACTTGGCAGAATCGTGAAAATGCATAAAAAACCATGTAATACGTAGTTTGAAGGCGTTTCCATTGAAAACAAAAAAGACTTTCCCTCTAAGACTACTTTTCAGGCTCTACTTTTCTATGACAGCTATACTATATTGATGTCCGATTTCGAACAAACTTGGTAAATTAATGGGAAAGCATAGCAAACTAAGGAATACAAGGTTTGGAAGCGTTTTCTTTGAAAACAAAAAAGTTTTTCTCACTAGAACTAGTTTTTCGACCTATTGTTGCTATGGCAGCTACATGTTATAGTCAACCGATCCGGCCGGTTTCAACAAATGTGCAGCGTATTTGTATCAGAAGACTTAGTGTAAAGTTTGGTGGCGATAGCCATAAAACTCACAGGGAGAGAGCATAGGAAACTGAACTGACGGACGAACGGACAGACCGACAAGTCTAAATCAACTCAGCATATCATGCTGATCAAGAATATATATACTTTATGTCGTCGGAAATGCTTTCTTCTATGTGTTACAAACATCTGGACAATTTCAATATACCGTACCCTCTGCAAGGGTATAACAACTCGTAATGGGTATTCGATTCTAGGTATTCAACACTCCGGAATCGAATAACAGTACTCTAAGCCACTATTGATACTTATAACCCGATACTCAGTAATCCATACTCCGATACACCGAAGACACTACAAATCTTTCAGCTTGAAGCTTGACGCTGAAACCTTATTTTACTTCAACTACAATCTTTCGTATTGAAAGTGAAGATGTTTCACATCGAAAAATCCATTACCATACTTAATTTTCCCAAAATTTTTCACATCCTGGGGAACAATTTATTCCCATACTTTTCTTACATACTGAACGAGATAATAAATTGTTTTTAACATCAAAATTTCCTATAATTTTCCTTGAGGCCAGTTTTTTTAACCATAGGTAATTCACACCAAAAATTCTTTCCCAAGCCGAGTCTTAAGACAAATCTTCCAAATAGTTTTTTGCATGCAGAAGTTTTCTAAATTGTCCAGACTTTGTTTAAACTCAAAAAATACATCTAAAAATGTTTCAAACCGAGTTTCAAAACAATCAGAAAAATTCAACTGAAATCCGAATTGAATAGATACCGAAATCGTTCAAATACTTGTCCAACTGTATCACATACTTTGCTTCCGCAAACAAAGTTTTTAGGGTATTTTCAACCACTTCAGAAAAGAACTTAGTATATATGTTTTTCTTACATAAATGAACCAAGTGTATGACCAAATCTTAGATATCTGGTAAAAGCGACGTGGACTGTGGGTTCATTATCCATCAGTCAGTCGGTCTAAGAGATATATGCAAATTGATTTGGAGAATTTCTATACCGTTTTCATATTGCTTTTTGTGGCTAGCTGCAAGTTCATAAGCGACAACCTGATACTCAAAAAGACGTTTCGATTTCTTAACCTTTTCTTTCAAAAACTTTTGCAAAATTCAAGTAGAAAGTGTTTTATAAGAAAACACACTGAATGCTACTTACTGTTAGCCGATTCCCATGTTTATTTTGCAGAGTAAAACAAAAGAAAAAAAGGAAATGTATGTCTCTTAATGGCTGTGTTGGCCCCATCCACACATAAAGTTACGCCTACAAACCAAGTTAGTTGAAAGAACTTAACACACTTTCTTCCTGTGCGACGGCGGCAAAACACTTGAGCAACCATTCGGACAACTTTTTGGCTTTGGCGAGGCTTGAAAAATCTGCAGGATGCCTTTGCCGGAACCAGGGCGTTGATGATGGCCGCCTCGTGTGTGTGTGTGTGTGTATGTTGACAACATTTGCTGCCAACAATTTCATTACCGCGCATTTAAAGTTTTGCCAACACAACACAACACAGCACAGCACAGCCAGGGCAAGATACACTCTCATAGATACACGCGCTCTCATTTCTATTCCGCATTCTGTGCATTTGCCACCCACCCAAAACCTCCCCCTCCCCTCTGGATGCTGAGCTCGTTATAAATGGAAAACTTTTCCTACTTGCTTCAAGTGGTTTGTGTTTGTTTTTTTATTTTTCGACTTTTTCGTCGTGTTCTCGTTGGCTGTTTCTTTTTATTCACATTTGATTTTGCGAAACTTTTTCCAGCTTATTTATTTTACTTTTTAATGGGGAGAGACAAGGGGTTCAGCTGTGTGTCTGCTTTGTGAATTTAACGATTAGCCATGTGGGTCAAAACTTTACCGGACAGGTAAAGTTTTACGAAAAATTTGTCAAATGGCCCTTTTCTCTTTGGAGAATTGTGTGGGTCTGTGCAACAGTTGAGGTTTGTCCTCGGAAAGCTGCTTAACTCGAGGGTTCTGCATAATATTGATTTGCATGGCTCAGGCGGCTGCTATCCCTTGGACCACGTATTTTTTTTGCCCGTTCCTTCGTTCTCTAGTGGCCATGGATAACACACAGTTGAGTGTTTTTAATTTGAACTTTTTTTTTTCTCATTCGCATATCAATGAGAGATAGAGAGCACTGGACAAGTCATTGAAGTGTAAGTGGCGACAGCCGTTGGCAGCAGGCACCAGAACCCAGCACCATATCTTGGCACCCAGCCTTTTCCAGCTTTAATACATTTTTGGTCTATTGCAATTTAAGTTTTCTCTACTAGGTTTAGTTTATTTATGTTAAATGCACTTGACTGCTTTTGCCCTAACAAGAGGCTAACTTTTCAAAGTGCTAAAATTTCAATGCATGTGCTTAACTTTTGCCTAGCAAAGGGAAGAGAAAGCCAAACATAAACAAAAGTCTACATTTTCATTTAGTTTTGCACACACACACACACACGCCCACATTTCACAATTTACTTAATCAAGTTGACAGCTCTTTGTGCTAATTGTATGCTCCATTCGAGATGATAATGTTAATCAGCTTCAATTTCATTGCGGTTCACTTTATCAGTCTAATAATTATGGGGGCATTTGCATAAATTAATGGGCTCCAACTTAATTGTGTGCTCTAGGCTTGCGTTTAATTAGCGCCCAGTCAGGCGATTTTGCCGTGGATTTTATCAATGGCAAAACAGCTGCTTTAGTTGTTTTTACAATGGCTTTTAGAAGGCACTTTGTTAGCGGTATAAAATAATTGTGCAAGACGGTTCAGAAGCGAACCTCTTGGAACTGGATCCGTGGATCCTTTTGAATGGATTTAAAAGGTAAAAAAGAGATTCCCGCTTCCCTACAATCTTCGACCCTCTCTTTAACCTTTTAACTTCAACATTCTTGATTTAAGCTATCTTCAATTTAACTTCAACTTATTTTCAACGTAACTTCAAACTATCTTCAACCTTTCTTAAACCTATCTTTAACCTAACTTCGACCTATCTTCAACCCAACTTTACCTATCTTCAATCCATCTTCCACCTTTCTTCAACCTATCTTCAACCTTTCTTCAACCTATCTTCAAACTAACTTCAACCTATCTTCAACCTATCTTCAACCTTTCTTCAACCTATCTTCAAACTAACTTCGACCTATCTTCAACCTAACTTCAACCTATCTTAAACCTTTCTTCAACATATCTTCAACCTTACTTTCACCTTTCTTCAACATATCTTCAACATATCATCAACCTATCTTTATCCTTTCTCCTTTATCCTTTAATCTTTAGTCTCAAACCTTTAATCTCACCCTTTAATCTCAAACCTTTAATCTCAAACCTTTTATCTCGATCCTTTAATCTATAACCCTCAATCTGGAACCCTCAATCTAGAACCCTCAACCTCCAACCCTCGATCTCTAACCTTTAATCTAGAACCCTCAATCTAGAACCCTCCATCACCAACCTTTAATCCAGAACTCTCAATTTAGAACCCTCAATCTAGAACCCTCCATCACCAACCTTTAGTCTAGAACTGTCAATCAAGATCCCGCAATCTAGAGCCCTCCATCTCCTACCTTTTATCTAGAACCCTCAATTTAGAACCCTCAATTTAGAACCCTCAATCTCCAACCTTTAATTTAGAACTGCCAATCTAGAAACCTTAATCTAGAACCCTCAATGAAAAACCCTCAATCGAGAACCCTACATATACAACCTTTAATCTAGAACTGTCAATCTAGAACTCTCAGTCTCGAACCTTTTATTTGAAATCCTCAATCTCAGTCCCTCAATCAAAAACTTTCAATCTCAAACCCTCAATCATCAACCTTCCATCATCAACCTTCCATCATCAACCTTCCATCATCAACCTTCCATCATCATCAACATTCTATCATCAACCTTCCATCACCAACCTGCCATCACCAACCTGCCATCACCAACCTTCCATCATCAACCTTCCATCATCAACCTGCCATCACCAACCTGCCATCACCAACCTGCCATCACCAACCTTCCATCACCAACCTGCCATCAACAACCTGCCATCATCAACCTGCCATCACCAACCTGCCATCACCAACCTTCCATCATCAACCTGCCATCACCAACCTGCCATCACCAACCTTCCATCACCAACCTTCCATTATCAACCTTCCATCACCAACCTGCCATCATCAACCTTCCATCATCAACCTGCAATTACCAACCTTCCATCACCAACCTGCCATCACCAACCTGCCATCACCAATCTTCCATCAACAACCTTCCATCACCAACCTTCACCCTTCAAACTTTAACCCTCAATCTTGACATCACAAAAACATTTTTTTTTATTTATGAAAATTACAGTCGTATTACCCTTTGTCGGCCAACGGGTGGACAGTTCTATCTGAAATTTGATATATTTTATGACAAAGTCCCTAGAAATCGCTTGCGCACCTCAACAGCATACACGTCTTGGTCATAAAGCTTGAATTCCCATATTTAGGGCCATTGGCAAGAAGTGTACCAAATTTCAGCTAGATCAGCGCACTTCTTTGACCTCTCGATATGGTTATCCACTTGCTCAGCTTTTCATCATTTACTTATTAGATTAATTATGTTGGGCAAACCGTGGTTGATCGTGATCTCCGGCAATCTATGCGATTGCGGTCATTAGGAATCATTACGCATGCATCTCTCTGGCTTATGTCCGCTCGGAGGGGCAGGCCAACTGGTACAGGAATTGCACTAACGTACGGGTGGGTCTCCCGGTCATCCGTTTCTTCTTCAAATAGGGCACCAGACGGAATTTGCTCATCATGCCCGTACCCCGGGTATCGATATGCGCCCAATCCACACACGGCACCATTTCGTGCAGCACAGCCGCCGCCAGGCAGGATGAGGCCAGACCACGTCCATCGTTGCTAATGTCATAGCACAGTTCATCGGTAACCTGCTTCTTGTAGTACGACCAAAGGGGCAATCTCCAGACACGGTCGCCAGTGAGAGCGCCGGCTCTCTGGAATTGCTTCCATATGTAATGAGAATTGGAGAAGATGCCAGAAGCGCCGCCGCCGAAAGCCTTCTTAACGCCCATCCCCAGCGTGGCCACATCCACCACCAGGCGTGGCTTATAAGTCGTCTGGCCATACAAGAGCGGATCGGCCATCACGACGACGCCCGCCTGGTCCAGATCCCGTATGGCCATAGATTTTGAATTTAACAGGGTGCACACATCGCCCGGCTTGCAGGCCATGCCCGAGGGCAAGTTCTCGCACAAAGGAATGATGCAGACCACATTGATGGGCAGGGAGAGGGCGGCACAGCAACGCATCATGGCCACACAGGCGGCCGCACCCGACATACTTGCCCGATACTCATCCATGCCCTTGCAAGGACGTAGATTAATGCCGCCCGAGTTGAAGGTAATGCCCTTGGCCAGGAACATGACGGGCTTGTCATCTGGTGAGGTGCCGCAATAGCTGATCTCCATCAGAACGGGCGGCTCACAGCTTCCCTTGGCGATGGTCAGGAACGAGTTCAATCGCTGCTGCTCGATCCAGTCCATGGTACGTATCTCAACGGTGATGCCACAAGGACACAGGGCATCCACTGTGGCCTGGGCAAACAACGTGGGTGTCATACAGTTGGCCGGCGTTTGACTAAGCCTTCGCGCCAGATTCTGTGCATCCGCCTTGAACAAGCCACGCGTCCAGCTGTCCACATCCGGCGAATCAAATAGGTCCAGTTTCGGTATCATGGGACGAGACTTCTTTGAAATGCTATCTGCGTACTGCCACATAGCCAAAGTGGCACCCTCTGCCGCCTGTTCGGCATAGTCCATACTCTCCACATGTATATCGGTGCAGCCAACTTTCTGCAGGGAACGAGCACCAATTCCAGCCGCTACACGTACATTCTCCATGCCCTCATCGATCATCTCCAGTTCGTTGAAGCCGACGCCCTCAAAGCCCAGGCCCACAACAGCTATGCTGGGGAATTCCGTATCTATGTTGTTGAACACCTTACCTCTGCCCAGGCGGCCCACGATTTGTGACTCGCACAGCAGCACGTTCAGCTTGTTGCCCAGCCGTTCGTTGACCTTCTCTCCGCTGGGCGTCAGTTTGGGATCCTTGTCGCCCTCCTTATGATAGACACCCAACACCAGACCCTTACCACCACGAGCATCACTACCACCGCACGCATGACGAACACTTCCACTAATCCGCGACGGACGACAGAACAGAGAGGATTTCAGCAGCATATTGCGCATACGATTCATTGCGATTGCGTAATGAATAATTTCCAAATCGAACAGAAAAAAAAAATATATATATATATAAACAAAAATACAAAAAATTTAGAGAACAAATTTCCAATAAATTTTTTTTTTTATACTATGTAGAACAAGCCACGAGCACAGCTGACGATAGACTAACGAAACATACCAACGGAACTAAGCAAAACGAAAAATTTGGATTGAATTTGAAGTCACAGCCTGCTGTTTTATCGAAAATGTAACATTTTATTAAATAAAACATTTATTTAGTTTACTTTATGCATTGCGGAAATGCAAGGTAAGCAGTGATCGCGGAAAGCACTGAAAACTATCGAGGAGAGTTATATTTCAGTGAAGGAAGCATCAACTGGTTAGTTTTGGTTTCGAAAGCAAAATCGAGCAGTGTTTAAAAAAACCTCGAAGTAAAATCTATTGCAATAGTTTCCCTAAATAAAGCTGCATTCATGATGATCAAAAAACGATCAAAATGCAATTAAAGGCTGTCTTTTAGCAATTAAAAACGACTGAAAACACTTGCTTTCATCTAAAACTGCACACATCAAAGACAGAAAAAAACCCAGAAATCACCCAAATTACTTTTAAGTTGGTTAAGTAGACAACAGGGCACTGTAACTCGAATGTATAGTCGAATATTCTTCTTATTGTTGTGGTAAAGCGGCAGCGGCAGAGTGTCAGTGCGTGAGAGAAAGAGACCCATGCGACAAATTACACAAGTTTACTTATATAAAGGAAACTTTGTGATCACAAAAGGACAGATAAATAAATTTCCCATTTTACCCCCGCACGTCAGGTTTATGAGAAATCTGCATACAAGTGCATTAAACGAGGTTTGTTCACAATTTTGGGTCCCTCAACCACATTTATTAACCTATTGAAACCAACTTTGTTTCTACGTAAACTTAGTTGAACAACAATGACAAAAAACTAAAACTAAAGTTTAGTTTTGATTCCTAAAAATACCATTCTTTTCATTAAAAAAATTATTTGAGAAATTTTACATCCCAAGCTCTAAAAATTCGTAAAATTTATCCGCCAATTGAAAAAAATCACAAAATGAACTATCTAATAGACCATTGGTCTCTTAGTTTTACTACATTTATATTTTTTTGATATCATCGCGCTATGGGAAGTTATGGTTCAAAAACTACACAAATTTTCGACTTATTTCACTTAGTTTTTAGTTCATAACTCCTAGTTAAATTCCTGGTTGAAACTCATATGAATTTAGTACCAGACCTTCCATTTCAGGACTGAGAAAAACTAAGACTGTTTTTATACTCTGTACCGTAGGTACATAGAGTATTATAAGTTTGTGCAAAAGTATGTAACATCCAGAAGGAAGCATCTCCGACCCCATAAAGTATATATATTCTTGATCAGCATTAACAGCCGAGTCGATATAGCCATGTCCGTCTGTCTGTCCGTATGAACGCACAGATCTCAGAGATGGTAAGAGATAGAGGTTTGACTTGTATGGGACATATGCTTCTAATGTCTGCAGGCAGATCAAGTTTATTTTCAATTTTGGCCACGCCCCCTCCCGCCCCCGCAATTTAGAAAAAACGTCATATCTCCCACAGTTTTGAAGATAGATGGCTTGTTCCTTTTGAACATATTTAGTTATTAGGATAACTTATCGATCCGCCAAAGGAATGAAGAAGATCGGATTAACGGTTTTCGAGTTATGATCAAAAGACAGATTTTCTTGGTACAGAGTATGTTATAGTCGGGCTTGACCGACTTTCTTTCTTGTTCAGACCTATCTTTTGGATGGCAGCTTTACCATATAGTTGTCCGATTTTGATAAAACTTGGTAGAATTATAAAAAAGGCATAGAAAACCTACAATTGCAAAGTTTGGAGACGATTCCATTGAAAAGAAAAAAGTTTTTTTCACTAAAACTAGTTTTCCGACCGATTCTATAGAAGCTATGAGATATAGTCATCCGATCCGGTCGGTTCCGACATATTAGTAGTGTGCAGCAAAAAGAAGACTCTGTGCAAAATTCAGCTCGATAGCTGTAAAACTGAGAGACTATTTCGCGTAGAAACAGACAGACAGACTGACGGACAGACAGACGGACGGACAAAGCTCAATCGACTCAGCTCGTTACCCTGATCAAGAATATATATAGTTTATGGGGTCGGAAATGGATATTTCTATGCGTTGCAAACTTCTGGGCAAAATTATAATACCCTTTGCAAGGGTATAAAAATAGATTGAAACCAGAAATAGAGATTGAAGCTGGGAGTAGAAACTAAAATCTTGGCATAGAAATTGAATCTAAGAACAGTGATTGAAACTAGGAATAAAAATTGAAGCTTCGTCTTTTTAAAGATTAAAGCATGGTATAGAAATTGAAACTAGCAATCGAGATGGAAACTATAAATGGATATTGAAATTAAGAATGGAGATAAAAGCTAGAGAAAGAGATTGAAACTAGGAATGTAGAATGGAAATAGGATTAGAGCCTGAATCTAAGAACAAAGATTGAAACTAGAAGTAAAGATTGAAGGTAGGAATTCAGATAGACACCAAAAAAAAGAGATAATATATCAACTAATAGAAATTGAAACTTGGAATTGAGCTGAGTAAGGAAATGATATTAAAACTAGGAATGATGTTTGAAACTAGAACTTTATATTGAAACTTAGAAAAGAAATGAAACTTGAAATAGATTTTGAAACGAGGAATTGATTTTAAAACTATTATTAGAAATTGAATCTAGGAATCGAGATTGAAGCCAAGATAAGTCTTAAAGACTAAGAATAGACGCTGAAACTAGGAATAGAGATGCAACTAGAAGAAGATACTAAAACCTGATAAATTTAATTAATCTGGGAATGTAGGTTTGAACTAAAAATAGAGATTGAAACTAGGAATCGAGATTGAAACTTCGAATCAAGATTGAAACTAGGAATGGGGACTTGCAATAGAAATAGAAATTAAATCTAAGTATAGAGATTGAAAGTCTGATTGAAATTAGGAAAAGAGATTGAAACTATGAAAAAAGACTCCAATTGCCAGCTGGTTGTGTCCTTTAAACCAATTAAACAAACAACAAATTTGGCAATATCAGTCGACACTTGGAGCATTTGACACGTTTTAGCCATTTGCCGTTAGTCCTTGGGGCTGCAAAAAAATAAAGGATATTTGCATTTATACATTCAGCCTCCACTTCACACCACTCCTCTCTGTCTTTGTTGATGAAATTGCTGCAGGATATTACTTTGAATTATCATAAATAACGGCGCACGGCCATGGCAACAACGACAGTGTAGGTTGAGTGGGTGTGGGTGTGTGTGTGTATATACTTGTGTGCTTGCGGTAGCAAAAAGGATCAGGTGGCATTTCACCCCCCCTTCCACATGTAAGCCCCACCAGAGGTGGTTGACTTCAACCCTGGTTATGATTCGAGTGGTTGAGTCTGTGTGGGTGTGTGGGTGTGTGTGTGTATGTTTGTGGATTCAATAAGGTTGCTGGAATATATGTTTATCAGGTAATCGTGTTGCTGCCGCTCGCTTGCCAAACGGATGCGCCTGAGATGGAGTTGTCGAAAAGTTAATGGCATTCAAAATGAAATTGCTTTAAACTTTTGGTAAATGGATTGGGCCGGGCACTTTAAGGCCGAAACTTTTTCATTGAAATACTTTTTCGTATTTTTGCTCGTAAATTGCCTTTTCCTCTCGACTCCCGGTCGATATATTAACCATTTTGATCATTATCCAGTGACCGGCCACTGCTGCTGCTGCTGCTGCTGCTGCAAATGCATACGTGTCTGGTGCGATGATTACACACATATGGCCTGACATTTATGAAAAATTCAGAGGACACGTGCGTTCAGTTCCAGGACGTTTCAATTTATTTAATTTTCGGCATGAACATAAAATGTATGAGGCGATAGTGTTTATAATGCAATAAACCATCACGTCATGAAAAATTAACATAATTGCTTGACTCGGGCATATTGTTTGTACATATCTTGTCAGGCCCACAAATAATTTGTTTGTAAACAAAAGGCGAATTCAATTACAGTTTGCCCCACAAAGCTGCATGAACCACAAAAGCCGCAAGCACAATGCTCTAAGGATATACACACATACAGACACATATATATAACCCTATACATAGTGTGTGAGCCAAAGAAAAATGCCTAGAACAAGCCCAGCGTTTTCAAAGTTTTATCCCAGACAGGGTCGGAGTTATGCCCGCAGGCAGGATGGGCCTCTTAGTTAGGGGCGCTGATATTCAACCGTTTTGAATAATAATGCTATCCGATTTTTATAACATTATAATAAATCCTGGAGAACAAAGTATGTGATACAAAGTTTGGAGACGCTTTACGAAAAAGTTTTTCCCGCTTAAGGTAGTTTTTCCACCGACAACTCGCATAACAGCTATATGATTAAGTCATCCAATTTTGATCAATCTTTGTGGAGTATTTTTTTTAAGTATATTAAACAAGAAACTGAAGGTTTTACCATTAAAACCCACAAAATTTTCTTACTTAAACTTTTTTAAGATATATCTTTTTCAAAGCCGGTATACTATATAGTTGTTCGATTAAGATAAAACTTGGTAGAACCATGAAAAAGCTTCAAACCCTTATAAATATATAGTTTGGAAAAGCTTTACTCGAAAACGAAAAAGTTTTATCACTGAAAAATATTTTTACCACCGATAATTCCTATAACAGCCATATGATAAAGTCATCCGATTTAGATCAACATTTTTTGAATATTTTTTTAAGTATATAATACAAATACCTGAGGGCCTTGCCATTAAAAACAAAAATATTTTCTTACCAAAATATATTTAGATATATCTTATCTGAAGACGCTATACTATATAGTTGTTCGATTTTCATAAAACTAGGTAAAACCATTAAAAAGCTGCAAAAGCTTATAAATACAAAGTTTGGAGACGCTTTACTAGAAAATGAAAAAGTTTTTCTTACTGGAACTAGTTTTTCGACCGATAATTACAATAACAGCCATATGATATAGTCATCCGATGTTGATCAAACTTTGTAAAACTCATTGAAAGTATATAAAATGAATAAATTCTAAATTTAAAGACGTTACAATTAAAAACAAAGCAGTTTTTCTTACTAAGACTATACTTAGTCCAATCATTACATAGGTCAGCTTTACTATATAGTTCTCCGATTTTGATGAAACTTGGGGAAATTATGAAAAAGCTAAGAAAACCAGTTTTCCGTTGAATTATATAAATATTTCTCTCAGATTGTTCCTATGGCAGCTATATGCTATAGTCCTCAGATACGGCCTTTATGTCAGTTCAACTCGCCATGCTGAAGATAGCTTTAAAATTTATGAAAAACATAACATGAGACAGGCGGACAGACAAAACGGCATGACCAAATCTGCTTAACTTGCCATGCTGATCAAAAAGATATATAAATATACTCTAAATAGTCGGATTTGCAAAACATTTTTTGATTGATAAGCTAAATGCCTGCTTTTTTTAAATTTCTGACAAACTCTAGTCCAGTTGGTTCCCACAAAAGTATACTTGTTACGATAAATTTATTAAGGATAAGCCCTTGGGCGCCTACCTTATTTCGTTCCGCTCCTGTCTCTATCACATGGCTGGCTTCGATGATGTGTTCCATGGCCCACATGTAACTTTTTCAATTTGATTTCCTTTTGCCTTGCCAGGGCTTTCCTTCTTTAAAAATGTTCTTCTCTGTTTAATTACGTTGCGCCACAAAACTTTGACTGTAGAACTTTGGCTTCGCTTTGCCTTTAACCAATTTTTTGTTGGTTTTAATGGTTGGCATTTGGGAATGTTATATGAGTTTTATATACTCACACCAGATGGTAATCAAATTCCAAACAGTTTGTTTGACTTTTTCAATTAATTTGTTTAATTAATTAAGTTGTTGCGCTTTCAGTTTTTTTGTATGTGAAATTGTAAGTCATTTTTGTTTAAAGCTATTTTCCTTTCAAATGCATCTTTCTTTTTCCGGCCTTGCCGCTGGGCCAACTTAGTTGGCTGCCAATAAATCAAATTACCCAATCACATCAAGTTGAGAGCATTGGACCACAGTTTTTACTTTGGCACCCACCACCCCCCTCCACCCATTTAGCCCATTAATCAATCAAAAAGGAGGGGGCACCAAAACGGAAGTTGCTTTGGGCATGCAGATGACATAGTTTAAGGCTTTGGTTTAATATTTGACTTAATTAAAGGGCATTTAATTAAGCTCAAAGAGTGTCAAACTAAAATGGAATGAACTGGATACTTTAAGCAAAGGCTGTCAACGATGCCAAAACATATTGCCAAAGGCAATAATCGCCATTTAATATTCATGACGCTCTCACAGTCAATGTATTTTACAAAATGTCGCCAGAAGTTACCAGCGAGGACAGGAAAAGAAATTCTGTTTAGATGAGGGTTTTTTTTTTGTCATTTTTCTACACCCAGGCGACAGATGTGAAGGCAAACGTTTTGAAAAAATGAAAGGTTAAATTTATTATGCACAGAATAAACCTAAATCGATATTTCATTGATTGCTTAAGGCCAACTTCTCAATCTTGCTGAAAAAAAGTAAGAATAATAGAATTGAATGTTTTATCATTCAAATTATTTAAATGGTGCAAAGTCGATGCAGCTCTTTTAACGACTTTTGAATGGGGGACCAAATTGAGAAAAATGTTGTCTTTGTGATAGATTTCTTTGGCTACGTTTTTAGCATTGAAAAGTTAGCAGCTTTTGCAATTTGCCTTAGTAGCAGGTGAGTTGTGAGTGTCTGTGGGTAAGAGAGGGGACACTAAAAAAGTGAACAAACAGTGGCAAAAGAGTGACCAAATAAATAAGAAAAAGTGAGCAAAACAGTGGCCAAATCAGTCACCAAACATTGAGCCAAACAATGACCAAAATAGTCAACAAATAGTGACCCAAAGAATGATCTAAACAGTGATCAAGCAGAGATCAAATCACTGACCTGACAGTGACCAAATCAGTAATCAAAACAGTGACTTGACAGTGACCTAACAGTGACCAAATCAGTAACCAAACAGAGACCACACAGTGACCAAAAGAATGAGCTAATCAGTGACCAAATTAGTGACCAAATCAGTGCACAAACAGTGACCAAAACAATGACCGAACATTGAACCAACAAGTGACCAAATCAGTGCCCAAACAGTAACCGGAACAATGACCAAGGCAGTGACCCAACAAGTGACCAAAACAGTGACCAAACTGTGATCAAGTAGTGCCCAATAGAGTGACCAAAACAGTGACCAAACAGTGAAAAATTCATTGATTAAACAGTGACCCAAGAAGATAACAAAACAATGACCAAGCAGGGACCAAAACAGTGACCAAGCAGTGACCAAAACAGTGACCAAAACAATGACCAAGCAGTGACCAAAACAGTGACCAATCACAGCCCAAAAGCGTGAGCAAAAAAACGATCAAAGCAATGGCCAAGCAGTGACTATAATAATAACCAAACAGTGACCACACAGTGACTAAAAAAAACAAAAATAGTGACTCAGCAGGAACCAAATCAGTGACCAACTCTGTGCTTAAACAGTGACCCAAGCAGTTACCAAAACAGTGACCAATCAGGGACTAAAACCGTGACTCAAACGGTGAACAAAACAGTGACTATGTCCAAGTCTTAGAACGGACGAATTCTGGTCAAGCAGGGTTGGTCTGAAAACACCTTCAAATGCAGCGAAACAATATATGCCTTGTGATAAACTTCTTTCGTATTGGGTGTTCCACGACCTCCACTTTATTTTACTATTTGTTGCAATCATTTGATTCTCATCGGCCTCGAATGGTCGGCCAGTGCTTAGAGGAATTTCGAAATATCATTCAAGCAGTTGAAGGGAGCAAAATAAACTGTAGTCTCAAGGTTCAAAATCGTTGCTTTGAACTATTCGTCTTAATTTTACTTAATAAATGTGAATGAAAATAGTCTTAAATTTGTATACTCCTGAGCAAAAGTATGCAAGCATTTGTGCCGTTGAGTTTAATATTAAAGTTTGAAAACTTAACTAGTTTTGCCTTTGACATTCTGGTCGCCTGTTTGACATGTTTTCCCTTGGTTTTTCAAGTGTTTTGTTCGCTGTCGTACTTTCAATGAGCAACGAGACCAGTTTTTGCTGCTTTCTCTTTTGGTTCTATACCTTAGAGGGGCACACATTTCTCAGTTGCCACATAGTCGACACCCTTTGCTCATCTGTTATTTATCATATTGTGAGCCACCCTGGCTAACCCAGCCGCTATTCCTATAGCTGCGGGCTTGGACTTCCGTAGTTAAGTTTTGTGTGTGTGTGTGTGTGTTAGTCGACTTTTCGCTTTTTTTTTTCCAGCACTTCCGCTTTGAGGCATGTTTTCTTCTTGTGCTTCTTCTTCAATGACTACCACTTCCAACAGTTCTTCGGCTCTGCTGATTCCCTTTCAGCGATAAGTCGAAGCAGCCGTTCAGCCCACATAGTTTTCCCCAAAGCTCCATTTGTGTGAGATTTTAGTTTTCCTTATTTTTTCCCTTTCCACACCCCCCGTCCCGCCGTACTTGCTTCCTTAAGTTGGCTAGCCGCAGGCCAAATTTATGGCTACTTGTGAATTAGACTCCACATTTGATGGTACACTTAGAGAAAAAAACAAACAATGTTGGGATGGAACTAATCTAGAAACGATACAATTTTTCAACTTTCTCGGGAAAATTTGAGTGTGTTCTTTCAATTTTCCAACTAATTATATTCAGAACCTTTAAGCCTTAATTGATCTAAAGCCTTGGATTTTAAACCTCCAACAATTTGTTACTCATTTAAGTATTCATTATTTGTATCAAGAATTCATCATACAAGTATGCAAATTCTAACTTCAAGATTAAGTCAAGATTGACTTATGGCTGGCGCCAATAGCTTGAGAAGGTGATTGGGTATATAGGTTTTCAAAGAAACAATTTTTTCATTAGATGTTCCCATGATAAGGGGTACACACTACCAGCTGCACCACTGCTTTTGTAGATTATCAAAATACAGCCACTTCTGGCTTTCTTCAAGTCTTTCTTGAAGTTGTTGTAGCTTAACTAATAGTGTACTCTGCCCTACCATAAGCAAGATGTGGGCATTAACAAGTATTCCGCTCTAAGAAAATAAAACTTAAAATGAGAATTTGGTATTTTCGAATTCATGATTCATGAGTGAGTCCTTACTAGGATCTATTATACACTTTTTAGTTAAATTACACATGCTAGCAATACTTGGTTATCATTAACTGCTAGCAAAACATAAGCCTACCGTTTGGGGGGTGCGTTATCTTTTCCTTCTCCTCACATTTGTGAAAACGCAAGCAGATAGTTGCACAGTTTAAGCAATACTTGATGATTTTTGTCCCAGTGTACTGCTAGTTGTGTGTGTGTGTGTTTGTAGCCTAAGGCTGTTCAGCATTATCAACGCATCAGCTGTTTATGCTGATTGGCGTATTAATAACACTGGGCCTGTTCTCTAACTGATTTCAGCGCCATATGCCTAGGGAATGGTGCTAGCGGGCTGGGTACGTGATTCATATTTGACTTGTGGGTTTATCAATTGTTGTTTCAGCCTGGTGAAAGAAATTGGCCAAATTCATTGTGCCTTCACATTGTGTGGCCCATTCTATTTCTATTGTTTGGCCTACTTTAAGGCTTCATAACAACTTCCGTTGTGATTCATGCAAATGATTAATGAATCCAAATACTCTCATTGTTTGCAGTGCTCACTCGAAGGCCCTCACAGGCCATAGACAATTAGGCTGGAAAATATAAACTAGTCGTGGCTGTGATTTATGCTCCAAAATTTACTTTTGGGGCCCACCCAAGAAATGCATAATTAATGACGAAAATTAAATGTAAATATACTCAAAGTACAACAAGAATACCATCTCAGATTTTCTATTCAAAATGTTTTTCTGCTGTAAATGTCCGCCTGCAAAATCTTTTTTTTTTTTGCATAATTGAAAACCAACGCGCGGAAGTTACATTTTATGGCAGTTGGCAAAAATGTCCCATTGGTCTTCCGCCGGATGCTTCAGCTACGATGCAGACCAAGACGAAGACAGGGACACAGAGACACAGCTGACCAGAGGTGGGTTGAAGTTGACAGTCATTTGTAAGCAGAGTAAAGGACTTACATATTACAGATTCATCTCAAAAGTTGTAATTATTTGCTTGAGTTGGGCACAAAAATCTCAAAACTTTTTCAAGCTTTTATTGTACATATATGTTCTCTTCTAAATCAAGAGCCGCCAGTTCTCAAAGTCTTATTTAGATGTCATTTATCTTACTTGACTCTAGACACTTGACCTCACTTTTCATTAAACAATTCATTCGTTGCGCCCCTGTTATTTGGAAAAAATCGCTAAGAAAGTATTACTTCTCTGCTTTCAGCTGCTTCTGCAGCAGCATAGTACGTACGGGGCATACACTTTCGCTCGCAGAGATTATTTTACAAACGTTGAGTCATTGAACGCGCAGATCTTAGAGATGGTAAGCGATAGAGGTTTGTCATGTATGAGACATATGCTTCTTATGTCTGCAGGCAGATTAAATTTATTTTCAATTTTGGCCATGCCCCCTCCCGCCCCCGCAATTTGGAAAAAACGTCATATCTCCCACAGTTTAAAAGATAAATGGTTCGGTTCTTCTATACAAATTTAGTAATCAGGATAACTTATTGATCCGCCAAAGAAATTATGAAGATCGAATGAATGGTTCTCAAAATAATGTTCGCTGTAGCACCGCTGCTTTCAGCTGCTACTGCAGCATACAAATTTATGCTGAGCATATAATTTCCTTGGTACAGAGTATGTTAAGTCGGCTTAACCGACTTTATTTCTTGTTTTTTACTTTCTAGATAGCCTAACTATTACTTCCCAACTCCTGCACTTTAGCAAGAACAGCATAAGAGCTAATGGGGCACTGCACCTTCGGTCAAATGGCCAACAGGATGTGCTTACCATGACTTCTGCCGTAGCTGTGGGAACGAGAACCTACACCTTCTATGCGACTGCCCTGCACTTCGTAGGAAATGCAGTCATTATCTGGCTAAAACATTCTTTGTCCAGGTAGGACAGTCTGTCAAGTGGCTCTAGAAGCTCTGGCTCTTTTTGTGTATTCCTCAAAATGGTCTTAAAAGAGAGATCTTCCCCCTCCCCTATCAGCTACTTCAATAACAGCTGATTAACAGTTTTGGCTGCTGCAATTAATCTTCCCCACTTGCCTCTGTCTTGTGCGAGCTGGCACCAGTTGGTCACACCAAGCTTTATCAGATCTACTAGCAAAAGGTCTCTCCATTTCAGTTTCAGTATGCCCATTCTGAATCTTTTCCCAAATTTGTTTGCATTCCGTTTGTACACTTCTTTTGGTTCAATCTTGAGTAGCTGCTGTTGATTTTACGAAGCTTTGTGTGCTTCTCAACGTCGTCATGCAAAGAAGAACTTACTTATACGAAAAGTGGCTCTTCGAAGCGCACATACGATGAATGCAATCTGGGTTTTGCGTCTTTTGATCAGGGGACCTCTTGTCCTTCTAATCTTGCATTAGTGGAGGTTGATTAGGAAAGGCTAAAATCGGCTAATCTAGCGATTTTTGTCTGTAGTCGAGTAATGCATGTCTTTTGTGGAAGGGTGAGCCCATAATCGGGTAGCAAATCCAATGTACTACCCCCTATTTGTCCCAGGGAGACAGCTTGTCGCTCACGTTAGCCAGCAGCTTTGCAGTTGCATCGCTCTGTTAAAGCTTTATGTCGAGTTGGGATGTAGTAAACTATGTTCACTCTGGTTTTGAAGCTTCACCCATAATAATAACCACTGAAGACTACTTCCTGTGGCTGTTACATACTTTTGCATGAACCTAACATACTCGGTATACCTTTGGTTTTAGAGAGATTTGTTTGATTTACCAAGAAAAGCATTTTGAAACTACCCTTCCGTTCGGGTCAGACCTGAATCTGAATCAGCCCCGAAATGGAAGGGCTGGTACTGAAATCATGGCATCCTTTATATAAGTTTCAGCCATGAATTTAACACAGACACACGTAGTTCTACTACGTCATGACATCTGCTGATATTAGGCATGATTTCAGCGTTGAACTCATGGGCGAGTTTCATGGGAAGTACTGAAACATGCATGAAATTTAGTTGATCCTACTGCTCTGGTCTGAGTCAGACCTGAAAATCGAGTAATGAGTCGTATAAGTGCAGAGTAGGCACTTGTTCTGGAGGATAAGGTTAAGGATAATGATTTGTATTAGATCATGACCCTACAAAATTTGTCAATTATTCTCCAAGTTTTTCTACAATTATGTACCATAGCAGCTAGTTCTAGCTAGTACTCTGATAATACATTTCTTCATTTCTAATTTCAGACAAATTTCTAATAGTTTTCTGTCCCCCCCGTCCCCCAAAATGTTACTTCATCATGAGACACAAGTTTCAAGTGTATGTCAAGTTCATCATTTATCAAGCTTTTCTTTAGTTTTATTTTTTTTTTTGCCCCATCGCCTTGCGTTTAGGTGTTTGTGACGCACGTAAAAACTTTTGTTCATTTTTCCATTACATTTTCTTCTATACATTGCCGTTGTTGCTGTTGTTGTTGTTCTGGTTGCTGGAAATTAGCCGCGTCTGTGAAAAGCAGAAAAAAAAAATGAAGACGGAAAAAGCGCGCATTGCTGGAGGGCGTTTTTGTTTGCGCTGCTGTGTGCCATTTATGACACTTCAAAGTTATCCGAGCGTTGGGTTCTCTATTGTCGTTGGGCAAGTCGTTAGCCTGATGTGCCTCATTATGTGTGGCAAGATACAAATAGACACCCTATATCTGAAGCTTCTCTTTTGTTTTGGATTATCCAATAAAAAATTTTGGCGTAGTTGGTAGGCGAAAATTTTTGTCATCAAATGCTATGCTGTTGTTGTTATTATATATATTATATGTGTGGGGCGTCGGAAATTGCAATGCGAAACATAAATAATAATTTCGTGTGTTGTTGGAAATGCTAATGTTTATGTGAGGGCAGATGGAACAAGAAATGTGGTCAGGCATTTGCATATTTCGCCCGCATAAGTATGCTATGGTTTTTGGTCACAAATTCTGTGAAAATTACGAAATAATAAGAAAATGCAGGTGAAATGATCAGTTTCATTTCACTTTTGGACCACAAAAATTTAAGAAAATTTAACCATGAATTTTCTTTGTGCTTTGGCATGGTTTTCATTATTATCCTAGAATTAATATGCAAGGCAAGGCGTCCTTTTGCTGCTCTTGCGCTTTGCATATTAATTATGAACTGCAGCTGCTGCACTTGCTCAATTAAAATGCCATTTGTAGTGTATTTCGTGCCTGAAAATATTTGCCTCTTTTTTTTTGTTGTTGTTTGGGAAATGCAAATGCCAGTGTTATTTCCACTCATGCTTCCAAATTGTCGTCACTTATGTCCTTTTTGTTAGTACCCTAAACGTATTTGCATATTTTTTTATGCCCCACACACACAAATAGTAGTCCTTGTTTATGCAAAATACAAGCATGTCCTGTACAACGCAGCTTACAGATTTTTAAGAAGACTCTTACACAAAAATGTGACATGTGTTGTTCGTCGGCTTTTCCTTTATGGCGTAACAAAAATGTTGGTTAGGAACCTGTCTACCTTTTTTATTTTGGGTAAAATATTTAAATTATTAGCCTTGTTCAACATGAACATAAAAGTTAATCGAAATTGTAGACAAGGGCACATTTTTAAGTGAAACAAGAGTTTGCACTTATCAAGCTCTCTCTCATTTCTGTTTACAATGAGGCTTAAAGCCATACGCAGGCTGCTGCATTTAATTGGCTTTGTTGTGTGCATAAAGTAATATTGGTTTTTAATTCAGAATTCACAATTAATTATTAATTCAAAAAGCTTACAAAATGGATATTAAAGCGGCTTAAAGTTTAAGAGATGCTTAAGAAGAAATGTATTGGTGATTTTACTGGGGAAAGGGGAGTAGTCATTTCTATGGGATAAAACTAATTTGGTTAGGTTAGCTCTAGCTTAGCTTCTCTCTTGACAAGCTCTTAAGTTGGCTCTAGGTCAGCTCTAGGTAAAATCTGAGTTAACTCTACGTTAGCTTTAGGTCGGCTCCTGATTAAGTCCGGACTAGCTTTAGGTTAGCTCCAGGATAACTCTATCTTAGCGCTCGATAAGCTCTAGTTTAGCGGTGGGTTAGATCTAGCCTAGCTCTGACTAGCTCTTGAGTAGCTCTTAACTAGCTCTTGACTAGCTCTAGATTAGCTCCTGACTAGCTCTTGACTAGCTCTAGATTAGCTCCTGACTAGCTCTTGACCAGCTCTAGATTAGCTCTTGAATAGCTTTTGATAAGCTCTTGACAAGATCTTGACTAGCTCTTGACTAGTTCTAGACCAGCTCTAGATAAGCTCTTGACTAGTTCTAGACTAGCTCCTGACTAGCTCTTGACTAGCTCTAGATAAGCTCTTAACAAGCTCTTGACCGGCTCTAGATTAGTTCTTGTCTAGCTTTTAACTAGCTCTAGGTTAGCTTTAGGTCACCTCTAGGTGAGCTTTAGGTTTACTCTAGGTTAGCTCTACGTTTGATCAGGGTTAGCTTTAATTTAGCTGTAGGTTACCTCTATTTAAGCATTAGGTAAGCTCTTAACTAGCTCTAGGTTATCTCTAGCTTACCTTTAGGTTAACTCTAGGTTAGCTCTAGGTTTGATCTAGGTTAGCTCTAGCTAAGCTCTTGACTAGCACTTGACTAGCTCTTGACTAGCTTTAGGTTAGCTCTAGGGTACCTCTAAGTTAGCTTTAGGTTAACTCTAGGTTAGCTCTAGGCTAGCACTAGGTTAACTCTTGGTTAGCTCCTGGTTAGCTCTAGGTTAGCACTAGGTTGACTCTTGGTTGGCTCTAGGTTAGCTCTAGGCTAGCTCTAGGTTAGCTTTATGTTAGCTTTATGTTAATTCTAGGTTAGCTCTAGCTCAGCACAAGGTTAGCTCTAGGTTAGCTCTAGATTAGCTCTTGGTTTGCTATATGCTAGCTCTACGTTAGCTCCAGGCTAACCCTAGGATAAGTCTAACACAGCTCAAGGTTAACTCTAGGTTAGCTCTAGGTTGGCTCTAGGTTAAGTCTAGCACAGCTCAAGGTCACAACTCTAGGTTAGCTCTAGGTTGGCTCTAGATTAAGTCTAGATTAAATCGAGGTAAGCTCTCGGTTAGCTCTGAAATAGCTCTAGGCTAGCTCTAGGTTAACTCCAGGTTATTTCTGGGCTAGCTGTAGGATAGCTCTAGGTTGGCTCTACGTTAGCTGCAGCTTAGCTCTGGGTTAACTCTAGGATAGCTCTAGATCAACTCTAGGTCTACATCAAGCTTACTTTTGGTATGTTTTGAGTTGCAAAGGTAAGGTTCTACAAATATTAGCAAGGGATTTTAAGTGTGATGCTATTTTAGGTGTGACCAGAGAAACTACAGAATACTATGCAAGCAAAGACATACAAACCTAAATCAAATCACTTCGAACGAACAACCCATATATTGACGTAAGGTTTAATACTGTTTTTTTTTATGTTTTCTTATAATTTGTGTCATTTTCCTTACGTTATCTGGTCACACCATTATTTAAGTCAGAACCAAATAAGAAATACCAAGTTCAACAAGTGGAAACTCGAAAAACTGTTCACATCTTGTCTCACTTGCTACTTAAAAGTCATTTCCTACACTCCAAAACTAGACCAACAAAACTTTGTCAATCGAACAACTAATGGCCCTGTTCTCTAGTATAAAGTACATAAATCACAGCTTAAGTGCTGCCAATGCAATGCGCAATCCTCTGAAAGACTAATTGCTTGCCCCTCGGTCTCTGAAATTGGGTAACGACAAGTGGCCCGATCTCGAGACAGAGCCGAGAACGTTAATTGTTTCAATGTCAGACAGCAGCAGCAAATAGTTAAGTGAAGGTCAAGCAATCGACATGAAAAACGATTTATGCCCTACGCGATAAACCTGAACCCCCCCTACCCTCCCCCTGCGACAACCCCTTGCTAAAGCAGCAACAACATCAACTTGATACAACAACAACAAAAATGTAAAACAATTGTGCTGGGTAACCACAAGGTTTTTTATGTTTCAATTCTGCGCAGCAATTTGTAAATGTAAACAAAACAGACTGAAGCCAAAGAGAGAGAGAGTCGAGAGCGCGCTCTCTCTCTGTAAGAGAATCGTCCTTCCTACAAAACTGTTATACGCTGGCTGCTGCTTTGAAAATGGTGGCTTGGGTTGGTCCTTTAGTACGCCCGTAGACGTTGACGGTATGAGTAAGTGCCAGCGGCAAACGAGAGACCCCGCACACTCACACACACACACACACACTCACACACGCTCTCTCGCCGCGGCAAAGAAGACAAGCGAATCGCTTCTCGGCTTACCAACGCGTTTAATTTGATGCGCAAACAAATGTTTAATGGCCAAAGTTTGTGCAGTTGAAAATTGCGCGCGCGAATAAAGCAAAAGCAAAACAAAACAACAAAAAAACAACAAAAAGTTATAAATGACAGTGGCTAAATTAGAAAATTCCTAAACAGGTGAAATGTCCTTTTTTTTATTATTTAATTTTCGTTTTTCCGGGTATTTTATGGTCTTTCTGGCTTGTCACTTCTTTGGGGCAGATCCAACCCAAAGCCAATCAGCCACAGTCCCTGGGGTATGTCCCCTCATCAGGATACCAAAACTCGGGCACAACAATGAAAATGAATGAAACGAAAGGAGAAAATAAAAGAGACCAAAATGTGTAGATTCATTTGGTTGGGTGCCAAATGTCAGCATTTCACACTAAGCTTTAAAGTATCAAATATTTATATTTAAGGAGCATTGTTTTGGGGTGTGGTAAGACATTCAATTAGATGAGAGGGCTGTTTGAGATTAATTACAACGCATTATGTAGTTTAAAGTATAAAATAAGAGTAAGCCAAAGGTATGTCTGTCCGACTGTCCTTATGTCTGTCCATAAAACAGATCTCAGACTTGATAAGAGATAGAGGTTTGACATGCAATGGACGTATATCATACTTCATTTTGCCAAAAACCAAACGGGTTAGACTTTAAGCTGTTTTGTCCACAACTTTTCAAGTATGATTCGTTATTGGGTGTTCTTAAATTGAGTACCAAACATTATAGCATTGAAATGAAAACAAACATTCCAGAATCAAGTACCTTTTGTACTTACAGTAGGATGCTAAATTCAAGAAAAGCTAGTTCGTTGTTCAAGTACAAAATATGTTAGATTGAGTACAAAATAGACACATAATGCCGTCTCCAAAACAGGAAAACACGACTTAATTTTAGCCGAGTCTGTTCTTGAAATTCCCAACTGGCTTTAACACTCTTGCTATGTAGTGAGGGTAAATTTCTATAGTAGTTCTTCTAGCAACTTCTTTGATTAATTCATGGCTTTTGGATATTTCCAGACTTCTTTGGATCAGTACAGAGGCCTCGTTTTTGTACAAATTGAGAATGTTTATAGAGTTTTATGGGATCAAACCAAGAACAGTTTGTACTTGTTTGAAGTACTACTATTTTCTTTCTAGAATGTTTTTGAGTAGATCATAAAAATTACTGGTCTTGGTGAAAGAATGCCTTGTACTTCTATTTAGAGATAATCGGATTTTACTTCAGACTATTACAAACCAAAAGTAAGATCAAAACGGTTTTAAATTGACTTTAAATGTACCTAATATATGCCGAAACAAACTTAAATCAAATCATTGGAATTGGAAATTCGCACTTCAAATAAGAATTTAGTACTTAATTAAAGTATTTTGGTAACTGAGTCAAGTACAAACCTCTGGTAGAGTACTCTCTCGGGTACTAAAGTCGGGTTGTATCTTGTTGTATCCCAATTTTCCGTTAAATATAATTTCAAGGGAGATCACTGAAAGGCAGAATTGATCCTTTGGCAAGGACTTGTTAACAAATTTTGAAACATGTTATACTGTAAGTCCTCCCAAATTGCCCAGCGACCACTTATAATCGTACTTCATAACGAGAAAGCCAAGCTTACTTCGTCTGTGCCGCAGTTTTTGTACCCTTATACCCTCTTAAATATTTTCAAAAAATTATTTTTTTTCCCACAGCGACCCATTTCTCGATCGATCGTTCGTATGGGAGCTATATGATATAGTCATCCGATTTGGACAAAAATTTTTGGAGTTATGTCTAATCATGTTAAACAGTTAAATACAAAATAGCAGGATGCTACCGATAAAAACAAAAAAGTTTTTCTAACTAAGACTGTTTTTCTGACCCATCTTTTGTATGGCAGCTATACCATATAGTTGTCCGATTTTAATAAAACTTGGTAGAACGAAAAAAAAACATAGAAAACCTACGATTACAAAGTTTGGAGACGTTTCCATTGAAAATAAAAAAGTTTTTCATACTAAAACTAGTTTTCCGACCGATTGTTTCTATGGGAGCTATGAGATATAGTCATCCGATCCGGTCGGTACCGACATAGTAGTAGTGTGCAGCAAGAACAAGACTCTGAGCAAAATTTCAGTTCGATAGCTTTAAAACTGAGAGACTAGTTCGCGTAGAAACAGACAGACAAACGGACGGACAAAGCTCAATCGTCTCAGCTCGATTCATTGATCAAGAATATATATGGTTTATGGGGTCGGAAATGAATATTTCTATGCGTTGCAAGCTTCTGGTCAAAATTATAATACCCTTTGCAAGGGTATAAGAATAGTAAGTCAAAGCGGAGAGCATTTTTGTTGTGAAACATTCTAAATTATGGTTCAGTAGATTTTGATGGAAGTAAAATATGATCTGAGCTTCTTGCATTACGCTGACATATTTATTGAGTACTGAGTATCGAGTACCTAATATCAAGGACAAAGTATTGAGTACAAGCCATACGAAAAGTTACCCAAACAGGGACGTTGGGATCCGGCGTTAAAATGTAGGTCCCTTTCTTTTGAGCGAAGGTTCAAACCAGGAGAGGAGCTCGGCTTGGCACTATTAACTGTGTACTGCCAAGTATTTTCTGTTGTTTCAAGTACCGAGTACATGGTATCGAGTAATGCAGAGTATCTAATTATTTTTGTCTAGTTTCAAGCACTAAGAATTAAGCTTTGGGAATCAAGTACTGAGTATTTAGGCCAGAGTACCTAAGATTTGAGTACTAATTTGTAAGTACTTAGACCAGATTATCCATTTTAAAGATATCTGGTATGTGTTGGATAAACTTAGATATTACTTATTTGATATTTTATGTGACATGTGACCCTAAGTGTGATTACTGAGTAAAAGAACTGTGTATAGAGAGCCAAGTATCGAGTAATGAGTATAGAGTATTGAGTATGGAGTGCTCAGTATCGAGTGTTGAGTAATATCAAAGATTTATTGATATTATAGATGACGCATCTGGAACAAATTGCAATTAGGTAGCCAATGTCAGCTACCATGAATAATCGTGTTTTCTTTCATATGCGTCATCTATAGTATATATAAATCGTTGGTAAAATACTACGTTATATCAAAGAGGTAAAGATATTTATAGATGATGCTTGAGGATCAAATCAGAAATTAGAAGCCAATGTCAGCTACCAGGAATAATCATTTATAATATCTATAAATCTTTGGTAATATGCACAAATCCTAGTAAGAACACAGCATGTTCCAAATAATATTATCTTGCCTAGGATGGTCTGCTTTTGATATGCTTTTCTAGAATAAGACTAAGTGTGGAAGTTCGACTTTAACCCTATTAAATACCTTCATATATGGATTAAATGTTCTCTTTGTCTTAAAAAGTATGCCAAGAGTCACATGCTCACTACAGAACTTACTATATTCCATTTAAGGCATTCACAAATTATATAATTACTTAAGAGCGAACCACTGAACCGAACCGAAACCGAGGTTCAGACGGCTCTAAACAGAAACAGTAAGCCGTAGCACAAAACCAAGCAAGCATTCATACATTTGTTACTCATTCATTGACTTCAATAGCTGTTCAAAGGCATAATAGATGCATTTAGGTATAGACAAAGATTTGTGAGAAATTCTCTATTTGAAATTAGACAAACTCCTCCTCTCTCCACACGCTTTAAGCTTGCTGTAGTTTAAATACAAAATTTTCCATATCCGTATGCATGTACGAAACTCACTTTTGTCCTCATATCGCAGGAAAAAAAACTAAACAGGATAATCGGATTTTTCTACACACATAAAACCGTACAGGTTTCGAGTCTGGGGAAATCCATTTCATTAGACGTAAAAGCAAATGTCCTTTACAATTTCATTTCTACAGTCAACAAGCATAATTTTTCATTTAAATCTGAAATGGTAAGTAAACTTTTAAAGCAACCATTCACAGACAACAATCAACAATTTCTCAGCATAAAAAGCATCAGGCAAGCCCTGCACAGAAACAAAAACAAAAAAAAAACCTCATAAAAGTGAAGAAAAATGGTAGCGGGAAATTGCCAGCTGAGTTGCACACGATGGGGACTCGGCTAGTTGTCAATTGCACTGCGGATTCTCCAACAGGAATGTCTGCATGTGTGTGTGTGTGTGTGTGTGTGTGTGTGTGTGTGAGTGTGCGTGCATGAGTGTGCGTATGTGTTTAAATAGCAAAAAGCAAACAAAGCGACAGACAATTTTGTTGCGTAAATTTACGAGCACTGCAGTTGCCATATTAAAAAGCATGAAAGCCACCAACAAACTACCAAAAAACGTGAACTTGTTGCCAAAAACCCAGCGAACGAAGCTTTTGTATGAATCTGCTTAAAGGTCACGTTGCCGCTTGCAATGAAATATTCTTAGAGCATATTTTACGCTGCCTTGGGCGCTCTCTCTACCCTATTTGTATATATACATATATATATATATATATACATATTTTGTGAAGAGTTTTTAGCAGAACAAACAGTACAAAACAGCGCAAACAAAACAACAACAGCAACCAAACAAGAAGCGTGCAAAAAACTTTTTTACTTGTGCGCTAAAAAATAAACAACGACCCAACAACCAAGGCGACCCCCGACGAAGCAGACAAAACTTAATAAAACTTAAACTTGGAACTCACAAATGGGACGTTGCGACGTCCTTCCAAGTTTCAATAACCACACATAACCACAGTTCAGTACAAATTAAGGCTGCAATCTGCATAAATACTCCTTTGTATGCACATAATCGTTCCGTCTAAATATATTTCGATTTGAATTCTGGAAAACAAATTCCTTTAGTTGTAGTGTATGTAGAATCTGACAACAATCCGTGCATACTCGATTAGTTTTTTTCGTGCAAAATTTAGCAAAACAGAAAATGTTTTGCATTTATAATCCACTTAGCCTTGAGGACACGTATTCAATCAACTTTAGCACTCGTGCATATCAGGGGTTTTGTGTGTGTACAATGTACATATATAGAATTACCATTTTTTGAGAGTTCATAAAATTCTTAGCGAAATTCTTGTCATTCCTATCCACACAAAAGGTTTCCCTGGTAGTTATTTTGTTTGATATTTTCATCACTCGCCATTAAAGAAGTAAACTGGGGTGCCAGCTTGCCGCATCGAAGCTGTTCTGCTCTATACACACTTAGATTCTACTCCTCTTTTCTTCTCACTCAAACTATGGACAAATAATATGGAAAAATTTGGCTATGGAGAGTGTAACTGTCTTACCATTATCATTTTATATTTAATGCATTCAAAAAAGAGGCGGAGGAGACAGCTGCTGAAAGGTTTTTAAGCGGTTCCCAAAGGAACTGTCTAATTCGTAGCAATAAGTCGATTTATCGATGTCTTAATTCGATATCCCATTTAGATAACTTAACCATTTATATTCTGTACCGTAGGTACATAGAGTATTATAAGTTTGTGCAAAAGTGTGTAACAGCCAGAAGGATGCAACTCCGACCCCATAAAGTATATATATCAGGGATGCAAACCACTCGAAAATAAGTAATGGTTCGGTTCAGTGGTTCGCACAGTTTCTAAACCGCCGGTTCGGTACGTTACATGGTTTTTGGAGTTAAATGAACCGCGGTTTCGGTTCGCTTCAGTGGTTCACAAAGTCAGTAATGTGACTTTTCGACGATGTTTGAAATTTGATTCCTTTCAAATCTTTAGAGCAATAATAAACCTTGGTATTATGTTGGTCCTGGGAGGACTCGTCTATCAGTTCCTAGAGGAGTGCCCTTACTTATTGTCAGATTATGATTGAATTAAGTTTAAGAAGTACCATAAAAAATTTAAAACATTGTCTAATGAAGAAACATATTTAGATTGATGACAGGTAATTGTAACATTTTGTCATTCTTTAAAGTAATACCGATCCGAAAACGCTAAATATGTAGAGGGTCGATCGAAATGGTTAAAAATTATTTTCGGAAAACGATTCAAATTTCCAAATTAATTCAAATCATTGGCTAGAGTACAGCGATTCCCGTTGAAGCTCGTTGGCTAACTGAACCGAAACGAACCGTTTTTATATGTAGTTTGCGGTTTGGTTTAGCGATTCTGAAAGGAAGCCGGTTCGGTTTGCGGTTCGGTTCACCAACTGGAATAAGCGGTTCGGTTCAGTTTAAAACCGGTTCGATTTAGAACCGGTTTGCATCCCTGATATATATATTCTTGATCAGCATCAATCAGTCGAGTCGACTATCAGCCTATGTCTTTCTGTCTGTCCTGTCTGTCTGTCCGTATAACACGCACAGATCTCAGAGCATGGTAAGAGATAGAGGTTTGACATGTATGAGACATATGCTTATTATACCCGTCTACTCGTAGAGTACAAAAGGGTATACTAACAGTCGTGCAAATGTATGTAACAGGCAGAAGGAATGCATCTCCGATATCATAAAGTATATATACATTCTTCCATCAGCATCAACAGCCGAGTCGATATAGCCATGTCCGTCTGTATGAACACCTAGATCTCAGAGACTAGAAGGGCTAGAGCAACCAAATTTTAGATGTTAGCTAGTATTGTCTGCAGGCAGATCAAGTTTGTTCTCAAATTTTGACTACGCCCCCTCAATAAAAAATGTTGAATATCTCCTACAATTTGTAAGCTATCGAGCTCAGCTTTGCAGTACTAGTGGCCAATATATACAATCTCACAAATTTTCATAAAGATCGGATAATATATGGCAGAGTTAAAAAAGCGTTGCATACTTATCTGAGCCGTTTGAGATTATTAAACACTAATTGCCTTGAGTAACGGGTATTTCGATGTCGGGCAGGGTCGACTTTAACTTACGCTCTCGTTATGTCTGCAGGCAGAGCAAGTTTATTTTCGACCCCTGCCGCCTCCGCAATTTAGAAAAAACGTCATATCTTCCACAGTTTTGAAGATAGATGATTTGTTCTTTCTGCATATATTTAGTAAAAGGGAAATCTTATCGATCAGCCAAAGGAATGGTGAAGATCGGATGAACAGTTGTCGAGTTATGAGCACAAAAATTCATATCAACTTAGAATCGAATAAATATGCAACCTACTTCTTTCTGTTATAAAAATGCGTTTAAAATTTGAGGTTTGTTTCAACGAAATCAATTAAAATTAGACAAAATCGTGGCTATATTGTCAGGGAACCTTTTATTCGAACACTATATTTAAAAACAGGTACTATGCTGGGATGTTGGTATAGGAAATGTATGAAATAAAAGCACATACAATCAAAATTCGATCAAATTCCCTTATCTAAGCCCATTTTTTTACCAAACCTGCAAGTAAAATCCCACATTTATCAATCCAACTCTTTTACACTTCTCGCCAACATAAATATGCTAATTTCGTTTCCGTTTGTGAAATTGCACTCAAACCCTTCCTCTTTTTTTTATGGTTTGGTGTCTGCACAAAGCAAAACACTCGTTTAAATAAATAACACACCACATAAAAATTCATTTGCCACAAAAGCAACACCAAAATGAAAATAAAAAAAAAAGCTCAAAAAATTGCAGCTAATTTGCAGTCAACGTGAAGCAAAAATGAAGCAATTCAGAAGAGGGGAAAAGGGCTGCTAACTAAACGCCACCAAACTGCTGCTGACACATTTGGCACATGGCTGGGGGGGGTTGTGGGGTTGTGGGGTTGGGGTGTGGGTAGCTACATGGCTAATGTGTCCCATTTGCAATGGCAAACCACTGAAGCTTAACACGTTGTCTACGCAGACTTGGCACTCCCCCGCCGCCCCCTACATACATATACATACACAAAAAAGAAAGCAGAGACAAACTTTGCCGCCTGAAATGTATGCTACAGTTTTTGCCACTCATTGCACTGACAGAGTGTGTGTGTGTGTGTGTTGGCACACATTCGTCTATTCCAAGCGAATGTGTGTGTGTGTGTGTATAGAGCTGTTCAAAGTTGCATGTTTGGCCAGCAGCAGCAGCAGCAGCAAAGGGAGAATCTCCGTCCCAACGGTAATTGTCTCGTTACTCGCTGCATGTGAGCAAACATGGCACATTTTTAACCCCCCGCCCCGCCAGCTCCCTTAGGCTCAGGCTTTACTGTACCTGTGGAGGGCGCAAAAGGTTAACACAGGAAACATATGCCCCAACGCCTTCGTATCCAAAATATATCCACCCAGTCAGGTTATGCTTATAATTTATTTACACTTAACGGAAATGTATACAAACACACACACACACACACACACACACACATTCACATTCATACAGAAGGGGACCCAGGCCGCCATTTGATTTTACAAATATTTATACAGTCAGTTTTTGCACTCCTGTTATTTTTTGTACCCTTTTGTTGTTTGGGTATGTAAAAAATGTGTTGAAATATGAAAAAAATTAAAATATTTTCTACTTTTAGTGGTACAAATACTGGTTTAAGGGATTTCAAAGAATACAGTTATGCATCTTAGCTTAAGTAAGCTCAAAATTTGTAGGAACTTGACGGATAAATGCTGTTTGTACTTTTAAAACCCGTATTTACAATAAAGTAGGTTTGTGGTCATGCAATACTGGTTTCAAGGGTTAACAAAAAGGCAAGTTTCATTAGCTAAGATCCAAATATGTAGGAATTATACTAATAAATGCCGAAAAAAGTTCAAATCATGTTTTGCTCAGCGTTTTTAAGGACTGATTTACATTAAAATCGTCAAATACTGGTTCCAGAACTTTCAAGGCAAACCGAAATGCCTCATTCATTAACCTAAGTCAACATTTGTTAAAGTTCTATACATAAAAGCAGATTGAAAGTCGCATTTTTGTATTTTATGTGCATTTTCCAAGCCCGGATCTATGGAAAAGCAGGTTAACAGTCCAATAATACTGGTTTCTAGGGCTTTCAGAAATTTATAAAAGTAAACTAGGTAAGAAATGGCGAGAGTTATACGAATAAGGGATCATCTTGTAAGTTTTATGCCCTGATCTTCGGAAAAGTCGCTTCTGTAGTTGTAAAATACTGGTTTTAAGGGCTCCTAGGAATCCATATATGCTACTTGCATTAATCCAGGTCCAAATTTTGTTCAATATTATTTGCATAAAGGCAGATTGTCTTTGAAAGGCCCGACATAAGCAAGAGTGTGTTTGTTATCGTAAAATACTGGTTTCTAGATTCCTAACGAATTTGAAAATGCATGAAATTGTACGAAATTGTTGGAATTTTGCTAATAAGTTCATAAAAAAAGCCAGTTAACGTTTTTTGTTGCGTTTTTTTTACGTATGGATGTGGTATAGTATATACTGGTTTTAAATGATTCAAAGGCACCAAACTATGCCTCAAGTCTTACCCTAGGTAGAAATTTGTAGAATATTTGTCGGTTGGATGTCAAACATTATTATATTGTGGATTTTCTAAGGGCTGATTTAAGAAAATCTCAGTATTTTGTCATGAAATACTGGGTTTGAAGCCTTCAAAGAGGTCAAAAATAATCGAAGTTCTACGAATTAAGGCAAGTGGCTTAGTTTTAGGTGCTTCATGAAGTGATTTTGAATACTAGAAAAGAATATTCTTGAAGCACACCAGCCAAGAGATTAACAGAAGCTCGACTCTGGCACCTTTGGGGCTTTGTATGGTCAATACTGTTAAAACACTAGTTAAATACTGGTAAGATACTGTTAAAATACTGGTAAACAAAAACTCGTAAAACACTGGCAAAATACTAGAGACTACAGTGAAATTTTTATAATAAATACTTGTTAAAATCACGAAATATTGGTATTGGTAAACAAATTGATTTATGCTGTCTTTTAATGAAACAGTGGTATATACTGTTAAATCCTTGTTTTAAGGGCTGCTGTACATTCTGGAGGTCAACTTGTATTAACCTAGGCCCAAACTTATCAGAGTTATGCAATGTGCATTCAACATTAAAGGTTAGAAAGTTTTATGATTTTTTTTTGGGATGTTTCGCTTTTTGATAGGGGGAAAATAAATTAAAGAGGATTTAGTGAAATACAGGGTACAAAGACTTCCACGAATCTTTAAATAGCACTTTTATTAAATAAGTCTACCCCTAAAGGCAGATTATACATTTTCCTTTAAAAGTTTGAAATATTAAAGCATATTTACTTACTCAGAACCCGACAGAAAAATGGAGTAAGCACTTCAAGAGAATCGGTAGCCTTCTTCATGTTTAAAACCTAAAAAAAAGGATTACAATAATTGAATACAGTTGAACCGTCAATTCTTAATAATAAAAAACCCCTAGTTTAGGGTAAGATTTGGATGAATTATACTTTTATTATAGTCTTATACATAAACCCTGACGACTTCAACACATGGTCAACTTTTTGGACGTCTTTGAAGCTTTTGAAAATTTGGCAACAAAATTTGGTCAGTTGGGAGATTTTCAGTCTACGCAAAGCTTTTGCTTATGCAGAGAGAGTTACTCGCAGAGCTTTAAGCTAAACTAGCTCTGCTTCGATCCGTTCTATGTGCACAAGTTAATCATTACATTATTCGGACTTGATTGTTCAAGAGCTACCTCAAAAGAGAGTTTTAAAAATTGACTGTAGGGCTGGATAAAAAACTGAATGCATTTTCCGTTTCATTAGAGCATAAACAAATCGTACTGCAGAAGCCAACTTTACCATCTAATACCGGATCGGGCACCTTAGACAGCCATTTGCCATTTCAGCGCTGAAGTTAAGTGAAATATGCACAATTTCCGTTTGCCATTTTGGAAACACACACACACACACACACACAAACACCAATACTACAGCTAGCTGTGTATAAATGAATGCAGAGAGATGTGTAGACAGCGCGACGGCATTTGGTTAACCGGATGTGCAATGGCAAGCAAAAGGAGTCACACAGTTGGAGACGGAAGTAAGACGCAAGCCAGGCAGGACATACTACATACATACTACAGCAAAAGTTGCCAGCCGATTTCAATAGTAGCCATTACGCCCTTATTTCCACCTCGTCTCTCCCTCTCTCTCTCTCTCCTTATCTGAGTGTGTAAATGGAAATGCACTTCTAATGGCTATTGGGAGAAGACAAAGTTATGTTGTGCATTTATTTTTTATGTATTTGTGTGTGTGTGTGTGTGTGTGCACAGGCTGCTGCTGGCCAACAACCATTTGGCTTACTGGCCCACCCTATGTGGCCTTTTTTTTTTGTCGTCCTGTTGCTGCGCGTGTTGAAAATATAGGCGAATTGCCCAAGTTTTACAAGAGGTTTACATGGGTTTTTGTTGAGCGAGAAAGTGAATTTGATATGCATGGGATAAACAGATTGAAGTTGAATGCTTAAAAGAAGAGCTTATTTACATAAATTTTTAATACAGCCTAACGGGTTGAATGTTAAAGAAGTGTGTGAGTATGTGAGCTAATACAGGATTGATGGGGGGAATATGTGGAAATGGGAGAGAAAAGCAGGAAGGACTAATGGCAGGTCAGTCATCTATATATGTATATAAAGAAATCATTTGCAATCAACTCTCAAAAAGAGAAGGAGAAAAGCAGCTTCTTAACGTATGCTGTGTGGTTGCCTGTTAGTCTGAGCTGTACAAAAACAATTGTGCTGCCAGAGCAAGGGCAACCCTGACTTTCTTTCACTCAGTTTAAGAAAATAGAGAAAACTTAGCTTTGTCTTGGCCGAAGTTTGTTTACCCTTGCAGCACGTTTTTCAAACTAAGACTACTTTTGGTACCTTAGTTTTCTATGGGAGCTATACTATAATATATAAATTTACAATTTCGACCAAACTTAGTGGAATCATGCAAAAGCGTAACAAAATAATATTTAAAAAATATAGAGTCGATTCCATTTCAAACAAAAAAGTTTTTCTCAGTAGAACTTCTTTTTCGACCGATTATTCGTACTGCAGCTATATGCTATAGTCATCCGATTTCGACAAAACTTTGTAGAATTGTGTAAAAGCATATTAAAAAATAAAAACCAGTTTTAAGGACACTTACATTAGAAACAAAAATGTTTTTCTCAATAAGACTACTTTTCAGACTCTACTTTTCTTTGACAGCTATACTATATAGATGTCCGACTTCGACCAGACTTAGTAAAATCATAGTAGAGCATAGCAATCTAAGAAATACAAAGTTTGGAGGCGTTTCCAATGAAAACAAAAAAGTTTTTCTCACTAAGACTGCTTTTCGAACTCCACTTTTCTATGACAGCCATTCTATATCGATGTCCGATTTCGACCAAACTTAGTGAAATCATGAAAAAGCAAAGCACACTAAAAAATACGAAGTTTGGAGGCGTTTCCAATGAAAACAAAAAAGTTTTTCTCACTAAGACTGCTTTTCGGACTCCACTTTTCTATGACAGCCACACTATATGGAAGTCTGGTTTCTACCAAACTTAGTGGAATCATGAAAGAGCCTAACACACTTGCATGTAAAAAATTAGGAGTCGTTTCCATTTAAAACAAAAAAGTTTTTCTCACTAAGACTACTTTTCAGACTATACTTTTCTATGGCAGCCATTCCATATAGATGTCGGATTTCGACCAAAATTAGTGAAATCATGGAAAAGCATGGCATACTAAGAAATACGAAGTTTGGAGCCGATTCCATTTGAAACAAAAAAGTTTTTCTCACTAAGACTACTTTTCAGACTCTACTTTTGTATGACAGCTATACTATATAGATGTCCGATTTTGACCAAACTTAGTAAAATCATGGAAAAGCATAGCTAACTAATAAATACAAAGTTTGGAGGCTTTTCCATTGAAAACAAAAAAGTTTTTGTCACTAGAACTAGTTCCTTGACCGATCCTACCCATGACAGCCATATTTTAAAGTCATCCGATACGGCTGGTTCCAACATATGTGCAGCTCAATTGTACTAAAGGACTTCGTGCAAAATTTGGTGAAGAAACCATCCAAATTGCCGGAAAAGGTAGCATAAAAACAGACGGACGCACAGACGAACATGGCAAAATCAACTCAGCTCCTCATGCTGATCAAGAATATATATACTTTATGTGGTTGAAGAAGCTTCCTTCCATACAGCTGTGTAAAAATTTATTTTGAATTTTTCCTGTTTAGTCAAATGTACCCAAAAAAAACTAATATCACAACTGCCAACAACTGGTTCTAACTTATCACAAATTGTGGTAAACTTTCAACAAGCATATCCCTGTGTATTTTATTGACTCTCTCTCGGTTAAACATTTTTCAAATTTTCACTTAACATCCACCATTCGTAGGGTCATCCATCCGGCCATCCATCTATTTCTAAAAGTTTCCATGCTCGCATACCTTTCCACTCCTATTAAATTTTGCAATTCGAATTTGTCTCTCCATCAACCGAGCACCTGTCACACGTGCCACACACTCGCTCACATTCACATTGTCAATGTGAAAAATCTAAAAATGTCAAGCAATCAATCGAAATTCACTCACATGCCAATTGCTGCCAAGTTGGCCAATACCAAGGCACCATCCGTATCCATCCAGGTGGATGGATGTTCGCGCAAAAGCCAAATGAATGGGTCGGAGATGCCCCACTTGTTGGTGGTTGCCACCAGTGCATGTGTTTGGCAGCTTCACCTTAATAATGCCAATTCCTTTTCTCTCTCTCTCTCTCGTTTCAGTTACAGATAAAAAAAAACCTACCTAAAAAATGAAGCCACATCAAAATCTTTTAATAAACTACTAAAAATCAAAAGCTATTTCCCGCCCTCGCACAAGGGATTTTGTTAGGATATCACGCGCTGTCGCCTAATCTGATGCTTTTTCGTATGGAGGACACGTTCTGCTGACCAACAACAACAACAACAATAGCAAAGTTTTCTAGCCGAAAATCTCGTCTGCAATTCAATTAGGCGTAAACAAGAAGAAGAAGAAAAAAAAAGGCGAATGCCTCCCAAAAGGCTTCCAAATGTTGCTTATATAGAGTGCTTTTGTATATGTGTGTGTGTGTGTATGTGATACATTAACAAACAATTTGCCAAAAGAACTCTAGACTATTTAAGCAAAATCAAGCAACAACAAAACAAAATCATCAAACAATCATAAAGTTGGAACAAAAATGTCGGCAGTTGAATTAAATGGAAACGTTCCCGCCGTGGAGTTTCATCAGAGACAGGTGAGTATTCCGAAACCTTAAGCCGTAACATGAACTCCCACTTCCAATCATATAATGATCCTTCCAATCCTTGAAACCAATCAGCACTGTGATTAAAAGAAAGAATTCAACTCCTTTACTTTGAGTCAACAATCCTTTTTTTGATGACATATAAAAAATTTTACATTTTAAGCTATCGATCGATCTTTTGTCCCTTTTCGTAGTTTCAAAACGATTCAGCCTATTTTGGGTTTCACTTTCTGTAATAGTTGACGTATTCAATTAACATGACCAACGATTTCCTACCTGCTTTAAGCTTACTTTTAATTAAACAAACTTAACAACAATTTTTATACACCAAATAGTCCAAACATTCTTATTTAATTCCGCCAAATTTGGACGAAAGTGAAAGCCAGGCCAAGCTGTAATAGAAAGTCTCGAAGAAACAGAATATACTTGCATCATCAAAAAAGTTTAGAAATTTCTATACAAAATTTTGTGCTTTAATAAGTATACCGCCGTGCTCTTATTTTCACTTTCGCACACATTTTGCGATTTTAAACCGTTTTGTAGACCATATTTAAACTCCAAATCACAAAACTTTTGCGAAAGTGAACAAAAAAAAAAGGGTAGCTGATAAACAAAGTTATGAAACAAACCTTGGTTTTTAATACACTGTACTACGCGTCCTTTCCATACCTTAAGGACTTTTGCAAAGTACAGTAACACTTCACTAAGGTGCTCCAAGCTGATCTCCCAAATAATCCTTATTTTTGGATATTAACACTTTTCGTTTGGACCATTTATGATGGCGGATCATCCGATTTTGACCAATTTTTCTAAAATTGTGAATTATATTCAAAAAATAGAGGAGATTTACCTTTGCAGCACGTTTTTCTAACTAATTTGAAGGATATTTCTACTGTAAACAAACAAGTTTTCTCACGAAGGGCCGATTTCTCTTCTTCTACATAGTTGTTATGTGTCAGATAAACTAAGATTTTGCTCTGTTATTTGTAGGTTTATGTGACAGATAGCTCTCTGTAGTAGATTAGAAAACGGCCCTAAGTCTACTTTACTGACTCTTCTTTTCTGTGACAGCTAAACCATATAGATGTCCGATTTCGACCAAACTTAATAGAATCATGGGAAAGTATAGCAAACTAAGAAATGCAAAGTTTGGAGGCATTTTCTTTGAAAACAAAAAAGTTTTTCTCACTAAAAATAGTTTGTCGATTGACCCTTTATATGGCAGCTATAACCTATAGTTGTCCAATTTTTTTAAGACTTTGAAGAATCGTGTGAAAGCTAATACAATAAATGTATGCCAATTTTAAAGAGGTTTACTTTAAAAACAAAAAAGTTTTTCTTAATGAGACTTGTTTTCTAACCTTTTTTTTCTATGTCAGCTCTACTATATAGAAGTCCGATTTCGACCAAACTTGGTAGAATTATGGAGAATCATGGAAAACTAGTAAATATGGAGTTCGAAGACATTTGCTTTGAAAACAAATAAGTTTTTCCTGCTAGAACTAGTTTTTCTAACGATAATTTCTATGGCAGCTACAATATATAGTCATCCAATCCGTCCGGTTCCGATAAATGTGCAGCTCAGTTGTACTAAATGACTTTGTGCAAAGTTTGGTGAAGATACCATTTAAATTGACGGAGAAGGTAGCATAGAAACAGACGGACGGACGGACGGACAAGGCTAAATTAACTCAGCTCGTCATGCTGATCAGGGATATATATACTTTATGTGGTCGGAAGTGCTTACTTTTATGCGTTGTAATCATCTGGGCAATTTTAATATACCCTCTGCGAGGACATAAAAAGTGTTTTTGGACATTTCGCAACAATTGTAGGGCTTAAAAGTTTAAAATTCGTGTAAAATACGTCATAACAATGTTTTTCTAATATTCATGTTTCGATTAAACCGACAATTGACCCAATAGATTTCTATTATACTCACATTTGGGATACCGAGAAAAATTTTGCACAAACTTAGAGCACATGTTGACTGACCAAAAATATCTTGGAAACCAAGATAAGAGATAGACTTTACATAAATAATAATAACATAAGTAATTTCTTAATTTTTCTATTTTGGTTTGAGCCAACATTCGCGTATCTCACTAAACATCCATATTCCGCTAACTGAAGTCCAAGACTGCCAGGGCTAGATCGACTTGGCTACTGATGCTCTCTTTCGTCTACCTGTCACACACACACACACACACTCAGTGTGCCCAATCAGAGTTCTCTCTACGAATAACGGAAAAAAATTTCGTTTCTTTATGCAACAACCTTGAAAAAAACAGAAATCGAAAAGAAGAAGGCGGCGAGAAGAAGCCTTCTACATACTACTGTTTGCTGCTAGAGCAGGCCAGACAGACAGCCGTTAGAAAATCACGCTCATTTACTCGCTCTCTGACAAAGCTGCGCAGCTGCGTCGACGACTCCTTTTTTGCCATTTTCCCTTTTGTACGAATTCGTTGGTTTTTCAATCCATGGTGGATCTTGCTGCATTTGCCAGTTGCAGTTTCGAAAGCGTTGCCGGCGGTTCGCTGAATCTTAAATATTTCTGTTGCGGGTTTCTTTTGTTTAATTTGTATTATTTAAATCAAAAATTGACCTCATGGAGGACGCCTGGCACGCGGAATTAATGACTCAGAGTGAAATTGTGATCAGTGGAAATTGGAGCATTTTCTATCGCTGCTGCCAACTAAATGAGGAGCTAAACGGCGAGTGGTGTTATATCAATGAGGACATTTGGGTGCGTTTATGTACATATTTGTTTGTATTCAATTGTAGTTTTTACCGTTTGGATTTTGTTGTCCATGCGTTTGGTTTACCGTTGCATTTTCTGGTGCGTGCTTAACCTGTTGCTTAGCGAGAGCTTGAAAGCTTGTTCGGCTCAAAAGCTTTGCACTTGAAAGTTTGCTTTGGTAAAAGCTGTCTGTGCAAGTTGTGTACAAAAGCTTTTGTATTTAATAGAACTTTTTGGTATGGATTTAAAAGTTCAAAGTGTGGCCGTTGCTGGTTGGTTACATGGCGCCAGTGAGGAGCTCTGTTAGCACAGTGGTGAAAAGTTGCCAACGAGCTGAAACATTTTGAAGTGATTCAACTTTCCTTGGAAATATTTTAAGTGTAAAAACTACAAAATTATTTAAAATGATAAAAAATATATACTGCATACTTCGCCATCTTGCTGTGTTTTTAAAGTGTAGTAAAAAGAAGTCACTAAGTGAAGCTGTAGGAGGGAAAATGAGGTTACCACCAGTGTTGCCACTTTCTCACCATTATTTTAAGTTTTTCCAAGTTTTTGTGCATCTTTTGGACTTTAAATTCTGACAACTCTAAACATTGTTTAATATCAACAAGCACACAGAAAAAAACTCCATTTGGACTGGATATGTCTTTATATCCTTTTAATCTTCCAGCGGAGCTACAAAATCATCCAAATGATCATAATTTTTCATATAATTTGAACTATTTTTGGCTCCGTTGGATGATTAAAAGAATATTTAAGACATATCAGGTCCAAATGGATACCGGAAATCATACAATGGATATTTTTTCAATATAATTTTATTCTCTGTGCAGTAATGCCAGAATTTGAGCTACAAAAGTAGCTTAGATTGCAAAAAAAAAAACAAATAAAAGAAAACTATAGAAATATGACAAGTTATGACATTTGACAACACTGGTTACCACTTCAATAGAGCAATTTGGGACTAAAAATTCATACTTGGTTCAAGAATTGGAGAAAAATGCGAAATTTTACACTAAAATCAAGTAATTTCGATGTCATACGATTTAAGATGCAATACTTTCAATATTTTTAGTTCTGGAATGAATTTTTGATCCATAGATTCCAATTTTTTGACTCAAGAGCTTAAATCAAGTATTTTTCAATGTCAAATGTAGCTTCAAAATGAAAAGATTCCATATCCAGAACTTTTGTTACATCAAAGTTGCATTAAGATTGCAAATTTTTGATCCAAGTGTGATATTTAAGATTTCTTTTTCTATGGAGAGCATGAATTGGAGTTACCAAATATTTTAAACGAAATCTATTTATAAATTTCTTTCGATATTGAAGAATCCTCAACTCAATATTCATATTTTGTGGTTAAAAAACTCGATACCATCGATTCTACCCTTTCTTTAGCATAATCAGTTCCATTTCTGTACATAGTTTTAATGTTCTTTGACACGTACATAAAAATACTTTCCCATTTAGCTTAAAATCTAAAAATCGAAGACCTCTGCAATTCTAGATAAGGTTCGGTCCAGGGGGTCTCGAGTTTTTGGAAAAGCGGAGGCATTTAAACGAATAAATTTTTGGTATATCTCGGTATTCGGTAAACTCAAAGGTTCGGTTTTAGCTACCCGATTGCTTTCTTTATTAAAACTAAGGTTTAGCCTATTGATTGTGTGCCGAAGCGCATTGCATTTGTTGTTTTAACTCGCTTCACGAGACACTTGTAATTGCCTGCCGCTGCTTTAAGCTATATATATATATACAACAACAACATTTAGGGCCGATTTCTTGTCTTCTATATAGCTGCTATGTGTCAAATAAGCTTAGATTTTACTATGGTATTTGTTAGTTTATGTGACAGACAGCTCTATGTAGAAGATGTGAAATCGTCCCTTAGTTTGTCATAAATTTTAGACCAGGTGCTCCACGAGTCGATAAACACTTTAAAACTACACTAATCGTAGGGAAATTGCATAATTTTTGGGTGGAAGGCGCATAGGAACATTCGATGTTCAATTTTCTGATCTTTGCTAAGTAAACCTGCAGTTTTAACCGGCTCTGGGTCATATTATACTTTCTCATAACTTTTAACAGAGACTTACATCACAAAGGAGGCAAGAGATCAGCCGTTTCAGGAGTAATCACCCTCTAACATCAGCGAACTACTACTGTCAACTTTTAGTACAGCAGCCATGCCTTCTATGCCATAACTGTTTGGGAATTGCAAAGCTACATGCGCAAAAAAAAGAGAAAGGTAGTGCAAAAACTGATAGAATAGTGACAAGATCTTAGAAACTACATTAATTCGTCATTGCTAAGAATCTAAACGGTCTTTAGAGCTATCTTTTTTGAAGAGTCCTGCAACGTATCATAATTTATACGAAATTCAAATGAAACTTAAAAATTACCAAATTTACAAGTAACATAGTCATAAGGCAATCGTTTGACGTCTTAAGACTTTTCAATGAACTGAACCGAGCCGAACCGTTTTGTTTAGCATGGTTTGTGGTTCGAGTTGCCTTCGAAAAAAGGCGGTTCGCTAACGGTTTGGTTCGTTTTAGAACCGGTTTTCACACCTGACTGATTCACACATACTTTTCAGGCTTTTTCCCAAGTTAAGAACTGAAATAAGCCTTGCCTACTTAAAAGAGCCAGCCGCCAAAATAAAAAACTTTATACGCGTAATCAATGCCCTGCCACGCCCATATGACCACCACATAAGGGGCCGGGCCGTTCGGCCAAGTGTGAAACACTGCATGTTAATTGAATTTCGGACGGGGTAAAAAGTTGGTTTTTGTTTTAGTTTATGGCTTGGTTTGTTGTCGGTGGGTCGAGGGGTCGATGGGTCGGCGCTGGGTTGTTTGTTGCTGCTTATCCAATTAAACTGGAATTTTTTGTTGTTGTAAGCATCGCGGCATTAGAGCTCAAAAGTTTGGCTACCCCACACATTAATGGCACACGAAATTTGCTTTGCTGTGTGTGTCTGTGTGTGTGTGTGTGTGTGTGAGAGGAGAGGTTTGTGGGTTTTGCACGGGGAGCTTTAGCAGCTGCTGTTGATTCTGTTGGTGGCCAACTACGTGTTTGTTTTTGGCCAGCCGCTGTCTGTGCTGCTGCCTGCCTGGATGTTGTTCCATTGCCTCTTTTACCCCCAACCCCCTTTTTTTGCAGTTTGATTGCGTAAATGGCCGCCAGTGGCCAGGCTTCGGCTGTTGACGTCGACAGTAGTTTGCACTTTGCTCTCTGGCACTGCCACTGCGAACTGCGGCGGAAGTCAATAAAAGTTGGCCTAGTGCACAGAGTGTCTAAGTGAATATTGCAGCTGCAGTTTTAGCCAAACCAAATTAGCACTGATCAGGTTGTTTTTTTTTTTTATCATTTTAGTTTTTGCAGTGCAATTTGTCTGGCTTAAATAAAGTACTCGTTTAGTTGAGGGACTCTGCATCAACGTTGAAAGTGAAATGCTGCAGTTGCAACCCCAAGAACGCAGAGTTGGTAAGAGTTTGAGACTCAAAATGTTAGGAATGCAAACTCTTGATACTTAAAGGCATATTATGTTGATTTTTTGATTCAGCCATGCCTCTAGACGTCCTCTTACTTGAATAAAATCCTTTTAAATTTTACAATTTGGTAGCTTAAGCATTCAAACTTTAACTAAATAATGTAATGAGCAATATTTAGGGATCCATCAAGTTTGATAGCTATCAGGCGCCTACGTCTCCCTTAATTTAGGAAAAAACATTCTATCTGCCACAATTTTGTAAGAAGGTTTTTCCAACTTTAACTGAATGAACTAATCAGCTTTATTTACATATCTTTTCAGTTTGGTTATGGTTAAGCCATAGGTTTTTCCTTAATTGAATAAAAAACCCTCCAACTTTCACAATTTTATGGGTTAATTTTTATACCCTTGCAAAGGGTATTATTATTATGCCCAAAAAACAGGATCACTTTAAGCATGCCCCGGGATCACCCCGTTTTTAATCCCGAATTCGGATTTTTTTCTATCTGTGTATATATATTCTTGATCAGGATGACGAGCTGAATCGATTGAGCTTGGTTTCTACGCGAGCTTGTCTCTTAACTTTGAAGCTATGGAGCTGAAATTTTGCACAGAGTCTTCTTTTTGCTGCACACTACTAATATGTCGGAAGCGACCGCATCAGATGACAATATCGTATAGCTCTCATAGGGACAATCGGTCGGAAAACTAGTTTTAGTATAAAGAACTTTTTTCTTTTCAATGGAATCGTCTCCAAACTTTGTAATCATACGTTTTCTATGCTTTTTTATCATTTTGTCAAGTTTAATAAAAATCGAAGAACTATAAGGTATAGCTGCCATACAAAAGATGGGTCAAAACAAGAAAGAAAGTCGGTCAAGCCCGACTATAACATACTCTGTACCAAGAAAATGTGTCTTTTGATCATAACTCGAAACCCGTTCATCCGATCTTCTTCATTCCTTTGGCGGATCGATAAGTTATCCTTATAACTAAATATGTCCAGAAGGAACAAGCCATCTATCTTCAAAACTGTGAGAGATATGACGTTTTTTCAAAATTGCGGTGGCGGAAGGGGGCGTGGCCAAAATTAAAAATAAACTTGATCTGCCTGCAGACATAAGAAGCATATGTCCCATACATGTCAAACCTCTATCTCTTACCATATCTGAGATCTGTGTGTTCATACGGATAGACAGAGGAACAGACGGACATGGCTATATCGACTCGGCTGTTGATGAGATCAAGAATATATATACTTTATGGGGTCGGAGATGCTTCCTTCTGCCTGTTACATACTTTTGCACAAACTTATAATACTCTGTGTACCTACGGTACAGAGTATAAAAACAGTCTTAGTTCGAAAAACTTTTTTGTTTTTTATGGTAGCATTCTCAAATTTTGTATTCGTTTGATTCACATGCTTTTATCTAATTCTACAAATTTTTTTCCAAATCGGCTGACTATATCATATAGCTCTTATACGAACAATCGGTCGGAAAATAGGTCGTTGTGGGAAAATATTGTTTGAAAATATTCCAGCGAGCGCTTGCTAGGTTATAAAAACTTTGACACAGATGAAGTTAGCCTAGCTGTCTCGTTCAAACTTAAACTAAGTAAATCAATCAACAATAGTTATCTATCTTCCAAGTTGGGTAGCGATCACACTAATGACATCCCCTTTAAATGATGAAAAACCTTTTATATTCCACAATTTTGTAGGTGAAGTTTTTAAACTTTAGTTCCATGAACTAATCAGCAATGTTTATCGATCAAGTCAGTTTGGTAGAGGTTAGTCCACAGGTTTTCGCCTTAGATTAGGAAATTCTTTTCACTTTCACAATTTAGAAAAAACGTCATATCTCCCACAGTTTTAAAGATAGATGGTTCGTACTTTGTAGACATATTTAGTTCTCAGGATTACTTATCGATACGCCAAAGCAATGTAAAAGATCGTATGAGCGGTTGTCGAGTTATGATCAAAAGACCGTCCGCTGCTGGAGCGCAGTAGCAGCGCTGCTTTCAGCTGCTACTAAAACATCAAAATTAAAGCTGGGCATGTTATAGTCGGGTTTGAACGACTTTCTTACTTGTTTTCTTTAATTTAGTGCAATTTTTCTAGATATTTTTATAGAATATAGAAAAATGATGTAAAAAATCTCCCCAAAAATAAGAAAAATATAACAAGTATTCTCAAGTACGGATTCCCTGCCTAATTTTCACAATTTTGCAACATTATTTTCATTATTTTTTTTTTTCCAAATTGGTACCTAAATTCATTAGCTTCTTACATAAGTCCATGGGCATGGGGGGGGGGGGGGGGGGGCGGGGAGAGTGCCTGCAGCTTATTTTGTTGGCTTTCGTCCAAAATGTCAATTTCAATCCGCCTTTCGCCATTTTCGTCGTTTCTTATTTTGTTTTTTTGCCGTTTTTTTTTTTGGGTATTTCTTTTAAAGAACTCGGACATCAAATCAAAACGTGCAACTGCATTTGTTTTATATACGGAAATTCTCGTCAGAGAAACTCTAAATTTTGTTGCCTTGCAGCAAAAGGCAATCAAGATCTGCGCTGCACACACACACACACACCGATACACAGCCTCCCAAAAATGGAGCCGGGGCAGACATGCATGGCGGCATTTCCGGCTGCTTGGCACCATTAGTGCATCCATTGGACACGCCCCTCGCTTGGAAATTGTTCTCGTTCGCCTTCACTTTACTAGTTTGGCTTTTTGTCGAGATAAGCAGTTTTTCTGTTTTTTTTTTCTTGCGTTATTTTTTCGTTTTTATTTTCGGGTAGAAGGAAAAACTTGTTTTTAAAAAGCACATTTGACATGTGTTTGCTGCAGACCCACCCCCCCCCCAACCCCCACCCCGTTCTAGTGCTGCCCTCGCCCTGTCGCTGCTGCTGCTTATTTTTCTTATGGCCCAAAGACTCTGTGGCCAGGAACTTGCCAAGTTTCTCGGCGTCTCTGCGCCCTCGTGTTAGTGTGTGCGAGAAAGCATATTCATTATTTTGTTTTCATTTTCCACCAAGTTGCAATTGAATTTTATTGTAGCTTTTTGGAATTTAGTCAAAAATAATAAGCAACTCTCTCCAAACTGGCCAAACCGCTGAATAGATTTTTATGGTCTCTTTGCCAAGAAACCATTTTGTGGGCCTTTTAGTGGCGTTCATAAAGTGCGCAATTTGCTGCAGACGATTATTGACTTTGGCATGGATAATCATTTGATGGGGTTGGATTTTGGTGGGAAAGGGGAGGGGGGGTACCAACAAGTTGTGCCAAAATGCAGACCACCGCATCTGTCAATTGCCAGCTGTTAATAGAATAGTGCCAATGCCGTTTTAAAGAGTGAACGGTTCAAGTAGTTCCGTTGGCCAAGATCTGGGAGATAGTCATCTATCTGCCAACCATTTTATCGCATTTCTTATCTTTCTCTGATGAAAAAGAGAGTGTGTTGAATTATCAACCAGGGGAGAATTAAGTTTGGAAAGGGACTTACATCATACAGGGTATACCTTCTGGTATCCAATATGTGGTGATGCTTTTTTATACCCTTATAGACGGTATATTAAAAATGTAACGCATAGGAAGCATTTCCGACCACATAAAGCATATATATTATTGATCAGCATGACGAGCTGAGTTCATTTAGTCCGTCCGTCCGTCCGTATTATTCTATGCTATCTCCTCCGTTAGTTTGCAAGCTATCTTCACCAAACTTTTCCCAAAGACTTATAGTACAAATACCCCGAACATTTGTCGGAACTGGACGGATCGTATGACTATAGCATATAGCTGTCATAGGAGCGATCAGTCGAAAAACTAGTTCTATTATGAAAAACTTTTTTGTTTTCAATGGAGGCGTCTCCAAACTTCGTATTTACTAGTTTTCCATGATTCTGCCAAGCTTAGTCGAAATCGGACTTCTATATAGGATAGCTTCCTTTGTAAGAAAAACTTTTTTGTTTTCAACGAAAACCTCTTTAAAATTGGCATATATTTATTTTATGAGCTCTCCCACAAATCATTAAAGTTTTGTAAAAATCGGATGACTATAGGTTATAGCTGCCATAGCAATAAACGGCCGAGAAACTAGTTTTAGTAAGAAAACCTTTTTTGTTTCCAAAGAAAATGCCTCCAAACTTTGTATTTCCTAGTTTGCTATGCTTTCCCACGATTCCATTAAGTTTGGTCGAAATCAGACATCTATATAGTATAGTTGTCGTAGAAAAGTAGAGTCTGAAAAGTAGTCTTACTAAGAAAAACTTGTTTGTTTTTAATGTAATTGACTCTGAACTTTTGTATTTCATAGTTTGCTATGGTTATTCATGATTCTACAAGGTTTGGTCGAAATCAGACATCTATAACGTATGGCTGTCACAGAAAGTTAGAGTCTGAAAAGTAACCTCAGTGAGAAAAACTTTTTTGTTTTTAATGAAAACGCCTCCAAACTTTATATTTCTTAGTTTACTATGCTTTTCCATGATTCCACTTAATTTGGTTGAAATCGGACATCTATATATTATGGCTGTCATAGAAAGGTAGAGTCTGAAAAGTAGTCTTAGTGGGAAAAACTTTTTTGTTTTCAATGGAAACGACTTCATGCTTTGAATTTCCGAGTTTACTATGCTTTTTCATGATTTTACATAGTTTGGTCGAAGTCGGACATCTAAATACTATAGTTCCCATAGAAAAGTAAATCCAAAAAGTAGTCTCAGTAAGAAAAACTTTTTTATTTTTAATGAAAATGTCCTTAAAATTGGCATCTAATTATTTAAAATGCTTTCACACAATTCTGCAAAGTTTAGTCAAAATCGGATGACTATAGGTTATAGCTGCCATAGGAATGATCGGTCGAGAAACTAGTTTTAGTGAGAAAAACTTTTTTGTTTTGAATGAAAACACCTCCAAACTTTATATTTCTTAGTTCGCTATGCTTTCCCATGATTCCACCAAGTTTGGTCGAAATCGGACATCTATATAGTATGGCTGTCATGGAAAGGTAGAGTAAAAAAAGAAGTTTTTGTGAGAAAAATTTGTTTGTTTTCAGTGGAAATGTCCTTAAAATTAGTAAGAACAAGTAAGGGCGCTGCAGTCGAGTTTCCCGACCACAAAATACCCTCTTCATTTGTTTTTGTAACAAAATTGTCATCCTAAATGTAGGCAACACTTTTTTCTAGTCCTGACCAACAACTGGGGGGGGGGGGGGGGGGGGGGGGGGGTGCTCTTATCAGCTGAAATGTTTCGCTTATAACTCCGGTGTCCGATCTGATTGTTCTTTTCAGAATAGATAGATATTGGGCCTAGCTTGATGTATACTAAACCACGAGGCTCTAACTTAAAGGCTCTATAAAATTGTGGATCTGACGGTATTTTAGGTCAAGGATGTCTAGAGGAGGTCTTGGTTTTTTGGGAATAAAAAGGGGACGGGGTGGAGTTTTTCAAATCTGAAACAAACTCGATCTGCGTACAGCATAAGTCTAACTTCATGCTAAAATTTGTGGCTCTATCTCTTATAGTCTCTGAGATCGACGCGTTCAAACAGACAGACAGACGGACAGACGGACATGGCTATATCGACTCGGCTGTTCACGCTGTTCAAGAATATATATACTTTGTGGGGTCGGAAATGTTTCCTTCTCACTGTTACATACATTCGCACAACTTCATGATCCCCCTTTTCCCATTTTCAATGGGAACAGGGTATAAAAACGTGCTGCAAGGGTAAAAGTTAACTTTCCTCTGTTTTTTAAATTAAATTTTGTATTTCAGAACAATTCGTGTTCAAAGTAAGAACTTTTAAGTAAACTGCTTAAGTTCTATACCGAAGCAGTTTAAATTTAAGCTCTCTTCATTCTTAAAACGAATAATTCTGCTCATCGGGTGACTTTTAGCGAGCCGTTTACCTGTCGTAAGCATATTTTCTGATATGACTTGAAGGATTGAGCGAAACAACCTCTATATTTAAAATGTTCTGAGTACGAAATCATGTTTTTTTCAGTGCCTCAAATTTGGAGTGAAAATCTTTAAGTGGCATCTTGGCTTTCCTTGGGCAAAAATGAAAAAAGACGTCCATTTAATTTGCTCATTTCCTTTGATTGACTCTTACGCCTTCCCAGGCAAAGTCAACCTCATGTGCAGTGACCCGTTAGCTTCTTTTCTGGGCTGGGCTGGGCTGGGCGGGCGTGTGTGCCGTACGGGGTGGACCAGAGTTGTGCGCTGTATATTTGGTTAACACAAATCAAGAAATATTACGCAAATCAGCAAGAGAGCAAAACCAAAGAGACCGCAGCTAAATACACAAAGGCAAAACCGAATGAAATGAGTGAAAAGAAGTCTGGGAAATGGATATGTGGGAATGAGGGGGAGGATGGGCTTGGCCTGATAAACCGGCAAATGCTTTTAACTTGTGCATACTTTTTGGCGCTCACTTTGCCTAATGGCATGACGTCTCGCGTCAACGTCCCTGCGGCCCGTCCTGGCAAATTATAATTGAGTGCAGGACGAGCGCATTGAACTGTGTCCCCCCAGGCCTAAATATTCCCAGCGGCAACACACGCCCACCTGCATGTTTTGGGCAGGCTTTTGTGTGTGTGTGTGTGTGTGTGTAACTGTGGCCAAGTGGATGGGATGGGATGGGATGAGTGGGGATGCGTTCGGGATGGGGCGTGTGTTTTTGCGGCTTCTCCTTCTTCACTGTTTGTTGCCACTTGAGACGCAGCGCAGCACAGCCTCCGCTTTGGGCCATAAATTTCAACGCCATGTTTTGCCATTTTAATGAATGGACTTTTTAATGCAATATTTTTTCCACACTTTCTGGCTGTTTTGCTCTAGGCCTTAATTTATTGTCTAACTAGCTAAATAAAGCGGTGTGGCGTTGCGGCTTCTCTATAAATTATTTTCAATTTTCTGCAGATAGTTGAAGCGATTTCTTATAAATTAAATTTCGTGCACGCATCATTAGGTGTGCTGCCTGGCCCCTGCTCTGCTGGCGATTAAATGCTTTGCCCGAAATCGTCTTGACTGAACACATGTTTGTTCCTTGCTCGCACCCAAAAAAGTATGCTACACTTTTGCCAGCTCGAAACGTGTGCGAGATTTTATCTGCTGGCCACCCACAACGTAAATAGCACTTTGCCCCGTTGTGCGTATTCCTTGGCCGGCCACCTTTTGTCATCGTTTGCCTGCTGCTGCTGCTGCTGCTGCTCGTCGTCGTCGCCGTCGTTCTGGCTGCGCGATAACAAGCATCATAAATCCTTTTCCCTTGTAAATGGCACACGGACAACAGCCACAGCTCCCTGTGCCACCCATCACCCATCACCCACTCCCCCCCACCCAATAAGAATGCCACGCGTTTCTTTGTAGCCATTTTGTAGGCGTCCTCTGCAAGCGTCTGTTTCGCTTTTGGCCATCGTTTGTTATTGTTTGCGGTTAGTTGGCCACCTTCCATTCCACACACATATTTCAAGTCAGCCGCAGGACGAAGAAAGCGAACGAGTTTTTCGCGCTTGGCCCTAGAAATAGCTGATTTCCTTTTGTGGCAATTTAAATATTTATTGAAAGAGATAATGCAGGGAATCAACCAAATCGCCTTTTGCTTTTAATTTCAATTTCCTGCTAATGGTGCCTGATTATGTGACCTCTTAGGAAATAAATTATAGCAAGTATGTCATAAGTTTAAGACAAGATAAAGTACGATAGACTTTGCCCCTGGACTACAGGTAAGCGCAGCTGCCTTCTCATGCCAGCAGCACTATAACTGCTTGGGAATTTCAAAGCCTAAAACCAAGCTGACAAAAGCCTTTGAGCAAGTGAAAGTTACCTTCGGCTCGGCCGAAGTTTGTATACCCTCACAGCACGTTTTTCTCACTTAGACTTCTTTTCAGACTCTACTTTTTTATGTCAGCTATACTATATAGAGCTGTCCGATTTCAACCAAACTTAGTGGAATCCTGCAAAATCCTAAGAAACTAAGAAATACAAAGTTTGGAAGCGTTTCCTTTGAAAACAAAAAAGTTTTTCTCACTAAAACTACTTTTTATTCTCTACTTTCTTATGACAGCTTTACCATATAGATGTTCGATTTCGACCAAACTTAGAGGAATCAAGAAAAAGTTTAATAAACTAAGAAATACAAAGTTTGGAGGCATTATTATTGAAAACAAAAAACTTTTTCTCACTAAAACCACTTTTCTGACTCTACTTTTCTATGACAGCTATACTATAAAGCTTTCCGATCTCAACCAAACTTAGTGGAATCCTGCAAAAGCTTAACAAACAAAGAAATGCACAGTTTGAAGGCGTTTTCTTAAAAAACCAAAAAGTTTCTCTCACTGATACTACCTTTTAGTCTCCATTTTTCTATGACAGCCATACTATATAACTGTCCGATCTCAACCAAACTTGGTGGAATCATGGAAAAGCATAGCAAATTAAGAAATACAAAGTTTGAAGTCGTTTCCTTTGAAAACAAAAAAGTTTCTCTCACTAAGACTACTTTTCAGACTCTACTTTTCTATGACAGCCATACCATATACCTGTTCGATCTTAACCAAACTTGGTGGAATCATGGAAAAGCCTAACAAACTAAGAAATACAAAGTTTGGAGGCGTATCCATTGAAAACAAAAAAGGTTTTCTTACTAAAACTAGTTTCTTGAACGATCGTTCCCATGACAGCTATATGCTATAGTCAACCGATCTGGCCGGCTCCGACAAATGTGCAGCGTGTTTGTACTTTAAGACTTCGTGCAAAGTTTGGTAAAGATTGCTTTAGAATTGACTGAGGAATTAGCACAGAAACAGACGGGAAAATGAACTCAGCTCGTCGTTTTGATCAAGAAGAGATATACTTTATGTGGTCGATGATGCTTCCCTATATGCGTTACAAACATCCGTAAAATTTAAAAGTATTAAAGTTTAATAATCTGCAATCGTTATTCGTTTGTAGGTATAAAAGGAATATGTTTGACAGTAACACGTGACACGAAAACAGCCGAGCTGTCGCACACAGTGTCACCAAAAAGAAAGTTGCTAGAAAATCACCCTTTATCTTCAAAACATATTTGGTAATCAGTATAATTTATCGATGTGAAGATTTGATGATAGATAGTCGATTTTTAGTGTAAGCAAACAAATCTGCTGGGCAGCATCGACAGCAATGGGCAGCACTTTTGACAGCCAAACACTTTGGTTGATAAGTATGTTATAGTCGAACTAGACCAACTTTCTCACTTGGTTATAGTCCGATTTTTCTCAGTGTTGAAATTTCTTTTACAGTTTTTAAACATATTTTTCTATTATTTTAAATTGTTGTGTTTCCTCTGTAAAGTGTTTGCCCCCCACTTATCAGCTGCTCCAGGGAGCTGTTTCTGCTGCTGTTGACTTCAAGCGGCTTAGCTCCATTTGGTGACCCCCCCTCTAGCCCACTTGGCCCATCCTCATTGCTTTTGCTGGTGACAATTTGCTGGCCAAAAGGGATTAAAAAGTTGCAAGCGTTGGGATTTGCATTTATGGAAAGTCGGCGGAGGATGCTGGTCCGGCCAAAACAAGCCATACGCAGTAGGGTATCTGCCGGATGCAAAGCAAAAAGCTGCCACTTTACCGCCTGTGGCTCCAACTCGCCAACCACCACCCACTCGTGTGTCCCCACTTGGCATTTCTCCTTTCGTGAGGTTATTTGCATTTCAAATCTGCATCTCATGGCGCCTGCTCTTGACCGTTGTGTTTAATAAGCCCAGCACGTTGGATGGGATGGGGATGGGATGGGTGTGTCGGCTAATGCAATCGGGTGACAAGATAGCCGGGCCGACAATGAGGCTTGCCACATTTGATTTGGTAACGGGGCAGAGCCTTTGTGCGGACTTTTGGGAAATGTGAAATTGCCTGCGTAGAGGCACATTTTTGGGCCACAAAATGAGGAAAAAGCAATCAAATTTTGGGCAATTTTTTTTTCAACTACCAAAAATTTAGCTGGTTTTTCAAAAGCTGCCGCCAATAGCCAACAGCTCACTGTCATCGCCTATTAGCTATCGATATGCCTGGCACTGCTCACTAACAGTCAGCTGTTAACCCACTGTTAGCTCACGCTGTCCTGAGAAATACTGCAATGTTAGCAGAAACATGCTAACGCCTGGCCATCGGAGAGTGTTTTCAAAATAACAGTTGTAATTTCTCGCTCATCGCAACAAGTCGTGGGTGTCGGAGCAATAATTTTCCATTTAAAAATTCGGCACGCTTGAAAGTGAAAACTCACACTCACTCACACACACACACACACACACACCAGTATACGGTACAACAAAAAATCAAAACAAGCCAAATAATAACAACAACCAATTCAACAAATCTCGCAAAGAATTTGGAAAAAGTGCAGTGGCTAAAATTGAAATGATTTCAATCGGAGAGAGAGAAACAAAATGAAATGAAAAGTTAAAAATAAATATATATGCCAAGACGCGACGACGACAACAACAACAACAACAACAGACAGCAGGCAGGCTGGCTGGTAGGCAGGAGAGAGGGACGTGATTTCTCTTGTGCCTGGCCATTCGGCTACCCCTCGCTCCCCGGCCTAAGTACAAAACACCCCTTTGTCTGTGGCTGCGGCAGCATCATTCGAATAAATTTCATTCACTCAGAGCACATGTTTCGGCGGCGGCGGCGGCTCTTGTCATTTATGTTGTGCCCAAAGGTTTAGTTTGAAATCCTTTTTGTGCGGCACTTTCTGATTCGATTTATGAGAGCTGCTCTCGCTCTCGCTCGCCCTCTCTCTCTCTCTGTATCTCGCCAGCATCTTCTCTCACCCACACACTCAGCTGTGGCTCTTTGTCTGGATGGAGGGGGGCGGAGGGGAACCATTTATAAGTGTGCGTGTGTGTTCCAGTCGAGTTGAAAGTGCATCTTTATGAACCGAATGTATCTTTTTTTAACTGTAACTAACTGTAACACGCATCAGCCAGCCAAACTCGCCCCCCTCCCCGCTCCGCTTCACCCCTTGTGGCCTGTGCTGTCGCTGTCTGTTCTTTTGGCTCTCAATTCAAAAATCTCTTTTTGTCTCGCGATTGCGCCGTTCCGTGAGGTTTTTTTTTTTTTTTTGCGCATTTCGCTTTGGCCAGCAAATTCGGTTTTTCATTTTGTTTTGTGCATTAAAACATCCTTTTTGGCCTTAGTTAGAGCCACCCCTATGAAATAAAGTTAATAACTACCAAATTTCCCTACTCCAGTAAAACTCCCCTGAGTGAATTTAAAGAAAAACTTGTGCCAAAAAATAAAATCTACAAAATAAATGTCATCGACAACAACAACAACAACAACTACAACAAATACGTAAAACTTCAATTCAAACAACAACAGCAACAACTAAAACCAGAAGCTGTACACATAATTCGCGACGCCAGTGTAAACATAAAAAGCCGTCAAACTGTGGGGCTCCGGGGCATTTTTTCTTCCTCCGCAAGGAATGTATTATCCGGTAAGAGCAAACATTTAAACAACAACTCAATTTGGTATTTGTTTGTTGACTTTCCTTTTTTTTTGCTGGCTCGCGCCTCGTCCAAATCTTCTGCTTTAACTTATTAGCCAAAACCAACGCTTGGCCCATCTTTCTCGCTCTCTCTCCATCTCTCTCTTAGTCTGCGTTTGTTTACCTATTTACATAGACAACAACAACATTAACAAATAATGTCAAACATTCGTCTTCACACGTGTGTGGCTGCAGCAGCAGCAGCGTCGACAGCGACGCTTTGTCTCTGCCTTCAGACATTTGTTGACTCTTTTCGTTTTTCGACAATGCGCGTAAATTGTTTACACGCTCCCCGCCCCCTTCTCTTCGCTTGGCCAACAAAGTCTGTGTAATTCGATAGCCCATATGCGGGTCGACCGCTTTTGATTCGCATTACACACCCTGGACAAGGGTAGAATCATTTGTAAAGAGAGTTCTGAGCTACATTTAAGCGCCAGCAAAACGTTTAAGCCAACACTTAAGTAGTTACGTTGGCTTCTGTAGAGCTTCTAAGTTTTCATTGATTATCTATGGATAATTCCGCTCAGATGCCTTCCATTGCTCTTGTATAGCTTGGTCCTAAGAGTGACTAAAACATCTAGACGAATCAGCAAATGCGACTGCTCAAATGTTCTCTAGGAATTTAATTCGTAACCCTATTCTATTATTTCAAATGTTGGAGTAAAAGTTAATGGAAAAGACACTTTGGGTAAGCTTTGACATTTTAAAAAGCATTCGTTGACAAGATGCACCGTATTTAGGGATTACCTAGTGCAAATACAGTTGATCCAAACGAAAATCTGGGGCTTAAAACCTTAAAAAATCAAAACAATTCCTTTACAATGTGTTCGATCAACTTTATGTTACATTCAATAGGAAAGGACACGTAGATTTATGGTTTCTCAAACTTTCCCACCATCAAAAACTCTTTCCAGTAAGTAAATTTAAGTAAATTTCAGAATAATGCAATGGCTTTAAGCGCCAAGATTCGGTGGAATTTCGGTGGGAAAATCATTTCTGTTTTAGGGTTGACCTTAATTTCACCCTTATCATCTCCAAAAGCAGTTTCTTGAGTCTATCGTTGCGACTTACCCATATCAATGCTAGAACAGAAATAATTTTTAAGATAAGTTTTGTTTGATAAGTTTGTATCAAGGTATTTACCTCTAGGTGAAGATTTTTGGACATATGGAGACTTTAAACTTAAGAAGGGGCTTAAGGCTTGAGACTGGTTAAAATTAAGAACGATCTTTGAAATGAAATGCGATTTTCCAACTTTTTAGAATGCCTTACCTTGGAAAGTCCGTAAAAAATGACTACCTTACCTTCGAAACAGCTCTTCTAAACGGAATTCGCGACGTTATCCTTAACAAAAAGGGTCGACAAAACCTTTTCCTAGAACAGACATGAGTTTTTGGCAGTTTTTTTTTAAACTTGATGCAAATTTAAGACACCGAAAAATGGTTTACCTCTCAAAATCATAAGAGGATGGACTTTAGGGGCTTGGATTAACAGAATTTTGCCAGATACTAGAACATAATTTGGGGTTTTTTGTAATTGTCGTACTGCCTTATCAACCAAAGTTCGCAAAAGTCAAATGTTTTTGGTGCAGATTTGAGAGAAGATTGAACCGAAACGTAACTGCATTTCAGTGGGCTTCGAAAATGATGTTATAACCCGAAGCGATGGTTTAAAAAACTGTGTGAACCACTGATCGGTTTGCATGTCTAGCTATATTTCAATTCAAAAGCTTTAAACCTAAAAAAAAATACTTGATAAGTAGTTTTGAGGTAGTTACACTGATTGCAATACATTTTTACATAGAAATCTTAGCAAAAGTACCTTTCGGACATACGGATAAGTAAGGATATACACTTGAAGTAAGAGCTGCTACAATTACGGCAAGGCTTATGTTAAGATAAGGTGGAGCATCGGGCAATCTGAGGTTACACCAAATTTTTTGGACTGTGGTTTAACACTACTTAGTTCCAAATTCAGCAATTCAACATTGAATAAACCACATTAGAATAAACATCCTGCCTAACCACTGCGCACAAGAGTAAGCGGATCGCAACCTCCCATGTCAGAAAAACAGAATCAAAATAAACATGACAAAAAAATATTGTTTTCATTTATAGTCTCCAGGGTAATCCAAATTCGGTACATTCTCTTGATTCACTCCGTTCATTTATCGAGTTCCACTTGTCTGCTATTTCTCATCCATATTATATAATTAATGTTGCCTTTGGTTACCCGCCCAAAAAAATGTATAACAAAACAAAAATTATTGCCTTATCATGTGCTTGTCATTCTGTTCATGTTCTCTGCACAATTTTCCCACGTCTCGGAAATTTTCTGCTAATATTTCATATTGTTAATTTAAATTCTTGTTGTCTTTTTTTTTTCTTTTGCAGGTACGTCTTTTACCCGCCGACTTGTGTGATTCAAATGCAAATTTTGTTTACCAGAAAAAATACGTAAATATATTAAAGTTTGATTGATAAGGAAGTCGACCTAAGATAAGGTTTTGACAGATGATGAATGGAGCATCATTTTGTGGCTTCAACTGTGTATGATGTCATTTGTCTTTGATGTTACGGCGCGTCTCGCTTTGACAGGTTTTTTTTTGGAATGGCCTAGTAGCTGTTTAACTAGCCGAGAGTTATGATAAAAAAAATGATTGCTTTAAACCAGAAAGATAGTCAAATAAATCAGATGCTTAAGTCAACTGAGTGATTTTAGGTGATAATTGTCATTGTAAAAATATATTTACAAGTGTAGAGAATGATTTCAAGGAAAGGCAAACAGCAATTCAATACCTATTAGAGGTGTGAAAATTGTACGAAAATAGTAACAATCCAAAAAAAAAGTGAACAATTGCATCAATGTTCCAAGAAAAAATAGCAAAAACCTCAATGGCAATGGAAAATTTTCCGCTCCGTACCAAGACCGGAACCGAATTGCAATTTTAGTTTACTTTTCTGGCTTAAAATAACTATTCTTTGTATTTCAAGTATATGATTCACTTCTCATCTTAAATGCTTGAGCAATTTTTCTAGTTGATTCTCATCAGACTCCAGCTGCACTTATAAAAACTATAATTTATCTTTTGCCATAATTTGTAATCACTTAATGTCATCGCCGTCGCAGGGCCCGGATGGGTGTCTGTGTCATCACAGTAGACTTCATTTAAGTATATTTCAGTGTACATCCTCTTCCTGCAACCTTTCCAAAATGTCATTCAAACTAATTCCAATTAAAATGTGGTTAATTTTTTTTTTTATTTTTAATGAAACGAAATTAAGCTTTTTGAGCTGTTGTTTCAATGGACCGAAGTTTCAATTGAAAAATTGCACATAAATTGCATAAACTGTGGCTATGTCTGGCATAAATTGTTGTTGTTTTGTAGGCGGCATAGGAAGCAGGGGGTGGAAAGTTGAAGTTGAGTTAGCCGTCAGGTGCCATTGTGCGTGCGCAGTTAACCGCAAAGTTGGAATTTTCTATTAGGTTTTTTTTATAAACGTAACTCTGAGAGCAAATAAAAAAGGGTATTAACAAGTTTGTGGAAATCTCAATCAAATCGGACAATAAAGAATGCTTTTTCCTTATAGAGTAAATGAGTAATTAGAGTAAATGAATATCGCAGAAACTTAAAGACTCAAGGTCACCCATTTCTGCATTTGAACTAGAAATTTCTAGAAATTTCATGCTCATAGAGTAAAACGGTATAAAAGTCATTGAATTCAAGTCGTTGAATATGGTAGAGCGCTAGTCACCAACTTTGCCATTTCATAAAAGTAAGTAGAAATCGCCGATGTTACAAGCGTTATTCATCAATTTATGGCAGGGCTGCAAACCGGAATTGAACCGAAACTGTTCGAGTCCGTCCGAGTCTTGAACCGAACCTCTTAAAAAAAAAAAAACTGAACCCGAACCAGTTCCGAAGCTTAAATGTCGGTTCGGTTCAGCTTTTATACGGTTCGTTTCAAGGTTCGATTGACAGTAATATAAAAGTCGCAATTCCGGACACGAAGACTACAGCAAAAATGATAGGTCATCAGAAATTTGACCTTCTGTCTACCGGCTTCATCTGTTTTATGGTTGGTTTAGAGCGACTGACTCCTAAAATGGGCAAGAAAGTGGAATAGAAAAGTAGAAAAAAGCTCGGCCGAAGTTTGTATACCCTTGCAGCTCGTTTTTTCTAACTAAGACTACTTTCCGGACATTACTTTTCTATGGGAGCTATACTATATAGATGTTCGATTTGGACCAAACTTCGTAGAATCATGCAAAAGCATAAGAAACGAACCTGAAAGAAGAGTTGGAGTTGATTCCATTGAAAATAAAAAAGTTTTTCTCAATAGAACTTCTTTTTCGACCGCTTATTCGTACTGCAGCTATATGCTATAGTCATTCGATTTTGACAAAACTTTATAGAATTGTGTGAAAAGATAACAACTAAATAAATATCAATTTTAAGTACATTTCCATTGAAAACAAAAAAGTTTTTCTCACCAGGACAACATTTTAGACTCTACTTTTCTATGACAGCTACACTATATAGATGTCAGATTTCGACCAAACTTAGTGGAATCATGGAAAAGCAAAGCAAACTAAGAAATACAAAGTTTAGAGGCTTTTCCTTCAAAAACAAAAAAGTTTTTCCTACTAAGACTACTTTTCAGACTCTACTTTTCTATGACAGCCATACTATATAGATGTATGAATTTGACCAAACTTGGTGGAATCATGAAAAAGCCTAGAAAACTAAGGAATACAAAGTTTGGAGGCGATTCCATGGAAAACAAAAAAGTTTTTTCTACTAAAACTAGTTTTTCGATCGATTGTTTCCGTGACAGCTATATGCTATAGTCATCCGATCCGGTCAGTTTCGACAAATGTGCAGCGTATTTGTACTAAAAGACTAAGTGTAAAGTTTGGTGAAGATAGCTTTCAAACTGACTGAGGAGATCAAGAATATATATACTTTTTGCGGTCGGAGATGGTTTTTTAACATCCAATCAGTTCTATAGTACTTTCTGCAAGGGTATCAAAATCTAGAAAAACGTTTAGAATTACTTATAAAATGTTCATCCATAATAGGCTCTATTTTTCAAGCTTCTCCATTACATGGGTAATATTTTTCTACAAAAACTACGAAATGGTACTTTACTTAGCAGAAAATGATATATTGATATTTCCAAGTGTTGTACTTAAAGATTCCACCCCAGAAACCAAGCGATTCTCAAATTATTTGTGTAGTTTTTAGGTCGAATTGTTAGAATATATAGAGAACAAAATGATAAAATTGTATAAAGCTGGGATTGAACCAAGTTTCGAACCAAAATCTTCTAACAAATATCTCCAACCTTAAATTTTCGAACCCTTACCAGAGGCTTATTTTGATTCGAACCAATAAACTGGAGATCCGAATATATTTTTTGGCTTGCAGCGCTGATTTATACTAAAGAAAAGAATGGAAAGAAAAAAGTTGCGACAAAAAACCATGTAGAAAAGATGAAAGATACATAGATGATCTCTCCATTTTTCGTTAAATATATATATAAAAATATATTTTTTGGCTTGCAGCCCTGATTTATACTAAAAAAAGTTCCGACAAAAAACCCTGTGGATAATATGAAAGAAACATAGGTGTTCTCTCCATTTTTCCTGACTAAAACTTAATTTAAAGCTGGTTTACCGACTATCTACAGGGTATTTCATAGCCACTCCATCCCGCTAAAACGCTCCTACTTTTGTTTATCTTACCCAATGAGTTTGAAGGTTAAATTCAAAATTTCTTTTGGTAAACAAATGCACTTTCCCTCAATTAGATGCTATTTTTTGATTACATTTTCTTTAGCAGATGCTTTTACAATTTTCTATTACCCAAAGTGGTCATCAATTTCCTCAAAGTTAATTTTGTGTTCCACTGGGCTGGTCGCTAAATAAATTGTTCAATATTTATTTTGATGGATGGCATCTAATTTAGGAGCGAGAGATAAGACATGGCGAGTGAGAGAGAGAGTGAGAGGGACAGAGCAGAGTAGAGCGGAGCGCCCACTCCCGCATGCAAAGTGATATGACAATTTATTTCAATTAAAGTTGATTTAAAAAATTACCTACCCGCCCCATTACAAAGCGGCTTGTTGATTGATGAAATTCAACGGTCGAGAAATGAACGGAAAAACAGAAAAGAAGATGACAGGAAAAAGTCTCATTTAAATTGTATAAAATATAGGCCAACGATTTAAATTGTTGATACAGATAAATGGGGGGGAAATTTGGTCTGCAGTTTTGGCATCAAATTGCAAATGAAATTCGTTGGAAATTAAATAAGCAAACAAACAAACAAAAAACAAGTTCACAACGATAACAAAAAAAAAAAACCCAACCTACGGCAATGTGAACGACCGACGGTGTCGCATTTTTTCGCGCAAACGTTTAAGTCGAACGCCCAGCCTCATGCAAATGATTTGGTTCAACGCTAATCGCAGGTGTCAGTCACACGAGACAAGTCGCCGCTGCCGCTGCCGCTGCTGCCGCCGCTGCTGCTTTCAATTAGCAAAATAGCGTCGCACGCCTGCGCAGTGAGTCAGCGGCGGTCACAAAAGTGTAACAGGTTTTTATTGTTGCTATTATTGTTGTTGTTGTTGTGTGCAGTGCCCAAGTAACGGTAACTGTAGCAAATAGTTCGTTCTGCATTTGTTTAGTCATTTCCACTGCCACACGCCCCCCTTTCGCCACGATCATTCGTTTCTGTTTACGCTGCCGGCTTTTTCAGTTGCCTTATAGCCGCCCGCCCGCCCGCCACTAAATTTACATTTTATTAGCTTGTCATAAAAACGATTTTATTATTGTAGTACAATTTTAAATTTATACGTATTTGTTGTCTCTTTTTTTTTTTGTTAAAAATACATTCATTTGTGCTATTGTGTAATCCCACCTGCTGACAAAATCAAGATAAAATATATATACATATATATATATATGAACACAAGTAAGATTAAGAATTGAATGCATGCAGGTTGCCGCCTAATTGATGTTGTTGTCTTAACATGTTGGTTGAGAGGTTTTTTGAAATTTAAATTGTAAATTTATTCAGGGAACGATTGATCAGAGATTAGAGAGATTTGAAATAACATTTGAAAATTGAATTGGAGCAGACGTTGTTTATTTGAACATTGAGTTTAGCTGTACCCCATATTTACATCAAAGAATATTATGTTTTTCCCTGATATCAACATGATGTTTTTGTGTCGAAACCATAATTTAGGGTCGATAAAACAAGAACATGACTTTCCGGTATAAAAATATTACACAACACGAGAAAAAGTAAAATTAAAATCAAGTTGAATAAACAACAAATATAGTCGAAAATATTGCCAATAGCAAATATTTCTACATTATTCTATAACTGAAATGGGTGATTTGAATCGCATCGAACGTGCTTTTCTGAGATTCATAAGTCAATAAAATAAAAGCGATGGGAAATAAGAACTGGTTCGGTTCAGTGGTTCACAAAGTTGTTGAAGCTCAGGTTCGGTTCAAGCCATGGAGGCTTTTTAAGCCATTTGATACGCGGTGGTTCATTCTACCTCGAACCTCAATCCTTAAACCCTATATCAAACGTCCCAAATGTTGCTGAAATCTGTTTGTAACATTATTTTTTGCGTGCTTTTGAAGGTAAGGCAGTGCAAAAAGTAGACAAGACCGCATTTTTGTTCAAGTATAGTACTTAATTTCGCCGAAATTCACACCTTACAAGCCTTCTTAAGTATATTTGCTCCTAAATCTAAGCGTAAAGGTACTTTTTACAAAGATTTAAAGATAAATCCGTCTGTAAAAGGTTTCAAAACTCAGTTCATTTCATTTTCCCCTATCTCAACTCTTAAAGATCTTGCTTGAGCCGTGCTTGCGACTTACACTCTGCTCGAAAAGTAATATTTTCCCAGTTACAAAGTTGCTAAGTATAAAAATCCACAAGTCTAGGTGTACGATACTATACTAAAGTTGGTTTCGTTGGGTACGAACACTTTATAAAGTATAAGTTCTGGTTTTTAGAGGTTTTAAGCCCCAGGTATTTGTTTGAACCAACTCTATTTGGTCTACTTTATTCGTAATAAAATTTGTGAAAAATTTCAATTTCAAATTATCTAACTTTATGCAGAATGCTTTGCGGCTTAGTGCAATAAAAGCATTCCCATCTTGTCTGGAATTTAAAAATAATGTTAATTACTTTGTCGGCGTTTACACAGAAAGTGAGATCAAACATCAGTTCGAATATTAAATTGCATAATTTTCATATCACATGTCGATGACTTACTTCAAGACTGTCAGATTTCAAAAAGGGCGATTTAACTAATTGATTGAGTTAATGATGCAGAAATATTCACTATATCGTGTTCTAAATTGTGTTAAATGTTCATATTGATATCTTGTATACTCTATGAGTGAGATGGAAATATGTGGGATCAACATTTTGCAGGTATATGGCAAATGAAGTTCCCACAAGAGCGACATGCCCAAGTTGAGAGGATTTTTTCGGATTTTTTCTATACTTTTTATACCCTTGCAAAGGTCATTATAAATTGGCCCAGATGTTCGCAACGCATAGAAATATTCATTTCCGACCCCATAAACCATATATATTCTTGATCCGAGTCGATTGAGCTTTGTCCGACCGTCTGTCCATCTGTCCAGTCTCTCAGTTTTAAAGCTATCGAGCTGAAATTCTGCACAGAGTCTTCTATTTGCTGCACGCTACTAATATATCGGAACCGACCGGATCGGTTGACCATATATCATAGCTCCCATAGGAGCAATCGGTCTGAAAACTAGTTTTAGTATGAAAAACTTTTTCCTTTTCAATGGAAACGTCTACAAACTTTTGTATTCATAAGTTTTCTATGCTTTTATAATTTTGCCAAGCTTGAGTAAAATCGGACAACTATATGGTATATCTGTTATACAAAAGTTAGGTATGAAAAACAGTCTTAGTTAGAAAAACATTTTTGTATTTGGTGATAGCATCCTGCAATTTTGTATTTGATTATTTTACATGATTTCACCCAATCCTACAAATTTTTGTCCAAATCGGATTACTATATCATATAGCTCACATACGAACGATTGGTCGGAAAATAGGTCGTTGTGGGAAAACAGATTATTTTTGAAAATATTTAAGCGAGCACTTGCAAGGGTTTAAAGGACAGCATTTCTCTTCTAAAAATTAAACAAAAATTATGAAAACCTTAAATCTAGAATATTGAATGATACTTAATTCCCAAAACCATCCACATAAAGACGTACCAAATTTTCTTTCCCCTCTTTGAATCACACCAAACTGAGTCATTCTACAACCGGAAGCTTGCACCTCTGTTAAATATTCTGTATGCATGTTTGCCACGTTTATTAATAGCTTGTAACATTAATTCAATAATGCTGCAACTATCTATTATTAATTGAAAACTATGCGTATATTATGCAAATGCAATTAATCAGCAATTAATTACGCTCCCCTACCCCCCCCCGCTCTCTTACTCTCTCTTTCTCTCCCTCTTGCCACTGCTTTGTTCTCTGTTTGTGCATATTTGCACGTTTTTTTCCCATAAATTTTCCCAAACAAAATGAAACACAACCGGCGCGTTTTTAAACGCTCACAAAACGCGTTAGCGATTCGGGACTGCAAGTGTAAATTTTATGTTCTCAGTTTATTTCACTCGTTTTGTAAGAATTTTTAATGGCGCCTCGAGGTTTACTTGCTTCAACGATGATTTTAATTTATTGCCCAGTTGAAATGTGCAAATTTAGTTGCCGTTTGTTCGGTTATGCTATTTATTTTGCATTTATTGTGGCCAATTAGCATAAAGCCACACAAAAGCAGCAACAACAAGGTGAACCGGGCAACTTGCAGTGGAAAAAGAAGATGCACACACACACACAGAAACACAGTGACGGCAGAAAGGCAGGCGCCATTGTTTGCCGACTGACCATAAAAACTACATACTATACTGACATCATCATCATCATCATCAACAACATGGGGGCAGAGCCACCTGACCAACGTAGCCAACTTTGACCTTTACGTCTGTCTCAGAGATGACCTTCGTTTTGGCTCCCTTTATGGGCTTTTAATTGTTGTATTGGCATAAAAATTATAAACAAAATGGATACAATAAACTAAAGAATTTAAGGTGTAAATGCAGTTTTTATGTAGTTGCATGTAAGAAGTAATTACGTATAAAAAACACAAGTTATTGTTGCGAGGACAGCTCAACTCAACTTGAATATTTTCTGTTTTCTAGTATTACCAAAGAAACTCTGGCTACGCATTCGAAAATGTGTAGCAACGCGTATGATAATCTTTCCTCCTTCAATTTGCTCAGAATGAAAAATTACACACGAGTCTGTGTACAACAAAAATTTGCATAAAATTCATATCAGAATTTACTTTGGATTCATAAATCAATTCGATTTGCAATCATCATATTTCTTATATGTATTTAACTTAAAATATATTGTATGTTTTTCTGAGATTTATTCACTTTTGGCTTTCAACTCGTTGGCTCTGTTTACCTTTCAGTGCTGATTGTGTGCGAGTGCGGGCCAAGTTTGCGGGCTTAAGGCATTATTTATGTCTTCAATATTTATTTATGACCAATAATTTTTTATATATATTTTTTGGGAATTAATTTTGCTTGATTTATTTTCAATTATTGATCAAGCTTTTTTTCTTTTTGACTTTTTTAAATGCGCACCTAAAAGACACAGCCTAAAGTGGAAATGGCTAAGAAAATATATGCAAATTGGCAAAAATTTATGAAATACACCAAGAGGTATAATTAAAAAGGAAAAGAAATTATGCAAATTTAAGGAAAACGCTAGGGAAAGCAGGTTTGTTTGTTGTTATCCAAGGCATAAACAATGAGATGAAATGATAGGACAAGGATGAGGCGGAAAGATGTTCACTTATAGAATGAACCAGATGGAATTTATTTTAATTTGTAAAGGAACTTTAAGGCAAGTTGTGGTCTTGAGTGTGCTTAAATTTCATATGAGTTCCTCTTAAATTACAAAATATTTGTAATATTAAAATCAAAGAATCATTTTATATGAAAAATATTACTAAGTATTTCAGCAAACACAATTTTTTGAAAGGGAAAATGTAGATTTTTGGTTTAAGAATGGATTTCAGGAGCTGGTAGGGTCTATTTCAGAACATTTTAATCGGAAATTCTTTCATCAAGAATATTTTATACCAAAGATTGTAAAATTTAATTTCTAGTATTAAATTTTTAAAATGAAAATATCAAGAACTATTTGATAACATTTTAAAGCTACTCAAATACACAAAATTTTCCTTTTGAGCACTGACTGTTTTTTCAAAATTGATTTGAGGAATTTATGGACTTAAATAATCTTTATTATTAAATTATTTCACGATTTTAATGGGATTGGATCCAGTTGTTTCAGTATAACACACAAGAATTCAAATATTTTAACAAGTATTTGGAAGATTATTTTAATAAACATCATCATAATAAGGCTTTTTCGACCCCTTTTTATAATTGAATGATCGTAAACGAGTCGAAACTGAGCAGAAAAACTGGTTGAAACCGTGTGAAACCATGAGAGTCTCGCCTAAGGTACCAATTTCTACCGACCGAAGTATCGTTTATGATCATTTCCATTCAACATTTGTTAGAGCATTTTAACAAAACTCTTCCTTTTAATAATAATAATACCCTCAGGTATTATTAAACAAATTGTTCATGCATATGATTAAAATGTGATTTATTGAAAAATGACTCGAATATGACGTGATTAGAAGAACGGCTTTAAAACGACTCTTCAAGAAGAGTCGTGGCTAGTTTACCATTTTCTCCTGATATAAGTATAATTTGTGATGTCAAAGAGAGCGTTCAGACCGATGGCAAGAATGTGATCCAAAAGATCATGTATAAGGTTTTCTTTAGTTACATTACTTCAATGTGCGTTGAAATTCTTGATTCTAGATCGAAAAATCTTGTTTCAAATATGTTTTATTTTAAATCTCCCATGTCTGGATATCAAGTACGTTTTGAATGTATAGTTATAGCTCGTACCAGTTTTGATTAATGAACTTTTAGAGTTTAAGAACCAAACTTACTTAATTTAAGACTGTAAACTAGAAAAGTTAATCCTCTGTGATTTAATATTCCAAAGGAAACTTCAACCAATACTTTTCTTGAACTTCAGTCCCGTTTATTCTCGTATCGTTTTGATTTTATATCTTAAAGTTCCGTTCTCAAAGAACAATTTGTATTTAAAGTAAGAGCTTGTTGAACTAAGTTATCTTTAGTTAAAATTTTTTTTCTTGATTTAAAGGGTTTATTTCTACTGTGCTCATTGTAGCACTAAAGAACGACTTGTTCTGAAAGTAAGAACTCCCAAAAGATGAACTCAAGAGCGCCGCTCGTTAGATTTCGGCTAATCTAAATTGCCAAACCAATCTCCAAGCAACGAACGGAAGAAAAATCCCTCCTGTATAACTCACTGTCCACTGCGATGAATAGGTGTATAATAGGCTTCGTTGTGCATAGTTTAAATATTGATTTTTAATTATTTTAAGCAGCGTCACCAACGCCACAAAGTATGCAACACTCGAGAGAACATACACACACACACACACACACACACAACCAGATGGACTCGCGCTCCAGCTCACACGTAGAGCTGCTGAGAGGGCCACACACCGAGCAGCGACTCGACTTGAATCGCAGTAACTCGTCTCACACCGTTCTGTGTAAATATGTATGTGTGGGTATATATATATATATATATATACGGCCGGCTGCTGGCCCTGAGGGTAGCTGTGGGAATTGCTTAGGGTTTGTGTGGGGTGTTGCCGTGGAGGGGGTGTTGAGTGGGTGGGTGAGTTTGCACACAGCTTCTGTGCGTGTTTTGTTTTTAGACCGACACTCTTTGCCAGAAGGTGGTGACTCTCGTGAGCCCCTTTAAATGTCACAATGCTGATGCTGGGGGACAAAACACACACTCGGAGAAAGGATCAAGTAATTTGTAATCAAATTTTGAAATACTTGAATTAAGATCGATGCTGGTTTTCAGTAATTTTCGGTATGTTTAAAGATTTTTTTTTTACATTTCCGAAATTAATCCAGCTTAAAATGAAAATCTTAATATTTGAAGTTATAAAAACAATTTTAATAGATATTTGTTAAAATCTTCAACTGAAATCTTTGAAATGCATCAAACAATTATGAACTGTCCCCAGGCTTTCCATTCAAAAACCCTTCTCTTTTACCAATCCAATCCGGCTTGGGTCCTTTTTGGGTTTGGAAGCATACAAAATGTTCCCTTGTTCTCTTAGAAATGTAAAAACTGTTTTAAAAAAGCAGGAAAAACTTGAATATTTCCAAAATTTCACAACAAAATTCCCAAAATTTTCACTTACTAATATGAAAAGTGTTTTGTTTAATGGTTCTGTTGAAAAACCAATATGTAATACGTTTATGGCTTGCTGACAAAGTTTTCTTGCATCCTTTGTGCCCTTTCTATATTGGAAAGCAAAAGCTATTATAGGCGTTTCCAGAACTCCCTACAGTTCATACTAAAAACCGTTTCTTTTTCTGAGTGCATCCACACGCATAAGGGGATTCGTTATTTTTTCATAGAAAACGGGGACGTTCCACATGCCAGAGGTACAATATATAATATGTATGAGGGTTTTTTTTTTATTTTTTTATTATTTGTTGTTACTTTGTTCTTTCTATGCTATTATTTTGCAAGCGCAAGACGACCCTGACCTCTCAGCAGTTAACCCTCGACTGGCTCTGGCCCTTTTCACTGCCTCTGCCATTGCTTTTCATCATCATCATCATCATCTGCTGCCGCGTCCGCGTCCTCCTTCGCATATGTTTAAAAGCAAACGGACTGGCAATTTGATTTGTTTTAAGCAGGCCATAAAACACAGCTCCCTCTTCCAAGTATACAATTAGATGTTGCCAAACTTCACTGCGTTAAACAACGGACAGCAATCGATTCTCGAGCCCAAAAATACTGTGTAACAGATGCTGCACACGTGTCTCGGGTGCGGCTCGCTGTGTAATTGGATGATGTTTCCCAGTCCAACCCAAAGACAGAGAGACTGAGTGAGAGAGAGTGAGAGCTAAAAACAAATAAACAGTCAAGTCGCCATCGTCGTCTCCAGTCTGTGAGTGAAATACAAATAACATTTAATAAGAAAAGGAAATTGTCTATTTTGGACAGGACTTCTTTCGTCGTGTTGCTTGTAATCACTGGGAATTAGTTGGCCTAACGAATTGGAAACGAATTTCTATATTAATGAACCGAAATCTCAATTAACACATCACCTTGATTGCTTGCCTGCTTGCTAGCCAAAATCCTCGCGTGCATTAACCCTCTAGTTATGTTGAAGTTAATTGGCAATCCTGCCATGTTGAAGGCTAACCACTAATAAAATAAATGTAAATACAATGGCAGAAACTACATTAAATAAATGTACACAAAAAGTCATTAAAAATCAACATTTAACATTATTGGCAATGAGGCAAAACAGTGTCGATGATTCGATGAGCATGTAAATATGGAAACCTGTGGCAAATGAAAACTTCTATTTTATAATTAATTGGTTGTGTTTTTAGCAGTATTTTTTTTTTTTAATCTTATAAATGTTTGATGAATGTTTATAGTTTTTTTTAGTCACTAGACAAACCATAAAACTTAAACTTGGAAAACTCCTTCAAATTTATAGAATTTAATGAGACTCATGATTCAGAATGACTTCAGATCTCCAAGGTCCCCTTTTAAATCTTCCCTTAGCACCTGTAAAAAGGTGCAAGATTACTCCTGTGGGAAATAAGATGACAGATGATACAAGATTACCTTACAGAGTTCTACAAAATTAATGAACAGGACCAATAAATTGTAAAAAAAGACAACTAAGGTAATTTCACCTAATACTAAGGATGTCAGAAATACTATTGGTTTATCGAAATATCGATATTTTAGTTCAAAAATATTCTATATAATTATCGAAGATATTTCTGAGGTGAAATATGGGCTGACAAATATATTTCGGTGATATTTTTGGTTCCCAGTACCGATTCTTCTAAATGGTTTACCTCCTGAACCTCAACCCGAACCGAACACATACTGCTAGGTCAAAAGGTTCGGTTCATAGATCACTTAAGTCAGTTTTTTTTAGAACTTATAAAACAAACACAAATTGTTGACCCTGTAAAATCCACTCAATCGCCAATAGTGTTTGTATTGAGAGTTCAAATTTTCACCAAAAATTCTGACTCAAACTCCACAATTGGTTGTTGGAAATTAAATTGAGAACTTTATTAGCGCCATTTCTAAAGACGCAGTTCCAGTGATCAAAATCTAAAAAGAATTTGTTAAATAGTCCATTTTAAAGGATTATTGGCGTGGCGACCGTGCTTTGTCAACTAAATATTCCTTGCCAAAGTTGATCGTTCTTGTTGAAAATAAATATAGAAGCAGAAAATATAAAGAATTTAAGGTGCTAAACCTGCAAAGAACTTGGTTTATAGCCTTGCTAAAGGATTCTTGGCAAAAAACTTGGTTTATAGCCTTGCTAATGGATTCTTGGCGTGGCGACCGTGCCCCTTATAGACAAAAAAATAGTTATTCCTTGCCAAAAGCAATATTCTATGCTTGAAATCAATTTTTTTGAATCATATTTGCGGGCAATTGCTTTCTCTTTTTCAAGGTAATCGATCAGAATTTTGCATTTTAGTGCACTTTAAATCTATCTTTACTGTCTTGTGTAGTCATTCATACATATTTGATTAAAGGTTACGAATTGAGATTCAAACTACATAAAAAAAATGTTATAAACTCCCCTTGGCTAACTTAACTTGTCAACTTTTAAACTTTCATTCAGGGATTTTGACACCTTTCTCCTAGGGCCACACGCATATTGATTGTGTGCATGTCTAGTGCAATTATTCAGCTACCCCTTAAATCTATAGACTTTTACAAGCCAACAGTTGCACACACGCACCTCTCTCTCTCGCTGCGAATCAACAAAGTTTATTTGTCTACTTGTCTCTGGTGCTTACTCGCCAACGCTCAAGGCCTCAAATTTATTATGACACCACGAAGCGACTTGCAAATTGCAGAAACACTGCATTAACTAGACTAGACTTCCAGCAGGATTTCGACTGCATAGACTTTGTGTGTGCTAGATTAAATTGCCTTGTGGTTGGCCCATTAAAATCTGCACCACTGAGCTGTCAACACTTCTCTGAAATTGAAATTAATTTATTTTCGGTGCGCTCACCCACACAAAAAAAGGGAGCAAAATTGACACATAACATTTTTTGGTCATTTTATTATCAGCTTGTTTTTTCCTGACCAACCGAAAGCCATGACATTTAATAAATTTTCAGGCAAAGTTTTTGTACACTTCCCGGCCTTCCCCCACGTTATTCCCCTGTTGTGTGTCAAATCTGGGAAACCCATGCTGGCAGCCAGGCAAAAGTCTTTAATTAATATTTTATTCATGGTAAAATGGCAACCTTTTTTCCTGACAGCGTAGTTAACAACAATTTTGGGAAATTTAAAACATAAATGTTTGCCCACATGAAGCGTAGCTCAACCACCACATCATAGAGAGAGGGAGAGGTGGGGAGGGACGGCAGCAAAGAGAAGGGAAACATTTTGTAAGAAGACTCATGACACCTCAGTTGCAAGACTCGACAATTAAGTTGTCAATTGCAAGTATCTTTGAGATACAGGTCTTGATTTTTGCCTTATCATGTTGGATATTTTGGAGGGGCACACCTTCAGCGCATTCCTTTATGAATTCTTTTGATTGGCAGCTAATAAATAAGCCAAAAAGCAAATACCAGCATACACATACACAACGAGAAAATGTTAAGCCCATGATTGAAATTGAAAGTAAACTTGACTTAACAATTTCTTCCTGTGTACGTAAGCATATAAAATGTACAAATATCTATGCTTAGATGCCTTGCCAGGCGAGTGACAGTTACATACATCGAGATAGGCAACAACAACAACAATTGCCAAACAACAAAAGGCCCGTTTGCATGTCAAAAACTTTTTTGATTGAAGCTCGGAAAGTCAAAATTCAGCGTGTGTGCGTGTGTGTGTGCGTGTGTGTGGTGGTATGTCAGCTGCCGCCATTTATATTAGAGATATAGCAAAACTCTAACAAAAACCCAACCAACCAAAATTGGTTTAGGCAGCAGCAGCCTTTTGGCCGCTTATCTTATCACAAACCTAATTGTCATTGGGCAACCAGAAACTAAAACGACAACCACAGCAAATGCCTAATCTGTATTGGTGGAAGCGATGTTGGGTAAAATATATACAATAAACGGAAAAGTTTTGCCACACATGTGACTAGCATTTAATCAACTCCACATCTACCCCCACTTCTTCCTCTACCTTTGTGGCGCAGCAGGAAAATTCTTTTGCGTTAATTAATACTCAGCTAAGGCCAAGAGCTGTGGGTAAGCAAGCAGAAAATATGCTGAAATATTCTAAAATTTAATGAGGGCAGTTAAATAAGTCAGAACACTGAGGGAAATCGAAACGAAATGGTGGATAAAAGTCAACAAGAAGGATTAAAGCTTAACTCAATATCATATGATAAGTTGTTATCTATAGTCAACGATATTGAATATAGATAATTTGTACTTGACTTCTTTGAATGAAAAATTATGTCCTTGTTCTGAAAAATACCAAAACTTAGACAAATATTGTATTACTAACTCTTTTACCCGGTCTGGAACTCGAATTCAAAACCTGAGGGACTGAATACGTGCGGAACCGACGACCACACTCCTGACGGTGCGCCAAATAACAGTAAAAAGTACAGTCATAGCTCAAGCTTTCAGCCTGCAAAACGCCCAGTGGTGCAGCTGGTAAGACCGTTGCCTTAGAACGGGGAGGGTGTAAGTTCTTTAGTCCCCTTCAAAGCATAGTTCTTTTATGTGGCGTTTTTTTAACCTTATCTTATTTCTCAAAAATACACTATGGTTAGAAAACCGAATTTTTGCGTCATTTTGGCATTTCAAGGTATATTTAATACAGCTTTTTCAAGAGGGCGAGCTTTTTCACAAAATCCAGATTTAAAATTGAGTTTTTTGCATAAAATTTAAGAATTTTAAGCTTAGTCTGCTGCTAAAAACTTATCTCAATTTTTTGAAAGTAAAGCAAGAATAATAATAAACGACTGACAGAGTTCTAGATCGATGGGATATCGATTAACTTCCGCCTTGTTCTAATATTCTCAAGTAGTTGGTTCTTGAAACTACCTAACTTAAGTAAAAAACGTTCTTAAATCGAAAAGACGACAAGGTGAAAGTCGAGCACTTAGTTGAAGTACTAAGGATCTTGGATTGGGTAAAAAAATAGGCTAATAAAATAGTTAACAGGCAGTGATGACAGATTTCTGTGTTAATATCTTGGTCTGTAATGAAAAAATAGTCTTCTAAAGCTAGCTCCAACACAAGGTGCACGGAAACTATTTTTAAGCGAAAATGTGCCTGAAATTCCCAACTGGTTCTAACACTTTCCTTATGAAGTGATGACAGATTTCTGTATAAGCGTTATAGTCTTTCATAAATTCAAGGACTATGGATATTTCAAGCCTTCTTCTTCAATACGAAGACCTCATTTCAAAAACAAAAATGAAAATATATTAGGAATTTTATGGGCTTTATCCAAGATCATTTTGTGTTCGTTTTATCTATTATTATTGTGTTTCCAGAGTTGGGGTTGACTTTCAGATTTTATTGAACTAAAAGAAAGAATATTTTGTACTTTTTTTGGAAGTTAATTGGGCTTGTTTTAAGACCATTAAAATATTTTAAAATGCATTCGAAATGTGTATTTTACATCCCAATAGAGTATTAGATCAGGAATTTCTGAATTATAAAAATCGTATTTCACACCGATTTTACTTAATTTAAGTACAAAGTTCTTGATATTTATTCTAAGTGTGTAGTTAGATAACTCCGACCACAAACTCGAAAAGAGAGGAACCAAGTTAAGAAATAAAATCCTTTGTGCACTTGAACTGGAAATGCTGGAATTTATACGTATATATGGACAAATATAATTAAATATATTTTAGAATAATAAATTGATTTTTTCCGAGTATTTGTCCATGACTTTCAGAGCTAAGGATTTCAAATCATTGGCTATTGCAATGAGCGTTTCAATGCCAAAAGTGCTGCTGTAAAATTGCTAAAAGCGCATACCAAGGAAGACGCATAATTTCCATCACTTTCCATCTCCCTTCACTTTTTTGTTCACTTAATGCTCTTCAAAATCCACTCAACTTTATAACACAACTGACTTCCGTAGTCACTTGAACCTCAATTTTTGAGATATCTACAACAATATTCAACGCTATCTATTGCCCACTTATGGCTGGCTAAGCTCTTTTGTTCGACTACCTGGCCCGCCCGTCTCTCTCTCTCTCTATATAACACCAACCCAACCCCCCCGCATATTGTGTATCTTTTGGTGCGCGTCAAGTGTGGCTTCCTGTGCCCACCATACGCATTTGCTTCCTGCTCTCTATGTTTCTCTGGCATGGTCTAAGCAACAATGCGTAAATTTTTATTAGCCCCTGCCAGGCCGTCCAACTGATGGCATCATTAGACAATTTAGGCTCTCTGAGTGCAGAGTGTCCGGGTGTGAGTACGTCGTAGGTACCTCTGTACATATCTACACGCTGTTGAGTGCTCATTTGTTGTGTTGGCTTTTGCGTTGATTGAATAAATTATTGCCACTCGCGCGTGCATATTCAAAAATGTACCGTCGCTTGGGCTGTTTTTTTAATTTTTTTTATATATATTTTTATTTTTGTTGTCCTCTCTTTTGGGGGAATGGCGGTCTCGCACCGGAAATAGCAAATTATGCGCGCATCGTCGCCATATTTGTGATGCCATATACACACGTGAGCATTTAAAGCGTTTTGATGACTATAATGAAATTTTAACAAACAAACTCCAAAAAGAAATTAATGAAAAAAGAAGAAATTGAATGAAACGACTTGTTTTCAATACTTGACTTGAGGTTGTGTAGGCATATATATATATATAGTGTTTCGTGAATTATTTTGAAATTTTTTTGATTTTACCTTTAGCCAACTAAGAAGTCTTAGGTCTAATACATTTCAAAACTTAATAATCCCAGATCAAAATTTACTTGAAATTTGATGTAAAAAACGAGAAAGCTAAGCTAACTTCGTCTGTGCCGAAGTTTGTATACCATTGCAAGTGCTCGCTTAAATATTAAAAAAAAAAACAAGAAAGAAAGTCGGTCAAGCCCGACTATAACATACTCTGTACCAAGAAAATCTGTCTTTTGATCATAACTCGAAAACCGTTCATCCGATCTTCTTCATTCCTTTGGCGGATCGATAAGTTATCCTAATAACTAAATATGTTCAGAAGGAACAAGCCATCTATCTTCAAAACTGTGGGAGATATGACGTTTTTTCTAAATTGCGGGGGCGGCAGGGGGCGTGGCCAAAATTGAAAATAAACTTGATCTGCCTGCAGACATAAGAAGCATATGTCCCATACATTTCAAGCCTCTATCTCTTACCATCTCTGAGATCTGTGCGTTCATACGGACAGACAGACGGACATGGCTATATCGACTCGGCTGTTGATGCTGATCAAGAATATATATACTTTATGGGGTCGGAGATGCTTCCTTCTGGATGTTACATACTTTTGCACAAACTTATAATACTCTATGTACCTACGGTACAGAGTATAAAAATCAACCAAATTCAAATCGGTATTACCTTTTGGTTTTTATATGTTCACAAAATTGACATTTGTAACTCAGCAGTTTAAACAAGAAAGAAAGTCGGTCAAGCCCGACTATAACATACTCTGTACCAAGAAAATTTTTCTTTTGATCATAACTCGAAAACCGTTCATCCGATCTTCTTCATTCCTTTGGCGGATCGATAAGTTATCCTAATAACTAAATATGTCCAGAAGGAACAAGTCATCTATCTTCAAAACTGTGGGAGATATGACGTTTTTTCTTAATTGCGGGGGCGGGAGGGGGCGTGGCCAAAATTGAAAATAAACTTGATCTGCCTGCAGACATTAGAAGCATATGTCCCATACATGTCAAACCTCTATCTCTTACCATCTCTGAGATCTGTGCGTTCATACGGACAGACAGACGGACAGACGGACAGACGGACATGACGGACATGACTCGGCTGTTGATGCTGATCAAGAATATATATACTTTATGGGGTCGGAGATGCTTCCTTCTGGATGTTACATACTTTTGCACAAACTTATAATACTCTATGTACCTACGGTACAGAGTATAAAAATACTCTTTTCCCATTTTCCGACCGATCGTTCGTATGGGAGTTATATGATATATTCATCCGATTTGGCCAAAAATTTGTAAAATTATGTGAAAGCATTTGAAACAAACAAATCCAAAATTGCAAGATGCTACCATTAAAAACAAAAAAGTTTTTCTAACTAAGACTGTTTTTCAGACCTATCTTTTGTATGGCAGCTATACCATATAGTTGACCGATTTTAATAAAACTTGGTAAAATTATAAAAAAAACATAGAAAACCTACGACTACAAAGTTTGGAGAGGTTTCCATTGAAAAGAAAAAAGTTTTTCTCACTAAAACTAGTTTTACGACCGACTGTTGCTATGGGAGCTATAAGATATAGCCATCCGATCCAGTCGGTTCCAAAATATTAATATTAGTGTAGCAAAAGTAAGACTCAGTGCAAAATTTCAGCTCGAAAGCTTTAAAACTGAGAGACTAGTTCGCGTATAAACAGACAGACGGACGGACAGACAAAGCTCAATCGACTCAGCTCGTCACCCTGATCAAGAATATATATTGTTTATGGAGTCGGAAATGAATATTTCTATGCGTTGCAAACTTCTGGTCAAAATTATAATACCCTTTGCAAGGGTATAAAAATAGGTACAAAAAGTTCTTCGTTTATCATTAGCCTAATTCAAACTTCTTTTTTGAAAGAGGTCTTCAAATTCCATCAAACAAAGCTAAATATATTCGAAGATTCAGATGCTACTACCATAGTTGCGAAATCGATCATTACAGTGTAAGAGTTAAGAGTAAGCAAAGTGTTAAAAACAGTTGGAAATTTCAGAAACAGCTTCGTTTTATAATAATTCACATTTTCCGTTGGTTTTTTTTATGGAGTTCGCATTGTAAGTGTGTTTTGTACTCAATATAAGATTTGTTGTAGTTAAAAATGACCACTATTACGTAAAGTTCTTGATTCAAGTATGCTTGTTCTCATTTTAGAGAATGTTTTGTACTTAATTTTAGATTTTTTGAACTTGACTGCAAGTAAGAAAAGGTCTAATAAATAGAAATAAAGGTTAATTTTCGGGTTTTCGTACTTAATTTAAGCTATTGAGTACTAGAAATTTACTGTAATTACGAAAAGATTGGTAATTAGCAACGATTGTAGTCATTTCAATAATATTATCTCTATTTTTGACTGTTTTAGAATGTTTTGTAAGAGTCCCAGATCCCAAATAACTTATCCTAGGCTACCCTTGTATATCATAGATTTAAAGAACTTTCATATTAATAAGTATGTTAGCTAAGGGATCTCATGATGTCCTCATTAGTTAGCTGTTATTTTTATGGCTAACCCAATTCTCAAAACACTTTCAACAAGCATCAAATATTTGTATCCACATGGCTAATTGCAAGTGTCGCGTCTTGCTTTTGGCACCTGATGGGCCATATTAACCCGAAAAAAGCAGTCGAGGCAAATGAAAATTGAAACAAATTTGTAATGACAGATAGACACAAAGAGCACAAGGCAGGCAGGCAGCTGGTGCCGAGAGTCTTAGGACAAGACCAAATGACGCAAATCTGCTTATATAAACAGATTTTTAGATCTCCGCTTCTTTAAGCTTTATCTCTTCCATTAGCTTTCCATCTTTTTTTCAAACTTTTGCTGCATCGCGCTAATTCGAAATCATCAATCAAGAGCGACCAAGCCAGAGTCATTCAGCCAAAGAGGGGGAGTTCATTGTCGTCACAGCACCCACAAAAAGACAAATGCAATCGCTATTGCTGGCTGCTGGCTGCTGTCTCTGGGCGTGTCTGTAGCCGCCCACTGCCAGGAAAGAACAACGCCAAAAAAAAAAACAAAATAAAAATTGCAACAGCACAACTTTTCAACTCTTTTGTCCTGATGACAAAAGTTTTTGTAGGCCCTCTCTGGCTGCTTGCCTTGTGCTGCTGCTGCTGCTGCTGCTGCTGCGACTTTGACAATGAATTTAGCCTTAAGGAAACGAAAAAAAAAAACAAATCCTGTTTTCTGTGCTCAGGAATGAGGCAAACTGGTTTCGTTTGAGTGGGAGTGGCGGAGCAGCAGAAAGGAGCGACAACAATGAGGCAACTTGACTGGTCGCTGACAAAGCGAGATTGATGCCCCCCATCTAGGGCGAAAGTCATGCAGATTTTTTTTTTTTGGGTTTTTTGTTTGGTTTTAGGAAGGCTTTGTTGGGTGTTGATTGTATGGCTAGGAGGTAGGAGTGGGAGTGGGTGGTAGATTGATTTTGTAGCCAAAAGAGTTTATTGAAACAGGTAACCCAAAGACAAAGTTCCTACAAAAATGAATGCGTATAAAGTGAATGGCATAAGTTTTGTGTCACAAACCTGTGGCCAAGCCAAAAATTTCCTGTTCTTTGTTCTCATTTAAGTCTCCTCAAGACCCTGACCTCAAATACTTGAATTCAGCTTAATTTCTGTGTGATTTCAAGTGCAAAATTCTTAACAATTTCGAAACGTTTATATTTTTTTTCCAAAAAAAAAGGTGCACTTCTTAAAAATTCAGTCTTTTAGGGGTTCACCCCTACATATTCAAGACTTAAAATGTCTCTCAAATATTTTACAGCTACTTTTACTTACACACATATGGTGCATGACTCTCAGAGAGTGCGTATGTACTGCTCTCTTTCTATGATTGCTGCAAAGATCATACTAATACATGCACAAATGTTTGACTGTGTGATTTGGGTATGGAATTTGATAAGTTTTACATGTTTTGTTGATACAATTTGTAAGCTCAAATAAAATCTAACATATTCTAGTCTTTAAACATTTTCTGCCTCTCCATTTACCACTTCTTCTGACCAGCATTAAATTGTGTAATCCCACAGAAAATACAAAAAACAAAAAAAATAACAAAATACCATTTAAAACCATTTGCCATGGTAAGCAAACTTTGCCTGTTCTGTCAGTTCATTAGGTTAATTAAAATAATAATTGTGAGGGTTTCCTGCTGTCAGAGAGGAGGGTTTCCATCATTAGGCAAAACCAAAAACGAACGAAATTGAAACCCAAAATTGGATGCTTCACTTATTTAGTTACAATCTTTAAATGCTTTTGATTATTAATTATCAGGTTGTTGTTTCCTCGCTCTCAATCATCCGAGCTTATACTTTGGCCTGTAATTAATCAACTGGTAGGTACGCAAGTATTTGCCTTAATTTAAAAGAGAAACCATAACAAAAAACAACAAAAAAAAAAAACGCAGAACGTTTCTTTGGCTTTGAAATATTTTAGCACGCTTCAAGCGATTTGTCCTTGAGTCGAGGCTGAAACTGAAGTCATCCACCACTTGAGCTCAAAGCCCTCTCAATGTGGCTCAGTGTCAGAGCGAGAGCGAGAGTAGGCTCTGCGGTTTTTTCTTTATTTTTTGGCTGGACAGGCGCTCTCTGGTTTGTCTGGCGGCTGATTATGACACCGCCGCCGAATGCCTCTCGCATCGCTGGCGTTTCCCCTGCCGCTGCCGTCACAGACCGGCGCGCATTAGAAGAACCGGAATAACCAGTGGAAAATTGCAAACATCAGCCAGGCAGGCGAATGGCACTGCGAAGTGCATTAAACTCGGCTAGTGACAGTGAAAGTGGTTAACGCAGTTGCTAACTGGGCCTGTGTGGTCAGTTACAGTTACATGAACCAATTTGGAAAGGATTATACGACCATCCCAGGGGCCAAATAGTTTTGCCAAATTATATAAGAAAATAAAACACTTTAACTTAATTTAAATGAAAGCTTAACTTAAATGCCTTAGCTTGAGTCGTGTAGACCTTACAAATCTTTGCATTTGCTGATGATCTTATAGATAATGCCAAATGGTTACGAAAAACCGATTTTGCTGTTGACTTTTAAATTATACATTTTTTTTTAAATTTAACAAATTATATAGATATCAGATTAAGCTGATCAGTGATCAATTGCACATTATGTAGTATTTTTAAATGTTACCAAATCGACTTTTGTGGTTTTAATTTTTTAATTTCTTACAATTTGAAGTTATTTTAAAACCACAAAAATCTTAAATTCTGCAGAAGCCATGGTATGCCGTTTGCGGTTTGGTTCCTAAACTAAGTAACCTCAGGTTCCTTAACTTCCCACTTTTACAGTGAAAATGGTTTAATTAGAGCACATAAGACAATTGCAGGGGATCATCCACAAGGACTGTCCCAAACGCCTTTTCTCTTTCCTTGCAGAATCGGCTACTTCTGCTTAGAATAATATAGATACTAAAACGCATTAACTAAGGATTAGTTTATTCAGAAAATGGATCAAAAATAAGAAGAGTCATATCGTTGAGACATTTTTCCGACAACAAATACCCACGTATTTATTTTGAGAAAGGTTCTATTGTTTGTTTTTGAGAATTCTTGAAAAGACCGTAGAATTTTTCACTTTTGAAAAAATTGTTCAACTGTCTGACCTTCATTTAGGTACATCTTCTTTATTTGGTGAACGTTTTTAGATCAGGAAAATCTTCATTAATGCTAAACTTTTGGTTTGGTACAACTTCTTTTCACACAAATATAATTATGAGTTTTAATGAATCGATATTGTCTTCTTTTTTCAAAGAAGTATTTATGTCAGAGCTGCTTTCCTCTTCCATTTCCACTTGAACAGAAATTCATATACAGGTAATTCTTGAATATAAATAGTAGATAAGTGCTAAAGTAGGTGTACTTAAAAAGTTTTCAAAAAGAAAAGTCTGTAAAGCCAATAACTATTCAGCTCCGATACCATAAACCCATCGTTTACAAATAATAAGGAGGTTTCCTTGAAATCTTAAAAAAAAGTTGTATACTCTATTGAGTTTTGAACTGAACCAGCAGAACTTTGAATGTGAAGTGAAAGAAACAATGTAGGCTGCTAGATCACAGAGAAGGAAACAGAGGTGCATCTAGTACGCACCAAATCTACTTGGCCTTAAACAGTCGCTCTTAAATCACTTAACTTTATGCATCTAGTCTTGTACCTTATCATTTTGGCTACACTTCACAAAAAGAAGCAAGCAGTTTAAGTTTGAAATGTGGCCGTTTGTATATGAAAATCTCTTAAGATTTCTGAGACACACCCGATAAAGGTAAAATTTTTTAGCAACTTTCTTTTTGGCAACGCTGTTTTTGACAGCTCGGCTGATTTCGAGTCACACATGTTTAGTTTGATCTACAATTATACCATGAATCGACTTACTAACGAACAACGTTTGCAGATTATTACATTTTATTTACAAAATTCATGCCACTTTTTTATCGGAAAATTGTGTTCAGCGACGAAGCTTATTTATGGGTGAATGGATAAGTGAACAAACAAACTTGCCGTATTTAGTGTGAAGAGCTGCCTGCAGCAAGGCAAGTGCTGCAATGCATCCCGATTATGGGATGGGATTATGGTCCGGCGGCATCATTGGACCATACTTTTTTAAAGATTACGAAGACAGAAACGTTGCCGTGAATAGAGAAGAGAAGAAAACAGAAGAGCTGTACTTGGCTGAAATGTGGTTTCAACAAGACGGCGCCAAAAGCCACACAGCACTCGAAATAATGGCCCGTTTATTTCAGTTTATTTCACGTTTAAGTGAACCACGATCTTGAAAGACATAACTATTTCAGTGACAACTTGGTTTGATATAGCAAATTGCTATATTGGCCTGAGTGAACAAATGGCTCCGGAAGTAGTTACCTCTTGGAATAGACTCCCAATCTTTCCGCACTTTGTACAACATGCAATCTCTTGAAGTTACAAGGAACTACATCTTTCCTAAATGCAGCAAACTGCATTCCCATCGAAGACTTCTAGAGAAACAAGAGGGGATCTGTTCAATATCTGAAGTCTACGGGGATAGTTCCTCAATTTCTTATCTAGAATCTCGCAAAATTGGTAGATTCTTTTAGCTTTGCACTAAGGTCAAAGCTTAATTCAAGTTTGTTAATAGCCAAACTTTCATCATCATCCAACCTTTTTTTTTTCTGTTTTGGTTTTTTAATACCTGCCCGGGTTTTTTCCCATAACCATAACCTCACCTTATTTCTGGCTAATTTTCGCTAATTACTTATGCTTCTTTCTCATCGTTTTCTTCAACTTTTTCATTTCAGGTAAGTTCAACAACTCATAAAAATTCAGCGGGTTGTCCAGAAATGAAGTGGAAGGAACCCCCGCCCAACCCCCCAGCGTCTCTCAACTTTAATTAGCCAAAAAATCTTCACGCCTTCCTCCAGGAGAAGGGAGAGTAAGAACTTTTAAGACTCCGACCATAAATCGCCCAAACAGGTGCAACTGTGGCAAAGCTGGGCTTTCAGTTAATTGAATTAATGGCCAAAGCAAAGGCCTAAAATCAGGGAACAACTTTTGGTTACCTGCGTCAAAGTTCAGCGTTCAAACAACAGCTGCTTATTCAGATTGTCAGTTGAGATAGCGGAGAAGAGGAGAGCAACATTTCAGGCTTAATAAGATAAAAATCTCTATGGATTATTTCTAAAAACAGAAAACTGTTGTATAACTTTTCTTACTTTTTGCGGTTTTGGTCAAAAACCTAAGAAATTTCATCTTCTTCGTTTTACTTATCCATTTTCTTGTTTTCTCTTAGTCAAAAGTTTTGTGCTCTGTGTGTAAATTATTCGGCAGCAAGTAAAAACAACTCAAAAGCCAAGAGGTTCATTTAAGCCTTGAAGGAGTAGGAGAAGGAAAAGTGGAAGCAGTTTGGAGGGTGCCATGTGCCATGTGACATGTTTTGGCAGCTTTTTTAACAGAGATTAGAAGAAACGTCGTACAAGTTGTAACTTTTTAAGACGCAAGAAGAAAAAAAAAACACACATTTCCAGAATGGCGTGTAAAAGTTTTGCAGATTTTACTTGGCTTTTTTTTTGCTCTGAATGAATCTTTAATGTGTCAGCCAGGAAAGTTGCTGTTGTGCGCCGCAATAAATTGTAATAAAACTACCGATTTACATGTCACGAGAGAGATGTGGTTAAGTGCAACCAATGCACCTTTTGCAAACTTCTTACCATATTATTTGCCATCACTGACTTATCAAACTGCCCTCGGGTATAATTAATTCAATGCATTTGTACAACAACACTCAAAGGAAGAGCTTAGAGCTCAGGCATCAAGACAGCGACAAATGTTTAGGCCATTTATCTGTTTATTTACCCTGAAACCAAGCCATTTCTTTTGCCAAATTGCATTGGTTGAATACACACACACACACAAATACACAAGAGAGAGACAGTTTTTGTTGCGTTAATTAAACAATGACAGGGTAAAGCTTTTTCAGCTTTTGCGGCTAGACAAGAAAAGACAAAGAACATCGACAGGCAACGGTCTTCTGATGTCTGGGGCACTTACAGCGGCGTCTGCTCTGCCGAATTGTGTACCAAATGAAACGCATTTGTTTCAGTTGGTTGCCAAAAAGAAAAAAAAAACCCAAAATACCATCGTCAAGGTCATTGTGGTCACATTGATCGATGGCCATTTTGCAAGGCTATTGGCCATTAAAAATACTCAAATGCAATGAAATTAGGAAATGAATTCTATAGATTTGTGCAAGAGAAAAGAGTGTCAAAGTCAAGAATTGAGCAACAAGTTGAATGAATTTGGTTGGAAAACTAGGAATAAGAGCCAAAATGTGAAGAAACAATTCTAAAAACTAAGTCCAGCTTTGAAACTAACACAAAATTCGTCTTGGGCGGTTGGGTTTCAGAATTTGCAAATGGACCATCTTACCTTGCTCAAGCGAATTGACCCATTTGGCCCAAGAATCTGGCGACCATTTGCAGTCGCAAATTATATGGGATTTTGCTCCACTTGGACCGCCCACACGTTCGACTGCTGTTTGGTTTCCGGTTCTTGCGCATATATCAAGAAATTCTTCACCTGTGACGTCTTTGAAGTACCGCGATCGTATTTTTTCATCAATTCTTTGCACCAATCCACATGAGCAATTTTTTGAACGAGTTAAGTGGAATCCAACCTATTTAACCTGTTCGTGCAAAATCCTACATATGCTGGTGGAACTAGTGTTTAGGGATGCCTTAATCCTATGGTATGTCACAGGACGATGTTGCTTATTAGTTTTTTTCTGGCACATCCATTCGTCCTTGGGAAACTGGACCAGCTACCAATTCCGATTCCGCATGATCTGAGCGAAATCGAAAATGAGAACAGACCTGGAACATGATCTGATGGAAATCTAAAACCGAAACAGTCCTGAATATTTCCTTTTCTCATTTTTAAACGGACTCAATTGCCATTTATAAAATTTTCAAAAAATATTCTTATTCAAAATGATAACTCAACACAAGCCTTTCTAGTCAGTGTTTTTCTCCGTTGGACCTTTCTCTTAGCAACAGCGATTCTACGAGCTTCTTCCTTCACTGCTATTTCATTGGGATTCGTTGGTTTAAGCTAATTGCTGTCGTCGATTGCTCGCCTGCTTTGACATTTATGCAGCTTTTTGACTCGTGTGCCGGCTTACGAGTTGCATTCTGCTGAGCTCCATTTGCCCAAAAGTTACTTGACTTCTTTTTAAAGGATTTTAAGGTTCCAGACAATTTATATTAAAAAACAAGAAAGAAAGTCGGTCAAGCCCGACTATAGCATACTCTGTACCACAAAATTCTACGCTCAGCATAAATTTTGATGCTGCAGTAGTAGCTGAAAGCAGCTCTGCTTCTGCGCTGCTGCAGCGAACAGTCTTTTAATCATAACTCGAAAACCGTTCATCCAATTTTCACCATTTCTTTGGCTGATCGATACGTTATCCTTATTACTAAATAAATCTAGAAGGAACAACCCACCTATCTTTAAAACTGTATGAGATATGACGTTTTTTCTAAATTGCGGGGGCGGCAGGGGGCGTGGCCAAAATTGAAAATAAACTTGATCTGCCTGCAGACATAAGAAGCATATGTCCCATACATGTCAAGCCTCTATCTCTTACCATCTCTGAGATCTGTGCGTTCATACGGACAGACAGACGGACAGACGGACATGGCTATATCGACTCGGCTGTTGATGCTGATCAAGAATATATTTATGGGGTCGGAGATGCTTCCTTCTGGATGTTACATACTTTTGCACAAACTTATAACACTCTATGTACCTACGGTACAAAGTATAATTACAAAATTACCCCTTTCGATATGGCTGAAGCTTGCTTCTTTATCAGCATTTATAGGAAGAGTGATTCTAGATCTATGTCGTCTGCGCTTATAAGAAAGAAATTTTAAACTAATATTAGTTTTCGTGATTTGTTGACCTTTAAAAGAAAGTTAAAAAGCCCACTTACTATTCTTAGTTTATCAACTTGACATAAACTTTCCGAATTTGCTATTGTATACCTATAAAACGCGAACCTAGGGTACAAATACTGATAAACTGAGTATGAGGTGATGCTAACAGAAGTCGATTTTATCAGAATTAAAGGGTCTCATTCAGGGTTTTATTTTTAGTAATTATTTGAAAAGCGAAAAATGAAATATTGCCAAAAAATATCAACGAAACTTTTACGATTTCCGATATATGGCCTTGATATATCATTTTTTAAGCAAACATATTGATATTTTAATACATCAATGCAATTTTAGATATATCTCGGTGGGACTTTCTTTAGATATGGAGAGGTAATTGGTGCTGCTCATATGAAATTTGTGAAATTTTAGGACAATTCTGTGAAATATTATTATTATTATTTTAATAATGAATACAGAATTGCTAGTTGTGTCAAATCAGAATGCAAAAGCAACTCATGGCTTTATATATATTCTGGCAAATATAGTTTCAGTCTTATTTTTAAGTGATTTCGGCTGCTTTCAACCGAACCAAACAATCTCTTTGGCTTCTTTCTACTGAACCCTATCCAACTTAAGTAAGTGCCCTCGTAATACTGCAACTGAATCACTTAACTGGCTACCCCTCAAATGAAAGCAGAGTTCAGCAATAAACCTAAATCAGTAGGTTTTGTTGTTGTAGCTTTTGTATATTTCGTCTGTTACCGTGTGGCGTGCATTTTGAAGCGGTTTAGTTCTGGGAGCACTGCTATAACAACATGTTCCAACACATACTCAGCAAATATGAGCAGAACAGTGGTCAACAGAGTCATTCAGATAGTTCCTTAAAACCAAATAAAACCAAATGTTGTGAATATATAGACATCGTCTTATGTTCAGGTCTCTTCATGTATTGTACTTTTGGAATACGCAGAAAATCCATTTGCAATTTTTATGCTAAGCTCTTCCGCTGAATTTGTTTGTTCTTCAGAAATGTTTACCTAATTATACTTGTAAATGTGATGGAGTATAAATGGAATAAGTGTATTCCATATTCTACACAGAAAAAAAAAAAAAACAACAGCCACAGCAGCAGCTAGCAAGGAATTACAACAAAAGAATTTGTGGAATAAACATGAAAACCATTTAATCTGCAATGTATACAGCACAGTACAACCAACCGAGAACAAACCAGCCAAACCAACACACAACAATTTTTGTGCGAGTAAATATTTTGGTTAAGTATACGCGATGTATGCTATGCTACGCTTTCTAACTATCTCTCTCCCTCTCTGTCTCGGTGTGTGCTTCAGTGTGTGTGTGTGTGTTTGGGGGGGGGGTCTGTCGATGTCGATTTGCGATTGCACGTTTTTGTTTGACATTCAATAGTTTTCAATTCTGTGGCAAAATAAAAACCCATTATATTTGCTGGCTATATATATATTCTATATTCTTCCCTTTCTCGTACACCGCTGTCTGCTCATTTGAAATAATTTTTTTGTGTGCTGCCTTTTTGCATTGTTGTTGGTTATATTTTTTATTGCATTTTGTGTGTTTTTTTATGTGGATACAATGACAATTTTTTACATTTATTTGCACACAGATAAGCGCCACCGGGTGACAGAGATTTTATGCTGTGCCCCGGCAAATGAAACACTACTTAAACCATGCAAGAAGAATATGAATGAAAATATTTCCCAATTTAGCCACCTGCATACTGAATTCTCTGTTTCTTAACCCCTGGCATAAAGATGCTCAATCAATTAGTTGGCACTTTAGATGGGTTAAAAAGTTATTACAATCCAGCGCCTTTGGTCATGTTTCAAATTCCACTTTGGCATAATTTTAGATCAAAAAATGGAAGCTATTAAAATGCTTATCGCTCTACTTAAGCTTATCCTGCAGGCATGAACCTCCAAAAAAAAAAAACAAAAAAAAAAATGCCAACAACAAAAAAGAACAAAAGCTAAAGAAAAACTTATTGATTAAACTCGAGGCAGAAGAAGCACAAGAACTACAACTACAACAACAACAATAAAACTGAAACTTTTCGGTTCGCGGTGGCAGCGGCGAGCGGCGGCGGGCGGCAAGGGCGACGGTGGTAATGCCAACCGACACGCGAGTCAGCAATTTTCTAGTTTAGTTTTAACACCCAGCCAGGGGCAAAAGGAAGGTGGTTGGTGGGGGGGAGGGGTAGGTAGCACACTAATAAGCCAGTCATTTGTTGTCTGATTGTTGCTGGCAAACAATTTACAAATTTAACGCTGCATTTTTATAGCTTTGTTACGAACAATACAACAAAATTATGTATTTCTTCAGCAGAATAATTAAGCAATTAAATAAATTAAATAAAATGTTTTTGAAATAGCTTTCAATAAGGATTTAAGACCTGAGCGCCAAATAAATCACCGGAGGGATTGAACGCAAAAAAATATCAAGCATACAACGCGTATGCCAACGGATGCCTTCTTTTTTTTTTTTTTTTTGCCTCTTTTTTGGCAGCTTTAATATGCCATATTTTAATTAATTTTTCGCACAGTCAAACGAACGGGAAAAAAACTGGTTAAAACAAAAAGCATTTTTCTTTGAGTGCAGCACACACACACATATATATACATATATAAATGTTAAAGCCGCCACCAACATGTCTGGCGGTGATTTAAAATTATTATAGAACGGCTTTGCTCCTCTCACAGTGAGTTTTAAGTCGCAATTGCGAATAACAAAATGGTTTTGGCACGTACTGTTGCCGGTAATTTCCCCCTTTTAGCCAAAAGCTGTCACAACTGTCAATAGATTTTTTTTTTGTTTTTGTTCAAATGCACACAAAAATTATTATTAAATTTATTTGGTTTAATTTTGTACCAAAACAAAAAAAAAAAAAAGAAAACGAGAAAGCTAAGCTAACTTCGTCTGTGCCGAAGTCTTTATACCCTTGCAAGTGCTCGCTTAAATATTTTCAAAAAAAAATTCTCTTTTTCCCATTTTCCGACCAATCCTTCGTATGGGAGCTATATGATATGGTTATCTGATTTGGTCAAAAATTTTTAAAATTATGTAAAAACAAGTGAAACAATTAAATACAAAATTGCAGGATGCTACCATTAAAAACAAAAAAGTTTATTTAACTAAGACTGTTTTTCAGACCTATCTTTTATATGGCAGCTATATCATATTGTTGTTCGATTTTAATAAAACTTGGTAGATTTATAAAAAATCATGGAAAACCTACGAATATAAATTTTAAAGACGTTTCCATTGAAAAGAAAAAGTTTTTCTCACTAAAACTAGTTTTCCGACCAATTGTTCCTATGGGAGCTATGAGATATAGTCATCCGATCCAATTGGTTCCGATATATTAGTAGTGTGCAGCAAAGAAAAGACTCTGTGCAAAATTTCAGCTCGATAGCTTTAAAACTTAGAGACTAGTTCGCGTAGAAACAGACAGACAGACGGACGGACGGAGAAAGCTCAATCGTCTCAGCTCGTCACTCTGATCAAGAATATATATAGTTTATGGTGTCGGAAATGAATATTTCTATGCGTTGCAAACTTGTGGGCAAAATTATAATACCCTTTGCAAGGGAAGGGTATAAAAATGGTATGAAAAATGAAAAAAAAAAATGTTGCTGGCCATTTGTAATGTAATTGCAGTTTTATTTTGAAGCAAATTTATGACTGAATTTAATATAGAAAAAAATAAATAGATTTAAAGCAATTTATTTTGAAATTGTTTGGACAGCTGGCTAAATGATCTTTTGGATAAAATGGCAAGTGAATAATTACAAGTAAAATTGCTAGACACACCTTTACTTATAGAGGTAATTCATATTTGGAGGTAATTGAAAGAAAGGTAAGCAAGTAAGTAAAGAAAGTTTGTAGTCGAAAAGGTTTTAAAAAACTATTATAAGAATTCCTACACCAAATATGATTTACAAAAGGGGTTAAGTATCGAAAATAGCCAAGGAAAAGGCAAATAAGTAACCAGAAAGAAAGTGGTTCACTCAAATTCTAAGCTCTGAATGTATTTTGTTGCCGCAGTAGCAGCAGCAAGCAGCGCTGCAGCAGAGAACACTCTTTTGCTCATAACTAATACTAAAGTGACATTCCCATGGTTGTTCGTTGTGTGCAAAGGGTCTTGTGTATTCGATTTCCAGACAAATGCAACCAATATTGTTATTTTTCCAAGGCAGGTGGCTTGAGTTGTTCTTATAATAGTTGCGCAGCAAGGTCCTGTGTCTGATTCTATGGAAGGAACACCATATCCAGCAATACTTAACAAAATTGACTTCTGATCAAATGACATATGTGTGTGTCTGTTTGAACCCCTTAGGGCAGATTTCGAATCTGCTACATAGAGCTACACAAAAGCCACATAAAGCTACAAATAACAGAGAAGAATCTACGTTTTTTTGAAACATAGCAGCTATTAAGTAAATGAGAAATTGGTCCTTCATCAAGTTTTTTATCCAATTGTGTTCAAAATGATAGGAAAAAAGGACTAGTTTGAAGTTTAGTTCAACCGAAAGGCAGATTTATTTTAAGCTTACAGAATCGATTAGAATATCCCAACATTTTTGACATACTTGTCTAGAGATAAACATATTAGGCTTTTGGATATTAAAGTGAACCGAACCGAACCATTTTTCTTTGTGGTTTTCGGTTAGGCTTAACAATTTCGGAAGGACAACGTTTCGGTTCAGTTAGCTGCAAAAACCATGCAGGTTCTAAAACTGTTTGAACCACTAAACCAAACCAGTTCTTATATCCACCCGTTGGGCATCCCTGATCGTAATCTTCAATCCCATTACATCCACTGTTCCAAAGTACCTTAAATCTTTTACGTTGGTATATTCAAAACAACGATCGAAACTCTCGACTTTCAGCTATCCACCACAAAAATATTCTGCCTTTCCATGTTTTTCTTTATCAAACTTCAAAGCAACAATAACATTTGTATGCTCTGTAGTTGAAAGACATTAAAGGAAGTAAAACTATTGTCCAAAGTAATTTGATTTGAGAAAATAGAATTTCCTTTATTTGGAACAAAATTTTTGTGATTTTTTTTAGCTAAAAATATGACATTTTAGAAAAAAGATGGGAAAAAAAAGGAAAAACTTTTCCTACGAATTGAAAAGCCTTGGCTATTCTCCTTCCATTATCTCAAATTTCCACAAAGAATTCAATTTAGAATATGCTTTTATGCTTTTAATACTTTTTTTTTCTCCAACAGTCCCAATGACAGCCACAATTATGTTGAGCGTCAAAGTAATTCATTTGCCTTGCTGGTCTCGAATTTCCCTAACGCCCGGCACACAGGTGAAGGAAATAGGCGACAAAAGAATTTTCCTTCCTCCCCCCCGTCTCTTCGTTTCGAATACAATCGATGTGAACTGTCAATAATGTGGGCGAAAGATGATTTCAGCCAAAATGCTTAAACTCTTTGACAATTTCCACGATAAAAATGTGTCAGAAAATATATATTCGAATTTCTCTCTCATTCTGTGTCACATTCTCTTCACAGCTTATACTTTTCAATTTTCATAAATTTTTTTTGGCACTGCGCCAGCGAACTGATTTACGGCAAGCAGAGAAAAGTGTGGAGAATTGTGGGTGGGGTGGCGCTGGGGCGGGGGGTAGGTGACTCAATTGATGGATGGCTGATGGAATGCTGACTACGTAAGCGGAAGTCGGCAGTTTCAATTATTTATTTAGGGCTCTCGAAAAATTAGTTGCCTTTTGTTGTGTTACGCTAGCCAAAATATTTGTGTATCCTGCCAGCAGAGTCCAGCAGTCCATTGTGTGATTCCATTGTACTTTCGCTCCCGCTCCCGCTCTCACTCTCCCTCTCTCTCTCTGGGCATTATGGCCAATGTTGTAACCTGCCTGGCAAATGCTGGACAATTGTTGCAATTGTTACCCCCACTCTATTGTTTGCATGTCAATCTCATGCAGGTTACCAGACCCCAGACCTCGTCACACCACGTCCCACCTTGTGTGTTGTGTCATTTAAGTGCCTCATAAAAGTGTCAACTTGTTGTGGCCCTCCATGGCTCTCGGACTGTGCCCCTCCTTTCATTCATGTTCATGCTTTTGTCCTGACTCTCTTACAACTAAATATACTTACATGTATGTATGCGCCATATGTATATGTATAGCTGGACAGGATTTCATTTTATTTCTGATTTTTTTTTTTTTTTGTTGCTTTGTTCTTGTTGTCGGCATTATTTGTATGCTTTCATACCTCCCGTATGTGGAGAGACCTGTCCTTCTGTCTCTTCATGCACTTAATACATATTTTCGTCACCCTTATCTGGCCATGGACGTCATGTGCCGCTTTTGCCTTCAACCAGATAACATTGTCTGACTGTGAAAGTTTCGTATGGGTGTGTGTATGTATGTATGTGTGAGTGTGTGCAAGCGTAAAGAACTTGGTCCTGTCTCTATGGGGATAACCTGGAAGGCCTGTTATGATTGTCATGTGAATGAGTAGCCTGGTCTTGGCTCCAGTGAGGTGTCTGAAAGTAGGATAAACATTTCGAAATTAATTTAAAGTTCATGAAAATGAAAATCTGGTATTAGAGGGTTACGTTATTATATAAAAATCAATGCTAAGACTTAGAAATGACTTCGATTACCACAGCTTAAGCTTTATCTAAGTATGCTAGCTAAAATAGCCATATCATCTTGACTTCTCTTATCTTTCTGCTTGAACCCTTTTGCTAGTTTTAGACTCCTCCACCCACACTTAACGGGTATTTTCCAATTATAATTTACACATGAAAACCATTTGTCTTTTGGCCGCTTACGCGACATTGCCATAATTTAGCCACTTGGCCATTATTTAAAGGAGCAATGACGGCTTCGCCCTTTTTACGACTTTTTAGCAAGTTAATAAAGTGTTGTGTCTCCTCGCACACACACAACGACACACACATGCACTTAAGCTCTGGGCTCTTGCAGACAGTACGTGACTTCCGGCCAAAACAAAACGGTTTTTCAACATTTTATGATAATTTATTTGATTATTTTCTTGTTAAAGTGCAAACTTTGTCATATTCTCTGCTTGGCGGCACGATTTATCTTTTGTTTTTCTTTGTTGGTTTTTGGTGGAAAAGTTGATGTTGTTTGGGAGAGTAAAAGAGTTTTTTCGCTCTTTTTTTGTTGCTCTTGTTGTTGTTGTTGTTGTTTGGTGGCAGACGGAAACGGAAATGTTGCACAACATATGCGCTGGGGCACTCGCTCTTTGTGTGTCTGTGTGTGTGCACAAATAAATTTTATTGCATATTTTTTGGCGCCATATGACACCCTTGTGGCGGGGGTGCACTGTGGAAGAAATTTCCAATTTAGATTCTGTATCAAAAACTACATATATTTAAAGTTTTTGTATGATAAATGACCTTAAAAGTGCGCAATCAGCATTCTCGAGATTCAGAATTACCGATTGAATTGTATTGGAATTTGAACTGAGAGACGAAATGTACGCCCACAGAGTTTTCTGTTGAGAGTTTCTTTTTCCTCAAACTTCGGGTATAAACTACGAACAAACCCATAAAAGGAAGTATGCAATTCGATCCAGATTAGATGACCGCATACTGCGTCACGTGCTGAACTGTATTTGAGTTGAGCTGACTACCGAAATGTACGCCTACAAAGCTTCCTGTTGAAAGTTTTGCTCCCGTCAAAAAGTTCATTTGCTTAGCTGTCAATTGATATGTTCGCCTACTGCGCCACATGTTCAACTGTAATTGAATTGAACAAAACGAAATGTGTGCCTATGGCGCCACCTGTTAAGTGGGCTCTTTTTCTCTTAACCTTCGGGTAACAAATTCCAATAAGCCCAAAGAAAGAATTCAATTAGATTCAGTTTAAGTTTTGTTGCATTCGACCCTGAATTATTAATATTCAAAAACATAGCATACTTTAAGGGGAAGTTATTTTGATATATATATTTTTTCTAGCTGGTTAACAGGGTGATTCTATGTTGTTATCTTTAATTGTTTTCAATAGCTATGTTATTCTCTTTATATTTGTCTAAATATTCAGCTTTTATTCAGCTTTTACATGAATTGTTCAACATTACGAGCGGAATTAATAAGTAATTATGTAAAATATAAAAGTAATTGTAGGAGTAATTAAATTTTGTAGTCATGATAACAAGCTGCAATAACGGTTGCTGTATTTGGAGAACAACTACATGAATAATGTAAATTTCTAGGATTACCTAATAATTACCCTAAAAATATTAAATTTTTAGAGTACTGACAAAAGTAATTACTTTAAGTAATTGTAATTTCAAGTAAAAGTTAAAAAAAAAACAATTTTATTTTCGTTATCAAACAAAATCAATTCGACCTTTTGCATTTCGAATTTCTTCCACAGTGCTGAATTTTGCTAGCTAGCACTATTTATATAGCGAACCAAACTAACTTTTTATTTTCGCGCTTCTTCCTGCCGCTATTCAATCAGGCTAGAAAATCAACCAACAACCTGGAAAAAGGGCAAATGAAATGAAAACTCAGGCCAAAGTTTTTTGTTGTTTGCACTTTTCTATTTCTATTTTTTTGGTTTTTTGGCAGTTTAGTCAAAGTTTTTGTTTGCCAACGCCAATATCCTGACGGCCAGGCAGGCAGGCAGGCGGCCCATTTACATGAGGTGAAAGGTGAATTGGCGGAGCTTTACACATGATCAGAGCAATCAATATAAGAGTTGAGTGCTTTTTCACTTCATATTCAATTAAGTCGGTCTGGTTTTTATTGCGATTCAACTTTGACTTCCCGTTTCCATAATTGAAATGCATAAATTTTATACGCTGAAAAGTTGAACGTCGCCGCTTTTTTATTTACCATATTATAATAATATTTTTCAGTTGGCCGCATTTGCATTTATGCGGGAATCTCTTGTTTCCCTTTTGCTCCCTTCCTCCTCCCCACCCCAAAAAAAAAAAAGGAAAAACTTTTTTCCCGCTCGATTTGCGTCAACGAATTAAATGCGCATTTTGCTCTAAACAATTGTTGGTATCATTTGTTATAATTCTTTGGCTTAGTCGAGCCAAACTTCCGACAGTGTTTTCCCTCCCCTCCCCTGGCGGGCTGTTGCCACCTTTTGCGGCATGCATAAAATTCACATTTCTCCTGACAGCCGCCGCAGTTTCCAAACCCAAATATAAAAATTTAAGTCCCAGCCGTTGCCTTTGCGCATTTTAATGCCGCCATGGCCAAAAAAAAGGAAGAAAATTCACAAAAAAAAGAGAATACAAAAATTAAGGCATAAAAATGCAATAAAACAAAAAGAAGCTGCACACACACACACCCACCCACACACACACTCAAAAGCAAACAAAGCGGCAAAAAGTTGGCACTTTTTCCTCCCTCTCAACCAACTAATTACAAGCGTTTGCATAATTGCCTTCTTTTTGCAGTAAATTTCTCTTGTTGGTTTTATAGCCCTGCCGATTTGGGGCTCCTTTTGCGTATTTTGTGTTACTTCATTTTGTGGCCATTTGTGTAAATCTTTAACTTTCTTTTATCTCATGCATATGCAAATGTCGCATGCAAATTTCTTATTGCATACGCGCAGGCGTCTCTCCTTTGAAGGCTTGCCACAACACTATGGGAGTGACACAATCGAATCGGCAAGTTAGAAACTACAGCACCAGCTAACTTTTCTTGATTCGTTTTCTAATCGACTTTAGAGTTCTGCTTGCTTGAAGAAAAAGAGGGGCAGTTGAAGAGATTTTGAGAGAAACTTTAGGGACAGGACAGCTCAAGTCGATCAACGTTCTTAAAATACATAAGTTTAAATATTTCGGAAAGTGCATACACTTTGTTTGGCTGTAAATATATACTGTCAAGTAGGCGTCTGTACATCTAAGTTTGTCTTGTATGCAGGGTTCAAAACAAAAGTATCATAGAGAAAGCATCAAAAATGCGTCATTACGAGACATCCGAAAAAGAAAGATGCATGAAAAAAATAAGCCAGAACACACAGAAGAATGTCTTAACCAACTTACTGTGACTGACGAATCACTAAATCGGTATGTATTAAAAAAAAACAGATACAAATGCAAGAAAACTGCCATCAGGACTCCAATTTATGCTTAAAAATAAGTAGAGACACTTGTCAGATCAATAATTTGATGATGTCCTAGATGAAATTGTTGTTAAATTTGAGTCCTGTACTAAGAGAGAAAGGCTTTAACTCTGTTTGAGGTAGAGTCCAAAAGTACTTTAATGAACTCGCGTAGTATTTTCTTAATTTATAAATTTATCGACAGCCTTTTTTTGTATAAATGAATAAATAAATTAACAAATTCTCATTCTAAATAGAAATATAGTATTTTATGGGTAGCTCATTCAGTTATCCATATGTTCTGCATTATGATTTTGGGGTGAAGCATCAAAAAATGTAGTCTACATTTTGTAATATCTGATACTGGCCAATCCAATTTGCTTATGAACCCAGGTTTGAACCTAAACTTTGGAGTCGATGCTTATATAACCCGTTTTGCAAACCGAACTTAACCTTTTTTCGACAGGTTCAAACTCGAAACTTTCTTACGGTTTTTAAAAGTTTTTGCAGTCTTTTGGGTAACCATTTCTACATTTTCTAAAATATATATATAATTTAATATATGTTTTATATATTGGGGACGGTGTCATATTTTATACGGCTCGAGGGCCGAAAATTTACCACAGTAATTTTTAAAGTACTTCTAAACCTTCTAGATCTATTTAGTAATCAGGATTATTTATGGATACGCCGGGATATTGGTAATGTTTAGAATAACAGCTGTCAAGTTATGAGCAAACGAAAGCTCGTTAAATTTTCCGTAGAATTTTTCGCTCTAAACATTTTTAAGCCAGTTTGCAGAAATCAAAAGCTAGTTTTGTTTTATGTATTATAATCTGCGGCTGGAGTGCTATGTAGTTTCTGTGTTTATCCGTTGGGCCCGCCCTATATGGCTAGGGTAAAGGCCTTGGGCATATCTGGTAAAATAGTCAATACTTTCTATACACACACAAAAACTACATATTAACCACAATTTCCTGTCCTTAGAAACAACCCCATATCACACAGTGCCAAGCACACACACACACACACACACACACACACACACTTTGCAATTTGCTAACAAACTTTCTAGCCACAATTCCACAATAGTTTGTTTTACGATATTTAAAATAAAATCTGGTCACAAAATGTTCTTCTCCCTGGGCGGAATTTATTTAATTGAAAGAGACAAGTTTCGGGTATAGACACAAGTTGGCTATTCAGCTGAGAATCAGAGCAAATGACTAAATGTTGCCATACAATTTGCAACTGTCACAATTGACACGAAAGTTTGAGCTGAAAAAAGTTTGCTCCTTTTTGTTTTTTGGAAAAAGTAATTAAGCAGTTTAGTAGGCAGCAGGGGTGGGTTTGGGTGCGGCAAATCTCCTTTTAAAATGACATTTCTCTAAGCTGCTTTCACTCGCGCTTCAATGCGGTGCTGAAGCGTAAATCTCATTTTAATGCCAAGAGAGTTCTTAATTTAGTTTAATTACGGCAAACACATAGCAGCCAGAACGAGACGAGAACACATCAAAGCCTCTCTTCTACCCTCCTCTCCGTCTCCTTGTTGCATGCTTCAATGCGATTTTAATTACAAGAAATATATGCAGCCCGGCAGAGTCAGCTCTTTGCAGAGTCAGCCAAAGTCGCGACTCGACATCAACTCGGTACAACATGACGTATGCGTCATCAGAGTTTTGCCCAGACTGCGGATGAGCTGACTGTCTGTCTGTCTGTCTGTCTGTGTGACGGCGCGCCTGTTGGCTGGCAACACTTTTGTGCTTGTGCCACGTAATTATGCGCACACGAATTTCCCGCAAATTTTGCACGTGAAAAACACAGGAAACTGAGACAATGACTGAAAGTTGTTTGCATCGAGCAGCCAGCACCAACAGCAGCAGCAGCAGCAGCCATGTTGATTATATCTCCCCTGTGTTGCTTTTGTAATTCATCCTCTCTCGCATCTCCCTGAAGTTTTCCAATCTCCTTCTTGCTTTTTGCAATTAGCAAAAGCCGAGGGCAAAGGCAAATTGTTTGTGAATTTTAAAAGTGCGAGAACATGCTGCAGCTCAATTTATATACTTTCATTTGATAAGAAACAAGTGGCCCAGACTCTGTCTTGGCTAAATGCATTACGCCAAGAAGGCTAAAGGGGAGGTTTCGCTGAAACGTGACAAAGCCGACAGCAACATTGCAAGGCAAGGCAAAGCCAAGTCAAGGCAACACTTTATCATGTCAGTTAGCAAAGTGGAAATGTTGAAATGGTGAAAAAACAGAACAGAACAGCCTCCTGTTCCCTTGGCTGCACTGCAATGGCGAACCTTATTTTTAATTCCAGGTGACCTGCCCAGCGTGGGTAAAAGGATACGGCACAAAAAACGAAAGAAAAAAAAACCAGAAAGGACCAGCGAAAGGGATGTCTAAAAACATTTGTTTGTGGATATCCGGATGCCCTAGAAAGACTTTTACAAAATTATTTTACATAACTGAGAATGGAAATCACAGAGAAACTGGGCCTAGCAACTGCCTCATTCTTTTTGCCCTAAAACGAGACTCATGAGGCCCTTCCTTAATTAAAATCTCATTAATTCCCTTTTGTAACTGGGTAGAGAACACATCTCATTTCTAGATGGGGAAAATGCACGGTCTAGAACTGTCTACATGATGATTTATCTAAAAGAGGGGTGGATAACGTTTTAGAACTCGAAGGGAGGAAGGAGAAACAAAAAAAGGAAGGAAAAAAGAAAGAAGAAAGGTGGAAAAATGGAAGGTAGGAAGCAAGGAAAACGGAAGGGAAAAAAAGCAGAAAGAAAGAAGAAAGAAAAGGGAAGAAAGCAAGGAAGGCAGAAGCTAGGAAAAAGCTAGGAGGAAACTAGGAAGACAGCAAGGAAGAAAGAAGGAAAAAGCCAGGAAGAAACCAAGGAAGAAAGAAGATAGGAGGAAAGCAGGGAAGAAGCTAGGAAGAAACCAAGGAAGAAAGAAGCTAGGAAGAAAACGAGGAAGAAAGAAGCTAGGAAGAAAGAAGGCAGAAACCGAGAAAGAAAGAAGGAAGGAAGAAAGAAGGCAGACAACGAGGAAGGAAGAAGCTAGTAAGAAAGTAAGTAAGATAGAAGGAAGAATCTAGAAAGAAAGAAAGGAAGAAGGAAGGAAGAAGCTTGGAAGAAAGCAAGGAAGAAAAAAGCTAAGATGAAAGAAGAAAGGAAGAAAGTAGGAAGCAAGAAAGAAGGAAGAATGAAATGAAGAAGGGTGAAGGAAAAAGGGAGAAGAACAGAAGAAATGAAGAGGGAAAGATGAAGGCTAGGAAGAAAGCAATAAACAAACAAAAAACTAAGCAGAAAGCCAAGAATAAATAAGGAAGAAGCTAGGAAGAAAGCAAGCAAGAAAAAAGGAAGGAAGGAGAAAAAAAGGGAGATAAATAGAAGTAATGAAGAAGGAAAGAAGGCAACACGATGGAAGATGGAAGGAAGATGAAAAGAAGAAGAGAGCAAGATAGAAGAAAGTAAGAAGGAAAAAAGAATATAAAAGATGGAAAAAATAGAAGGAATAAGAATGCATTCAACTGCATTTTGCGAGAAATAAAAGGTCGGTCGTTTTCGATACCCATTGCTGCTAGTTTCGTCTCTTGCTTCAATGCCCATATCAAAACTGAAATAAAACAGTTCAAGTAACGGAAGTAAAGAATTCCTAATAAATTTCTCATAAATTTTGATAATGCGAATCATATGCGAAAAGCTTCCACACAACTTAAACAATTCCTAAATTATTTACTTTGCATGCAGAACCGATATATAAATCATTTCAGAACTTGAAATTGTACGTAAATCATTTGCGGAAAAGTCAAATTGTATGAAATAATTGTTAATTTCTGCACTTGTTTTCTACTTGCTCTGCCCAACTTGATAACTTTTGCTGCAGATTTTTGATTACCAACCCCACAAGTAAGTTAATGGTGTCGCCTTTTCGCCACAATCCAAAGGTGACAAGACATGGGCACACAGCCATGAAGAAATCCCAAAACAAGAATTCAGCTACCAAGTCTCTCTGAATATGCAAATGAAATGCAGCAGCAGTGCCAGCAGCAGCAGCAGCAGCAGCAGGACGAATGAGGTTAAGTTGAGCAGCGTCAATTGTAGCTGACGGAAATGAAAACAAGATGTGTGTGTGTGTGTGTGTGTGCGAGAGTGTGTGGGGGGGAGGGTAAAGGGGACTTTTTGTTGCCTTTGCTGCACGAACTACTGCTGCTGGTGCTCCTGGGCATAAAATTTGAAATGAAAATGTCGCGTATATTTCGCAAAATAAAGGAAAATGAGTTGTGTTGTGTGTGTGTGTGTGTGTGTGTGTACGAGGGTTGCCGTTTTTAGTTTGAGTCGAGTTTTTGTTATTTAAATGTGAACTACTCTTTTGGAAGTTTTAAGCCACTTTGAAAGTTTTTATCGATATATTCTCTAGAATCGGTAGAACAGTTCTGTTGGCACAAACCCTCACCCATCTTCTAATACACATATTTTCGACTAGGAATTTTCTGCTTTTTGCCTTGATAATGATGAATTCAACTAAGAACTTTTAGTCAGTAATGGAACCGCTTAATAAGATTAATATAAGTCTTTTATAGTGATCCAAAGTTTTGAAAAACTAAAAAAGAAGCTATTCAGCTTATGAAATCTCTTAAGCTTCGCTCTAGCGAAAGCTTGAAACGACTCTTATCTAGGTGCAACAGAAAATGGGATATTTTATGAGCAGGATTCTCAAAGTATATTTCGAAGGTCGATGGGAAAGTATGCTGATGATACTTAGAACTAGATCTTATAATTGGATTATAGATAATGCTTCTTTGATTGTTTTGTGTGTAGTTTTAGGCCTCTTTACTTGTCCTAAAATGAACCTTTATAAATCCTTGATTTTTGGGATCATTCTGTTCGGGTTTCGAACTTTCCCGACTTAAGGCGAACTGAAGTTCTCATAATGTTATAGGATCGCTTTAAAAGATGTTATTCCCGAGCCAAAAATGTGTTAATAAATCATTGAACCCACCTTTATCACTATTTAAAGCCCTGATTCGTATGTAAACAATCTTCAGAGTGACTGCATCACAAAACATTTCTGAGTAACTTTGTGCTAAAATATGCCAAACTTTTTAATCAAATAGAAAATCTTCCATCTGGTCACACTTAAAAAAGATAATTCTACATACAAATACCTAAACCACCCCGCGTATGCGTAGCTAAGATATTTTCGTCAACTTTTCCCCCGTGTTCCATTTTACTTTCGTCTTAAAAACCTAGGAAAATAAAGAGGCACAACAAATTTTTAATTAAAAATTGTCAAGCAACAAAATCTCAAATTGAAGCTTCTATTTTTTGTTCTTTCTAGAATTTCAAAGGAAAATCAATTGCCTGTCTCTCTGCTCTAGCATTGATTGCCACTTGAAAAGAGGCAGAGAAGAAACAACAACAAAAAACATCAAATTGTGCATAGACGAGACAATTGTTTGTGTTTGCCCGTTGTGCGTGTTTAACATGGAAAGAGTATGAAAAACTCATTTAGTCCAGGAAAACAAAAAAACAAAAAATAAACCAAAATCGAGATGTTGAGGCAATCAAACTGAGATGAGCTAAAATGTAACTCTGACCTTCCATCACTGGCTACCTCATCATTAACCAGTTGGTCAATGGGCCAGTCAAAGTTATTGCAACTGTTATTAAATTATAACGCACTTTTTTCTTCATACACAGCTAAAGGAAAACATTATCTTTCCAACTAGTTTTCGGCTCAGCGCGTTTTTAATTATGCGATGTCTAAGGTTGTTTGTGCGTGGCCAAAGAGATCATAATGTGAGGCCCCAGGTTGCTCATTAACCAAAAAAAAAACAAAAAAAAAAAAAAAACCTACAACTCATCGCCAACTGAGCTAAGCGCCTAACGAGTTTCGAGTGGTTCTTTTGTATTTTTTTGTATTAGTCGTTGCTGCTTAGGCCCCAAAAGCAACATTTAATTTGTTTGCTTCATGTTTTGTCAAAGAGGCGTGAAAGAAAAAACTGCTCGGTAATGCCAAATATTTGCCCAACTCTAGTTAAAGAGAAAGAGCAAGAAACATGAACACACAGACCCACCCGACAGACAATTGATTAAATATATATATATGTTTGTTATATTTTGATAGATGGTTAAATATGCAAAGCATTCATCATAATTTGTCTTCGTTCCATTTGCAGGTATGTACCCGAATAAAAGGTTTCCTTATTTCGCTCGAAAAGATTGATGCAAGTGTTAAGTACAAGTTGTTTATAACGATCAAAACATATCTAAATAATTGTGAAGGGGTGTGGTGAATGATAAATTATGTTGTTGTTAAGCAAATTGGAGAAGGGTTTTTTTTTCAGAATAGACTTTACGCACTCGGGGTATATGGGCAAGTGATGTGGAACATTTTTGTGTTAGACTGTGAGTAAATGTGGCACCCTTTTGACAGAGATCTTAAACATTTGCCTGTAGTTTACTTATGAAATGCATTTCTGCAAACCCAAAAACTGTTTTGAGAAGTCCTGTTCGTGTTTTAAGCCTATATTTACCTTTGGTTGAGGTTCAAATACTTAGGGTTTAAGGATTTTGGGCAACGTTTTTGTTTCAAACTTTTATACGGCCCACTATAATATGAATTATTCACTAAGCTGCGATGCAAGGATCCTGAAAACAGGTGCTTTTATGGGCGGAGAACTGTTAACTAATTCTAAAATATTTTACATATTTTCTTATTTAACTTCACTGCCGATTTTAAGGGGACTAGTCTCCCAACAACGACCAAAAAACCGAAGAATCGCCTAGATAATAGTTTAAATTTGGTTAGTTCCACAATTTTTTGTTGACCCGAACTTTAGGAAACGTAATGTTCGGAATTGGTTCAGCCATTCTTTCTAATTATTTTCGGTTCACAGTAAAACTTAAGTCGGAGTTCCAGATTTTAACGGGTTTGGTTCAAATTTGGCTTGCAGCCCTGTTTCTAATCCTCATTAATGGTCCTGAATCTAGACCCTCAAAAATTTTTAAAATCTATTTTAAATAGATATATGCTTAAGTTCTTGTTTTTTAAATTATAATATACATTTTGCATATTTTTTTGATGACTTACAGTTCCGTATAGGATCCGAAAAAGAATAATCCTATAAGTTCTACAAATCCAATTAATTTTAGAATCTAAAGTGGAATAAATGGTTACCAAAATCATCCAACGAATCATCCACAATGAGCCTTTTGTTTCTCTGCTTACTTGATCAAAGCTTGAAACTCAAAACTATGTTCTTCCCTCACATTTCCTTCAAATTTGAACGTTGATGAGAAGTTTTTAGTCAAAACTTTTATAAGCAAACTCAAGGACCTACATTCTAGGCAATTTCTTGGAAGATTTGAAACTGAACATGTATCAAGGCTTTGTATTCAAATTTCTTTGAATTTGTCATTATCTGTCTTTGTAACCAATTCCAAACGTTTAATTTTAAAGCAGTGGTGGGCACTTTAAACAGGAACGCCTGCATTACTTAAGCCTCTGCATTAGTATATTAAAAGTTGGCAGAGAAAAGTTGACTCATTCAACGAACCAGCTTTAAAGAGTTCAAACGCATTGTAAAAGCAAAGAAAATATTTCTCCGCAGCCAGTGGCAACTTGTCTGCTCAATTTGCCGACCACTGCTTTAAAGCTTCAACGCTGTTTGTTCAATGTTTTTGATTTCTCCAAATATTCAATCATTATTCTCTTAAAATTTGTATATAAGATGCCTCATCAAACGTGACTTAAATCAAAATTGATGTGATTAAATTTGTTCTGCCATAAAAATTAAATTTGGGACACAAATTTTCGTTTGAGGTGGCTCTGCTGCTGCTGCTGCTCTGTGTGTTTATCTTTGTCATGTCTTTCCACTTAATCTTCCCGGGTGGACATAGTCTCCTCCGTTCGCTGTTCAATATAATGGCCAGTGCACTTTATCTACTTTTAGCCTTGCGCTCATCTCATCTCTCAAACAAATTTCCACTTTCCATCAGTTTGATGTTGCAATATAAACAGCGTCTGCTTTGGCTGTTGACACAACACAACACAACATAGCTTCTGCCGTTCCCATCCCAACTTCTTGGCAATTCAGGCAGCATTCGATATCGCGCCATTTCGCCTCAATCATTTCAATCAGCTTTGGCTTCACTTATAGCCCCCCACTTACATTGACTTGCCTTTTGGCTTCCTGTTCAGTTGGCTAAAAGTGTTTGTGTGTGTGTGTGTGTGTGTGTATTGAACTTTAATCAAAGTAAACTTTTATGCGCTTTGGCTACACATTTTTAAGGCGCTTTTTTTTGCGTTGATGGATTTTGATACTCTTGCCAACAGGACACATACACACATTGTGCGTTTTTTGGTATAAAAACGCAACCCAAAACGTACCTACATAAAGTGTCGGAAGGTGGGGAGGGAGGTGAAGAATCAAGAAAGCTGGCGAAAAAAGTGCAAAAACTTTAAATTGAAAACTGTATTCAAGCGTTAAATTGGCTTTTTCAAGCCAACACACGCACCACTTGGCCACTATTCACGTATCTTCTCCTGGCGGGCAATGAATGCACTTTAGCCTCACACCCTCCCCTTGTGTGTGTGCGCTACAAATGTTCCTTTTTTTTTCTTTTCTCCCCCTCCAACCCCCAACTCTTCATTCCACCACATAAATTCCAATAATCGTTGTATGTTTCGCATGTTAATTATGTATGTATGTGCATATATGTTCGTTTCATTCTTCTTTTTGGTTTTCATTTTTGTTGTTGTTCCATCTTATTGTCATTTTCATGTTTTGCGTATTCAATAAACGTATTTGATTGTCTAACCACCTTGTTTGGTATGGCCTGTCCTTTTCCTCCCCTTGTCTATGTTTTTGAGATTTGTTTTAAGCCCTTTCTGCATGCAAATGACAACCAAGCTCCCCCTTTGGATGTGTTGAGCGGTAACAAATAGCATACCATAAGAGGGTTGCCTTTTAAATTTTTAGCATTATAATAAAAAGAATGTTATTTAAAGCTGAGAATGGTTTTAGTCATGATTTGAATCTGTTGTTTGTGCAGATATGGAGCCAGAGTCTGATGTTCTTTGTAGAAGGAAGATTTGTGTTATAGCGTTTCATGATTTTCGAAATTTTTGTTTCAAAATGTTAAAAAAAAAGCTTGTAAAGGAAACTTCTTAATTGAGAAATGATGGAAACCAAAATATAATCGCATTTTAAAGGAAATTTTTGCCTTGACATAAAACTTGACTTGTTCCCAGCATCTTTACACCTCTATCTCATGCCATGTCTCAGATCTTAGCGTTCACATATACTTCACATATTTCTTTCGCCTCAACCAGTAGCCCAATTCCTTTAGGCACCCAAACACTTATCAAATTATTTTTACAAATTTTGTTTCCATCAAAAAAAAAAAATGAAAAAAAAATCAAAAGATATTGCAGGTTGGCTGGCTTTGCCTTCTCTTTTGGGATTGCGTGTCAGATAGCCATCAATATGGTTTGGCGATATTTATGAGGCGCGCCCGCAGGATACAGGCTTTAATGATAGCCCAAAACAGGGCACTTAATTTCCAGTGGCAGGAGCTGCCCCAGCTCCAGCTCCAGCAGCAGCAGCACAATCAATAACGATTTGATGAGGGCCTCCATACCAGGATATACCAAAGCTAGGCTACTTTGTGTACGTTTGTGTGAAACGAAAGCGAAATAATAATGAGGGTAATATTAAGCACAAAATTGACGTTCCAAAGGAATCGGCGAAAAAAAAACCTCCTTCCTTTTAATGCCAAGCAAACATGCAAACTTCTACGATTGCCAGCCAATTTGTTATTGTTGCAGTTCACGTTTTTTCTGTTTTTTTTTTTTACTGTGTGTGAAAAAACTAATAAAGGGCAATTTAGGCAATTCACATTTTGATCGTTCGTTTTGACAATGAAACTTATAATGCAATTATGAAGAGTTTATTAAGGTTCAACTTCAATTGAAGGTCTCCCGCATCTGTGTTGTAGAGTGCCTGCTGAAAGGCAGCTGTTGGTGCCATTAGGTTTTTATATGTATATGTGTACTCAATCAGTGCCCCCCACTCACTCACACACTCACACACATTCCATGTCATGTCTTGCCATACATCTTTGTTAAGTCAACGCTTTGGAAATCAAAATAAAACATGGCTTTAGCCACACCCTAACGCCCTTAGCTAAAGTCTAAAATAAATGTAGCCACTGTTTGGTTGTACCCTGTAGAATAAACAGCGAAATGTGTGCAAGTATTTAAGGCTGAGCTGAAAACAGTTAAATTCATCTTACGTTAGTTAAAGAAAGAGATTGGTAAAAGTCCTAAAGAAATAGATGAGATGCTTACTTTTTTTACACAGTGATTTTCCGAACTTGCTACTTTTTGAAAGCGTAGCACTGTCAAGCAAGAGGAAATCGACTGCCGACTTAAGTGCTCACCAACACAAGCACATTTTTCTGTCCTCTCCACTTGGCTGGGCCTACTCTACTTCTTTATTGTACTCAATTGCAATATCCTTTATAAGGAACCAATTGGTGAAACATATTAAGCTAGACGAAAGGATCTCCGACCATATAAAGTATATATATTCTTGATCAGCACGACGAGCTGAGTTGATTTAGCCATGACTATAGCATACAGCTGTCATAGGAACAATCGGTCGAAAATCTAGTTCTAGTGAGGAAAACTTTTTTGTTTTCAATGGAAGCGGTTCCAAAATTTGTACTTCTTAGTTCGCTATGCTTTGCTTCTTCTATACATCTATATATTATATTAAAGCTCCCAAAGAAAAGTACCCTTACTTAGAAAAACGTGCTGCGAGGGTAAACAAACGTTCGCCGAACCTCTATTTTATTCAATATAAACTCAGACGGGAAAAAGATAGTGTCATAATTGCCCGAGATTGGCATTAGCTCCACATTTAATCCCATTTTGATCCCAATATAAGCTTCCTACAATAAAGCAAAACCTTCTTTGCGATATTTTATCCGGCTCTATACAGCTATTTCAAAAACCCCCCTGCCTTGTCCAAAGTCAAAAGTGTTATAACCGATTGGGAATTTCAAAGCAACGTAAATGCAAAAATGGGAGAATATTGGAAGAGAGAATTATGTTATTAACCTGCCAAACTGAAGGGTAGGAACTACTTGTGATTGTCGAACTTGCATTTGTTTACATTTTGCTCTATAGCTGTTTCATTGAATTTCCTTTCTTACTTTAATCTTGATGCAGGATTATTGGGTTTTTAAGTAGAAGCTGTCTTTAAAATGCGCATTAAGGTACTGCTACTGGAATTTTAGGATTTCGTACTTGTTTCAACTACAATCAAGCACGAATCGTACTTGAAAATTCAAACCGAAGGACCACATACATTCGTGAAGAAATCGTGTGCATCAATCAGCAATAAAAATACAAATCCCAATGCCTTCTTAAGAGTACAGCAAAATTCTTGGCCCATTTCACACTGCTTTGTGCTAATGCCAAAGTGCCTTACAAAAACAATTGTGCCCAAGGCATATACAAATTGCGATTTCTAAAGTATGATAGTTTCGTTTTTAGCACATCTCTCTAATGGTATCATTAAAGTCGACTTTCTATCACTTTTAGTTGGTTGTCTCTGTTGCTCTGCACAAGCCATTCCCCATTTATTTATGTATTTGCACGAGTGTATTTTGCCTTAAATGGGGACGCCCTTAGCTCTATAGGTTGCCACGTCGACTGCAAAAGCTTTCGCCTCGTTTGACACTGAACGCTAAAATATTTTGTTTAATTTCAATGCCAGTCACGCATATCCTGGCGGGGAGTAGAAACCTTGTCATTATTTTGAGGCTATTTATAAATCTGCTATTTCATGTTGTATCAAATTTTCCCGTTGGTTTCAGCTGCCACTTTCGACATTTCCGGTAAAGTCGTAATTACTTGTGGCTAATGGAAAATGCCGGCAGGCTGAAGAGTATCTATTTTTGAAATTCCTGCGCCGTTGTCATAACGAGACAACGCCCGTCTCATTCGAGAAGAAAACAAAATGCGACGAAATAACGCAACACAAAAATTTCTATCTTAATGAATTTGACCCCCAGTGTCAATTTAAACTGATTAAATGGCCAGACCCCAGCGTCTGTTCTGGAGAGGCATACTCCCGCCATCGCTCTCACCCCACGATGATGCCCAAGCGGAAGCAGCTGCGCTGTCAACAGATTCTCCGCCTTTTGTTTTTGTAATTGAAACATTTTCCAAGCAATTTTTATGTTTCAATTTGTTTACGAATTAAAATATTTTGCATTGAGCTAAGCACACACAGAGACACACACACACACACACACACACAGAGAGTATTGTTAATATAAAATTCCAGATCAGTTACGTATACAAATATATTTGTTTTCAAATTTTTGTCACGCCAGAGAATCTGCTCAGTGCAGTGAATTTTTATTTTGTCTGCCTGACTTTGCCAACTGAAATCATGTGGAAATAAGCCGATTTGTGTATGTGTCTGTTGTTATTTCCCTCTGTTTTTTTTTTTTTTGTGTTGTTTGAATTGTATTTAAAAGTATTTGCTCAACTAAATATGTGCATCAATGTTTATACATAAATTTGATATTGCATACAGAGGCACATAATGAGTTTGAAATGCAAAAGTTGGGAGAGCTAATCTGTTGGAAAATACACAAATATGTGCTGCAAATGATTTATTGAATACGCGAAATATGATGAAAATATTAAATGAATAAACGGATTTGGATGACATTTTGCACACAAATAGTTAATAACCAGATAGGATATTTAAAATACTTTTATTGGTTAACAAAAATCGAGAAATTTACCAAATATTTCATTTGGAGCTTAGATCGAAGCTTAGATGTTAAGGGCTACACAGAAGTTCACTTCAAACATTGTACAATTGTAATTGTTACGATTTTCTAAAGTGTGCCTGCAGAACGGATCGCAGATCTGCAAAAACGACCGAGCACACGAGCAATCGACGTCAGCAATTTGCCATATACATCGCATCACAGAGAGCTGCTGAGACTACGCAATAATCTCAATAGCGATGAACAAGTGAAGCAGCAGAAATGCCGCAGCAGGCGAACAATCGATGCCAGCAATCCCGAAATTTATCAATATTTCATTTGAAAAAGAGGCTTAGATTTAAGGAAATCGCTCTTACTGTTACAGGCCCCAGAAAAATAAACTTCAAACATTCTAAAACTGTAATTGTGACGATTTTCTAAAAAAACGCCGAAGCGGCCGAGCAATCGACGCCAGCAATTTGCCATAAACATCCCATCACAGAGAGCTGCTGAGACTAACCCACAATCTCAATCGCGATGAACAAGTGAAGCGGTAGGCCAGGTTCCACCAGAAAGGGCGAGCAATCGATACCAGTAATTTGCCAATCCCAGTGAGCTTCTTAAACAACAAATAAGACTATTCAAAAATTTGCCAAAAATTTATTTGAATTCAGATTATCAAGAAGATTGGTAAAAAAAAATAGATGGATGGTGCTAGTCAAACATCCCCCCTTCCTTAGGTAGTTACCTAAATCCATTGTAAGATTGAGGCGAATTTTCCCTAATTTTGCTGCTTTTGTATTTTGAAAAGTCAACATTTAAGTTAAAATTGTTGTCGTTGTGTCTTGCTAGTACACAAGATATGATTAAATGCTTTAAGAAGTCCCTTAGATTAGAGTTTAAGGGTCTCATTGCAGGTTTTTCTTGAGGTTTTTAAATAAGCTAAACTCCTAGATTAGAGTTTTGAGAGTGTTATAGAGGTTATTATATAGATAGAACAATTATTTCAAATGTGGACCCCCGACTTTACATTTGTGTGCTGTTCTTTGTCTCAGTCTGTGTGATGTGGTGTTTGTTTGTGATGTATGTTGCTCCTTTCTGGTTAAATGCCAAAATCTTCAGAAACTGAGTGCCTGAACATGAACATCTGTTGAACATCTGAACTTACTTATCTCGACACAAAGAACTTGTATCATTTTCTTGAAAAATAAAGGTCAAAAACTCTTTGTTCTTGCTGTGCTGTGCCGTTCCTTTGTTACAATTGGTATATTAAAACAAAAAATTCTTCTTCTCCTTTCAGGTATGTACCAGTTGTCAAACTCCAGGGAATGTGAAACTAGTAACAAGTAAATGTATGCCTGGCGAACTTTAACCCACAATTTCTGCAGCCAGCCAGGTCCTATGGATAGTTTAATCCCACAATGGGCGGATTGTGTCTTTTATAATGCCGCACCTTCCACAATATATATATATAAGTATAAACATTCTGGTAGCGATATGGATACGGCCAAAGTCTTATTTACTACGCATTAAGGCCGCAAATTAAAATGCTGTGCCGTATGCCGTTGCCATTGCCATTGCTTGCCCATCTTAATGAGCGACGACGACGTCGACAACGTCTGGAGTCTAATTTTAGCTGGAATGGGCCTGGATGGGCCCCTGCCACAGCATGGGGTGCCCACTTCAAATCTGAACAGCAGCAACACAGCGCACACAAAAGGGGGGGAAATGGAAGAAAAACACAGAGATTGAGAGACACACAAAACGAAAACACAAACTTTATTAAAGAGAAAGAGCGATGGCGGAGGAGCACTACTGCTGATGCTGATGCTGCTGCTACTCCATACGCAATTACGACAAATCCACTTCGCATCGCTGCTACAGTTGGGTGATAATGCCCGGCCAGAGCAGCAGAGAAGGGATAAAAATAGACAGCAAGGATATTGTAGCAAATGGGCAATGGGAAAGCATGCATAAGAAAGTGCAAACGGTCATGTGGGAAAAGTCGACGCCAGACAGAAAAAAGGAATCTTTCTCGTTCTCTCGCTGCTGCCAAATGTTGCATTTCAAAGTGTGTGAGTTATGGCCCCAAAATAGAGCGAAAAATGGAAGCCACATATGAGTCGATAAATGGCTGAACAAAATTTAGAGAACAAAATCTGTAAACGTATGGCGGCTCACCTGTTATTGATGCCAAATAATACCGCATGGAAAATCAATCAATCTGTGGAAGACCACGCAACTGCACCCAACTTGCAGGCAAATTAATATTGTGTTGAATTGTCTTTGAATCTGGCTGGGAAACAGCATATTGAAAACATTTTCATAAATACCAAAAATAGTTTTTGCCATTGCCTTGAATTATGCATTGAACCCAGTGGGTGGAGCAGCAGCAGCAGCAGCAGCAGGCAAGGGAAAGTGGCCAAAGGGCACATCTTCGTGCTATGCCAGTAAAGTTTGTCAGAGATGAGAGGAATGCTATTGAGTTGGAGGATGGCAGAGCTTAAATCAAAGACCCAAATATGCATTACAATTTTAATTGCTTTCCAGGAGAGCAGAGCTCTCTAGTCAGGACGAATCAAAAGAAAAAGGAAAAAACAAACACACACACACACACGTATCTTGTTTTTGTATGCTTGAATGTAACATTCCAATTATGTGGGGAATGAGCTATGAGGCCAAGTGGAACTTTTTTTTGTTTGGAAAAGAACCATAATAATAGAAGAGTTGATACAAAAGGCATTTATGCAGAGCCAGACAGCTGAAAACTGTGGTCATATAAACAAATTTTGGAAGTTCTAGCCTAAGGTTGAAAAAATTGGTTCTCAAGGTCAAATGTGATTGTTTACACCTTGAGATCTGAGGACAAAATACATAATCATTCAATCGAAGTTCGGAAAAAGGAATGAATATACAAATTTTAAAGTTTGTTCCCCCTTTCTAACAATCCACCTCCACACTTCGGTTTTTATGTAAGTTAATGATGCTTAAAATGTGAAAACCGATCCGAAATTTATTGGAAATATCAAAAAAAAATTTCCTGATATAGTTACTAGTGGCTCTTCGAACATAAAATAAAACTAATGTCATATGAAGTGCTAAAGTTTATAAGAAACTCCTCACTAAAGATGTGTAGGACAATTTTGAATACATTTTATCCTTCACTTTTGGCAGATAAAGATCAACTTTTGATATCTTAGGGATATAAAAGTCCTGCAAACTTAATTGACCACCATTAAAGTGCATCTAGATAATTTTTTAAACGATTAACGCTCAGCAATCACTTGATAAAATAAAAAACAGACAGTTCAGCTGACTCGAGGTCTAAAAATAGGCGTTTCTGTTCAACTCCAAACAATTTATGCAGTGTGTACCAAAAAGGATTACCCCTTATATACCATATTCTACATCACAGTTGCAGAGAGTCAGAACAAAAACCTGCCACCTAGACCACCAATACTCATTTGTGGTTGGAAATTTATATTTTGCAAGAGAAGTAGAAAAACATGCGAAATTTTGGTTGCAAAGCGCTGTGCGCATAGGCCGTGGGCACCCCTGTTCAACATAGTGAACCAAATAGATGTTGTAACCTCTCACATTTCTGTGGAACATCCCAAAGAGACGATCTTGGGTTTTTGCACGAGAAACGAATACAATTTTCATTCATATTTTTGAATCCCATTAGGATATAGTATCAAGAAGAGCGAGGCAAACGAATAGGTGTATTGGTGTGCTAAAGAAAAGCCACGCTAACTAGCACTGACCTGCCCTCGTCGACCGCTGGCCTATAACTGTAAGCAAACAGAGCGTTGTTTGCACTCTTGAGCCAAGGCTCGAATTTAACCAGATTTTTGGGTAAGCTATAAGTATACTACAAAATCAAGAGTTAAGACATATTTAAAAGAAATATTTAACTAAAATAAATATTTTCATATAACGTAGCATACTTTAAAGGGCATTAAGCTTGATGTACTTTGTGGGTATAATCATAGACTGACTTGGAAACGAAGAATATAGGCTTCGAAAAACTAAAAGTATGCGAATTCCATCCAGCAAGATGAAAACAACCTACAGCCACATATTAGGGCACTGTAAATAGTATAAGTAGGCGCCCATTTAACAGCTGGTGCCCAAAGCCTATACGCTACAAGCGCAAGTGTGCTTGTCAAGCAAGCAGCTTTCTTCTGTTCTTGTTGTTATTTGATAAATGATGCTTTTTCCTTAAGTTTCGAGAACTTTACTGTGATTTCTAAGCAAACAATTAATGTACTAATTGTTCTTTAAATTACTTAAATTTACCTGCTTTAATATGCGCATAGAAAATTGGCTTGAAAAACAGAAAATGTCCATCATCCTCTCCTTTGCATAATGCAAATGAGTAGGAAAATGTTGTTAAATTTTTGCCTCTACATGTTAACCTGTCAATCCTGTTAACACGTGCATTAATTTCGGCATCTTCTTATTTGTTTGTGGAGAACCCTTTAAACTCTTGAAAAGCAAACAAAACTAAATAAGACATTTGGAAATTTTCTCATCAGAGTGGAAAAGCATGAAAGGCACTCAGCCAGTAAATTAGGTTCATGTCTCAACTAGTTGACCCAAGTCAGGCCAAAACAAACATAGATCAGGCACTGTTGGCAGTAGAAGGGGGTGGTTAGGGGGGGGGGGGCGTTGCCAAAACTGGGCACTTGTTCTGCATGAGTTGCTTGTGTTGTGTTGTTGGAGGGAGGCAGCAGCCCTGAACAACGGCTAAATCATAGCCATGAAATATGTGCCAGTCAAAAGAAAACGTATTCCACCACAACAAAAACAACAACAACAACAACGAGTAATAATAATGAAAATACAAAATAGCCAAAAGCGCCTGAATGGGTGGCTTACCTTTTGTTACATTTGTTTGTTTTGTGTCCAAATTTTATGACCACAAAAAACGTGACCAACAAACAAACAAAAAAAGAAACAATTGCCATAAAACTGTTGCCCTTACGACGCATCTCTAAAAATCTCGGCCATAAACTTTACAACTTTCAACCCCCGCCAACTGACAACTCTTTCGCTTCTACATGATTTAATGCGTAATTTTCACAACTTTGCTTAAATTTTTGCACCTCTCTCTACCCGGCATAACTAATGGGTTAAGTGCAGCAGGAGGCAAACATTTTGTGACCTCACCTCATTGACATTTGAGATTTAGTGAGATTCGGCCACCATCACCACCACCACCATAGTTCCCATTGTTGCCTTAATTAAAATTTCCACCCATTGAAATGGAAGGGCTGGCCAGGAGAATTATAAGCTCTCGAAAGGTGTGTAAAGTTTGGCCAGGACTTGGGTGATAAATGTTCTGGGAATTGGCGAGGCAGAACCCAAAAAATGTTGGAAAATGTGGCGAATTATGCGGGCACAAAAAACGTTGCAGTGTCTCTTTTTCTGTAGCCATTAAAGGAATCAAAAGTTTGCATACTTTTAAGGGCATTTAACGTAATCGTTACAATTTTTGCCCGCCCTCTTTTAATTGCAAAACGTCTCATGTTACACGCAACTTGCTGGCATTGCATCGGTGCGTCTGGGCCTGGGGTGGGTGTCAATATATCAGTTAACATTGCTTAATTGTTAGTCGGCAATCTACCCACCCCCCCTCTTGCCCGCAGTTAAATGCATTCAAATTACGCTTTTTATCTACTGCAAGTTGTGTGTAAACGCCACACTTCATGTGGCTGGGAGGCAACTTGAGTATCCTACAAGCACTTGATATGCAATACAAGTGCAAAAAGTGAGGCAGACCCAGACACATGTGCCTTTCAGTATTTTAATGAAGGCTCATCAACAATGTTGAGTCATTGAGGTATCTTCCTGCCCTACCTCCCTCCCTCCCCACCCCTGGCTGCTCCCTTGAAAAAAGGAACACTCATTTAGAGTTGGCCAAAATCTATTTAAGCTTCGTCTTTCATGGGAATAAACGCATACGAGTCACTTGCTGTGACTTTGACACATCTTTGGGCTCTTTCAATTGATAGCATTGAATGTAATGCCTTTCCACGCTTGGATTGTACTCAATATTGTGACGCCAGAATGAGGTGGTGGCTTCCATGTCCACAGGTTTTGTGGGTGCCGGCATACTTATCACCAAAATGCGATCACGTGAAAGTTTGACATCATTGACGAGAGTAACACGCACCCGGGCATTCTGATTGGGTTGAAGTACGCCCCAGCGTGGTCGTATATTAAATTTTGGAAGTGTAGTATTTTCCAGCTAAGCGAAAAGGGGTATCAAATTCAAATGTTGAGCCTTTGGAGGAATCACCAAAACTTGTCTTACCTTAAACGTTACCGGCACTCGGGCCACATTGGTAAGCATTAGAGTCGAAGTTGGTGTACTTTTTGAAAAGCTTAATGAACCCATTGGTGATATTAGCAATAATTTTGCCATCTTTTGGTGGTACTTGTGTATTAAAGCAGACAAAAAAAGAAGCAACAAAAAATATATATATCTATATAGAAACAATGTTTCTAATTGCTTAAAGAAAGGCCTAAAAAAAAAATTAGTTAAAAAGGAAAATTGATTTGTGAAAATTTAGTCGAACTGATGTTTAAGTGAGGAAATAATGTTTTCTAATAACAAAACAGTATTGTCAGGGCTGCTGGGGTAGTAAAAATAGAAATTTGATAAACAATACAACACAATTTGTGGGAAATTCGGCCTATCGATAGACTGTGAGAACTAGAAAAACAGCTAATTAGCGAAGAGATAATGGCAAATGCAGGGAACCATCAGTCTATTACTAAATATATCACACCTAAGTACTTCTTGCAGGATACTCTTCTTGTATAACTAATAAAAATACTTGGCTTTACAAGCCCAGCTTTTCCCAATCTCTTGTCTTGTGTGCTTCTCATTTTTGCACAAGAGAAAGGGGCCTACCCTTTAACGTCCTAAACGGCAAATTCAAGAAACTGTTTCATGACTAGTTACTTCACAGCTGAGGCCAATAGCTAGTGAAGGTGACTGACTGGATATGTAGGGATTTTAAAGAAACTAATTTTTTTAATAGATATCCCGGGGCGGCTTCCAACCCACAACCTTTTGCACATCAGGCACACACACTACCCGCTGTACCACATCCAGTCACTCCGGAAATTAAGCATTGCCCAATAATATAGCTATTCCCAGCGAACAATGTAAGGTCTATGCTGCTGAAATCGCACTTATCCTACTCTCCGTATGTTTATCTATCTCAGATTATATTGAAACTAAGCACATGGGCCGATTTTTTTTATAGACTACGCGTTTGTATGTATATCAGAGTCACATTTTCACATCATTAAAACACCCCATTGCACTAAAATGTGATCCATACGTTTATTAAAAATGTACATATGCATTTAGAAGATTGCAACTCATAGAAATACTCTTTTCCAAACCCATAAACAGAACATATATGTGTTCAATATTGAGATATCAAAACGAGGACATGCAAGGGTATCAAAAGTTTGAAACAAACGACGTTAGCTTAGCCTTCTCGTACAAAATGCGTTTCAGTGTGACCTTGCCTCTTTCCCCCATTTTTGTAGTATTTGGTCACACTGTTTTCGTTGCGTTCCAAAAAAAATTCCTGACAAGACTGGAAAAGTTATAAAATTTCACATATATAGTGTATTCTTCAATAAAGAAAATCTATAATTAATACAAAAGTTGGAGTGGAGGAACTAAAAGTCAATATAGAAGTATTTTAGGTTTCTTAATAAGTTTGGTAAGGCCATAGAAGCACACACACACACACCACACAAAGGCTTCTGTCTGATTATACGCTGTCTTTCGAGTTTTTCGCGCTTGTGGTTTTGAAATTCCCAAGCAGTTGTAGCATCGCAGGCAGAGAGAGAGAAAGAGAGAGAATGTATATTCTTGATCTGGGTGACGAGCTGAGTCGACTGAGCATTGTCCATCCTGTCTAGTCTTTCAGTTTTGAAGCATTCGAGCTGACATTTTGCACAGAGTCTTCTTTTTGCTGCACACCAGAACCGACCGGTTCGGATGACTATATCTCATAGCTTCCATAGGAATAATCGGTTGGAAAACTAGTTTTAGTCAGAAAAATTTTGTTCTTCTCAATGTAAAAGTCTCCAAACTTTGTATTTAAAGTTGTCTTGAATCTCACTAAAGTTTTTCGTATGAGTTGCTCAGATAGCTTCTATTTTGAGCTTCTCGGTGTGATTATTAACACCGAGAAACTTAAAATAGGTTCTGATAATAAGAAAAGATGCCGCCTGTAAGACACTATATATGTGAGAATTCTGACAAGAGAAAATACAGTAAACAAATGCAATTTGAAAGACGAAGCAATTGCAAATGCAGTTCATAAAATACCCAATATTTTGTGATATAGTTCCATTCAATTGGTGACGTCTTCTTTATTTATACACATATGTCCCATTTTCTTCCTAGAATTAATACGAGATGTGTTTGAAATGTAAGAACCTCTCTTCATTTCTCAAAAGTGTATCTTTACACAAATTCTGGAGTCTTTTGATAAAAATGTTGCTTACTTTTCGGCGTTTCGTGTGCCATCTAACAATATAAAGCTAAAATGTTATTATTAATGTTAATGCTCTGTTAATAAACTTAAGGGACATTTCTTATCCGATCTAGCTTTATGTTTTCGGTCTTTAATATGAACAACCTCTGACTAATGACTAACTATTTATTATCGTCCATAGATGACATAATCTTGAGACATTATTAAGACATCAAATTAAGATTCCCTTAAGGACTGTAATCCAATATCCCATTTAAACCTACTTTACACACACAATTGACCCCAAATATGAAAGGCTACAATGTCGTGCGTATTAATTACATTCACCCAACATTTCAACAGTCCGCTCAGAAAATCCTACACACCAACACACAATCACACACCAACCACCACCACCACCATCATCCAAAAAACCACTGGCCAAACCAACAATTTGCTTTCCGACAAATGTTCCCACACACAACAGTGCAAGGGCTTCACAATCTCATTGCCAGTCGAGCATTTGGAGCTTAGCTGGCGCTTAGGCTAAATGACCAACAGCAGGTGGTGTCCGGCAACAAGAAAAGCAAGGGGAACAACAACAACAACAACAACAAGCTGTAAAACTAATTGATTTACAAGTGTGAAAATGCGCAGGGAGCATGAATCGCTGGCCGGGTCATAACAATAATACAAAACGAAATGAAACGAAACGAAATGGGATTTCAAGAAAAGAAAAAAAAAAAAAGGGCATTTAGTTTTAGCTTACTTAGAGTGAAATACAAGCCGCTTAAACGATAATGGCAAAGTTGCACAGTGGTGGGCATTCGTTTTTGGCCCTCGACTAGTTGAAGATTACGCTTTTAACTCACTCATAAAAAGTTTTGTTCAGGCAGGTCGTCTAATGAAACGGTTTTTATACTCTGTACCAAAGGTACATAGAGTATAATAAGTTTGTGCAAAAGTATGTAACATCCAGAAGAAAGCATCTCCGACCCCATAAAGTATATATATTCTTGATCAGCATCAACAGCCGAGTCGATATAGCCATGTCCGTCTGTCCGTCCGTCCGTCTGTCTGTCCGTATGAGCGCACAGATCTCAGAGATGGTAAGAGATAGAGGTTTGACATGTATGGAACATATGCTTCTTATGTCTGCAGGCAGATCAAGTTTATTTTCAATTTTGGCCACGCCCCCTCAATTTAGAAAAAACGTCATATCTCCTACAGTTTTAAAGATAGGTAGCTTGTTCCTTCTAGATATATTTAGTAATAAGGATAACTTATCGATCAGCCAAAGGAATGGTGAAGATTGGATGAATGGTTTTCGAGTTATGATCAAAAGACTTCGCTGCAGCAGCGCAGAAGCAGCACTGCTTTCAGCTACTACTGCAGCATCAAAATTTTGAGCGTAGCTGAGCGTATAATTTCGTTGGTACAGAGTATGCTATAGTCGGGCTTGACCGACTTTCTTTCTTGTTTTTTTGAAAAACTTTTAGTTTTCTATTTCGCAAACTTTGCCCCACTGTTTTGCCGCCCCTTGGGCTGTTGTGTCGCGTGCCCTTTTATGCTACCAAGCCACGCCCCCGCTGCCAGTCCCTCCACCGACCACCTACATCGTTATTCATAAATTGCGTGTAATTTTCGTTCATCCATCGCCTTTTGCTCATTTATTTTTCATAACGTCGCGTTTCGAGGCGTGTATTTAAGGGTCCACAGGAAGTAAGCTTTTGTTTTTCAGCCGTTAGTTCCTTCCGTTGTTTGTTTGTTTGTTTGCTTGCCTGTTTGTATGCTTTAGGCCCAATTTAATAAGCCATAACAAACGATGACTTTAGTATTGCGTGTTTAGCCCATCATAAACTTAAAGCCCATGCCTGAAATAGAAGGTGTTTTTTCGATTTGATTGCCAAGAGGGTAGGATAATGTTACTGTGTTGCTGTGATTGCATTTAATGCCTGGCCAAATCAATCAACAACGACCGGCAAAATACAGAGAAAAAACGGGAAAATGTCTTTCAGCTTGAAATCGCTGCACAATCATTGCAGACATTTATTTGTTGCGCAAACAGTTGCGCCCTCCAACCCAAAAAAAAAAAAAAAGTCGGGGACAGAGAGACAAGTGAAGTCAACTCCCAAAGTCTTTTGCACACACTCTCACATGTAATGCGATATTTTTGGCTTCAATGCATTTGGCATAGATGCAGAAAGAAATCCGGCAAATCGAAATCGCCTGGGCAACTCTGACTTGCTGTCATTGATTACGCTTGAGTAATTTGACATAAAGGGGGGGGGTGGGTTTTCTCCAAAGAAGTTGAAGATATTAAGGTGATAAAAATATTTTACAAATTGGGGTTTAAATTGGGTTGAAGGTGGATAAAAAATGTTATTTGTATACCAAAATTCACTTGTTTCAAGTCTAGTTTTAAAAGCAATATAATATAGTTTTAAACCAAACGTTTTTCAACTCTGCACCTTCTAATCTTTCCTCATCTTTTTCCTCTGTACTATAAAAAAACTCCAATAATTTGCTGTAGTATAGATTTCCAATCTAAATACTTGTTTTCAGTATTTTCAATCTTATTTCTAGAGGAAAGAGATATATTTTCTGATTAAAGTGTACTTTTTTTCAAGATTGTGCATACTTATCTTAAGTAAAATGGTTGAAGCTCAAATTAAGTTCGTTCTTTACTTCTGTTTATTTGGGACTTATAGTTTTTCCAGTATTTCTAGAAATTCTTAGTAGTATTGGTCTAAAAAAAATAGAGGAAAATGCATGTGGGCACTCCTTTTAAATTATGCGTAAAACTACAATGGAAATTGAGTGAGCTGGTTAAGTGAAGAGAGAGGATAAGACAAAGTAGGGACAGAAATGAATACTTTTGTTGGTGAGCTTGAAAGTCGACAGTCAAGTTACTTGAGTTTCTGTGCTCATCGATTTCCGCAGACATAACTCGATGAAAACATGATACACTACGTTCACCAGTGGCTATGGATGCCAGACAAGCATCGATGAAATATAAGAAATCAACAACAACAACTCTTTAAGTAAACTGAAGACCAGGGACCACTTTTCGTTTATGTTGTAAAGTATCTATAAGCTTTCTGTTACTCCTTTCCTGTACCTTTTGGTTTCGGTTTCTTCAAACATGAAATACTTAATTTAAGACTTGAGTACGCTTCGAACTTTACCATAAAACTTTTAGATTGTATAATTCTCAGTTCAAAAGCTCTTTGATCTTTTAAAATAATATGGATATATTTGATTTGAATTCTTATAAAGTCTAACGTCGATTTCAAATTAAAATTTTCAATACCCTCTAGAGAAACTGGCAAGTAGTAACAAAAAAGAATTGACCTCTAGCTATTTGTTAAGCAACTAGAATTTAACTGGTAGCAAAAAAGCTCGTTTCGGGCTAGTTGGGCAACTGCACAGCGAAGCTTTTGGTATTTCTTTTCAAATTTATCATTGACCTGCCCAGATGTAGGCGCTGAAATTAAAATTTACCGAATACGGACGAGATTAGATGTGAATATTAATACAAAGTGTTGAAAAACATGGATTAAGTCAAAATTAATGCAGTCAATATGAACAAGTATGAATTAGTTTGTATCATGCAACAATGATTGTATTTTGAATTGTGCTTGTGACAAGATTTGTGAAATAAAACTTGAATAACTCTAAAGTACAGTAAGTTCATACTGTTTATGTTGCAAACTGGTATTAAACTGGTTGCAAATGGCTACGCTGGGGACATTTGTCCGCTGCCTTTAATACATTGATTGGGTACAAAGTGCAATCAGTTGCGAGTTTTTAGAGTCTGGTATATTTCTAGTATTAAACTAGACACTTTCTCTGTAGGGTAAATGCTTGAAACAAAATAAGAGCGCATCAAAGTGGAACAAAATGTTCTTTAAGCCCAAAAGTTACTGAAGCAAAAACCTTAAATCCAAGAAGTCTAGATAGCTACAAAGTCCAAGATGGTCTTTCTGTGTACTTTGTACTAAATCCGACATATTTAAACAAGAACTCGCTTTAATTATTGACTCTTATTCCAATAATTTGACACAATCCAATCAATTTTGGAATATTACTTACTTTAAGGAAAAATATTGCTACCTTGAATATTTGGTTTTAGATAAACAAATTCTTGACTCAAGAATATTTGGTCTATATTAACTCAATTTTACTCAAAATCCAATCATATTAACCAAAATTAATTGTCGAAATTTTGATCGAATATGTCTTTTCTTGCTTAAGTGAACACTAATTGCTCATACTTAAATGCTTACCAGCTGTTTGATTACTAATCAAACTCTCTAATGGCTGTCCAATTACCCAAATCTTTAGATTTATGGTTGTCTATTAGCACATGATTTGTTGACCTGTTTCCTTTCCATATGCCTTTTGCCACGCATCATTTCAAAAAATGTGGAGACTCTCCGCCTTGCAGCCCTTTCAGCCAGCTTGGACACGCTTTCATGCTGCTGCTGCTTGTTAGCCCATGAACGAAAGTCAAATAAAAAAAAAATTTTAAAAAAATAAAAATAAAAAAGTCAACTTTGTGTTTGATGTTGCGCCAATTGACAGGGACTTTAATTTTTCTGTTTTCGTTTCGTTGTCAACGCATCTTTTGGCTGCCATAATTCAAGTCGGGTGGTGGCACGCCGTTTGCATAGCTAAACTTTTAGTATTTGCACGAGTTTTGTTTTTTTTTTTTCTTATTTTATAAACATATTTCTGTTTTTGTTTATTGACAAGTTGAAAGACGATTTTTGGTTGTTGTGTACTTTGGTTTTGGTTTTAGTTTTTTTTATTGATTTTCGGTTCTGCTGATTTATACGTTAAAAGGGAGTGGCCAATGGTGGATTTCAGTTTCATTTGCTAAGCCAGTGAGTAATCACAATGCATTTTTCATTTTGCCAATTTTCCTTCGACTCGAAGCAGAAGCAAAAGAAGCACTTTTCAATTATTTAATTTTCCACTCACGTTTTTTGTACACTTTCGTGTTGAAGAGGGTATGTGGCTTTTTGGTCAGAAGAATGTCAAGAAAATATGTGTATGTTTTCTCTACTAAACTCAGAAAAAAGAAAACAAGGGGGAAAGCCTTGAAAGAAAATGCTACTTTTTAAGATGTCTTTGGTGGGGCTTTTGAACTGGTAACCAGATTTACTAAGCTACAGAAAAATTATTTATAAAAATTACATATAAAATTGAAAAAAACAAATTTTATATGTACCAAATTTTCCAAAAATACTAAAAAAAATACTAAAAATACCAAAAATTACTAAACATTTCTAAATAAACCAAGAAAGACCAGAATTAGCACAAAAGAAAACGAAACGAAACTAAAATACCAACAAAGGCCCAAAAAACTTAAGAAAATAGCAGTAAACCACCAAAAACCTAAAAAAAATTCAGAAAAATACCAAAAAAAAATACCAAAAATTTTGAAAAACTGCTTAAACTTCAAAAAACTCAGAAAAATAATATTAATTAAAAAAGAAATTCTAAACCATGAAAACACGTCAAACTACAGAAAAAAAGTTACAAAAAAATATCAAGAAAATGTTGAAAAACTCTATAAAAGTCAAAGAATGGCAATTTATTCACAATTCCAAAAAAAAAATTTGAATCTTAAATGAATCTTAACTTGTTCTTAAATAAAACCCTTGAAAGTGTATAAAAACATCGGCTTGCTTCCCAACATACCTAAACTTTCTAGCTCTTCATGGTGTGCGACAAGTACAAAATGTAAAAAAAAAAAAATGTACGCGATAAAAATCCACAGCTCAAAGTGCATCTTCAGTCTCTCGACATTCTCACGTTTTCATTGGCATTAAGGTTTTGCTTAGTTGATCGCCCCCACAATCTCAATGGGTATTTGGGCTTTATGCTTCATTTGTGGCAACTTGACTGCTGCAGCTGCATGGATGGCAATTGATGATGACAGAGAGTCAGCCAGTCAGTCAGTGTTGGAGTTGGAGTTTTGGGTACGGCTGCCTACATTCCATTTAAATGGCAAAAACCAGGCACAGGCACGCTGCCTGGGCATCACCATCATCACCATCATCGCCATCATCATCATCATTTTTAACAAAACTAAAGAAAACTGCATTGTGGGCAGCCCAGTGACACACAAAAGTGGCAAGTAACTGAACAAAGAAGAGGCTAGCAGAGAGAAAAAAAAAACAGTATGAAAAAAAGGAAAAGGCACAGCAACCGCATTTAAATGCTGGCTCGGTTTGCTCTTCAGTTAAAGTTTGTTGTTATTTTTTGTTTTTGCAGATGCGCAGGCAGTCACTTCCTGAGGCCTCCCCCCCCCCCAACTCCCAAATACTCCACCTCTACGTTAAACCAACCGGTTTATGACTTAGCCAAGTTTCAGGCCTGTTTGCCTAGGGCCAACAACAATTCTTTTTCGCTATCTCTTTCCATCTATCTGTCTGTTTCTCCCTCTGTCGCTGTGTTTAGCAAACGTTTTGCTGTGTCGCTGTTGTGGTTGTTGTTGTTGCTGCTGCTGTATATACACCTGCAGCTGACGTTTGGGTTTACCGTTTTGCTATTTTCCGCTGCTGCCCAGGTCAGTTATTGCCCCGCTGCCGTTTTTCGCTCCCCCCCCCTCCCATTCATAAAGTGTAGACAATGGTAGAAAAGCTGCACTGCTTAAATTTTCAGTAAAATGTTTGACGGATGCGCTTAATAACTGTGAAAGCATGTGCTTGAATCTGGGGAAATTGAAATAATTACTAAATGAAACATGAAATTGAAATGTGGCCAAAAAAGGCAATGAAGGTATTGATATCGATTTGATGGTATTAGTCCTTTCTTGTGATCTTAACTGAGAGAGAACAGTATCTAGATACTATATCTCAAAAGTAAAGTATTGATGCCAATTTTGAGATATATCGACTCTTCAGTCCTTTCTTGTGATCTTAACTGAAAGATGAGCAAACAAAACTTTACTTTTATATGATCTTTTCTGTTCAAATTAGAACACTACTAAGATACTACATCTCAAAAGTCTCAGAATAAGGCTTCTGATTTTGAGTTTTTATTGGTTTGTTTTGTTGATCAGCACCAGCAGCTTCTTTAGCCATGGATGGGCAAAGTGAGCAGAGAATTTGCCACTGGCAACTGAGAAAATATTTGTATACCTTTACGCAGAATAGACAGAGAGCTTCAAATCTGCTCTATTCTTTTCAGTTTTATTGTATTCTTTGACTTTACCTGCATAAGAGTCTTAGCCACAGATAGGCAATTTAAGCAGAAAAGTTGCCACTGGCAGCTAAGAAGATTTGTTTATATTTATACACTCATCGGTTGCGCTTTGCCGTCAGTAATAAGAGAGCTTTAAGAGAGCAACTATTCTATACTTTCTTAAATGATACAACAAGACAGGTAAGGCGTGATGAGTGTGATGCGTACTTTTGCCAAAAGCTTTCGCTACAAAAGTACGCGCAGCATTGAACGTGAAGGCACTTTGCAGAGAACTCAATCTGATGCCACCTTACCTCTCTTGTTGTATCATGCTCTCTTACAACTACAATTGTATTGCTTGAAATTCTGCCAAGTCTCTGCTTACATTGCCGATCCCTAGTCCAAGTATTGTCATAAGTTTATCAGGAATCGGGGATGGGCAATGTATGCAGAGAAGTTGCCACTGGCAACTGAGACAATATTTATACACAGAAGGCTGAGTGCTATCAAATGCTTCTACATTTTGCTTTGGGTTTAAAGCTTGGCCGCTGCAGATGAGAGATGAGCTGACTTTAAGAGCCGTTTGCTCTGCATAATATTCTGCTCCCATGGCCGACCCCTAGTCTAAGTGTAGTTATAAGTTCATCAGGGACCGGGGATGGGCAATGTATGCAGAAAAGTTGATGCTTCAAATGCTTCTAAGTGCTCTGCCACAGCCATTGCTCACATGGCCAACACCTGGTCCAAGTTAAGTGAAGATTTTATCAGTTCTCGACTATGTTATTTAATGTTGTAATTTTTCCCATTTAGTTTAAGCTTTATTACCCTTAAGCTTGTCTAAGGACATAAGCTTCTTAAAAACTTGAACCATTTCAAAAATCAAAATTAATTAATATGCTTTTAGTAGGTGAGGTTGTGTTGTATTTCTTGTTGCTGCTGTTGTTGTTGTTGTCGTTGTTCTACCACCACATAAAATCAACTATAATTACAGCTAAGCTTTAGCTGATAGCATTACACACCCACACACATGTAGACATAAATGTGCTGGATGTTGGCGTCGTTTTCATTTGACTAAAGCGCTCAGGTTATGTTTGTCTTATTAAAAGGAAGTGATGCAAACATTGCATTTAGTATTTTGAAATAAATTTCCGTTCTGTTGATTTGCACACAGACAAACGCCGTGCCGCACCCACACACTCGGACGGACATGTGTGTGTGTGTGTGTGTGTGTTTGGGTGTATCTTGTATCTGACACCCGCATACTGCAATTTCAGCATCAGACATCCAGTGGCAGCAAAATTCTGTAGTCATATTACATGTCAGCTTGCTGCCCCGCCCACTTTAGTAACATCCTTTTACACCTCAACACGTTTTCGCTACAATTTCCTGTGTGCGAAATTCCTGAAATTCAATACAAAACTGCCACAAGCAGCTGTTGAAGGAAGGGGTTATGTCCTAATTTATCTAGGAGATGAGCGCGCGCGCACACACACACACACACACACACACACACACATATGAATGAAGCCAGCTTGAAATTGCCTTGCAAATTGCAATTTGATTTGACAGCCTTGCAGCAACTACATTTGGACTGCATTTGATTTGACCTTGCGTTGACATATTGAAAATGAAAAGTGATTGCCATAATATACTTTCCAATTGGCTGCCGTTAGAGACGTGAGTTGCATCGACCTACTATTTACACTGGTAACCCTACCCCAATTGAGTAATCCAAAATGAAAACAAAGAAACAACTTAATTTTAAACAAAATTTCAATTTCCAATTCAATTGGCCGCTTGCTGCTAGCTTTTAATTGGCATGCGCAGCATTGCCTGCCTCTTGGCCTGGCTATGGCACGAGCTTCGCCCCAAATTTGTCAATGCATTGACCAAAGTTGGCATCGCCGTTTTGCCAATTGCGTCAGCAGTTCGGAGCAAGTAAGTTGAGCAATTGGTCAAATACTTTTGGTTTCTCTCTACTATGTCAGGTTCAAACTTGAAAATGGCACACAGACACAGTGTTGGCATAACAAAAAATTTCACGCTGTTCACGTCATTGTTTATTAATATTCGGTTAGTGTAAGTTTTAATATGTATTTTTAGAAAAAAAATGTGCCAACTACTTGAGACATTTGCAATATTTGTTTTGGAAATGCTGTCAGTCAAATTTAAAACTGGAAAGATTTTCAAGACTGAAAATTTCTTACAATATTTGTAAAATAAACAAACAAAATTATTATAATTTTACGAATTTTCTTACATGAAATTACCCACGTTTTCTGTATGAAACTTCTTCCATGAAACCCTTGATCTCCTTACAAGCATAGACTGCCAACTACTATTGCCAGGCTATTTCACACTTCGTATAAGTAGATGGCAGGTTTTTATCTGAAAACACATTTTTCATCTGTTTTTGCACAAGTGACCTGCTGTGGTATAATGGGTAGTGTGTGGACCTGCTGTGCAAGTGGCAATGGTTTCGATCCTCAGAATATCTAATGAAAAAGGGTGTTTCTTTAAAAACTTACACACCCGATCAATTTCACTAGCTTTTGGCGCCAGCTGTGAAGTAAGTAGCCCTGAGAAAACTTATTTTAAATTGCTTTAAACTGTAGGTCCCCTTTCTTTTGAGCTATAATTAGAAGCACACACAAGACAAGAGCTTGAGAGAAGCTCGGCCTTAAACTTGGGGACTTTCTTTTATAATTGCAAAAAGTATTTTATTCAACAATCTTGATGGCTTAAACCAAAATTTGCAAATGGCGTATGTTTGAGTTTTTGGGAAAAGGTTTCAGTTTCTCTGATTTAAAACCTTTGTGAACCGCTGAACCAAATTAGTTTCGAATTTCCAACGATTTTGCATGCGTTTGTTTCTGAAGAAACACTTTTTCTTTGGACAAGTTCTTTGGGTTGTGCTTCTCTTCCCCTGAGCTGGGAAGAGGATTCACCCACAATTTCTTTCAAACCCTGTGTGTTGGTTGGAACCTTTTCATCTTTGTCTAGCTTATTTCGATTCATATTATATGTAGAACCACATGTTCCCCATGGCTTCCAGCCCCAAAACCAATCAAGCTTCAGCCACAGCTTTCCTAATTCTGTACAGGCAACTAACCTGTACATTAAACGGGCAGTGGATATTTCTTAGACCTTGACATGTCGGACCTGGGGCCCTTAAAAGGAGAAAAATTTTGACTCCAGCAAATGCAAAAACCGATTGCTAGAACTTACATGACAAACAAGTATGATAACGACAAACAAGTATGAAGTTTGTATATATCTGAAGTGTTAAAGTGTAAAAAGTGCTGCCTATTGCCTCAGCGGACGGTGCTGCCCATCATAATTGCTGGTTTTCTTTACAAATTGACCATAGTTCAGGCGATGCTCACCATGACATGACAAACCAGCATGAAAGTAGGTCTAGACCAACTTCAATATACACAGTACTTCTCAAAATTTGTATAAATCTGAAGTGTTAAGGTGTAAAAAGTGTTGCCCCTTGCCTTAGCGGACGGTAATGCCCATTACAATTGCTGGTTTTCTTCATAAATCGACCATTGTTCATGCAATCCGCACCAATTCTATGAAAGATCGATACACAACACTGATTACTAGCTATGCCCAGAAGGTACGAACCTTCTAACTATAAAACTGTGGGAGATATGACATTGTTTTCAAATTGTGAGGGGCATAAAAGGGCGTGGCAAAATTGCAAATAATCTTAATATGCCTGCAAACTTTTGTCTCATCATGAGCATCCCTCTTCCACCACTCAAGTTAAGCCTTAATAGAGTACCCTGTAGTCGTAGCAGCACTCGACTACATCCCTCTGCATCTTGTATCTTATTTTGGTGTTCAGCGAGTTCATCAATCAGCTGGCGCAACAGAGTGTGTGTCACATTTAAATATTTCACATACTCATCGTGCGATGCTTTCATTTATCTTCAAGGAAACAAAAACAACTCTAATAAATGAAATGAAAATGGAAAACTCACTTGCTCTCTCCTAATATACATTACACTTAATGCAAAATAAATACGTATTTATTATTGTCTTTGCTCTTCTTTAGCCTCTCAATGCTGCCGCATTGCATTGAACCAAATTGTGCGCCAAACACTTTGGAGCAAAGTAGAAAAAAAAAAAAACAAAAATCGACTTGAAAAAGGCACTTGAAAGCGCAGCAAGCGGCAAGCGAAATTGTTGCAAAAATGAAAACGTAAAGTGTTTTGTTGAAAATGTTCCAAAAACAACACAAAGAGGGGGCAAGCAGCAGCAGCAGCAGCAGCAGCAGCCGGCAAATGTAAACAGCAGTCCCAGTCAATAAAACAACGCTGCTCGCTGGCAGCTGCCGACAATTTTTGGAACGGGGTAAAAACTGTAACTGCAAAATGCAAATTTCCATGACGCTGTATAGCGCCGAGCTCCTGCACTGCGTTGGCCAAGTAAATATGGCCGAAAAATTGTGAAGAGAGTCGCCTCCCTCCCTTCCTCCCTCTGCCGCTGTTCGAGTGCAATTAAATGAAAAATATTTGCCTTGACAAAAACTGCTTGAAAAAGTGGCAGTTGAAACAATTGACATTAAATTATAAAAGTTATGGAGGGGCATTAATTGCTTAAAGTGCGTTGAGAGGGGGAGGGTAGGGGCGATGACGGAACAAAAGAAAATGCCCACTTTTCTTTGGTTTTGTCGTGCGTGCGTAGCTTGTTGTGAATAACATTTTCATTGGCACACATCAAACTAAATTCTAACATAATTTCTATGTAAATTTCAACTGACAATTTTCGTTGTTGCATACGAGGGGTGTCTTCTCGATTGCCTGGTGAGAGAGCGGGCGGGTCTCTGATTTAGCAGAAAATTAAAATGGTAGAATATAATGTCATAAATCTTGGGGAAATATAAAAGGCCACCCTCGACATGAGCGCCAATTTGCACAAGGTGGATTACATCACAACGCCACGTCGCATCGCTGCTGTCTGTGTGTTTTGAGGAAAAACACATCTCGTCATGTCATATGGCTTGCACTTAATTAACAAGCTAATTTTTCAAAGCACAAAACGCTTCTGTACATTGCAAAACATAAAACAGAGAAAGTTGGAAACAGCTTCTACCTGAGGAGGCATGTGGCATGGGGGATGGGGACGCTGACGCTGACGCCGGCAATGGGTGATGGGCAGTGCCAAAAATATGAGCAATGTGTGATAGATATTTGTAGCGCGTTGAAAGAGCTGATTTGTGGTTTGCTTTTGCAAGCTAGATGAACTATAACGAAAAGATAAAATATTTTGATGGGATTTGTATTTTTAGTTTGTGGGGGAATGTTGGCATTTTTGTTAAATTTTTTAATTATAATTAGGCATATTTTAATGCTAATGCAATCGTTGAGTTTAACAAATTTGCAACATCTGATGCTATTTTGCTTGTTAAAGTCTTAGAGTATTTATCGTAGAAAGCTCGTAGAGCAGAAAGTGTACACTAAAGTCTTGCAAATCTTTGTAATAGACTGAAGTGTAGATATTCTTTATCAAAATCATTAGCCGAGACATATACCCATTATAATCTTAAAAAAATTTAAAAACGCTTGATTCGTAACATCTGGCAACGCCAAAACTGCTCAGTAAGGTTGGCCTTTTTACCATGAATAGACTAACAAACAAAGGAAGCTTGCAAAATATGTAGTGTTTCGCAAATTTAGTCCATTTTCTGGTCGTTGGAATTATCCCACAAAACAGGTTATGCGAGCTATTGTGACCTAAGTTCCCACCCAAGTTTTACTTCAATTTGATTTTGATTTTTCTGCCGGGAATGGATAAAGTATGCAGGAATCCGGCAATTTAAAAGGAGATTTGAATAGCGGTAGCTCTATTTCTAGTCTATACTATAACACACTCTGTACCCAGGGTTCGGGAATGTTTTCGATTTCGAATGTCGTTCAGGACCGAGTAGCACTGATCAAAAGCACCAAACTGCTTGCAGCTCGAGAGCCGTGCACCATCAACCGGCTCTCAGCTTGTAAGCCAGAGTACTCAGCTCCTGAGCCGCAGCTCTCGGCTGTAATCCTGTCACTGGGCAGTAACAGAACGAATCTGGCCAATATTTATGATAATATTCCCAGCTCTCGAGCTCAGAGACGTGTGCGGTGGCTCGCGAGCAGAGAGACGGTTAATAGCTTCTCAGCTCAGTTCAAGAGCTGCGAGCCGTTTACTGCTCCTGGCTCTCGACCTCCAACTCTTAGCTCAGAGCCGAGTGCTGTGAGCTGAGAGCAAATGCGATTCTAAACACTGTCTGTACCTCCCAACGTTAATATATGACTGACAAATTTTAAATTGGACGCCAATTTATGTGTTAAAGAGTGTGAAGTAATGCCCATCACTGCTGCGTTTGGTGCTGCCCAGCATAGTTGCTATCTATCTCTATAAAACTCGACTGTCGTTCAACCGATCTTCAGCAATCCTTTGGCAGATCTATACATAATACTGATAGCTAAAAATGCTTCCAAGGTACAAATCTTTTATCTATAAAACTGTGCAAGCTTTGACGTTTTTTTCAAACTTCGGTTCCATCAGGATGATTTTATTTTGGAAAATTTTTCACTTATTCCCACATGTAATCTAAATTTAGATGCAGAGCACATTAAGGTTAAATCTAATGGGAGAATTCTTCGCTCTTTTGAAGTCCTCAGTGCCTTCCTAGGCGGATTTCCGGTTAAGATGGTGAAAATAAATTGAGAAAAAGCTTAATTTTGATCAGCAATTACCCGCTTCGTAGTCCAACTCTACAGCCAGCAAATCAATTGAAAAATGTTCAGTGTGCCCAACTTTTTTATAATCAAACATTGAATTTAAGCAGAGTTTCTTCCATTCGTACTTTAACTCAAAATGACAGCATTCTAGACAGTTGCATTAAACCCAAAAATTAATAACCATTTCATCTCTAAGCTGCAGAGCATTAGTTGACGATGGCAACAGCAGCAGCAGCAGCAGCAGCACAAGCAACCGTTGCGGCGCAGCAACAATTTCCACAACAACAAAACATATTAAAATGCCACTCACACGATAATCCCGTTTAGCCATTTTCTAGCAACTACCCCAAAGCCAGGGAAAAGTTTTTGTTGACAAAATGCTTGGGTGTGGTGAAAGAGAGGGGTGCGAACGGGTGTGTGTGTGTGTGGGTGTGGGTTTTTTATATGAAAATTTAGCATATTTCAGAGGCGGCCAAATAATGGCAAGAATTTATACAAATAAAACTGGCTGTCTGTGTGCGGCAGCTTAATGCCAACTCTAAAATAAACTGAACCTGGATTTTATTTTTTATGAAATATTTTTATATGAATCCGCCAACTAATCTCTGTCTTTTTTCGTTTTATTTTTTTGGTATCTTTGCAGCACATGGTGCAGGCAGGCGTGGCGCCCTTCCCAGGCGCCCCGACTGGCTATGCCACCGGTCCAGGTCCAGCTGCAGCGGCGGCGGCAGCTGCTGCTGCTGCGGCCCAGCAGGCTGGAGCTGCTGCAGCCGCTGTGGGTGCATCCCAGGCTGCGGATAGTCTATCGATGGCGGTAGCTGCGGCTGCGGTCAAGGCTGAGCCAGTCAACCAGCTAAAAGCGGCCGTTGAATCGGGACAAGGCAATACCAGCAGCAGCAATAACAATAACAACAACAACAACACAGGCATCACAACCGCTGGAGGTGCAGGATCGGTGGCCACCAGCGTGTCCGAAGGCGGTGTTGTCAATGCAGCAATGTATATGCAACAGAAGAAGGTGAGTTTGGCCTCTCTATATTTACAATTCTCTCGCTCTCTCTCGCTCTCTCTCCATCACTCTTTCTCTATGTGTGTGTGTTTTTGGTATGCATTTGTAGCAAATGTTTGGTTACGGTTTTCGCTATGCTTTGCTTTGATTTGGTTTGGTTTGGTTTACACACACACACACACACACACACGCACACTCGAACACAACTAGTAGGCCACATTTGCTTTTACATTTTTAATCGCATGCGTTTCGGTACAAACGGCAAAGGACTACATTCTTGCTTCTATTTTTGTAGCATACTTTTCAGCTGCTGCTGGTGCTAGACTCATTTCGCTCGAGGGAGATTTTCACATTTCACCTTGCTTTTGATGTAGTTTACGGGTGTTGGCTGTTGCTGTTGCTGCTGTTGTTGTTGCATTTTTCTCTAATTAAAAATTCACACAAACAAAAACAAAATAAATAAAATTGCTACAAAATGTTTTAAAAACAAGCTCATACAAAAGTTTTTCATACACGCACACCATATGAGAGGGCAGCTTGATAAGTCAGTCATGTTTTGGCATCCTTAAAAGTAAATGTATAGAGTTCAATGCGCTCACTGACCTACCTAACAGGCTGCCCTCGTTGTTTACTCTCTCAAAAATTGTTGAATTTGGCCAACAATACAAATACAAATTGGTCCGTTTTGGGTTTTTGCTTTTGTTTCGGAATTCGATTCGTGCATTTGAATAATTTAATAGCTAACTGAGCGCGCTTGCGACAATTTTCAACAACTAAGCTTTTGTGTAACGTTTAAATTTTGTGGACTTAATGCCGCCTTTGTTTGCATTTAGTTTTAGGTTAAGTTTTTTGCCTGGCAGGTGTTATAAATATTCAAATATTTAATTATAATTATTTGCCATACACATTGATAGCTCGCTCTTGTTGTTATTGTTTAATTATATGTGAAGTTGACCTCTGATAGAAATAAGTATAAAAACTCAATATGCCCAATGCAAATAATATTTTTAATGGTTGATTGGTTGGTTGGTGGTTGGTTGGTTGGTGGTATGTATGTATGTATGTGGTTGTTGTTGTTGCTGTTGTGGTTGTTGTTGCTGCTGCTGATTTGCAGCAAATACCTCTATATAAGCCATGTGAATATTATGCAAAGTACACAAATATATGCGTGTATGTTTATAAAACTATCACAAAATGGAGAAAAACTAAAAATATTTCGTTGTTTTTTGATTAAAATATAATATTCAGTTTAGCTGAGTTGAGTTTAGTTTTGTGAATGGGAATGAGAATGAGAATTTTTGACATATATTTAATTAATTTCTAATTGGATCGGTGCTAACTTGGTTGAATGATTTTAAGCTTGTTTACTTCTCAAATTGTGATATGCAGACAATGTTTTTCTATGTGGTTTTAGAAACTGATTTTTATGCATTCTTAAAGTCTGAAATCTATTTAAAATATAAAAAAACCCGGCTTGAGACCCTTAAATTCTGATAGAAAGGACCTCTGTAAGCATTGTCTCATACCCAGTTTTTCAACTGTACCCTAGGTTCGCGATCCATGGGTACTTTTGTATTAGTAACACCACAATTTTAACTTAATTGTTAGAAGTTCAACATAGAAATCTACAAATTTAGTAAACAAGGGATGGGTCATTAGGCAGGTAATATCAAAACTTCCATTTGATTGGAGAATTGATTTTGTCGAGCTTTTTTGTATAAAAACCGAACTCGCATTATATGCTCAATCCATTTTTCAACAAATGACAGGTACTAATTTGAAAGACTTGCTCTTTACTGGAAATTGGTTTTTGCATCTCTAGTGTTTTTTTGGATTCTTGATTCTCGGTGAAAGAAACACTCGAAACTGTCTTACTTTATCTGCAGAGAAAGTGAGAAAGTGTTAAAACCAAAAATTTGTCAGTATCTAAGAACTCGCAGCTAGTAGCACTTCGTATCCATATCAATGAATTGTAGACGTCCTTTTTATACAGGCTTAGCACAATGGTCAACTGTAGCAGTCATTGCTTACCAGCTTATACATATATGATCGTGTTCAGCATGAATAACTGATTAACGCCAACAATTTTCAAGATATTAGATATTGTGCTCAATATCTACAATCTCTGAAATAATAAATGGCAAAGATATAAAGGTTATAAAAAACATAGCATACTTATCTGAGTCGCACGCGCTGTTTGCTAACACAATGTTAAAATATTCAAATTAATGTTAATTCTCTGCTAATTAACATAGGGAGAGGTTATTAAACACGCATACCCCCAAGTAACGGGTATATTGAAGTCGGGCAGGGCCTTATCTAAATTATGCACTCGTTTTGTTGTTGTTGTTGCTTTAGCAGCACACTAGCACGCAGACACACTTGCAGTTTAGTGAGACACTTGCGTAATATAAGCTGTCCTGCTATGAATATCAAGTAAATCAATGAAACTGTCGTTCTTTGACAAAAGTCAGATAGCTTTCCCCCTGTTTTGGTTCCCTTTTATATGGTATCCCCCTGATAAAAAATTTATTTTTAGACAGCATGTAGAAAGGGAACACTTTTTTGGAAGCTCTTTATATGACATAATTATAATTAATTGGTTATTATTTAAAAATCTTATAAAATTCTACTGAAATTCTACAAAAAATCTATGGAAATCTACAATTTTAATATATTTCAATAGATAGAATAGATTCAATTTCAATAGATTTCAATAGATAGCTGAGTCTAAAACAAATATTCTTTCTACGCATTTAGTTGATGTCTCTGACTTTAGCTTATGCCTTTGACTCCCATCGTAAGCAACCTCTTCATGTAGATTGCATGCTTTTAAGAGAAATATGAATAGCTTAATAAACTTTAAATCTCTTTCAAGTACATTTAAGTGCTCTTCTTTTGAATCTACTTTGAGCTCTTGTCTTGAGCTTTAATCAAGGAATTGAATGAAAAAATCCATAATCTTTTGATTAATGATATTTATGTTCAATCAATCAATTACTTTAAATGGGAATAATGTATGAATATAAATATTAATTGGCACTTAAAGCCACAAATTAATGTTTTTCCACAAGTCTGATAAGTGTCCTAGAAATTGCATAAATCATGCATTAACTAGAAGAATGGGCAACAAATGCATTGAAAACAAGATGAGTTTTTCCCGTCTAAGCAAATTTTAAAGGCTTGAAATGTGAAAATTAAAGAGGAGTTTCTTTTTATAAATAAAGTGTGAAAGTTGACTCCAAGGGGTTGAATGTAATAAGTTTCTTTCAATAGATAGTGTTAAAATTGACTCCCAAGGAAAGGAATATAATGACTCGTAAGTGTTAAAATTGACTCTAAGGGAAGAAATATAATGACTCTTATCCGATAGATTAGTTAGTCATGTGCTTTCATGACCCCACGTAACTTCAATTGATAAATCGATGTATTCTTAATTCGTGATGTAACATTTAAGGGTCAATGAAAGGGAATAGTTTTTCAATGTTCATCCACAAACCTGCTAGTATGTTTTTATACTCTGTACCGTAGGTACATAGAGTACTATAAGTTTGTGCAAAAGTATGTAACATCCAGAATGAAGCATCTCCGACCCCATAAAGTATATATATTCTTGATCAGCATCAACAGCCGAGTCGATATAGCCATGTCCGTCTGTCCGTCTGTCCGTCTGTCTGTCCGTATGAACGCACAGATCTCAGAGATGGTAAGAGATAGAAGTTTGACAAGTATGGGACATATGCTTCTAATGTCTGCAGGCAGATCAAGTTTATTTTCAATTTTGGCCACGCCCCCTCCCGCCCCCGCAATTTAGATATCTCCCACAGTTTTGAAGATAGATGGCTTGTTCCTTCTGGACATATTTAGTTATTAGGATAACTTATCGATCCGCCAAAGGAATGAAGAAGATCGGATGCACGGTTTTCGAGTTATGATCAAAAGAAAATTTCTTGGTACAGAGTATGTTATAGTCGGGCTTGACCGACTTTCTTTCTTGTTAAATATAAATATCTTCGAATGCCAATTGTTAGCTAATGGGCGTATACGCCCCCTTGTCCAGTTGTTAGCATGTTAACTGTTTACAATTCTCCCTCTCTCTCTCTCTGTTTTTCCCCCCCCATCATACTATCTCTTGCTTCCCACCCATTTAATATATTGACTATAAGATTTCTATAATGGATTTTGTATGGGTATTTTTAGCTTAAGACTGGAAATGTGTAAACCCCTAAGCTAGTTTTAGTTTTCAAATATATATATATTTTTTTGTTGCATTTTGTTATCATTAATGAGGCATGTTTCAAAAGCAAAACTAAACGGATTGTGTACGAAAATAAAACAAAACAAAAATTATGTTGGTGTTGGTCGCCGCCGCCTGCCTGTGCTTAATTTCTCTCTGTCTCTCTCTTGCACACACACACACAAGCATACACACAGTATCACTCGCATACATAAAGCCAACTAAAACGCAAAATCCTTGTTGTTATCTGTAAATTTATCACAGACAAATCTGTCAACACAAACACAGTCTCAGTACAATGGAATCGCCGCATCCTCAGCAACAACAGTCAGTGGAACCACGCTGGTCACGCAGGCATCTCTGACAAATGGACATGCCATGGAGCAAGTGCAGCAGCAACAGCAACAACAGCAACAGCAGCAACAGCAACAGCAGCAACAGCAACAACAGCAACAACTGCAGCCACAGCCACAGCAATCAGCGCCGCCCCCACAAAATGTGCTCAGCATAGTGAGTTTGGCCAAAAAGAAAAAACCCCAAAAAGAAAAAACTACACAGAGCATACAAAATTATAATAAAATAAAGAGCACTGGGAGACAGCACAAAAAAATCCACAAGACAAAAAAACAATTGAAATTTTACGTGCCACAGTTTGGACTTGGTTTCGGTTTCTTGGTTTTGCCGGTTTTTTTTTTGTATTGTTTTGTTGCTTAAGCTGCTTACTGCAAGTCCTTGTATAAGCATTCTCTATGCAATGTCATCATCATTAAGAACCATATTTTGTTTGTGTTGTCCTTGGGTCTTATAAATTTTCGTATAATTAATTTTCCAACATAAAAACGGCCCTCAAAGTTTACAAGAAGCAGCAATTTTAATGGCAGATGAGCCAAACAAAATGTACATTTTCTTCAACTTAATTACCCTTCCCAACCATCAAAATACTTAACCAAACTTCAATCTAAAAATGCCAACACCTTTCACATTCAAATCAAAACATTTAGAACAAATTCCTTAGCCCCCCCCCCCCAAATTCCTCCAGCCCCGCGCGAAAAGTTTTTCCGCCAACAAAAATGTAAATGCAAACCCAAATATGGCTGTAACCTTTTCGCTGCCCAAGTCGTCGCGTGTCGCACAAAAGCATTTTATAAACTAAACCTAAAAAAAAAAAAGAACAAAAAGAGCGTTAAATGTCATTTACGAGTAACCCAATCCCTGAATTCTACTCCCTCAATGGCATTTTATATGGCCAAAAGTTTTTCACGCCATTTCACTTTGGCTCGAAATGTTCGGTAAACATGCAAACCAAATGGAAAAAATTTGTTTTAGATTTATGTGTCAACAATGCGCAGCAAAATTAAGTTAAGTTAAGCGTTATTTCTATTGCCTACTTTATGGCATGGATCACGGGGTTAGTGGGGGGGGGGGGGGGGGGCACACGGGTCACGGGGATATTGTACATTGTTGTCAATGCATTCGATATGAACAATAACAATGCGACTGCATTTTCAGTTTTAATAATGCAAAAATACAAATGCAAACATTTCCGCAGGGTCGTTGTCGGTTTTGGTTGTGGCTGGGGTAGGGCAAGGGAAAGTGGGGTGGAGGGAGAAGGTAGGGAGGATTGGCGGGATTGGGAATATTTGCAACAGTTGTGCGACAGTTTTATTGCATAAGTCAACAAAAGTTTGTGCTGCTGCCGCTTCTCTGTCTCTGTGGCAGCGTTTCGAACTGTAACATATTTTTTTTTCTCTTCTTTTATGGGGTCACACATGCGAAGGTATCGTGGGTGTGTGTGTGTGTGTGTGTGTGTGTTTGTGCACGACTGTAAACCACTTGAAAATTGTATTTTCATTTCAATTGTTTATTTATTGCGGCACTTGTTCGCATTCGATTTGCCTTGCATTGCAAAAAAAATAAAGAACAGAGAAGAAGACAACAACAACAGCAGCAGCAATTACAACAGCAGTTCTCTAAAACGCCTTCTACTTGAATGCCACAAACGGGTTTATGATGAAAATGTAGATCGATAGAAAGCATTGATTGCCGACTTCGATTCCTTGCCCTCCATAACCAGACCCAGGTCTGTGACTTCCGTTCCCCCTTTGCTCTCGTATGTTAGTGTGCCCCTTCAGTTGGATCAATGAAGTACATTTCGATAAATCATCAGTCTTCCAGACTGCAATCTTCTCTTTGTATGGATGGATTGTTTAGCAATGCGACTCTCATTTTTGCTGCACAGATTGAATGAATTGAGGCAATCAAAAGCACTCGATCTGGGAATGAATGTCAGTGTTTGCGCCTCCAAAACATCTCGATTCATTGCGCAGATCTTTTAATGTTCGTTCAAGTGATTCCAGTGACATTAGAGACGCTACTAAAACTTTGGCTATTTTAACGCTAAATGTGCTGTATGGCATAAAGAGTTATCAACTCCGGTCACCTTCTGTAGCTATTGCTGACCGCTTTTCAAATAACAAGACATGAAAAAGCTTCTCAAACTTTAGTTTTGTTTAGTTTATTTAGTTTTTTATCTCGCTACACATTTGTCGGAACCGGCCGTAAAGGAACGACTGGTCCAAAAACTAGTTGTAGTAAGAAAAACTTTTTTATTTTTAATGAAAACGCCTCCACACTTTGGATTTCTTAGTTGGCTATGCTTTCCCATGATTCCACCAAGTTTGGTCGAAATCGGACATCTATTTAGCATAGCTGTCATGGAAAAGTAGAGTCCAAAAAGTGGTCTTAGTGAGAAAAACTTTTTTGTTTTCCAAGGAAATGTTCCTAAAATTAGATATTATTTATTTGAAATGCTTTCACACAATTCTTCAAAGTTTTGTCAAAATCGGATGACTATAGCATATAGCTCCAATACGAATGTTGGGTCAATAAAGAAGTTCTAGTGAGAAAAACTTTTTTGTTTGAAATGTAAAAGCCCCCAAACTTGGTATTTCTTAGTTTACTAAGCTTTCCCATGATTCCACTTAGTTTGGTCGATGTCAGACATTTATTTGGTATAGCTGTCATAGACAAGTAGAGTTTAAAAATAAGTCTTAGTGAGAAATTTGTTTTTATTTTTAATGGAAAAGCCTCCAAACTTTGTACTTCTTAGTTAGCTATGCTTTCACATGATTCCACCAAGTTTCGTCGAAATCAGACATCTATATAGTATAGTTGCCATAGTAAAGTACAGTCTAAAAAGTAGTCTTAGTGAGAAAAACTTTTTTGTTTTCCAAGGAAAGGTTCCTAAAATAAGATATTATTTATTTGAAATGCTTTCACACAATGCTTCAAAGTTTTGTCAAAATCGGATGACCATAGCATATAGCTGTAGTACGAATAATCAGTCGAAAATTAAGTTCTATTGAGAAAAACTTTTTTGTTTTTAATGGAATCGGCTCCAATTTTCTTACACGTTCGTTTGTTAGGATTTTGCTTGATGCCACCAAGTTTGGTCGAAATCGGACATCTATATAGTATAGCTCCCATAGAAAAGTAAGGTTCAAAAAGTTGTCTGAGTTAGTAAAACGTGCTCTATTTTTTATTATTTCATAATTTATCAAACAATTTTACAAAGTTTTGTAAATATCGAATGACTGTACCAGAATTTTCAAAGTGGACCCACAATTTTACATTTGTGTGCTGTGTGTGCAGCAAATAAATCACTCATCTGTATGTGATCGTATTAATATTGACACCGTTTGCACTAGAATCCATTTTATAATACTTAATTGAGTGTATTTTCTCGTAAGGATTACATAGAAAGTCCATTTGTCAGGGAAACGAAAGCTTTTGATTGCTGTTAACCACAAATTATGTGCTAACGAGCCGATTTATAATCAATTTCTTAAACTAATAAATACAATTTCCGGTTTCTGCTAACTTCACTAAATTACATTTCCAATCTACTTTCCTTTCTCCCCCACAGTCCACAGTATTGCTCGCCAGCGAGGCAACGGACCCACAACAGAACTCCACCGGCCTTTGTGCTGGCGGTGGTGGAGCAGGAGGAGGCGGCGGCGGAGGCGGCGGCACTGGTGGCGGCGGACCCGGATCACCGCTCAGCTGCTCACCGTCCAGCGTAACCGCATCGCAAGCCACAGCCATCGCCACGCTCAATGGCAGTGCCAACAACAATGATGGCAACATATCGGGCGACACATCACCGATAGCCAGCGGCGAGCCGTTGCTGCAAACGCCACCCGCCGTGCAACAGCAATCGCTATCGCTCAACATCTGCAGCAGTCCACAGGCAGCCACTTCGGTTACGGCCAGCTCCATAGCTGCCGGCGCCTTGGCCGCCACCAGCAGCAGTGGCGGTGTGGTTGGCCTACTGCCCACCGCTGGACTGGATAGTACTGCCAATGGTGGTGGCATGGTGGTGCCGGCCAGCACATCGCAGGTCATTGCCCATCTAAATGCGGCAGCGGCAGCGGCCAGCGGCATTATGACTGCCTCCGTGCAGTCACCCAATGTGGTAACTAGTCTGACCAGTGCTCTGGTACCGGCCCAGCCGGTGTCATCGGTGGCCGCAGCTGTGGCAGCGGCTGCCTCCTTGGATGCCAAAAGTCAACCGAAACGTCTGCACGTGTCCAATATACCGTTTCGCTTCCGGGATCCAGATCTGCGCGCCATGTTTGGGGTGAGTGCGGGGTGGAGTAAAATTGCTTAAAGCTCGACAGAAACTAACTGAAATTCCTACAGCAATTTGGCACCATTCTGGACGTGGAAATCATCTTCAATGAACGCGGCAGCAAGGTAGGTGTTCCAGTTCTTGGCTTGGCTCGCACAATTCATTTAAATTATGCACTCAAGGGATGCTTTTGTCGTTGTTGCCTGGGCAATCTCTTAACATAATTTTATCCAAAGAGCTGAAGCGCATCAAAATAATTGCATAGTTACGGGGGGGCATAATTTAAATGTGACGACACTTGGAAGCAGGACAGCACGTGCATGTCGCCGCCAACTCCTACCCACCGGCCGCCCCCACTGAAGTGTACCAATGGCTCCTTGTACCCAAATAGCATGTCCTTGGCCAGCCATTGTCGCCATTTTTTCTTGTAGCTTTTAGATTTATGAAAACTTTTGTTCCGAATCGTAATCTATATATATATATATACACTATATATATTCATATATATATATATACTCTATATGTTTCTTTAATTGCATGTTTGATTGCGAATGGCAGGGATTCGGTTTTGTAACATTCGCTAACAGCAACGATGCAGAACGAGCACGCGAACGTCTACACGGCACCGTGGTTGAGGGACGCAAAATCGAGGTGGGTGCATGCCAAAAATCATATACAAACACACACACACACACATGGCTGCTAGCTCAACTGAACAATAAAAACAGTTTAGTCAGCAAACCCAACAACACTTACTCTCACCTACCACACACACATCCCTTCCTTCCTTCCTTCCTTCCATCCATCCCCGTAGTCCTTCCTTGTGCTTTAATTATTTTAATTCACTTAATCCTCCCCAATTTCCCAATTCTTCACGCATTGTCAGCAGATTTCTTGGGTTTCTCATTTTAATCAGATGCGCTGATTGATCGTTCTCTGTTTTAATTGTGCGCGCTTGATATTTGCCTTTCATTTAAAAATTAATTACAACTTTTACCCTTTAACTCCCATTTTGTTTCTCTGTATTAATGTTAAATGGTTAGCCGCAAATAATTGGCATTTAAAATATGCTGGAAATGCACATGGACAACAAATTAACCGAGCCGCACAAAAGGCTGCAACATATTATTTGGACATTTCACAGCGGAAATCGCCATTCTAATTAAAGCCCAGCGCTTAAAAGTCTGCCACAGTTTTATTTGAATGCAAATGGAAACGGATTTCCGCTTCCACAGAAAGGCTCTTTATTACAAAATGTTATTAAATGGAAAAGGGGGGGGGGGGGTGGGAAAAAAACCATATAAATATTGTTACTATATAAATATGATGCTTGCTTCGTATGCTATTGTATACCAAAAAGAGTTTATCATGTTGGCAAAAATTGAGCGAATTAGAGTGGACCTTAAAAGGAGAAAAATGACTAAAAGTTGTTTTAAATTCTTATCCAGTGTTTCTTCCAAGTTTTCTTTGGTTCGTCTTAAACATAACTCAAACGACAAGTAAAACAAATCAGATTTTACCACAAAAACTGTAGTATATCACCATAGTTGACCAGACAACACTGCGTATGAGTGATAATACTTATACGTTTGCACTTTTATGTAGCGATTTTCAAGGGGATAAACTTTGTTATATAGAAAATTCGTAGTATAGAATTGTTTTAAAAATTGAAAGGAATTTTAGTGTTCGCTATAAAAAAAAACCCTTAATTTTACAGAAGTTCGTAATAGAGAAGTTCGACCTATTTATACCCTTGCAAAGGGTATTATAATTTTGCCCATAAGTTTGCAACGCATAGAAATATTCATTTCCGACCCCATAAACTATAAATATTCTTGATCAGGGTGACGAGCTAAGTCGATTGAGCTTTGTCCGTCCGTCCGTCTATCTGTTTCTACGCGAACTAGTCTCTCCGTTTTAAAGCTATCGAGCTGAAATCTTGCACAGAGTCTTCTTTTTGCTGCATACTTCTAATATGTCAGAACTGGCCGGATGAGATGACTATATCTCATAGCTCCCATGGGAACAATCGGTCGGAAAACTAGTTTTAGTGAGAAAAACTTTTTTCTTTTCAATGGAAACGTCTCCAAACTTTGTAATCGTAGGATTTCTATGTTTTTTTTATAATTCTACCCAATTTTATTAAAATCGGACAACTATATGATATAGCTGCCATACAAAAGATAGGTCTGAAAAACAGTCTTAGTTAGAAAAACTTTTTTGTTTTTAATGGTAGCATCCTACAATTTTGTATTTGTGTGTTTCACATGCTTTCACATAAATGTACAAATTTTTGGCCAAATCGGATAACTATATCTTATAGCTGTGTGTTCCTAAAGCAGTTTAAAAGGCATATCAAACTTTGAGATACCGAAGTTCTAGCCAGGCTACTTGGTATATAACAAATCGTTCGTTGCAGTTTACAAAGTCAATGAACAGAGTTTTTGAACTTACTGAATTTGCCAATAATTTCACCTTTCAAGACTGGAAAACTGTATTTTTTCGGCTATTTATAGAACATAAAGTCGCGTCTGTGCAATGGCACGCGATTTTTTATTCAAAATAACATCAAAAACATTACTAAAGCCACAAAATAAATTGTGGAAAATGCAGAGCTGAGTATGATTTGCTGCCTCTAGATCCAAATAATGAATATTTGGACATTTGACTTGAAAAGCGTGCAATTTCGCATTAATTTGGCACTCGCAATAAACAGCAAGGCTAAACGATGGCCGTTTGCTGCTGGGGTTTGAGCACACTATGTTTTTCACACGGAATTTAATAGGTGGCATGTTCCCGTGTGGGCAAAAGTATTTCAGTAGGCTTAATACGGCCTATATCATACGCACTTTTGCTCTTCGAAAGTAATAAACCATAAAACAGGCAACGGCTGCATAAGAATTGTAGACTATACTTAAAAATGGACAATCTAAAGCAATAAGGCAAAGCAGAGCAGACAAACTACATCCTTGAAACCTTGAAATGTATACCATTTTCGCCAGCGATGTCTTTAAAACACCTAAATACTTGAGCAGTTGGAGAAATTCTCAACATTTTACTTTCTTATTCTAAATCTAAAAGAATATCTTTCAAAAAGTTGCGCAATATGATAAACCATTTGTTGAAATAAATGCCAAAATCATTGTTTTCGTTTTCAGTGCACATCGTTTTCCCATCCACCAAAAAAAAAAAAAAAACAAACCCCCACCCCCCACCCACACAGACACATTTTAAATAAGTTTGATTATTGTTAACTAACACATAATTTATTCTCTATATTCTCTATATGCGATCTAAACTTTTTCATATATGTATTTGTGTGCGTGTGCATATCAAAACTATCAAAAAAAATCAAATAAAATAAAAAATCAACCACCAACAACACCACCACCACCACGCTCGCTCGCTGCAACCAACTTGACCAACCAAATAACCAACCAATGTGAAGGTGAATAACGCCACTGCACGTGTACAAACCAAAAAAGTGACAGCAGTACCCAACGGTAAGTTACTCTAACACAAAAACATACACCTCTCTCACACACACACACACACACACACACCCACATACACACACACACTCACAGGGAAGCTAAGTTTAAGCTACGTAACGAACCAAGTTTAAATGTTGAGCAAAGAAATGCAATTACGACTGGCCCCAGAAGCAGCAGCAACTACAACAACAACAACAACAACAATAAAACTTTAACAAAAACTGCCATAACATTTGACTGGGCATTGTTGTTGTTGCTGTTGTTGTTGTTTGGTTCTTTCTTTTCGTTTAACTTTTCACATCAACTTCTTTGGTGGCCAAAAATAAAACCAAAAAAAAAAAACAAGAGAAGCAATTGAGTTGCCAGCGAATGTTTCTTAATGAAAATGTTTCCTTTTTTGCTTCGCTAGAAATTTTTGTTTGTTTGTTAATAGAGTATGCCAAGGCGTGAAGCAATCAAAAACTTGTTAACTGGGCTGCCATTGCCACTAACTTCGTTTTTATTTTTTTTTTGTAATTTTTATCTGTATCACTTTCATTTACTTGTTGTTTTTTGGGGTTTGCGGCTGCTAACCGAAACACACCATGTTTGTTAATGATGATGATGATGATGATGATGATGATGACAATGAATTGACGAAAAAACACCTTTATTCTTTTTCCTTTATTTTGTTCTTTCTCAAACACCCCACACACAGTTGTACTGACAAAAGACGGTGCCATACCGGCTCCAGCTCTAGGTGAGCAAATCAGTTCAAATAGTTGGAAATAATGAAAATGCATCTGATGTTTTGTGTTTGTTTTGTAAACCCCCGCCTGCTCGCTACACCAACCCAACCCAGCCCCTTCCATTTAAAATAAAACTAGGCACCACAAATGTAATCAATTATCCACATCACCATCCAATATTCCTACCCATCGATAGGCCTTGGCATGTTGCACGTTAAATGTTGCTAACTGTGAAATGTACTCCGATCCAAACTCCCCCCCAAATTTGGCTGAATGTTTTTCAAAATTTTCCACCTTTTAACAACAAAACCTCGCACAAGTTTTCTAGCATGCAGAATTAGTTGATTACAAGAATACAAATTTTGAAGAATAACTCAAGAGTTTTGATAGTCAATCCTGGGAATAGAACTATGTAAGCTTACAACAAGTCATAAATCAGCGATGCCATGCTTAATACGCTTCATGCGCTAATGTTGTTGTAATGCGCCAACGCCTCAGCCATGCGCATAGAGCTGACGCCTAGGCAGAGACATAGACTGACTGCTCTTGCGGAATTAAAGGCAATAACAATACAACAACACACACACAACCGACAGTAATCGGTTTTCTTTTTCGTGGTAGTTGTTGTTTCTGATTTTGGGTTTTTTGTTTGTGTGAGTAAAAACGCACTCATAAGAAGCTGTTGGGCATAGATGGAACAGAACATACTTATAATGAAAGAAGGCATCAGAACTCCAACTAAATCCGAAACTAAATGCTTCCGTATTCAAGGAGAATTGCAATTGTTGGGACGCATTAAGGGACCCCGAACTGATAGCTAGCAGACTTTAGCAAAGCTCTCTTTGCACTGTGCAAGTTTTTTCTAAATTGATTCAGTAGAAAAGAGAATTTTAAGTCATCTTTTTACCTTACCAATACAAAGATTTTTGAGACTTCTAACAAAAGCTGTTCAAATATCTTGAAACGGTTACATTACGCTTTATTAGTCATGTTTTTATGCCATTTTATGCTCAATCTTTGTAGAATAGTTAAAGCTGTAACTTAATTTCGTGCCAGTTGACTGCTGCCACATATTTTTAGAAAGTATGTCAACGTATACTCAGTGTAAACAGACTGTCAAATGACTGTACTTTACTAGAATTTGTCAGCGAACCCTAAAACCAGCATGGTACAGTGTGTAAACTTTAAAAGATAAAAGATTTCTGAATAGGCCAACAAATCCGGGGAATAATATTAAACCAGTTAAGCGAAAGTTATATAGAATCTCACCTGATAAGTTGAGAGCATCAGCTATGATTCTACAGCTCCATTTATACGAACTAATGAGTTTTCATCAGACCTCAGTGAGTGAGAAGCATCAGCAGAGCAACTCAGTTTGGCATTAACCCATCTCTGTATGAAAAGCCACTAAGAGGCAACGATAACACACTTCAACAAGGCAACCCTATGATCCCTCCTGTTGATTAGAATCGATTCTATATTACCTAATCGCTCAGCTGGGTAGGTCATTGGCCGAGTTCAGCAGAAGATTGATCGCTGAGCTGCCATCAGAAAAAAAAATATACATCGAATACTTTCTGCCGAACGAAGTGATACATTTTTGCACAAAGACTTTAAAAGATAATCTTTTAAAAGAGGCGCCGATATTAATTTTTAAGTTTTTTCGAACTATTTATCGGCCACAAAGAAACTCCTTTATAGGTTCAGTGTATAAAATGAATCAAGATACGCCTATCGGTATCGAAAAAACTTATCGATAAATAATTACAGCTGTAGCTAGCAGTATCACTTGAAAAGAGCATACTTTTTTCTTGATACAAGCTCCTCTATCATGATACCGCATGACTGTAATTCAGCAGAAAGATTAGGAAAAAGTGGGATTGTTCAGGGAGCAAGTTCTTCTGCTGAACGCGGCCATTTAGTTACTCAGACACGAGTTGACAGTAAGTCAGATGACAAAACATGACAAATTTACATTTGGTTTAGTGGTTGTTGAATGAAATGGATGAAAACCCTTTTCAATTGAGCTCGTCGTAGAAATGGCTTAAAACATATATCCTTGATTGTTCACAAGAAATAGCTACATGTATTGAAGTCGAAGTCACTAAATTAGAAACTGAAAATGCCAGATAGACAGCTGCCTCGAGCTTTACTTTTAATATTTGATAGAGCACCTGAAACCTGCTGCATCCAAGAGCAGAAGGCATAGTTCTTATGGAAAAGAGACTAAACTCACTTTCAATACATATTTTAACTAGGGAAAATTGTGCTTAAACTGATATTTCTGCTGGTTTTTTGTACACCAATAACAAATTAGTGGGTTACAACTTAAGCCCAGAACCGGGCAAATAACAGAATAAGCTGTCCTAGAGATGTCTGGCTTAAGCAACACAGCGTAGTGCTGTCCTTAATGTACATGCCTAAAAGATGTAAGCACCCTGTAAACACAAATTCAGCAAATTTAGCCCTTGGGAGAATTAGAATTCTTAGATCGCTTTAGCTTGAGTGTTGTGCGTTGGCTTGTGCCTTCCATTTGCAGATGTGGCCCATACAGAGGGTAATCAAAGTCATTTCTAGCCAGGATGCTTCCAAGATGCTTCCAACTTAAGTGCCGCAGAGAATCCTTTCAGACAACCTCGAGTTGCTCCTATTCTCATATTCGATTCTGGTTTTTGTTGTGCAAGTCTCGAAAGATAATATAACCGATAAGCTTGGCCCAGATTTCGAACAAACACATCATCCAAACAGTTGAAAAAGCAAGACTTAGTAGTTTGCCATGGTTTAGCTAACTTTCTAAAAAAAAAAAAAATCTCTTTCCCTGCCCCCAAGATCTTTTCTTTCTTTTGCCATTTCCTTATTGTGGTCTTCTTTAAAGTTTATGCAGTTAGAAGTTGTAAGATATTTAAGGCAACATTTTACAGTTTTTGCACAATTTCATTTGAAGTTGCGGTTGCGCTGAAAGTTTATTTTCCCAGCACAAGAAGAAACTGCGAAAGTTTTTCTTGGCCCAGCCGAAGGAGCAAGTAGTTGTTGAAGGAGTATAATAAATAATACTGCTGATTAAATCGCCCTTTTCTGTTTTGCCATTAAAAAGTATTCACAGCACAAAATCTATACTTTAGTTTCGCTCAATACGTCGATAAGCCGCTTACAAACCAAACCAAACCAAACCCAAACGAAGGGAAGCTGAAAGAGGCTCAAAGGCTCCAGCTGCTCCTGCTGCTCACTCCAGCTGAAGTTTTCCCAGTGGTCGGATGCAAAATGCTTTTGTATTGCCAACAAAAAACCTGAAGGTAATGCGAGCAAAGCGTCTTTGGTCTTTCTCCCTGACCAGCTTCTTGGGGGGGTTGGACACGTAATGCGCTTCATTTGCGTTGCACTATTTATGCGGAACTGTCGCCGGGATGAGGCAAGGAGAAAAGTGGCCGGGCAGACACTTTATCACGTTTCGAACTGGCTTCTTTTGCAAGTCAAATGTGTGGACTCACGTTGTTTGTTGTTGCACTGCTCGTTACGAGGCAGTGCGCTGGCAGGCAGTTGGGGGATAATTACAAATAAACCACAAAGTTGCCAGCATGTTGCACTTACTTACACTCACACACACACACACACACACACGCCCCGGGCACATAAATTGCAGAAAGGAAAAAAAAAACACACACACACACAAAAAAAAAGTTCGCCTCAGGAGCACCCCAAAGGACGCCGCAGAAACGTTTTATTTTACTCTGTGTTGTTATGTCTTATGCAAATGTGTTGCCCCCTACCCCCCCACTATCAACCCTCCCTGCTCTATCTCACACAAGAAAGTTTTGTACCGTATACGTAAGTTGATTTCCACGCTGCACCGAACACTCTTTCTTCTCTCACCCTGATCCTTTGACATGTTAAACTTAATGCGCCTTCTGACACAGCCAGCCATGCCACACCATCAACTGAATGTCTGTCTGTCATTTTTTTTCTTTCTTTCTTTTTGTGATAGTATTTCGGGTATTTATTTTACCATTTTCCATGAGAGAATTTCCATGGCATTAGAAGATCGAGGGAAGGAAGCAAACTTATTTGTCAGTTATTTTCAGCAATTGCTGTTACAAGCTTTTGTGCCAAGTGTCGGTAGCAATTGGCATGTGGCAAAGCCTTTTTAGTATTTTCATTGAATGTCATAAAGTTCAGATTAGAAGCAGCCATTTGCCAAAGAGAAAGTGTTTGAGATTTTCAATTAAAGATGCAAAGTGATTTTGAATGCCATTCATGATAAAAGATACGCAAAATGTACAAAATTGTTGTAGTTTACTCAAATTTTACTAATTGGAGATTTGGGAATGTTTGGACAGCACCAAATTGTGTCTAAATACTTAAAAATCCCTGAGAAAATGTTAATAAATCTTGCTAAAAGTTTTGCTAGAGTTTGGTAATGCCCGAAACTATGCAATTGTTAATAAACGTCAATACGTATTTTCACTAAGCACCGCACACATCAAAGACAGAAACAAAACTAGTTAAAAAAGGTTTTAAGCATTGCTAGATGGTTCAATAGTTTATCAGCAAACAGTCAGATGGAGTGAGAAGAAGAGTGTGCCGCCTGTCACTTGAATTTCAATCGGAGGACTGAGGAGCACGCACACAATAGCTGCTTATAATCAAAAATAAAACGATTAAACACCATCAACAGAGTATCAGTATATCATCTGCAGGATATCTGAGAATGTTGAGCGGGCCTCTAGTGTTAAAAAAATTATGTTGTACAGTGCATTTTGGTTTCAATATCGAAATTTTTGTGCATATTCTTTCAAAATCAACATATTTGCCCCACTTTAGGGCCTCCAAGAAGACTTGACAAGATTCGCTGGGCTTTGAACATTATTTTACATTAGAGATCGGCCCTGCATGCACCAAGTTTTTGATATTTGAACACAATTGGGAAGTGGTAAACATACACAGAAGAAGAACAAAATCTGAAATCAATCCGAAACCGAATTGAAAACAGGATAGTCCCGGAACAGGATTAAAGTGATCCTGTTTTTTGCAGGGATGCAAACCGGTTTTGAACCGAACCGAACCGCTTATTCCCGCTGGTGAACCGAACTGCAAACCGAACCGGCTTCCTTTCAGTATTTCTGAACCGAACCGAAAACCACATATAAAAACGGTTCGGTTCGGTTCAGTTCTCTGACGAGTTTTAACGGGAATTGCTCTCCTCTAGCCAATGATTTTGATTAATTAGGAAATTTAAATCGTTTCCCGAAGATAATTTTCAAACATTTCGTTCGACCCTCTACATATTTAGTGTTGTCGGATCGATATAACTTGTAAGGATGACCTGAAGAGAGTTTTACAAGTCTCCTGCAATTTCCCGCCGATCTCTTAATTTACCTGTCATCAATCCAAATTTGTATCATTTAAGTCCAAAAACCATGTTTTGAACCGAACCACTGAACCAACCCAGTACTTAATTTCGAGTGGTTTGCATCCCTGGTTTAAAATCTTCTCTCAGATCGTTGCAAGAGTATCCGAGATTACCCTGTTTTCAATCCCGTTTCTGATTGATTTCTTTCTTCAGTGTATTTAAGAGCCTTAGGAGACTTGAGGTTTGTGGCTAGATTCCAGGGTATCAAGTCCTTTTCCTTTATTTTGAGAGATTGTTGGGTATATCATCGAACGTTTGGCTTTGTTTTTTGATGCCTCAGCTGTCAAGAATAGTTGCCTCAACTTGGAATCACTGAACTTGAACCAAGCTGTTACAATTTCTACGGCTTTGCATGTGGATTTGTCAAGAAAATCCGTCAGTTTTTTGTGTGGCCCCTAGGATGATGCATGTCCTTAAACTACATATATCAAATTCTACTTGTATGTAAGCACTATATATCTAAAAAAAAATACTTGTAATTGTTATAGAGCTGCCTGCTAAGACATGTTATCCAAAAAATATACCCCCTTTTCACAGAAATCAGCAACTAATGAAAATATTTTCTCTTGCCTTTTCCATGCTCGATCAACCAACAACAACAACAACAACGACAACAACACCAATTAAAACATCTACCCATTAATCAACTCGCGCTGCAGTTTGCGTACAATGGCCAGAAGGTAAGCGTTTTGTCAATATTTCCAACTACATGTTTTCATTATGTATTTATTGCCTGCCGTATTTTGTTATATAAATCTAAAATAAAACACACACAGATAAGTTTAAAACCAATGTAAATGTAAGCCATTAAAAGAATTTTGGTTTAGTATGTAAGCCGAATTGATAAATGTTAGGCAGGCGGTGTGAGGGTCCGTCGTCGTCCATTTTTAGGTCATCATCTGTTTAATGCATTTCGATTTTGTGTTACACTTCTTTCTTTTCTATTTTTTTCTATTTTTTTTTTTTTGTTAGTTTACTGGTAGGTCCTCCTATGCATAAAACTACTTAATATCTACATAATTACAATATTAATAATAATAATAATATATTTTAAATTGAACTGTTTTTTGGTAATTGTTTTTGTGCGTCATTTACGTTTTTGCATATATATATAACCAAAGTTCGAGCAGAGAACAACAAAAAAAACAAAAAAAAAACAAACAAATTCCGTAACATCCGCCCGAAATTTCCCCTCGATTTTAAAAGACAACGCGTGAACGTTTTCTTTCTAGCCTGTGGATATTTATTATGTAAACTGATGATGATGATGATAATTGATAATGAGATAATCTTACGATGAATTTAGCATATTGCGGCTGTGTTGTCTGATGCATAATCCCTATTTTAATATATATATAAATATGAAAACATTCTTTTTTTTTCCTTTTTTTTTTTTTTTGTCATTCAAGTTTTTGTTGTATGTGCGTTTTGTTCTTTCCATATACATTTCTTTTATTTTTTCTGTTCGTTTTACGTTCCTTTCTTGGTCTGAAATGCTCCCTAGTCGTATTTGTAACTGTAACTGGTAACTCTCGGCGCGATTCAAGCAGTTTAACTTAGCACTAGACTTAAGTCAAAATTACAACAAAAAAAAAAGAACAAATAATGCAACAACAGTGCAACAATTACAGCAAATAAACACTGCATCCATTTCGTTATGTATATACACACACACACACACACTCACAGACTCACTTTTCACCTACACACTTGCGAGGGCAGTTGGATGAATGTGGGGGGGGTTTGAGTTTGAGTCTCAACAAATTCAGCTTTTATTCAGCTTCATTTTCTTAGAGTTTTTTCAAAACAAGAGACTCCCGTCTGTAAAAAGCAGATAAAATGGGCACAGATTAAGATCTTTCGAAACTGTAGTTTGAAGCCTCCCTTAATTCTGACGTGGCGACCGTGCTCTTTATCCAAAGTTTTCCTGTTTAAGTCAAATCCATTTCGATTTGTCTCCAAAGCCTTGCTTAATATGTGCCTTTTTCAAGTAAATCAAAGTGAAATACATCTCTTGAAGCCCTAAAAACGATTGTTTGGTTTATTTTAGCTTTGCCTAATCCTTGCTCTCTGGATTACCAATGCATCTTTGATTTCTCCACTCAAAAGGTTGCAAAAACTCTATCGGATTGCGATTGAACATAAAAAAATACTCGCATTTTAGTCGATAATGGGTATGATTCATGAAATATCTGATACAACCACTTTGTTGATGTGCTTAAAGCCCTGAGATACCTTGCAAATGTTCATTTTTTGATGCTGAAGTATCATTTCAAGTATTTTATGGGTCAACTTTCTTCTATTTTCACTTTTTAATTATCCCAGAAGTTCATGAGGTTCTTAAAAACCCATAAATCAATGTAAAATGCTTTAAAATTTTCAAGAAAACCTTCAAAATATAGGATCTATTCCAATGAGCGACTTTTTTGTATCGTCTTCAAACTGCTTTAACATTGAGGGTATCCTTTCAACAGTTCTTAGTTAACAGAAACAGTGTTGACCCTATTCTAATATCTAATATTCTCCCTATTTCCTTTATAGAAATCTACAAGATTCACGAGGTGACCTTTTAACAGTTCATAGTATTCAGAAACAGTGTTGATTTTCTTCCATTTTCCAAGAAATTCAAGAGATTGTCCAAAACAAAGGCTTTCTATTTCGAAAGTATCCTTTTGAACAGCTCATAGTTTATAGAAATGGTTTTGTTTTTCTTAAATTTTGAACAAAATGAATTTCAAAAGATAGCCCACTCACTTATCAAACTGCCCTCGTACCCTATCTTATGAGCTAACAAACAAACAACAAATTTATATTAAAAAAAAAAAAAAAAACCAACAAAAATCTAAAACTAAATATGAAACTAAAGGTTATCGTCTGCCGATGGCCGCCGCCTGGCCGTTTTTGGGTGCACCTTGTGGTGCTGGAGCGCCCACCTTGACGCCTGTCCAACTGCCCATGCCAATGGCCCAAGCAGCGCCCGCTGCGGCAGCAACCGGCCAAGCGGCTGCTGCCGCTGCCACGCCCATAATGCTAGCACCACGCCCAACACATAGCGCTGTACCAACGACAGCGCCCACAGCAGCAACGCCACGGCGGAGGTACTATTTGAAACGCAAATTTGTAACAAAAAAAAGCAGAATTCAAAAATTGACACCACAGCAACAGCAACCAACAAGAACAACAACAACAACAACAGCAACAGTCACTCAAAAAACTTTTAGCTCTGAGATTCTCTGTACCATAATCAATGTTTGTTGTCTTGCTAGTTTGGTTTTACGCATTTGGGTTTGACTATATCAAAAAAAAAAAAAACACAAAAAAAACACACAAAATATATATAAACATATTGCATAAATTTTGGTGCCCTTGAGATTTGCATTGTTCCATCGGCTAGGCACACACACACCCACACACACGTACACACATCCCTGAAACTGTAACTGTAACTAGCTGTTAAGTACGAGTATATAAACAAATACATCATATACATACATATAAATGGAAAGGTCTTAGCTTTAACCTTAGTTTACATATATATATTTGAAACGTATTTCGGTAGCCCACATTTTTGCGCAGCAAGCCAGCATTTTTGTAAGGCCTTTTTCTCTTAGAGCAACCGTAACTTCCTCTCTCTCTCTTTCTCTGTCCTCTCTCTCTCTCTGTCTCTCTCGCTATATATACAAATATCTCTTGTTATTTTGCACGTTTTCCGTTTTGTGTTTCTTTTTTTCCTTCTTTCACCAACCACCACGAACACCTGGAAAAGTGAAATTAATTCGCCCATTTGAATTGCCAAAAAATTTTCAATTTGTTGCATGTTACAAACACGCCCCGAAAATTTTGCAATACTTTTCACTTTATTTTACCGTTTCGCTGTTTCGTTCTGCTGTGCTCTTCAATTTGGTGTATAAATTAGCAAAATTCAAATTAAAAACGAATAAATAGTTTTCGCCAAAAACTAAATTAAATTAATTTTGATCAAGTGAGCTAACACTATGCAACCAAAATGGTTTTCTTTGAATCATCAATGTATCTAATTGGGCATAAAGCGGGCCATTGTGTTTGAAGAGCTTTGTCATAATTTTGGCTGTTTCTGTCACACTTTGGTATTCCAATTAACTATCTGTCAAGTGGAGTTGCAACCCTATCTAATCCCACATCCTGCAGTGGACCTACACCTCCTATGTTCTGTCACTGACTACTGCAACTCATAGGATTATATGTCTAGCACCCTTCACGGCTTCATTTTATGTAGAGAAAAGTAGAATCGAATCTACACTTATATAGATTGAAACTTCTTCTTCATACTAACAGTACCACAAACACTTCTTAACTATCAAACCTTCCGTCACTAACATCCAGCTCGGTTTCGGAAAATGACTTGGTATTCTCTGACTGATATATCCGATCAACCACACACAATTCTGTGGTAAACAGATGCATCTCTGACACCCCAAGGAGTTGAAATTCGTGGTGGTATTACCAGTAAGGTTTGAGTTAATAAGAAAGCCTATTTCAAGCCGAAGTGTGTGCTATCAGAAAACATCTAGTGCAGCGATAGTCATGCCTGGTCCGCAGGGACCAAACAAATATCGCTATTCACACCGACAAGAGCCGAACGCATGCCGAGAGAGCAAACAGCTTCTCAATCGCTAGCCAACGATTGTTAAAGTAGGTCATCAGACCTAGTTTACGTCGCTTTCTTTTCGTACATTTTCAGTTTTTTTGGTTCTTTCTGCTTGACAAATACTTATCTGGTGCAAGGCCCGTGAAGAGGACAATGGAGAAATGTGACTGTGTCTCTCTGACACTCTGAGTTACTTGACTTGGGCAAGCATTTGGAATAGTGAATTGCCGTGTTACTTCGGCTTCCCTTTGCTATGAGCTGGCCAGGTCTGATCTAGAACGTTTAGCTCTTGGTTTGAGAAAATAAAAATAAGAGAAATTTCATTCGGAATCGAATTAGTATAGCAAAACCGAAGAGCAATTGGTTTCAGTTTACTTCTCACACATAAATAAAGCCCAGGCATTTTCCTGAATATCTTCTAACTTTTCTTTAGAATCAAAGTTCGGAATTGCTTGCAGGCGAACCGCGCATTCGTGAGTCGTGAGCCATCAACCGGCTTTTGGCTCTTGAAATTCAGCACTTGGCTCTGAGCTGCGAGCCACAGCTCGTGAGCAGTCAGCCATAGCTCGTGAGCCACAGCTCTCGTCTGGTCCAAAAAGCACAAAAGTTGCCAAATTCTACAGTTCATCCGTTTGCTTAGAATCTTAGGAAAATCCTATGGCCCTCAGCTCAGAGCCAACTGTCGAGTGCTATGAGCTGAGAGCAATAATCTTGCTCTCCAGAGCTGCTCGCATACAGCATTTCCGAGACAAAATTATAGACTATAGATCATAGATTCCATTATAGAAAAAACTGTTGTTTTAACATGTCAATATTTTAGACGATTTTCCGATATATCGGTGCGATTCTTATCGATATTTGACTGTTAGAATTGATATACATATGACTTCAAAAAGTTGCTCTCTGATTTCGAGTCGAATGTAAAGTGTAGAAAGGATATCTATTATGATTCTAAAAGGTTCTTAAAGTCGTAACGATTTAGTCAACCCTAAGGCTTATTAAAGGGCTAATTCCGTTAGTTATGAAGGGCACACCCAGCAGTTGAGAACTTGAAAAAAGAGATATAGCTGTGGATACATTGACTGAAATAAACAAACTTCAATATTTTTTTAAAAAATTTCACAAATTTCTAAATAAATTCGGCTTTGAAAAGTGGAAACTAAATCTAGTTATAGGGAGCTTTAGTCTGATTCATCATCTAGTAGTAAAACAAGCCAGCTTAAAACTTATTTAAACATGCCTGTTCTCGTTTTCGAATTTGAAAAATCGGAATTGGTATGAAATGTGACTCAAAGAAACAATTCTTTAAAGAATTGAGTTTATACATTTTGTCATTAACCCTGAAAGGTTCAACGCAACGTTCGCTCGAGTGCTGAAATGGAAAACGACTTGTCGCTGCTCTCAGTCGTTGCAACTTCAACTAACTCCGGAAAGTTATCCTTATTTTAATGTACATTTTAGGTGCAAACTTCTTGGTGGTCGAATCGACGAACGATGACCTTAATGATGAATGAAAATAGCTGGAAATTTCAAGTTAAAAACCGCATAATAGCGGACTTTAACAATTCCGATTCCGCAAATTTTGATCGAAATTGAAAACAAGAGCAGGTCAGAATATGAACCATTTTACAGGGTGAACAGAAACCGAAGGTGTTAAACCATTCTCTTCAAATCTCTTTAATTTATGTTTGCTAAAAAAGCAAACTCCCCACCAGGTGGCACAGTGTAAATTAGTTTCAGTTCAACCAATGGCAAATCGAATTGTTAATTGCACTTTGGCCAAACAAATTTCCAATTTGCGGTAAGGTGCGACGGGGCGCTGGCAAAAAAGGATACAAATTATTTTGGTTTTATACATTTCAATTATAATTTAGTGCGTAGATTTTTCAATCAAAGCAATGTGCTGCGACAAACCAACCTGCACAACTCCGGCGGTTCGGTCAATTATGGGCCAGCATTTTTTGTTTCTCATTTGGCTTTTGCGGCTTTTGTCGACAAATTGTTAATTATGAGGCATTTGGGAAATTGTGATAAATGGTGTGAGAAACCGCGTGTATTTAGCGGAATGTATCTACACACACACTCACACACACACACACACACACACGTATATAATGCATACAATGAAACAATGTGTGCATCTCGTAGTTAAAAGGTGAAGGTGCATTAATAGTTCAAAACTTAATTGTAAATGTTAAATAGTTTTTTTTCTAGAGCTTTTCACACACTATTTTCTAACCCTCCAAAAAAAAAAACAACAACAACACCCTCAGCGAATTTTGTTTTTGCCTTGAAACCAAAATCAAAGGTCTTGCCGCATATGTACACCATATATATATATATATATATGTATGTATGCCTACTAAATCGAACGGTCTAATGTTTTTTAATGTAAAAATGCAACTACTGCGTAGCATTTTCTTGGTAATTCAATGTTTCTAATGTTTAAGTATGTTTCGAAGTGAATCCCCTTTATAAACCATATAAACTCTATATATATATATATACTCTATGAATCACACGTATGTCTTATGTATTGTTATATGTATATACCAAAAGAATCATCCAGCGCTAAATTTATATATATATATATAAACATTTTACTATACATAAAGCCTAGAATTTGCCATATATATATTTTATATATATCTGATATATATATATATCAAAAAAAGAGAGAAAACTAACCGCATGCGTTTTATGTTCTTTTCTTTTCCTTTTTCTACTTTTTGCACACGAATACAAACAAACACACACACACTGACACACACACACTGACACACACACACACACACACACACACTGGTAAAAATGTTGTGTAAAATCGTTGCAAAAATACCAAACTTGCCTTTGGTGACCCGCCCCCCTCGCCCCATTCCCATGTAATGCCGCAAAAACAGCCGCCGTTGCTGCCGCCGCTGCCATGCGTGGAGTTGCCATACAACGTGGACATGTGGGCGTGGTCGGTGCCACACCCTATCATCATCCCCATCATCCGCATCATCATCCAGCGCTGCTGGCAGCCTCCGCTGCCGCCGCTCAACAGCAACAGCAACGCCAGGTGGCCGCCGCCGCTGTGGCCGCAGCAGCAGCTCAACAGCAACAGCAGCAGCAGCAGCACCATCAGCAGCAGCAGCAGCAACAACAACAGCAGCAGCAACACCAACAGCAACAGCAGCAACAGCATCACCAGCAGCAACAGCAACAACAGCAGCAGCAGCAACACCAGCAACAGCAGCAACAACAACAACAGCAGCAACATGCCGCCGCCGTGGCCGCCCACGCCCAATTGGCTCAACTGCAGGCCGTGGCTGCCGTACCCAATGCAGCCGGATCAGCCGCCGCTGCCTCAGCCCTGCAGCAATCCCTGGTTGCTGCTGCGGCTGCCCAAAATTCAGCCGGAGTGGCAAATAATCCGAATGCTGCTGCAGCCGCCTATGCGGCACGTCTATCGGCGGCCACAGCCGCCGCACAACAATCGCCGGCGGCCGCTGCTGCTGCGTCTGCTGCTGCCATGGCAGCGTCGGCCAATGCGGCCAACAGTGCTGCCGCTTTGCATGGATTTGCGCCGTAAGTAGAGACCAGGAGCGTCGTCGTCGTCGTTGCCAAACAAAAAGAAAAGTAGTTGCCGTAGCCGTAATTTAGTTCAATTTTTGTATGTAGTTTTAGCGCACTTCAACTATTTCTAAATTCATTTTCTGTTTCACACACACACACACACACAAGCTCACCCACACACACACCTCATACAGATCCCCCGAGCTTACAATTGTTTATAGCTTTAACCCCCCCATACTGTCTTTTGTCTCGCTCACTCTCTCTCTCTCTCTCTCTATTGTTGGTGATACTTTTTTATAACTCTAGAGCTACTACCTTGTGCTGTGTGTGTGTAAAGTTTTTTGATCTCTCACAACATTTTTAAGTGCAAGTCTAGACTTGAATTTTGAATATCTCTCAAAAACAGCAGCAACCCCAAATAATTAACGCACGCTACATACATACATACATACTACCTACCCACCTACCTACCTACCTACAATCGAATGCCTAATTACATACTCGTATATACTCTGGACTGACGGCCGAGTTCTTGCCATTATAATTTGTTGATTTTGGTTAAAGGGACCTACTCGTAAACACCCTGTATATTATTGTATACCATTTTAGGCGTATGTGGAGTTTTGGAATTTTTGAATTTGCGCTGCTCTTTTTTGGCCACCAAACGTGGCGCCTTGCGTGCATGTTTCTTCCTACAACGAAATACTCTGAAACAATTTTTAATTTAATTTGTGATTTTCTTTTTCAATTATTTGTGGCTGCTAATTAAAATAATTTAAAAAAAAAATAAAACAAAAATCTATATCCAACATATCACACACTTGTTAGCGTATGAATGAATGCTTTCCATAAGAATACCCAAGAAATACAAAAAAAAAAAATACAACTAATTAGCTACACTTGAGGGTATTACATAATGTATGTCTCTGCGTACAGCCACCAAAGGGAATATATGAATATATAAAAAAATGTTAACTTTAACCCCATAAATGTTTGTTTGCTTGGCATGTAATTAATTCAGACTTTGTGCGAGAGAATATTTTGCATATTCAGAGCTAGAGGGTCATGTTTTTGTATCTTTGAGATAAGCAAACGTTTTAATCTAACAGAAAAGAGGTTGGAAAATCATTCTTTAGAATTGATTAAGGGCCGATTTCACCTCTTCTTCAAATAGCTTACAAATAAGAGTGTAAAATCGAAATTTATCTAACACATAACAGCTATAAGTAAGATATGCAACCGGTCTAAAGCGAAATAACAGAATCTGACACCATTTGTCAGAATGCAAACACAAAGAAACTAAGAGGTTTCATTGTAAAGAAGCTCCTTGGCCCGGATATATACATATCTCAGTCAAAGTTCTGTGAAGCTGGGAAAGTGCTGTCGTAACTGGAAGCGGGAGCAAAGGAGATAAGTTTAAGTGTCCAAACCACATAATGAAATCAAGTCTGTAGGATTATTGTCATATAGATATTACCATTAAAAAATTCTGGTTCATTCTACACAGAACAAAAAAAAAAATTATTCAAAAAAGATCCATTTGGAATAGATATGCCTTAAACATCCTTTAAATCGTCCAAAGGACCTAAAAATCACTCAAAAAATGTTAATTTTTCATATCCTTGGGATGTTTTTCACCTAAGTTGGATGATTAAAAGGATATATAGGACATATCCGGCCCAAATGCAAATCATCCAATAGATTTTTTTAATATCCTTTTTTTCTCCAAGTCGAAAGTCATTGAAAAAGAAATATTCCTCCAAAATATCACAACAATTTTCTCCTGAAATGACAATTTCGAGTACTATTCTGTCCCACCAAGCCTCATAGTAACATTACAAAGGTACATATTGTATTTTATGCCTTCAAAGCATCCTGCAATGACAATTGCTTCAATGATGTTCTATATCCAGCAACAGTCCCATCTGACTTCACAGATTCTAAAGTAACTTTATTAATACTGTGAGTCCTTAAGTCGCTGAATAATATCCGGCTCGAGGGACCAAATGTTTTGGTAAACCATTCCACTATTGATCGTGGCTTATTCTTCTATATTCCAGCTTTACCAGCTAAAAGTCTAGCCTAGCTATCCGGCTCGATGGATCCTATCGAAATATCTGGGGATTGAATTGCTTTGATGATCGTGGAAGAGGCTTCGTTCTCTCTTTTATACATTTTAGTATAGTTTCCCACTTCTCCCGGGGAAAATAAACCTGGCGCCTAGCTAGTCTGTTCCCAGGACCAAATTTATAGAGAAGGAATTTCTCTAATCAGCATGAAGTGGGCTGCGTTTCATGGTCTAGTTTCTTTTAGAGAATAGAAACCTGGCACCTAGCTGTCCGGGTCGAAGGACAAAGACAAGATTTCAGGGATAATGCAACATTTGTCTATCATAACATTAAATGTGGAGCCTTTACAGGTCACTGCCCCTTTGCAGAAGCCCAAAAAGTATCAGTTGTAGCTCTAAGAAGAAGAAATCTCTAAACATTTGGTCATCACTTTATACTCAAACTCTCGAAAGTTTCCGAGATGCAGATCCTCACCTCTGCTGAAGCATTTGCTGTACTACATCTTAATCTGACCTACACATTATATTCGTTTTTTTTTTTTTAGTTAAAGTTAGTTAAGTTGCAGATTTTGCCAGAAAAAAAAAATTAAAGTGTGACCATATCCGGTTTCGGTTCAAGGCAACCCTACTCGTAGTTTGAACTTCTCTATTCTTTTAAAAACGCGACAACACCTTAAAAACCGCTAAACGAGTATTTCATAATATTTATGAAAGTTTGGAATCGTATTAAAAAGCTAGTGGTACGAACTTTCAGGCATATACTACAGAAAATTCGTGGTATTGTACATTTTAAGGAGCTGCAAGGAGTCACTTATGCTTCTTGTACTTGTGCTAGTAAAAGCTTTAATACTAATTCTCTCGCACTGTCAGCATTAACTCTGCTATTCATTGTTCTTATCGCTTGCAAATGCAAAACAAAAGTAATCCAATTTTTCTTAAGCTTTGGGATGAAAACTAAACTAGTTATCAGAAAATTGGTAAAATTGGTAAAAATATGCAATCTATTTAAGCAAAACAAAGAATCTGTTTAATTACTTGCCAAGCCAACAGGCAAGGTTAGTTTATAAGTTAAAATCTAAGTATTACCTTTTGGCTGTACGCATTGCTGCAAATGCAATCAAGTGTGGGTGCATGTATGTCTGAAGAATTTTCTTGTAGTATCGGGAAATGGAATGCTGATGCCACATGATGTATATGTATCTCTATGTACCTTTTCGTTTCCTTTTTCTTTTTCTTTGACATTACCCTGAGCGCTCGTCATTTAGTGGGTGGGAAGGGAATTTACAGGCAGGCACAGTTTGGACTCATTTAGAGTGGGCTGAAAATGTAGGCAACTAGGAGGAGGCAGTGTTAGCTTGAAGCTTAGCTAGGGACACACACACACTCGTTATTTCTTCTACCCCCTTATCTGTTTTCTCACAGCTCCCCTTTTCAAAATAAAACCACACAAGTGCGTTAAAAAAAACAAAAAAAAATAAACACATGGACAAAAAAAAAAAAAATACAAAAAGAAGGAAATTTTTGAATTTTGCTTTTAAGTGCTTTCTCATCCCAACAAACGTTAGCCCAGGCAGCTCTCAAATTCGGAACTGGCTGGGCCAACAGCAAGCCACATCCTTTATTAATTCGACAATTTGTTTTATCATCTTATCCCCAACGCACAGTGTATACTATGATCCCTTCTTAGCCGCCGCTGCTTCCGCTGATCCAAATCTACGCTTCCAGGTGAGTCTAGCCACATTGCTATTTATATTTAGTTTAAGTGTTTTACTCTAGTTTGTAAATCCGAATTAAGCTAACTCTTAATTTTAGATTAATGCTCTCTAGCTAAACTAATATATAAATTTTACAGGCAGCCAAACCGGTCACTGAAGTTCCAGCCGCTCAGCCAGCCGCCATCTTAAATGTAATAAAAACAATTTCAAATTTCAAACTTTGATTAATTTTATGAATTAATTTTGGAAATGGTAGCTTGTAAACGAGACACCAAAATTGAGTTTTGAAACATTTGACTTGGTTTATTTATTGGAACAAAAACAAAGAGATTGTTATGTGCCCTTGCAAGTACACTAAAAATGTTAGCACCAATTGGAATGAGAAAATGGATTGGCGATAATAAAAAAAATAGTAGAAACCCCTCAATCTCCATCTTTGCTTCAAAGCACACCCTGAAACTATCGGAAGAACATGTATTCACATATTGTCCCCAAAGTAAACTTAAATCGCAATCTCCAGCCTTCATTTCAATTCCACTTCCATAAAAGATTTGTAATTTAGTAGACCAAACGAGGAAGCTAAGCTAACTTCATCTGTGCCGAAGTTTTTATACCCTAGCAAGTGCTCGCTTAAATATTTTCAAAAAAAAATCTTTTTCCCATTTTCCGACCCATCGTTCGTATGGGAGCTATATGATATAGTCATCCGATTTGGACAAAAATTTGTAGAATTGGGTGAAGGCATGTAAATCAAACAAATACAAAATTTCAAGATGCTACCACTAAAATCAAAACAGTTTTTCTTACTAAGACTGTTTTTCAGACCTATCTTTTGTATGGCAGCTATTCCATATAGCTGCCCGATTTTAATATAGCTTAGTAGAATTATTAAAAAACATAGAAAACCTACGATTACAAAGTTTGGAGACGTTTCCATTGAAGAGAAAAAAGTTTTTCATACTAAAACTAGTTTTCCGACCGATTGTTCCTGTGGGAGCTATGAGATATAGTCATCCGATCCGGTTGGTTTCGACATATTAATGCTGTGCAGCAAAAAGAAGACTCTGTGCAAAATTTCAGCTCTATAGCATCAAAACTCGCATAGAAACAGACAGACAGACAGACGGACAAAGCTCAATCGACTCAGCTCGGCACCCTGATCAAGAATATATATAGTTTATGGGGTCAGAAATTAATATTTCCATGCGTTGCAAACTACTGGGCATAATTACAATCCCCTTTGCAAGGGTATAAAAACCGAAAGTGGAATTGATAACATATATTCTTAAAGTATTCGGCAAAAGTTCCATAAAATCCCAAGATTTATGCATATTTCCCAACCAAAATTAACCAAGTTTGATTGAAATAGACGTCCAACTAACAGAAAAGCGACTCTACAATAACAACCAGCTGTTGTTTTAGCTTACCAAATTGTCTTCTATAGACTGATTTTGATTGATATATACTCTTATGATAAATTGTCGCGAAACTTCGCCTTTATTTAAAAAAAAATCTCCAAGAGCTATGTAGAAGTCGACCGACTATATAATATAGTTTTTTTCTTTGAACCATTTGTTGAAAACTATTCCAAATGATTAGATCCCCCGGATTTCTAAGTCAAACGTACCCAATCAATCATCCGGCCTCATTAAGGACCTTAAGGTCTATGTATGATCCCATCTGGGATCAGCCGGAACTACCTACCTACCTATCAAAGTGATTGTTCAATCATTGCAAAACAACAAAGATGTTTAAACATTACACAGATGGGCTTGGTTTGTCTGTACAGTACTGTTTCAAGGCCTTCCGTTCTTACCAAGTCGTTATGCATGTTCTTTTTGTAGCAACAGTTCATGTTATAAGCAATTGGGAACTACATAGAAAGCGGAACCAATGCATAAGTATGGGTTGCTTAATGAAGTTCATCTTAAAGAAGTTTCTTGTGATTAATCCTTAAGAGATCTTTAAAGTTTCTTTGTAAAAATACAAAATATTTCATACATAACACTAAAAAGTGCGTTAAAATAAGGCAAAAGTATATTTCGAATCTTTAAAATACGTGACAAAGCTGTGACAAGAATAAGTTCGCTACTTAAGTGAAGATAAAGTGCAGAAAATCTAGCAAATATTTTAAGTTTCTTACTTAGCTTTAATGGGCACATTCAGCAGAACTAATTGATCACTGATCACTGATTAAACCAAAACTGAACAGTGATCAAGTGTTTCTGCTGAATGCAAGCATTCTGAACTAATCATCATCGCTCCAATGGTACTTGGTTTTTTGTGAATTTGCAAGGGTACACAAGCTTCGGTTTAGCCGAAGTTGACTTGTTTTACTAGTTTTATATTTTTATTTTAGTTTTTCTGTTTGTCATTCTTTTTTTTTTGTGTCAAACTAACGACGCGTCTTGATTTCGCTTTGTTTGGTAACTGGTCGTGCAAATGCGTCTGTAAAATTTTTGTCAAATACAACAACAGCAACAGCAAAAAAAAGCGTATATCAACCTAAACTTAACTTAACTTAAATGTCATTGCATCTCCTACATTTTTGTTGAAGCATTTTTTGTTCTAATTTTATGGTTTATGGACGAGCGTAGTGAACACCAGATGCTTTAAATGCCGCTCTCTCTCTCTCTATCTCTCTCTTTAAATACTTTTCCTTTTTGAATTTTTTGCAAGTTTTTTGAGTTTTGTGTTCCACAAATCTTTTCTATATACATATAAATATTCTATGTAACTACTTTGAATTTCTTCTTTTTGGTTATATTTTTCACGATTACCAACTACAACAACTACTCCACACCACAACAATCAAAATCGTATATAAAAAAAAAACAACAAACAATACAAATATTATACAAATATCGTACAAAAAAAATTACAGCGCCGCACTGTGACTACGCTAAACAGTACCCCACATACGATCAACCGCATTCCGGTACCACAGAATGTTTTGGTAAAAAATACTTAATTGAAAAACTGCCCGAAAAATGCACTTAGCGCATATCTGTTTGTTGTGCCCCACATTGTCTTTGTTGAGTTTTTTGGTTCATGCACTCTCTGATACTATTTGAATTAGCTTTAAGGCTTACTTAAGTTAACCCTAGTTAAGCTAAGTTCTTGATTTCGTTTTGGTAGAACCTTGGCATCTTGGGTTTGTAGTACTCTTAAAACTATGTACTGTACATACTCGTATATCCCCAACCCCCGAACCACCTACCTACCTACCTACCTACCTATCCCACCCCACAACTTGTTTGTTTGCACTCGTTTTTCTTTTGGTTCACCGGTTTAGGTTTTCTTTCACTCACTAATTACCACTTATCTCGTCCCGTCTTGACGTTTGCCGTTGTCGCACTCCTCCCTGTAACTGGCTCTTTACTTTTTAACACACAATTTACTTAACACTATTCCAGGCCACTGCTCCGCTGTTAAAGACACCCCTGTCTCAGGCCCAGCAGCAGGCGTATGCCACAGCGGCCACGACCTACACGGCGGTCGCTGCCCGTGCTGCATATGGGGCAGCTGCTGCTGCAGCCGCCCAGCCGGCACTCGCTGGCTATGCCACCGTAGCGGGGTAAGTTTCTAATCCAAAAAAAAAAAAAAAAAAAACCATCACCAAGAAACTAAGTGCGAAGTTTGCGCCTAGTTTTCTGCTCTCACTCAAGTTCACACTCTGCAGCATCGTAGGTTAAGGTCTTAGTTCTTAAGCTAACATGGGTCTAGTTTGGTATAAAGGTAGCTTATGGTATTCATTTTGGTATTTTATGATAAGGTATTGAGTTCTGTAGTTTATTTTATATTATTATTTACCATTTATGTATTATTTGTCCACATTATTATGATTGTTTATCTACTTTTATTATTTCATTTATTGTTAACCCTCCATTTGACTAACTAAACTGTTTAGACTGTTTTTTGAATGTTTTAATCAACGATTCATAGACTTGTATTCCCAATATTTATTCTCCGGTTTGGATAGTGTTTTTTCTCGTTCACTAGAGCCGGATTATGTACCTGTACTGTCTAAATTTATGAACTACCTAGAGATAATGAGGCTGCAGTTAGAAAACTTAAGAAAAACTATTCTGCTGTCTAAGGTCTTAGTAAAGTCAAAAAGCAGTACAGAATATTCACAAAAAGGAAAGGCAAACTCACTTTTATCAATAAGAATCTTCGAAGAAAGCAATTTAGTCCGATGAAAAGGTATTTTAAGATATCGGTTGGAAATTGTGGAAAATGTAGGAGAACACATGATTTATAATGATGGATCCCATAGGGCCACAAATATTCAGTATCGTTAATAATCAATTCAATCGATTTCAACGTAAGTCGGATAAAACTTTTCTAAGAATATCCACATTTTTCCAATTCTATGCCCTGAAAGCAACCACGTATCCTTTTCTCTGCAACCAAACCGTTTCGATTTACAAATTTTCGGTTTGGCTTATCAATTTCAAAAGTACGCTCGTTCGGTTTGTGTCTTGGCTTATAAGCTGGTACAAGCGGTTCGGCTTAGGTTTGGTTCGGTTCAGAACCAGGGTGCATGCCTGGTTCTGATATTTCGTTAGAAGAAATATCAAATACCTACAATATCATCAAAAGAAACATCATATCGGAATATTATATATCAACAAAAATATCCTTATATCAATTTATCGAAACGATTTTGGCAACCCCACCTGGAAACCTACAAAACCAATTTTAAAGAAGTTCTGGGGAACAAAAATAAAAATTTCGGTACACATAATATTTGTAATCCCCCGCCATGAAAATGGACTCAAGATAAGCCCAAAAGATATCATAAACAGTTGCAAGCTTGCCACCACAACTTCCTATGTGTCTCTCTTCTTTTTCTCTCACCTACCTTCAGCAGAACTGCACACAAATACAAAGTATCATACGTTTGAATACGTCAAATTTGTTGTTGTGCATCGAATGATTGCGTTTGCATCAGACAGCAACAAGCATACATACACTGCAAAAGGTATTAACCTATTATCTCTTTCGATTTCTTGTGGTTGATGTTGCTTTAGAAATTGATTATACTCTGTACCAAAGATACACATGCCGATTCAGTTTATTTTCAATTTTTGCACACGCTTCCTCCTCTCTTCCTACAATTTGAAAATCGTCATAACTCCCATAATATTTTAGACAGAAGATTCAAACCTTCTATTATCAATCTGCCAAAGGCATGGAGAACATCGAAAGAACGATAAAGGATATAGGTAATCGATCGAGTTATAGATTGAACTAACATTTATGGGCGGCACTGGACACATCTCAACCTTTTGTGTGACAAATACAACATTCAGGAGGTACTGAGTATGTTATAGCCAGGTTTGACCGACTTTCTCACGTATCTTCATATGTATTGGTGTCTACGCGGTCATAAGGTGCATGTGGGCACCCCTGACTTCAAGTCTCTGCTACTTGAGTTTCAGAAACTTCAATGTAAAGGTCAAAAAATGAGACCTTAAAGGTAAAAGCTTATCTTTAAACAGTTTCGGTTAGAGTTCAGTTTCGGAAGGTCATATATTTTGAAGGGTTTTTAGTCCGGCTCGAAGGACCAAGAGACCGTTTTTGATAAATAACTATAAACCATTGAGTAAGTTACGATATCTTGGTGCTTGTCTTATATTTCCATCTGTATACAAGTTGATAGTGCGAATCCATTCAAAAGAAGAGTTTTATAATACAAAATCCAATCCAAATAATGTTTAGTCAGTGCGTTGATAATGCTGTCAACATACTTTTAGTCAAATGGACGGTTAATTTGTTTTGGTTTCACCCTTGACTAATTAATATGATTTGTATTTATTTTTCCCATTAAACTAAAACACTAAAACAGAAATCTAACTCCGAAAACTGATGAGTTACAACTAACATTTGAGCACTTTTGCAAAGCGATATCAAAGCTAAATAATTTTTATTAAACTAAAATGAGATGAAGAGATGTTGTGGAGCCCAAAATCAAAACTAAACAAAACTAACACCCACCCACCCAATTGGAATCATCATCAATCAACTATCACCAACACATTCTAACTAAACTCACTTGAGACTAAATGGCAACTAATCAGCTATAAATACCCAAATATTTCTAGTTATGCGCGCGAATATGCGGATCCTTATTTGGGACATGGTATTGGACCCGTGCCCGGCTATGGGGTAAGCATTATTAAAAGCGCACACCAAATTGTTAACAACTAATTAAATCTGTGAATTTCGCCTCCCCCCCTTACTTTATTTACGCTACTTCACAGGCAACCATGTACCGCGGTGGCTTCAATCGTTTCACGCCATATTAAACAAAGCAAAAGGAAAACAAAACAAAAAAAAACTCTACGCAAGTCAGCCAAATAATGCACTTGAACTACTCTCAAACAAAAAATGCTCAACAAAAAATTAGACTTAAATACTCCTCCTCCTCCTCCTCCTCCTCCTGCTGCTCCCTGCAGTAAGTAGCAGTTAAATTTTAGATACTCAACATACACACACACACACGCGAACACACACATAACAGACGCTCAAAAAGTAGAAGGAGATGATGAACCCCCTACCCTCTTCGTTGGAGAGTTGAAAATCAAACTTAAGACAAAAGTAAACAAATCAATGTCGTCCAGTATAAAAACAAAAACATAAAAACTAAAAACAAAACGCCGCTAAATGCAATTCAATGGAGTTTATATAAGAAAGTGCTTCATGCGTAGATTTTTACAAAGCAAGGCAGATCAGAATTTACACACACACACACTCAACACACACACACACACAAATATATACCAACATATATATATTGTATATCAACAAAATGAGCAATTTTTTATGCATACTCGAAGAAATCGAAATGAACAAATTTTCAATAACATTTTTTTTGTTTAACTAAGTTAGGCTTATGTTTATAATTATAAATTATGATTATTTGTATGATTAAACTTATTCTGTTTCATGTAGTTTGTAAAAGTAGTAAGAGTAGTAAGAACTAAAGCGCGCCCCCCCTTTCCCCCCACATGTCAAATTGTATATTAGTTTTTCGAACAGCAAAACAAAATGTTGCCAAAAGGATATCAAAAGTTATGAAGCACACACAAAAAAAAAAAAAAAAACAAAATTATATTAATATATATATATATACATATTTAATATTATTAACATTTTGTCTCTTTTACATGCCCAAAGAATACTCAATTTTCGTTTTTAATTTGTATTATCAAACGAATTTATTTTTAAAACTTGTTTAAATTGATCGATTCGGGTGGAGTGGGAGATACTTGAGTTAACAATTTCTCAATTGGTCGTGATTTATACGATGAAGTAGACTTGGTTAAGTAACTTACTAGTCAACTGACTTTCTCTTGTAATTGAAAAAATTCTACAAATTTGCTTCATCGTATAAACTCAGCACCATTGTTGGCTCCCGTCTCTAGTAAACCCCGAATTGAAAACCTCTCAAGTTGTGTTTAATGGTTTGTTTGGTTGTTCCTAGTATTTTTGTTTTCTTATGTTCAATTTTGGCAGCTAAAAACCATACAAACATTGCTCAATAATATATATATATATATATAAGCAAATGCAAAAAGATAAAAAAAAAAACAGCAAAAAAAAAAGTAAGATCAACACGTAGACATATCCTTGGAATATACAATAAAAATTAATTACTTTAAATGCTGCAGCAAGAAGAAAAAGAAAAATCGAAAAACAAAAACAAATAACTAGTTTTTAAAGTCAATGCTTCCAGTGACGAAAATGGAAAACAACAACAAAACAATTTTTAAGCGTCGTTTCGATGTTGAATTTATATATATATTTTTTGGGACACACAAAAATATTTCGAATCTCTCTTAAAATTGCACCACACTCCCACAAAAAAAATTAACCAACACTACCCACTCAATTGATTGATTGATTGATCGATTGATTGATAATGAGGTGGATGCAAAACTTTTAAAATGCTCAAACGATGTTGTTCTCTATATTCTTGATTCTTAGGCAGCTACTGTCAAACAAAAAAAAAAAACACAAAATTTATGCTAGTTGTTAACAAAACAAAAAACAAAAACAAAATATATATATTGTGTGTGTGTAATTGTGCAACATTTTTTAAGTGTTCTTTCAAAACTCTAAACAACAAAAAAAAAGAAAAGAAAAGAAATATTCATCATCAACTCCAAAGAGCTTCGATTTTGATGTTTTATATAAACAAATCTCACATTGTACATAATTATGAGATGAAATTAATTGATTTTTAAACACACACACACACACACACACACACTCAAAGCAATTTATGTCTTACTCAGAACTTATACAACATAAAATTGTTTAATTATTACGTTGACATTTTTAAAGCCAAAGTTTATATTTTAGTTAGATTTAGTTTCTATAAAAGATGGACAGATCAACACACAAAATCAAACCCAACAATTGCCAAATTAAATGTAGCTTTCAAGTGGATTCAAAAATAGACACGTAAAATTACATTTAATAATAATAAAAAAAAAAACAAAAACAAATTTTAAAAATACAAACAAAAAACAACAACAACTATAGTTTACTTTTTGGCCTCACACACACACACACACTCCCACTCACACAGACACACACACACACACATACATTTGGGTTTGAACAAAAAAATGAATGTAAACCAACTCTAGTTCTTTAATGGATAAATACATTTAAATTATAAACTCAAACTTCCACCGCAAATTTTTAAATGAACAACAAAAAAAAAAACAAACAAACATAATACCTTTAAATATATATATGTAAAAACTATATATATATATTTATTAAATGCAAATGCAAACTCAATCAAACACTCTACAAATATTTAACAACTTCTGTGCTCCTGTGCACATGATGCAATAACAAGGTGAGGCAAGGGCTGTAAGTAAGGTATTTATGGTAGGTGGTTCATGGAGGAGTTAAACCATCTATAGGGCTTTCTGTATGCCATTGCAAACATCTTTCTTGTTTCAGATCAGTGGTTTATTTGTGGTTCAGGTATGCAAACCACTCGTAAATGGTTCGCGAATCGATCTAGTTTTGGAGTTCTTCTCAAAAATCAAAAGTGCTGATGCCAATTTGAGTCGGAAGTGACAATGTCTGGGCTAGACGGCTGCTGGGATAGGACTTCCCATTTCAGCGTTTTAAGTTAGGGTTTCAGTCGAAAATTCCGCAAGAGCCAGCCAGCCCATAACTATGCGTCAGTCCTATGCGCTTGGCTGAGGCGTTCGCGCATTGCAACAACATTAGCGCATGAAGCGCATAAAGCATGGGCATAAAGCTGGCTTAGAATATGGAGCATATTGTTTTATAGTTGAAATGGGATTAGTAAATTCGAAGGAAGGTTACATGACAATTATATAAAACGGTCTGTGAGCAGTTGCTGGAGATTTAAATGATAACTTTAATGGAAATGGTGCAGAAGTCATTCTTAAAAGCTACATAAGTCCAGCATTGTCAATGATTTATGCAGCAACATACTCTAAATGAAATCAGGATAAATCCAGGGACTAATTCGAAGACGATTATCGGTTTCGGTCAATGCATTTATATTGGCCCTATGTAATTTGCAACTGTTTGGGATAAGAATTTGAAATCTATAACCATTTTCTATCATAACTATCGGCCGTTATATACACCACGTCCGATATCGAATGTCGTTTGTTTTTAATCGAATTTTGATTAAATCTCTTCAAAGAAGAGAATCGATTCAAATTTTTAAGTTTTCACTTCGGATTCGGATTATAAGCTTGGTTCAGATCTGTTCAAAACCGGCTTGCGGTTTAAAAATGGCTATTTTCATTATTCTCTATTCAATATTCTCATAATCGGCTAAAATCTTATTTGTAGTTCATAATTAACTTGGAAAGATATTTAAAACCCTCATTTCAGCTGCCAAGTACAAGAAAATTTCCATTTTCTTTTTCTCAAAGAAACTTTTTGCACTTATTTCTTCAACAAGCAACTCAAATTTTTGAAAATCCCTTCTCAGTACTGACAATGCTCTTAATTTGGAGGTCTCAGCTTTTAAATTTTAAGCTGATTTACAAAAATTTAAAAAGGAAAACACCCCCCAAAATGTTTACAGCCCTTTGCTGTCTGCTGTATAGGGTATTAGCCTCACCTTGTTATTGCATCATGCACCTGTCCCTAGCCAACCCACAAACCATCTTTCCCCCCCCCTTTCCCTTAACCACTTTTATCTGTGTAGTCTTTAAGCCATAAGCCAGCGCCGCTTTTGTTTACTTTCACATAGATCAAGCGCGTATGCGTTATATATAAAATAAATCTAAAATATATATAACATATATATTATATATATAAAAACTATGATATATATATATATATATATGAAAACTCTTATCTTTAATGATGTGCCAAATTGTAAGTTGTACCATTTATTATTATTTTTTTTATGAATGGGCAAAGCAAATGCTAAACACAAATTGAAATAAACCTTAAACATAATAAAAAAAAAAAAAGAAAAACAAACATAGAGAGTTATCATTTTCATTTCATTTTCAAACATTTATAAGGTAATGGAAAGTATTTTTGAAATTTAGCCCTTAGTCGTGAACGTGAAAACCTTACCAAGCAAATTGATGACAAGTATTACATACATATTTATAAAGACCCAGCTCAATATTACACGCATACACACACACACACTCACTCACACACACACACACACACTGAATGGAAAGTTTCTGTATTCGGTTTATCCATTTCTCCATTTTCAATTTGTAAGGTTGTGACAAATTGTAAACAAACATGCAAAAAACGAAAGAAAAAAATATTAAAAAAAAATAAAAATAAAAACCAAAATACATGGCAAATCACTTTAAAACAAAAACAACAACAACAAAAAACTTCCAGTGAAATTGTATTAATGTATGCAAAATGCAAATAAAATAGCAAAGAAAACATTTGACATTCATACAACAAAGAACAACAAAGAAATGCAATAAAAATAACTTTAAAAAATGCAAAATAACATGATAAACTGTGTTTTTTATTTGGTAAGTGTTGATGGAGTTACAAGTCACTTAATTGACAGACACATTGAGTGCAATGAGCAGCTAAAAAGGGGTAAGTCTGTGAGAGAGGTGAGGGTGAATGGGGAGTCGATTAAAATATACAACATTTTTAAAGTTGCATATCTAAATTTATGGCAGTATGCATCAAAGTTGGACTTCAAAATGCTATGGGATATCTGTGTGCTGTAAGTGTGAGCGTCTGCCACTCTAAACACAACCATCACCGAAACCGCAGTCAAAACCAATCTGACACCAGATGTTGCCCACAATATACACCCAAAGGTACCTGAATCGGCAGTTAAAATGGGCTAACAATGGCAAAATATTATTTAGAATACAAAAATAAAGGTATATTCTTAGAAAAATGATCGATCAGGCTATCTACAGTGATAAATAGAGAACTGTGCTGCAAGCAGACACAAAAAAGGATCCCTTTGTGCAGTCCCTGTTACAACAGCATTACAATTAATTGTCCTGTTATGGAAGCGACATAGAACATTTGCATTATGTTGTTAGGCCTACACAGAGAATAAAAAGAAGGAGAATAAAGGCTACCAAATTAAATTTGTTCCAGTATATTGAAGGTAATTTCCATGTGCTGGACATCACTCCGATTTCAGAGCTGCTCCACCTCACGTCTAGATTTTTAGTAATTTGAGCTTAAAGTTGCTTAATATCACCCTTTGTAGGCATTTTTTTGGGAAATCCATTCTATTATTTGGACTCTCTTCCATCTCTCTCTTCCAAACCATCCCAATCAATTCTTCGATTTGTTTAAGGGGTAGGAATCCAAAAATATAGGAGTTCAGTAGTTTAAATAAATGTAATTATATCATTGCAGGTTCCCAACGATTTTTAAACCCTTGCAAAGGGTATTATAATTTTGCCAGAAGATTGCTACTCATAGATATATTCATTTCCGACCCCATAAACTATATATATTCTTGATCAGGTTGACGAGCTGAGTCGATTGAGCTTTGTCCGTCCGTCTGTCCGTCTGTCTGTCTGTTTCTACGCGAACTAGTCTCTCAGTTTTAAGGCTATCGAGCTGAAATTTTGCACAGAGTCTTCTCTTTGCTGCACACTACTAATATGTCGGAACCAACCTGATCGGATTACTATATCTCATAGCTCCCATACGAACGATCGGTCGGAAAACTAGTTTTAGTGAGAAAAACTTTTTTCTTTTCAATAAAAACGTCTCCAAACTTTGTTATCGTAGGTTTACTATGTTCTTTTATAATTCTACCAAGTTTCATTAAAATCGGACAACTATATGATATAGCTGCCGTACAAAAGATAGCTCTGAAAAACAGTTTTAGTTGGAAAAACTTTTTTGTTTTTAATGGTAGCATCCTGCAAGTCCTGTATATGTATGTTTCACATGATATCACATAATTTTACAAATTCTTGGTCAAATCGGATGACTATATCATATAGCTCCCATACGAACGATCGGTCGGAAAATGGGGAAAAGAGTATTTTTTGAAAATATTTAAGCGAGCACTTGCAAGGGTATTAAAACTTCGGCACAGACGAAGTTAGCTTGGCTTTCTCGTTTTTTGTCGTTTTTGTCGTGAGGTTATTATACAAAAAAAAAAAAAAAAACCTTTAAAGATCGATTAAATTATGAGAAATCACAACTCATAATTGTAGTCCTTATCAAACTCAAATAAATCATAGTTTTTCCAAACCTATGTGTCGTTTTTTGAAACTTGGAACATCTAGCTTGGATTTGAGCCAAGCATTCAAGCTTAACCTGTGAGAGTAGGAGCAATCCATCACATTTTGCGCAAGCCGCTCAAAGCATATTTTGAAACGCTCAAATAAGAAGTCCTAAGGCAAAAAGCTCTTGCCTGTTGGAAGAAGGCGACACTGTGATATTTTACTGTAGCGCTGGTAGTGCAAAGAGTCATACCGTTTGACAGTCACTGAAGTCATGCTACTGAGAGTAGAATTGGCTACAATGATTCCTTTTCTTGTGTAGCTAAACTTCTCATCACAACAAATGTACCCTTTTCTGCAAAAAATGTGTACAATGCAAACTTTTGCAAAACTGTAATTGAAATCTCTGGTGTTCAGTTCACACCTCAAAATTGTGCCCCAACTTGGCGTTTTCTTTCACCCACACAAAAGTTTCATCAATCATAAAATTCCCCTTGCTAGTTGTTCTTCATTGTTTCTTGCTTTTTTGACTTTGACAGCGTAATTAAAGTTGATGGTGGGTCATTTGCATGCAATGCAGTCCCGAAACATTTAACACCTAAGTCCGCACACTGACACACACACTCACACACACACACTCACACACACACATACGCACTTGGTGACATGCAAACGCTATTAACCTGATTAAATCAAATGGTTTCTGGCTACAACGCCGCCTGTAATTAAACAAATTTGCACATTTGATTGAAGAGCCGCCGCACTACAACACACACTCACACAGGACACATGACAGGACTCAGTTTTTAAATGGGGCCTGACAAATCGGCAACCGCAGGAAGTAAACGTCTATGCCAGGCGGTCGGTTTGCTGTGCCACAATAAATTATGCTGCATGGACAATGATTAATATTAGATGTGTACAACATGACAACCCGACGCAACGCACCCAATCGAATGCATACCAAATGACCGATGGCCCTCGGCCCACCTCGACCTCCTCCTCCTCCTGCTCGTGCCAAAAGAAATCAGTGACTGTCCGGCCGGCCAGAGGCTATTTGCTTTCTTCCCACTGTCCTATCTATCTCTATTTGAATGCCCCGCTGGGTCGAATGAATTATTACATGCAATTATTTTCTAATTAATTATTTGACAGCCCAGCGCGCAGAAAGCAGAACGCCGATGGCCAGACGGTTGCGCTGTGCCATGGTGCGATAATTTCGGGCACAATTGGCCATTGGATATGGCGCGTAATGGGCGCCATTAAATACGTAGCCACTTTTGGGATGCTTTTGCAGTGGAATGTGGCCAAAAATAACTTTTAGCCAGTTGATAGAAGAGATACTTAAATATGTGGGCAGCCAGTGGAATGGGGTGGGGAGGGGGGGCAAGGAGAAATCTGGGCACCTGTGCGACACCCAGTTGGCACTTGACTTTAAAGAGCATCCCCCCCAACTGGCATTTAAACATTTAGGTCTTTTTCCCCACACCTTTCGCAAAAACCCGAAACCAACTGCCAACAAAAAAAAAAAAAGCCGCCGCTAAACATCAAACTACCAATACAACACACACAACACATATATCTGACCCCAAAGCCGCAACAGCGGACCACACTCTGCCAAATTGCATCCCACTCTTATCCTCTCGACCGGGACACAAAAACTAATTACATTATTTCAACTTGATGCAATCAGAGAGAGAGATGCGTCTGCATGCGTCCACCCCACGGGCCATTCACGTTTCGTTTCGGTTCAATTGAAAGGCAGAGGGTGGGGCCAGAGCTGGGGGAAAAAATAGTGGTCCAAATCCTCGCAGGATATGCCGATGCACGCAAATCACTACGAAAATGTACATTGGCCAAACGAGCGGCCAACGCGCATCCGGCTCGCGGCATTGTTTGGTACGGCTGCTTTACGAGGCGCATCGGTTAGATGTCGGACACTGAGTGCGTGTCCTCGCCCAGACAGTGTTGGATTAATGCCGGCAGGCAGCTGCCTGCGAAGCAGCAGAAGAAGAGGAACGACCGCCAATAATTCAGTGGCAACAGTTGAGCATAAAAAAAAAAAAAAAAAAAAAGCGCCGCATGTGCAAATGTTGTCTGTCGGTTGCCATTTGTTGTTGTTATTGTTGTTGTTGTTTTTTCCCATTCGCATTGCCGTGTTAATTGCCGATGCAGCAGAGATTTATAATTAAACCAGCTTGAAGTTCGCCTTAATTCTTCCTGCTCCACCCCCTTTTTGACCTCATTAAGCCCTTTTAATTAAAATCTCGCTGCTGGCCTGTGGCTTTGCCTCAAAATTGAGCAGCAACCCAAATGTAAACGAATTTCTCATCACAGAAACATTAGCTGAACCGCAAGTGGCAGAGCCAATCTCTCTATGTGTGTGGATGGGTGTGTGTGCTCTAGGTATAGAGTCCACTTGGCACCTGAACCACACAAATCGATTGTCCAGCACATCTCTTTGCCACAAGCTAAATACCTTGTGTTGCCTCAAATCTTGTTTGATTGTCTAAATATTTAGAGAGGCATCTTCCAAGAGCTGGCAAATGTTGCATTGCTGTGGTTTTCCATTGTTTGGAAATTTAACCCACAAGAAAAGAGAGAGAGAGAGAGAAAGAGTGAGCGGTCTTGCAATTGGTATGGCTTGTGATTTGGTAACCCGAAGTCCGGGTTTAGTAAATCAATTTGTATAATTAGGACAAAGATCAGTGAACTTGGCAATTACACTTGAAGGAAAATGTGTGAAAAGTGAGAGGAGTATATTTTGGAAAATTCTTGTTCATGTTTAATGATACATTTCCCAACCGGGACTGGAACTAGAAGAAGATTGAGGTTGATTAGGTCTAATTGTTTTAAAATTTGAATTTTTGCGATTTTTTTTTTTAATAATGTTTGGTAAAAGAAAGTCTAATCTCATAAAATGCTAGAAGGTTGAGTGCAATGACAAGACAAGTAACTTTTTCCCAAACGGAACCTCAAGAGAATGCGACTGGTAAGCCGCCAGCTAAACTGAGAGCTGACGAAACGGTAGACGACAGACGAGCAATCGAGGACAGAAATTTGCTCATCTTGCGATAATCAAGTAGAGCTGCGCAAACGACGAAGCAGGCGAGCCATCGACGCCAGCAAATTTGCTAACCACATCACTTCCGAGGGAGCTGTCGAGACTGCGCACCAAGTGCAGTTGCAGACCAGCTTAGTATCTGCAGAAACGACGTAGCAGGCGAGCAATCGACAGCAGCAATTTGCTGAACATGTCGTTTTCCAGGGCTCTGCTGAGTCGGGAGTGGAAGCAGAAACTCTGAGACATGCTGATTTTGGAAGGGTGTGGACAGTATGCACAGCTTACTATTTGGGGGGTTTTTTAACAAGCTAAAATGTTTCCAATGTTTCGAATGAGCCTAGATTGTTATGAAGATTTCATAAATAACAATTGTACCTGCTTAAATATTAGGTGTAGACCGAAATTACGAAATTTTCAAAAGTAATTTTTAAGTTTTGACTATCTTAAAGTTGGGTAAGAGTCGGCAAAATCGTTTGCCGACTTCTCTTAAGAATTTTGACGGGTAGACTAGTAAATGGGAGGTGCAAATTGAATGAAGATAGCATGGTAAAGATCGATTTTATAATGAGTTTGGATTACACTAGGCAACCTAGTCTAGTTTAAACGTATATATAGAAGGGATTGTTGGTGATTCTATGTAATATGGTGGTGTGCTAAATACAATGGATAGTTGTTGATTTTGCTTTTGGAATGGATCTTTGGGAATATCCTATTTTTGGATGCCAAAATATGCATTTAATGTTAAATTGATCTTAAATTTTCATTCAATGGAACTAAAAATCATCAAAAGTATGTGAAAAATGGATAATTTAGTATAAAACAAGAAAGACAGTCGACTATAGCCTCTGTACCAAGGAAATTATACGCTCAGAATAAATTTTGAGCAGCGAACAGTCTTTTGATCATAACTCGAAAACCGTTCATCCGATCTTCACCATTCCTTTGGCTGATCAATAAGTTATCCTTATTACTAAATATATCTAGAAGGAACAACCCACCTATCTTTAAAACTGTAGGAGATATAACGTTTTTTGTAAATTACGGGGGCGGGAGGGGGCATGGTCAAAATTGAAAACAAACTTGATCTGCCTGCAGACATAAGAAGCATTTGTCCCATACATGTCAAACCTTTATCTCTTACCATCTCTGAGATCTGTGCATTCATACGGACAGACAGACGGACATGACTCGGCTGTTGATGCTGATCAAGAATATATATACTTTATAAGATAGGAGATGCTTCCTTCTCGATGTTACATACTTTTGCACAAACTTATAATACTCTATGTACCTACGGTATAGTGTTTGATAATTTGAGGTACATCCACTTAAAGCAAAGCTCTGACCGAGGGTTAAACTGAATGGAAATTACTTTACTTGCAAGCGAATTTATGCTTGCATTTACATACAAGAGTTCAAACTGCTCTTAAGCCTAAATAAATACTTGCAATGATAGGAATAATAATAGGTAATTTTTATATAGTTGTCACCGATTTCTCCGATTATCTGTTTTGCTAGTCAACAGCAGACACCACAGATAAGCAGACCACCCAATACACACATCTGCCAAAGCAAAATCAATAAATTTTTTACAAATTATGTCGTCATCCATCACCCTCCATCAATCCGACACCTCTAAGTAATTGAAAATTATTTTTATATTTTTGTTAAGCTCTTAAATTTTCTTTTGCAATCATTAAATTTAGATTTCCCCTCCCCCCCTTCCAACCATTTCATCTTGACCAAAACTGTAATTGCCGCATCATTGCACTTGAGAGCTGGGAAAATCCTCAAAACACCTCAAACTGTCATTTGCAATGCATGAGAAACTGTCCAAGCTCACTTTTCCCCAACCATCAGACACATCTGCTGGTTGGCTCCTCTGACCCAACGGGCGAGTATCATAACTCAAACTGCAATGCTGCCGCCCGTGCAGCTTCTGTCACTTTCAGTTTGCCGCATTATACATTGGCCGCTTGGCGAAAATAAGAATGAAAAAAAAAAAGGTCATAAGAACAATGCAATTCAATTGCACATACAATTCAATTTTTGTGATCAACAACGCCCACATTGACAGCCCCGGGGGAGAGCATATGCCGGAGAGGGGGCAGGCGGTGTGACAAAGCACTTTGATGTGACACAAAATTGAGGATGCCACAGCATGTCCCCAAGCCACATGCGTGGCCGGGCAACTTTTGATTGAAGCGCGGGCAAAAAAAAACATAGCATACTTTTATGTTGCGCGAAATAATTACATTAATTAGGCACTCAAATTAATATACTGACCGTAGTTGCCCGGGGCCATCAATCATAGAAATTGTGACAGAATTTTGTGTTGGTAAATAAATCATAAAAAAAAAAACTGAAACAACAAAACGCCCGGAGCAAAGCTCTCCCGACATGGCACTTTCTGCGGTTGATGCTGTGCCTAGTTTGGCGATGGGTGTGTGTGTGTGTGTGTGGATGTTGATGTTGGTGTTGGTGGTTTCTGTGGTTTTGCTTTTAGCCCTGGCTATGAGCTTTACCTGGTCAAAACACAAAATGCCGGAAGTGGGCGTGGCTGCTGCGTGGGAACTAAGCTCGGTTGCCCGGCTCTATCAAAGTGTGTGTGTGTGTGTGTGCTGTTGTTAGTTTTTGTGTGTTTCATTATAAGCTCAACGCCACTTAGCACGCATTTAAGCGGCTTTTGGTTTTGTTGTCGCCCCTTTTAGTCATCCCCCATCTCACACATTGCTCTCCTCTTTGCGTGAGATTTCGCGCTTCATCCCTCAATTATGCCCAACTTAAAGGGCCAAGCCTTATCCGTTTTGGCCATTTGCCCAGTTCCTGGCGACTACATGCCGACGAGGCGCGCAACTCCTTGGCACATGCTTTCATTATGCAATTATTGCATTTTTAATTTTTGTGTCGAGTCATTTAAAATAATTGTGCGAACACTTTGTGACAGGAAGAGGGCATACGACGGGAGAGGGTTTTGGTTTTTTGGCTGGCAGAGAAATTGCCCAGCATTGGCCAACAATCAACAAGTTGTTTAACATATTTATACATTTAAGCCATAAGCTAGCTCGTTAAAGGGTGTGTGTGTGTGTGTGTGTGTGTGTGTGTGGAATATTCATTTAGAGGCCAACATATGTGGGCCATAAACTAGATTGAAATTTATGATGGGAGAGCAAAGGGACAAACTGGCACTGGGGTGGCGGACAAAATGACGACAATTACACTTTTTTTATCCAAATTCAGCTAATTTCTAGACCCTAAAAATTATTTATTTGCTTTCAAACTTTAAACGTTTTAAGTTAGAAATTTCTGGGAACTTTTTCTGAGAGGATTTTCTGCAGGATTTTAGATATAGAACGTCCTCCGAGAAATGATCATCCGTGATAAACAGTGGGTAGATTTCTCATTAGTCAGTCTACACTGAGATCAAAAATTGAGAATTTTATACTTGGATCAAGAATGTTTAATGTCAGAAGTTTGATAAAACTGAAAATTCTTAGTCCAAGTGAGCATTTTTGTTCTCGTTTTTCTTCATCCAATAATTTTAATAATTGAATCAAGCAAGAAACATTCTTAAATCAGGTGAAAAAAGTTTGAATCAATCCCAAGATGGCTAATTCTTGAAGTATTGCATTGTCTAAATCCAAGAATGTGCAATCTTGCATTAAAATCTCATTAGTTTCAGGTCTCAGATCGTTCACTCTTGAATCAAGAGCTCAACTGATTCAAAAGTAACTCCTAAATTAATCCTAGATTAATTTAAACAAAAAATTGATTGGCAAATGAATGTAGCGAGTTTTACCCAGGAAGAGCAGTCTTTGCCTGTATTTCCATGACAGCAATGCCAAAACTGATTGGGAATTTCAAAGCAACATTAGTTGAAAATCGTTTGTTCTCCCACATATCCCTCTTCCATGTAAAACAAAACTTAAAGAGCGAGCTCAATGCTATTCTCTCCCATGTGCTTGCTCTTCTCTCTCAGTTTTCTTAAATAATTGAAGGGAGTGAGGGTAAAGGAGCCTTAAAACACACAAACTGAGAACAAGTTTAGCTCGATCTTAAGAGCAAAATTCTTGAAAATTAAAATACGAATAGATTTGTATCAAGAGTTTTTTTACTCAAATTAATCTTTCGCCTTTTTTGAGTGTATAAGAATCGCTCTGCTTTATATAGAGCTGGATTAAGTCAAGAAAAGTTGTAAAAGTCGCAAAATGTTCCAAATTTAATGCAAAAGTGAGCATTTCGGAACAGTTTAGGTACTTTTTTTTTCGAAAAGGAAAAGACAGGAGCTTGAAAAACGAATGCGACATATGCTGGAAAGTTGCTTAAAGTAAATTTTACTGACGGCAGCATAAGATTTCAATATTTCGTTCCATAGATTTTGGGATTAAGTGAGCACCAGGCACAGGTCGACCATTGGAGCTCACTGAGTCGGCTGCTGATATCTGTCAGGCAATCCCATATGCAAACTAATGAGATTTTAGATACTTTTTACACCGAAGGTTGGTCAACGGCATTTGGAAGGTATTTGTATCGAGAATGTGCAGCTGAATACACTTCAACTTGCAAGGGTTACTGCTTGAATTGTGGAAGTCCAAGTCTTAAGAGTAAGACCTTTCTATATCCTAAATCATTGGAGTTCCTTGCTTACAATAACTGAGGCCAGCTATGTGATAACATCGAACAAACTAACTTCTGTAGATGCAATATATCGAATACTTAATTTCACCCCATTCTTATGAGTTCAGCCTTACTTTGAACATATCCTTTTCCCCCACTTAATACATATTAAAGGTTTAAGTTCTTGTGAACTACTTAACTAACATAACTTCTGCCTTTGCCTGTGTCAGTTGGCCGACCATGTCTCACATTTGAGCCAGCCCTGCCAAATAATCGGCTCGGCATCAATGTCAAAAAATGTGATAGAAATGCCAATCAATATTCGTTTACATAAATATATACGTGTACATACAAACATTTTGCATTTCGTGTATTTAATTTCATTTTATGGCATTTTATGGGGCATAAGTCAAAAGAGGCTATAAAAACCCATCCGGGGCGGTTGGGTGCCCGGTTGTCTTGTATTACGCATACGCCGCGTTGAACACGCAATAAAAATACCAATTGCAGCTTGTACACCCACCACCCGTTCCCCTCTGCCATCAACCCGGGGGCAGGTGAGGGGACAACAGGGCCATTGTTTCGTAATGTGGATGCATGCAAAATTTATTGTTGATTTTATTTTTACACAACGCACACATTTTCCGCTTCCTTTTTGCACATTTTTCTGGACATAAATTTACAAGCAGCCGCCGGAGGAAGGCGGAGCGGTGCGGGGCGGGGCGGGACATCAGGTGCGTTATTTTGTCAGCCTTGACCGCCAGTTGCAAGAAATCTCTGTGGCAAGCATAAATTCAACTGGAAAGGCAGCTGCTGCCGGCGATCCAAAGTTGAAAAGTTAAATATATACACTTGACGAGGTGCGGGGCTAAGAACCCAAGATGCTTGTCTGACTCGTACCCGTAGCCTTGCGTGCGTGGCGCCCATTAGGCGAGGACAACGACTCCCGAGCACGTGGCACTAGTCTCTCTCTCTCTCTCTCTCTCTCTCTCGGTATGTATGTGTATACCCATATATCCGACTGGCCTTAATGTTGCTACCTTGAAACGAGCGTGAAAGTACTTCCAGCATTTTTGGCGTAACGCTGAAACGGCCAATTAATATGCCACTTCTTCCATGTATTTTGGAGGCCTATTGATTATTTTTTTCTCATGTTTTGCCCCTGTAAACTTGTTGAGAAGCGCTGCGAATGGGAGGGGGAAAGGGTGTTTGGTGGGTGGTTGGGTGTGTGTACAACAATTAAGCCATTCCGGCGGTTCGGTGGGTGGGTGGGTGGGTGGCTGGCTGGCTTGTTTGTATGTTGTCTGTCCCGAATTTATATCGCCTGAATGCCTCCGCCTTTGCCTTCGCTCCGTGTAATTGCCATGTGCACTCGTAATTCTGTGATTGAACGGGCGCGATTCGGTTTATGAAGCGTTATAATGCGCTTATGTCGTGCCATGTCAGGCAAATCGGAGCCAGTCGCCTAATACAATTAGGCAGATAAGGCGTCCAGGCATATCCCTGGCATGTTAAGTTCCCAATGAAATGAGCCAAATTAATGCATAAATCTCACAGGATATGAGAGAGGGGGAGAGAGAGAGAGGCTGTGTGTGTGTGCGTGTGGGTAAGGCATATCGCTATAATTGCAGCAGCAGGCAAAGGTGTTTGAGATTTGCTTATCTATTTGTAGCAGTTAATTGGGCTAAAATTTCACTGTAAATTGTTTGAAAATTGAGAAATTTGTAAAGGTGTTTGTGGGAAATTCCCATCTAAAGTTGACTGTAAAACAGATAGAATCAACTCTTTATAAGTGAGAGTTGTTTCCCAAGACAAGAGCACCTTAAGCTTGCGTAGTCACCAATACAAATGAACTAAAATGGGTCTGAAGCAACCGGTTATGTCTATTTGCTGTGTCTGGCTCAAACCATTCAAACGTTAAGTACAAAATTTATGAACAATCGCTGATAAGATGCAAATGGAAAGCAATATCAAATGTAAAAATAAATATTTTTTACTCAACTCCTTTCCGTTTCACATTAAATTTGTCTTGAAATGTCAACCCTTGATTTAACTTCATACGATTGAAAAGCCGTTTTCCCCAACTGAACCATTTTTTATGACCGAAATTTGATATATTTGGTTGATTGTGAAAGGCAGTTCAGTTACGGCGACTAATTTAAAGCGTGTTTTGTATTTATGAGCTAGCATTTTTATGTTGACGGGTTAAGAGCTGTTTTGGGAAGGGAAAAGGCGATTACGTGAGGCACATCAAAGTAACCCATCCACCCCTCCCCCCCTTTTCATGCTCGAAGCAACAGCCAACAAGGTTGATGTGGATGCGATGAAGTTTAGTTGGGGGGCCTGGGAGTTGGTTGACATAGGGGAAAGGCTGAACTTGTTGTCGCATCTGTTGATTACGAACGCTGTTGCTACTCCACTTTTGTCATCATTAATCAACTGCCGGCAAGCGAATTGACAAAGCCAAAGGAATGTGAGCAATTTGTTGAGCATTGGGCATGAGTGTTTTGCCATGTACTCCGGGAGTACACACATACTTCCTTCGAGTGTGTCTGCTGCATTACAAATAACAAACAGTCAACACATTGACACTTTATTTTGCAGTGCAGTGCACAGCTGAGTCTGATTACGGCCAACATGAAACTTTGAACTTGAATGTGGCACAGTGGGGCCAACAGAAAATTAAAAATGATTTTTTTTCTTCCAAATAAAAATGTTGACAAATAAATGTAAGAAACGTGGAAATTTAATTTCCAGCTAGTTATTTTACAAAATTTTCCACCGTGCATTGATTTGGTGGTGCTGCCCAACGCCTTTGTAAGCTGCCACAAACGATTTGAAATCAAATACACAGAATGTGGCCATTTTGGCAAATGCACACAACAATTACATAAACTTAATAACTTGATGGCCGAAAAGATAAACCCCTAGCCAAAAAGCAGTCAGAAGCCAAAGAGCCAACAGTATGTCCATTGGGAATAGTGGGTGGTACACTCAAGTTTGCAGTTTCAACTCTGGGGGGTCTCGTTCGGACTTGGACTTTTCGGTTGCACACAATTTTATGGCCGCAAACAATTTTCCTACGTTTTGTAAACTTTTCAATGAAAATGGCAGGCAGATATAGCATCCCAAGGAAAGGAGCAACACAAGCACAAGCTTTTAATGCTGTCTGGATAAACACAAACACACAAACACACACACACACACACACACTTTACTTATTACACTTACAACTGTAAGCGAGGGCCAGGCCCAAGGCTCATTTTGACTTTACGGTCGCTCGTTCGTTTCATGAATATTGCAAAAGCGAAAGTACGACTAACCAACAAACAGGCCCAGAGGTGCAAATGGGCACAATAATTTATTAAATTTCAACTTAGTGGCTGTCAAACTGTTTGCTTTTGTTGTCAGTTTTTGAACTTTTGACGAAATGAGTTCAATTTATGCTGCATTCTATCATTTTTGGTAAATATGTGTAAATTGCCTCACTTGTACAGGTGTCTCGCATACACACACACACACACACACACAAAAGTGTGTGGTGCGATCTATGCAAATGCGCTGAAAAGTATGCAATGAAAACTTTATTAGCATATTGCGTATACGTCGAGGAGTAAGCGAGTGACATGCCAAGCGAAATTCATTGTTTGAAGTAAACTTAAATACATATTTTAAGGTAAATCAATGCTGAAAGTGTATATTTACACAGAGAAAGTAGAAAAATGAGAACTTTGGACGCAAAATGTGCATATTTGTTACCAAAAACACAAGCCATGTATCGCTCTTCTTACTTGCAGTACAATGTTGTCACTTTAAGATCAATTTCAGTGATTTGAGTTGAATTTTTCCGATTTGGTCCACATTTTAAACTTAATTGGGTAGAAAATGTGATTGAGTTTAGTTCAAGTTATAAATGAATCTCACATTTCGGGGAATCTGAAGGATCTGCTGCTCTGCCCGCCCGTCAATATTCCCTAGAATCCTGCTTGCCTTGGTTTATTGTCTGGTGTCGTCCGCAAACCAAAAACTTTTCCCATAATGCCTTAAATTATCGAGTCCTTGTTAGTTCAAGCATAAAAATTCCAAGTTCCAAGTTCCAAAAATTGGGTGTATGTCAAATTTGCTTCAATTTCGATACAATTCTCATTTCATTCCACTTCAAAAAAAAACAACACAAAACATCAAAATACACAACAAAATTAAATATACCATTCTGCTGTTCCCCATGAAGCAATGTTTAAACAATCTCTTATCCAAACACATTTGCAAACTAATTTAGAAACTATTTCGAAACGTTTGCCATTGCCAAGCCGCAAAATGCGGCACTTCAGCAACGCAATGAGCTGGCAGTGTACACGACCCTCAAGGATAATCATTTACAACAATAACAAAGGACAGACAACAACATATGCGAGCCATTCCCTGGACAGACGACAACAACAACAACAGATGAGAAAAATCCCAACAACTTTTTGCGTGTATGCCCTTTGTGGCCATAATTTATAGACTATCTGCCAAAATATTCCAGCTGAACCATAAAGATTCAATTTCACAAGCAATTTATATAACAGAAGAACCCCTTTTGCGAATGGTAGACTAAATGATAAGGGGGGAGGGGGCGGGCAGGGTTGGTCTTCCCCTCTGTGATACAAATGAGCAACTTGCTCGCACCACAAACTCTTATTTATGTCGGGCAAAAATTTGCAATGACTTAATTTAAAATTATATACACAAACATAGATGTTATTTGTGCTTGCTAAAGTGCCGGCAAATTGAATTAAAATTTGGATTTTGATTCACAAGCCAAACAAAACCACCTGCAAAAGTTTAATTAAATAGTATTTTTATTTATTTTTCCCCTGTCTTCCTCGCTTATGCGCATAACTCTTGCATAAGTTCTGACCCACGCCCGCCCCCTACTCCTCACAGCTCATTTTCCTCAGTGGAGGGTGGAAAAAGTTTTAATTTGTTGACTTAACCGCAGTTACAGTTACAGCAGAGCGCCACCAGAGCACCCAGACCGGGCATAACTTTGCTTTACGCAACTTAACATGCATATCTCGTTTGGGGGGCGGTGCTCTGGGGATGTTGCAGCTGCCGCTTTTCTCTCATTCTCCTGCTCGCTTATCGCCTGCTGCACACGCAGTTTGCTACGTTTTTGCATGTTTCTGCCTTTTTGCCTCTGCTCCTTAATTTTTTTGGTGCTCCTGCCTGCCCCCTGCTTAGCCATAAATATGCAGCTTAAAATGGCTTTCGACTGGCGGCTTTCGGCTTGCGGTTTACGTGGCGTATGATTGATGCCTCTTTGGCTACGCTCGGGTTGCTGTTGCTGCCGTTGCTGTTGCTGTTGCTGATGTTGTTGTGGTTGTTGTTGTTGCTAGTGTTGTCCTTAGGGTTGTCAGATTGTTGGGCCATTTAGCAACATTATGTGGGGATATTCCAGTTGAAAGAGTGTTTCACTGCATAATGACCCACAGATAAAAAAAAAAAAGGGGCAGATGTGGGAAAAGCTTTCAAGGAACTGTGTTAAACCAGAATGCTGTTTAATATTTCACTTTGGCGAGAGCACGAAAAAACATATTCCCAGTAGTTCAGTGAAAAATTTGTATTTATTTTCCAATGGTACATTATGATTGGTAAACTCCGACAGTTTCCGACACAACCACACATCACTTGACAACAAATTTACCAATTTTCTGACATCCTGGGGTGTTTTTAATAAATTTGGCTATAAATTATGTTGAGCATCCATTTAGAATGTCCCATTGCGCCACAAAAATCAGTTTAATATCCAGATTGCAACCATTTTTTTCCGAAGGCTTGCAATTTGGAAAAAAAACACGATTGAACTTCCTCGAAAAGACGTTAAAATCGCAAAACAAAAAGTTCATAATTTCTAAACTTTTACTTATTAACCCTCTTACAGTTTTGTGTTAAACTCCAGTTAAATATTAAAACGTGAAAGCTAAGCTAAGTTCGTCTGTGCCGAAGTTTTTATACCCTTGCTCGCTTAAATATTTTCGAAAAGTACTCTTTTTCCCATTTTTCGACCGATCGTTCGTATAGGAGCTATATGATATAGTCATCCGATTTTCCCAAAAATTTGTAAAATTATGTGAAAGCATAAAAAACAAATAAATACAAAATTGCAGGATGCTACCATTAAAAACAAAAAAGTTTTTCTAACTAAGACTGTTTTTCTGACCTATCTTTTGTATGGCAGCTATACCATATAGTTGTCCGATTTCAATAAAACTTGGTAGAATTTTAGAAAAACATAGTAAACCGACGATTACAAAGTTTGCAGAAGTTTCCATTGAAAAGAAAAAAGTTTTTCTCAACAAAACTAGTTTTCCGACCGATTGTTCCTAGGGGAGCTATGAGATATAGTCATCCGATCCAGTCGGTTCCGACATATTAGTAGGGTGCAGCAAAAAGAAGACTCTATGCTAAGTTTCAGCTCGATAGCTACAAAACTGAGAGACTAGTTTGCGTAGAAACAGACAGACAGACGGACGGACAAAGCTCAATAGACTCAGCTCGTCACCCTGATCAAGACAATATATATAGTTTATGCGGTCGGAAATGAATATTCCTATGCAATGCAAACTTCTGGGCAAAAATATAATAGTTAAAAATTATAATATAAAAATATAAGAGAGCGTTAGCTTAACTGGGCCCTGCCCGACTTTGCTATAAACGTTACTCGAGGAATTTATGTTTAATAACAGCGTATTAACATTTATGTTAACATTTCAATGTTATGTTACCAATCAAGGCGAAGCAGGGACGCTCCATCAACTCCAAAAATGTTCTAGGTTCAGTTAGCATTCAAAAAAAGATGAAAATCTGCTAGATTTCTAGACAGTTCAGTTCTAGTCTTGCAAAAGCCGGAGTCGTACTCAGCCAAGAAGAACCACTGAACATACCTATCGTTCATACAAGCATCAAGGCATCAGGGGTTAAGTGAAAAAACACAACCGTATGCAAAAACTTACTCTCTATTTGCTACAGCGCCAAAGAAGAGAGTGTAGACTGCTTAAAGGAATACTTAACTGCCACTGCCTGCAGGGAAGACATAGAACCTGGAGTCCCAGAAACTCTTCGATAAAAATCAATGCTTGAAAGGCCACTGGAATCCACAACTCAGCCCTTCTAAAGCAACGGTACTACCATCTGCACCACTGTGCTTTTTGCTTGCAGGAAGCTTAATACTTGACTGCATTTTTGTTGCGCTTTGCCGCCCCCTTAAGCGAGTGGCCAGGGGTAGTCTGCCTTAAAACATTACAGCGCATCCGAGTTTTTTAGTTTCCAACCGCATATATGTAGTTATGTTTGCAGAAAGAGGTCAGAGAGCTTCTTAAAACCGTAATCTATAGGCAACCAGCTTTAACATACTCTGCACTATTATAATACTACGACATATATAAAAACAGACAGAAGAAAGCATATCCGTCGAGGTTCTTTTATCAGACACAAGTTAAAAGTAATAAAAAAAAAAAAAAAAGACTCGTCTTTAATTTCTACCCTTAAAAAAGTGTCATCAGTTTCGCAACTATCTCTTAAATATTGACTCTTGCAACCAAATTGACTGCCCTGGCTACGATTATGCACAAGGGAGTCGTATAAAACATAATTATGAATTAATTATACATAATATGTTTGTTTGTTTTATTTTTTTCACCCAATTTTTTCTCTGGCATATTTATATTAATAATATCTCGGGCTTTCAGAATTAAATGTGCATTAATTATATATTATTGACAGTCATCAATTTGCCAGAGCAGCTGTGAAACGAAATTGTGAAATGCCAACAATTTTCACGCTCTAATCAATCTTAACTTTGCTCTGCTCTTTTTGTGGACATAAAAAAAAAGCGCTTGCTAAAAGTCACTCACTCGTCACTTATGCTAAATTAACAAAAAAGTGAAATAAAAGGAAAAAAAATAAGGGAATAAGCAGCAGTGTGGACGAAGGAGGAGTGTAAGGATGAATGATGGGGTGAAGGATGCAAATCTCAATCCCCAACATCAGCAAAACTTGCTGCCTGGCTTGGAAGCATAGTTTTGCTATTTCGTTGCCATATTCTGTGCCACATTTGTTTGAACTTTGTGCTATTTGGGCAACAGTTTTGTGCTTTGCTTTGTATTTGGGAGGGAGCAAAAGGGTATGATAAGTTCGGGCTAGAGTAGGCGATTGGTTTTATTATGATATATTAACATTAACAATATATTTACGATATTTTTTCAGCCAACTCTGTTAACTTAACACACTGTTAATGCTCTGTTAATTGATTTTGTTAAAGTAACGGGTATTGCCAAGTCTGTTTTCTGTACTCGTTTGTATTGGACCATGTTGGATTTCCATTTGGGTCCACAGAGGTTTCAGTTTGGCAAGTTTTGACTGCTGTTTGAGTAGAAAATCACAATTTAATTGGTAGAAATTGTCATTTTATGGAGTCAACTTTCATTTGATTGTCAGAGGGATGCTTGAAAGCGTGTTTTTTGAGTGATGTCGAAATTGTTGCCGCATTCATTAGGCGACATCATCATTGTTGTTGTTGTTGCTGGGATAGCTCACAACAATGTTGCTGCAAATGAATGAGGAGTGGCTGCCAAAGGGGGAATGAATGCACAAGCTATTCTCATTGGGCGACGACAATGTTTTGCAATTCGTTACAAAACGTGCACTTGGCATGCACGGCATCATCTCCTGCTCCAACTCTCCTGCTCCAGCTCTCCCCTTCACTTCATCACGTGCTCCATTTGCAGCAAAGCCATTTCAAAATAGCTAATCAGTCAAATTCCTGCAGGCAGCTCAAACAAAAACAAAATAAAACAAAAGCTCCCCACTCGGCTCTCAAACTGAACTGAAGTTTTCCATTCATTTAATTGTTACCATGTAAATCCCCGGTAGCAAATTTATAGCGTCAGGTGTGATTAGAATCGTGTACAACAACAAGCTTTCCCTCCTCAGCCGCACTCCTGCAACAAGCTTTCCCATTTAATGAGTTTAGTTTCGAACTGAAATTCAGTTAATATGCAACGCTTCATTTATGCTCGAGCAGGTAGCAGCAGGAGCAGGAGATAAACTCGATACATTTTGCGCCAGGCACTTTACCCAAATGAGTCAACTTTCCTATCCCCGTGTGGCAGCACACAATGGACCAGTCACTGGCACATGGGGGAGCTTATCTTTTATTACCATGTTTTCATTAAGATGGTCTCAACTTTAACTGCACATGTGTTGTACGAGGCTGGAAAATAATGCAGACCCGCATCAGCATCAGCATCAGCTGCACAACTAATAGAACACGCACACTGGCTCTAATTATACCAATCAGCATGCTTTTCCCATCTCATCTCAACTCAGCCACTGGGCCCCCGGCTTAGCTTCCCTTAGCTTGAATAAAAGACGCCATCAATGTGCAAATTAGTCCTTGGATGGCTAATCAAGCGCCAAGTGGTAACCACTACACCCACTGCCGACAGCCGGTTGTTGATGGGTGTGCGTGTGTGCAGCACATAATCTGATTAATAAAGCGATTAGTGCTCAGTGATTAGCAATATTTTCCATAATTAGTAGTCATTAAGTCAGTCAGACAGCACAACTTACAGCTCTCGCCCAATGAATTAAAGCCAAAAGGTTCATCAAGAAACGGAAGCCAATAAATAGCACTTTGATTGCCCACTTGGACTGGGAAGTGGGTTAACTGGGTGCAGGAGTAAAAGCTTAGAATGTCATTTGATGCAGATGTCAAATAAAACGATTGAAACTAAGATGCCTGCAAAATCCCATACGATCTTTAAGCTTAATTGGAATCGGGATCACTCCATTTGCTCTCTAGAAATTAAGAATTATAATTTCTAAATATTTCTAAATCTAGAAAAGGTTTTTCTAAAATGAAGAAAATATTTTGAGGAAATGTTTTCTCAGTATGAGAAAGTATTTTCTGGTTATACGAAAGAAGTTGTTTTATTATAATTTAGTAGTTTTATTTAGTAATCTACCTGCCTGTGAGAGTCATTGTTAGCTTAGGACCTAAGGATCATGTTGATCTGTGCCTTATTCTCCGCAAACCGTACCTGTAGCTTGAATCGATTCTGCTTGTTATACCCTTGCAATGGGTATTATAATTTTGCCCAGAAATATTCATTTCCGACCCCATAAACTATATATATATTCTTGATCAGGGTGACGAGCTGAGCCGATTGAGATTTCTGAGCCGTCTGTCTGTCTGTTTCTACGCGAATAAGTCTCTCAATTTTGATGCTATCGAGCTGAAATTTTGCACAGAGTCTTCTTTTAGTTGCACACTACTAATATGTCGGAGCCCACCGGATCGGATTACTATGTCTCATACCTCCCATAGGCACAATCCGTCAGAAAACTAGTTTTAGTGAGAAAAATTATTTTCTTTTCCATGTAAACGTCTCCAAACTTTGTTATCGTAAGTTTTCTATGGTTTTTTATAATTCTACAAGGTTTTATTAAAATCGGACAACTATATGGTATAGCTGCCATTGGAAAGATAGGTCTGAAAAACAGTCTTAGTTCGAAAAACTTTTTTATTTTAAATGGTAGCATCCTGCAATTTTGTATTTGTTTGTTTCACATGCTTTCACATAATTTTACAAATTTTTGGCCATATCGGATGACTATATCCGATAGCTCCCATACAAACGATCGGTCGGAAAATGTGAAAACGATTATTTTTGAAGGGTATAAAATCATCGGCACAGACGAAGTTAGCTTAGCTTTCTCTTTTTTGTTCGTTTCGTCAATTAAGTTTGCCCTACAAATGGAGACCAACATCTGCCTTTTTAGGTGGAAATTGCTTGTAGTCAAAGTCAAAGGTAAGGGTATGTACAGTTTTGTATTGAACTCCCAGAATTCGAAGCAGTCAAATCCTTCATAATCTCGAGCGCATTCCACCAAACTTGCAATGCTCCACTCTGGCTAATTAATGCTAATGACACTTGAACTCTCAAGTCAATGCTCTGGCCATTTACAATTAGGAAGTCTGATTAGAGTTATGGTTAACTCTATTTCCAATGCCTTATTGCATTTTGCTTAGCAACTTGGTCAAATCTCGCACTTCCAATCATCATTCTTTTGTTAAATCTTTTTAATCAGTTTCAGTTTTAGACAAAAAAAAAACTTCAACACTTCTTATGTGCCTCACAAATAACCGGCATAGCAACTTTTTTCTTGAATGAGACGTTTTGAAGTTTTTACGACTAAACCGCCAGCGATCGGGGGTATTGGCAATCCCTTGGAGAGTTACTCCACTTGTTTAATTTAAACTTGGAACGCAACTAACGACAGTTTTTTAATTAAAATACCAAAGACAAAGAGCAGGAATATAGAAAGAAGCTGCCGGCCGCCGCACCGTTCTTGTCTCTTCCCTGCGAACATGAGACAGCGCGAAAGTTGGCGAAAAGTTTTGAAACTTAAACACCTGAAGAGAAGGGTGGGAGCAGGAGCAGCAGCAGCAGCCGGTAGGAAGGAGCATTGGAGACAAGCGTGTTAAATTATTATGAAGCACTTAGGTACAGTTGTGCTTTAGCACTAACTGTAGTTTATTCATGGCACAAAACTAAACGGAAAAGCAAACGCAAATGAAATTGAGTTGTTTGCCAAGGAGACACAGGATAGAGTACAAAAAACAAAGCAAATGGAAATCAATAGGAAAACTTTAGACCGCTCAATTGGCATGGCAGAGCAAGGTCACGTAGCAGCCGAAGGAGTGGCAGAGAATGGCCTTTTACCAATGGCCAATTTGTATGCCCAAACTTATTTGCATGGCGGATACTCAATGAATATTTTAATTTTAGTCTCTGCAAGAGAGCTGGACCATGATGATGATGCCGATAATGATGATGATGCTGCTGCTGCTGCTCTGTGACGATAATGAAAGCAATTAATTTAAAAGAAAGTGCAATTTCCGCTGCTACTTGAAACTGCAGCGGATTCACTTGTCCGCTTGTCTGTCTTTGGCTTGGGCCCTGGCGGAAGTGAGTTTTAATTGAACGGTAAATTGTGCAAAAATCTAAGAAGAGCGTGTGCCATTTTTTTCTGTAACTAATTACCGTCCTCTTTTTTTTCGCAGGCAGTTTGAAAAGTTTTTGTTACAGCGAAAATGAGGTGTAAAAGTGTGGACAGCTAAAGGTAACTGCAATTAATAAAGCCACTTTGGTTATGTATTTGATACAGTTTGAGATAAGATAAGCCTTTTGAGTGTACGGTCGTTAGTCAGCAAGGAAATGTTGAAAGGGTTGTGAATTGATGCCTTGTTGATAGGCAGAATGAATGTGTAGACCTTCTGCTTTCCATACTCGGGAGGTATGGACTACATTTCGTGAAAATATAATATAAGACCGAAGGCAATTTTGGGAAATTTTTATTCTAAATTAAATGAAGATGAAAGGGCAGAGGAATGTTGCTAGATTTTAACAAATTTATGCTTTCTAAAAGGATTGGCATTCAATGCATTACAGCAAAATCTACCCAACCTACCAAAGATTAATTTAACAAAAATCTATTAATACAAATCGAATTAATGTCAGCTAACAGGAAAGTAGGAAAAAAAAAAACAAATGCTTTTAAACCTTCAATTATGACAAACCAATTCACGTGTTAATCGCCTTAATGTGCGAATGATGCGTGACAAAGAAACAACAGCAACAACAAAAAACCAGAGAGGCATTTAAATTGTAGATTTATATGCTTTATTAAAACAATTTAATTTGCATATCGCATTTTCGTAGATTTATGCAGCTGCTGGGGCTAGGTATATATATGTACATGTATACATAAGTGGTTACATGTGTGTGTGCGTGTGCCATATCATTTAATCATATAGACATATAGCAATTACATTTTAGGCATTAAATTATCCCACCATAAAAACCTGAAGCGATACTCAATTGCTGGTTTTATGCAAATTCAGGCAGCTCAATTTGCATACAAAACTCAAACTCAAGTGGAGCACACACACACACACACATACTTATACTTATACATATGCACATTAAACATTATTCATTTAAAATACAAATTGAAATTAATATGTGTGTGCGTGTGTGTGCTCTTGAGGTCGACCTAGCCAAGATATGCTTAAATTGTCCAGCTAAAATTTCCTTTAAAATGGCAAAATGATAAAGACAGCCTGGAGAATATGCCTAATTACGCATACGCCAGGTGGCTGGGGCTTTTTACAATCAACTTTGGAGTGTTGGAAGAGCCCGACTGGTTTGTATCCTGTACCTAACTAAAATTATACTAATTTTTTGGGCTTCTTGGTTTAGAATAAAATACATAAATACGGAATTATTACACGATTTTCTACTAAAATTACACTCGGAGATAAAAAAGAAAACTTTATGCTTGGATCTATAATTTTCAATGTCAGAGGTTCGGTAAGAATGAAAATTTCTGATTCAAGATAAAATTTCTTGTTTCAAAAATGAATTTTTTAACCCAAATTTCTTGATACAAGAGTTTCCTAGCTTGATCCAAGTTCCAAAAAATTTTTAAATCAAACAGAATTATTCGTGAAACAACAGGTTAACTTACTCAAGACTAAAATTGCTCGTTCTGCAATCAAGAGCTTTATAAAGTAAAAGAAAAGTGATAGCTCCTGTTCTACAATCTCGATTTCTGTGTAGAAATGTGTTTAAAGCTGTTTAAGACTTGTTCTATTTTTATATTTTTTCGTTTGGGCAGAGAGCGAAAGCACACACAGCATACTAATCTAAAATCGAAGGTCCACATCAGAAATCTTCTCCAAGACTTTTCACCTGACATTTTTGCATGATTTGTTTAACGGTCTTTGGTTCCACGTAATTCTCTTCGCTGAGCTATTTATTCGAACTAAGGTTGATCTTAAGATTTAGTTTCTTGAATATTCAAGTTCGAATAAAGAACGATCGTACTCAAATTAAATATTTATTGGATCATTTGGAAACTTTTTTGTCACGACTTGCTATTAACTTGCTGAAAATGTATGTTTTGTGTTAACTTCAGAGTCAGCAGAGCCCATTGAAAACTCGTAAAATCCAGAATTGCAAGAGTCAAGACTCCTTCTTCTGGTTCTTTACAGGCGGGACCAGAATCGGTATCGGATGTCTAGTACAACCCCCGGATTTGTTACTTCCTAAAATGAAATAAGCCAAACCTGACTGTTACTTCCATTTGCATAATCTCAATATACCTGTGCTACGGGGTATTAAAACATACAATAAACTGAAGCTACACAATGCTCCCCCTGCCTGCACACATAAAAATACAATATACAATATTCATTTTTCACATAGCTCTAGAGCTGGGGCCAAAAAAGGGCAGCAAAAATCATGCGAACGGGTTATCCAGGCTTGATGGATTTAAGTGAACCACAGACTACAGTTGGTTTCCTGCATATGGATTTGTCGATAAAATAAAATACGAAAAAAAGGAGTAACACAGCCAGCACAGCACAGAAACCCATACAAAATACCTCCCCAACCCAAAAAAAAAAAAACCTCACAGCCCAAAATTCCAATCCTGGGGGTCACATTGAAATCATGCTTTATTTATGATGCCCAACGCGTAGCTTTGTGGAGCTGAAGTCGAAGCTGAACCGGGAGCCAGGGAAAGGAAGTCCACAGATTGACATGACATGACATGCCAATCGTGCGGCAAAATGTCTTTTTTTATTTATTGCTGTTCCCCTAAAAAGTAGGGGAAAGCATTATTTTTTTTTATTTTTGGTTAATTTTTCACGTAAAATTGCTAAATCAGCAATTGCTTTTGTGAACTCTTCTGCTGCACTTACAAATAATTGCGCACACTTAAGAAGCGGCGGCCATTGTGTTGAGCAGCAACCAACTTGCAACATTTTAAAATAATTTAACAGCATTTGAAAGTGCATTCAAGTCAACTTCCGTTGCTGACTTGGCCGGAGCTTTGGTTTTCTATAACGCACAATGGGCCAGCTGGACAAAATATTGGGCAAAAGTGGAAAGGATGAAAGCAAGCTTAAGCATTAAGTGATGGAAAGGCATTAATTTACAATTCCGAAATATCCTCGAAATATGTGGAGTCCCATTAATCCCTTCTTGATATTTTCAAGATAAAATTCATAAAATATTTATTCGAAACAAACATTCAAGGAGGGAAAAATCTGAGAATCTGCGACGTGTTAGCTCACTGCACTATCACACACGCACGCCTAATTGACTACTAATACTCTCTGTGCGGTGATGGAGTTAAGTTGACTTGTGCTCATTTCAATAATATTTGGAACATTTGTGCTTTAATAATTGAGAGAACATCTTGCGCTTTGTTTAGTTAAAGCCAACTTATAGTCGGGGTTTTTCCCTCTGTGTAATAAAAGTATTTTTATACCCGTGCAAAGGGTATTATAATTTTGCCCAGAAGTTTTCAAAGCATAGAAATATTCATTTCCGACTCCATAAACCATATATATTCTTGATCAGGGTGACGAGCTGAGTCGATTGAGATTTGTCCGTCCGTCTGTCTGTCTGTTTCTACGCGAACTATTCTCTCAGTTTTAAAGCTATCGAACTGAAATTTTGCACAGAGTCTTCTTTTTGCTGCACACTACTAATATGTCGCAGCCGACCGGATCGGATGACTATGTCCCATAGCTCCCATAGGAATAATCGTTCGGAAAACTAGTTTTAGTGAGAAAAACTTTTTTCTTTTCAATGGAAACGTCTCCAAACTTTGTAATCGTAGGTTTACTATGTTTTTTTTTATAATTCTTCCAAGTTTAATTAAAATCGGACAACTATATGGTATAGCTGCCATACAAAAGATAGGTCTGAAAAACAGTTTTAGTTAAAAAAACTTTTTTGTTTTTAATGGTAGTATCCTGCAATTTTGTATTTGTTTGTTTCACGTGCTTTCACATAGTTTCAAAAATTTTTGGCCAAATCGGATGACTATATCGTATAGCTCCCATACAAACGATCGGTCGGAAAATGGGAACGGGTGTATTTTTTGAAAATATTTAAGCGAGCATTTGCAAGGGTATAAAAACTTCGGCACAGCTGAAGTTAGCTTAGCTTTCTCGTTTTTTATTTTAATATATGTCTCTCAATTGTTTGGATTATATAAATATGCTATATTAATCTCATCTTTTACATGTGAAATCGGCCCTAAGTCTCACTATATTCTCTTAAAAAACTTCTTGTACAAAATATAACATTTCTGTCCCACTGTGCGACAAAGACGACTGACTACGTTTGTGCAATTTGTCATTTGGACAAATACCCGTATACTTGGAGAACGACGAGCGTCGGCAGACAGCAGCCGAGTTGTGAATGAGAATGAGAGTGTGAACATGGCACATGTGGGGCACAAATGAGCACATGGATTCGAGCTTGATGCACTTCAACAGCTTGCCAAAAGCTTACATAAGCCGGTGGCTAATTCCTCATCTCCTCGGTTGGGCCATAATTTTCAACGCAGTGTGCAGTCAAGACATGTAATTTATAACTATAAGAGGCTGGCCCATATTTTGAACTTGAAAACAAAGCAAAAGGATTAGCAGCAGACAGAAATGAGTAAATTCTAATTAAAATACACAAATTCATAATAATTTAGCAAGTTCATGATTCAAACGGTTTATGATAGAATAATGTTTTGCCATATTTAATCCAAGACCACAGCAAATTACAAGATTATGACAGCATGAGGCAGATATCACAGCTATGTGACATCCAAGAAATCAAGAAGAATTAAAGAAAGAGTCAAGTTTGTGCTTGACAGACTTTATAACCTGGTGAATTGTGTGAAATATTAAATAAGTAAATAACTGGGAATTGTCTAGCATATTTATTTTTCCCCAACAAAAACCAACACCCACATCAAATGTAAATGTAAATAATCAACTTTAAGCAGTTAAAATCGTGCATAATTAAATACATACACACAAATGCCAACCCCCGGGTCAATGTCCAGCTCTGGAAAATAGTGCTTTAGGGTCCGACAAGAGCTCAAGTCCACTTTACAGACGAGTGACTGAAACGCTTAAACTGATTGTCACTGCAAACTCCTCACACATACTCACTCACACACACACACACACACACTAGCACACAAATGAGCGCCGTAACGTATGCAGCAGATTTAAGCAGCAGGATATGGCTCGCTCCTTCTGCTTGGTACAACAACGTTCCACGTTGTGAGGACTCCTTTGACTAGCTTGCCACGGTCGACGTTGCCAATGGCAACTGTTTCAATGCATTGCCATAGATTATTGTATAATTTCCACAGAGCGGGCTGGCTGCAACATGGACACGGGCCAGACAAAATGAACATCATTTGCAAGTGCGGCCAGGACCAGAGGCTAGTTGGCTGGCTGGCTCGCTGGCAGCTTGAGCCCATTGGGCATGCAGCTAATCTTGGCCAACAACGATGATAAATCGTTCAGTCAGCCAGCCATGTAAATGTCCTGGCCAGGCGGCTGCTGTCCCAGATTACCAACTACAACATTCTCTCATTAAATTTAATTTTCACTTGCTTTTAATTAAAAGCGCAACGTACAAAGCATCATTAAAAAATAGTTTGCGCCTGCTAATTTTTAGCATGTGATTTACATAATTCAATTAAAAATTAAGTTATGAAACGGACGCACATTTTGGCCAAATGGATGGAGCGGACCCACAACTCTTGGTTCTTAGTTATGCAAATTATGAAAATGAATTGTGACCGAAGGCAGGAGAGCGAGGAGGAGGGGGGGATTCAGGGCTTTATTTGTTGAAGCGAGGCGAAAATAAATAGCGCAAAAGAAGAGGAAATGACAACTGAGACAGGCGTCAAAGAAGAAGGAGTGAACAGAGAGGTTAAAAGTGTAAGCAGCCGTTTTGCCACGCAATTTGATACCATTTATTGGGGCGTCAAGAAGTTTTTAAAGGATTTGCGTATGAGAACAGTGGTTCAGTATGAGGGATAAATGGAACGTTTTTGGCGTTTCTGGCTCCGTTCGGTTTGGAAATTGTTTATATCCCTTGGTTCTTCCTCAAAGCCTATGAAGTGCAAAGGCTTTTCCGACTTTAACCAATAATTTTGGTAATGTTTCAATTTGTGCTCATTTTGGGTGCAATATTCTCGGATTTTTTGTCACTGTATTCCTGGGTTTATAGTCTTTGGCAAGGCGAAGAAAACTTCAGCTATCAGTGAGCTTATTTTAAGTTTACTTGTCGCAAGGATTAAGCATTCACACTCAATAAACTTTTGCCAAAACTTAAAGAATATCGAAAAATACAAAATGAAACTTTTAAAAGAAAAGCTAGTCGGCTAATGAGTCTTGTAAGGCTTTGCTGGATAGCATCTCCTCCTTACCTCTCATACATAGATGGTACAGTATCTACATTTAAAACGATTCAAAGTAATCACCAACTTATCAATAGCTTCCCTTATATCAATTCACTTATAAAACCTTGTACAGGCATCTTTTAGTATTGGCAATTTCTCATAAATTTCATAAATATTTAAAGAACATTCCCCCATTCGGCACTCTGGGTATGCCAACACATGAAACTTTTTTCAGGCTAATTGCCATTGCCAAGTTTTCTCGTATTAAGTAGAACTTTTCAACTGCTCTTTCTTTGCTCTCCCCCATTTCGCTTCCATCTCATTGTATTGTACTTTCTTGCTTTATATATAGCGACTCGATTGCTGTTTGCTTTTGCGGACATTGTTTGAGTTCACGCAGCCTGACCATTAATTTCACAATTAGCGGCTGAGACCAACCAAAAATAAACCAAAAAAACAAAAAAGGGGAAGAATTCCCAGTGACACACTTGAAAAAAACTAACTGTCAGAAGTGTGTAACGAAAAGGATGGTGCTCATACCGTTTTGTATGATACTTGAAGTTTCTTTGTGTTTTTTTGGGGGTTCATAAATTAACTATAATATATTGTTGGCTTCAAAAGTGTCCTTTAATGTGGCTTTAAGTGCCACGAATATGCTTGGAACAATACAAAATATCGTAGAATAAAAGAAATACTAGCTTATTATTTTAAACATTATTCAAATAAGCCAATATTTGGCTTTGCACAGAGCAAAGGACCAAGCAAAGCTCTTTTGAATCTCTTGGCTTAGGGTAGTCTAATTTTCGCGCAAGTGATTGGGAGCCACAGTTTATCTCCAAAGTTTGAAATATAGGTTCCCTTCAATACGAACTTTCAAACTCCACTTTAAGCATGGGTTTTCCAAAATCTAAAAATGTTGCACTCGGAAATCACCTAAATCATGTTTATTTTTGCTGCATTAAGTAATTTTATATAATATACCAAGGGCCGCTTTCTCATCTTCAAAATATCTGCTTTTAGTCAGATAAACTTTGATTTTTCTCTGATATTTGTAGGTTAATGTGACAGATAGCTCTTTGTAGAAGATTAGAAATCGGCTCTTAAAGTATATATTATCTTGTACTGAACTTAAAAATTATTATTTTTCTGGCTATAACTTGAAAATACATCATCACAATGTTGTCATGTCTCATGTGTCACACAGTATGCGAAATCTGTAAAGCTCTGCTTTGAGTAGATTAAGGATTCATATGACTTCGTTCTGAAAGCAAGAAAGTGTCTAGAATCTCGAGTCGAGACTCATAATGTTCATTTTCCTGTTTTATGGGTTCGAGATCGTCAAAAAGATGGCGCAAAACAGTGCACATTTTACAAAGGAATCATTTTTATAGCCTTGCGAAGGGTATTATAATTTTATAATATTCATATACGACCCAATAAACTATATATATTCTTGATCAAGGTGACGAGCTGAGTCGATTGAGCTTTGTCCGTCCGTCTGTCTGTCTGTCTGTCTGTCTGTTTTTACGCGAACTTGTCTCTCAGTTTTAAGGCTATCGAGCTGAAATTTTGCACAGGGTCTTCTCTTTGCTGCACACTACTAATATGTCGGAACCAACCGGATCGGATGACTATATCTTATAGCTCCCATAGGAACAATCGGTCGGAAAACTAGTTTTAGTGGGAAAAACTTTTTTCGTTTCAATGGAAAGGTCTCCAAACTTTGTAATCGTAAGTTTTCTATGTTTTTTTATAATTCTACAAAGATTTATTAAAATCTGACAATTATATGGTATAGCTGCCATACAAAAGATAGGTCTGAAAAACAGTTTTAGTTAGAAAAACTTTTTTGTTTTTAATGGTAGCATCCTGAAATTTTGAATTTGTTTGTTTCACATGCTTTCACGTAAGTTTGCTAATTTTTGGCCAAATCGGATGACTATATCACATAGCTTCCATACGAACGATCGGTCCGAAAACTAGTTTTAGTGGGAAAAACTTATTTCGTTTCAATGGAAAGGTCTCCAAACTTTGTAATCGTAAGTTTTCTATGTTTTTTTATAATTCTACAAAGATTTATTAAAATCTGACAATTATATGGTATAGCTGCCATACAAAAGATAGGTCTGAAAAACAGTTTTAGTTAGAAAAACTTTTTTGTTTCTAATGGTAGCATCCTGCAATTTTGTATTTGATTGTTTCACATGCTTTCACATAATTTTGCTAATTTTTGGCCAAATCGGATGACTATATCACATAGCTCCCATACGAACGATCGGTCAAAAAATGGGAAAAAGAGTATTTTTTGAAAATATTTAAGCGAGCACTTGCAAGGGTATAAAAACTTCGGCACAGACGAAGTTAGCTTAGCCTTCTAGTTTCGAGTCATCTTAGGAAAAAATACATTAAATCTCTACAGCTGCACAAGAGTAGCCTAGGACACCTTAAACGTAAAAAAAAAGCTTCTTAAATTTACTAAAATTCAAAATTATTTCTCTAGTTTTTATACAATATTTTAAGGTTTTTGAGAAGTCTGAATCAGCATCAACAGCTAATGTATGTTTGTCCCTATAATCAAACAGATCCCACAGATGTTAAGAAAGAGATGTAACAACATCAAACTAGTCCCCCTTAGTTTTAAAGCCATCGATCTAAAATTTTGCACAGAGTCTTCTTTGGACTTTTCAGTTTTTTGAACTTTAGATCAGTTCTGCTAAGGACTGCTCCAAAATCAAGGAGACACCAACTCCTCAGCCTTACCTAAAATATACCAAAAAGGTCTAACGTCTTTGTCCTACGATAATTACCAACTCTAGTACAAAACACGTACACGTTTGTTTTCACAGTGCAGCCACCTGCTCGGCAAAGAAAACTTTAATTAATTTGCCAAAGTTTGTGTGTGTCTGGATATTTTTTCTGTTAACAATTCGCCCAACGAAATTGTGAGGTTGAAAATGGCTAAGAAAACATGAACTGGCCAACTGGCGCAGATGTTGGATGTTTCCAACTCAGCTCTGTGCAATGATGATTTTTGCTGACTAACTTTTTTGCCAAACACTAGAAAATCTACGACAGCGAGAAGCGCAAAATTTAAATTTATGTGGCACAGCCAAGCTCAATATTTTATTTATGTGTTGGAGTTGGTGGATGAGTATGGGTATGGGTGTGTGTGTGTATTTGTGTGTGTGTACATTTGCTTTTAGTGGCAACAACAACAGCAACAACTCATGGGCGTCGTCTGTTAGTTACGTGAGGCCAAAGCGAAATTTTATGCTGACGCCGCGTTGTCAACTTTCACTTCACCTGCAGCTGTGGCAGCAGCATATCCCTGCACCCCACCCAACCCCTCCCCACCCCCAGTCCCACCCCGACCTACGACATGCATTAGCAGCAAATAGTCAAATAATGTGTACGGCTCATACGCCATGTGGTCCCCCATTTCAACTTCAACTTTGAATTATGTGCGTGAACAAGTTTTGGGCAAAAGTTTTCGTTGCTTTTGGCTCTTTGCCTCTGATGTAATGAAATTTGTGCAATTGTATGGCGAAAGAAAGATGAAATCCATTAAAGCGCATTTGTTGGCTTCGTGGCAAAAAGTTTTTTACTGAAAGCATTTCACAGATTGATTGGCATCCACAGGATGCGAACTCTGTTCGCTCAGCTAATGCTGGCAAATTTGCTGAGCGTGTGTAAGACAATAAAAGTAATTGAGTGCGTAGGTCGTTATGTACATTTTATCGTATGACTTTGTTGTTGTTCTTGTTATTATGCTTTCCCCTGTTTTCCTTTCCGTTTGCTTGTCAATGTAGTGTAAATTGTATCACCCAGGCCAGGATGGGTCACACTTTCGGGACAATTGCGTGCGGATGGGCGTTTGTAGATTGCAGGACCCAGAGAGATAAGCCCAAGTCATTACCGTGTGCGACAAGTGGAGCGCTCTTAATGTTATTGTGCGCTTGTGTTATTATGGAAAAGACTTCTATAATATGCTTAGTTGACACAACTTGGCAGCTGGACACTAAAGATTGTGTAGGTTTGATTGCACCAGGTCACAAAATTAAAGAAGATGCTGAATAGTGTCACATTTTGCCAAAGTTTAATTTAGTTTATAGTTTTTATTCTACTTATCCGGCTCGAAGGATCAAAAATTATGTGGCAGAAGTTGACAACTTTTGCATATTAAATTTAGTTTAAAGAAGTTATACAAATGCTATATTCTTGTTGAGGCAGAGTTTTGGACGAAAGCCTGCCCGAAGGAACTAAAAAGAGTGAGAATATGATTCTTCAAGAATCATTCTTGTAAGTGCTTTCGTATTTCAAGCTCATAGTTTAGGAGACATGGCTCTGAACCACTTATTGAACCGGTTCGAAACCGATACTAAGCCCTTAAAATTTCCCACTTCTTACTACCCAACTGCAGACCAAAGTTGAAGCTTAGATCTTAAGTAACTTCTGAGTCTCCAAACCTTCCTAATCCGTTTTTAAATGCATTCGAACCGGTTCAAAGACATGACTCTTTTCCGAACAACACTAAAATATTACAAAAATTTTCTGAAGATCGGCTCTGCGGTTTAGACGCTTAAGAAGAACTAACATTCACTTCTATTCATTTGCTTAGATTATTACAAAATATCCAGATTTCTATACTCTGTACCGAAGGTACATAGAGTATTATAAGATTGCGCAAAAGTATGTAACATCCAGAAGGAATCATCTCCGACCCTATAAAGTATATATATTCTTGATCAGCATCAACAGCCGAGTCATGTCCGTCTGTCTGTCCCTATGATGGTAAAGATAGAGGTTTGACATGTATGGGACATATGCTTCTTATGTCTGCAGGCAGATCAAGTTTATTTTCAATTTTGGCCACGCCCCCTGCCGCCCCCGCAATTTAGAAAAAACGTCATATCTCCTACAGTTTTAAAGATAGGTGGGTTGTTCCTTCTAGATATATTTAGTAATAAGGATAACTTATCGATCAGCCAAAGGAATGGTGAAGATTGGATGAACGGTTTTCGAGTTATGATCAAAAGACTGTTCGCTGCAGCAGCGCAGAAGCAGAGCTGCTTTCAGCTACTACTGCAGCATCAAAATTTATGCTGAGCGTAGAATTTCGTTGGTACAGAGTATGCTATAGTCGGGCTTGACCGACTTTCTTTCTTGTTGGATATGAAAATTCTAAGTAAAAAACCATTTCCTACTGCTTATTTTACTCTCAAATCCCTCTAAAGATCTCCATTTCTAATCTCAATCCGACTTAATTAACGCTAATTCAATGCCATTTTAAATAACAGAATTTGTTAACACTAAAAATAGAAAACAATGGCTAGAAAACATCGAGAGAAACAGGGAGGTAGATAGACGGGCGCCTAGAAGTAATTGTGAGTACGCTGCACTGCGCCCTGTCTACTTGACAAATCCTTGTTGGAGCCAACACAGAAAGTGATTACAAATGGCAGTGCAGAAATGGAACAACAGGAGCTGGCTGCGACAGTGGCAGCCCGCGTAAAGGAAGTGCGCCTTATGCCACGAGCACTAATTACGCTGGGCGAACAAAATGGCAATGGCAACTGTGGCGACGGAAGCTGGCGCTGAAGTTGGCGCTGACTTGACTTAGTTAACAAAAGCCGAGCACTAGCTGCAGCCAAGAGAGAGCAAAATAAAAAATAAAAAAACCAAGCAAAATCAAACAAATGCAACTTTAAAAAATAAATAATAATGGTAGCAACAGCAACAAAACATGATTTAAGATTCTGCCTCTGCTCCCAGGACCTGTTTTCTTTGCCAATTTCTGCAGTGCTGCTCTATAAGCCGGAAACCATAAAAAAGCAATTCGTTATTAAAACTGCATAACACAAAAAGACAGAGAGAGAGAGAGAGAGTGAAAGATGCAAAAGAACACAAATGTAAAAGAAGAAGCCGCGATACCCTTAAAGAAATGAATATTTAATCAATATTTACAACAGCCTCAAAACGTTCAAGTTTTTAAGAGTTAGAGGATCAATAAGTCGTCTGTCTGTCATATTAAAATTTACATTCCAACCTTCCCAGGCCAGCGGTAAGGGTATTCAAAAGGAAAACGCCAGCAAGTGGAGCAATACAATGCATATTGATAATGCACACAACAGCCATAAGTAACTGGCATTCTGGCAGACAAACGTGACCAAAGAAGTGGCAGTAGCAGGCAGCAGGCAGCAGCAACAGCAGCGGCAGTGGCAGTGGCAGAAAACGAAGGATTTGCCATCCAACTCTGGTGCCGAGCGAAGCAAATGACATGCAAATAAATGAGAACAAAGGGATAAACGAATGGCCATTGCTTGCCATGGCAAACGAGCCGCATAATTTTTACCGACTGCACTTTGCGGCCAAGGCGCCGGATATGAGTGCTGTGTCCTGGCGGTGGCTCCTGCTTTAATGAAGTATGACATGACCCAATGAATGGCATATTAATAAGATGTCGACTTGCAGCTGAGTGCGAGGATAAATCAAGGTGGTGGGAGGGGAGGCTACTGTAATTTGTAAGCTGTGAATGCTGAACTCCACAGTTCCACAGCCACAACCGAAAATACACTCGAAATAAAATGAACTGAAAGACGGCTGGCTTTGTGGAGTTGTTCTGTTTTTGGGGTGAGTAGGAAATTTCCAAGGATAGGATCTCACCGGCTATATAGTTAGGTTTCTGCTGTTTAATAAGCAAACATAAAGTGAAAGCTTTGCTTATATCGCCTGTGCCGAAGTGTTGAATTAAGTAAACGATATAATAATGGCCGAGTAAAAAAACGCTAAAATTTCCGATAAACTTCTTGAGACTTTGACCCATTTTTCAACAGATTTGCTTTTATGGGAGTCTTGGGATATAGTCATCCGTCATATAGTCATCTCTGCCGAAGTATTTATACCCTTGCAAGTGCTCGCTTAAATATTTAATAAAAAAATACTCTTTTTCCCATTTTCCGACCGATCGTTCGTATGGGAGCTATGTGATATAGTCATACGATTTGGCCAAAAATTAGCCATCCTATATGAAAGCATGTAAAACAAACAAATACCATTAAAAACAAAAAAGTTTTTCTAACTAAAACTGTTTTTCAGACCTTGCAAGTGCTCGCTTAAAAAATTTAAAAACAAAATACTCTTTTTCCCATTTTTCGACCGATCGTTCGTATGGGAGCTATGTGATATAGTCATACGATTTGGCCAAAAATTAGCCATCCTATGTGAAAGCATGTAAAACAAACAAATACCATTAAAAACAAAAAAGTTTTTCTAACTAAAACTGTTTTTCAGACCTATCTTTTGTATGGCAGCTGTACTATATAGTTGTCCGATTTTAATAAAACTTGGTAGAATTATAAAAAAGCATAGAAAACTTACGATTACAAAGTTTGGAGACCTTTCCATTGAAAATAGAAAAGTTTTTCATACTAAAACTAGTTTTCCGACCGACCGTTCGTATGGGAGCTATACGATATAGTCATCCGATTTGGCCAAAAATTAGCAAAATTATGTGAAAGCATGTGAAAGCATGTGAAACAAACAAATACAAAAGTGCAGGATGCTACCTCTAAAAACAAAAAAGTTTTTCTAACTAAGACTGTTTTTCAGACCTATCTTTAGTATGGCAGCTATACCATATAGTGGTTCGATTTTAATAAAACTTGGTAGAATTTTAGAAATACATAGTAAACCTACGATTACAAAGTTTGGAGACGTTTCCATTGAAAAGAAAAAAGTTTTTCTCACTAAAACTAGTTTTCCTACCGATTGTTCCTATGGGAGCTATAAGATATAGTCATCAGATCCGGTCGGCTCTGACATATTAGTAGTGTGCAGCAAAAATAAGACTCTGTGCAAAATTTCAGCTCGAAAGCTTTAAAACTGAGAGACTAGTTTGCGTAGAAACAGACAGACAGACGGACGTACAAATCTCAATCGACTCAGCTCATCACCCTAATCAAGAATATATATAGTTTATGGGGTCGGAAATGAATATTTCTATGCGCTGCAAACTTTTGGGCATAATTATAATACTAATTTTTTTTAATTATAATAAGGGTATATTAAAATAAATAAAATTTTATTACGCATCCGCCATGTGGGACCATATGGGAGGTGAGAAAGTCATGTTTGGATCGAACTACAAATTTTTGTAGGCAATGGCTGCATTTTTCGACTTTATGCCAAAGAATGGATAACGAAGTATTGCTAATTTCGAGCCGAGTCGATATATATGAACGCATCGAGCTGAGTGGCTATCCAAGATAGAGCCACACAGTTTGCATTTAGATGAGTTGGTTTTAGATTTCTAGTTTTATACTATTTTTTCCTAGTTTCATCTCTTTTTATAACTTCAATTTATGAGTTTCTCGTTTATTTTCTGAGTGTAAGCATCAACATCAGCAACAACACTCTCACACGTGCGCATCTTTCGTTTTTGTGGCTCCCTTGAAATGCTGTCCAGGAACAATAAGCATAAATAACGCCAAACTTGGAATATGGGAATGTCAGCTCAAAATAGACAGGCATCTTGCGGCATAGTGGGAGGTTCGCTGAGGCTCCCTCCCTCTCTCTCCTCCTCTCTTTCTCACAAATGTCCTTTGCTGATTAATGCCTGTTTGTTTGCATTTCCCCGTGTATCACTAATGGAATTCACATGTTGGGACATGACTGATTATGTACACATTAGTCGACTGATTTGCAATTCCAAGTGTGACTCTGTGTTCCTCTATGTGTGTGTGTGTGCGAGTGTGCGAGTGTGTGTGTGTGTGTGTCATGTCCTGCACAACTTTTCACTATGGCCTAGAAAACAATGTTGGAAGTCTTATTATGTGCGAGTTGCCATTTGCATTTGTGTGCGCTTCGCACGTGTCCTGTCGCCGCTCTATATTACACAAAAGGACCTGTACCTTGACTAAGCATATTATAGAGGCTGGCAGCCACTGCGTGTGTAGCTACGCTAATTGGCAGCCGCTTTTGTGTCGGTTGCTCCGCTGCTAAAGCAATTTTGCCTGCTCGATAATTTGCTTAAGGCGATACGATGGCCCCACTGCAGTGAGGTTACATGGTCACATACATACACACACACACACACACACACACAGAAACGCACGTTCTAAAACTGTTTAATAAACATGCATGTTGTAAGTGCAGCAACTGTTGGGTTTGTTTAACAAATTGACTGCCCAAGCCCAAACGCGACTCTCTCTCTTTGTGTCATTTAACCTCACATCCATACATGGTACAGGCGACAATGGAGTCCGCATCACAAATATGGCCCATGGGTTTATGTATGAAAATTTAAGGTTCGAGGTTTTAGTTTAAAATTTGAAAAGTACCTAAAAACTTATGCAATCAATGTTAAAAACATCTCAATTAAACAATAACATATGGAAAACTTAATTCCACGGGGATTGGACCTTATATCCCCGATGTGAGCTGTGGGTCACGAGCCGAGAGCCGCTTTATGGCTCACAGATCTCGAGCTGTAGCTCTCAGCTCAGAGACGAGTGTAGTGGCTCACGAGTCGGGAGCCGATTGATGGCTCACGGCTCACGACCTAGGGACCTCAGCTTAAAGCCAAGAGTTGACTGATTTGAGCTGAGAGTAATTGCTGGCTCTCGAGAGCTGCGAGCAAAGAGCAATTCAGAATCCTAGACCTAATACAGTAGTCTTTCCATTAATTAGGCTTCCGGCTTTCTTGCTAAACGAAAATGCTAAATGCCTTTTTTGGCTACATTCTTAACTTAGATTTGTGCGCTACCCTCGCGAGCGTTTGATAGTTGTGTGCTCTAAGATGCAGACGTCCGCTTGTGCAGTCTTCTCCGGCGTCCCGGGCTCGAATCCCAGATAAAGAAAGGTAAAAAAAAAATTGAAATATTAACAAAATCAAGCCACTGCTTAGAAAAGGTGTGTGAGGTGGTTTGAGGTAGAGTGTCTGTCTCTCTCTCTCTCTCTCTTACCGCATTTCCTATTCCTCCAAACACACCTCAATAACATTTTTAGATTCATATTTGAAGAAGAAAAAAGACTTGTAAATAAAAGGAAATTGGCCTCAAAAATACGCATGCTAAATAAACTCGGCAGTTTTGGGATAAGAAAAAAACGATCTTACCCTGCTACTAGAAAGAAAATTACACGTTTTCAGGTAAATTTGGAAAGGATTATTTGCGGGTGTGTTTAAAAAGGATACTGAAGCGAACAAATAATTGGGCTTAAAATTAATATTAGCATACAATTCATTGAAATGCTTAGAAACAAGCGTTTGAGTTGCGTCGGGGAAACTTTTATCAAACTTATTTAAAAGGATTCAATGCTGAGCGGGAGATGATTTGATTACACAGGCCAACAGTGATTTTGGTCTATTTTGTCTATTTCAGATTGTGTTAACATAGATTGCAATGAACGAAACTGCATCATTGGTTTTGTTCTATCAGCTCTTGTTCTCAAGATATAGCGGAAAAACGGGTTTGTCCAATTTTTGGCACTATATAAATTACGGAGGCCACACTAGGTATTAATATCTGGATTTATAAGCTATATGCGACAGAGCCCTTATCAATGCGTCTTTAAAAAATGAAAGCCGCTATATAAGTGAAGCGGAAAGTGTCAAAATTGGCCTCTAAAGTCAGACTGTTCTCAATAATTATCGAGAGAAACTATCCTAGGCGATATCATATACGAAGATTTGGTAAATTGAGTAGGTAAGTGGTCCGATTTTATGGTAGGCTATACGTTTGTTACGCTGAACCGTCAATGTTGGTTGGGAGCTGTTTTAGGTTCAGATATTTTTCTCGTGTGGTTTAGCTCGAAGTTCGTTTCAGACTTCAAATTTTCTAAATCAAGGTCTAAAACTGCTCATGGCCATTAAATTTTGGTGAACAAATCGTGCTGGTGATCTGGCTGGTGATTTTTTAAGTGCTGACCCACTCAATAACTTATTTAATTTAAAAATTGAATGTAATTTCTTTCGTGATATATTTCCATTGAATGTCGCCTGTCTATTTGTACTGGTGGTATTTAATTGCCTGTGTACGCTGCCGAATTCAGCTGCATATCCGAAAACTATACAAAGCGTGACTTAAGCTTCCTATGGCGTCATTTCCGGCTTAATTGAGCATGTAACGAGTGTAGCTTTGGCTTTTAACAAACACATGGAATATACTAGTGCGAGAGAGAATGTATATACTGACTACACGCCAATGGCAGTGGCAAAAGATATGCAAACATAAGCGGGGTAAACCCTGGCAACTGGCAAGCATCCTGCCATATTCTAGATCCCTACCTCCCTCCCTCCCACCACACCACCCCACTGTCGCCTGATTTCGTTTGCCAAAAACATTTGCTGTGTCACGTTATATGTTTTGTCTATGTTTATGTTTTGCTGGCCATGTAGCAGTACTGGTAGCAGTAGTTGTAGGTAGTAGCATGAGCTCCTGCAGTTTAGTGTTTGGTTTCGGACACCAGTTTTGTGTTGTGTTGGCGATACAACCGGCTAATTGCAAAGCTAACATAATGACTCCCAATTTAAAGAGTCTATTGGGGATACCGGACACATTGAAGTGTGCCAGGAGAACTTAAAATTCGGCTAGTTACCTTTCCATTTTTGGCAACTGTTTGGAGCGGAAATCAATCAATTTCCTGCGTAGACCTTGCAATTTTTTCACAATTTTTTGTTGTCGGTGGGAAAAATGAAAAGAAAAGTCTTGGGCTGTGGCAGCATTGATTAGGCTTAGTGTGAGTGATTTAGGTGAGGCGGTGTATGTGTATTGCAAGAAAATGGTTATGAAATCTAACGTTTGGAAAAGGGATTGCTTCAGTTAAGTGATTTAAAGACCATCCGTTGGCTTTTGTTAAGGAAAAAGAGTTTGGTTTTTGAACCTAGGACTATTCCAGACATATTCATTACCGCAGCGGTGCACAGCAACCGCAAGCCGGCTAAACCATACAAAAGTTAATAAAGAAAATACCAAGATTTTTCAAAAGCTAAAGCTTAAAAGAACACTTTAGAAATTCCTAGACTATAGAATTTAATTTCTGTTAAAGTTATTTGTCATTCCCACAGTCGCACACAAAGTTTTTTTTATTTAAAGCTTCCCCCTTTCTGCTGTTTTGCAGCTGAGGCTCTTCCTTGCAAGCTTCTTCTTCAACATGATGTTGCTTTTGTTTTTTCTTTATTCTTCTTGGGAATGTTTTGTAGTTTTTAATGGTTTGCCGCACGGAAATTGATTCATTTCCGCTTTTGTTGTACGTTTCCCATTTTGTCTGGTGGTGCTTTTTAGCGACGGCCACGCTTGGCCGGTGACCAGCTTTAAGCTGGGAAATCTAAAATTAGATGCTCAGCCTGCGACTTAATTCGGAATCAAATTCAAATTTGGTGCTTGGTGTGTGCCAAGTTGAATCAAAATCAAGGACATTGTCAACTGCCAACGGGAACTGTCACTTGCAACTCGATGCCAATGTGAAAAGTAAAATATTTCTACGTTATTAAACATAGCTTGGACTTGGCTTTTTTTTCGTTCGACATATCCCTTCTCATACTCTCCCAGGAGCTAGAGCGACTGGCTGTTCAAATTTATTGTTTGCAAATTGAAATTCTTGTCGACACGCACGAGCAAATCCTTTGGGACTGCACAACGAGGCAGGAGTTCTCGTTGTCGTTTGGTTATGTGGATGGGGGGGAATGGCGGCTTTGATGGCTTTTATACTTGGGCAGCTCATCATGGTTTCTAAGTATTTATTAAAATGCTGAAGTGCCATGAAATATATTTCCAAAAAATAAACAAAAAATGAAACGAAAGCAACAAATATTTGATGACTGTGTACTGTCAATTTGGCGAATTAAAAATTTAAGAAAGTGCAGTACATTGCGTCAGTTTGGTTGGCTGATTTCAAGTAAAGGGAGGCTCATGATACAACACAGAGATCAATTCTTGATCAGCGATTTTGCGTGAAATAGAGGAGAGTTACATTCCACTGAATCAAACAAGTTTTTCTCACCAAGACTATTTTTCTGAAGCTTCTTTTCGATGACTGCTTTCCTATATAGAGGTCCGATTTTGACCAAACTTTGTGGAATCATGGAAAAGCATAGCAAACTAAGAAATACAAAGTTTGGAGGTGTTTTCTTTGAAACCAAAATATTTTTCTTACTAAAACTAGTTTTTCGTCCGATCGTTCCTATGACAGCTATATGTTATAGTCATCCGATTTTGACAAAACTTTGTAGAATTGTATGAAAGCTTAAAAAATAATTATCTTCTAATTTTAAAGAGGTTTACATTGAAAACCAAAAAGTTTTTCTTACAAAGACTATTTATCTAACCCTACTTTTCTATGACAGCTATACTATATAGCTATCCGATTTCTACCAAACTTGACAGAATCACGGAGAAGCCTAGGAAACTAGTAATTACGGAGTTTGGAGATGTTTGCATTAAAAACAAAAAAGTTTTTCTCACTAAAACTAGTTTTTCGACCGATCATTCCTATGGCAGCTATATGTTATGGTCTTCCGATTTTGACAAAACTTTGTAGAATTGTATGAAAGCTTATAAAATAATTGTGTGCTATTTTTAAAGAGGTTTACATTGAAAACAAATAAGTTTTTCTTACCAAGACTATTTATCGAACCTTACTTTTCTATGACAGCTGTACTATATAGATGTCCAATTTCGACTAAACTTAGCAGAATCATGGAAAAGCATAGAAAACTAGTAATTACGGAGTTTGGAGATGTTTTTATTACAAACAAAAAAGTTTTTCTCACTAGAACTAGTTTTTCGACTGATCATTCCTATGGCAGCTATATGTTATAGCCATCCGATCCAGCCAGTTCCGACAAATGTGCAGGGTATTTATACCAGAAGGCTTTGTGCAAAGTTTGGTGGCGATAGCTTTAAAACTGACGCAGGAGATATCATAGAAACAGACGGACAGACGGACCAACTTTAGCCTTTTTGAGTCGACTGGGTTTTTGCTGGGCTTTAGATTCTCAAGTTTGTTGCGTGTGCCAAAGAAGTTGTATATTATGCTGTAACTATATAAAAATAAGGAAAATATTTTGTGATTCAAAGGGAGGAGGTAAAATATAGGAGTCATAGATGTATACAAAATATATTTTCCAAGCAGGCCAATTAGTTTAAATCAAAACCAAACCAATTACTTTTATTGTAAACTAAAAATCCTTAACACAAATTTTAAGCACAAGAATGCCTATAATAATCAAATGTTGCGCCTACATGGCTTTGGTTTACGAAGCCAGTCTAGCTTTGCTGACAAGAAACTCGTTCAAGAAACTGGAGGTGAGTATTAATACCATCAACAAAATACTATGCCGTCACCCAAACGTTTTCCCAAACAGTTGGATTTTCTAAGCAATTTGTTAATGGCCTTAAATATACTTAAAGTGCTTAGCTTCGTCTTACTGGCTGTGGGAGTAATTTTGGTAAGTAAATGAATAAAAGGTAATTGATTTGGTCCCCCAATGATAAAGCAATTTTCTAGCATAAGCGACTGTGGCTCAAACTTGGCATATTATTATCAAGTGCACGCATCCAATGGATCGCCCTGTTCAATATGCTTAAATTCATATTTGATTACGGATTTGCCAACAAGTACAGCGAGAAGGGTGAATTTATGCGGCAGTTGAGAGTGGCGCATGCCACGCCCATGGCACAGATGCTTATCCAAATTGGCACTACTTCAATGATATATATATTTTACAAGACATTGCAGCCGCTGATGAAGAAACCAATTGATTCGATAAAAGCCGAAACCAAGCGAAAGTAATTACAGTATCTGAAAACGTGAGAAGTGCATGACATTTTGAATAAATGTATTTTAATTGTCAAAAATTATTTTCTGTTTGATATGAACGAACGGACGGACGGAACAAGTATGGCAATTTTATCGATACGCCAAAGGTGTTTTAAAGATCGGACGAACGATAGCCAAGGTATAAGCAAAAGAAGCTTTGCTGCAGCAGCGCTGCTACTGCGGATCCATTCATCATCAAATCAAACAAGCAAATGCCGCAGATTATGTTATCAGAAGGCAGAGCGATCCGACGGCCACCTCTTAAGGCTTCCAGTTATCCACAATACGATTGATCTGCCAACTAATCACTTACCTGGTTAAAGCAGCCAGCAAAGCGGAATGGTTCCCCAGGTCTTCTACACTTGGCCGCTCCTGCAAGCAACAACAACAAATAAGCACATATAAAAATTGGTGTGTGTGTGTGTATGTTTGTGTGTGCATGTAAGCAACTTGCAACTTACCAGAGGCCCTAACAAAGTGCCAACGATATAGGTAAAACATTAACACAACACAAAATCGATTATAAAAATTTTTCACAATAAAAACAACCGCGTTTAACTGAAAGAAACTACATACACACATTTATTTTCGATTTCTTCTCCTCATCTTCGAAACGAAAAAGCAGCGTTGCCGCCTAAAGTTTTCAACAACAACAACCACGCTTGCAGTTCACAGAGAACAGAACCAATGCGAAAGCTTAAGTTATTCACGCATGCGATTTTTGTTGTCGTTGCCCACGATTGCAGTTCTTAGAGAACGGAACTTATTGTCGCATGCGATTGTTGTTGTCTTTCATTTTGGCAGCAGAAAGCAAAATGCGGGACTTGCGAAAAAATCACACCAACAATTACATAAGAAAGAGAGAGTGCAAGCACACATGAATTCGAGAGCAAATTACGGTTTGACCAAAGAATTTGTATGTATACCTCGATGCGGAATGAAGGCAAAGAAGAAGTTTAACTTGCTGATTAAAGTTTGAGAATGGTATTCATGTTCTTTGGTTTGACGTATGGGCGATAGTAATGTATGTTGGTGTTGTATGTAGTCGTTTTAGCTAAGTTTTTTATTTTTAAAGCACTTCCGATCGATCCGTTTTAATACTTTATTTGCCAACCGAGGCTATGGCAGCTCACAGCGTTTCCCTCCACGTGCCAACTGCGCACTGAAAAAATGACAATGGAGCAGAGAACGTTATGAGCAGCAGCCAAAGCTTTATGGAAGAGAGATTTTTACTTGAACTAATGTGAGATCAATTAAGAGCGCATGCGCTTTTTGTTGTAGTTGCCCACGCCTGCAGTTCTTAGAGAAAATAACTTTTTTTCGCATGCGATTGTTGTTGCCTTAGGTTTTGGGCAGCAGAAAGCAAGAGAGACTTACGAAAAAAACACACCAACAATTACATAATAATGCGAGAGTGCAAGCACACATGAATTCGTGAGCATATTACGGGTTGACCAAAGAATATGTATGTATACCTCGATGCGGGATGAAGGCAAAGAAAAAATTAAACTTGCTTATATTCATGTTCTTTGGTTTGACTTATAGGTGATAGTACTGCATGTTGGTGTTGTATGTAGTCGTTTCAGCTAAGTTTTTTATTTTTAAAACACTCCCGATCGATCAGTTTTAATACTTTATTTGCCGACCGAGAGCTATGGCAGCTCACAGCGTTTCCCTCCACGTGCCAACTGCACACTGAAAATTTGACAACGGAGCAGAGAAAGCTATGAGCGGCAGCCAAAGCTTTAGGGAAGAGATTTTTACTTGAGCTAATGTGAGATCAATTAAGAGCTTAAATTATTCACGCATGCGCTTTTTGTTGTAGTTGCCCACGCTTGCAGTTCTTAGAGAACAGAACTTTTTTCCGCATGCGATTGTTGTTGCCTTAGGTTTTGGGCAGCAGAAAGCAAAGGAGACTTACGAAAAAATCACACCAACAATTACATAATAATGCTAGAGTGCAAGCACACATGAATTCGAGAGCAAATTACGGTTTGACCAAAAAATATGTATACCTCGATGCGGAATGAAGGCAAAGAAGAAGTTAAACTTGCTGATCACAGTTCGAAAATGGTATTCATGTTCTTTGGTTTGATTTATAGGGAATAGAAATGTATGTTGGTGTTGTATGTAGTATTTTCAGTTAAGTTTCTGATTTTTAAAGCACTCCCGATCGAACCGCGTGACTACTAAAATTGCCAACCGACAGCTTTGGCAGCTCACAACTTTTCCCTCCTCGTGCGAATTGCACACTGAAAAATTGACAATGGAGCAGAGAACGCTATGAGCGGCAGCCAAAGCTTTATGGAAGAGAGGCTCTCTGACATTTACTAATGTAGTGAATAAATGAGCAAATTACGGTTTGACCAAAGAATATGTACATATGTATACCTCGCTGCGGAATGAAGGCAAAGAAGAAGTTTAACTTGCTGATCTCAGTTCGAAAATGGTATTCATGTTTTTTGGTTTGATTTATGGGTAATAGAAATGTATGTTACGTGTTGTATGTAGTATTTTCAGTAAAGTTTCTGATTTTTAAAGCACTCCCGATCGAACCGCGTGACTACTAAAATTGCCAACCGACAGCTTTGGCAGCTCACAACTTTTCCCTCCTCGTGCCAATTGCACACTGAAAAAATGACAATGGAGCAAAGAAAGCTATGAGCGGCAGCCAAAGCTTAATAGAAGAGAGGCTCTCTGTCTCTCGGAAATTCACTGATGTAGTGCTTCTGCAAGCGTTCACTGCTATAAAGCTTACTCAAAAATATATGTATGTACACTCAAAATATATATATTTATTAAATCACGAAATAGTTAAAAACCGAGGTAGTGGACTTGCTGTAGTTATCGGAGGAGTAGTCCAAGCCAGTTAGATTCACATAGATGCTATAAATCACATAGATGAAACCCAATTCAATCACTAACAAATATAAGGAAAAACTAGAATATTAATACAAGTTCAAATAGGTAAACAGCTCCACTTGCCCATGGTCAGCAGAGATATCATAATATTGGTCATCGCCTCAATGGCATCGCCTGCCAGAAGTTCAAAGATCCACCAGCATATAAAGAAAATGTCCAAAATTAAGCCAGCTGTAGACCAAATTAACCACACAACCATTAGTTTTGGTCTTTGCTGTAAATCTAGTTCAGTTTACTATACAGGAAAACATATATCTCATAGCCATACCAAAACTATGCCCGCCATCATGACAAATGTGATGACAATCCAAACATTTAGCAGCAACAAATAGCCCCAGAACATCCAAGCGTTTTCCTGTCCAAAGCATTTCCCTGGCACAAAGTTAATTCCAAACTTATGCCCTTCTCCCTACTTACTTGTCTTCTGCTGCTGCTGCTGCTGCTGCTGATGTCCTCCTTCTGCCCCAGCTGACTGCTCCACATCCTTTGTGTCACGACAGCGGCATCGCATCATATATATGATCATCAGCTCAAAGAGCAAGGCCCCCAGTATGTCCATCCAGCCAATGGCCAGACCAAAGGCATTCAAAGGATTCATTATGATGACGAGGACGACACATGTACCGAATACCTTGTATGTTTGTCTCCCTTGACAGAAAACTGAAATGTTTCAAATGGTTTCCATTTTTTGTAGCACCCTGGGGGGTGTTGCCAACCACCTTGCTTGCTTGCTGCTTGCTGCTTGCAAATGAGCGCGAAAAAAGTAAATTATATTTGTCAACGGGGATGCTTACCCCTACTGAGCGTTATGAGTGTGTGTGTGTGTGGCTGAAGATGCCGCACGTATTTCATCAGCGAGGCATTATTTATATATATGTATGTATATAGACGAGTGTGTGTATGTTATTTTTTGCTTAAATAGAAGCGACAACGCTGCCAGCCAAGTCAACTCAACGCACACGACACGCTAGCTGTTTCCGTTTCCGTTTAACAGACCCTAACTAAAGAGAGGGTCTCACAGCTTGGCCAGAATGAAGTTCTAGCAACTATCTATCCCATTAATCAGCGACAATTTCTACAGGCCTTTAGCGACCCAGAGATCAGAGGGATCAATGGCCAAGACAAGCAGTTTAGGATAGGAAGAAAGGCTTTGACTCTCTGCTCTAGCGTTATAGCATCTTTGCTTGAAGTGTGGCCATAGTGGAGATCCTGGCTTTCCAGCTGGTGTGTCCGAAACTTTTCCTATAGCGATTACATCCGCCTGTTCTACTGCTCCTACTTCCTGTTCCTTCTTGGATCCATCTGGCTGCACGTCTGATTGAAAGAGTATGGATAAAAGTTGTTGTTGTGGCTTTCAGATCAGTCAAAGAATCTAAGAAAATTCATAAAAAATAGAGGCAAACATGTTTCAAAGAATTTAGAAGTAATGAAGCGAGGTTAGAGCTTTTCTGCTTTTGACAGACAGACAACCCTTGATGTTCTCTAAAGAAAGCAACAAATCAGTGGAGAAAATAAGCTGTCTTCAACCCAAAATAAGAACAAGATCATCTTTCAAATTTTTGAGAACAAATGTTTCTGAAATGAGCATATTGTAACTCAACACAGACACCGCACAGAAAAAAATAGAGGAAAGTTAATTTCAGCTCGTCCGAAGTTTGTATACCCTTGCAGCACGTATTCTAATGAATTTGAAGGGCATTTCCACTGAAAACAAAAGAGTTTTTCTCACTAAAACCACTTTTTACACTCTACTTCTCTATGACAGCTATACTATATAGATGTCCGATTACGACCAAACTCAATGGAATCACGGGAGAGCAAACCAAACTAAGAAATACAAAGTTTAGAGGCGATTTCTTTGAAAACAAAAAAGTTTTTCTCACTAAGACTAGTTTCTCGACCGATCAGTCATATGGCATTTTGACAAAACTTTGAAGAATTGTGTGAAAGCTTATAAAATAAATATATGCCAATTTAAAAGTGGCCTACATTGAAAACAAAAAAGTTTTTCTTACTTAAACTATTTTTGTAACCTTACTTTTCTATGGCAGCTTTACTAAATAGATGCCCGATTTCAACCAAATTTGGCAGAATCATGGAGAAGCATTAAAAACTATTAAATACACAGTTTGGAGATATTTGCATAAAAAACAAAAAAGATTTCTCACTAGAACTGGTTTTTCGAACGATCGTTCCTATGGCAGCTATATGTTATAGTCATCCAAAGCGGCCAGTTCCCACAAATGTACAGCGTATTTGTACCAGAAGACTTCGTGCAAAGTTTGGTGAAGATAGCTTCAAAACTCAAGGAGGAAATAGCTTAGAAACAGACGGACATGGCTATATCGACTCAGCTAGTCATGCTAATCAAGAATATATATACTTTATGTGATCGGAAATGCTTCCTTGTATGCGTTACAAACATCTGGACAATTTTAATATACCCTCTGCAAGGGTATAAAAAGAAGTAGACGTGCTTTTGGGGCTAACACGTCGCTGGATCTGCGTGTTAAGGGTCTTGGAATCGATCCCCAAAAAGGCAGGGACATCGTCGCTGAAGTTGTTCTACTACGTTTGCAAGCGATGTATCAGATTCTGGGGAATATGGACGGGCGTAACAGTAGGATCATCTTCAGTTCTTATTAATATTGACCTTTGTTTCCTTCAAATGACATTCCCCTGAATGTGGTGCTATCCATTTATATTCTTGCTCTAAAATCAATCAAATGTTGTTCTCAGCTGAGTGGAAAATGTTTCAAAAAACGAAAATAAAACTCTTAAATTCTAAAAAATGTTCTTAAAGTGACAACATTATGGGAGAAACCCTTTCATGTTCTAATTTTGGTAACGATTGTGCTTATCCTGAGACCAATGTTCTAGGATTTTAACCTCATTACAGCTTGAACTCAGACATGCTTTGTAGATCGCTTGCGGCCATGATATAATCATCTTCCTGGTCGTTCGAAGCAAGGATAAGCATCTTCCTAACAGACCAGGAGATTTTAAGCTAAGGTTTACTTAAAATAAACAAAATCCGAAAGATGAGCGCCATTCAAGTGAATGTCAGAAAACTACAGTGCAAGTTAGCCATGTGGACCTTCAATTTTACAAATGTGTGCTGTTTGTGTGCAAGCTTTGTAAGGCACACTTCAATTTCAACTTCCAGAGCATTCAAGATTCGTCATTCTTCATTTTTGGTTCCTCTTACTTGACTCTCTCTTGATTTTGTATGTGTTTTTTGCTTTTGCCACTGCACAAAATGATTTTAAAAGGATTTTGTTCTTGTGTGTGACCTGGTTATGTGTACTGCATGCTAAATGTTTTAATTTTAAAGCACTTTGCTTAAGACAAACACAAACAGGCAAAGAAAAAACAGCAGACAACAGCAACACTTAACTATTTGCACTTTTAACAAAAATATATATAAATAAATACAACTGGGAACAACAACTTGAATTCAATAGGAACACATTGATGCCGCACCGCGACGTTCGCTCAACTCTTGATAGTAGGAAGCTCTTCGGGGTCCCAAGGTAAATGGGCTAGTGGGTTCACCGTGTGATGGCAGCAGATTCCTGGCATGCTGACGAGTTAAGGGTGCGGCTGAGGGTGCTGGAGTAGAAGCATTGGAGTGGCCAGAAGTTAGCCTAGTTTCACAAGCTTGACACTGAGCCAAGGCCAAATAGAATTGATAGACAATGAACACAAAAATGATTTCAACAACTGTTTTTTCGGGGGTGGGGGGGGGGGGAAATGTTAAAGGATTAGTGAAGAATGTGGATAAAAACTCACTCAATCCAAGTAATAACAGCAGACCATTCTCAATCAGACCCATTTGAAACGAGGACTCCTTGAGAAAGGCATACATGATGAGTATCATTTCTAGTATAATCGCCACACATGAAAATGTTATCCAAATGCGCACATAATTGGGTTTTTTCTATAAAGAATTGAATGTTAGTTTTAACTAAGTTAAAATTTTCCCACTTACCCCATGAATCCCCAGTATCAGCAACATAATCAGCGAGAACCAGAAAATGGCAAAAATAACTGAAAAAATGGTTAGCCAACTTAGCTGTGGGAAATGTTTGTGATTGAGAATGATGAGTTTGAAAATCCCGAGTAAATCCCTTACATGTTCAAATACCTTGCCCAGACTTAAACCAGCAAACAGCACCGCACACAGCAGATCAAATAGGGCAATGGCATAGACACACAACAGCAGTAAATTTCCCTGCAGCTCCATAATACAAAGGAAAACTGGGATTCAATGACAGCTAAAGCAAAAGCTGTTGTGACATTACCCCCTAGTTCCAATCCTCAAGTATCTTTTCACGCAACTCCTGTAGATTAGCCTGATCCAAACGTTTTTGCTCTTTAGCATATTGCTTTAAGCGTTTACGCTCCTGACGCTCTCTCTTTTTATGCCTAGGTGTCGTTTCCGGCTCCGAGATGGACTGTTCGCTCTCCTCTGCCAGCTGCTCCTCCTTCTTCTGCTCAGCATAACCTCCCTCAAGTCTGTATGGGTCTGTATTCATGTCCAAATAAAACATGTAGACTATAAACACAAAAGTCATTTCCACCGCTGGCCAAGAAAAAAAACGAAATAAACTCATTAATCTCTCCCTTTCGACCACCATTTGTATCTTACCCAATCCCACAAACGGCAGCACTGTTATCTTCACCCCCTCCCAATTCACCGACATGGCCAAGGTTAGGCCATAGAGCAGGAGTATGGCATCCAGGAGTATACCCAAACAGGTGAATACCAACCAAAAGCGCACAAAACTCAAACGACGCCAATAGATGCCCAGTATTAGCATCAGTATCAGACATATCCAAAAGATGCTAAATATCAGGGCTGCCAATGAGGTCGCATGATCCTGAAATCGACATTTTTTTTTTTTATTTCTTTTGGTTAGAATCCGTTTGGCACAGGTATTCCTTTAAGTGTGGCTTACATGCTTCGCATAAACTATACCCGAGACAATGGCAAACAGCAGAGCTGAGACCAAATCGAGTATGGCAATGCAGTAGCTGCAAAGCACTAAATATCCATCATTGTCCATCTCCACTGAGAGAGTTCAGCTCATATCACACAGGCCAGGTTGTCTACTAAATCAAAGCTATAATGATGATAAGCACGTAGTTTCCAACAGAGAGTCATGCTTGGACAGGGGTTGGGTTGTTGGCACCCCTCCCCAGCCTTGTGCTGCTGGTTAATCAATGCCGTTTGATTGCCAGTATACCAAAAAGACCCGGCACAGTGTGACAATAGTGGGCGAAAAAGATAGACTCGAAATTTGATAAATAAACCGCAGAATTAAATATAATCCTTCTTTGGTATTCTTTGATAAAGAAATGTCCTGACGTGATCGTGTTGCATTTCAGGACTCTTTTAGGTGAAAATTTCGATAAGATGGAATTTTGTGGGAACCAAAAAGAACCCACTGAAATCTAGTATAATCATTATACTCTGTACCGTAGGTACATAGAGTATTATAAGTTTGTGCAAAAGTATGTAACATCCAGAAGGAAGCATCTCCGACCCCATAAAGTATATATATTCTTGATCAGCATCAACAGCTGAGTCGATATAGCCATGTCCGTCTGTCCGTCTGTCTGTCCGTATGAACGCACAGATCTCAGAGATGGTAAGAGATAGAGGCTTGACATGTATGGGACATATGCTTCTTATGTCTGCAGGCAGATCAAGCTTATTTTCAATTTTGGCCACGCCCCCGCAATTTAGAAAAAACGTCATATCTCCCACAGTTTTGAAGATAGATGGCTTGTTCCTTCTGAACATATTTAGTTATTAGGATAATTTATCGATCCGCCAAAGGAATGAAGAAGATCGGATGAACGGTTTTCGAGTTATGATCAAAAGACAGATTTTCTTGGTACAGAGTATGTTATAGTCGGGCTTGACCGACTTTCTTTCTTGTTTTAAATTAAAAAAGCCCCATTCTTTATGGAATACTGAAAGCAGAGCTGCAGCAGCGAACAGTCTTTTGATCATAACTCCTGACCAGTCCTTTGGCGGTTCGATAAAAATTCCTGATTACTAAATATGCATAAAAGGTACGAACCATCAAACTTTAAAACTGTGGGAGATATGACATATTTTCCAAATTGCACGGGGCGGGAGGGGGCGTGAACAAAATTTGAAAGAAAACTAATCTGCCTGCAAGTATGGGAAGTTATTGTCCACATACACATCAAACCTCTATCTTTTACCACCTCTTAGATCTGGGCGAACATAAGGACCTGGCTGTATCGACTCGGCTGTTGATGCTGATTAAGAATATATATACTTTATGGTGTCGGAGATGCTTCCCTTTGGCTGTTACATAAGTATGTATGTCTAAGTATGTCACAAAGTGATAAATACTCTGTGTACCTCTGGCACCCCTTAAAGAAATATTTTTAAGATTCTATAAATCAAGGTTTTAACAAATTTGTTTTGTCAACTAATAGTACGTCCATACAATACGTCTGCATATTGTGTGCCGGGTGTGGTGCAGCGGGTGGTGTGTGTACCAGTGCTGTGCAGTCGTGGGTTCTATCCCGCCTCGAAACATCTACTGAAAAAGGTTTTTGCTTTTGGTGCCAGCTTTGAAGTGACTAGCAATAAAACAAACATTGCCGTTCGGATTCGGCGTTCAGCTGTAGGCCCTTAAGGCTATATAAAGCCAAGTATTTACATAATACTTCTTAGCTTCTTCTAAGAGTAGCCAATAAATATTAACAAATTAACTAGTAAGACAATCAAGCGCGACTGTACCATCAAAGTGTGCGCTCAGGATGTATTTTGGTCAAAGCCGGTCTATCTTTTATCCGATCTTTACCTGATTACTTAATATTGACAAAAGGTAAGCACCATCCATTTAAAAAACTGTGGGAGCTATGACTTTTTTCCAACAACATCTGATATCCAAGAAGATCTGTTGAATGTGGCAAGATATAGACAGGAATAGTAGACTTCTTAAGATATGTCCCAAAAGAACCAAAGAGATTTTTTTTTTGGAAGAACGACCAAGGATAGAAGCCTTTCAATTACTCCCTTAAGTTTCCTAAAGCTGATATTGTTAAGAAAATGTATATTTTTGTATAAGGGTAAAGGCTACTTTAGATACCGTTTTTAAGAAATCCATAACATTCACTTCTGTTTACCAAACTCGAATTTTGACTCTCGAAGTCCGAGTTTGAAAATAGGAAACATTTTGTAGGATCTGGTCTATAGAAATGTTGATCTTTACGGCGATTTCTTGGTATGGTACAAACTTTTAGGGTACGGAAGTGTGAAAAGTCGATTGTTAGATGTATTATATAGGCTACAAAGAGACCAAACGGGGCTTGCGATCTTATAGACCAAGGACCAAGCTAAAAAGCCTCTTACCATCTCTGAGATCTGTGCGTTCATACGGACAGACAGACGGACAGACGGACATGGCTATATCGACTCGGCTGTTGATGCTGATCAAGAATATATATACTTTATGGGGTCGGAGATGCTTTCTTCTGGATGTTACATACTTTTGCACAAACTTATAATACTCTATGTACCTTTGGTACAGAGTATAAAAATAACAAAAATTGTACACCTCTCTAGAACCACTGTACCGACTTCTACCGTTTGCCGTTGAGCGCCTACTAGAATTTCACTATGTGACAAGTTTTGTGTGAACCATCTGCCCATCTTTCATTTATGGCATTTGTTTTGTCAGCAGGCCCTGGAGATTAGATTGGTCTCCCATTGACATCGTGACTTGAAGTTGGAAAGGACAAGGAAAGGCAACGAATATAAGGCCAAGTAAGTCAATTATTATTATTGTTTATGCGACAGGAAGCGAATTGATTTTGGGGCCCCCCCTCAAACAGTGAATTGAAATGAAACCATCCAACAAATTTTGGACGATTTATTATCACCAGGAGTATTAACAGCAGGATATTTTCTTTCCCACTTCTGGTTCCCTGTCCAGCTCTGTTGTTTGGGTGCCATAGGATGATGTCTGGCTTTGAGTCTCCGTAGCTGACGAATCTTTAGTTTCTAAGGTGCTTAAACTTGAAATATGCTTAACATTTTTTTGCGAAAACTTACCTTGGAACTTGGTAAGCCTCTGGCTGTGCTCAGCATCAGTCGAAAGGGAAGCCACCATGATGTGATAGTATCTATAGATCAAATAAAGACCCAGCCACTCCAAAACTGCAAGAAATGAGAATAATTAAAGAGGCTTAAAGTGTACAAAATTGAAATTAAACATACTTATGCCCAGGTAAAAGAAATTAAACTCCATAAATCGTGTCATATTTATAGTGTGCGAAGAGACAATGTTCCAAATGAGTAAGGTAATATCGGCACTGAGGCCAAAGAATGTAAATATCAACCAGATCAGGAGCAAGCAAGGGCGGTTCTTGAGTAGAGAAGAAAAACAGCTACGGATAGTCAACTATTTATTATAACTCAAAAACATGCTTACCTTCCACAGGCCCACCATTAAAAGTATTACGATTAAAACCCAACAAACTGTGGCCAGCAAACCCACACACGAATTCAAATCCATCTGAGAAAAATTTGAATAAATTAAATATCAACCTTAACCCAATCGCATCACTTACCAAAGCCATCAATACAATTGTGGCCTCCGCCGTAAAGTACAAGGCATGGATCATATCGCATATGGCTATGATGTAGCAGAATTTCAAAAGATTATCCCAAATCCCGGCCATTAAGGGGGTTGAACCATCGTTTTGTTTATTTTCTTGCATTGCTGGCTGAGCAGCCTCAACCATTTTGCGGCAGTTGAAACGAGTTGCGAGGCGAGTTGATGTTTCAAGTGTTTATTTTTTATTTATTGTACAAAAAATATATTTGTTTTGTTTGACAGCTTAAAACCAAGTCACTTTTTAGTTTTCTTCCTTTTCTTGTCTTTGTCTTTGTCTTTCTTTTTATCTGATTTCTTTTCAGATTTTTTATCTGTTTTTCTATCCGATTTTCTATCCGATTTCCTTCCAGAACTTTTACTTTCTGTGGATTGAAAAATATTTCAATATTTTGGATTGAAAATAAAATGAAATGTTATGATAATAGACAACCTGTTTGGGAATTCTTCAACAAATGAACTGAATATTAAAGTTTGTTTTAATTCACAAACAAGCGAAGAACAAGTGATTCCTGAACCTTAATCAACACTCAAAAAGGAATGCCTGGCAGAGTTCTAGATCGGTTGGAATAGAATTTATACCATTTAGGGCCGATTTCTCATCTTCTAAATAGCTGAACTTAACTGGGTACAAAATTTAACTGAGTTTTGTTCAGGCTACACATAAATATACATTCTGGGGTATTTCAACCCCGCGTCAACCCACTTTTGGACTCAACGGCGGCGACGTGTTAGCTCACAGAGCCATTGCACATACTTGTAGAAACAGAAGGATATTATAAAATATTCATTGGATGATTACCGTATCCATGTGATCTGGACATGTCTCAATTATTCACTTAATCATCCAACGGAGCTGAAAATCATCCAAGGGTTATGAAAAATTATCATAATTTGCATGATTTTCAGCACCGTTGAAGAAAATGTAGGACATATTCCATTCAAATGAAACTATTTTGGATCTTTTTTGTTCTCTGTGTACTTATACATATCTGTGCGTTGATTTAGTTGAGTCATTTTAAAAACATTTGAAATGATTAGTGCCGATTTCACATATTCTACATAGCTGATATGTGTCAGATAAACATAGATTTTGTTCTGTTATTTGTAGGTTTATGTGACAGATAGGGTTAAGGTTAAATCTGTTTTGTCTTACCTTTGCATGATTTTTCGTCCAGCTGGCGTTGCTTCTTGCGCTTGACTTTGCCACTTTCGGGTTCATCCACCATACGACAGGGATCCATATTGACATAATACCAATAGATCAAATAAATGCACAACATTTCTATAACTAAAGAGGAAAGCATTAGATTAGCATGATTCCACATCAACTTTATATACAATATACACTTACATATGCCACCAAAAATAATGGAAAACTCTTGCAGATGATCCCAATCCACGGTTATCGAAGAGCCAAGACCCCAGATAAGAAATATGAGATCCACCACAAAACCAGCGAGGGAAAATATAAGCCAGGCTCTTACGAAGGCGGGACGACGCTGTATAATAACTTTTTAATTACGATTTTAAATGAAAATCTAAATAATATCCTACCTTGGACAGTCCCACCAGAAGCAGTATCACAATTAGCACCCAAAAGACGGTGCCCATTAAAGCGAAAACGGAAAAGATGCCAAACTATTTAAGGGTTAATGTTTAAGAAGCTCGAACAATCAATTACTCACCTTTTTCACCAACAATATGGAAGCCTGTAGGGCAAAAAACAAGGCATGCCCCAGATCACAGATGGCTATGATATAGCATATTTTCAAAAGGTTGTTGAATATGGCCGCTGCCAAAGGACTTTTAGAGCTTTTGGTTTTGTTTTTGTTCTTCTTTTTGGAACCACACCATCCTTTGCTCTCTTTCTCTTTCTTTTTATCCGTGGCCATATTTTCCAAGTCATTTAAATGTGAAACAAATTGTTTTCTATTTTAGTTGAGTTGAGGCACAAAGCCTGAATTTTGAAATTATATTTAAGACTGGGCGCGCTCGCTTGCCAGTGAGTCTCAAACTGTGAGCAGCTGTTGTGTTGGCCAAGTGGCAGCATGGGCTCTCTAGTGTTGCAAGCTGTTGGAAGAGTGCAAGAGTGCTGAATTTACGTATTATTTTATGAATTTATACAAATAGAAATTATTATATTGTGCTAAACCTCAACCCACCAATATGCCCATTTTGGTAAAAACGTAAGTAGCTTGAAATTAGGTTCAAAAAGCAGAGTATTTAGCCATAGAAATCAACAACCAATTGTTGGCTTGGCTGGACAGTGGCAGCGTTGCCACTTGTTCAGTTTCTGGCTGTCTGCGACAGCGGCTGGTCGTCATTTTTTTGTGTTGTGAAATTGATTAATTAATTTAAACATATAATGGGACCGCCAAAAAAATCAAAAAAGGAACGCAACACAGGCGACAAGTTTGGTAATTAAAGGCCAGTTGGAAAAACAGCAGAAATCCATTGATTTTTCTATCATTACCCAACACAGCCAAGAAACGTCGTGCCGAGGATGAGGCCTTCACTCAGCTGGTTGAAGACCAAGACAGTTTAGATGCCACCGAATCGGATGGTGTGCCCGGAGCGGCGTCCAAGAATGCCGAAACCAATGATGAGCAAATCAAGACCGATGAATATGGTGCCAAGGATTATCGTTCCCAAATGCAATTGCGTCAGGATCACAACAATCGTCCCCTGTGGGTGGCACCCAATGGCCATGTGTTCTTGGAATCTTTTTCGCCGGTATACAAGCATGCCCATGACTTTCTTATAGCCATCTCGGAGCCCGTCTGCCGTCCGGAGCACATACATGAGTATAAGTTGACAGCATACAGTCTGTATGCGGCCGTGTCGGTGGGTCTGCAAACTCATGACATAGTGGAGTACCTGAAACGCTTGAGCAAGACCAGCATTCCGGAGGGTATATTGGAATTTATACGTCTGTGCACGCTGTCCTATGGCAAGGTGAAGTTGGTGTTGAAGCACAACAAATATTTCATTGAATCGCCACATCCGGAGGTATTGCAGAAGCTGCTCAAGGATCCGGTGATACAAAAGTGTCGACTCATACGCAGTGAGGGCGAGGGCTTTATACAGGGCACACTGGAGAGCAAGGCCATTACACAATTCGGCACCAAGTTGCCGGCTACGGCGAATGACAAAAGTGTAGCCGCCACAGAAGAAGCACCTGGAACCTCGGCGGCAGCTGCTACTGCGGCAGATGGTGCACCACTGGTGCCCGAGGATATTACCGATTTCTATGAGAAAATCGACAAGGAGGAGGAGGACGAAGATGAGGCCAATCTCAAGACGGTCTCCTTTGAGGTGGCCCAGGAGAAGATTGAGGTGATACAAAAGCGTTGCATTGAAATTGAACATCCTCTGCTGGCCGAATATGATTTTCGTAACGATACCCACAATCCTGACATCAACATAGACCTCAAACCCGCCGCCGTCTTGCGTCCCTACCAGGAGAAGAGTTTGCGCAAAATGTTTGGCAATGGACGTGCACGCTCGGGCGTCATTGTGCTACCCTGCGGTGCTGGCAAATCTCTGGTGGGTGTCACCGCCTGCTGTACGGTGCGCAAGCGTGCCCTTATCCTCTGCAACAGTGGTGTGTCCGTGGAGCAATGGAAACAGCAGTTCAAAATGTGGTCCACAGCCGATGACAGCATGATTTGTCGCTTCACCTCCGAGGCCAAGGATAAGCCCATGGGTTGTGGCATACTGGTGACCACCTATTCCATGATAACACACACTCAGAAGCGTTCCTGGGAGGCGGAACAGACTATGCGCTGGCTGCAGGAACAGGAATGGGGCATCATGGTGCTGGATGAGGTGCACACCATACCGGCCAAGATGTTTCGACGTGTATTGACCATTGTGCAATCACATTGCAAGTTGGGTCTGACCGCCACTCTGCTCAGAGAGGATGATAAAATTGCGGATTTGAACTTTCTCATTGGTCCCAAATTGTATGAGGCCAATTGGTTGGAATTGCAGAAGAAAGGCTACATAGCTCGGGTACAGTGCGCTGAGGTGTGGTGTCCCATGTCACCGGAATTCTATCGCGAGTATCTGACCACCAAAACTTCCAAGAAGATGCTGCTGTATGTGATGAATCCCTCCAAGTTTCGCAGCTGTCAGTTTTTGATCAAATATCATGAGCAGCGGGGTGACAAAACCATTGTCTTCTCGGATAATGTGTTTGCACTGAAGCACTATGCCATCAAGATGAACAAACCCTTCATCTATGGACCCACCTCGCAGAATGAACGTATACAGATCCTGCAGAATTTCAAGTTCAATGCCAAGGTGAGTTTGGTGAGAGTAACAACATGATGGCTCTGCTCATTGCTACTCCTCTTGCAGGTCAACACCATTTTTGTGTCCAAAGTGGCCGACACCAGTTTCGATCTGCCCGAGGCCAATGTGCTGATACAAATCTCCTCACACGGTGGCTCACGTCGTCAGGAGGCTCAACGTTTGGGTCGAATTCTGCGTGCCAAGAAGGGTGCCATTGCCGAGGAGTATAATGCCTTCTTTTACACTCTGGTCTCGCAGGATACCATGGAGATGAGTTATTCACGCAAGCGGCAGCGTTTCCTGGTCAATCAGGGTTATAGCTACAAGGTTATTACCCATTTGAAGGGCATGGATACGGAAGCGGATTTGATGTATGGCACACAGGAGGAGCAGGGCCAGTTATTGCAGCTGGTGTTATCTGCCTCCGATTTGGATTGCGAGGATGAAAAGTTGCCGGGAGAGCCGGGGTATCGTCCTGGTGGCGCTGGAGGCACTATTAAACGTGCTGGCGGTTTGAGTTCCATGTCCGGTGGCGATGATGCCATCTATTATGAACATCGTCGCAAGAATACTGGAAATGTGCATCCTTTGTTTAAGAAATTTAGAGGTTAAACGGAAATAAATTTCTTCATTTTTTCTCAGTAAAAGATTGGGGGACATTTCTTTAAGCGTCAATATGCATCTCTGCGAAAGGGCTCCTGTGTGTTTGGGGATAGACTAGCCAGCGGAAGGGAGCTTGCTCCATACTGGGCCGCCTCAAAGATTCTATGCTTCAGAAACTGTGGACAAAAACAAACAGTTGGAAGTCGTAGACGATCCAGTAGATTGTGTGAAGCCTTGCTGAATCAGAACTTGTTTCAAATGAAACGTCCTCCCATTCAAGACAGACTTGAACCTACTTCTTTGGAATAACTGAAGATTCATAAAACAAAGTCCGGGTTTATGATATTACGACGCGGCGACACCACCGTATTTGGAAAAGATTTACATTTGTTATCTATTCTCACACATTTCCTTGCCCTCTCTTTGCAGTTCCTCAACTGGTCCAGGGGATTGGGCCATCATAGAACTACAAGGCGATCTGGAGGTGAGAAGCCATCAGGACATGAACGATCAGTTCATAGGTGATCTCTACTACAATAAATATGGTCAGCCGGTAAGCCCTTGTATAACCGAAAACCGTTTTTAGTTAATCCTTCAAGTTTTTCCCTTTCCCCCGTCCCAGATTCTCATCATAGGCCATCACATTTTGCAAGGACGCGAACAGAAACTGGATAAACCCTTTGCCGTGCTAGAGAAATCCAAAACCAATGAGGGTCAGCCGCTTTTAGAGGACAGCCAGCTGAACTTAGATGCCACAGTCGGTGCTGAGCGCACAGTGCTGGATCACACCTTAGCACAGGAGCATAAGAGTCGACAGCGCACCGAGTACACCGTCCGTGCCATTTGCTCCAAGAAGTTGATCTTCAAATCGCGTCCCAAACCCATTATAGCCAATGTGGCCAAAACAGTTTGATTGAAATTGTTGTATTTTAGCTGTAGAGCGTTCGATGTCAGGATTACGATTAGGTTTTAAGATTAAACAATTTCCATTTCCCTTTCAATGCCCACGAATTTCAATTGCTCGGTGGGTCCATATCTGTAGTCAAAGAACAGCTCCTCGCCGGGCTGTATCGCACGCTTGGCAAAGATGCCAATGCGATGATCACCCGTGACCATCATCACCTTGGCATAGCAATTGGGATTAATGGAATGATTGGCAAAGCGTATTTTGTTGCCCTTCCGTGTGGCATCCACCACAAAGTCGTTGTTCAAGTTGAAGAGGAAGGAGCACATGTACTTGTCGTATACCTTACCTCGACGATCGGCCTCATCCTGAGAGATGATCTCACCGCAATATTCCGAAATGAATTCGTTTTTCTGTGCGCCCTCTTTCAGGAAAATACCCCAGCCGGCTATGTCCGAGGGAGCCATCAGCAAATGCTTATCTAAAGTGAAAAGGAAATTTTTGAAGAAAAAAGGATTTTCAAAGAAGGTATCCACACTTACGTAAGCCCCTCTGCACGCACACATTCTTGCAGGTAATCTTCTGCAGCTTAAACTGATCTGCCCCACAGGCCTGACACAAATCCGGATCACATTCCCGCACAGCCAGATAGCAGGGACACTGCTTGGTGTTACACTGAGCCTTGCAACGGCAGCCGGGGAAACGATTCTGACAATCGCTGCTGCAGTTGCAGAATTTCTCACAAAAGTTCTGAGTTTGGATGCAGGAGCAGTTCATGTCACAGGGACCGGCATGATCGCAGGGTGTATAATTGTATACATGATTCGAGGTGGAGTCCTTTTTCAATTGTATTTTGCGACAATGCAAGGACCACAAACGTTGCTTCTTCTTCTTCTTGCGCGGTGGCGTAAAGTCCTGACGCAAATCTTCAAAACTAAATTCAGCCGCTTCCTTGGTGGCAAACTCATAGACCTGACGGCATGTTTTGGTCAACATATTATGGGCAATGGCACAATAGTTCTTCAAATAGACTTTATGCAAAACACGAAACAAAGCCTGATCGGCTCCAGTCCAAACGCATTGAGTGCTGGTGATGTTCATCATGCCGGCTGAAATGGTAGAGCAGAGGAATGAGAGAAGTGGGATGGAATTGGCATTGAGTTAAGCAGAAGTGATTCGATCTAGTAAGTCTGTTTCAACGAGAAATCTGTTCTGCAAAGTGTGGAGACACCTGCGGAGATACACAAGAAATCCAAGCCTGAGGGCGATTTGGAACACTCCAACGAGGTTGAGACCATTGAAACAACCTAGCTAGATGTAGCTACAGTTGCTTTACTTACCCATTATAGAGTTAATCTCAGCCACAGCCGCACTATTCACAGCTATGCCATTATCCTTGCCATTTTCGGGATTGAAATCTTTGTTGCTAAACTGACTGTTGCTGTCATTACTATCCTCCGAGCTGGCCTCATTGCAAGAATCAATGGGAGGAGTTTTGCTATCAGCAGCCAGCTTTTCCTTCATGCCATCCTGTGAACAAAAAAGGAACTCCTTTTAACATTTCCCCCCTAGTTTAAACCATTTCCACTCACAATTAGCATATAGCAGACATTGCTGCAGGGATCAGCAAAGGGTTTTAGCTCGGGATAGCGACGCTTTTGTAGATTGGGTCCCGCATGGCCTTGCAAACCTGTTGGTGGGGGGTTGAGGGAAAACTGATTAGTTTCAGCTGTCCTTGTGATGGAAGAGAGAGAGCAATGACTATGAGACGCTTTTATCAGGTTAGCATGAGGGCAGTTGGTTACTTCTCAGGCAAAGCTGCGCTTAACGAAATGAGGCGATTGAACACCAAGACAACAATTTTTTTTTTTTATTTTTTTTTTTTTTGTTCTGCCAATTAAACCATTAACAAACATTAAGAGAGACAGACAATGAAGTGACGAGAGGAGTAGGAGGATGTGGGTTGGGTTGGGGGGGCTAACGGCATGAGTGTGTGTGCGTGTGGTTATCGAGAACAACAACTACAACAACGACTCACCCTGCACATGGTGACCTAAATTATTCGCATTAATTTTCAAATACAAAAAAATTTCAGAAAAGTTGTTTTGATTTGTTTTTTGTGTTTTTGGCAATAGAGAAATTTTGGTTGGGCAAAAATAAAAAAGCATAAACAAAACGTAAATTTGATTAAGAGAAACCCAGTTGGAAGCGGTGTCCATCTGCTGGAGAACTTACGATGCAGAAAGCAATCATATTTGAAGCAGCGACGGCAGAAGAGCGTGTGAAAGGAGTGCATGGTGCGCTCACGGGACACACTCTCGGCCTTGACACCATCAATGTTGGGTGTACACTCCTGGGGGCGTTCTGGATCCTGATGTTCGGTCAGCTCAATGTACCTGTAGGGAATGGGGAATGGCTTAACTTGAGAAAGTATTTTCGGTTGCAAAACTCACTTCTCCTTCAGCTCCTGAGCGGTGCCTTTGTCGGGAAAGTTGGCACTGATGGCCTGAAATATTATGGGAGCTGGAAAGGGTAATTTGTCCTTGACTTCCTCCACTGAGGGCTTGACTTCTGTTACTTCTGGCTCTGCTTTCTTCTCCTCCTCTTTGTCCTTATTCTCTTCCACCTTGTCCTTTTGCTCCTCCTCTTTCTCTTTATCTTGCTCCTTCTCTTCTTCTGCAGGTTTTTCCCCTGGCGTTTCGGCCTTTACCTCCCCCTCCAACTCCTTGCTCTGCGTACGCATCAATGCATGCACCAGCTCCACAAATATGGCATCATCCATAAATGATGGATCCTTATCGCCATGCACCTTGCCATCATAGTTCTTGATCAACTCCTCTATGAACTTGCCATCCTTGTCCAGCACCTCGTCACCCATGTAGGGTATATTGTGCAGCACCGTCTCGTCCTCCACCATAAAGTTCTGCTGTGTGGGCGCCCAGGTGTACATGGTGGGTATGGGTGTGACTGCATTGATCACACAAATGGGCACACGCTGTGCTCCCGCAGGTGTGCCACTGTAGCTGGTCACCTCGGCACGCTTCACACAGTCCACATGCGGCGGATCATATGGTTTGGCTTGCCAGGCCTTCGACTCGCAGTACAGATCTTGCACATTGTGATTATGCTCGTCCCTGGGGATGGGCGAGGGGAAAATGAAGTCTCAGGTGCCAGACGCCCGCCCACGCCACTTACCAGTTTTTAATCCAGGCTTCCTTGATTTCGTCGGCACGTTTGTAGCGCTTCTGTTGACGTATCTTCATATACTCCGACTTGACGCGACGCTTCCATTCAGGCGGCACCTTGGTGTTGCTCATTTTTAATAGAAAATGCAAAGGATCGTCGGGAATGCGACTCACAAAAAGGTCTTACTAATCCATGAAAGAGACGACCGCCTTTTGTAATGAGGCTGCCACTTTGCTGGCAGAACAAGTGTTGAAAAACGCGTGTGTTTGAGTAAGGGTTAAGCGGTTATGACACCAATAGACCTGCTTAAGCAAGGTTTTAATGGCATTAAAAATTGAGTGATATGGAAGTCAATTTTAAAATCATTAAACATGCATACATTGCCTTATTTATCTCTACAAACACAACTTCTTGACCTTGAGCCAACACATCCCTCTTTGCTCCATCTGACAATAGTGTCATACCAGCATAATTATTCTAGTCACCCATTTTCGTGTTTGTCTCGTACGGCCACACTGGAGGCCATGTAAATCCTATCAAAAACATCTACAAGAGTAAAGATATAAAATCCTATAAGCTGGACAACCACGAGATTGAGGAAATTGCTGCAATGGAACCATCGGCTTGCGAAGGCAAGTCATAATTAGCCCACCGCTGACCATGTCTACCAACTTCAGATCCTCCTTTTCGCTTTTCCCTTCACAGATCTGAAAGCATTTGAGCGGCGTCTGACTGAAGTGGTTTCATCATACAGACCCTCAACATTTCGATGGCGCAGTGAGTATATGCCGGAACAGGTCCCGTTACATGCTTATCTCAGCTCTCGTTGCAGTTATCCTCTCGGCCATGTCGGTCTGCACGGCCATTAGTGCCTGGTATTGGCTGCGAGATCCGAGGACCACCGTGGTGCCGCTTACCGAATCGCTTTGGATACATCCCATCTTTGCCGTAGCCACAGTCACCCTAAGTAAGTGTAGAGCGGACCAGGAACGACTCCAACTAACTGTTCTCATCCCTGCCCCCTGCTGCAGTTGTTTTATTTATTATAGGCATTCAAAAGCTAGTGATAGCACCACAGATCATCACCTCGCGCACCCGCACCGTTCTAGGAGACTTCAATATGAGCTGCGATGATACGGGGAAGCTGATATTGAAACCACGCCAAAGCAATAACAATAGCACCTGAAGCGACGACAATCATAAATTTACTTATATCTTCTACCTACCTACCTACCTTGCCCCATGATTATGTTGTATCGATGGAAACCCCATTTAGTTTTATGCCGAAAATTCTAACGTACCACCTCCCTCCAGTCCTTTAATTTCTTGATTTAATTATAGAAGCTCTCCATTGTACAAAAACCAATTACGATTGTTAAGCATTTCGCGTGAGTGTGTGTGTGTTCTGTTATGGCCCTTAATCATTTTGCTGCCAAATACAACCTTTCAATTACGTTCAAAACTAGAAAGTCTGGTCATTTGGCCAAATGGCTAATTTACAGATTATGCAATGCCAAGTGTTTGGCGGCTTATCGCTGCTAGCCACCAGCCAGGGGTGCGAATACATATAAATAGTGCAAGCGAGTTGACTTCAAAGCATCAGTAGTAATCTGTACATCAACCAAGAAGCCTAAACATGAAGTTTATTCTCATTTGTGCCCTCATCCTGAGCATTGCCCTCTTTATGGCTACAGGCAAGAATGAAATTGTGAACTCTGGAGGAAGGATATTATATTAAAGGCTTGTGCTATTTTTGGTAAATTTTGTAGCTCAACCTGTGGAGGAGGATAAGGTGACCAAGGTGCCCCAGCCGAAGACACACGAACATCATCCGGTGCCTCCACGCAGCGGCTTCAGGATTGAGGAGAAGGATAAGGTGCCCCAGAAGAAGGACGGTAAAGTAGGCTGCTGCGGTTAAGTGGTTTTTGCTATGCTAGAGGGACTGTAACAATGAGGCAAATCCTTTGAATTCAAATACAGAAGCAATAATTGAAAAAATGTAACCGAAAGTTGGACATTTTTTGGGTCAGTTTGAAATGGGATTTCCTTGAGAATGCTGGCACTGGAGACATTTTACTAAGTTCACAGTTCAAGCACTAGATTGGAACTTTTACAGAATTTCCAGAGCTTTCAGTCTTGATATTGGCATGTCAATTAGAGTGTTCGATTTGACCAAGGAAGAAAAAAGTAAGAACCAAGCCTGACTGCTCTATTCTTTAAAACTATGACCCTCAAAAGTTGGTTTCAATAAAAGCTTGGAACATTTGGGAAACAAATACGGTTAGTGTTCAGTTTCATGTCTGCTCCGGTTCAGGTTCGATTTGGAAACCCCATAAAATCCAGGGTCTACAGCTCAAAACCAGTTACTTTCTTGAAGTTTATTTGATGGTAACTTAGGAGTAAAAATCCGATGCCCAAAACTCAACTCCCGTCGTGCCCGACAGCTTAGTATAATTCTAGATATTTATGGTGAATAAATCATATGGGGTTCTGGACACATTCTTGGGTTGCCTTGCTTCAGAAGCCTAAGCAAAAGAACTCTCAATTTTCATTAATCTGCGCTAAGATTCTAGTATGATATGTCAAGTATATCTTCGGTTGCTAGATCAGGTGGTGAATAATCACGGCTTCAATTCGCTCGAGTGCAATCAATTAATCTAAGAAGTAGCCCACAGTGTTAATTTGTTTTTAAAGGAAAATCTGTAGAGATTTTTTGGGCAACCCCCTCACAACTCTTATTACAGAGCTAAAACTGTTGGTTCTCATTAGAGTTGGCTTAAAAAAAACCTCAGAGGGTGCTAAAAAACTCATTTTAATAACACACCTGTACATATAAACGCAAATTTTTGCCACAGAGAAGATATCAAACTTTCCTCAAATCAATTATACCTTTACCCCAGCACGTCTGGCTCAAGAGACATCATATTTTTAGATCCTGTGGCAACATTAAATTACCAAGAAAATTTAAAAAATTTTGCTAAGCTCAAAAAATATGTATAAATTAACTGCCTATTGAAAAACATTGCCTTATTTATTACTTCATGGACCATTGCGTCACTAATTTAATACATTAAAAGTTTCTTTTTCTAGAAGTTCAGGTCTTATTTGTTAAATAAGCGAACATAATTTTTTCGGAACTTGATCTGTATTAAAAATTGGTTAATTAGCTTGTGTTAGCTTTTGGACAAAAGAACAATATCGACAGTAGTACTGTCGATATTTTGTCCTAACCTGTGATTTTGCTGGACCTTATAGATCAGTTAACTTACTAATGGGTGTTATTTTTTGTTAAGCTTATTCACTTCAAGAGGTGTTGATTAAATGGTTCCAGATGTCAGAATACTCTGGTACTCTACTCCCTTCTTAGGACTGACTCGTGCCCAAAACGATTTGCTGTCTTTTATAAAGCCAATTGATTGATTCTTCGTTCTTTATACAGAAAACTTCTGTTTTCCTAAGAAACGTTTTTGATATTCAGCATTTTCTGTCTGGTTTGCTCATATGTTCAATTGCTCAGCTGTTCAGTAGTTCACTTGATTATTAATCATTCTTAGGGTATTGTGACGACTAGTGATCATTTGAACTAATTTTAGTCAATCGTTGCCTGCCACAATGCGGAATGTTGCTTCTTTGTTGCACACCTCCTAAAGTATGTGAATTTTAAATAAGGATTATTAATGAATAATCGGTTGGGACTAATATATCAGCATTTTGGTAACATTCAACAAACAGACACGAGAAAAACAGCTGAACAGACTCCAAACAGAGTGAACGTGTCACTGAAGAACTCACAGAGCAAGAGTAACTAAGCTGCTCTTACTAAACCAAAAGGAACAATTAAAAAAGAATATGTTCACTTGTTCAGCTTAGTGATCAACACAACTATGTTCACTCACTCATGAACAATACAACACTACAAGAGCCCAAAACTTTTGTAGGTAGGTGTAGATCATACCCAATTCAAGTTAGATTCAGATTTGGAAGTTTTGAAAGTAGTGTTTCGTTGCAGATTAAGCTGAAGTAGGGCCGATTTTTAATCTGCTACTTTTTGCACAATTAAGGGCTGATTTCTTAGCCTCTAAATAGCTGCTATGTGTCAAATAAACTTAGAGTTATCTCTGTTATTGATGGGTTTATGTGACAGATAGCTCTATATTGAAGATTGGAAAACGGCCCTTAGGTCTATCATTTCACATAAACCTACAAATAGCAGAGCAAAATCTACGCTTATCTGACACATAACAGCTTTTACTCTGTTACTTTATACTCTTACTCTTATATACTCTTATACCTTACTCTGTTACTTTATGTGACACACAGTTCTTTGTAGAAGATGTAGAATTAATCTTAAATTATTATAAACATCTTATTTCAAATATGCCAAAATTAAAAAACAGCATCCACATCATGAAATCATTTGTTTGTTTTGATATTTATTCTGGATTCAGCATTTTCTATAGTTTTCTTTTCTTGTTTTTGTTCTGCACTTAACGCATATGTATATAAATCTTTACTAAGTTTGTGTGTGTGTTAGTTTTTGTTTTTTTTTTTTTGGTACAAATTGTGATTTGCAAATTTATAAATTTCTTAGAAAGTATCATATTATTGCGCAGAGTTTTTGTGTTTTTGTTTTCTTTTTTTGTTGTAGATTTAAGTATAAATGTATATTTTATGTATGTTCATATCAAAGTTTGTCGGCGTGGAAATATAAATGCATCTGTTTATTTTTACACTTTGTTCTAATTATTCTCAAAAAAGAAAGAAAGAAAAACCAACGCGAAATTTGTAAGTTAATATTTATAATCTCTCTCTGTGTGTGTGTGTGTGTGTGTGTGTGTGTAGGATGTTGCGCTTTTTCTCAATTGTTCTTTACTTAATATTAGTGCTAGATTATTAACTTAATTGGGTTTTTGTTGCGCTGTTCACTGCTGCTGATATTTATATTATTATTATTATTGTGAAGGGGGGAGGCGGAGGCGCACATAAATAGAACTAGAGGATGCCTCCAGTTTAAACAACAACTCACAATGTACACAGATATTTTTAAACATAATACATAGAAGCCTATTTTAATTACATAAATAATAAAATTGTTTTTTTTTGTTTTTAAATCAATTACACATTAAGGTTAAAGAAAAATTGTACACATTAAAAGAAACATTTTTCAGGGGAAAGCGGGCGGCGGCTGCGGCGGCGGCGGTGCCGGGGGTATTATGCGGCCAACAGGTTGCGTATGTTCTTCGGCGTATTCTCCTCGTTCAGATGTTTCGTCGTATAGCGCAGCGCATTGAGCAGGGGTTCCGCTTTGATGGCCGGTTGTGCCTGCAGCAATCGTACACAACCCTTCACATCCACATGGGCGCCACGTGCAAACGCTCCCACCGGATGCACATGATCGTAGAGTATGACCAGGCCGACCATAACGCGCAGCACCAGCATTTGTGTCTCCTCCCGTTCGATCTGTTGCAGTAGCTTACTGTGGAAAGTAGGTCATTAGTTGGAGGTGTTTTTGATTACTCAAATCAACTTACGGATTCTCCAGCATTCTTAGGCAAACTTTGGCCATTGTGCCCAGCGTTTCCGTTGTATTCTCCACATCATCTGCATTATCGTTCACAAACTTGGAGGTGGCCTCACTCAAAACTTTCAGCATGGGCGTGGCATGGGCATAGAATAGGGACATACGATTGGCCAGCTCCGTGCTAACCAGCATATTCTCCGTGGAATCCAAACGTTGGCGGCTCACAATGCGTCTGTAGTAACTAAAATCATTCTGTATGGCGGGTGTTTTCATCTGTTGAGAGAAAAACGTAAAATCGGTTTTAGTTTACAAACATTTTTCTCAACATGAAGAGCAACAAATCTGGAATTTCTATCAAGAATTTATTTCAAAAAATTATCAGAAACAACTTTGAGGATAGGTAAATAGTAAATACATTTTCGGCATGCTTGTTAAAACGGATAATGCACACAGAGAAAAGCAACAACGCAAGGGCGGTGCCGCTACCACCAGCCAGAGCTCGAGCAGCTCACCTTTAGGGCCAACCGAGGAGAAGGAACGAAAGCGGGAGCGAGAACATGACCACACACAGGAGCAGTCCTCTCCCATGCGACCCGCTACTGAACGTCGCTTTGATAACTCCGAACTAGGCAATCTGAATCGCGAATTTGAACGAGATATTGTGAGACTGGAACAATCGATATGTCAACTAGAGTTCCGTGAGAAATCCATTGCCACCGAATGGATAACCAAATTGAGGCAACCTCCTGCCAATGCGAACGAAGCGCGGGCACGCAATTCCATCTTGGGCTACATGCTCAAATGCATCGATGATGTTTTTCATCATGAACCGTTTAACAAGCCACCGCCTTCCCTTAGTCTGGCCACCATTAAGGCCTCCATGGTATATATTTTTGATACTTAAATTATATATTTATATCTGATGTTTCCTTTTGACAGCCCCTGACCAAGAATACTTTGTGCATGACTGCCCCAAATGAGCAGGAAAAGAAGAAATATCTGAATGAGTTATTTAACGATTCGTATGACAGCGGTGATTTCCTTTCTCAGTTGCCGGTGCCACGGGATGGAGCCTTCTTTGTGTTGCATTTGCGTCCAAATTTATAATTATTCGCAGAGATTTAAATTCATTTTGTCGAAATTTTAAAAGGAATTTAATATAAAAACCTCACACAAGCGATTGGCTTGCCATTGATTCGTCTAAGCTACATCAGCATTTTGGGTCTGCAGAGCAGCTGGCTACTCTTTTGGAGCTGCTCTTAACCTCTTGAACTATTTTCAAGTAGCGAATTGTGAGAATTAACTGAAAAATCGATGGGAAAATAAGTTAGCTTGAGCGGATGTTTAGAACAGTATCTAAGTATATCTATAAACTGCTTCAATTCAATTGGAATGAGACTATTGGCGTTCCAGAGAATAATGTTAGACCGTTATTAGAGACACCGTAGGTAACAGCAAAAGGGGACTGAGGCCAGTTTGGCAGTTCCAGGATCGAGCACGTAAGGGACATCATCTAATCAATACTTAAGCTGCTATACTGGACTTCAGGTTGCTTCCACATCTCATCAGCAGGTAGGGCGGTTAGTAAGATTAGAGTCCAGACAATATGCAGCAAATCCAGCCGAGTTACGTTGGCTGATTACCTCATAACATAAGACAGGCAACTTCTGAAAGTTGTACTAACAAAGAAAGCAGTGCACAATACCAGATCGATGTTTTGGGGGGCTCCAAAAGTCACCAGGGACGAAAACCTCAAAAAAAATCGTTATTAGCAGCGGGGAGAGTATCTCTCACACTAAAAACGGCAAGGCCATGGGGATACACACACACAAAGGCGACTGTCTGTTTCTACGCTGCCTCTCGATGATTTTGCGCGCATTCGGCTTTGGGATTCCCAAATGGTTATGCCACCGCTGGCATTAAGAGAGACTGTTGGGAAACGTTCTGTTGATGATAGAAGGTAGTTTCTCGTGAAACAGCTGTTCGATCTACCAGCCTCTTTTATGGTGTTGTGTCTCTGACTATGACCTCGAGCCGGCTAAAAACTGCAGGTTTCCTCAAACAAAAGGTAAATATTGAAAAAACGAGGTAAAAAAGTATGGCCATTCCTTCGGCGGATCGATAAATAATACTAAAAACTAAATATGTCCAGAAGGTACAAACATTCTATCTCTAAAACTGTGAGAGATATGGATGTTATTGTCCCTTACCTTGCGAACCTCTATCTTTTATCATCTCTGAGATCTCTCCGCTCAGACAGATATGGCTGTATCGACTCGACTTTTGATGAATTTATAAACTTTATGGATGCTTCCTTCTGGATGTTAAATACTTATGCACAAACTTAATATACGCTGTGTAACTTTGGTACAGAGTATAAACATGGCACTACATTTATTTAGTTACTTAAAACTACTAGATTTAAGAAGTTAATTCATTCCAATGTGTTAAAAAATCGCTTTCGATCTTAAAGCTACTAAAATTTGCGAGATTTACGTCGTTTTTGGGTCGAAAAAGGGTTTGCGGAACACATAAATACATTGAATATTCCAAATATATAATCTACTATCCAGTCAAATTCTGATATCTTAGTTTTTGTAGAACAATATTACCCATTATGTAATGTTAAGATCTTGTTTTTGCGAATCATTGAAAAAGCTTGGGAGTCGAGGAACTTAAAAAACCGGGGCTATTATGGGTGTGGATATTATAAGTCTAGGTTTTTTATAACACTTTCCTGTCCATTTTAAGGCTTGGACCCTTAAAACCCTTTAGATAACACATGAAGTCGCTAGACAGTAGGTTGATTTATCTGATTTCTACCGTTTTTGCTGAACCGAACCGAAATTTTAGGTTCGGGTTCAGCTTTTATTTCAAAAGAGGCTCGATTAAAGGCTTGGTTCAGTAAAGTAAAACTCGTAGCTCAGTTCGGTTCAGAACCTGTTCAAATTGCTGAGAGAGACAGCTGAATATTAAGAGTCATCCGTATCACAAGGTTTTGGTGATGATTTTAGATCGTTTCTTAATACAAATTTTTAATCGAAAACATTCACATACATCAGATATGTCTGCTGATGATGGAACCGGTAGCTTTGGGGACCCGGTGCTTATTTTGAGTTTTGGTCGAAGAGAAGCCGCCTGTTCCGGTGGTTCAGCCTTCATTCAGGGTTCATTACCAATGAAGATTATTTGCAACTCCTGTTCTTAAACCCAATTTCTTTAAAACTGATCCACTGTTAACTGTCTGATGTTCGTGGTGAGTGGCCACCAAAGAAAAGCACGCTTTACAACACACTCTGCCGCCGCTTGTGTTTATCTCTAATTACGTTTAACGTTCGAAAAAAAATCTAATTGCCTCCCGCAAGTACGTGACACCTCAATTTACGTTGGTTTTCCAATTTTTTTTCGAAACACCGCATTTAAGCTGTCAGGGCTGCATTAGAGCCGTGCGTGAGAAAAACTTAGATGTGCCGGCGCCGGCGCCGGCGCTGCTGCCGCCAAGTGTCTCATCATTCACCTTGAATTGGGGGAGAGCTTGAGACATGCATTACATATTTGTTTATACTATGGAAACAAAAAAAAACGCGCTAACGTCTCTCGTTGAAATGGTTGGCAAATTTTTTTATATAAATACTTTATTAGCATAAATCGTTCTGAACAGTGAGAAATGATGCGGCAAACAGGACGGAACAACGGCAGCGGTAGCTGGACGGTGAGTGATTTGGGTTCGGTTATATAGTATACAAAACAGCAAAATGTATGATTAATCGGTTTTGATTATATTTTCTAGTGCCTATCAATATGGTTGCTGTTGCACTTAATGACACACGCAAGCTTAGCTCAATATGCATCATCTTATGGCAGTCAGGCTTACGGCTACAATTATCAACCCCATGCCCAACAATATCCAGCTGCAGTGCAATCCATTTGGTCGGGGTCACCAATTGTGGTCAATGAAAATCCTTATGATGGGGTCAACCGTGTGGAACAGTTTGATGACTACTATAGAGCATCACCATCATACGACAGCAGACAGAGTAGAGCCTGGATTGAGGCACTGCAAACACCTCCACCACCCACACGTGCACCCAATCACAACTACAACAATGTCCCCGGCGGCTATGTTTACTATCAACAACAGCAATCCGAGCTTGAGCCCAGTGAAGCACGTCGCGAAGAGCAGCAAGTGGTGCGCATTGGCGGCCGAAACCACAACTACTTTGAGCCAGCTCAGCCTTTGAGACGTCATGATATTGAGGCCAAATATGCACAACATTATGCCAATTATTTGCGTAAATATCCCCAAAGATTGCAACCGCTTTACCAGCCGGATAAATGATTAAAGACACACATACTCGTATATTGAGGTCAACAATTCCTTAATTTTAGTCAATAAAACGTAAACTGTATAAATCCCCAAGTGGCGGCATTTCTTAATAGTCTGCCAACACATTTTTGTGGCTAATTGCCTTGCGTGCAGCGGAGATCAAATGCAGGAGATTGGAGATGCAGGAACATGGAGTGGGTAGCAATGCTATCAAATGTATATTTTCCAACACAAACACAAAGTGTACAAAGTAAGTACATTTCGAATAAGCTGGTCGTTTACATGTGGGCGGGTAGGAGCAGCCGGAGAAGTCAGTTACAAGCAAAGCAAAGCATTGATCCGGTGCAGCATACTTTGCGGCGCACTCGGTAAAATACAGACGGCGTTTATGCGGCGACATATCAGAAAGTTTGTAAGCGTTACTCATAGAGTAGATAGGATATACTAAATGAATGTAACAGGCAGAAGGAAGCATTTTTGATATTATAAAGTGTTAACTTATGTTGATCAGCTTCAACAGTCAAGTCTATATAGCCATGTCCGTCGGAAAGTACGTCCAACTGTATAAACACCTAGATCTCAGAGACTAGAAGAGCTAGAGCTAGATTTCTAAGGGAATTGAGCTCACATATGAAGCTCATTTCTATAATCTCTCAAATTTGCTTAAAGATGGAAGAGTTATAAACGTTGGATAGACTGTTGCATGTTTTTCATATCAGCAAGAGCTTTTTCGCTAACATAATATTGATTTGCTTACATTAATGTTAATACTCTGTTAATTAACACACAAGAAACCTATTAAACATTCAATACCCTGACTAACGAGTATACCGAAGTCGGTAGGAAAGTAAAAAGAACCTTTTACTAGTTTCTGCTTATATTATACAACAAACCGAAAGCCGTAGATCCGATTCGATTTAGGTTTTTTTGGAACTCTCGAACGGAAAAATGAATCAATCCTTGTACGAATATAAGCTACGTAATCAGTTACCAAATGCTTGGAAATGCTTTGGCTTCAAAAATAACTTAGACTAGATTTACACGATGAAGTAATCTTAAAGAAAGCTGTCGTTTGCTGGAAAGAGGTGTAGTGGGGCAAGCGACATCATTACACCTCTTCCACTTGCTTGTAGGAAAGAGGTATAGTGGTGTCGCTTACCCCTCTACACATCTTCCCGACATGGACTGGATTTGCACGCTGCAGCAAACTATATGAAGCTTTTCAAAAAGCTTACGGTTCTAGGAAAGAGTTTTAGAGGTGCTTTTTGAAAAACTTTATAAAGTTTGCTTCACCTAAGAGCTCCTTACTCTTCACTACAAACCAAAGCTTTTTAAGAATCTTTAGAAAGTTTGTTCCAAAGTTGAAATTCCGTTTAACGGAATTCCGTTACACGGTGAAGCTAGCTTCGTGAAGTTGTTGAGAAAACTTTCGGGATTTACTATAATCGAAAGCTTATTGAAAAGCTTCACGAGAGCTTTTGTGAAGTTTGCTTCACAGTTTCTATCCGGTTCTAGTTCAGAAAACATCAAATTGGCTTTGCTTTTTTCGTTTTTTTCCCCTCCGGTTTCCGGTCTTGGGTTTTACAAGCACATAAGCTCGTTTGGAATATTGTCAATTGAATATTTAATCATCAATATGTTATTCATCTTCGTAATTAGGGGTGATTAATTTAGAATGCTTGAATCGTGTTCGCTATTTACATAGTTTATTCAACAAAGATTTGTTAGGTGTTCAAAATAAATGAAAAAAGCTTCTACCTAAACTGTGACCCTAGGGACAAATTGTCAAGCTCAGAGAAGAGCAGTTTGGGGAAGACTGAACTCCTGTTCAGGTTTTCTTATAGAAGAAGACTATTATACGAAAGCTACATCAACAAAGCAACAAATCACGATACCATACAAACGTATAAACGTACTCTGCATTGAAACGGAAGTAGCTGTTAGTTAGAAGGCACGTTTGCGCTATATGGCAAGTGTGTGTACCATAGAATAATATATATATATATATATATATGTACAAACGAGTGTATTTGAGTGTTAGAGATACTGACACTTTAACATACAATGAACGTGCAGTTTAAAGCATCATCATCCCATCCCCATCATCATCATCGAGAGGCAGAAAAGTTTTGCCGTCTACATGACGATGACGTTTGCCTTCTGCCCTACTTCCTACCTCCAATGTTCATACAAGTTTTACAAAAAACGGAAACAAGCCATGGGAAATGCGCCATTCACAGAGATTTGCCATAACATTAATCGATTTGTTTGGACTCTGTCAATAAACTGGCATATTTAATCATCGATGAAAGAGAGATTTAACCTATTTGGAAAAAGAATAGCGAGCTTAGCTCTGTGCGTGTTTGTCTAAATGAGTCCTCACTGTGCTAGATGTTCCATCAATGAGCCGCAGCACGCGTTTGTCTTTGGCCAATTAAAAATGCAACCACGCGCGCCCCCCTGAGTTGGCCTGGACTGTGCCCCCGCATGAGGTTGGTAACAAACAAACAAATGGCAAAAACACTAAAGAAGACAACCTGGTGGGCGTTCGCCCAAATATGGAGAAACTTGTAACACACGCACACACGCCAACCATATAATACTCACTCACCTTGTACTCATCGAATTTCAATACAAATTCTAAGATCTCGGCCAGCTGTTTGACCAACGCCTGCTGTGTCTCTAAATGCTGTGTTGGATTCAATTTGCCACCCACTAGTTGACCCAACAATTTGGGCACAATTTTGTCCAGTTCCATGGAGTGTTCGTAGCAGCGTTTCAATTTGATAACCAAAGGTAAAACAGCGGACCAGGCTTTGCCCGTAACTTCTGGTGAGGGATCGGCAATGGCTTCACGTATTTCTTTGCCGGCACCCTGGAATATAAAGTATAGAAAACATTTAATTTATTTGTATTGAATGTTACACCTAGAGAAAAGAAGCCTTAAGAAGGTAATGACAAAAAATAAGCTCAAAAATCATTAATTTCCTTCATTTGCTTGAGTATCTGTCGCTATCGATGCTGCCAGTTATCGATATTGATTTGATGCTAAAGCATTTGCAGGGTCCTTGATATTACAACCACAAGATATGAACTGCCTTATCGAACCTTAGATCTAAAAACAAATGTTCTGTGGACTTTTTACTGCTATCGATAGATAAGGGAAATCAAAAACGAACATTTCAGAAAGCAACCTTTCATTATCGGGAAATTATCGAACCACAGGGTGCAAAGCCCTTTTTAAATTATCGATAAATACCAAGATATCGATAAATTATTTTATTATTTAATTTAACAGTTATCGACTGAATTCTGGAAATTGAAAGCGAGCATTTCAGTTCTGTAGAAAAGATTGCAACCTTAAATCATCGAGAAATTGTCGTACCCTGGAGCTGAAATCAGTCGATATTTAAACATTTTACAGTTATCGATCAATACAAACATATCGATATCGACAATGCCATTTTAATATACCAGATTGCAGCCTTAAGTTCAGATTTTATTCAGCTCCGGGGGCAAAAACACTTTTTTACTTTTACACACACTTCTACAGTTATCGATAAATACCATAAAATCGATAAATTGTTTTATTATATAATTTTACAATTATGGGTAGATACCAGGAAATGAAAAGCAACCATGTTAGTTATTTATAGCAGATTGTATCTTTAAATCATCGGATTTAAATCATCATCATTTAATCATACCTGAAAACCATGGGCCACCTTTTCACTGCAATATAACAGATTTTAGCCTTAAATTATTGATAAATTATTGAACCCTGGGGTTGATAACAATATTTACAGTTATCGATAGATACCTGGAAATCAGATTGTAACCAAAAAACATCAAGTAATTTTCGTATAGTTATCGATAGATTTATCAGTTGAATATACCGAACCTTTAATCATCAATCCAAGGCTCAAATGTTGAAGCTGTCAAATGAGTAACCTTCTATTTCAACCTCATCTCCTTTTATACTCTGTAACAAAGGTACACAAAGTATATAAAGTTTGTGCGAAAGGAAGCATTTGTGACCCCATAAAGGATAGAAAGGATTCTTTTTGAAACTCGCTTATTTCGAAAACGCATATATTTAGTACGAACTCCTTGACTATTTCTCTCTCTGCAGGCTTAGTCCGAACCAAATGTGAGTTGGGCATGCGATTGCTCCTGCTGCTGCTGTTGCTTGACCAGAAACTCATGCATTTGTTTTATTACAATCAACGAGCTGTGTGAGAGCCGCAGAAAGGCGGGAGGTGAAGGCTTTTGTGGTTATTTCTATGCCACATGCAACAATAACGAAGCGTGCATTGACCGGCGCAGCGATTTTTATCGAAGCTCTGTGATCTACAATAAAAACAAAAATGTATTTATGTGCAATAAAAAAAAAGCTATCGGACGTTTGGTTATTGCATGATTTGACTTTTATGTGTCGTAATCAGCAATTTTACAATTTTTTCTAATAGTTTTAAGTGGGTTATTTTCAACTAATTTTAGCCACCAGGCACACCCACTTAATTAAGGCTATAGCCCCCAAATGGGCACCCCAACTCCAAGTTACGCACACAGCTCAGTGGCTGGCAAGTTCAGGCTCTGTCCTTGTGTGTGTGTGTGTGTGTGTGTTTGCGGTTATTTTTGGTTTGCACACCTTTTTGTTAACATTATGGGCCAACCAACACGTGTTGTGTGTTTATAATTAAATTGCTGCGCATATCAACACAACCAGAACCCAAACAAACAAACCCTCAGACTTTTCCGAGTGCTTTGGCATAATAAAAATGCAACTGTCTGTTGCACTGCAGCTGAAGTCAGACAAACATGCCACCACTCTGTGTGTACTTTGTCTTTGTTTGGGCATTTCTTTTCACTCCACATATAATTTACACCTGTCTGTAAGTCAAGTCTCTGTCCTTGGCCGGCAACGACAGCTGCAAGCATCATCAATGCGTCCAAACGAGTAAGCAACCTAAACAACCAGCCAGCTGTAGCCGAGGCGAAACATTGCCCCCAGAGTCGCCTGCATTGTTTCTCGTTTACGCCAGTGACTCTCTAAGGACTCTTGAAAAACTCGTGGGCGCACAGATTTACAGACGGGCAGAGAAGGCACTCTTGACTGGCGCGTTTCCTTTTTTAAGTCACATATGGCCAAGAGTCAGACTCATTCAGACCGTGTCGGAACGAGGGCGGCTTGTTGAGTTATGTTAAAATTCTGAGGAACTTTTAATATACGTTTAATCAAACTTTTAGGTTGAAGTATTCGTAAGTCAAGTCTGCTTAATTCTTAATATAAGTACAAAACATTGTTGATGGAAATTTAACAAGTTGTGAAGTCAAACTCAATTCATTTTAGATTCACAATAAAAAGCACATTAAGTGAGAACCAACTGTTATTGGTTTAATCCCATATAATAATAAACCTATTCCAGGAATGCAAGCCGATTGGGATTAAAGGGTGGCTCGGTTCAGTGGTTTACACAGTTTTCGAACCTAGGGTTTTGCCACGATTTCGGTTCGGTTCAGTGATTCCCTATTAATCTATTACATTTCATATTCATTTATATAATTTCGGTTCGGTACAGAATTTCAAAAAGACGATGGTTCGGTTTAACAGCTCGATTAAGCGGTTCGGATACGGTTCGGTTTAGAGTCGGTTTGCATCTCAGGACTTTTTCCAATTCGTTCTTGATTTGACAAAAATCTTACATCTACGAATGGTAGATAAATCCAATTTCCTTGCACTATGCAAAGATCTAGAAGTTATAGCTGCAGTTCACAGAAGTGTTAGAAGTTGGGAATTTTAAGAATAGATTTGGTTAAGATGATGCGCATTTTCCAGTGCGCACTTTTAGGAGCAAAAAAAGTGCGCACTGGAAAGTCTTGTAAGTCTATTTTGTACTTAATGGGTTGTCGTCCTAGAAATCTCTACATATTTTTGTATAAACGTTTGGACTTTGAACTAAACTAGGAAAACTTTGTATGTAAAGTGACAAGAATAATGTCGGATGTTAGATTTTCGAAAAGAAAAACAGTACGGACTAAGTTTACTTGGTATTGAAACAGTCGTTTTCAAACTCTCAACGTTTGCCATCATTAGATGGCAGTAGCCTAGCATTTTGGAGACACTTCACATACAAGGGCAAGTAGTTTTAGTTCAAAATAAAATTGTTTATGCGAAAAGCTTTAGAGATTTCTGGGACACGCCCGAATCCAAGATATTTCGTACTTGAGTTAAGAAAGTACTTGATATACTTTTATACACTTAGCTGTTAGTACGAAAAGTACTTGATTCATGAGCAGTTGTTCTTGTTTCTGGTAAGTTAAAGGTCATTAATTGTTTTAAAATGCTTTATACATAATTTAAGTACTTCCTAGCACAATTCTTTTTTGAAATTCTAAATACAAAACAGTCAAGTTTCTATTCCGATCGATTTAGAACTCAACAGCTTGTTTTATTTTTAACATTGTGATTATTTCTTATACCCAATTCACATTGGCCGCAGCTTCGAAAAGCTAGGATAATTTTTCCCATAGAAAATACATAGGCTGCAGTGAGCTTTGGGTCCGTCAAATTGAGTCCGCTTAGGAGGGGTTTGGATGGTCTTTTTTATTCTTTCTGTGGGATCAAGGAGATTTTATCTCGGGAACGGAACGCAACTGTATTTAATATTGAAATGGGTCGCAATTGATTTTAAAATTTGGTTTGGGGCATCGAACAGGGACATATCAAGTGTGCTCTAAGAAGTGATAAGCAATGTGTGTTTTATTGAAACTATTTATAAGCTTTAGCAAGGTCTTTTTTAAACCACGCTGCAAATTTGATTGAGTTGGAGTACTATTTTCTAAAACTATGATACGAAAAATAAAGTGAGCATAATGTTGTTAGCTTTTTTAAATCTCTCTTTACATCTTTTACTTATCTATGCAGCAGGATATACTTCATGGCATTTTCCTCAATTATTCAACGCATGACTAATGCATTCTGCTATAAATTTTTGACAAAGTCTCGTTCGTCACTTATTCCCGAGAACTGTAACACCCCAGAAGACTCAATGAATTCCCCTCGGAAGTTCTACAGCGGAGCAAAAGCGGAGCGTAGGTGTAACTTCTTAGCCGGGCACAGGAAGCAGCGAACGCTTTCTTGCACACATTTATGTTGATTCATCAGATTGCATAAAACCTGAATGTCTTCGTCGCTCCATTTGCCAGCAGCACGTGCTGTGCTCGGCCCCCTGTCTGTCGTTTTGTTTAAGCATTTCCCAAGAAATGTCTTCACCCACACAATACAAAAAACAAAAAAAAAACAACACAAAAAAAAAAAACGCCAAACTTGAACTTGCATGACTTTTATGCTTGCCTGATGAGAGAGCACAGCCGGCAAGCACAAGCACCGTTTTTCGTTTTGTAACTGTTTCTAGTTTTTTAATTAACACTTTAATGTGGTGGGGTCTTCACTTTGCTAGTTTGCAATCAGTCGGAGCGTTGCAGACGACCGAGCCGAGCACATGAATAGTTAATTAACTCGAAGAGTGGAAAATGAAACTCGGTGCAAATGCGGAAATGCGGCTGCATTATTAAGTATCGATGGACACAACATGCACTGGGGCAAGTTGCAAGATTGTAATGAGTCTGACACTTGTACTTTAGTTAGATAAAGGCGGTCTTATCCAAGCGCCATGGACTTTCGCCCACAATGCCAACGCGTGACGTTTTAATTGTACACTTCAATTGGGGGAGAGCTTCACAGTTCACAGGAAAGTGTGGGTGGGCTATAAAATGCTTTTGTGTAACAATTCCCGGCTCTGCACCTCTAGAAATAATACCCTTCAGTTTATTATTGTTTTTTTTTGTTTTTTATCAATTGCATCAGTTTGGCTCAGCTTCATTCCAGGCACGTTGCGATTTCAATGAATGAATTGCAAAACAAAATCAATGTAAATCTATTCCAACAATGTCGCTGCGGTGACTGTTAATTTCTCATCATTTTGTTCATTTTATTTTGAAATTGGCGACAGCTTCCACAGACACTTGGACGCCATCAACTACTGCAGGAGTAGCAAGCAACAGCACAATTTTCTTTTCATAAATATTTCATAATATTTTCCAAAGTCGGGGGGAACTTTTTAATTATTCAACAGACAGGCGACCCAGTGTACTCCTATCAAAAGACAACAACAAATGTTTACCCATTGCAAAACTCTTGAAAACTGCTGACACTGACTTGTTTTGTGAGTCACAAGCTCAATTTGTTGACTGAGTCTGGGGCTTCTCGTGATTGCTTTGAACCCCGCCAGAGGAAGGCGGAGAGGGGGGAGCGAATCACTTTTGATTTTCACAAGAATGTGACAGTGCTTGCCACATTTGAAAGATCAGGTGAGGCCATTGTTTATAAATAAGTATTTGGTGTAAAGTGTTTTCCCCCATTCGTGGGAACAAATCATATATGACATATTTAGCAGCGATCTACGCATCATTTACACACAGAGGGATGTGATGCAGTGAATCATATATATATATATGCCCACAACTGAGGCAGCCGGCTGACAAAAAGAGAAACAAAGGATTTGGAATCACTGAACTGAGGCAGGCAGCACATTTCTTCGAGGGTAGCTGTAAAATTCGCTGATTTTTGGTATAAGTGAGCCGCGTGCAATATTTTTCTGCATTTTACTCAGTCTGAACAGACTGACAAATAGTTGGCATACAAAAATATGCCAACCTAGAGGACATTTTGTCGGAGTGAAAATAAATATAAAAATGAAAGCCGCTCGCACATAAGTTTGAAGGGTTCACACAGATAGGGTTCGGTTCAGTTATATGTTCTAGATATATAAAGTTAGTAAAAGAGTTAATTAGTTAGCAACTTCCTAGAATGGTATGCAGCTTGAAGGCAGTTTTATAAAGATGTCGCTGGGCGATTGCTGGATATGTAAGAGATAAGTTTTAAAATGGTTAAGAAGTTATCTTTGAAGGCTTCATCAATCCAACATCTTTAAGGTGAGTTTTAATTCTAAAGTCAGTAAGTAGAATTGCACTCTTTTAAGGGATGCTGAAGGAATCTAGTATTGTCCTTTTTGCTGGAGCTAATGACGTGTCTCTGCATTGACTTGATTTTGCAATCACGTATACATTTATTTGCGTAATTGGTCAGAGATGCCCTCAGCCTCAACCACTTCAATCACTTTCATTCTGCAAGCGTCCAAAAACATTTAATTGGCAATTTTTAGGCCTTTCTGAGAGACGACCACAACGGAACTTAGAAACCACTTCCTAACCATTGAAATTAATGATGCAGAGTTTCTATGGTTTTTTTCAAGTCATTTCTTCGAAACGATGATGAATGTTTTAATTACAAAACGAAAAGGCTGTGATAACTTCATCGGTGCCGAAGTTTTGATACCCTTGAGAAAGTGTTCGTTTTGATATACGAATTTAGAGCAAATTTTGAGCTGCTTAAAAGCGTACAGTATTAATAATGTCTAAGTTAAAGAACGCTAAAATGGAAAAATAAAAGTTTTCTTTAATAAGACCTGTTCTCCGACCGAACCGTCCAATAGCAGATATAAGATATAACAGAGTTAAGGATCGGTAATATTAAAATTAAACGAAAGTAAGCTTCTTAACTTTTTTTTACTCTTGCAGCAGATTTTTCTAACTAAGCCTGTTTATGAACCTTACTTTTCTATGGCAGCTATACTATATAGATGTCCGATTTCAACCAAACTTAGTGAAATCATGCAAAGTCATAACAAATTAGCATGTACAAAATTTGGAGTGGATTCCATTTGAAATATAAAAGTTTTTCTCATTGGAACTTCTTTTTTAACCGATCATTTGTACTGCAGCTATATGCTATAGTCAACCGATTTTGACGAAACTTTGTAGAATTATGGGAAAGCATTTTAAATAAATAAATGCCAACTTTAAGGGCATTTCCACTGAAAACAAAAAAGTTTTTCTCACTAAAACCACATTTTACACTCTACTTCTCTATGACAGCTATACTATATAGATGTCAGATTTCGACCAAACTTAATGGAATCATGGGGAAGCATAGAAAACTAAGAAATACACATATTGGAGGCTTTCTTTCGAAAACAGAAAAGTTTTTCTTACTAAAACTAGTTTTTTGACCGGTCTTTCCTATGGCAGCTATATGCTAGAGTCATACGATTTGGTTAGTTTCGATAAAAGTGCAGAGTTTTTGTACCACAAGACTGAATATAGCTTTTAAACTGACGGAGGAAATCGCATAGAAACAGACGGACAACGCTAAATCAACTCAGCTCGTTAAGCTGATCAAGTATAATATTTACTTTATGTGTTCAGAGATGCTTCCTTCTATGCATTACAAACATTTGAACAATTCTTAAAGATCCTCTGCAAGAGTATACAAAACAATCAATTTTTCACACTAAGACCCATTTTTCAACCGATCGTTCGTATCGCAGCTATATGCTATAGTCATGCGATTATGACTAAGCTTCGTAGAATTGGGTAAGAGCATAAAAAATAAAGATATATCAAATATCAAGAAGGTACCCTTTAAAACTGAAAAAATGTTCATACCATTCATAGAATTATGACAAGATGCAGAAGACAGGAGTTTCCATTGAAAGAAAAAAAGTGAAAGAATATGAACATTTGCTATGCGTTGCAAATTTGTCAGCAAAATTATAATAAACTTTGCAAGGGTAGGGTATAATATAGGTATAATATAGTTCTAAACGAGCACACGACATTACATAAATGTTTTCCTTTTGCGTCAAAATTCACCGTAAAAACACAAACCAAATGACGCAGCTTGTTTCAAGTTTGACAGTAGTCTATTTACGAAACAAGCAGCGTTGCATCTAAAGCCATCAAAAACGGTCACAAGTCTTATCAAATAGCCAAGTAAAACTTAACTGATGCATAAATAGTTAATTAAATTAACATTTTGTTTAATATATAAACCTTTAGGCTTAATGTTTGGATATTACTTCCAGGGCTCTTTGACCATTAAAACTACGCAAAAATTTACGAGAAAAATAATGTTATAAGCGCACATACAGCTTGCGAGTGTCACGAGCGTCGTAAATAATCAAGATAATCGAACACAACAACAGCAATCGGAATTGCCATAAAGATAAGATAAAACATTTGAATTATCAATGTCAACCAAAAATCAGACGGCGAAAAAAAATGTACATAAATCGTTCGTTGAATGCATTTAATTGTCGAAACTTGTGCGTGGGTTGAGGATGCACGTTGAGGCCATAGAAATGCCTTTCACATCACATGCTTCTCTTGTTTTTCTTTATTTTTCTTTATTTTTTTCTGTTTTCAATTAAGGCAAATAAATCACAATTGTCTATATCGATTAATGTGGCTCCAACAGCTGTGGAAATTTGGGTTAACAATGTACAAACTGCACAAAAAACACACAGAAAAAAATTCCTGAAATAGAGAAATGTTTATTTTGTGCAAATTACATCGTAAAATTGGAAAGGCAAACAGTGGCTCGTAAAGAAAAAGGAAATTACACAAACATACAGCTGGACTTTTTGCACTATACTCCTTTTAGTTTTCTAAGCTGCTTAAAGGGCGACGAGTCCAGACGACAATAGTCCAGACGCTCGTTATTTGCCCATTTGACAGTTTTAAAGGTTCTCGAAAGGCATTTATCAGGCCATAAGCACAGTGGTTTAAAAGCAGTAAAGAGAATCACGAGGAAGTACACAAAATTTAGAAAAAACCAAGTTCTTTGTACTTGAATTAAGTGTCAATGGTACATTTAGTGTGAAAATACTTGAGTCAAGTACAAAATTCGTACATTTATGTCTCGAAATTCGTGATTTTTTACTGTTTTGGAATACATTTAGTATTTTTGAACTATTTTAGAATCTTTTTATACCCTTGCAAAGGGTAGTATAATATTGCCCAGAAGTTTGCAACGCATAGAAATATTGATTTCTGACCCCATAAACTATATACATTCATGAGCAGGGTGACGAGCTGATTCAATTGAGCTTTGTCCTCAGTTTTAAAGCTATAGAGCTGAAATTTTGCACAGAGTTTTATTTTTGCTGCACACTACTAATATGTCGGAACCGACCGGATCGGATGACTATATCTCATAGCTCCCATAGGAATCATCGGTCGGAAAAATAGTTTTAGTGAGAAAAACTTTTTTCTTTTCAATGGAAACGACTTCAAACTTTGTAATTGTAGGTTTTCTATGTTTTTTTATAATTCTACCAAATTTTATTAAAATCGGACAGCTATATGGTTTAGCTGCCATACAAAAGATAGATCCGAAAAACAGTCTTAGTTAAAAAAACTTTTTTGTTTTTAATGGTAGCATCCTGCAATTTTGTTTTTGTTTGTTTTACATGCTTTCACATAATTTTGCAAATTTTTGGCCAAATCGGATGACTATATGATATAGCTTCCATACGAACGATCGGTCGGAAAATGGGAAAAAGAGTATATTTTGAAAATATTTAAGCGAGCACTTGCAAGGGTATAAAAACTTCGGCCCCGACGAAGTTAGCCTAGCTTTCTCGTTGATCTCGTTAGAATGGTCTCAAGTCAAGGCCAATTATCTCTCAAAATAAGTACAAAACGTTATTTTTTAAAGATAGACTAGATATTTCTAGTGACTCAAAGGATTCCAGAAAGAAAATAAGAGTATTTCAATGAAATACAAAATGTTCTTGGTTTGAGACCATAAAATTCTTAAGCTATTTCCACTTTTTTCTAAAACGAGGTCTCTGTATTGAACCAAAGAAGGCTGGAAATATGCAAGGACCATAACCAAAGAGAAAGTTACAGCTAATGTAGTCTGCACTCCACTCCACAACAAAAGTGTTAGAGTCAGTTGGGAATTTTAAGAACAGACTCGCTTAAATACAATTCGCACTTCCCGATGCACACTTTGTGGAGCTTGCATTATAAGTCTATTTTGTGCACAATCTAACATATTTGGTACTTGAACTAAGAAGTCGCTTTTCTTGAATTTTTCATCTTACTGTAAGTACAAAATGTTCTTGATTTGAGAACATTTTATACTCATTTCAATAATATTAACAGGCATACTTCCGTTTTAGAATGTTTCATACTCAATTTAAGTACATCCAAGAACGAATTATGCTTGAACTTGTAAGTACAAAACGGTTGTAGTTCTATCCTTTTTGGGCTAGAGCGCTATATGCTTTGTTTCTTTGCTATTATTCTTTGTTTTAATCATATCTGCACCACTGTGAACAGGTGTGAACAGCAATCCAAACCCATAATCCGGCCCTCAGACAAAGACAAATTACGAGTTCATTTGCAAACAAAATTGTGACTGGCAATGGCAGGCGATTTATACAATTGAGTTAAATTCGGTTAACAAAAGGCTTTTCAGTGTCATTTCAATAAACCGACCACAAACAAAATATGTGTCAGCTGTGGGTGGATGGAATGCTGAAATACTTAATTTCATGCAAAATTTTGCGCCTCAATTGCCACCTGAGAGCATAATGAGGCATCAACTACAAACCAAGCAGCTTTCGAGTTCACACACTCAAAACAGTATTCCAAGTGGGCAGGGAGAAGGAAGGCAGAGATGGAGAAGAGTTTGTGTGTGTGTTGATTCTGCTATAACTAGATTAAACATTCCGCACTGAAAAGCTCAAATTGTTTACATTTTTCATGGTTTATTTTGTATTTTTTTGGCGTAATTAATTTGCAGCTGATGACGTCGGAAATACAAAAATAAACAGAAACCATAAAACTGACAAAGAAAGTGAAAATTCATAAAAAAAAACACGTTAAATTGTTTGGAAGTTAAGCTATTGCTTATTTGGTGGCTAGCAATTACTAAATATTGAGGGTATTCAAGTTTTATGACACCATAACAAATCAAAGAGGGTAAGAGAGACTATAAAAAGTCGACTATAATATGCTCTGTACCAGCAAAAGTATCTGCTTAGTATGAATATTGAACTGAGTGAACATTCTTTTGCCCATAACTCGACTACCATTCATCTAATCTGTAACCATCCTGATTACTAAATATTTATCAAATTTAAGAACCTTCTATATTTCATAGGTAACATAGGGCATTAGGTTCTGTTCTCAAATCAAATTCAGAATGCCCTATATTCCAAGCTTTGCTTCTACCCCAACTCTATGGCTTCAAAATATGGAGAACTTAGTCCGAAACTTATAATTTCTTTGAAAAAGATTATATAAAATCAATTAAAGGCCGTTATCAGACTATCAGCAGGTAATCTAGTTTGGGTCAAGCTTTTTTCATTGAACCTTTCCCTACCATACCGAACCGATTTACACCCAATAAGATTATTTCGATATTTTGAAAGTATTCACAATCATCTAGGGCTGTTGGACTTCTGCAAGCCTAAGCTTCTTTAGGAATTAATAGTTATAATATTTCAATTTTGACTTTATCAGCTCCAAAGTGTTCCCAATTAACGATGATAATGAGCAACTACAACAGACACGTTGTGCCACATAAATGTACACATATAATTTTTTTATAATATTCAAATGCTCATCACAGACACGCACATTATAACAATTATTGTGACTGACTGACTGACCCAACCAACCCAGCGTTGTCCAACGTGGAACCTAACCCAAACCGGAAGTGCGCCGGCGCGACTCTTTTTTATATATATATATATATTTTTTTTTTTTTGCATTTAACTTTTTCGTGGAACTCGAAATGGAACTGGTTAAGGTGGGGATTGGGGATGATGATGATGATGATGTCTAATGAATGCTCATTTTGTTATTATTGTGATGATTGTTGTTATTGTTGCTGCCGTCTGTTGTGGTGAATTTCATTGTGATGCCGACATTTAAGTATTTAATGTCCATTTATTTATTTATTTATGCATGTGAAGTGAAATTGTTTCTACTATAATATATGTGGAGCAACATTTTTTGATAAATTGGGTCGCCACTTTGAAGAGGTGCAGCATTAGGGGGGGGGGTCGAGAAGTATTCTTTCAGTTAGATTAGGATGGAGGAGGGGAGATTTTGTGTGAGTGGCAACAGCTGTGTAATGGAAAATGAGCCCATAATAATCGTATGCAACAATGACAATGATTAATTTAAGAGAAATTTTAATTTATTCGTTATTAAACTAAACAATTAACAGCGTTTAAGCCGTCTATTATAGCCTCATTACATCACTTGATGTGATTACAAATGGAATATGGATTATTCATAAAAAAAGAAAAAGCTAGCCTTACTTGGACTGTGCTGAAGATTTTCTGCCCAGTCACAGCTACTGCACTGAAAATTACTGTACAAATTGGCTCGTTTCTTGATGGAAAACGTACTACTGCCTAGGAATTCCCTAACAGTCATGGCACTACTGGCACGAAATGGAAGCTGATGTCTATTAAGGATGGAACTGGCTGTAGGCAAACACCTAATGTCGCCCGAAACATAGTGGTTTCAAAAATATAAAGTTTGTTAAATAAGTCACATTTGATGCTTATGGATAGCTCGGGAAAAATCATTTTTGAATATCAAGCTTAAGTCAATCTCGGTCAATTTTGACTCGAGCTTAATTAGATAGCGGGCAAACTTGCACCAAAGCCTATTCAAAAACAAATCTAAGCCGAATGTCGAGCTTAAATCAATTTTGGGCTTCTTTTCTACTCAAGTTCGGAAACCAATCTAAAATCAATCCCAGTTGTAGTTGAATTAAGCCTATATCAAGCTAAATTCAGGCTCTCGGTAGTTTAAGTCGGGATCAATACAAGAGTTATGGGTTTAAGATTGTTTTAAGTCTGAACATCTCAAATCTCAGATTATACCCTTGCAGAAGGTATAATAAAATTGTCCGGGCGTTTACAACGCATAGAAGGAGTCATCTCCGAACACATAAAGTATATATATTCTTCAATTCAAGCTGAATTGATATAGCCCGTGTCCGTCTGTCCTTTCGTCCGTCTTTTTGTATGCTATCTGCATACCAAACTTTATACGAAGTGTTTTAGTACAAATACACTGCACATTTGTCCACAACGGCCGCATCGGATGACTATAATATATACCTGCCATAGGAACGATCGGTCGAAAAACTAGTTATAGTGAGAAAAACTTTTTTGTTTTTAATGCAAACGTCTCCAAACTCTGCATTTACTAGTTTTTAATGTTTCTCCATGATTCTGCTAAATGTGGCTAAAATCGGACATCTACATAGTACAGCTGTCATAGAAAAGTATAGTCTGAAAAGTAGTCTTAGTGGAAAGAACATTTTGGTTTTCGTTGGAAATGTGCTTAAAATTGTCATCTATTTATTTGATATGCTTTTACACAATTCTACAAAGTTTTGTCAAAATCGGACGACTATAGCTTATAGCTGCAGTACGAATGATTGGTCGAAAAAGAAGTTCTATTGAGAAAATCTTTTTTTTTTAAATGGAATTGACTTCAAATTTCTTACATGTTCGTTTGTTACGCGTTTGCATGATTCCACTTAGTTTGGTCAAGATCGGGCATCTATATAGTATAGCTCCCTTAGAAAAGAAGGGAGCAATAAGTAGTCTTAGTTAGAAACCCGTACTGCAAGGGTATACAAACTTCGGCTGAGGCTAAGTTAGCTTTCCTCTATTTTATGTCAGTTGATGGTGTAGAAACAATATAATTTCAAAATCAATCTGCCAAAGGAAATCTGAAATCCGTATGTTGGAGTAGGTAGGTACCTTTACAAAGAAGGAAAAGCTAGCTCACCATTTTTAAGAGCAGGCACTTTTGTAAATATCAATCTATATATGATCTTTCGGCATAAGATCTTTCTACATAAGATCAGAACCAAAGAAACTCATTAAAATATGTAAAACTTGGCATAAATTGATTTTTGAACATAAAGCTATGTCACTAACTTCATAACTTAAATTGGTAACTGATACCATTGGCACATTTTGAAAAGAACCTGTGAAATGGTATAAATTGAACACCTTCTTATGCAGGTTATTTTTAATCATTTGCTAGAAGAACAGAAAACAGTTGCACATTTCGTAGCTCAGTTGGCCTGTGAACTGATTGATGTCGCATATTTTCCACTTCCTTTAGATATTATACAAAATTCTGACCACAATAACCCAGCACTGTACTCCACATTTCACACATTTTTTTCACTCTATACAATAAACATACGAGTATCTACTTATTACATTTTAAGCGATTGTTGTTGTTGGTGTTGGCTGGCTGTGATGGGGGGGTAGAGTCCAAGGTTGTGTATAGGATTACTATGTATTCCATATGCTTGACATGTGCAGAAAAACTGTGTGTTGACATCTACTGATAATTAAGTGTGTATGTGGTGGCTTCTCTTACATTGTAAATAGTTTATTAAATTTTCTAAAGTCATTTTCGTTATAGTTTTTTGATTTGTTTTTGGTAGCTTTATCTATGCCTTCTTGTCCATCCACTTGTCTATTTAGCTCGTATTACAGCTGTGATTATTATCTTTGTGGTTGTCGTAGATGCTGTTTACTATTGTTATGAGGTGTGTGTGATGCTTGGTTAGTGAATATTTAGCTTTCAATGAATCTGCCTGCTGTCGTAGCTATTATTGACTTTGTTGCTGTTGTTGCTGTTGTTTGTTTATTGCACACAAAAGACGCATTTGTCGATTGTACTTGAAGTTCCATATATATTTGACAATAGAGGACGCAACAGCAGCTCGTTGATAAATCAGTTGGGAAAGTTGAAAGTTAAGAAGATCAAAATGTTGGCCTAAGCTTGCGAGGGTTGGCTTCTATGATTCTTGCCTAATATGAAAAGAACCATAAAACTTGAGTTTAGAAAAAGGGTATTATGAAATTGTGTAACAGACACAAAGAACAGCTTGTAGGTAGGTGTAAGCCATAAGGTTTAAATTAGAATTAGATTTAAAAAAATTGCAAAAAAACCACACAAAAACTGTCAGAACCACAATGATTAAGTTACAACCTTCCAGTGTAAAATATATAAAACAAAAAAGCTAAGCAAACTTATACCCTTAACAAAGTTTTTATACCCTTGCAAGTGCTCACTTAAATATTTTCAAGAAATACTCTTTTTCCCATTTTCCGAACCGATCGTTCGTATGGGAGCTACATGATATAGTCATCCGATTTGGCCAAAAATTTGCAAAATTATGTAAAAGCATGTGAAACAAACAAATACAAAACTGCAGGATGCTACCATTAAAAACAAAAAAGTTTTTCTAACTAAGACTGTTTTTCAGACCTATCTTTTGTATGGCAGCTATACCAAATAGTTGTCAGATTTTAATAAAATTTGGTAAAATTATAAAAAACCATAGAAAACCTACTATTACAAAGTTTTAAGACGTTTCCATGGAAAAGAAAAAAGTTTTTCTCACTAAAACTAGTTTTCTGACCGATTGTTCTTATGAGATATAGTCATCCGTTCCGGTGACTATTCCGGCATATTTGTAGTGTGCAGTAAAAAGAAGACTCTGTGCAAAATTTCAGCTCGATAACTCTAAAACTGAGACTAGTTTGCGTAGAAACAGACAGACAGACGGACAAAGCTCAATCGCCTCAAGTATATATATAGTTTTTGGGGTCGGAAATGAATATTTCTATGCGTTGGAAGCTTCTGGGCAAAATAATAATACCCTTTGCAAGAGTATAATAAGGCCTAAGAAATAAGATCTGACAAAAGTAAACCCCGAAGATAAATTAAAACTAATTTAATCAAAACAGTGGAGCGGGGGTTCGAAGGGTGTTCCTAAGCATTTTGAAAACTAGAGCTCCAAAGTTTCCGAACATCAAAGATGAATTAAAAGTGCAACCCTCGTGTAACCACAAACAAATCAAAAAATCGCCTCAATTTTTTTCTAGGCGCACTTTTCACTCTATTTTTAGTCAGAAAGAAAAATAAAAGCAGAACCTGAAGTATTTTTTTTTTTGTTTTTTTGTTTGTTTTCCTACTTTGGCGCCTGGCCAAAGTATTCACCTACCTACCTACTCCACAACCAGTTTATTTGCCTTGGCAACCAGTTCCACCCAATGCCACCCACTCAAGAGTGCAAAAAACCAAACCAAACCAAAAAAAAAAAGAACCTTCCGCGCAATGAAAATGAAATAAAACTGCAGCCGCACACACAAATTAAGCGCATTTTAAGTAGTTTGTTTGATGTTCGTTCGGGGTTAAGGGAAGAAGGAAGGTAGGTCGGTCACCTGCTTTTGGTTTTGGTCACCGCTTACTGGGTCACACAAAGGAAATGAGCTCATTTGTGTGTTGGTATACAACGTTTTCCAGTTCATTAAAGCTTTCTCTGCCGCTGTCCGAAAGCCAATTAATAATTTGGCAAATTTGAATTTCCCACTGGCATGGGAACTAGGAACCCATGGTCAACTGTCATAGCTTCGCAGAGGTCACAAATGCCACCAAACTTACATATGTTTGTATGTTTTTATCTCTCCCCTTTTCGGTTGCTGACTAATATTCCAACAACAACAACAACACACAAATGAAGAAGTGCTGCTAGCAGCAACAGCAAAAGTTAGTTAGTGACGTCAGAGTTAGCGATAATGAAAGAAGTTTGCCTCTCTGATCATGCGAGGCACGTGTGTGAGTCAGACCAGTAGAAAGAGTTGATGGAGAGAAAGAGAGTGAGAGCAAAAGCAGATATCAAGTTTATGCGTTCGGAACTAATGGTGATTTAAGTGGATGTAATGGGATATTGAAAGTCACTCGTAATCGAACCGCAACGGATTCTTTGCAAGTTCGAACCGAAATTAAAGCGGAGGATGAAAGTAGTATTTAAATTTAAGCCTAAATCTATGGTCATTCATGATTTTATTTCGGGCTGCAAGTCTGTTTTTAACCGAACCGGTTCGAGCCCGAAATTAAGACTTTTATTTGAACCGAACCGAATCCTGAAAAGTACCTTGAACCTTAACTAGTTGGATGTAAAAGCTGAATTAGATATCTGTATATTTAGACTTTGTTTCACACCATAGGACCATAGTGCAATAGCAGCTTCTCAACTACACAGAGATACCTGTTTTAGGGGTTTCTAAGAGTATTTGGCATAATTTTAGTAAATTTAGTAGCAAACTTTGCTTCTTAGAATCAAAATAATCAAATTTCTATTAAATTTTTGTACAACAAATCCAGCGTTCGAGTGTTAGAAGTTGATATGACACTTCTCCGACTGCACACATTCAATAAATACAAATTTTTGAAGGGTGTTCACTAGATTTAACCTTCTGTGAACTTTTAAATGAAATTATATGTATGTGACTTATGGGGAAAAAGATTAAGTTATCACTGAAACAAATATGTAAACGCCCACTTCAATGGAAGCCAGCTTAGAGAGTGTTGAAAATTAATCAAAATTAAGTCAACTAGAAATAAAGTGACTTATTAAGAGTGCTGGCATAGAAATCAGCTGTTTGATGAATACATTTTTCTAAGAAAACAAATGTTAAAAAACTCTGAGCAAGATAAGATAAGCTTCAACTATGCTGCACAACTGTTTTATAACTGGCTATAAATCGCGCTATGATCCTCGTGTAAACGCCGCCAAGAGCAGTAGAAAGATAACTGTTGAGCTGCTCTCTCTCTCTCGTGGCCTCTCTCGCGTACTGGCAAAGGTTAAATGCTCAATTTGTATGCCAGTTTATTGCAAATGTTTTTGTTGTTGGCCATTTTCATTTGATTATACGCAGCTCTAAATAGTTATTCTTAGCCACTTATCGTTGATAAAGTAGAAAAATTATAAAAGTGGCATGTAAACCATAGAGCAAGCTTCCCATTTCCTCTAACCGGTTCGTCTTCTCTGGGAGAATCCACGAAAAAACCAAATTTACTTCTAACAAATGACGCACACACATAAATACATAAATATATACAATTTGTGGAGGAGCTCACCTTATAGATTTGTATCTCCTCTAGCACCACTTCCGATTCCTTGAGCACCCGCTCCACCTGCTCATAAACCTCGCGTTCAATCTCCGTGGGAGCGGCATTCTCAAAGTCCAGGAAGACGTCGTAGGATTTGGCGGCGCAACAATTTGAATCGTCGCGTGACAGCAGGCTCAGTAATTTGCCCATATTTAGGATTAAATATTTATTGTTGTTGCGTTTGTGTTGTTTTTTTTTTTTGTTGTCTGTTTTAGTTAATTAGTTGGCACACTTCAAACACTGAAAGAGGAGAGCGGTGGGAGAGAGGGGGCACCTGTTAATAACTGTTAACTTGATGCTGACAAAGGAAACCAATTTTAATCAAAAGTGACATAAACTAACATCTCCAAGGGTGGAAAATGGAAAATCACAAATATTATGCCCGCCCCAGTGGAAAATAGAAAATGATGTTCTGTTTCGTTGACTAGGAAAATGCATTGCGGGGGGTGCTGCAGAGCAAGAGAGCGAGCGCGCTCTCCCTCTCTCTCTCTCTCGCGCTCTTCCTGAGGAAATGCTGCGAAATTGAAACTTTTCGAAATTTGTAAACAACGCCACCGCAAGGCCAATTTTCACACTTGAAGCAGGAAAAGGCCATTCTCCTTTTTTTCACGAAGCACATGTAAACATTTTAAGGTCAACCTTGTACCCTCCCTCCCTCTATACCCCCCTTGGCCCTACGTTAATTGCGAAAATACAAAGGCATTTGCGCGAGTTTCTTGTTATTAAATTTTTTATATTGTTTATCTGCACTTCTTATCTGGGAGGGAGGTCTCTTTTTTCTGCTATTTTGCGCGCTTATCTACACTTTTATTGTTATTATTATTATTTCCCTCAAGCTGCCGCCTGCTCCTGTCACTTCAAAGGGGTAGGGTGGGGGTGGGGGTATGTCTCCTGCATTGGAATTTTGTGCAATTTATCACCTTTTCGCATCACTTTGCCCGCATATGTGTGTGTGTGTGTGTGTGTGTGTATGTGTTTCAATTATCGACGAACGAACGCACTTGCGCCTACCATTGATTTACACCAGATTTATGTTTAAATAAATATATATTTTGTAAAAAACAAGCACTCCGTTGAACAGCAGACGTAGACGCGACAACCGTTCGAAAAACAAAACTGACTGACAACACAAAACTGTCTCTCTTTGCTCTCTCTCTTGTTTCACTTTTTCACCCGCACCCGATATTTGAGTCGGCTGCAACCAGTATTTGAGTAGACAGAAATTTAACAGATACAGGAAGAATGTTAAGCTACAGAGAAGGGTTAAAATCAAATTCAAATTAACTGTTAAATATTTATTGGTGCTTTTTAGTTTGCAATATAGTTCAACGATTTTCCATTCTTTTTTCTGGACTTTTGGTATAATATTTTGAGTTTCGCCACACCCTTGCCCCTAGAACTCTTTGATAAAAACGAAACTTTGTACTTAAATTAAACAAAGGTGAGCAATTGTAAAAACATTTAAAAAAAAATTCTTATCAGTGGATTTAATCGATTTAACACGTCAACATGACTTGTCAAGTATTTTTACATGGAAGGGAATTGGTTTTATGATAAACTTTGGAACGAATTTGCAATATGTAGCTTAGCTCACCTAACGTGAGACACAAGAACCCGAAGAAAAATCATACATAAGTTAGCATTGTAGTTTTTAAAGTAGGAATAGAATCTTGTAATCTTCTATCTACTTGATTGCTCCTTAAATTTTAATGTAATCAACACAGAGAATGCGAAAAAGCTCACAACTATAATTTTTGACTCTACAAAATTAGGTCTTTTAGGATTATTTTTTCAAGTTTAATGCCTTTTGGTGAAAATTTCATTGCAAATTTAGGTTTTACAGTATTGTTTATCGCCAGCCTCTAATTTTTAACATTTTACAGCTGTTTTTGAATGACATCTTTGACGAATCTTCACGAATCTTTCCAATTTTGAAGTTCTCCAAGAGAGCGACGCAGCGGATTCTCAAGAGCAAGCGTCTTCAACAAAAACAAATAGTAGTCGGAAAGGGCAAAGCCGTGGCTATACCGCAGATTGGGTAGGACTTCTCATTTCAGCTTTGTAAAGGATGTTTTGACCAGCCGCGCAACACGTGGTCGAGAGTTATCATGTCTTTAAAAATTACCTTGTAGTGCCTTTGCTCGGACTCACTGCTCGGCTGAAGCACAACAATTGAGTTCGGTAGAGTTTGCCTGTGATAATTTCAGTACGAGATAGCGCAAAAATATAAGAGAAGTTGCATGAGAAGTAACCTATATGAGTTCTCTTATAAGTATTGGTTTACACTTCAGCGAAACGACACATACTGCACAAGAAAGCCTAATGATGAGGCCTTAAAATTAAGTTGGTTGCAAGATTGTCCGATTCGATTTAATACTAGTAATGCCACCTTTAAAAAAAAACCTTAGAAACTCATGCATACAGGTAATGCGTACAACGATCAAGTTCAAAATTAGCAGAGCAGATGTTTCTTCTATCTTTTCGGGCAATTGACAGCGGTTCAAGAGAATAACACGAAACACTAGACGTATGTAGTAGAAGAATCAAAGTTTGGATCTCCATTTTCTGATCTTGGAGCTTCCAAGACCCCACCCTAGAGGTCCCATTTATTCAGCACCCACCGTTCAATCTGTGCGTAGTTAACCAATCAGTCGGTCAGTGAATAAAAACCAATTTTGCATACATAAAAAATTAACTTTAAGCCAAGTTTACTAATTAAAATTTAACTAAAATAGATTAAATAAATTTCATCAAAATTTCCATAGAAAACAAAAATGATCACAGCAACAGCAAATGATGTATCCCCTTAACTCTAAGCCCAGCGTATGCCCCTTCGATACAGCTCGTGTGCTGTCTTAGTAGCTATTAGCATGTAAATCAACAGAATGATTACAGTTTCCCCATGGGAACGAGCTTCCGGCTCTAGGAATATATTCACCGCACCCGTCAACAGATTGGCCAACAGAAAGAAGGTCAAACCATTCAGGTTCAAGGACTCGCAAATGACAAAGGGTACATTCTTCTCAACTGCCATCGTCGGTGTCTCTGCCACCTGCTCACCCTTCTCCTCATCATCCTGCAAGGCTATCTTGGGATCCAAAGGTAAAACAGAGTTGATAATAAAATCACCAGCAAAAAGGCTAAGCCACAGCATGGTAATGGTAATGGCAAACATCCACACCACGTAACCCATATTGCAGGTGACACGTGAGATGCCAATGGCAAAGGCGCTGACTACAAACAAAATCCAGCAGATTAGCACCAAAAATAGCAGGCGCTTTAACTTTTTCAACATTTGGGAGTAGGTAAGCAAAGTGCTGGATACCAGCCAACGGCTTAGGTAAATGGTGATCAGGTAAATGGCCACAAAGCCCGGCAAGGCAACTAATCCCTCACGATTGGCACTTATGAAGGTATCGCGGGGCACCTCATCATCCATCACGTAGTTCGATAGCCCACCACTCAGGGCCAACTGATGACTCACCAGCACACCTGCGACGGGGTTAGAAATTGAGAATCCGGCTCGTAGGACCACACCACAAAACTCACCCACACCCAAGGGCAACAGCTGCACATCTTTGCGTGCCAGTAGACTGATCAGGCTGCCAAACATCTTGGTCAATCCCAGGGTGAAAAATGCATTCAAGTGCTTGCCATATTCTGTACAGGAGTTTGAGTAGCCGACTATCTGCAAGGAAACAGTACGACCCAACCCAAGCAGCAGCACCGGCAGTGCCGAGTACACCAGACTACGCCTCAAGTCTTCCACATTACGTGCCCGCCGCGACACCAAACCCATTGTAATCACAAACAATCCAATCCCAGTGTCCATCAGATGTGCCCCATATCGCCGGGTTTTCCGATATGGTCGATAAAAGCTCTCAAAATCAATGGCCAATATGCAAATGGCCGTTATCAGGTGTGTCAAAGCGCGCACCACCGTCAACATGGTGGGTCGAGCACCACCCAAGTCAAAGTGCGTGCGACTGCGGGCACGCTGCAGGGCCTGAGTGTGCCAGATAAACCACAGGGACACTAGCACCAGCAGGCCAACATAATAAGTGCTATAATCACTGGCCACGGTCACCAGCAACACACTTGGCACAATGATCAGTGCAAATTCTAGGCCATACAACAGCCAGGAGCTAGCCGAGGGCAATAACTTATGTGTGGCCACACGCGCCACCAATATGCTCGAAAAGGTGGCCAATATGAGTAGCAGACCTTCGGTGCTCCGTTCCAGCGACTCGTACGTACGTTTGTTGTACACCACATAGAGAGATTCGTTGACAATGTCAAGACCTCCTCCACGGGGTCGTACCACTGTCCCGTTTTCCATTACGTATGACCGCCTACTAAAATAGCTCTCGCATTGCTAGTGCCGCCTAAGCTCCTGCACCGACACTCGAAAGTGCTGATAAAACTTAATCTAGCTGGCAGGTTGTGCGAGGCCCGAATAGATTTGGGAACATACAAGTCTACACTTGGAAAAAAAAAACACACCAGCTGGGAAGTGTTCAGGTTGAATGTGGAAAACCATATCTGGTCTTGTCAACGGATATCAATCGTAATGAAATCACAGCTCTAGAGGTTTCTGGTTGATATCTTTGTTATACCCTTGCAAAGGGTATTATAATTTTTCCCAGAAGTTTGCCACGCATAGAAATATTAATTTCCGACCCCATAAACTATATATATTCTTGATCGGGGTGAAGAGCTGAGTCGATTGAGCTTTGTCCGACCGACTCTGTCCGTCGGTCTGTCTGTTTCTACGCGAACTAGTCTCTCAGTTTTAAAGCTATCGAGCTGAAATTTTGCACAGAGTCTTCTTTTTGCTGCAAACTACATATATGTCGGAGCCGACCGGATCGGATAACTATATCCCATAGCTCCCATAGGAATAATCGATGGGAAAACTAGTTTTAGTGAGAAAAACTTTTTTCTTTTCCATGGAAACGTCTTAAAACTTTGTAATCGTAGGTTTTCTATTTTTTTTTATAATTCTCCCAAGTTTTATTAAAATCGGACAACTATATGCTATAGCTGCCATACAAAAGATAGCTCTGAAAAACAGTCTTAGTTAGAAAAACTTTTTTGTTTGTAATGGTAGCATCCTGCAAGTCCAGTATATGTTTGTTGTACATGCTTTCACATAATTTTGCAAATTTTTGGCCAAATCGGATGACTATAGCTATATGATCCCATACGAACGATCGGTCGGAAAATGGGAAACTAAGTATTTTTCGAAAATATTTAAGCGAGCACTTGCAAGGGTATAAAAACTTCGGCACAGACGAAGTTAGCTTACCTTTCACGTTTTTTTTTTAAGTACTAAGCTTCTGCCAAGAGCGTGAGAGAGAGAGAGGGAGTAGAAGAGTGAGAGCAAGAGTGAGCGCTTGAGCGAACGGCTCACATGGACTCAAATTATGTATGCGTATGTGAACCTCAGGCTTCAAGAGTACGCGAAACACTGTACGTTTTAAGTGCATTGCTGAGGGCACACACTGCAAGCTCCTTAACTTAGTTGTTTTATCAGGTTTAAACTGTGTTAGATAGAGAGGCACATTGGGATATGTAAGGCAAATACTTAATACATTTTTTGGTTATTTATCTTTACCTATTTAAACTCGTAAATGACTCACTAAACTAAAAAGCTTTAAGTAAATTCATCTACACAGTATTTATTATTTTAAGTGTACTTGAAAATGATTGATTAAAGTATTTCTATATTGATAGTTCCAACTTATCGAAAATGCTGATGATGATAATAAAGAAATTTTTTTTGTCATATTGGTGACTAATAAAATCTATTCAATCTGGCTCAGAAATCTTTAATTTTTGTAGCACATGTTGACCTTTTTATTTTATCTGTTCTTGCAATAAACCATCAAATTAACTCATTGCTCAAATGCTTATCTGGACAATGACAATGAAGTTGGACAGATGACATGAAAATGATTAAGTGGGCTAGGTGCTTTAAGAACGAGTAACATGCCATAATCTTTTCAAATTTGTATTAGATTCTCTTAAATGTAGATTAATTATTAAAAAGATTTATAAATTAGCTTACAAATCCCGAATCCTATATACCAGTACGGTAATATACTGCTGATATTGATAGCCCATGTTCTTGGATTATTCGGCTTATTTTTGTTGTTGTATTTTCTATTTTTAGCATAGAAACAATAAATTCAAACTGCGCGCGCTTGTTAACATTTTGTGACTCTTAACATACCCTCTGTTAACAGTATTTGTGCTATCAAAATGACTATCGATTATGCAGTCTAACCAAATTCTCGATAAAAAAGCTATAAAAAGGGGGCTCGTCGGCTGTCGGTGTCGCAAAGTGATAAGGCAAACGCAAAAGCCATAAACAAATAAAATGTTTAACCAATTTGATTACATAATAAAGTGAAATACAAATATGTGGTTAAATATTTACTGTTGATTGCCAGTATTAACTCTCAGGGTGCGTGTGTGTGTGTGTGGGTGAGTTTATTTGCCCGCTCCCGCTCTTGCTCACGTGCTTATGTGAAATTAATTAACAAATTGAAAGAACTGCTAAGAAGCTATGTAATTATTTCTATAATTAATCTTGGATAAATATGTACAAATATCAAAATAAGCCTTACATATTTATATAGCTGCGCCAGAATGAATGTGTGTTTGTAGGTTAACTACAGTGGTGCACAAATGTTTGCTGACAAAGAAATATTTAGTGCTGACCTTGACTGGTCATAATCCAAGGATGTTTCAATGAATTTAACTAAATACACACGTCCTTATAACCTGAGCAACTGACGCTGGATAAGAAAGTTTAATTAGATGTCGCCGTTAAAATATATTTATCGACCACTGTATCCCGTTGCGTGACGTCATGGCTGCGGTTGGGCCAATCAGCACACAGCTTTTAAGGGGCTTGTCTACGTAGCGTTGTGACGTTTGCCGACGTGTCCGCCTGCTATTGATTTTGTTTCCAAAGCTCACGTGCACAACGACGCCCACGCTGTTGGCTGCTCCCACAGAGCGATCATTCTCCTTTGTGTCATTTGCTGCAGCTTCAGTTTGTCGCCAACAACGCAAGCGGTCGGAACAAAGCGCGCCAGCACCATCCAACCAACCAAATCCAACAACTATTTTTGGTTTTTGTGAATGTAATTTGCCAACTTTACGTCCAAAATAAATTTAAAATTATTTCCGCCAAGTGCCAAGGTGTATTTTCAAACGACTTCTGACGTGTCTCTTATATATATAGATGCGGCTGTTTGATAATTCAAAATCGTCGTGTGGCGCCATATTCGTAATTTTCCTATATTTTATAGTGTAATAAGACTCGAGTAACCTTTGATCCAGACCTTGTCGACTCAACGACAAAAACATGATAGATTATATATTTATTACACACACTTGTTGCCCGTGGTGGTCCCACCTTCATATGGGTGGGTACAAATATTTGCTCAACTGTCTAACCGGCTATCGATTGACTAACTAATCAGCATATGTAAATACATATGTAAACACACTTAAAATAATTGCAATTACAGAACATTGCATATGAAGTGAAGTGTTTCTTTGTAATCAACTTTCGCCATTCGATATTTGATATATGTAGAGAAAATCAGAAGTGGAATGAACTTCTGATGACTCGGTTTGTTTTATGCCATTATTTTGCGACTGTTTCCAATTACAAAGCACTTGCAAAACTCAGAAGCGGGATTGCAAAATGCAAATAACGACAGTGAGTACTGCTATGCAGGGGGTTTTCAATTGGATCGTAAATTACCAAGTCCAAGTTGAGCAAGTCAAATAAAGTAATCGCTAATTATGACGGATTTCATTCCCAATCTCAGAAACTTACAAATTCTGGCATGAAATTGGCTAGCAGCAATATTAAAATTCTGCGAACGGAAACATGAAAGCACGGCTCCATATAAGGGCTGAACAGCAACTTTGAACCGAACCGAACCTGAAAACCGAACTCAGAGTGAACAGTAAATCTACCTGAACCTATTCGAAACATAAGATTTTGGTTCGACTCAAAAGCTTATTATGACAAAGCTTCCCTTTAAATTTCACCTACCATAGTTGTCATATCTAGATTCTAGAAATATATCTCTTTATCGCGTAGATATCTGGGGCTATATTAGCAACAGACACGAAATTTTGTTGTATTGTTTCCTGGAAACTGTAGTAAAAAAATGTATTAGGACTAAAATATTTTCAGAATTTATTAGGATTAAAATATAATCAGGATTCAATTAGTTAAGACATCGAGCCAAACTCATCTGAAGAAAACGGTATAAAAAACATATTTCATGCAATTATACTTGTAAATCATCCTTTTTGGGATGTTATATAGCTCCATTGTGGCCAAATATAACTGAGATTTAATCCCATCGAATATCTAGGGAGGGTTTTTAAGCGCAATTCACCACGAAAACTTTTAAATGAAGCCAGCACTTCCAAATCTTTTGAAGTCTTTCAAATTGATGCAGATTACGTACACTTTTTAAAGAAGTAAGGAAAATTAAAAGAAATTAAGTCTAAAGAAACCACAGACCATCAAAATCCCTTCATTGGTTCTGGGACCAGAATGTCTAAGAGGGAAAGCCTCTCATCTTGCGAAAGCCTGGACTAGAGCGGTGTTTCCTAAAAAGAGAGATTCGAAACTGTGACGAAACTCTAGGATAAATTCACTTTAAAAATTAATCAATTCGAAACGGATTTTTCTGTGGGAACATCAAACCAACAAATAGATACTCGGATGGCGGTATAAAACTACCAAACACTTTCTTCCATCAGGCAATAAGCTCTCTCATTTAAGAATGAATGTTTAAGCCTTACAAATTTAGTCTTAGCTTTTAACCCAGCTTCATTCTCCAACCTGCCTGAGGGTTACATAGATCCTAAGAAGACCTATGGGATAACAATTAATATATATATGTTTCATAAAAATTATTTTGATTTTTTTTTTTAAATTTTAAGCATTTTAATGAACTTGAGCAAGTTTCATAAAATTATTCATTTATTCGTCTGGCTTTCGCTCACACTCCCCCTTTTTTTTTCTTGATCATTTGCATGTGACCATTCCGTTTTGATTGTTTTCCAAATGTCAACGATAAATATTTACACTTTTTCTTTTGTTTCAAACCCAATGGAATATTTTTGATATAAGTTTATTAATAGCAAAAACAAACTGAATGAACGCCCACACGTGAGAATTGTCTTTGAAAATGCTTGGAAAGAATTATGTGCGAATGTGTGTCGAAAACACAAGAAATTAATGAGAAAATCATTAGAAATGTTATTATAACAGCGAAAATTATAGTTTACTAGCTGAGGGTGGTCTTTTGGGTAATGGACTTTGGACACTGTCACAAGAGAGAGACGTTTGGTTCAATGGTTCAATCTATTGGTATGAATACTCTCTCGCGCTCTCTGCATTTACTCTGCAATTCAACTTGATAGTCATTTGAATTTGAGAAAACAAGTAAGAAAGTTGGTCAAGACCGAGTTTATTGTACACTGTAACAACAAAGCTGTAAGCTCAGTGTAAATTTGAATACTGCAATAGTTCCCCTCTTCACAAATTGCTTAGAAACATATAAAAACCGCCCACTGTATCACTTTGCAAATGGTCTTTGAAATGCCAAGGCTGCCTATGCCCAGACATATAACCGTTTTGTGGTTTTTACCAGACTCACGACAGCCACATCTAGTGGTCAGTTGATTGCACTGATACACCCGCTCCAACCGCCGCCTCCCACACTCTAGCCGGCCAACCGGCTTGTGGCCTTATCAGCTGGTTGCTACTGTCGCACATTTTTGTGTTTTGTTGGAGGGTGCCGCCGCCGATAGTAAATTCGTCGGCGTTTCACCTCGTGTCTATATATTTGTTTTCAATACATACAAAAATGTATGTTAAAAAAGCTCTCTTTTCTATATATTTTCAATGCGCTGCCGCGCCTTCGTCTTTGATACACAGTTCGAGTGAGTTGACATAGCGTCGATGTCGTTCAGTTTTCGTCATTCAGATACTATTTGGCTTGTGTTTAGGACGGATGTGTTTTTTTTAGTTCTCTCTTCCGTTTTTATTGAAACAAGTGTTGCTGTTGCTGTTGTTATCGGTGTTAGTGTAAAAGGAACAACAAGAATCAAATGTGCGTACACCATTCATCAAAATCATTGCCTATTTATAGTAAATCATAATTCGTTTATGGGTCTTATGTTATCTGGACAAGAGCTTAGCTCTCCAAGTGTCATCTTTCGTCCAGGTTAAACCACAATGTGTGTATTTTCCCATATCTAATCAATGATTATTTGGTAACACACAGTTTATGGGACATCTATCAATAACACCTTATCGATGTCACCGGAAAGTACATAATAATTCCATGTTTAAGCATTCATAAATTGCATAAGGTAACTTGATAATGGAGGTGGGTTAGGATCAAAGATGAGAGGAATCGGAATTAAAATAGTGGAAAAGTTTGAATAAATTTACGCGATCATTACAGATTCTTATCTCTCAGACTAAACTTGAACTTCGGTGGTAACGAGACGCTCACGACACAACTATTTTTCTATTTTTTTTTTTTAAATTAATGTATATTGAAATTTTTGCCTTTAAAGTAAAATAGCGATAAGAATAATGTGTGAATTGGAAGAGGAGGGCTCGACTGTTTGACTGCCAGACAAGTGCCAGCCCCCTCAATGGTAGAGTACAAAGTCAAAACAGCTGCTAAGGCACATATGTACAAGCAAGTAGATCACAGATTTGATATGAAAACGCTTGTATTTAAGCATGTGGGTTTGACAATTTTGCATTATTCTTAGACAGACGCTTGAAAACGAATCATATCTTAGTATTTGTTTCCCTAGAGTAGAGAAAACGGTTCGGCAAATAGGACTGGTTCAGTTTCGTGGTTCACAGAAGTTGAATAACTCCGTTTGGTTCAAAACGGGTTTCTTAAAACGAAATAGTAATCTAAAGTAAGCATATTTTACAATTGCACTCTTTCAAATCTTCATGATTATCTGAACTCAATATTAAGTTTGATCTTTAATAGCCGTATTAACCTTCTTTACCTCCAAAGATGTCATCTATTAAAGCTTCAACATAGCTAAGACTTATATTTTTGTCTTCCTAATCATCATATCTCAAATATAGTTATTGAAAATTTCCGATCTTTATGGGATGCGGCGTTTTCAGGAAGCTGCTAGCCTCGATTGCTCGCCTGCGGTGAAGTTTCTACAGATCTCAATCTTGTCAGCCACACTATTTGTTCCAGAGTCTCAGAAGCAAGCTGAGATGCTATTCGTTCTGCAAATTCTGGCGTCGATTGTTCGACTGCTCTGACTTTTTTGAGCTTTTCGATTCGCTTGACATCTTAACGTTTGCATTCTGTTGAGCTCCACCTATGAAGAAATTTCTTGACTTCTCTTTACACTTATTCGTCTTGGTTCCTTTGAGGTTCGCGATAAACTAGGAAAACTTAAGTTTTCTAAAACATGAAAGATTCTTAAATATAGCTGTCATAAAATTGTTTAAAGATCTGAAGAGTAATTCTAAGAACTGTCGTATAAACAATCGGTCAGAAAGTGGGTCTGAATGAGTTGAAACCTTTCTGGTATTTATGACTCAAAATACAAATTGGTGTCTTAAAGAATTCCTAACCTTCCGGTTTGGTTCAAAACATGTTGTTTAAACTAGGCTTTCCCCATGTCTCTAATGAATAAACAGAACTGATTGCGTGCATAGAATGAAATTCTAATTAAATCGTATCCTTTGTTCATTCCCAACTAATCGCTTTATCTCTCTTATCTACCTCTCTCTCCCTCTTCCTATAGCCAGCATGACCGAGGGCAAGAATGTACCCCATTCCAGTGCGGATGTGCCATTCCGTAGTAAAGAGCTGCGCAAACAATCACTAATCCAACATACTGGCCTAGTTGGTGTCATAGATGAGGGTACCAAAACCATTGGTTTCTCCATTTATACAACTCCCGATTTCAAAGAGATTGCCGCTCATCGTGAAGAGCTGAATGTGATAAGTCCCCAAGATGGTTGGTACGAGCAGGATCCGTTGGAGATAATGGCCTCCATTAATAAATGCGCGGAGGAGGCTATCAAACAGTTGCCCGCACTAGGATTCAGTGCCAGCGATATAGCCACTGTGGGTATCACCAATCAACGTGAAACTACCATTGTTTGGGATGCGATAACGGGCAAGCCACTGTACAATGCACTCGTATGGAAGGATATACGAACTAGCAGCACAGTGGATCAGATATTGGCCAAAGTACAGGATCCTAATCATTTTCGAAATAGCACTGGATTGCCCATATCTACATACTTTTCGGCACTGAAGATACGTTGGCTCAAGGATAATGTGCCAGCGGTAAGGCAGGCGTGTCGCGAGAAACGCTGCAAGGCCGGTACCGTCGACAGTTGGATTGTATGGAATTTGACGAATGGTAAGCAGAGCCAACTAATTTTGAACATTGTTAGCTAATTTCCTTTTCCAGGTGCTCTTCACATCACGGACGTAACGAATGCCTCTCGCACTTTGCTTATGAACCTGGAAACACAAAACTGGGATCCTGTATTACTAAAAACCTTTGCCATACGTGAGGACATGCTGCCCACCATACATAGTTGTTCGGAGATTTTTGGCAAAATCACCTTGGAGCGCAGTGCGCTACGTGGCATGACTCTGAGTGGCATTATGGGAAATCAGCAAGCCTCCCTGCTGGGTCAAATGTGCGTCAAGCCAGGCCAGACCAAGAATACCTATAGATCGGGCTGTTTTTTGCTGTGCAACACGGGCGATAAGCCTGTCTTCTCCCGCCATGGACTGCTGACGACAGTGGCCTACAAACTGGGACCTCAAGCACCCACCATTTATGCCATCGAGGGAGCCGTATCGGTGGCAGGTCATGCACTCTCCTGGTTGCAGCAAAAGGTGCGCATTCTGCCTGATTCCCGTGATGCTGAGAAGTATGCCGAGGTGGTGTCCACCTCGGGTGATGTGTATTTTGTGCCTGCCTTCACGGGTCTGTACGCTCCCTATTGGCGTCAGAATGCACGAGGCATTATCATTGGACTCACCCAGTTTACGCGCAAGAATCACATAGTGCGAGCCGCTTTGGAGAGCATCTGCTTCCAGACGCGTGATATTCTGGAGTGTATGCATCAGGAGTGCGGCTATGAGATTAATAAACTGCATGCGGATGGCAAATTGACCACGAATAATTTGCTAATGCAACTTCAGGCCGACACCGCTGGACTGCCGGTATTCCGTTCCCAGCTAATGGACTCGACGGCCTTTGGAGCAGCCATGTGTGCCGCCCAGGCGGAGGGCATTAATCTATGCAAATTCCAGCCGGAGAAGCGTTACTACGAGAATGTACACTATGACACGTTTCTGCCCACGACCACCGAACTGGAGCGCAAAGAGCGCTATGGCAAGTGGAAGCGTGCAGTGGAGCGCAGTCTGGGCTGGGTGATTAAGCAGAAAAAGTCACAGGACCACACCGAGGAGAACTATCGGCTGTTATCCTCGCTACCGGCTAGCATATTCCTCATCAGTAGCTTTGCCATGCTGGTGCATTCGCTGGCGGTGACAGCTCCTTAGTACCTAATAGTTAATAAGTTACCCCCTCCAGGAGTGCTGCCATGACATTTTACATCGGTTTTCGGTTGTGATAATTATTTTTTAATGAATATTGTATAAAACAAACAAAAAAAAACCCCCTATTTCAAATGGTTACATGTGCTTTAACTAAAAACAAAAAAAAACCTCTGTAAATAGTTGCCTGTCATTTCAGGCCCGGTTCAATCATTAACTTAAGTATTTAACGGCTCGTCTATCTTATTGTATTATCGTTGCATTGCATCGATTTGGCATACCTAACGAACTTTATCTACTCTACTTTTTTGTATATATACATAGCCAAAGTGCAAGCTCAGTACTTATGTGTAGTAAGTAGGCTCCTTAACAATAAATAATTATTAATATGAAATGAAAACTGGGTCTTAGAATTCCTTGAAATGCGATTATAAGTGATTTCATGCAGTGAAAGCAGGTTCCCCATTTAAAGTCTTAGCCTCCGGTCATGGCTGGGCGTACTCACAGTGTTCGTACATATCGGAACAGGTACAAGTACGTGTAGAAATGGCTTTATCAGCAACGGAAATGTTCATATCAGTTAAAAATAACTGAAAGTAACTATTTGTTGATTAACAGCGGTGGGTGTGTATGATGATATTCCAAGAATTGAATGGCGTATGTGGGCTTAGATTAATCGATAGAAGGTTAGGACTCGTTTATTAGGGATGTCCGATAAAGATTAAGGAATCGCCATTATCAAAAGAAAAGTGTGAATAATCTTGCAATGTTTGAAACCAATCTAAGGCCTTAGATTCTGTTTAAAGCACAGATTTTGGTATTATATTTCACATTGAAATATCTAAATGATGCACCGAACTTAAATGCAACCTCCAACAGGTTTTTGTGACATTGTTCTAGTTGATTTTGACCAGTTGGCGACCGTGCTAGCGCTTGAAGTGACTAGCTTTAGCGTCTTAGACGCTACTTTGGCAGTTTTTCTTTGAAAATTTCACAAAAATAACGCATTTGGGGAAAATTGTGAATAGTAATGAATAAATCTTTGAAAACGCAGACTTTTTGGAGTTGTTGGCGACCGTGCTACAACTTTTAATACTCAGCCTGTTTAGATTTAACAGTTTTCTTTTATATTTGTCACTTTTCAAGGAAAGTTATTTGTAAAACGACGACTCAGGCAGGTTTTTTGCGAATTGTTCTAGATTTTTTAAGGAAAACAGCCTAAAAAAGGATTTGTGATGGAGTTGGCTACCTTGTTAGGCCTTTAAGTACTCTGCCTAGATTCCAGTCTCATTTTCTGTCACTTTAAAAGAAACGGTATAAAGCCTCTTTCAGGTTTCAAGTGGATGTGGCGACCGTGCTGGGGAATTAAAAGACAATTTTTCATTAAAATGAAGCCTCTCTCAGATTTTAGATGGCTTTAAAGGTTCACTATTTTAGCATTTAGAGTAAACTTCATCTATTTTAATTAAAAGAAAATTTGTAACTCCGCCAAATGGTTGGGAAATATCAATTCGAAAGCTGAGAAATAGTAATAATGGTTAAAATCATAGAAAAAAGAATACAGTTTGGTTCGAAACGAGCGGCTTTTGGTACCAATCAAGAGCCTCAAAAGACTTGAACCAGTTCCTAGTTGATTCAAAATATATCACACCCAATTTTCACTCAAGCCCATAACATAACTCCCCTACCTCCATATCCATATCTAACAGCGGAACACATTTTCAGAGCTCATTTAAATTGGATCTTTAACTTACCATACAATTTACGCACACACATACAAACAAACATTGAGAAGCGCTCTTGCACGTACAGGTTGCGGACCATAACAAGAAGAACAACAACAACAACAAGTGGTTGCCTTTATCCAGGTAGCCGCTGATCAGAAGAAAAATAAGGTAACAAGAGCCACACACAAAAATATATAAACAACAAAGAAATTGATTTTCTCTGTTCGTTCGTCGAGTTTTTACTGAATCAGTGCAAGAACCGGAATTTTGTTTGAAGTTAAAGCGCGCGCGCACCTTTTGAGGGGCAACCAACGACCCAGTGGGAAATGGATGAATGATTAAAGGTACTTACTTCATGCTTATATAAACACAGAAAGCCGGTTCGGTGCGTGTTTTGGTGGGTAGTGCGCGCCGTAAATTTATAACCAGCTGAGCCTGAACCCATATTTTACAACTCGCTGTACAAAACCTCATCTAATTTGAATGTATGAAATATTTGAGAAGGAAATAAAGCAAGAATCTGGCTTTAATAATGAAATATTAACGTTCAAAGTTGAAGTATATAGGTGGGGCAAGTAAATGAACCGATCCAATGGTTCCCTACATAGTTTTTCTGTAGAGTTCTAACCTTCGAACCGAACCTTTTACAGTATTTTAGAGGTTCTTAGCTTTGCTTCAGAGTACATAAGAACCATAATGCGGTAAGTAAGTCGTCTTCTGACAACCTCTTGAGAACTGGCATTAATTTCTTCACGTATTTTAGGGTGGCGATCAATGCTGGAAACAGGGCCAAAGCGAACTCCTTAGAAGTGGTTCGCTTCAGATTTTTTTGAGAAAATATTTTTCCGAAACAGACCTTTTCGGTTTGGAGGATAGTTTCAAATTAGATATAAAAATATATTCTAAAACTGTTTCTCAACACTTTTTCACGTCACGACGGTTTAAAATATCTTGAAATTTAAGTGAAATATCAAAAAAAATGCCCTAAATTTGTAAAACATAATCTTTTCATCAAAATATATAAGAAAAGTTGCAAGAATATGTTCAGTAAGAACTTCAAAGAAGTCAGCAAATACAGTTCTGAGGGTTCATCTACAAACGATTCCAGATCCAAATGGGGTTACTCTTCAGACTTAAGACATATCCGAGAGATTATCCTCTCCATATATATCGATGAACTGTGTCGTTGGAAAAAAGGAGTTGGAGGCCTGGCTAAATTGTGCCCTAACCTGTACTCCATTTGGTGATCACATTCTGCAAAGGCCAACTGTGGCAACGAGCTACACATGTTGTGCTTGTGTGTGGGTGTTCGGGTTGCAGCTCAAACTCTGGCTTAGGCCTCAAACCCGATCCAGCCGAACCGAACCGAACCGTTCTTTGGGCTCTGCAACACAAGAGGCAGTCGTGTCTGAGAGTTGCGCGCGGTTTGTTGGTCAGCGCGTTCAGTTTGCTTCGTTCTGTGATCCGTTCCCTCGATGATTGGCTTCGATTTTTGTTTATGTTAATTATTCAACAGTGTTATTTATTTATATTGAAGCCATTTGGCAATCGCAAGGCAAATATTGCCGCATTAGCAATAAAATTAGTCAATTTATGGTGCAAGAAATTCGAAGCGTGAGAGCCAAAGTCGATTCCTGTGTTTCGCTCTATCGGTGTGTGTGTGCGAGTGTCGATGTGAGCATTTGAAATTAAAGGGTCAAACCGGTTTAACCCATGCCAGTTAGTCATGGAGGCAGCGGCAACATCGCCATCCTTGCAACGTGTCGCCTCGGAATCGAGTCTCAGTCTCACACAGGAACAGGCTCAGGTTCTGCCCCTGCCACATGCCCATTCCCACTCGCATTCCCAGGTTGTGACGGTGCCTCATCACTATCATTATATACAATATCCGGGACATTATCATCATCAGCAACAGCAGCAACTGCCTCAACAACAACAAGAACTGCAACAACAACAGCCATGCCAATGCCCCTGCTCTTGTGGACGCGCCACCTCACAGCAGACTCCAACACAGAACGCCTCCATGGCCGTTGCCGTGGTAGTGCATCAACCCGATCAATCCCAGCTGGCTGCTCCTTTAAAGACCCAGTCAGCGCAGTCCCTGCTTAATCATTCCTATCAGGCTTTGCACGAGGAGCATCAACAGCAGCGAGAACGCCTCAACATTCAGCTAGACACTTCGGCGGATCCCTCGACCTGTGACTGTGATCTGGAGTGCAATTGCACTGCCTCGAATGGCCGATCAGCTGTCGCTGCTCTGGCCCAGCACAAGCGTAGCTTACTGGCCGATGCCATGCTGGGTGCAGATGAGATCACGGTCAGTGAGTCGGACAACAATAGTACCATGATCAAGAAAAAGAAACCCCGTTCCAATGGAACCGGTGGTCAGTTGCCAGCCAAAACGGCGAATTCCAGCGACAGCTGCAATGATATCTACCATGACACAGAACTCGATGGTGCTGGCATGGTGGCTTCCTCTACTGGCGGTGGTGGCGGCAGAGGCAGTAAATCCCAAAATCTAGATGATAATCGACCACCGCTACCACCACGCCCACCGCCCAGACCACGAAGCAATGTTAATGGCTCCATAGGTAAGTTGGGGGTATATATTAATCTCGAAATATGTATGACAGGTGTTTTTTTTTTTGGATCCACTTAACTGTATAGTAGATAGTTTGATCCAGCAACCCTACTCATTAGTTGGCTTACCTCAACAACAGGTCGGAAGGAACTGGTTCGGATTTGCCGGATTCATCTATAAGTTCCTAGAGTAATGTCCTTCAAAATCAGAGAATGTCAATCATTAACTTTAAGAAAGATAATGCAGATTGATGACAGGTATATTAAAAGATCGGCAGGCAATTGCAGAAGACTTACAGGATTGCATGTTGTAAAATTTGTGTCGAGACATCCTTAAAGGTTATATCGATCCGGCATCGCTAAGAGCGTAGAAGAACCAAATGTCGGATACAATTTATTTTAGGGAAACGATTCCAATTCCCAAATTAACAAGTATCATAGGCTTGTGGATAGCGATTCACGTCTTAAAACTCGTCATAGAACCGAACCGAGCAGTTTTTCCTAATGGTTTTCGATTCGGTTCAGCATTTCTGAAAGAACCGGATTGCATACCTGATGTCTGTGAGTTGTCTGTGAGGAGGAAGTATCCTGTATAAGCAGGATTTTGATTGTGAAGAGGCGAAACCCCTAAAACGATATAATTCAAAGGCAATTGTTTCAAAATATTTTGCAAACCATTCAGAACAGTTGATGAGAACTCTCTTAAGAGAGTAAGGTAAGCTTGACAAATGGGGTGTAAGAAATAGAAACGAACTTCTTTGGTATCAAATCGGTTCTTTCCAATCAATTTTCTAAATAAATAACCGTAGAAGAGCCTTTTCTTTTCGGAGAAATTCTGAAACATCTCTTAAGAATGATCTTAAATATCTTAAGATATTTCCAAAGACCAAGGATCTGTTAATTATTCATGAATATCGCTGACGAGTCAAGTTGGTCAAGTAATAGAAAAATTTGGACTGCAGACCAAATACATATATTTTTTATTTATTTTTATTAAAGTTGCTGGATTGGGACATGTTTATCTTTTACCAGCAATTCTCCACACTTTTCCAACTATTTTCTATGATGGAAATCCAGGCACATCTCGGAATCAGCAGTCAAAAATAGGTTATCAGTAGATGTTTGCTCTTCAATAGCTTTAATATGCCACCCACAGCACCTAATTCGTTGGACTAGGCCTGGTAAACAAAAGTAAATGTGATTTATTTGACAATAAAGACGAAATTAGGGTTAAAAATAAATTAGTGCTGAAAGAAATATAGGCAATGAAATATAGGTTATGAAGTATATAACGCATTTAAAGTGAATGTTTTTTTCTGAAGAAATCATTCTGTGAGGACAAAGCACAACTGCTTCTTTTAAAAAATAACGGAAATGCATCCTTAACTTATCTTTGGCAAAGTTTAAGAAATAGGCAGTCCATAAACGGAAGAGCGATCCATCACAAATTGGTATATTTTGTAGCTTCAGTAACCCCAATGCAAGAATACATCTGGTAAACAAAAATCACAGTTTAGTTTCCCATTTCACACAGCATCACTTGTGTGCCTTGTTTCATCTTCCGTTTGGACTTCCTGCTTTAGACATTTCGATTTGGACGCCTGCGCTCTAACTGCCACTCTCTTCGTTCGTCTTGCAAGAGAATTTTGGGAGCCTTTTTGGGGGGTGACTGGGAACTGTGTTAATGTCAGTCAGGATTTTCAGTTTGACACCGTTCTGTAATTGCAACGCACTGTCCCCCCCTCCTTTGCACACGCACACACACACACAGTCAGCTCTCTTCATTTCGCACTACCCCAGCTTCCGACTATCCCCCAAAACATTCCTGGTCTTCTAGTCCGCGCCTCTCTGCTTAGACTTGTGTGTAGATATTTTTCCGAAAAAAATAATAGAAAGAAAAAAAAAAAAAACACAAGTAACTCACCAGTGCGAAAAGAAATCAAACAAAAAGTGGCAAAAACGCATGTTCTGGAATTTGCATCCTGGTTATGCCGCAATGTGTTTTTATGCTGACCTCAATTAAGGACTAAACCAAAAGGCAACATCATCATGCACGGTTATCCGGTGATGCAGTTTGTGCAGTATAGCATGCCTCCGCCTTGCTCCTGGGTGCCTGCACCACCTCCTTCGTCATCTAATGTGGATGCACATCATCGTGGTGGTTAGATTATTAATATTTTGGTTGGTTATTAATTGATTGAGGCTCATTTTGGGTACTTTTTATATATTTTGCAGCTCATCGTCATGGCGCGGGTATCAAGAAGTATGTGGTGTGGTGCCTCATCTGTGGCGGTTTTAGCTGCCTGCTGGGTGTACTGTTTCTGGGTGTGTACTTCCTGTTGCATTCCTATACCATTACCGTGGGTAACTTTGAGACGGTGCCCACCTTTGTGCCTGCCACTTTGCTCATCCTGACGGGCATCTGTATTATGAGTCTGGCTCGTCGAAGGAATCGCTACAGCTATTTGGTAAGCTTGGGAAATGGGGTGTATGAAATAGAAACGAACTTCTTTGGTATCAAATCGGATCCTTCCAATCAATTTTCTAAACAAATAACCTTAGAAGAGCCTTTTCTTTTCGAAGAAATTGTGAAATTCGGAAACATCTCTTAAGAATGGAAAAAAGCTATGAACCTAGGTTCCAGTGAAATCTTAGGTTCTCGAAGTGAGCCTTAAGTTTTCCCAAAGAAATCCATCAATCTTTTTAAATAGAAACCTAAGATGTACCTTCTCATATGCTGAAAAGGATTTGCTTCTGATCATCTTAGCGCAAAAAGGGTTTGGTTCAAAAAATGATTTCAAACCTTATCTATAAGATGTGAACCAAGTTTTAAGTTATGTATAGCTATATTAATTTTCAATTCCCTCAACCAGATCAAGCTTTCGGGTGCCTGTGGCCTGGTTTCGGCCTTAACCTGCGCTTTGGTCACGGTCACCACCACCGTTCTGCATATGAGCCGCCTGCAGGCCTTGAGGGAATGCGAATATGCTCAGAAAACACGCACATGCACCTGCTACTCGGACTTAATAGAATCGCAGGTGGATAATCGAGTGGATAAGGGTAAGTGGTGCTTGGAGTTTATGTCCTCTATTTGTTAACTAAATCCTTTGATGTTCTTTTCAGAAGGCGTGCGTCTGGTCTTTGACTCGCTTTCGGATTGCGGTGTAGTACACGGCTCCTTGTACTCCTGCCTGAGAGCCATTTTTGGCTTATCCGTAGCCGGTGTCCTTATAGCCGTCTTTGGTTGTATGCTGGTCTATCAGCTGCTCAGTCATGAGCGCAAGAAGATGTACTGGGAGCAGTTGGAGTTACGTTGTCGTTCACTCTATGCCAGTCAGGCGCCGCCTCCTTCTCTGGCTCCTGGACGTATGCTTAACTGTCGCTGTTGTGAGCAGTGCCACGCCCATCGCCAATTGACTTTACCCCTGCAGGCAGCGGCCTATCCCTGGGATGAGGCCAGTGTGGCCGCAGCAGCAGCAGTGGCTGCCGCTGGTGGAGGTGCGGCGGAGCAACGTTTCTGGGGTCAACCGCCGGGTAATTTCTATTCCCCCAATCCTGGTGGAGAAGATTCGACGGCAGGCGATCGAGGTGGAGTTGCTGGACGCAGCACCAGTGGCTGGAGTTGGCCTCGTATGCCCTGGCAGCGTACTACTCCGGAACAGGGACGTAGATTTCGCCAGGCAGCCGCTAGTCCCGACTCGCAGTATGGTTTTAGTTCGGCCACGGCGGGAGCAGCAGACGGCAATCAGATGCTGATTGAAGAGCCCTCAGTGGCAACGGCCTACCAGGCTCTGCCGCCACCCAATGCTCTGCCCTATGGTGTTTGGGGTCCACCACCTCCGTACAGCGATCCCAATAGTCCTGCCAGAAGGGGTTACTATCAATATCTGCAGCCAGGGGCTTGCCTCTTGGCGGGGAATAGTGGAGCCGGCATGTTGGAGCAGGTGCAGCAACCACAAGTGCATCTGCAACAGCATCAACCCCAACAGCAGCGTTTGGCGGGTCAATCCGCCACCCTAGAACGCATGGATGGCCTGAGTGGCAGCTCCGTAACGACTGCACGTTACCAAACCAAAGTGGAGTACGAGAATACGCCTTCGGACAGCGATGGCGGTGGCGGCTGTGGCCATACCCGGGACCGGGAACGCTGCTCCAATACGCTGCCCACCCGAAAGTTGAAGAAACGCATCGAAGCGGGTGCCAAAAGCATAGGACCACAGAGTAATCCCAGCCAGCAGCGTCCCAATGTGCAACAGGTGTTCGCCAAGCAGGAGCAAGAGCAGCAGCAGCCGCAGCTGGCCCAGCCTCAGTCGGCGGGTGTGGAGAACTCGGCCTATCAGGACTCCAATGGAGCCATAGCCAAGGATCAGGTGAATGGAGCCGAGTCGGAGGTTTATTTTGCCGACGTCAGTAGTTGTTGCAATGACAACTACTATGACAATGCCCAACGGCTGCAGCAGCATCATCATCAGCATCAGCACAGCAACTGCAGTCACAGCAGCAATCAGAGCACGGTGGCCAATGAGGATTATCTGGCCCAACGTTTTGGACGTCGCGAGAATTCCATACGAAGTCGTCTGCCCATACCACAGAGAGATGACTACGAGAGCTCCAATAATCTGAATATGCCCACGCAAAAGGAAATCTCCCGGCAGAGTATGTGCTCGGTGGAGTCAGAGGCCAAGACTGAGTTTACCGATCTCTCACCCTCTACACCCTGTGGGGGTGCACTACCACCGCCGCCAGCCAACTTTGCCAGCGATGCTCCCGTGGCACAAGCACCGGTGGGTCAACAGTCACCCAACTTTGTGGCCTCGTTTCCCTACTCATCGGAGTCACAGTGCCTGGAGGCACATCGTCGTTCAACCAAGAATATGACCGCCACAGTGACGAGTGACTCTCACTATGAGGTGATAAATGATCGCAACAATGGGTATCAGTTGCAGCGTTCCACGCACAAAACCAAAACCAAGACACGTTCCCGCGAGCAACTGGACATCTCGGATTGGTCCTCCGATAGCGGACGCTTGTGAGATATTGAGGAGGTGTTTGTCTAGGCAGTGGTTTCATCATTCGCTCTTCCTTTCTTCGTCACATCTGTAATGTTTGCCATCCAACAAAAAAATACCTACGTTTACTCTCGGTCCTCCTCAACTTTGCTTTAACTAATTTACGCCAATCCTTTGCTCTCTCTCGCATCTCTGCGTTTATATTGATAAATTGTAGTATTGAATTCAGTGTTGAGAAATTGTAGCAACGATAATCTATATATATATACATATATACATATAAATTATTATATACAAATTATGTTACATTTACCTGCGTATTTACACAGTTGCATACATATAACATACAAATATACATACAGACACACAAACAGATATAAATATACATAGTTAGTTAAATGTTAGAGCGCCAGTTAAATTTATTAAAAGAAAATACACAAACGTATATCCGAAACATTTTAAAAGAAAATGGGCGTTTTATTATGTAAATATAGGAAACATTTTGCCCCAGAGAAGCTAAAAAACTTCCAGCAATTGGAGCAAACGTTCCAAGCTTTAATCCAGAAATCTATAAAAGCCAAAAGAGCTGGGAGAAATCGACGAATTTTTCACTTCAACTAAATTTTAAGATAAAGTTTTGAACTTTAAACTGCTTAAAATTGAAGTAAAACAACTATATACTCTGTAACTCACTGAGGTCCGATTTCTCATCTTCTACATAACTGCTAAGTGTCAGATAAACTACGATTTTTCTCTGTTATTTATAGGTTTATGTGACAGATAGCTCTATGTAGTAGATTACACAGAGGGAAAAAACCGAAAACATTGGTCTCTCAATATGAGCACAATCGATGTCAAAAACTAATCATGAACGGATATTCTCACTTCAAGAACTTTTTTTTGATGGGTGTTGAAATGTTCAGTTTTTGAGAAACAAGTTCAATTTTTGAGAAATTAAAGAAAGAACAAGAAAGAAAGTCGGTCAAGCCCGACTATAACATACTCTGTACCAAGAAAATTTGTCTTTTGATCATAACTCGAATACCGTTCATCTGATCTTCTTCATTCCTTTGGCGGATCGATAAGTTATCATAATAACTAAATATGTCCAGAAGGAACAAGCCATCTATCTTCAAAACTGTGGGAGATATGACGTTTTTTCTAAATTGCGTGGGTGGCAGGGGGCGTGGCCAAAATTGAAAATAAACTTGATCTGCCTGCAGACATAAGAAGCATATGTCCCATACATGTGAAACCTCTATCTCTTACCATCTCTGCGATCTGTGCGTTCATACGGACAGACAGACGGACATGGCTATATCGACTCGGCTGTTGATGCTGATCAAGAATATATATACTTTATGGGGTCGGAGATGCTTCCTTCTGGCTGTTACATACTTTTCCGCAAACTTATAATACTCTATGTACCTACGGTACAGAGTATAAAAATGGCTAATTATACTTTTCGGTGATGAGCTGAATTGTGCTCATTTCAAGAACATTCGGAACATTCGTTTTCATTTATTTGAGAGCACATTCTGTTCTTGTTTTAAGATGAAATAATCTTATTTTCTGAACTCGGTTTTTCCATCTGTGTAGAAAACGACCCTAAGTTTGGGTTGAGGTTTAAGAAGTGCTGCCAGTGCTGTCCAGCATAAATGTTTGTATTCCTTATAACTCGACCTTCTTTCTTGCGATCCTTACCAATCCTTCGACGGATCTCTTAATAATGTTAATATTTCAAAAAGGTATAAACTATCTATGAATAAAGCTGTGTTAGATATCCAGTTTGGAGACGTTTGCATTAATTACAAAAAAGTTTTTCTCACTAGAACTAGCTTGACGACCGATCGTTCGTATGGCAGCTATACGATATGGTCATCCGATCCGGCCGGTTCCGACAAATGTGCAGCGTATTTGTCGAGCTAGATACCCGAGGTCTACTGTTTATACAATGAATTAGTGGTGAAGATCACTATATGGTATAAAAGGTTTAACTGGGTAAGAAAAAATAATATATGGTAGCGTAACGGTAATTGGTCACATGGCTAAGTAGAATTGTCGCCGACTAATATCAAGAGTTATTTCAAATTGCTGAGAAATGGTCACTTGCCAGCCCGTTCTTTGATGGTGATGTCCAAGGCCTTCTCTTTGAAAGTTGAAGACAAACTCTTTCCCAGGAAGTTAGAGATATCGATTTTGGAATCCTGTACGTTCTTCAGTTGGTAGTTCTTGGTGGTTCTTCTCCTTCTCTTTCTAAGTTCAATGTTCGAATATTCCAGTCAGGCTTCATTCCTATCCCATTAAAATCCCAAAATTCGAAAAGGTTTTAAAAATAAATTTTGGAATTCTATTAAGCATACAACCTAAAATGACTATTAAAATAAGGCATCTTGACCCTGAAACCTCCCACTGACTTCGGACTGACACTTCTCATTGGGCCAATCCCTGCCACAGCATACACCCAAAACTAGCCACTAGACTTAAACTAACCACTGAAGCAGCAGCATTATTTTTTCGATCCGCAATACTGCCATGTGGTATCTCATTCTCTGACTCATCCGGCTCCTGTTTCTCATCGGCGGCCAGCTCTTCCAAGGCCAACAGTGTGGCCTCGTTGATGGTGCGCAGTAATGGGTAATTCTTATTGAGTCGTCTGGGATTGGAGGTAACCAGCTTAAAGTCCGCATACGTATCATCATCCTGCTCACAATTGCCACGAAAATCATCGGTATCCACGGACCACACCATAACGCCTGCCAAACGCTTCGACATGGCATACTTCACCTTATTGGCAATGGATCGTGAGCTATCAAAGGTCACTACGTTAACATGCTGAGTGAAGACATTCCGTTCGGAGCGAGCCAAGACTTGACTGGTTTCTGGATCCCATTGCTGAGACCAGCCAGAGGTTTTGTTGCTCAAAATGTTGCAGATCTCATTGTAGCCCAGGAAGCCATCTTCGCGTGTGAAGGGTCCGGCAAAACCGACGCCTTCACTGACATCATTTAGCTTGCCCTCGGCTACCGTCTTAAAGGTGCGTCCATAGAAGGGTAGACCAAGCACCAGCTTTGAGGGCGGAGCACCCAGTTTGAGTAGATAGTCAATGGTGAATTTCTGCAAATAAAATCCAAGATTTAACATCGAAATTTCAGGGAATCACTCTTACACCCTTACTCACCACACTCAACGGATCCATTGCAGGGGCAGCCAAAGGCGCATTGTAGCCCACTGTATGATCCCAACTGCCATGGTAATCATAGCACATGATGTGTAAAAAGTCCAGATATCTTGCCAACTGGCGCACATCGTAGGCCTGATCGATTACAGTCTTGGAAGCTCCAATGGCCGAGGTAAGTAACAGGCCATGATTATCAAACTCCTCCCTCAGCTCTTTGGTGAATGTAACGAAATTTTCCCGATCGCTGGGTTTGCCACTACGCTGTGTGGGATACTCCCAGTCCAAGTCGAGACCATCGAAGTTGTATCTGCGCACAAAGCTGGACACCTGCTTGACGAATGTTTGACGCAGCTGGGCATTGGCCACCAAAAGCGAATAGTTCGCTGAACCCTCGTTCCAGCCACCAATGGCCAAGGTGACCTTCAGATGGGGATGACTGCTTTTGAGACTCGTCAGACGCTCATAGCCACCCTTGCCATATTCTTCTTTCAGGTCCTGCCAGGGATCTGCATGTTCAAAAAAAAACTTGTTTTATAGCCTGCATAAATCAATTGGCATGTGGCATCACTTACCCAAGGATTTGATGGACGCCTGTGTGATGTCCAGACCCGCAAATGCATACACCACATGGGTGCATAAGCTGGGATCGAAATTGTCTATGGCATAGGCACCATGGCCAGGTCTATATACAGCCCACGTGGATATGTAGCAAACTACCACTTTGTCATGTGCCGGTCCTGGCCAAGAAGGAATGAACTAAAAGTGAAACAACCCCCTTGCGGTCTACCATAAATTTTTAAAACTTACCCGTTCTGGCCGCCACAGAAGCCCAAAATGTGCCCGAAATGCAGGCTAGCAATAGGAGCAGCAACAGCTGTGGTGCTTCACCCCAGGCAGCCTGCCGAGCAAGTTGCATCTGCGTAGAAAAGAGAGGGCAGAGCAGAATTTAGCTTGGGTTGGGGTGAGGTTTCTTTGGGTATATCCATACGCAGGGTATATTAGTTGTGAACAAGAATTATTTCACTGATTCCACTACTCCAAGTCATTAAAAATAACAAAGCAGCGATGGGCAAGACCTTGCTCTCTTTGCTCCGAGAGTTATTGTTGGCGCCGACGCACACAAGGCGCCAGAACGACAAGTGCAATTGCCACTAAGCACTTTATACTCGATCGAGTCCACTGTTTGTTCTTAAGTTAGGCTCTAACTTACAATATAGAAAGTGGCAATATATAATAGAAAAAGAAAGGCCCAATACCTATGAGAAGTTCAATAAGATTGGACGAAATATACCGAATTTATACAAGTTATTCGTAGAAAGAATATCTGGAATAATGAAGGTCGAGTTCTTTGGTCTATATAAAATGTCGACCGCCTAGTACACGCGCCGAAGTCATGGGAAAAACTAAACAGATAGCTAACTTGGGTAACAATCCTATTTAGAACTCAAATCCCCATCGAACTGTGGGGCTATCAAACCGGTTCATGAACCAAATCTTTGACAGTAATGTACTTTCGTATCTGAATTCAATCCGGAACCCGTTTCTTGGATAGAAATTACTCTGAGCCACATTTAAAATCACCATGAAGATAAATTAATGATTGGAAAACTAAAATTCCACATACATTAAGCTAAAATATAGAGTAACTAAAACCGAACTAGAAAATTTCGAAGTTTTCTTGAAGACATTTTGAATGTTGGTACTCAAAATCATAACCAAGAGGAGAGCATATCTTAATAGCAAAAAATAAATAATTGATTGATCCATTAAGGCTGCTGCTTAAAGATTTTATTGACGGGACGGCAGACTGAACCCTAAGTTTAAAAACAGGTTCGACTTTCCGGACCGGCCATTCTGCACAATATTAAATGCTTGCAGTCTTCTTTTGTAACTTGTTTTTCAATATTTTTTTTTTTGTTATATTTAGTACTGATTAACATTGACCTTGAGTAATGCATAAAGTCGCCGCCGCGGGTTCAATCGATAACAGAAATATTTTATTTATAAATTTGGTCTTTTATGAATGCTAAACTTTTGGAGTGTTCGATTTGAGTGCCTTTACATTGTTTTCACACAATTAATCTTTTCCATAATATCAATTTAGTTCAATTATTTTCTTAATTGAGTGGCGTCTCGTCTCTGGCCATGCTCGGGTGCAGAAAAGTGAAAGGCATGAGAATCGTGACATGCGAATTGAATCTTTTAAACTAACACTATGAATCATCGTTCCATTAAATATGTAATCAATGGCTTGTCTTTGTCCGTCTCAATACGTTATCAAGAATCATTTGCTTAACTGTTTCAAAAATGGCTGTGGGCTGCGAAACCTGATGTGCAGCTTTCGCTTGAACGCCCTTAAAAAGCAACCAGTTGAAATATTTTATTGCAACCGGCAAATACCAAATGCATAAAGATACAGAATGACCAAGTTAAGAAGCATGATTCATCATCCCTCAAGCCAGTTTCTTTTTTTTTCCTTTTGCAAAGATTTGCTATCTTCAGTAAATATCATTACATGGTTTTGCGATAACGAAATAGCATGAATAGGCACTTAAAAAAAATGGGAAATGTCTAGGGAAATATAAATTAACAAAGCAAAATTAGTTTCACTTTTCGTCTTGATTCACAAAATAAAACGAAACAAAAACAAAAACCGGAATCTGTTGTGCATCACGAGTTTGAGGGTGAACTCGCAGACAAAAGAAGCCGCAGAAACATGTGAAAACCAAAATCAAAATACGAAATCGAGAGGGGGAAAAAAACCAGCTTGCTAAAAAAGCCAAGAACAAACATCTTCTTTCAACTCCGAAATACTTGTAGCAACGCCTAGTTCAAATGTGGGTTGCGCCTGCGCCGTTGTACATATGTGAAGAGTAGGAAATGGAGAGCCAATTAACACACCACGCACGACTAGCGAAAAACTTCAATTTCAGGCTGAAACTTTGTAATACCTTCACTTGTCGTCGCACTTGAAATTCGTTACGGGTACAAATATACATATAACCACTAGTTCTCGGTTGACGTGCCCAGCGTGTTCGAGTTTTATTTTATTTCTTATTTTATGGTCACACAAGCTCAAGCCGTGTTTAGTTTACTTTTTTATATTTTTTGAGCCCAACTCGAGCGCTGCTATGGGCACTCGGTGTACCGTTGACGACGCGTTGCTACCAATAACTGAACGTTCCACAGCGCGAATTGATACGCAAAAGCCACTCAAGTCGAACCAGCTCTAGCCCAGCTCCAGGCAGAGGCAAAGTCAAAAGCCAACTGTGCATAAAGAGTCCAACAGAGAGAGTCCCAAGATTTGCTTGTGCTCAGCAGCATAAGACACGGACAAAGACAAAGAGAAACAAAGTAAGAGTGTTGAAGTCGAGTGTCTCGACTACCAAATACCCTGCTCTGGAGATGCCTGGCCGGCAGTCACGTTTCGATTATCTGCTCAATCCCAAGCCTGTTTCCTGAAATCATTAATTTTTAACTTACTCCCATCTCCCCCTCAAATATTTTCTTTTTCCAAGGTATTTCCGTCCTATCCTTTCTTTTCGAAATAGTTTTAAGTAAAAACTGCCCCAAAAGCAAATTAAGATTTTGGTTCGGCAAGGTCCTTGGTTTTTTCGAAAGAATAAAAACAAAATAACAATTAAAATTACCATAATATAGCAATCATCCTTAAAAGATTCATTAATTCGGTATTGATAAGATCAATTTGGTTCATAGACCTAAGAGAGCCCATCGAAATTTAACCGATATACAAATTAAACTGTTTTAGGGAATCGATGAAAACTCCGAAGAAAATAAGTAACTACGTTGTACGTCTTAAAACTCGTCAGTGAACCGAACCGGACCAAACCGCTTAGTTTAGTTTGGTTTGATTCCAAACGACTCTGGTTCGGTTTGTGTTTCGTTTAATCATCTGATTTACGGGTTCGGCTTAGAAGGTTGCAAGGCTGTTTACCCATGCCCAATGTTTAGCTGCAGACAGAAACCCTTGAATTTGAAATTGTCTATGTCATGGGGAACTCAACTCTAAAATCTGGATTTAATAAACTATCAAAATAAATCAAATTCAAAAATTGTACATAAACGCGCGCCAGTCAAGCTATCGATCTATCGTACAAAAGCAGCGCTGCAACCAACTGTCAAACACAATCGCCATCGCCGTTTCTCTCTCTCGCTCTCTTCGTCTCTCGCATATTCGAAAGTAAACAACTGCGTACACAGGAAAAGTTGGAAAAGTTCACAGCTTGAAGAGGTCGCAGCTGAAAACAACAACAGTCAAAGGTTGGATCATCTGGTAATGGATGTGGATGAGGGCAGTGTTTCTGGAGCGGCATCGGCCTGCAAGCGACAAAAGCGGGCCAACTCCACAGAGGCGGAGGATGCAGATGGTGATGAAGCTACCATGGACACGACTACCACACAGGTTGGGTAAGTAGCTTCCAAGTGTTGAATAAGCGCTGGGGATAAAGAATCGATTTTTCTGTTGGGTTGGCACATCAAAAAGCAGCGAAAGCAAAGAGGAGGTAAATGTGAGAGTGGACGACATAACTGTAAAAAGCAGCGGCAGCGGCAATAACAACAACAACAATAATGACGTTGACGACTGCAAACCGCCAGAGGAAGCCAAAGTTTCTACTGTGGCGACTGCTGAATCCGGCTCAACGAACACAAATCCTTTTCTGGAATGTCGCTTGCCATTTGACACCGCAACGGCTTCCAGCGACGACGATGAAGATGCAGTGACTTCACCCACTTTTAACCAGCGTAACATACCACGCACACGCACCTATCGTCGCATCAATATAGAACTGGAGACCATTTCGGACACGGATAGTAGCGAGGCCGGCCCAGAAGCCATCGAGGAGGCGGCAGTTGGTGACATTGAAGATGTCGAAGTGGACAGTGATGCCCCCGAAGCAGCCGAAGTGGAGGCTGTGGATGATGCTATCTTCAATGCCTCCTCAGACAACAGCAGCTCCAGCGCCAGTGAGGACTTTCTGCCACGCTATTTCTCTTCCAGCGGCGACAGTGACTCCAGTGAGGTAATCGACACACAGAACAATTCAACCATTCATTGACTAAAACCCTGTAATCCAAAACAGAATTTGCCAGGCTACCATCATGAGGCGGATCGTGAGCTAGTCGACATTGCTGTGAACGAGGCCATGTTTAAGAACAAGCCCGCCTACAGCTGGAACTTTGCTCAGGAGCTAATGCAGCGGGAACACAACATCATCAATCGCATAGGCTGGCGTGGTGGTCATCCTTCGGCTTACAGTTTCGGCCAGGGCTACTATGGATCCCGTCAGGTGGTGGAGCAAATGTCGCTGCTGAGTTGCATGAACCAGCACTCGGGCTGTGTAAACTGTCTGAACTTCAATCGGACCGGCGATTTGATCTGCTCTGGCTCCGATGATCTCAGCATCATTGTGTGGGACTGGGCCAATGAGAAGCCCAGGCACAAGTTCAAATCCGGTCACAGTATGAACATATTCCAAACCAAGTTCATTGACAGCGCCGGCTGCCTTGACATTGTGTCCACCAGTCGGGATGGGCAGGTGCGACGAGCCGTGATACCACCCTCTGGTGGCACCACCAAACCCACCCGGCTGTATGTGCACAGCGATTCGGTGCACAAGATTGTGGTGGTGCCACACAGCCGGCACGAGGTGATGAGTGCCGGTGAGGATGCGGCCATAAAGCATTTCGATTTGCGTACCAGCACTTCGGCCACCACTATGCTCCGCTGTGAGAGCTCAAGTCGTCGACGTGTGCGTCTTTTCAGTATAGCCCATCATCCATATGCTCCCGAATTCTGTGTGAGTGGCTCGGATGACAAACTCCGGGTGTATGATAAGCGCAAGGTGTCCAAGCCGGTGCATGAGATGACGCCGCAAAAACTTAAGGATGTGAGAATGAAAGCCTGTCGTATGCCCCGAAGGTTTTGTAACTACCTTTTATCTGCTTCTAGACCAAAATCACACAGATTACCTGCGCGGTGTACAATCACAGCGGCAGCGAGATTCTGGCTTCCTACAGCGATGCGGGTATCTATCTGTACGATAGCCGAAACTACAAGGATGGTGAATTCCTACAGTGCTACGAGGGACACATGTAAGTAGTCCAATTGGTGGAGCGCTCAATTGATCAATCCCATCCTTTCACAGTAATAGTCGCACCATCAAGGGTGTCAACTTCTTCGGACCCCGCTCCGAGTATATAGTCACTGGCAGTGATTGTGGTCACATTTTCTTCTATGATAAAAACTCGGAGGCAATCATTAACTATATGAAAGGTGATCATGCCGGCGTGGTCAATTGTTTGGAACCGCATCCCTGGATACCGGTACTAGCCACCTCAGGACTTGAGTATGATGTTAAGATATGGACGCCAAACGGGCCCAACAAAGTAGGTTGATACAGGTCAGGCAGCTTCGCTGAATTAACTTAAAATTTGATTTCAGAGCCCACCCAATGCTGACGCCTTGAAGGAAACCTTGCAGCGCAATTTTCGAAGGAACATTCTAGATACGGGTGATTTCGATATAAATCAATTTCATTATTTCATACGCCAATTTCTGGAAGGAAGTCCCGCTAATTTGGCACGCATGAGACATAATCTACGACGCGGACAGGCGGCCGTCGCCGCTGCTGCCGTTAGCTCGGGGCAGGAGCCCCCGGAACGGGAACGTGAGCCGGAACCGCAAAGTAGTGCCAGCAGCAGTAGCGCCAGCAGTCCGGTCTTACAGCGCCGCCGCAGCAGCAATAGCGGCAGCAGCACCACAGATGAGGCCAATGCTCCGGGAGACGGCGAGGAAGCCGCCGATGGCATGAACACGCTCCACTGTCGCACGCAATGAAAATAAGAGCTCATCCTCCTCATCATTCTGTTGGAAAAGCGTTTCGAAAGCTGTGAATTTTATAAAATAAGCGCGAATATTTTTATTTTGAACAATGTTTAATAAACCCACGAATTGAGTATAGAAGAAGTTCAGTCGTTGGTTTGACAGATTAGGGCCACACTTCGCTTCACCCAATGGCTAGCCTTGGCTTGTGTATTGAGCAGCAGTGGCACCACATAGTTCGTAGAGTGTCCTGTAGTTGACAGTGTGCCCTTGCGTTCGCCTGTTTTGTATAAAGGACAGCGATAGCGTGTACCCTCAACCAGCTCCACTATGGCCACTGGGCGGAAATAGATGACCGGCATGGCATAGAGTAAAATCTTGGGAAACTGTTCAACCAGCATGTTTTCACGCCATTCCCAGCGGGCACCCTCCAGGAACAAACCATTGCAATAGACGCCGTCATCCGGCGGTGTGGCCTTAGTCTCCACCTGCAGCACATCATAGTCAAAGGTCAGCGTATCGATGGGTATCTTGTATTTTCGTGCATAATTCTGCATAGCACCGGTTAAAAAGGCCTGGGTGAAGAAGAAACCCGAGAGCCAGAAGGTAGCCGGCTTGCCCTCACGATGCCATTGCTGCAGCCAATTAAGACGCTTGTACAAATCCTGCACATACGAGCCCAGTGGCTTAAGGCAGGGATAAGATTTGGACATCCATTTAGCGGGTATGCGGTTAAACTTAATGGCCGTCATCACATTCTCCAGATCCGGAGTCATGACTAAAGTACCCTTAATGGCCATGGCCAGATCCCGGCAAGAGGCGCGTATTTCTTTCTGCAGTTTCAGAAAACGTTCCATTTCCTGCACCACCACCGTGTTCATCGATTCGTTATAGTCCACGGGATATTTCTCAGCTGCCGCCTCAATGTCCATGTCTGCAGGCATATCACGCTCAATCTGGCCTATGGTCTCCAATATAATCTGTTCCTGACTTACGCCCGCCCCGGCTTGGCCAGCTGCCTCACTACCCAGCAGTAGGATCATGGAATCCAGCAGAGTTTTGGTGGTCTGCAAATCACGTGTGATGCCCGAATTGGCATGCAAGCCATAAACCTCTGGCGGAGCCAGCGATGGTAGGTTCTCCTCCAAGTAACGCAAAATCTCACGATGTTCAGTCTTTCGGGGTAGGATATACCGATCGTCGGTGGCAAAACGATAGCGATTATCGGCCACCACCTGGGGATTAACAAAGTCCGCCAATATTGTCACAATGGCACGTCGATCCCAATTGTCGGTGACACGTCCGCCATAGTTGCACTCGCTGGTCAGATATGAGATGGCATCATAAGGAACATGATCGTATTGATTGAGCAGCATCTGAAAGGAAAGAAATCACAATTATTTAAGGGTTTTAAGAAGTTTTTTTCAGGGAATCAAAGCTGCAAAACTGGTTTGCCTCTGTAAAATTGATATATGTGCAAAATGTTTTTTATGGCTATTCCTTATGATCCAAAAACAATACATTCGTTTTGAGTAGGCACTTTTATACTCTTCTTTATGTAGCCTTGCCAAGTGCTCAATTCTAATCATTCCCTTAGGTTCCTGACATTGTTCTACATACAAAATAACACTTTTTTAAGAATTGCACATATAGCAATTTTCTATGGAAATGTTTTTTTTTTGTGATTTTTTGGGTTTCTCGAGCATAACATCGAAAGCAGACAAATAGTCTCGCTCAGCAGGGAGGCTCTTATTTGGCAAAAATAATATACGAAATACTTACGCTTAATTGCAGCACAGAGATCTGCAAATCAGATTCATTAAAACCATAGGATATATTCCAGCCCAGAGGTCCATATTTGCGTCGCTCCTGAACCACCGCATGGAAGAAACAAATGCCATATAGAAGACGGGTAAAGGCACGATCTTGTTTGGCACAACCCGCATAGAATTCATATTCGTTGATGGGCTCTGAATTGTAGGAGCGCATAAGATTCTCTTTCAGGCCCGTGGGCGGTTCATTGGTCATTTTCACACCATTTTGCAGAATTGTCACCGGGAACTGTGGTGTGGGATAGGCTGTCAGCCAGAGGCGGAAATTGGCTGGAAAGAATGGTAAGAAATAAGTAGGGAGCTCACGAGAGTCACTCTTAGCCGGCCTTACCCGTTGTGTTAAACGTATCCATATTCTCCCACAGATACTCAAGTGATGACATCCAGGATGCAGCCAGATGACAATTCTGTAAGCACACCCAATAGCCCATTTCCTGGGCATTTTTAATCAGAGCCGTGGCTATGGGTCCCTGTCCCTGGCCCAGTGAAATGCTCTGGAAGGTCTCCTCTTGTCCCATTTTCTCGGCAAAAGCCAGCAGCGAACCCAAAGGATCGGCACCGGGTGAGAGTATGAACACCAGAGGCGTCAAGGCTGTCGATTCGGCATACGATTTGGATATATCAAACTCTGGCGGTGAGACATACTGATCTCCTATAGAATTGGCTATGAAATTGCGTACCCCTAGGAATATGGAATCTGGACGCAAAGCCTTTAATACAATAATCTTCTCGATGGCGGTGGTTTTGTCCTGCCAGGGTGCCGGCAGCGGTTGTAGCTCTGGTGAGGCATGATCATAGATGGCCTGCCAGGCGGGCAGATTTTTGCGGAAAGAATCCACAATCCCCACCAGCTCCTTGAGTTTCTCCAGCCGCAACACATTCAACCAAACCGTTTCCGTTATCCAACTGGGATCAGGATTGCTGGTTATTTTGTTCGACTCCTTGGCATTGGTGACCAGATGGGCCAGATGACGCATCTCTACCTGGCCAGTGCCCAGTAGAATGCGTGCAGTAAGTATAAAGGAAAATAGCAACTTATCCTTCTCGAAAATGGAGCGGCAAACGTTATTGTACAGATTTTTGGTAAAGCCGTCCACCAGAAACTTGATGCGTCTGGGCAGATCCTTGGATTTGTTGGCCGTCTCAATGGAAAACATGTACAGATTGATGAACCAATTGAGAGAGAACTGGTACATGGGATCAATGTTGGGCAGATCGGTGATGGAGTAGTACAGAATGGAGGAATGTACCGCCACCGGTTTGTAGTTCAGACGGAAGGCATCGATTTTGGCCGAAGTCTCCTTGCTGGCCTCCTGTTTCTCCACTATGTCCTTGGACAGAGTTTTCGATTCGGCCAGAATCTGTATGGCCGCCTCGTTTTCCAAAATATCTCCCTCACTGGAGGTAAGTGTCTTAAGGATCATGTTCTCGGCATCGAGTAGAGCACCCTTATTGGCGGCCGCCTCCGTGGTCAGTGTTATGCGCAACTCCTGTAGATCAGGTCGCTCCTTGGCCACCACTATGCTCAATAGCTGATCCATGAGAGCATTCTGGGTGAGGGCGAAATTTATTACCGTCACCTTGTTGAAGGTTTCGGGTAAAAAGTGAGGATTCCTGAGATTGCAGGTCATATAAAGACGAAAATTGGGTGAGACCGGCACCACAGCTTCTCCCAGGCTAATGTGTTTCACACCACCTTGGATGAAGGTCTGGTGCATAAGTATAGGATCTAGCGGCACCTCCAGCTCCTCCTGCACATTCTCTATAATCACAGGCGTACCATACTCCATGGCCTCAGCTATGATCTTCATGTAATTGCTCTGATTGAACTTGACACAGTTCAAACGATTCTTGCGCTCCATGTTCTTGAGCCAATTGTTGGCCTGGTTCTGTGGATCAATGAACAGGCTATACCGACTGGAGTTGGCTGATATAATGGCATTCTCGCTGGAGAATTCATCGTTGGGCAGTCCGTCCAGCTGCCAGTTCTGTATGGTCACATCCAAACCCAAGACAGCTGTAATGGAGTAGCTACTGGAACAGGGTATCTTCAGGGTGGTGACCTTGTTGAACCAATCGCTAACACAGTCTGCCCGATACTGCAGATTAACCGCCGAGAGATAGGCTATAACACCGCAGGAGATTAACACATCTCCGGGTAGATAATCATACAGATCCTGCAGATCATCGGCAGCCTTATTCCAGCGGGATTTCTCACCACCCAAGCCGCCAATCAAAGCCTCTGCACGCAACAGTTTGTTGCGACAATTCTCGGCATGCTCCTCCGTCTTTTTCATCTCCTCATTGGCCTTATCCAGCTCAATGTTAAGCAGAGCCACCTTCTCCTCCAATGCAGCGGCTAAGGCACGCTTCTCGGCTAGAAAACTCATGGTATCCGAGTACTCCTTCTCGGCAGCCGCCAGTTTGGCCTTCTTGGGTGCCACCACCTTGGCCACATCATCGTACATATCCATGGCTATGATCCACTGGCATAAACCCTTGGCCGCACTGGAGGCCTTGGCCACCACCTTTGGATCGAAATCCTTGTTGGGTATAAACTCTTTGCGGATGCGTTTCATTATCTCGGGCGGTATGTTGTCCTTGTCGAACTCCTTGAGGGCGGGCAGGAAATTCATCTCACCCAGCAATCGTTTGCTGGGACCCCAAAAGTCTTGCACCATTTTACCCGTAGAAGGATCGGGTATGCGCTCCGGTGGTATGCCCTTGATCACACATACCGCTGCCATGACCAGCTTAATAATGGCCGGTGGATTCTTCATGGACTTGACCAGTGTAATGTCAGCCGGTTTGAGTGTGTTGAGAGCGGCCAAGGCATCCTCCAGCACGGGTATGGCCTTGGCCAAATCCTTTTCGCACTCATTCTTCAGCACCTGAGCCGCTTCAGCTTGAACCGAGGCCACCTCCTCATCGCGTTTCACTTGCTCGGCAGCTGCACTAGCCGCTAGAGTCTCCTTGTTGATCTCCAACATCATTTTGCGTGAAGCCTCCGCCAGAGCCACCAGTTTGGGTTGCAAAGCATTCAAATCCCGCTGCATAATCCCTATGGCGGCGGCGGCATTGGCCAGTGTGTCCAGACCACCTAAGAAGCAGTTAAAAGCGGGGAATACCTATAGATCAATCACAACTTACCAATGTAGCGCATTTTGGCCAGCATGGTCGCTGTCTGCTTCCTCTCAATCAGCGTCTGGAACGAACGGATGAGCTCTATAAACGAAGCATTCGTCTGGTATATATGACGTCCGGAATTCTGGCAAAACGAGCTGGTAGCCTGTGCTGCCGTCATATGGAAATATTGGCAAGTATCCACTATGGCCATTTTGATCTCCTCCGAGGGCACATTAACATCCACCAGCGACATCTTGGCTATCATCTGTAACGCCTCCTCCGGCCAGCTATCATACCAATCAATGGTACAACAGTTCACCAGCGAAGGATACAAACGCACACGATTCCGCAGGGCATCGCCAATGGGCGAGAAACTCAACACCACGTGCAACTTTTGCTTGCAACGATTCACAAAGAAGGAGAAGACCTGCAGCGCGGATACATCGATGTTCCGATTGCCACCCTGCGCGGCCAAGCGCACCATCTCCAGCACCTCCTGTTTCTCGTCTATGGGAAAGATATTGGGCACTTCACCCTGATTCAACAAACAATCAATGTCCTGCAGGAAGAGTTCCAATTTGATTTGATTCTCGGTCATCAGGAAGGTCGTATGTTTGTTCAAGCCGCCCGCTTCCTTAAGAATTGCTTTGATATCCTCATGCCAATCATTGGCTCCATAACTTTTGGTTATCTCCGGCTGGAAGAACGAGGTCTGCACCATATTGGTGGCCAATTTGGTCAATGATTGTCTGCCCGAACCGCCCAGACCAATGAGCAGGGCACTGGCTCCCTGTATGGAGATGATGCGACAAATACGATTCAAGTGCTGCAGCGCAAAGGTAAACAGCGTGATGTCCATTTTGGAACGACGCGTCGAATTGTAATCATCCAGGCTGCTCATGGCCAGTTTAAAGAATACCTCCATGCTGGGCACCTCTTCGTAGCGTCGCTCATCCGCCACACTGTCCTCATCAAAGTAGACGCCAAAGAAGACACTATTTGCCGCTTCGATGGTGAAGACGTTCTCCTCCCCCACCTGGCTGCAATACCTATCAAAAATGTTCTCCACTTTATCCTTAAAATTCGCCTTGAGGCAGTCGTTCAGCTTATCAAACATCCATTTACGATCCACCTCATCCACCAGGCGATCATAGAAAACACGCATGGCCTCATGATACCAGACCCGCACCAGCATCTTTTTGTCATTCACCGACTCCTTGCGCACCAAGGTGCAGCCGGTGACCACACGCGAAATATCCCGCAAATTGAAGATGTAGTGCGATTTGGAGGGTGTGGCCCGTATCTCTGATTGTACACTCTTGTAGATACTCTGTGTGGCGCTCACTATCTGATTGGTGACCAAAAACACATCCTGTGCATGACCCGAACGGCGAAAGCCATTGAGTGCCACATTCAGGAATATGCGAAACATGGTGTCATCGCTGAATGTGTTAATGGAGAACACATTGAAGTGGTTCAGAAAGCGGGCATAGACATCCTGTCGACTGCCACCCGGTAAGCCACATGCGGTCATTATCAGCACATTATTGATAAACACTTTCGAGCTATCCCTCAGATCGTACACATGTCCATAGTCAAAGTACTGACGCAACAACTCCAACGGCGGTTGGGCACCATACACTTCCTTCACCGGCATATTCATGTCGTCCACAAACAAAACACTTTGCATACCCTTGGGCGGGCCATAGATGCCACGCTTCCACTTTTGAAGCTTGGAGATGAGCAGCTCCTGGGTCTGATTCGCTGTTATCATCACCGTGAAGGTAATGAACCCAGTTTCGTACACTTCCGGATCCAGTTTGTTCATCAAATAGTTTTGCACATAAACACTTTTGCCGGTGCCAGTCGGTCCCACCAGCAGCATACGCTTTTTGTGCTCCACATGCATTTTCAAGAGATGCACATACCGGGCCGTGTCCACGGTGGGTACAATAACACCCGTTTTCGTCTCCTCCACATCCATGCGCTTGGCCAATTCGGGCCAATAGCGCCAAGTGCCACGTTGCTTGAAGATGTACACATAGTCTACAATTAGACCCTCAATGGGTGGAGTGACCTCCATTTTGCCCAGCAATTCAGGAGGATTAGATTCCTCACTGTCGTAGATCTGGATGGGAAGAGAAAATTGTGAGAGTAGGTAAGTGGTCCGTAACAAAAACAAGCGAGGACCCAAAACGACTAACCAAATTTTAGATGTAAGCTAGTATTGTCTGTAGGCAGATCAAGTAAAAAATGTTGAATATCTCCTGCAATTTATAAGCTATCGAGCTCAGATTTTGCAGTATGAATTATGTGGCCAATATGTACAATCTCAGAAATTTTCATAAAGATGGGATAATAAATGCCAGATTTAAAAAAACGTTGCATACTTATCTGAGCCTCATGAGGTTATTAAACACTAATTGCCTTGAGTAACGGGTATTTCGAAGTCGGGCAGGGCCGACTTTAACTTACGCACTCGTTTTTTCTCTTTTTTATCATTCTCTATCATTCTACAGAAGCGCACAAGCACGCATACACACTTGTAGTTCACTGAAGCACACGCGCTTCATACATACATGAGCAAACGGCACATTAGGCAGATACTCCTCAGTAAACAAATGCGCTTTGAGAGCGAAAAAATACTCTCGTTGGCTTAACTAAGAGAGAGCGTTGACAGAGAACTGTCTTTTCCCATGACTTTTTCATCAGGTTCACGTTTAACTGTACTTTCTCTGACTGTCTGTAAAAAGAGAACTCTTTTTGAGAGCTCTGTAATCAACTAATCTCGGGTGGCTTAAGTTCTCCGTGAGCCAATGAACCAAATCTTGGTATCTTTTCTGGTCTAACATTTATATAACAGCATCTTCACGGACTCGGTAGCTGCTATTGAGGGCCGTCAGCCGTTTCTCTTTCATGAGACATTCAGCGTTGCCGCTGTTGTGTTTCCTTAGAGTAAGAATATTAAAGCTCGCTACTATATCTATACTTAATGCTATAATTCTCTATAAAATAAGATCGTTTAAACTTTCAATCAGTGTATTGTAACAGCTCCATGAAGTAATAGAGTAGGCTCTAGAAGCTTTAAGGATCCAAGCAATCCAATCACCTCCAATCCAAACATTTAGCACTTACCTTTCTCAAAAACGCATCAAACTTCTCGCGCGACGGTGTGTCCAGTACACCGCCTACACCCCAAACCAAAGAGAATAAAATGGCTGCCTGAAAGTAGTAGACCAAATATTTTTGATAATCCTCTGGATTCTCTTCAATGGCCTCATCTAGCATCATGTCGAACAGATCAAATGTGGTCAACAGACAATTGAACTCTCCCGGTTTGATGAACTGATGGCAATTTCTTCGCACAAAGGTCTGACACTAAAATGGGAGGGCATCGAGTTAAGTTCTCTTACATGGAATTATTACTCCATATTTACCGGCACCAAAAGCCATTCCAATAGACTCATCACATACACCACATTCTCCTCATCGGCCCAACGGGGATCGGCCTTCTTTAGCCAGGTTTTGGCAAAGGTACGCCAACCCAGTGTGGTGGGCTCCATATAAATCATGCCGCAACGCGAAACAGTGGCAGGTGAAGCCTGAGCCAAGTCCATTACCTCAAATATCATGGACATTTCGTTGGTCATGGTAACGACCTCGCCGCTGGTCAGGCACAATTTCTTGTTATCATCCAGCACAGTGTTCATGTTCTCAATCCAGACGGCATCAACGGGACCATCAAAGATGACCTAAGAAATAATTAAGAAATAAGGTAACACAAGGACTATCAAATTGTTACCCACCCATTTTCTATCCGGTGTGGGAGTCATGGCAAAATCACGAAAGATTTTGGCCACCAGTCCATCCGTCCATTCATAAGATATCGGATCAAATGAGCCATACAGTTGATTCATGGTTATGGATTTGGGATTCATGATACCCATCAGCACATGCTGAAAGTAGCTGCTCTGGCTGGGTGCCTTCAACTTGAGGGACGACATCACCTTGGCCAATACCTGCAAAGTCTTGGACTTACCCGACAGCGGTTCACCCACCAACATAAAACCATGTCTTACTATAATCATCTCATACGTCTGTATAACCTTGGTAAGGAAACATTCAGCTGGCTCCAGTACCTCCTCCTCGCAGATACGCTTGAATTCGGTCTTCACCAAGCTATAATCGATATGGGGCAATTGTATACCCGGAAAGATATCCGAGATAATACCCTCAAAGAGCGGCACATCGAATGACAAAAACTTGGGTAGATTCACATCGATGAGACTGCGCAACAGAAGAATATCCTCCAGCTCATCGGGATATTGTTTCTTGATATTGCCACAGGCGGACAACACCGTTTTGACGGCTCTCATGCCATAGTCATAATGATTCTGGCTGGAAAGTTGCTCCGAGCAGAGTCGATAGGTGGTCACAATTTTCACAGCCAATTTGCGGGCATCCACAAAGCCATAGGAATACAGAGAGATCTCACCGATCATGGCATAGTCGGGCACCATCATGGCCACCGAACGGAATAGCACTTTCAAATTATCCGGTAGCTCGGAGCGACCCGCATAGCCGGGATTCATGGTGATGCATACATAACAGGCGGGATTGAGTATGAGTTCGGTGCCCTCGAACATGAATTTGGTGACATTGGCACGCACTGCCTGTATGATGAGCAGTATCTGCTGCGCCACCACCGACAGCACCTCCAGCTCAATGCGATTGAACTCATCGAAACAGGCCCATGCACCGCAGGAAGCCAGTCCCTTAAAGAACTTGCCCATGGCCTTGTAATCCAAACCATCGGAACAATTAAAAACCTTGCACTGCACGGCCAAAGCTTTGGCCAGATCCTTGGTGGTTTCGGTCTTGCCCGTACCAGCTGGTCCCTCGGGAGCGCCATTCAAATGCAGCTGATAGGCACCGACCAGAGTGCGATAGCAACGATCCGTTAGGGGAGTAATCACCAAACGATCCGAGTTACCCAGATACTCATTGGCAAACGGCACCGTGGCATTAATGATTCTCACCAGAGTCTTGTCCTCCTCCCAATAGTAACGCATCTGTGCCAGCCATTGGAAGTCGTACTCACTGCTAATCTTCATACGTATCAACTCTTCGGTCACATCCTTGGCATGCACATCTATCACTATCAGCGACTTGATGGTGATCCTGTTCAGATTGCTGAGTTTGGGAGATCGCACCAGAGACACTATATCGTTAAGCTCCCTGGCCAGATCCTGGAAAAAGTTCAGCAATACCGTCTGATTGCTACCGAAGGTGCGACGCAGGCAGTTGTGCACACGCGAAGCCCAGTAGACCTGGGAGATGGCCAGCACCACCATTTGAGGCCACTCTAGAACCCATTCGTGACGTTTCACTTTGGGATAGTGCTGATAGGAGAGTTCATTCTGATTGCGTACCGCCTTCAACATTTCATCCTCCACACCAATTAGCCACTTTTCCACACTTCCTCCGGCCGCCGAGGTGGAGACTTGCTCAATGAACTCGATGCGTTCCTTGTCGCTGCTAATCATGGCCAGCACATTCTTTTCCGCATCAAACTCCAGACTGTTGATGCCCTCAAAGCATTTGCTCAGATGCGGTAGCACACGCAGTGGATCCTTGGTCTCTGACAGAATTTCCAACATCTCATCGTTGGCCAAGAAGAAGAAACGGGGAAAGAATAGACGCTTCTTCTCCAGATAGTTACTCACACCCGTGCCTATGTCTTCCAGCAACTCGTTAGCCTTCTGCAAAGACTCCAGCAGACCAGCCGCTGGGGCAGTTTCCATCACCAGTGGCTGACGCAACACCAGTCCCATATTCCGTGTATAGGTCTGCTCCACTATGGTGAAAAGGCGACCCTCTTCCGGCATTTGAGCCACTATATCCTTGGAGGAGAAGATGGGCAGCAGATAGAGGAAATTTGCCTGCACTTTGCCCCACTGATCTAGGGTCTCGTTAACCCGCATGATCTTCTCGTACCAAGCTCGTACCTCATCTTCGCAGGGCTTCATAAAAGCCGAACCGCGCATGGCCAGAGTTTTGAGTATATGATCATCGAGTAGAGCTTGTATATCATCCAAACTGGAGAGTATGGTAACACCCGTCTCCTTGTAGGGTCCCGTGGGGAATGTCTTATTCTCCCATTCCTTAATCATGGCCTGTAGAGCGTTCCACAGTTGCAGCTCTTTGTTGGCACTAATGCTGATTATCTCAAACTGATCCAGTATATCATCCAGGCCAGAATTTAGAATTTTACGTAAAGTGGTACCGGCATCGGGTGTAATATCAAATCCGGCTATTTCCGACATTTCCTTCCAGTGACGTTTGCGCAGAGCCGGATTGCACATGGTATTCACAATAAAGACGCCGGTGGTAAAGTCTTTGATCGATTGTATCATGGAAGCACACAGGCGCAAAGGTACCGGATGCTTTTCGGGATCCGGATCCTCCGTTTGACCCTAAAAAAGAGGCAGATATTTTGACGGACTGAGCGTTGTTTTCTAATCTACTACATAGACAGATCAAAATCAGAGCAAAATCCTAGTTTATCTGACACATAGCAGCTATTTACAAGATGAGAAATCGGCCCTAAGTCGGTTGGCAGACCCTTGCAAAGTTTACCTACACTTAAAGAAATAATTTAGAATTTCACACTTGGATCAAGAATGTTCGGTGTCAGAAGTTCGATAAGAATGAAAATTCTTGATCCAAGTAGGAATTTTTGCTACCGTTTTTCTTGATCAAAGAACTTTAATACTTGGTCCAAGTACAAATCATTCTCAAATCAACCAGAATAGTTCTTGAATCAAGTGCCAAACTTTCTGAAATTCAAGATTGCCCATTCTTGAATCCAGAGCTTACATCATTGTCATAAACCGAGAATCGAAAATCTACTGACAACTTACCTTAAACTTGCACACAGGATTCTCTATCAGATCCTGTTTGATTTTCACCCGATAATATTTCTGATTCTTTTGAAATTCTTTAAGATACTCCTCCGTGGTGGTTTCCACAAATTTGGGCTCCAAGTACTCGAAGGGTCCATCGTGCCAGACATTCAAATAGCGTTGCCAATCGATGCAGCATCTGTTGGTTAAAATATTAGAGTCAACATTTCACCTCCTCTCCCAACCAACCCCCACCCCCACTTACTTCATTAGCTCCGCAAAAGGATAGACAAACGTCTTGATCACCTCCAGTGTGGGATATTCAGTTTGGGCTATTTTAAATAGCTTCTCCTCCTTGTTGATCCAGGCCACGTAGTCATCGAAGGTCTTCAACTGATCTATAAAATTCTGCAATATTATATAGCAATCGCGAAACTTTTCCGGTCTGCTCATATCATCAATAATGGCCAATTTGGGTACCATCTCCTCAATATCCGTATTCAGTTTCTTGACCACCTCCTGTAAATGCTCCTCGAAAAGGAATTTATATTGTTCCTGCTGTGAGGCATTAAAGTCGCATATCTCATTAATATCCTTAATCCAATTAATGGTCCTGATGGTCAGGTCAAAGTGATATTTGGACATTTCCGTCAGCTCCACAATATTGGTGCCCACTTGCAAGCAATATTGTATGCGATCCGTTAACTCGGCCAGTTTCTGTTTCTTCACAAAGATCATGTAGTCCGCACTCTCCAGCAGCTCCTCCGTGGACTTGGGTATTTCCAAGGCACTATACTTGATTTTCTCAAACTCTTCACAAATCTCCTCTTCGGCCTTGATGTGTTCCTGTATTATAATGGCCGTGATTTCGGCTATCAGATTTTCGGCTAGACTGCGCAGACTTATGATGGCCGGTTCGTTGTGTATGACAGCCATGACAAAGAACTCCGTTTCCGGTTCACTGCGCAGCTTATTGATGAACTCATAGTAGACATCGATGCGGGCAAAGTATTCCTCAAACTCATGCGGTTCGGATAGGAACTTGTTCAACGCATCACGCTCATCCCGCGAGTACAGCTCGAAATATCGGCTACGGAAACTGTCTATATAATCGGATACCTCGGTGTAAGTCCGAACCAGTATGTTCTGTATCTTATTTATGACATCCTTCAATGTATTGTCGTTCATTTCAATCTTCAGATAGTCGTTAGTCTGAGCGTACATGGTCATGCTGGTGACATTATCGACCTGCGGCTCCAAAGCCTCCATGCGATACCCCACCATAGAGATTTCGGTGGCTATTTCGGCAAATGAACGCACTATACTCCAAATATTGGGCCTGGTGTCCAAATCTCCCGACAGCTCGGCCCACTCCAGTGTCATGCGAAACACGGGCATGGTACGTGGATTGGCGCATATCTGAAACATTTCCTCAAACGTGCGTAACTTCATGTTATTCAGCTCACGATTCATCAGGCCCTCCAGACCGCTCCAGGCACGCTTCCACAGAAACGACGGCATCACGCGTTTCCTTAGCATTTTGCGCAATACCAGCACCAGCTTGGTATACCAGGTCCAGCGCAAAAAAGTGTTCACCTTATCTAATTGGTTTTGTATATACTTGCGGTAGAAGGTGTACGACAGCGCTTCCCTTCCCCCCAGTCCCAGCTGGTGCTGTTGGGCACCCATGCTGCTGACATACTGAAAGATGCAGGCCAACTGGGGCAGCTCCGACACCGACAGGGAGAGTACCACGCGCATGGGCAGCTGCAGTATAAGCAGTTTTTGGGCTATCTTCCGACGATTCTCTAGGTAAATCTTATAATTCGCCGTACGTCCCGGACGCTTGAAATCGAAGGTGGTGCGTGGCAAATCAAACTTGGATGGATCCTCATCGGAGAACTCGGGATGTCGTAATATATTCTTCATGCTGTAGATCTTCATCAAGCGATCGTACTCCTCGTGCACATCCTTCAGGTAGGCATCCACCAGTTCGGGATACTTGGACTTGAGACGATCCGAGGCGAAGCTGCGTATCTTGGCCTCCGTTTTGCGCAACATGCGCGGCACCACAATTTTACGCACTTCGCGACGCAAATTGTCCACATAGTGCGATTGTGGGAGTGGTCGGATCTCCGGCTCGGGTGTAATATGCTGCCGTGCAATTTTGACCTTTATGTCGGCCGCCTTTTGCTTCAGGAACTGATAATGCCGGCGTTCGTGCACCTCAGCGATGCGAAACTTCAGTAGGGGATTCTTCATGTAGGGCTCATTATCGTATTTGGTAATGTCCGAGGGTGGGCGATGCATGCGCTCCAGCTTCCGGCTATACATGATAGAAAAGTGGGTATAGTTGGTGTGGTGTTTCTGTTGTTCTTGTTATTCATGGGCAATGTGAGATTGATGCAAGTTTTCGAACAGATTTGCGGCGGCTTTTAGTTAAATCTTGACAGATTTCTGGTTTGGGTGTATTGTTGTTTTTGGTGTTGTTGTTGTTGTTGCTAAGGCAACTTGTTTATTGGATGTGTTTGCATTGGTTGTTAGGTGTACAGACACATCTTTTTTGAGGAAAACAAGTCTAGACCTCTACAAAGGCTTCAAAGGAACGAAATACTGTATTCCCTTTTCCAACTTGGCTAAAGCTTTAATTCCTACTTGAATTAAGTGTAGATTTCTTAGTCACATCTTTAATTATCTTTTCAAGTCATGCCTTTTTTTTCTTCTTTCTTCTCTTTTCTTCTTTAAACACCTTAGAGGAGGCTAATTGACTTTGTCAGTCAGCAGCCGTCTCTTCATGCCAGCGATGTCATAACTGCTTGGGAATTCCAACAAAAACAACACCGCTAAAGCTGACAGACTCATTTGTTCGCGTGTGTCCCAATTGGTCAGAAGATTTACTCCCAGCTGCTAAAACGGTATCCCAAATCTAAGAGTACATAATTGTTTAATAGTTTGTCTTATAACTATGCAATTATGCACTTAACATTTTTTGGTAATCATTTTTCTGTTAGTTTTTACTTGTATTTTATTAATCGCCATCGATATTCGAATTCGATTGAAAATGACATTTCAGTTATAGATAGATTAACAACGTTTCTTTTGTTTTACCTTTTTTGTTTAGCAACAATAATTACAATATTTGTTTTAAATTACATAACATTTTGTGTTAAATTGCACTCAATACAATAAATACAATAGTTCTAAAAACACACGAATTGTTGTTCATCAAAAAACAGCCTTAAGTTTATGTTTAACTTATGTAGCATGAGAAATTGGAGTAGATAGGTAGGTTAGGTAGGTGCAGGGTAGTTCAGGGCGTGCTTAACATTCCAAGCGCAATAGTTAGATATACAAACATAGATGAGCGTTTAAGTGTGTTTTTTTATGTATATATATATATATAAGATTCGTATCAAAGAAATTGCACAAGTTTGATTTCGACAATGTGTGTGTGTGTAAGTAGGTACATTTAAGCGTTTTCCATATTCATATTTTGTAACTACATAGCTAGTAGGTGTGTGTGTGTGTGTGTGTGTGTGTGTAGTTGTATAATTATAGATTGATTCTCATTGGTTTGTTGGTCGTTCAGTGGTGGAGGGGGGCTAACATTGTTATCTCTCAAACTGCAAAACATAGTCCTTCAGCGGCCCGGGCAAATTCAAGCGATTCACGTTCGGCGCCAGCTTGCGATTCAATGCCTCATAGATGGCCATGCGCGCCAGTTGCTTGAGACTGCGAGGTTTCCGATACAGCGTCGAGATTAGGGCAATTAGTTGTTCGGTCTTCTTGCTGGGCACTTGGGCCACATAGAAATTGTGCAGCGACTTGAGGCAATTGTAGAGCGGCTCATGCTCCATGGTCAGATAGAAAAGGTGGATGATGCGCGTGAATGTCAAATGCGGATCGTTGAGTATAAATTCCTTCTTCGTTATCAGTATAATATAGTAAAAAAGCAGATAGCGTGAGTTTGTGCGAAACGAGTTGCGGAACGAGGCGGCATTGTCGCCGCCACCCAGAGCGGCACCCACACCGCCCAGTGCCTCCCCATAGCTGGCTATTTCGCTGGAAAAGATGGCAATACCCGGCGTCGTTTTACTGCTCAACACAATATTCGGATCGGCTCCGTACTGTATGAGAGTGAGCGTCAGCTCGTAGATGCATTCCATGTCGTGACAGGTGCGAACATTTTGCACCATGTCCATCACCGCCTGGAGTTAAAGTCAAATTAGATGCGTAAAACTAGACATTTTACAAACCTGGAGTATATGCTGATATGTCTTGTTACAGTCCAGGCCATGCTGTAGCAGCAATAGCAGTATATTCTTGATAAAGTCAAAATTTGTGCGCTTCTGGGCATCACAGTTGAGTGTAAAGTTCTCACTGACAGTGAAGACCAGGACATGCAAAGGCTTCAAGTTGGCGCGATACGAGCAATTGGGATTGGCTCCATGCTGCAGCAGTATGCGTATGCAGTTCATATAGCAGACTTTCATGGAGTGTGTGAAATGATGCAGATGATCCTTGTTAATCAGCGGCACCAGCAGCACCATTATGGGCACGGAACCGTCGCGGCCCACAATGTTGGGATCACCTAGAAGGCAATTTGAGACTATTATATTTGTGGAAATATATATATTTGTGTTAGCTCTTACCATCCTCCTTGATCAGCATGTTGAGCAGTTCATAGCACACCTCCCAGTCTCGCAAGTGTCGAAACACACAGGCCATGGCACTGTTTCCAGCCTGATTAATTGACTGTTTTGCCCCACTTTGCAACAGGAAACGTACCAAATGTAACACATCCCATTTGCTCCACTTGTCATAGCCGTAGCGTGCCTCCTCCAAAGCGTAACGCACTATTAAAGCATGCAGCGGAGTGTTCCCCAAGGAATCGGGGGCATTGATCAGCTCCTTGCAACCGCGCTCCAAAAGTATACGCAGCGTGGCCAAGGTATCCTCAGCCGATTTGCGGGCGGCAAATATAACTGGCAATACATTCAATTATAAGCTTGGTCAACTTCAGCTCACGTTAAGAACTTACCAACGTGTAGCAGAGTCATCTGCTGGGTGCAGGTGCGCACTGTGGTCACTGCTCCCTGCTGAATGAGCAGCTCCAGGAAACGTCCATCGTGCAGCACAGCATGATGAATGGGATAGTATTCATCCATAATGAGATTTATCTCCTCAGAGCGCGTCAGCACCAGCTGTTGGACACAATTCCAGGCCCCACGCTCGCAGGCCAAGTGTAGCAAAGGCTTTTTGGCCCGAAACGGTATCCAAGGTTCCTCCATTTTCTGTGTGAGCTGACTTAATACATTGTACTGATCTCCGTCGATGGCATAGCAGAGGGCATTCTGTAGCTTGGTATTCAGCCGTTCGCTAACATCGTCCACATTATTATGCCACTTGCCGCTTTCCTCACAATTGTGGGTATGGGCACCGGGAAAGCACATACGCGTGTCCACATCGATGCGTGCGCCATGGCGCAGCAGCAGCTCCACACACTCCTCGTAGCCCCTCAAGGTGGCTATGTGCAGGGGCAGGGAGCAGGGCGAACGATTGACGTCGGGTCGATGGCGATGGAGCAGCCATTTGGTGAGCTCGATATGATTAAGGCCCACACTGCGTTGCAGTATGTTATAGCCACAGTCGTCGTGTATGATCAGTATGTTCTCATTTTTGGGTATTTGGATCAATAGACTTTCCAGAGTTTGTAGCGAGATTTTTGGATTGGCACGCAGGATCTCAAAGAGGGTTTGAATCTTCTCCTCCGTGGCCTTAGAGACTTTGCCGTCGCGATGCGAGAGCAAAGCGGATCCCGAGCGAAACACTTGGCTAACTGAGCCGCCCATGGCGACGCAGTTTTGTGCGTTTTATGCGCTTTTGTTGTCCTCAGCAGCTGCAACAACAACAACGAAGCGAAAAATCACAAAAAATCAATACGAGAGACATTATTCAAGTTCATTTTCCCTTCCATTTCAGCACTGCAAAGCACTTGGCGGGAGGCTTGAGGCTATTAGAATTGCAGTCATCACATAGTTAAAGCTTTCCTCTTGGGCTTGGGTGTTGTTAAATGCATTTGGTTGGTAACCAAATTTGGATTTTAATCTGCTTTGTTCTTATTATTATCTATTCCTGCTTCTCTCACGACGCCGCAGTGTGACCGTGTTTCAATTTAGCCTTTGCACACAGTGCCGCCGTTTCAGCCGTTATAAAGTCAGTAGTAGTTGCTAGCAATCAAAGCTCAGAAAAGCTAACTTTTTCTGCCACTTGATGTGGAAACAGAGAGAATTATATAAAATACATCTTGCTGTTACAAATTCTATTCTATTCCCATATCAACTCCTTTAATAAGGAGAGTATAGGAATCCTTTCGTTAAACTCCGACTAGTCTTTAAGCAGGGTCAGTGAAATCCTCAATCAGCTTGAAAATAGCTAAGTTTGAAGCAATATCGATATCGAGTCCACCTGAAATTGTACTTGCTTATCGGCGCCTAAAACGGCAGCAGTTGCATTAGTTATTTATTATTTCACCAACCATGGCGAACCACCGCACAGAGTGCTCCTACGAAAACCTAAGCAGCCCCTATCTGCTAAAGGCCTACGACTATCAGAAGCAGTTCTGCCATCTATACGCCCACCGCCTGGCCGAGATGACGCGCTTGCTCATGCCCCTCGCCCAACGAAAATGGGGCGCCTTGGAACCCATAAAGAAGCTGTGCGAGCTGCGTGGCGAACAGGATGTCCACTGCATACTCATTGGCACCATCTACAAGCATCAGGCACACAAACCCAGCATATTGCGTGACATCTCCGAGGAGAATCAATTGGCCCCGCAGCCACCGCGTCAGAATTACTCCGAGCCGGAGGATAAGATCATGCTAGAAGATGAACTGCAGCGTGTGCGCCTGCAGGGCGAGAAGCTCAAGGGTCAGCTCATGTCCACAGGGATTGTGTGTGCTGTGCTGGGAGGAACCGATCCGGATGGCTTCTTCAATGTAGATGATGTGCTGTACTATGAGAGTGGACCACAAAAGCCGCTTGCCAAAACTGGCCATCAGGAAGGCCGTTTGCTGGTACTAGTGTCTGGCTTGGATCAGCTGCAGTCGCACAACTTTGTGGATGCCTTGAATCTCTTCCAGTACTGGCTAAGTGGCAGTTTGGGCAATCAAAAGAAGGCCCGGTCTCTGCAGCGTTTGATCATAGCGGGAAATTCGGTGCGTAGCAGTGCAGCGGCTCTGGTGCCCACACTGCAGGTGGCACGCACCCAAGCGAATGCCAATGACACTGTTCAGGCTGTCCAACAACTGGACACTTGGTTTGCCTCCTGGGCTCAGGCGCTACAGGTAGATGTGATGCCGGGAGCCTATGATCCGGCCAACTTTATGCTGCCCCAGCAGCCGTTCCACAAGTGCATGTTCCCGCAGGCTTCACAATTCGCCTCCTTTCAGGCTGTGTCCAATCCCTACCAATTTCAACTGGACGAAGCTTTAATCGTGGGTACGGCCGGTCAAAACGTGGCCGATCTCAGACGTAGCACAACTCTGGAATCTTCACTGGACGCTTTACGCTGCACCCTCACCTGGGGTCATATAGCGCCCACAGCTCCAGATACTTTGGCTTGCTATCCCTACATAGACAGCGATCCATTCATTATGCAAAAGTGTCCGCATGTCTACTTTGCGGCTAATTGCGACTCCTTTGAAACAGAACTTCATGAGAGCTCCGAGGGACATGTTACTCGTCTGGTGTGCGTGCCCAGCTTCAGCAAAACACATTCTATAGCTATTGTAGATCTGGACACGCTGGACTGCCGGCAGATTAACTTTAGCGTACAATCTGAATAAAAAGAAACTCCAATTAAGTTTTCTGTAATCTCCACTCTCTGTTTATTTGCTTTGGGCATCAATGTACTACGGGTCCGAGGGGCTCGCCCCGTATGTTCGGCAAGTCCAGGCGGGAGTCTATGGTCTCATCGATCAGTCCAATGACGGCAATGTTGTCGCCGCGTATAATGTGCAGGCCCAGGACAATCTGTTCGATTCCCGCCGTTGTGGAGAACACACGCTCATGGCACTCGTCAATGATTATGTTGATTGTCTGGTCGAATCCCTTGAGGGTGCCTATGAAATTGCGGCCATCCGCTGTGATGATGGAGACTGTGTGGTTGATGTAGGACTCCAGGCCGGACATATTGCTAGCAGTTTCTCGTTAAAATGAATTAAAACAAATTTAATTCCAGGCCAGAAACGTTTGTGACGCTTCTTTCGATAACGATAAGTCGAAAACAGCTGGTTCTATTAGAGATGGGCTGAGAAGTTTAGCTCTTTTAATTTGAGATGTGCAAGTTAATCACGATGCATTGAAAATCTAGATTGTTAAAGCTAATTTTCAAACGAGCCCTGGCGTACTTATTTTAACGGAACATTTACGTACAATTGAACTTTCGGGTACATGAGTTGGGTTGTGCATTAACTCACGCACGTCTCGTTACAAATATAGAGTACCCAATCACGGCTCATATCTAAGAACAGCTGTTGTGCTCATGTAATCGAGGCAGGCCTCTCTGATTTGTTGATCTTATTTTTCACTTTTATTCAATAAAAAACTCTGAAAATGCTACGACGGTTAGCACAAGTCAGTTCGCAGCAATTAGTCCGCCTTCAATCAACATCCGCCGCCCCAGCGAAGTGGGATCTCTATGCTGGTGTTCTGGTGGAACGTCTGCCCGTGGTCACCAAATCTCTTAGTCCCCTGGAAGAGCAGTTTCAGGATCTTCTCTGGAGCGTTGAATACGAAAACAGTTTAAAATCCAATCATGAACTAAAACACGAACGTGACCTGGTCCAGGCTGAGCTCATCAAACAGGGTAAAATGCAAGTGGATCTGGACGATAGTATGGCGAAGCAAACTGCCCAAGATCTGAAAGACGCCTACACGGAAGAGTTCAAGAAATTCCAATTAGGCTCACGCACCACACCCGACGATGCAGCCAACAAGACAACTTCAACGGATCGTTGCCTGGAGCAGACAGTGTATCTGTTGGTACAACAGCAACTGGGACAACAGCAACATTTGCTGCTGCCTCAGGGCAAGCGACTGGAGGGTGAATCTATGCGTCAGACAGCAGAGCGGGTATTACGCGAACAATGTGGACAGGATCTTCAAGTGCTCTTCTATGGCAATGCTCCAGTTGGATTCCATAAATACAAATATCCCGCCAGTCAACGTACCGAGAGTGTGGGTGCCAAGATCTTCTTTTTCAGGGCATCTGTACGAAATGGAAATGTGGATGACAAGCAGACGCCTGCGATGAAATATGAATGGTTGCCCAAAGAGGCACTCAACGGGAAGTTAAGCAATTCAGCGTATGCGAACAGCATTAACAAGTTTATGTTATAAGTTGTTGTGTATGAAAATGATTGTGAAACGATGCTAATAAATAATTTTTACCAGCTGCGATGGATATGACAAGTGTATTGTACGGATAAAGAAGCTCCAAATGAATGTTTCAGCAAAAGATGTATTGAAAATAGGACTGGGAGTGTCTTGAAATCGCACTGTTTCCTATACAGTACTCACGTTGAGCATGCATAGCTCGTTTTGTTCAAAAATGATTTGAAAAGATCAAATTTGGAACTATTAGTTTGAACCGATTACCAAGAACATCAAAATCCTAATCATTCTTCGACAGTTATTATGCCAGTTGGCTTACCAGTAGGCTTCATGCTGAAATAGACTTGTCTCTGATCTATCTCTCTCATTCCTCGGGCGGAGTCATCAATTCAGCATAAGATATTTATTGCTTTACCCAAAAAAAAGTGACACGTAGCATATTTAACATTTGTAGACATGCAGCATTTTATTGATTTGCAAATTGTTGAATTGTAAATAGTTTAAATGTTTCATATATAGGCAAATATTTATTGTTTTTATAAAAGTTTTTGAATTTCGCACATTTTTACTACTTTCGTATAATTTGTGTAGAAACAAGGAGCTGGGCTAGACATTGAAGTATTCCAAGTTGTGTATTGGATAGCAAGGTTATTTGTATATGTGTATCTTAAACTTTGTCATATTTCGATATTAGGCATTGAACAAGTATATATGTTTTGTTTGTATATTGAAAGCAAAGCTTATATAGACCATATATGAATTTCCAGAATTTAAGATACTCTACGGATCGTGGCGGTACTGAGTAGGAGGAGGAGGGGCGATAAATAAATGCAAGGCATGTTGATAAATAGATATATTTTTGGGTGCTATTATTTCGTTTTGATTTTGGGGTTCATTGTGGCATAGAAATTCTTAATTAAGCATAAAACTGTTGGACTTAGTTGCTAAAATTATCGAAAATAATTGTGTAAATATATTTGTTTATGTGTGTTTTAGATTGTAAGACATTTTTTCTCAGGCGCCATTTAGTTCTGGAACAGCGTTCGCGTGAAATCTATATAGTCGAGAGCATCCTTAATGGGCTGGCCAGAGCGGGGTTCCGCAAATGGTTTCATCCGCTGCACACAATAGTCCGCCATGTCCTTGGTAAGGTTCTGCAATGATGAGCGAAAATTAGTATACAACTTCAGACTGAATATCACAAAAATCGAAACTTACGCAATAGAGCTCCTCCTTGGTAACGTAGGGACGATCGGCGGCAGTGATGGCGCGGAAGGCATTCTCGATTTCTTCGTAGGATTGCACATTCTCGGTTTCCTTGGAAATCATGAACGCAATATATTCCTGCAGCGAAACATAACCATCTCGATTGGGATCCACCACATCCAATATGGCCTCCACGTCCGGGTCGGGCTGTCCCTCCTCAACCATGGGCAGATCGTAACCAAGGGCGCGCAGACATGATTTGAATTCCTGATGATTCAGTTTTCCGCTCTTATCCTTGTCAAAGTGCTTGAACATCATGGAGAATTCCTTGAGTGAGTCCTCCGAGACGCCCGAATGATTGCGTGCCTGGATCTGTTGTTCCAAATTGTGTTGCATACGCATAGACAATTGATCCAGCTGGTCCCATTGCTGTGCCAGTCCCACCGTCGAGTGTTCCGTATAGCGATTATCCAATATCAAATGCTCCTCAAGCAAAGCGCCCAGCTCTTCGATCTTCTTCAAATCGACACGACGTGCACGCACCTCTGTGGCCTTGACGCGAAGTGCCTCCAGTTGCTGTTCCAGTGAACCGGAGCCTTCCATCATCGATGTTCTTAAGAGAAGACGGGGGAAAATGCGTTAGTATCGAAGCACCGCAAATGGGTAAAAGTTGGGTTGGCAAGTAGTAATTCAAGAGAACGTTACAATGGATATATTTAATGCAATAAGAAAAGCAAATCTTGTTAGAGGTCTGTTATACGGGCAGCGAATCATTTGTTTTGGGCTGACAACTAGTTTGTTTGTCCCTTCATGGTTTATATTTACAGGTGTGTGGGGGGGGTTACGAGTGAGTGTAGGTTGAAATTTTCAGCGCTTAGTTTAGAATTTGAACTTTCATTGAATTCAGCAACTTATAAATGACAAAGTCGGACTAATAATGGCTATATAAAGCAAGTTAAATCGCAAAAAAGGCACAACGTAAAAGGCAGAAGGCAAAGCTACTTAGTATTTATTTATTTTTTTGTATTTTTTGGTACACGCTTCTTATTGAATTCTAGAGTACGTGGTCCAAACGAAACGAAAGTTGTTATACGAAAAGATACCCCCTCCCAAGAGAATGTGCTGATATTAAGGCATAGTTGAGCGATGCTTTCGAGAAGCACTTGAGTGAAGGTTAAAAAAGTTAAGTTATCCCTTCTTCTTTGCAAGGCAGACCGAGAACCCCGCTCGCAAGATGAGAGGACGGATCTGGAAGGCCGGGAAAGACTACCTCTGGGAGATTATGTGAGAAGGACATCTACAAATCAATAAGACGAACAATCATGGTTTATGCTGCAGTCAGTGACACTCAATGGGGAAACAGCGCGTGCAGAATGCATTTCAAATCCTTGGCCAACAACTGATCAGTCATCGACGAGGGAGAAAATCTCCAAACACACAGTTGAACGTACCATACATGGGCTCAAAAGTAACATTGTGCTGGGATATTCTGCCCAAACCAATCTTGGACTCTGAACCTGTCACCCGGCATCTCTTCAACTGTCCATGTGCCTTAAAATTCATACTGTGCATACACTTTGGTTGGGACAGTGTTTATTATAGACGGACTTGATCAACTTTCGTTTTTATTGATCATCAAAAGTTCTCGGAATAGACTCATACATATAATTTTTGTTAAAATGATCTTCCAAATGTTAGTTGAGTTGCAGCTGGGAGTAAAACACGAACGATTTTCGGTATCGGTTGTAGCTGTCTATCGCTGTCAATAGCTACAATAGGTTACCAGTTGAAAAGAGGTTTCAAATTCGATTCGAATATAGTTTCTGGTAAAGTTTGCATTAACTTCTCAAATAAAACTTCGTTTCAAAGCCATCTACGGTTTCGAAACTATGCAAGAAACCGAGTTTCTTATAAATTTTGTATAAATCATACAAGCTTAAGTTTAAATTAAGAAACAAAAGTGGTAAATCTTTCTCCAAGTTTCTATCCCAACTAAAGAGAAACTCATTTAAGGACAACAGAAGAGATAGCCCTTGTTTTCATTATCTTGTAACTAATTTCATGATCTACTTTCGTTTCGCTTGAACTGTGTACGGGGTCTAAAATAGAAAACTTAATATGATTTGCTGGTTTTTGTAATTATATCTGCTGTTTTGCTACTACATTATTATTATTATTTTGTATTATTATGCACTCTTTGTTTTTTTTTGATTACATGCTGAATTTTGGAATTTGGCAAAAGAATTTGGAAAATAGATTTTGGAATGTGATCGGAAAAATAATATTGAGAATTGGGAGACGACACTCGATCGTTTGGCAACTCGGTGCATAAAGCTACATAACTAAAGCTAAACTCGATAATAAATATTTACAAAGCGTTTCGGGCATTGAGGCCAAAACTTTCGATTAGTGGATTATCTGTGGTAATCGGCGCGTACGAGAAAATTTGAATTAGAAAACACAACAAAATCATAAGAATCGTAGGAAAACCACGCCGAGGGGAGTTGTGGGACCCCTTCTTAATTACCCTTGACGGTTATAACCCAGCATATAATATCTAGAAAAATAGAATTGAACGTTTTGAGCACGTGGGAGCCAGAGGTTGAGACCACAAGAGTTTGTTTTCGGTTCTTTTTTTTCTGTATGGATGGACAGGATGGACTTCGGCCATTTTGTGTTGGAACACTCACCTCGTTTCGGTGAGCCATTGATGGAAGAGATTGGCATGCTTGGCAAACTCCTTGCGCAGCTTGTCGTTCTCCTCCTGACGCTTGGCCTCCTTGGCAAGTTCGCCATCGCGTTCCTCTATGATCTTTTGCAGATTACGCCAGGTCTCCTCAAGAGCTTCCATGGTGAACCAGGTGTATGGATTTGGTCCAACATTAAAGCTCTTGATCTTCTGGTCGAGTGCTGCCAATGCCTTAAAGTCAGCTTCGGCCGACGAGAGGGATGCCTGGAATTGGGCATGGGCGTCGCGCAGGGCGCGTATTTCTTCGATCGAATTGCAGCGAACAGGATCAGTGAGATCCTCTTCGGCATTTTCGAACCAAGAATTGAAGGCCGAAGCTTTCTTGGCAAATGTCAAGTAGAGTTCCTCGATTTGGCGGAATTGCTCCTGCATGGCCAGCAGACGCTGCTTGCGCGTGTCGGAGGCATCGCGCAATGTCTGCCAGCGAGCGATGACATCACCGTGACGCTTCAGAATGGCCGTCGATTGGGCATGGTTGGCGTTAATGAGTTGATCCTTCAAGGCGGTGATATTATGAATGCCTTCCTGTTCAAAGGCATTGAGACCTGGAATTAAAGAAACTTGGGTCACTTGGATACTATGAGGAGAAGCTGATTTAACACCCACCTGCATCGAATGTCTCCTGCTTGGTCAACAGCGTTTGTACAGTGGACAAATCCCGGCCAAACTCATCGGAGCTCACATAGTTCTCCTTATCATCGATCCAGCTCTCCACCACATCGGCCTTCCACATGAACTGCAGATAGGCCGAGTTATCCAGCAATGCACCCTTACGACGCGCAGCCAAAGCATTAAGATTCTCCAGTTTGTTTCGCAACTGCTGGCAGCGTTGGGCAATGGAATCGCCATGATGGTTCTTGGCCTCCACCAGCTCGGTACCCTGATCGCAGATCAACGAGCAGCGATCCTTGTGGGCAGCAAAATCGGTCTCAAAGGCATCATGCTTCTTCAACAGACCCTGTACGGCGGCCATGGAATCACCATAATCCTCCACCGACAACAACTGTTGTTTCTCCGTAATCCATGCCTCCTCCTCTTCCACCTGGGCCAAGAACTGCTGATAAGTCAGCGATTCGTCCAATTTCTGGCCACGTGTGGCAGCCAAATTCTTCAGCTCAGCCCAGGCCTGATTGAGAGCCTTGAGACGTTGCTCAATTTCGGGTACACCCAAATTGGAGACATCCATTAGCTTCTCACCCGCCTCCTGGACCGCCTGTATAGCCGGTTCATGGGAGCCCAACTCTGCCTCCAAGCGCTTGTGCTTCTTTTTGAGGTTCTGCACGCCAGTCAAGTCACGTCCGTAATCATCCGAGCCCACCAACAGCTTCTTCTCCTTAATCCAACTCTCCTCATCCGCGATGTCACGGAAGAATTGGTGCAACGTCAGGGCCTCGTTCAGTCTAGCCTGGCGATGGGCCGCCAGATTGCAGATGCGCTCGTAGCGCTCATTGATGCTCTGACGCTTCTCTTGAATGCCAGCAGTGTCAAACTGACCGCTCTCGACCAAGGAATCGGCCTGGTTGTTCATGTCTTTGATACGGTCTTCGTGCGCCACGATATCCGCCTCGACCAACTGATGTTTCTTCATGAGGTTTTGGACCGAAGCCAAATCCTTACCAGAATCCTCAGTGGTCAACAGACTCTCGACCTCGCCCAACCAGAAGTCCAAATCCTTGACAGCAGCGATATAGGTGCGCTGCTTATTGGCCTCCTTCAGTTTAAGAGACTTCTCAGTGGTCTTGTGGGTCAGGTATTCCCACTGATCCGCGATTTGAGTTAAGCGTTTCTGCACCGCATCTTCCGATCCGCTGCATTGCTTCCTTTCAATCAGATTGCCACCCATGAACAGGACACTCTGTATGCGATCAGCATTGGCGGCCAGCTCAGCCTCGAATGCCTGATGCTTCTGATGCTTGGATTGTATATTAGCCGGATCCTTGTAGCTCTCCTCGGTGGCCAGCTGCAATTTCTCGGCAATCCAATTCTCAATCTCATCGGCATCCCGCGAGAATTGCTGCAGTGTCTGCTCATCGCCCAAGCGGGAACGCTTCTCAATCAGACCCTCCTTCAGGTGGCGCCAACGCTCCAACACCTGCTTGCGCTTATCATCCACCAAATTGGAGGCATAATGATTTTGGGCTATCAACTGATCGGCCACCGTCTGCAAGGCGGCAATCTTCTGCTCATGTCCATTGATGGCCTTGTCAAAGTCCTCGTGTTTCTTGATCAGTGCCTCCACATTGCCGCCGGCCGCATCATTGGCATCATCATCTGCATTCAAGAATGCCTCGCGAGCCGACATCCACGATTCGGCCAATTCACAATCGCGCATGTAGAGCTGCAAGTCCAAATTCTGTTCCAATTGCAAACGACGCTCGGTCCAGGCCTTCTCCAGATCTTCCCGTGCCTTAGCCAGATCCTCAATTTTCTCCTTGATTTCGGGTGAGGCATAATGATTGGCCTGCAACAGTTCATTGCCAAATTGCTCGAAAGCACCAAAGGTGCCAGCTCGGGCATCAATCTCGGTGCGGTGTTCCTGGTAAGATTTTTTGAGAAAATCAAAATTAGTTACAATTTTGCTAGAGGATTTTGTTTTTATAGACAGGGGTGGTGGTTAGAACAACAATGGAACAAACTCTTTTGCGGCAGATTCTGGGCATTAGTCAAGAAAAGAGAACAGATGTGTATAAATGATTGGAAATGTGAACGAAATGATTAGAATGTATCCCATTATGCTCTTCCTTATTCCTTAATCACAGCCCTAAAGCAAAAGGTGTTGAAAATAGGCGAATATTTCGATTACAAATCATCCGGCTCGAAGGACCAAGTGTTTTGTAGAGGTAGAAAAGGCCAGCGGTGTCTCTGTATCGTCTTCATTTCTCTAGAATTTTGTAAGAAAGAGGCCAAAGTGAACAGAACTTATTTGGAGGAGATTTAAAACACTTGGTCACCCCTTTCTAAACACCCTCTTGGAATCATCTGAGATACTGTCTCTTCTAAAATTGTTCTAGAATTTCATCAAAATGGTTTGAACGGAAAGAACACATCCCGTGTCAGTTAGGGAATCTCTTAATATAACATTAGCATAACGGCAGCCCACCTCCCGCCCAACCAAACATGTGGCGCCGTAGCTATAAACTCAAAGCCCCCAGAATCTCAGTCTCCCATAATAATAAGACAACAACCTAAGAGATATTTCTCAAATGTTATGATGATGTGACTGAAAATGAGAGATTTAAGTGATACAAAAATGTGCGAACAACGATTTAGATAAAACAAATATATATATATAAAGCATTATTAGATAACAACAAATCAAAGTCTTGGGTTATATTTATAGGCATCAATTAAAAAGTGTGTGTGTGTGTGTTTGTGTATAGCAAAAGCTATAGATACAGTCTTGGGTTATGTGGTACATGAAGGATGGAAGGCACATTTAATGACCCCCAGGATCAATCAATGAATGAACTTTTACACACACAGACACACAAACAAGATGACGGGCTGGGTATACGTAAACACGAAGGAACTACCTCATCGCTGGATGGTGATGCGGCGCTGCTGCCCAGCGTAAACTCAATCTCAGCACGTTGTGCCTGAGGATTTTGTGTGTGTATAAATTGTAATGCAGTTGAGAGACATAACCATGATGGGAAAGATGTTGTTGTCATGATGAACCATGATGAACCGTTGTGTTGTTGTTGTAGTGTTGGAATAGATTTGGTTTATGAATGAACCAAAAACAAAACAAAACAGAATTTTTTAATGAATGAAATGTAATTCATTCTCAAATTTGATGTCCACAGCCTGAAAAAGGGGTTTTGAGCTGAGATGGGCGCGGGGTTTGGTTCGTTTTAAGATTAGATCGAAATTAAGTTAATAATTCCTAGGAATTAAGTTGGACAAAGGGTATTGAGACCGGACGGGATATAGAATTTGCTACGCGAGAGTATCAGAATGTGACAAGATGTCAAGATCCGGAAGCTTTGGAGGTCTATCGGACTTGTTTAAAAGGCGAAGTAATCGGAACATTTGTGATTGGAATCGAAACGGGAATTGCTTCTAATTTTGCTTCGGAAAAGGAACGGAACGGAATGAACGGAATGTAAAAGCAAACTGGACTGAATTGTATTTCCCGCGCTCATCTCATTTCTCAGTACTTTCCCCTTAAACCAAAACTTCCAACTCACCTGATGACGTTCAATCAACGCCTCGGCTCCGGTCACATCATTGGCCAGCTCATCGGAGGTAACCAGACTCATCATTGAATTAATCCAGGCCAACAAATCGCGATAGTCGCTCAAGAAACGCTGCAGATCATACGAGTCGAGCAGCTTCTCTTTGCGCCCGGTAGACTTGGTTATAATTTGATCCCACATTTCATTGATTTCCTTCTGCTTGGCATAGGTCTGTTCGGCGGTATCCGGATGCGATTGCATCAGACGATTGGCGGTCTCATCCAGCTGGCGTATTTTGTCACGCAGGGCAGCCAAATCACGTTCGACGCCCTCGTGCTTACGCTGCAAAGTCTGCACACTACGCAAATCCTTACCCAAGTCATCATTATTCAATGCATTGGCCTTCTCGGCAATCCAATCCTTGGTCTCATCGATGTCACGATGGAAACGCTGCACCTCATGGGCTGAGCCCAGCTGGCTGGCCTTCTCGGCGGTGAGAGTCTGCAGGTTATTCCATTTCTCATTTAGATCCTGCATTTGGGTTTGAATCTTGAGGGCAGCCTCTGTCTGACCCAAAGAGGTCAACTGTACGGCAATTTCATTCATGTTAGCCAGACGCACTTCATTGGCCTTCAGGTCATCATTGAAATCATCGAATTTCTTTTGCAAGACCTCCACCTCCTCCAGATCCTCACCCACCACATCGGCTATCTGGGCATGATTCTCCTTGTCGCGTATCCACTGAGCCAAATCGGCTGCCTCACGCACCAGGACGTAGGCCTTGACCGTCTCGTTGAGTTTATTCTGACGCTCACGGGCCAGGGCCAGCAGATTATCGTACTGCGAGTTGATCTGATGTTGACGCTTGGCTATGGAGTGATTGTCCACAAGATTTTGCTGGGAGGCACTCAAGCCCGCCTCGATTTTCTTGATATAAGCAGCCGGTACGAAACCCTGACGATCGTTGACCTCCACCTTCCACCAGTCCTTGTTGTTCGAGTTCAGCAGAGTCAAGACATCACCCTTCTTCATGGACACCTCACGTGGTGACTTTTCGGTATAGTCATACAGGGCCACCACACACTCCTTGCCGGTGATATCCACCACTGGAGTCTCCTGCTGGCGACAGTTTTTGGCCTGCTCCTGCAATCCTTGGATGGTATTACCAAAGGCTTCCAAGTCCGAGACCAAAGCCTCATGTTTCTTAAGCAAAGCCTCCGAGGAATCCTCATCCTTGCCATAATCACTGCCTGTGGCAATGGGTTCCTTCTCACGCATCCAGGATTCAGCCTCATTGGCATCGGCAAAGTATTGATGAGCCTGCAGCGAGTCATCCAAGTCCTGCTTACGCTGATTGGATCTGTCCCTCAGATTGTTCCACTGTTCCTGCAGCGCCTCCAAACGCTGACGTATATCCTCGCTAGCAAAGGGCTGATCCTTCAGCATATTCTCACCCGAACTGATGACATTCAAGAGTCTAGCCTCATGATTGTTAATCTCTGCGAGCACAGCTTGATGTTTTTTGATCAAATTCTGCACTCCAATCAAATCGCGACCACGGTTGGTGGAGGCAGCAATCGGTTCCTTCTCTCTAATCCAGGCAGCCTCATCCTCCAGGTCGCGGAAGAGCTGTTGCACCTGCAGTGAGTCCGTCAAATGCTGTTTACGCTCACCCATGGGCGCAGCTAAGGCGGCGTAGCGAGCCGAGAGATTACCCTCCTTGTTGCGTATATTCTCGGCATCGAAATGTCCCGACTCGATGAATTTGGTGGCAGCCACTTTGATACTCTCAATGCGATCCTGATGGGCCATTACATCGGCCTCGAGCAAAGCATGCTTCTTCTGCAAATTTTGCACAGAAGTCAAGTCCTTGCCATGATCCTCGGATAAGAGTTGACCCTCAATCTCGCTTAGCCAGAGTTCGATGTCCTCGATGGTGCGATTGAATTGCTGCTGCTGGCAGGCCTCATTTAGCTTACAGCCCTTCTTATCGGAGGCCTGAACCAGAGTTTCCCAAAGCACCACAATTTCCTGCATGCGGGTATTAATCTGATCGGCGGCATAATGCTGCTTCTCAATCAACTCGGTGCCCACATTGGTGATATCCTCGATGCGCGACTTGTTGGCATTTAGCTCATGCTCGAAATTCTGATGCTTCTGCATTTTACCATTGAGATTGGTGGGATCCAGATAGCTATCATCGGTGGCAAATTTAAGCTTCTCACTTATCCAACCCTTGGTCTCATCACAATCACGCTCGAACTGCTGATAGCGTGTGGAGTCCTCCAGCAACTGACGTCGCTTGGCTGACTTCTCCTGCAGAGCTGCACGGCGTGCCAAGAGCATCTGCCTACGCTGGGCCACATCATCGGCTGCATAGTGCTGCCCATCAATCAATTTAGTAGCAAAGATATCCAAGGCCTTGATCTTCTCCTCTTGGGCAGCCAGGCTCTTCTCAAAGTCCTCATGCTTCTTAATCAAAGCTTCGACCGAGTCTAGAGAGTCACCCAAATCTTCATTGGCCAAAAAGGCCTCCTGTTTGGCCATCCAGGTATCTGCCTGTTCGGTATCTCTATAAAACAGTTGCAAGTCCATGCACTGCTCGTACAGAATGCGACGATCCTCCCAGAGGGACAGCAATGAACTCTTATCATTCTCCAGGGCAGCCAATTTTTCTTGAATCTCAGCGGCAGCATAGTGTTCTCGCTCCAACAGCTTTTGTCCCGATTCGGTGGTCAATTTGAAGCTATCTTCGCGAGCATCTATCTCACCCTTATGCTCCTGATGGCGTTCCAGCAAAGCCTCAGCCCCAGCCACATCCTTGGCCAGCTCATCGGCAGAGATGATGGCCTTCATGCCATTGATCCAGGACACCAGATCACGGAAATCCGCCAGGAAGCGATGCAAGTAATAAGATTCGTCCAGTTTTTGCTTACGCTCGCGTGCCTTGGCCGTCAGACTCTGCCAGTAGTTGGCTATTTCCGCCTGTTTGTCACGGATCTGATCACTGTGATCGGCATGAATGGAGCACAGGCGATGAGCCTCGGCACCCAAGGTGGACACCTTATCCTCCAAGGCTGCCAGATCACGTTCCACGCCCTCGTGTTTACGCTGCAGTGCCTGCACACTGGCCAAATCACGTCCATAGTCATCGGAACTTAAGACCACATCCTTTTCGGCTATCCAGGCTACGGTCTCATCCGCATCACGATTGAAACGCTGTATCTCATGGGCACCGAATAGCTTCTCTTGGCGTACAATGGCCAGCTGCTTGAGTCGCTGCCAGGCCTCATTTAGTTCCTCCTTGCGTTTGGTAATGGTGTCCCTCTCGGGATGTCCATCCTGTATGAGCTTATCGGCCAATTGATTGACCTCTGTCACGCGATACTCCTGCGAGGCCATATCCTTCTGGAACTCATCGAATTTGCGTTGCAAAACCTCCACATGCTCCAAATCCTGTCCAAACTCATCGGCGGTGACAAATGTCTCCTTGTCCTTGATCCAGAACATAACCTCCTCGCACTGGCGCAAGAATTGTACCAAAACCAAAGCCTGCTGCAGCTTCAGACCCTTTTCGGCCAAGCGACTCAACAGCAGTTCCCACAGTTGATGCAATTCATCCAGACGTCTTTGAATGGTCTCGGAGGCAAAATGCTGCTGGTTAATCATCTCCTGGCCGGTGTTGTCCAGGGACACAATGGCATTGCTATGGGCCGAAACCTCTGCCTCGAATGCCTGATGTTTTTGTATCTTGGCCTGAAGGTTCGTGGGATCACGATAGCTTTCCTCACTGGCAGCCTGAAGTTTCTCATGTATCCATGATTCCAGTTCATCGGCATCGCGTTTGAAGTACTGAAAACGACGCGAATCCTCAAGCTTTTCACGCTTCTGGCGTGTCTCGATTTTGAATTCATTATAACGCGAGAGTACTTGCTCACGTCGCTCCTGGATATCCTCGACAGTCTCGAGGATTTTCACCTCCTTCGGTGTAAAGTTCTCCATGCTTCTTCGATTTAGTCGTTCGTTTGTTGATTTTGTAAAGCTGCACAAAATGGTGGGGGGAAATGGTTATTAAAGCGGGAGCAGAGGGCCGTATGAAGATGTATGCTCACCTTATGCTTTTCCTCTTGTTAATAGATTAATACTGCTTCTGTTGCTTCCTCTTCATCAAAAGTTTGACCGTGCACAACTATAAATCAGAAAGAGATAGAGGAAGATTAGCTAAGCAATTAATTAGGTTCAATTAACTCGATGAACCGACTCTCACGCCTCACAATAGACGAGGGGGAAAAGTTTACAATGCAATCGAGGCAAAATACATTTGCTGATTTAATTTTAGATCTGTTACTTAATCCGAGAATTTGCATAACAAAAGAAGTGCATCAGAGTATCCCATGCTCAATCAACCAGCACTGACCCCTTTCAAACTTGACACTAAAAATGTAGACCCATGCCTTGGTGCTAATCGCAAGATGCACCATTCCTAAAGTTTTCCATCGAGGCTTAACATTCAAAAGATAACACCATCTCACTCTTCAAAGAAACCCTAACGGATCACTGTTTCTTTGGCGTCGGCCAGCATGACATCTGTAGAAGTTGTAAGTCGACGTTGAAGACTAAGCGCATTGGGTCAACCCTACCTACTTAATCTCTCGGAGGTTTGCCTCTACATTTCCACCATTTTGTGGCAACCCCTTATCAAGTATAAGAAGATCAAGTCAACCCATTCACACCCAGTTTAAGGTAGAATTTGACAACTAAAGAAGAACCGATCTGAAAAACGGTTAACTAATACGTTATAAGTAATTATGCCTATTTTTAAGCATAAAGTTTAATACTTTGGATGGTCCTTCGAGCCGGATCTTTAAAATTTAAAAAAAAAATTTATGTATACTGCTCCTCAATTTTCAACAATGCTCCGCTGTGTGCAGGAAAGCCTTAGAGCCGAGTAAGGTCATGTCTTAGTGAATATGAGAAAGTCAGAGCTGCAAGACAAGCCTTTCCTTGGCGGTCTGCTGAGCTGAGCAACACTGCTTTAAAGGATTCGTACTTTTACTCAAATATATTCATGGGGAAACCCAGTATTAAACAGGGACAGGACAGTTAATTAGAAAGAACACATGAAGCTTCTCCAACGGTCCATGACCTTGCTATACCTTAATCATCGTTCGACATCTCAGTTTCTTCCAGATATTCTGGCCAAGACTCCAGGAAATTCAGATCGAAACCATGGTTCATTTTGAGGTTCGTTTAAGTGGCTATTGATTCGAGTCGTGGTTTATAGCACCCTAGGAAGTTAAGCAAAATTTTACATTATTTTCCTTGAAGGCTTCCATGTCTAATAAAGGAAGGCAGGAAGGCTATCTTCTCTGTAATCTAGTAGGCGACATTATTTTTGACACTTTACATATAAAATCCTTCTAGTTGGGTTCAAAATGGAATTGTTTATATGAAAATCTCTAGAGATTTCTGAGACACTCCCCTAATATGCCGAATTTTGATATCACTTTACCTGCAACTGAACTAAAAAATTCACAGAAATATAACTAAAAATTCTTTTATAGGTGACTTTAGAGTTGTATTTAGAACTCAAGTGCAGGTTAGCTCTTTTCCTCGATAGCCTCTACGGTCAACATGGTCGAATGGAAAGTCAAAGTCAAGTTTTCTAAAATCTGAGCGCTTTGTTGCTGTATATTTCGATGGTTTCTAATTTTTCTCTTACTCTGCCCTTTGCGAGCTCTCCCCTGGAGTTTCTTCATAATTTTGTTTCCAATTAACATTCTATGTGCACCCACTTTTCGCTCATTTTGATGATCGCATCGTTCAGCAGTTGCTAAGTAGTCGATTTTTGACCTCGCCCTGTTATGTCGATGTCGATGTGACAGTGACGCATTGAAAGATTACATTGTTATCTTATCAACAGCATAAAGAGTAACATTTCCACACAATTCCCCAGTTTTTTCTCTGCACAACAAAAATATGATCGTTGTTTTATTAGACGAAAATGACATAATCGAAAATTCCATTTAAAAACTATCCAAATCTCGTGACATATCGGCCAGCATCTCCATAAACAGGCGCGATTTGGCCTCATCCTCGGGGCTGTCATCAGTTTCGGGTTTGGTTTTCCCATCGCCGCTGGCGCTGCAACAAAGTGAAAGCTGTTGCAACAATTCAGACAAAGCCGTCCAAATGGGCGGGGCCCAGTTCTCCTTAAATAGGGGCATAAATAAATCATTCATTTTATTGGCCATCACGATGCCGCGTTGTAGCAGGGAGAGTAACAGCTTTTGTAGCAATTCATATCCAAGCGGACTATAGCCAAGCTCTAGTATAAAGCTGACACTTATTAAGGCATCAAAGATTCCGGGAACAACTTCAGTGGTGGATAGTTGCGGTGATAGCCATATTTCACACGACATGCCTATAATCTCCTCGGTCAAGAGATGGGGCTGCCGGCAGATGAGTAACTGCAACAGACGCACCAATCCGGTGCCTATTACATGATAGAAAACTGAGGGTAACTGTGTGAGTGAAGCGGACTGTTCAATTTGCTTAAGTAATAGCTGCAGCTCCTCAGCTTTGGGTAGATTTTCAGGTCTCAAGGTGAGACAATGCAGCCATTGTTGCAGATCAAACAGCAAGTCAGAGAGAAGGCATTTGTCATCAGGATCTAGGCACATGTCACTTGAAGTAGAAGGCGGCACACCCCCCGTGGCTTGACTACTATTTTTATTGGATCGGCATATCTTGATGCTCAATTCCTTTAGATCACCGTGATAAAAATTGGACTGTACAACACTAGACTGGAGCCACTGCTGGAGCTGTTGCAGCGCTTGATGGCGTATCAGGTGTGAGTAAGTGTTTTTTAAGACCAAATTGGTGCCGCTGGGTAGCAGAGCCTTGAGGGACAGCTCAATGCGTTCATCCAACAAGTTGGGAATTTGCTCTTCCCACTGCTGACAGCCTTGTTGAAGTGCTTCCAGATAGATATCTTGTAATTGGCGATATATTTCCTGTGGCTCACTAGAACTTAATTGATTGACCAGTGTTTCAGCTTTACTTTTGGAGGGTATAAGGATTAACTGTTGGGCATCCTTGACCACACACTTGAAACTGCGTTCGGTGACAAATTCAATAAGACGACGTGTAGACGCATTCTGGGAGTGAAGAAAAGCTGATTGTAGTAAACGCTGCTGCTGCTCAGACGAAGGGGCTTCTCCTCCCATTTGCCTGGGTGTTGAGTTTAGCTGTTCCAGGCGTGTGGTTATATAACGAAAACGTCCACTACGGGAAGCACTGGGTAATTGACTCCAACATGGTGTTATACTGACACGAAATTCCTGAAGGTATGGGCAAGCTACGGTTAATAAATTGTCCACTAAAGTGGATTTATCCTTTACACGTAGATCACTCAAAAAAATATTTATCAAGGATTCTTTATCTTTACTCAATCCCTTCCTGCGTTGATTGTAATATCCACTGACTAGATAAGGTTGCGCCTCCAGCAGTCCACCAAAACAGCTGCGTATCATAAAAATGGCTACGGGATGTAGCTTCTCCAGGGGCAGACTTACGGCATAGATGCCATAAATCAACTCCAAGGTGTTTAAAGTATGCGGCAGTTGTAGTGTCACCAGATCCAACATGACCAAATACTGCACCAGCCAGGGTAAAGTAATCATTACCTTGCCCTCTCTCAAGGAGCGTTCCAGTAAATGGCAAAGATCATAGTGAGGTTGAAATTGACTGCGTAGCTGTAGCTGCTGGGGGCAAATGAAGCCACTCTGTTGCAAACTGTTTTGATTGTAGGGTAAGGCAGTCAGATAACCCATAAACTTGGCCAGTATTAACATATTACTCAATATATGAGCTCTCACTAGGCAAGGACCCTTTTCCGTCTCCTCTGTATCCTGCTTGGTTTTGCCCAACTCAACTAAGTCGAATGTCGAATCATTATTCTTGACCAACTGATTATAGAAAGCCATCTTAAGCTGCTCCAGAAACGCCAGACTATGGCATTCGTCTATAAAATCACGAAAGTATTTCTGGGCACGGGGAAATTGATCTTCCACACTGGAGTTGGAGGTCACTAGACGTTGATTCAAACGATTGAGACGCCATTGATCAAGTTTCAAACCCAATTCTTCAGGAGATTCAGTGGCCTCATTGGCTGAGATTAAAAGTTGGCTTACAAAAAGCTTGGCCAGATGTGCCATATTCACCGCATTCTCTGATTGTTTGAATATATCACGTATTTTGGGTGTCACGTCCTGTTGGAAATTGAATACTCGATTCAAATGAATCGATTGCCAGTGTTTCAGGGATTTGTAGAAAAGATCACGTTGCGCCTTAAAGGCACCAAATTCATTTTGCGTGGGAAAATTCTCACGTGAATCCTTTTCCTGGTGAAAGTACACATTCTGCTGTGGTTGGGCATTAAAGCAGTCAACTTCCTTGGCCTGTTCCTGTTTTAGCTGACAACTTTTCTCCAGTTGCATCAGCTGGGAATGGGGTAAGAGAGCTAATCGTTCGTGCTGCATCAAAACGCTCAATGATTTGCGATCCAATTGTTTAACAAGTTGTTGCTGTTGCTCCAACACCTTTACGGCAAAATAAATGCAATCCTTGTGTTGAGTTAACCTGCTTAAGGGTGAGTCCGATTCTATTTTAGCTGGTGCAGCCACCAACTCACGTATGTTGAGTAATTGGATGACAAAACTTAGTTCACTCAGAATATTGGGCACCAGATTAAGATCCATTAATTGTGCATAAATGAATGCCAATATATCCAGTTCTCGGGTGTTTTTAACTTCCTGCAGATTGACCTTTTCGGCTTTGACCTCCATTTCCTCATCTTGAGGTCTTTCCTGGCTTACTACAGGAGCTTCACTTTTGATTTCCTGCTTCTTGTTCAGCAGCGTTTGACGTGCCTCCAGCTCCAGAGCAGGTCCTTGACTGCGGTCTAGTAGCTCACTGTTCTGGGAGATACGCCATAAATTGTTGTCATTGCTGAAGGAGCTGGTATCACCAAAGGAAGTATTGGCGGACACATTTTTACTGATGGTCATGGGTAAGACACGACGTCGTGGTTTGGACTGAGTGGACGAAGGTGTTACCGGCTGCTGCTGTTGTTGTGTTGTCTTTTTCTTGGAACGTTGCTGATTTGGTGGAGGTGTTTGTACCAGAAAGTCGCCCAGACAGAAGCTGTTACTGTTGCCACCCGCTGTTCCGCCTCGATTATTGCTTTGTGGAGTGCTACAGTAAGGTGTGCCTCCTGTGGAGCGTCTTCCCTGCTGGTGCTGCTGTGGCGGACGTACAGGCGTGGAGGTAGCGGAGGCGCTGCTATTTTGACTTTGATTACTTAGCTGAGATTCATTCCTGGCTTGCCTGACCGGTGTCAAGCATTTGGGTGTATCCGTTTCGCTGTTGCGGAAATGTCCCTCTGTATGCTGACGCAGAGCAGCCAAATAGTAAATGGCAAAATCCTCCAAGCTGCAGCAGGCGCGGCCTTTGGTTTCAAAGTGTGCCACAAATTTTTGCGATAACTGTGAGCCAGGTAGCTTGATTAGTTGAGTCAGCAGCTGCTGAAGTTCCGTCTCCTCCGCTTTAGGCATCTTGGTTGTTGGTTTATTTGTTAGGATTTATTATAAGATTTCTCTCTCTCTCTCACACACTCTTAGAGCTTTAGCATTTTCTCTTTATTTTTTCGCTCTGCTTTCCTGCAAAGGTAGATGAGAGAAGAGAAATGTTTGCTTGTACGCTCGGCTGTATTATGATTTTCATTTTATTAAAGTTGAAGTTGTTGAAAATCTAGATTTTTTTTGTTTTGAAAGATTAATGACATCACTTTTCGAACACAGCACACAGAAAATCAAAATTAACTTGAGTTTGTAGAGAGATAGAGGGACATTAGTCAGCTCAGCTAAATGATTAGATAGTGTACTGAGCACACATACATACATACAGTGGGAGGATAGTGAGGGAGAAACAGAGAGAGAGAGAGTAAATAAAGAGATACTTAGAACTCTAATAAGAACCTTTACCGTTTCTACCTGCCAAATGTACACTGAACTAAAACACTTATAAAAATATCGAATGACAGAATTGACCACTGATGAATATTTGAATATACTCGATTTTTTTTATAAATCTGGCTCGAAAGTGGACGACTTATAAAACTACAGCAAGTTTTAAAAAATGCCTAAGACTCATTTCTGTTCTCGTATCCCCTTAATTCCGTCGATTATCAACCTTTAAAGTTTGTACTTAAGGTTAAAGAAGGTTATTTATTCGGTACCTGCAATGATAAGGCAGTTTGAAAAGTGGACGCAATTTGCACCCTGTTTAATATCGCCGATTCTCCACCCTTAAGGCTAAATATTAACTTTTTAAGCCTGTTCCTAACATTCAGTAATGTCACTTTTCAAGGTGTATGATTGAAAAACTGTTAATCTAGGTGTCCAATACTAACTGATGTAACATAAAGCAGGGTACTTTCGGTTCGAGCACATAATAAAGTACTAGTTCTGGTTTTAAGAGGTATTTAGTGCCAGATTTTTGTTTGAACCAACTTTATTTGATCTGGCTTAACCCTAAAATATAGAATTTTTTAGGCCAAACAGCTTTGATATAAGATAAGCTTCTCAATAAGACTACTTTTCTGACTCTACTTTTGTATGACAGCTATACTATATAGATGTCCGATTTCGACCAAATTTATCCTCTGCAAGGGTATAAAAATGTAATAATTATAAGCTGTATTCTAATCAAATTTAGCATTTTTGCCCACTGTAGAAATAAAAATAGTTTCATTCCTCAAAAATTCATTACTGATAAGCCAGTCAAAAGCAATGTGAACAAAATATTTTACAATTGGATTACTCAATATGTGGAAATGTTAATGGAAGAGGTCAAATTGGCAGAAGAGTTGTTAGTGGTGACATCATTGCCCAGGGAAAAACAAATCTTGGACAAGAGGGTGGGTCAAACAAAAATGAATATAATTCTATCACGCAAGTATTGCAGCACAGGAAACTGTTGGAGGGGCGAGGGGGGTTAAAACCATACCCTAGGTTTTGAGGCAGCCATACAAAGTCGACACACAAATACACACCGAAGCATTGAAGGCAATTTAACTGTTTATCGGGTACAAACAAAAACAACAACAAAAATAGCAAGTGTGAGAACGAAAGAGAGCGTGAAATTTTGTTTGGAATGTGTGTGCTCTCTTTTGTACAAACACACACACTCACACATATCCAGAGGCCACATTAATTGAAGTGTCTATCAGAAAATAGCACTGGGGATGACGTAATGCCACACAGTTTAGACTTATGAGCCATGGCTGCTGCTCCGGTGTTAAAAATTGTATAACAAACAAACAAACACAGTCACACAAACAAACAAGCCGCCTACAAAGTCAAGGACTTTTGGGCCTTTCAACAGATTTTCCGGTGCTCTTGTAAACACAGCCTTCTCTCAGACTCTCTCGCTTTCTCTTGTACTGAAGTTGCCGCACCACCCGATGACGTACACACACACACACACACATGCATATACATCAATTGAAGCTACAAGATACTTTTTTCACTAATTTGGATACATAATTTTTGAATTAAATTTCAATTCATTAAAATACCATTCAATTAAAGAGACTACTACATATTTGTTAATTTGTATAATTGGATTTTCTTTGGAAGTTTACACGCATGTTCAAATGTATGTATGTATGTGAGGGTGTGGCGTTGACCCGAAAACGAAAAAATTTTCACTTCCATTTTCCATGTATAAACACTTTAGTTAGAAATCAAAATGTTGGGTAAACTTACACTTTGGTATTTAATTGAGTGTTTCACAATAATTTTGTTAATTATACTATTGATTTTTCAATGAATTTCGGTTAATATTGAAGAGGTCGCTCTATTCTTGAAAATGGCCGTGGTTGCACTAGCTCGAAAATGGCCGCACGGTCGCCCTAATACCGAAAATGGCCGAACGGTCGCCCCAATACCGATAATGGCCAAGCGGTCGCCCTAATACCGAAAAATGACCGCTGAGCGCAGTGAGACCGTTTGTAACTATAATTAATAATGTTGATGTGGTGACACTGATAACACTGTGGAATCAAAAGATGGACAAAGACCAATTTTCCCCCAACGAGCTCGGCTACCTGATACTACATGATGGCGCTGTGCTGCAGTCTGGCGGCGACCTGAAGAATGATGAGCGGAGTGCCAATGAAATAATGGGGCTGCTGAATTTAATCGAAAGGTGAGTCCTTACTTCTGGGGAAGACTAGCCTTAACTCGCCCACATCTCTTGCAGCTTCGACGAGAACTTTATGCCCAATAGCAGCTGTGAACGGATTACCATAGACTACGACCATTACTATTATACCATCTGCATGTCCAATCGAAAGATTTATGTCGTGAAAGTGAACAAAAGCCCGAAGGGCGAAAGTTCTGCATCCTCGACCTCTACAAGTGTGTAAAATGCGACAGTCTCCCCCTCTAGCTTCACGGAAGAACAGAAAACTACCAGACTTAGCCCCGGACACCTGTCGCAGATGGAACCAAACGGCAACATCAGTATAATTGCCTCATTGTTTATTTGTCAAAGAATACATCATCTGTGAGCTCTTGTTCAAATATACGCTTCGCCTCCAGCGTCACATCCAATAGAGTGGCCTTACTATTACACAGGATCACATAGTACTGTCGCCAATTGCAGCGTCGCTTTACAATCCAATAATCATTGGTCGTTTTCACCTGCAACTCCTCGGTGGCGGCAAAAGTACTCAAATTCTCTATGGGATTGGCCAGATCTGCAATGATGCTCATCACATTGCGGGGCAGGCGCTGAGCATGTCGATAAATGTTGGTGTGATGCTGCAAGCTCTGTTCATTGATGAACAAAAACTTGGCATCATGGGAAGAATCCTGATTGCAAGCTGGTTGGATGAGGTTTTCTTTCGCTATATCCAGGGCTATGTCGCGGGCCAAGCAACTGAGCTGGGGAGCCATATAAGAGTGCAGTTCCTCATAGAGTTGAGGCTGGGGTGGGACTAAAAAAAATATGGAAATGGTTAGCAAGAAAACATATTGCCTAGTCCACGTCCGTGGTTTACCTTCAAAAAATAGACAGAGAGTGACACTCAGAGCGCGATAGCTGACCATGTAAAGTGGACCATGGGTCAAATAAACTCTTACAGCTGCAGGCGACTCCTCCTCGACCACAAATCCTGCTTCCGTTTCTCCTTCCGTTTTAATTACATTCTTCAGCATGTAAGCATGCAGGCTATACAGATCTCCGGCACTTAACTTGCCGCCACACACCACCTGTTCATTGTACAGCATGATGCACTCTTTGATGGCCGGAAAGTTGGCACACAACATGCTAAAGTTATGGGCTCGCAGGAACAGCGTCTTATCTAGTGCCAAATACTGTATGGAGTGCAGCATGTCCATAATATCACAGTGGGAGAGGTCATTGAGGCTGGGCAAGTACTTTTCATAGAATTGCAGCAACTGCTCCTGCAGCTCCAAGCGAAGTTGCTCACTTTCTGTCGCCAACTTGTCAGCCAGTTTTCCATATTGGAAGCAATAGATGTGATAGCATTGCCTTAGTATGGCCCTATAGAGGCGATCGGAGACTTCGCCGCCACGATAGTCATTTACCTCGACGCCATCCTTGAGACGAACTTCCTTGGGCACATTGAGTACCATTACTAGCCAGTATCCCGGCTCCGGCTGATAGAACAGCTGTGTGGTCTTTTGGGTGTGAACAGCCTGGCAATCATCTTCGCTGGTAAAAGTGCTGCAAGTGGCAAGGGGTAAATACATTTATTTACATGTAGGGGAATGCCAGGCATACCCAGTAAAGGCAATTATAGCTTCACTTAGACCCACATCCTTGATTTTGGTGTTCAATTCAATGTCATTGGGATGATAGAATAAGATCTTCTTATGCTCCTGCAAGATTGAGACCAGATAAAGTCAGTTTTCGGACTGGGGCTGGGGGGCGTTTTTACTCACCTCGCCCTCTTTGTGTCCAAGGCTGGAATTGAAAATATAGAAATTTCGCAGAGTTATCTCAACGCGTTGCAATAGTTTCGTCGTCATGTTTACTTCTCAATCAGCTCTTCTTCTTATAGGTCCGCTAAAATAGCGTCGATCTGGAACTATGGAGTGTGGAACATTCAATACAACACTTGAATTTGTTTTTAACTTTTCCTATTTGAGCAATACTTTTAGCAATTAAGTTAATTAAATCTAAAGCTTCAGTATTCCCAACCAAATCCGATCCTAAAGCTGTTTAAATTTATTTTTTACTGCTGATTTCCAGCACGCACGAAAATAATTTTTGAATATTTTTCAATTTCGTGACACAAATTTCAATTTGTTCTGCAAATTAGCCTTGAACAAGAAAATAAAAATTAAACTATAAATCGTCAATTGCTCCACATCCAACATTCCAGTTCGACGCTCTTTGTCGGACATACAACTTTTTGTATAATTTAGAGTGACCACCTATCTGTATGAATTAATATCGATAGTACGGCGGGCAATTCAAACTATAAAGCTGAACCAATACTTGCCAGCGAGCTTCTCACGAATGTTGGCTTTTGATACTAACCGGGTGGGTATCCCTCCCCAATCTCCGCAATTACAAATTATTTTACCATATTTTAATTTAAACAATTTTCTAATTTATTCAACGGAATATTTGGAATTTGAAACAAAGCGAGAAATTGCAGTTGATGCAAATATTACTGTTCTATTGGATCCCCACTATGGGGGGTAGGATTATTCTGCCTACTTGTAATTTTGGATTTCTTGGTATGTTTTCGGTCTTGTTTGCTGAAGTTGTGGAATATTGCTGAATGCGGTTCGTGAATGATGTTTGAATAATTCTCAAGTGGAATAAATTTTTGTGTATCTTTTGCATAATATATTTGGAATTTGCAGTTTGACTTAATTAAGCTTGGTCGCCACCGCGCAGACGGAGCACCAAATGGAGTGTGGATTCCTTCTGGATGTTGTAGTCAGACAGGGTGCGTCCGTCTTCCAACTGCTTGCCGGCAAAGATCAGACGCTGCTGGTCTGGGGGGATTCCCTCCTTGTCTTGGATCTTGGCCTTAACATTCTCAATGGTGTCCGAGGGCTCGACTTCCAGGGTGATTGTTTTGCCAGTCAGGGTCTTCACGAAGATTTGCATACCACCCCGGAGACGTAGCACCAAATGCAAGGTCGACTCCTTTTGGATGTTGTAGTCAGACAAGGTGCGTCCATCTTCCAACTGTTTTCCGGCAAAGATCAGACGCTGCTGGTCTGGAGGGATTCCCTCCTTGTCTTGGATCTTGGCCTTAACATTCTCAATGGTGTCCGATGGCTCAACTTCAAGGGTGATTGTCTTGCCAGTCAGGGTCTTCACGAAGATCTGCATACCACCCCGGAGACGGAGCACCAAATGCAAGGTCGACTCCTTTTGGATGTTGTAGTCAGAAAGGGTGCGTCCATCTTCCAACTGCTTTCCGGCAAAGATCAGACGCTGCTGGTCTGGGGGGATTCCCTCCTTGTCTTGGATCTTGGCCTTAACATTCTCAATGGTGTCCGATGGCTCAACTTCCAGGGTGATTGTCTTGCCAGTCAGGGTCTTCACAAAGATCTGCATACCACCACGCAGACGGAGCACCAAATGCAAGGTCGACTCCTTTTGGATGTTGTAATCAGACAGGGTGCGTCCATCTTCCAATTGCTTTCCGGCAAAGATCAGACGCTGTTGGTCTGGGGGGATTCCCTCCTTGTCTTGGATCTTGGCCTTTACATTTTCAATGGTGTCCGAGGGCTCAACTTCCAGGGTGATTGTTTTGCCAGTCAGGGTCTTCACGAAGATCTGCATACCACCCCGGAGACGGAGCACCAAATGCAAGGTCGACTCCTTTTGGATGTTGTAGTCAGAAAGGGTGCGTCCATCTTCCAACTGCTTTCCGGCAAAGATCAGACGCTGCTGGTCTGGGGGGATTCCCTCCTTGTCTTGGATCTTGGCCTTAACATTCTCAATGGTGTCCGATGGCTCAACTTCCAGGGTGATTGTCTTGCCAGTCAGGGTCTTCACGAAGATCTGCATACCACCCCGGAGACGGAGCACCAAATGGAGTGTAGATTCTTTCTGGATGTTGTAGTCAGACAAGGTGCGTCCATCTTCCAACTGTTTTCCGGCAAAGATCAGACGCTGCTGGTCTGGTGGGATTCCCTCCTTGTCTTGGATCTTGGCCTTCACATTTTCAATGGTGTCCGAGGGCTCAACTTCCAGGGTGATTGTTTTGCCAGTCAGGGTCTTCACGAAGATCTGCATACCACCCCGGAGACGGAGCACCAAATGCAAGGTCGACTCCTTTTGGATGTTGTAGTCAGACAGGGTGCGTCCATCTTCCAACTGTTTTCCGGCAAAGATCAGACGCTGCTGGTCTGGGGGGATTCCCTCCTTGTCTTGGATCTTGGCCTTCACATTTTCAATGGTATCCGATGGCTCAACTTCCAGGGTGATTGTTTTGCCAGTCAGGGTCTTCACAAAGATCTGCATACCACCACGCAGACGGAGCACCAAATGCAAGGTCGACTCCTTTTGGATGTTGTAATCAGACAGGGTGCGTCCATCTTCCAACTGTTTTCCGGCAAAGATCAGACGCTGCTGATCTGGGGGGATTCCCTCCTTGTCTTGGATCTTGGCCTTCACATTTTCAATGGTATCCGATGGCTCAACTTCCAGGGTGATTGTTTTGCCAGTCAGGGTCTTCACAAAGATCTGCATACCACCACGCAGACGGAGCACCAAATGCAAGGTCGACTCCTTTTGGATGTTGTAATCAGACAGGGTGCGTCCATCTTCCAATTGCTTTCCGGCAAAGATCAGACGCTGTTGGTCTGGGGGTATTCCCTCCTTGTCTTGGATCTTGGCCTTTACATTTTCAATGGTGTCCGAGGGCTCAACTTCCAGGGTGATTGTTTTGCCAGTCAGGGTCTTCACGAAGATCTGCATACCACCCCGGAGACGGAGCACCAAATGCAAGGTCGACTCCTTTTGGATGTTGTAATCAGACAGGGTGCGTCCATCTTCCAACTGCTTTCCGGCAAAGATCAGACGCTGTTGGTCTGGGGGGATTCCCTCCTTGTCTTGGATCTTGGCCTTCACATTCTCAATGGTGTCCGACGGCTCAACTTCCAGGGTGATTGTCTTGCCAGTCAGGGTCTTCACGAAGATCTGCATACCACCCCGGAGACGGAGCACCAAATGGAGTGTAGATTCTTTCTGGATGTTGTAGTCAGACAAGGTGCGTCCATCTTCCAACTGTTTTCCGGCAAAGATCAGACGCTGCTGGTCTGGTGGGATTCCCTCCTTGTCTTGGATCTTGGCCTTCACATTTTCAATGGTGTCCGAGGGCTCAACTTCCAGGGTGATTGTTTTGCCAGTCAGGGTCTTCACGAAGATCTGCATACCACCCCGGAGACGGAGCACCAAATGCAAGGTCGACTCCTTTTGGATGTTGTAATCAGACAGGGTGCGTCCATCTTCCAACTGCTTTCCGGCAAAGATCAGACGCTGTTGGTCTGGGGGGATTCCCTCCTTGTCTTGGATCTTGGCCTTCACATTCTCAATGGTGTCCGACGGCTCAACTTCCAGGGTGATTGTCTTGCCAGTCAGGGTCTTCACGAAGATCTGCATACCACCCCGGAGACGGAGCACCAAATGGAGTGTAGATTCTTTCTGGATGTTGTAGTCAGACAAGGTGCGTCCATCTTCCAACTGTTTTCCGGCAAAGATCAGACGCTGCTGGTCTGGTGGGATTCCCTCCTTGTCTTGGATCTTGGCCTTTACATTTTCAATGGAATCTGATGGTTCCACCTCCAAAGTAATAGTCTTGCCAGTCAGCGTCTTCACGAAGATCTGCATACCACCTCGGAGACGGAGTACCAAATGGAGTGTAGATTCTTTCTGGATGTTGTAGTCAGACAGGGTGCGTCCATCCTCCAATTGCTTGCCGGCAAAGATCAGACGCTGCTGGTCTGGGGGGATTCCCTCCTTGTCTTGGATCTTGGCCTTCACATTCTCAATGGTATCGGAAGCTTCCACCTCAAGAGTGATGGTTTTTCCAGTCAAGGTTTTCACAAAGATCTGCATGATGGATTATTCTGTAATAAGAATTGAAACGTAAGTTTTAGTAGTGAAAAATTACACAAGGACTGAAATTTCCGAGACGAGCAGAAAATCAATGTGAAATGTGGACGAACAAACTGGGACGAGTGTTTTTTCTATGGTTACTGTTATTCAATAAAAATTATTTCAACTATTTGACAAAATTTTAAATTGATGTAGAAGCTATAAATGATTTTAATTATACCATAATGGTTAAATCTTACAAAAGGGATTAGTCAGGTGAGAAGAATACATTTTCTGAATTCTCTATTAAAATTTGTTGTGCTTTTCTGAAAGCGAGACTACAGTATTTGCTGTGAAACATGGGTCTACTATTCCTGTATTGAGATCGACCAAATCAAGTAAGCCCTACTATTTTTAACTGGAAAAATCTTGGTGTAAGATCTTATTGCTTTATTTAAAGATACCTTAGCTGGATCTTAAAAGGTTTACGATCATTTGAAAACCCCATAAAAAATAGACTAGCTTCAATGGGCAATTAACCATTTTGTAAATTATTTTCATTTCCTTTCAAAAAAGATGTTAGATCTGACCGACCGAATCCAGGAGGTTCGCCGACCTTTTAAACCAGCACAGTGAACCTAAACGAAATCTGAATTGTAGGAAATTAGCAGATGGCGTGTTGAAATCGAAGATTGCAGCTGTGCGTTAATATTAGTCATCAATTTGCACGACTGACAAAGTAAAGCAAATGGTCTTTTACACGGAAATCGACTTATAATTTATAAATAGGTATTTGCCATTACGTCTTTGCTCGAAACGCATATCTCATTTTTAATGCGCATTCGTATGTACATACATACATATAAGTATGCCCTTGCATTTGCTTTTACGGTTTGTAAAATTGCTAAGTTGTTTTCAAAATGGTGAAAAACTTTCTAACAAAGGGAATGAACAAAGAGACTGAAGCTGAACCCTTAGGTCAGCCGCAGTCGCATCATGTGAGTGTGCGTTAGTGTGTGTATGCACCTTCTCGAATTTTCAATGACGTCACAACTGAATTTCACCATCAACTTGCCAGCAAAGTATGCAAAACTTATATAAAGCAATGTTTATTACTGCAAATTAACAGAAAAACATTGAAATTAATCCGAAATTTCAGCAATTGGCACCCAAATTCGAATTTTATATAAACACAAAGGAGGGCGATGTGCACAAGAGAAAAACAAAATGGCTGCTGCAGCTGGCCTTCGTTTGGATTTTTTGCGACTTATACAAATCAATAATTCATAATTTAGTTAACTCACCAAGCTGTCAATTGTTTTATTGCAATCCTTTTTATCTTTAATTTCACTAATATATTTAATTCTTTAATTATATTTTGTATATATTATATTTTAATTTTTTTCTCTGATATTCACTACACGTCTGTTCTGTTCAAACTCAACTTTGCTTTGTGGTGAAATCAGCGAGTGGGCAGGCTTTTATAGCCTCGGCTGAAATGTACTAACGCGAATAGCACGAATTTACTAATACCTAAAACACAAATCTATCGATTTTCAGACTGTTATCGAGTCGCCAACAATTAAATGTTTAGAAAATGTTTCCAATCGCTAATTAATGCCTACCGATCAATTTTAAATAATTAGTAACATTTTATTTACACGAATATGGCTGCATTATGGAATGCTTGTTTAAACTTAATCTACTTGTTGTTGTACATGGAGGCAATGGCCGGATCTTCGGTCTCATAGATAATCAGCACATCGCGGAATTTGTCCAACAATTGTAACAACTGGGAGCGACGCAAGTTCTCAAAGTACATTATCTCCTCAAGGTGATGTTCGCTTTTAAAATAGCCCATCTGATACAGCTTAACCAGTAGTGAAAGATCATCGACATTCAAGGAGGCGGGTATGCGACGTATAGCCGCTCGATCCGCATCATTAAAGACCTGCAGCAGTTCCTTCAGCTTTTGCTCATCTTCCATGGAGTCCAGACTGTCACAATTGTCGGTGCTTATAGAGGCCGTTATGCTAAAGTTGGATTTGTGGCTGGAAGAGGGCTGCACCGCTATGTTATCCGAAGCGGTGGCCGAGGCCTGAGAGGAATTGTTGTCCGAAATGGCATGACGATAGCTAATGGAGGGCACAGGCAGTGGTTGTGTGGACATGCTTAGAATAGAGCCACCATGCACAGGATCGTCATCTTGCTCCTCTTCGCTGCCACCGCCTTCCTCTTCCTGGAGCTGGGGGGCACACGAGGCCGAATCACCAAACTCATCCTCATCATCATCGTTGGGCATGAACTGGACATAGGTGTGGAGTTGCATAAGCAAATGATGCTGCAGCATCCAGAGTACCATTTGAGCCAGTATGCCCTGTCTGGCTGGCTGCTGAAGGGGTGTTGTCAGATGTCCAATGGAAGTGGGCAGCGAGAAGTCCGAGATGACCTCGAACAGTGACATGCCCGCAAAACGCGTGGAGAACTTCTCCACCAAGTGAGACTTGGTGTGCAGCGGAGCATCTGGAGCAATGACATACACATTGGTCTCGCACAATGGATAGATAATGGTAGCCTTGGCCCAGTACACCAGATGTGAGACCAACTTGTACACATGCTCTATGCTTAAATCTGCATTTGAAGCCATACTCTGTAGGCTAATCAACGGATCATAGGCATCCACCAGCTGCCACAGCATCCTGGCACCCGTAGGTGGCACACAGTCCAGCAGTTCGGCAAAGTCCACCAGCAGTAGCATGCCATGGTAGGGCTTTAAAGCACGCAGGCAACGGGCAATGGTCTCGGGATCCACCATGCTTCCTTTTTTATGCAATTGATGAGCCTTGGCGGGCAGGCAGAAGCACAAAGTGAGATTGTGATTGAGTGAGGTGCTCAACAAGCCGGTGGTGCACAGATCATGAAAGATGGACTTCAAAGCCTGCGCCAAGCTGCATTTTTCGGCAATCAGCTCGAAAGTCTTCTCCAGCGGCTGCTGCTCCTGCGACTGTTCGTCATGCGTGCGTGCCATCTGAGCCGTTTGTTCGGTTAAGTAGCCACTGCTCTGCTCCTCGAACTTCAAAGCCAATCCCAGACGCTTGCTCAGCTCATGGTAGCACTTGACAATGGAGTAACTGGCTTGGGCATTCACCGCAAAAACTATGTTAATCAGCATTTGCTGCTTCTTGGTGGTGGTTGTAGTAGCTGTGGATGTAGTAGTGCCAGTTGCTGCCGTTGCTCCAGCTGATGAATTGGCTGTAGTAGTTCCTCCGGCATTGCTGGTTCTCTGCTCCTTGTGGGGTATAAGAGTGGGGTGGCTAACAAAACGTACATCGTTCAGTTTCAGCTCAAACTTTTGGTTGCACAGCTGCGGTTTAACGGCAAACAGAGCGGAGAGAACATCGTCGGCAAATCCCTGAAGTTGCCCCTGTCCCGCCTGGGCCTTGGCCACAATTGGGGTGGGCGTTTGCGTTTGCAGATCATCAGTGTAGGCCACGGCAAAGGGATTGCGCTTTCTGAACTTTCGTTGCTCATCCGTGGCCACCTCAGTTTGGCCCAGAGTCTGATAGGGATACCGATAGAGCAACCGATCACCTTTACTATCAAAGTAGACCAGGATCACGGCCAGTGGATTAACATTCGCCTCCATGGTAAAAAACAAAGACCTTTTAACTAGTTAAAAGGTCTTTGGTGAAAATATGTGGAGGATTTGCGAAGTGGAAACAGCTGCGACTGCTCTAGAGACGAGTTTCAAAACGATAGTTTTTGGGTAAACCGCTTAGCTAATATAGATGGGCGTGTGGCACATGCTGTCACGAGCACGAGACACCATTTCGTGCATTGGCTTTTTTCAAACGGTCCAGCGATTAGCCGAATGGTACACAAAAAGATTTTCTATTTGTTATGCCGCCTATCAGGAAGAACGTTGAAGTTGTATTTTGAGTGCAGAGCAGCGATGTCGAATCTCGAGGCTCATTGACCACTTTACCACCGATTTTATTGCTTTTTAAGTCCACTGACCATCAATAATATTCACTCACCCTTTTCGACTTTTATGATTCGCTTGAGTATCGCGCTATTTTATTTTCGTTATTTTACTGTATTAGAAAGTTTCGTTGATTAATTTGTGATTTGAGATTTGAAAACAATCAGAGACTTTACACATGTCCTACTTGGATGCTTTATAATTTTATATGAAGATTTCAGACTTACCACAAAATAAAAGAAAATTATTTTCAAACACTTCCAAAAAAAAAAAAAACAAGACCGTTCAAAATGTGCCGGGTTGACTTGCTGACTAAAAATTGATAAATTGGTAATACTGTACTAAATTAACTTGACAATTTACTCAAGGAAAGTGGTCTGCTCAGTGAAAAAAATGATGAATATAACTATGTACAGAATTAAGTTAGCGGATATTTATGCGAAAGTCGGTCAGATATATAAATAAGAACCCTTAACAAAAAAGATATGCCATAGTCAGTATAATATTATTCGAAAATCATACATCTAATGGAAAATTTATAATGGGTGATCTGAAGGTTAATCGTTATTTTGGGGATATCTTAAAGAAAAAACCTGCAAGTATCTGCAAATGTCTTTATATCAATCTTGGCAATAAGGGCTGTTATGGTAAATGCAGAATAGCTCCATCTTTATGAAATTCAAGGAACTGCGCTGACCATTTTAAGAGCTTCTCTGTTGGGACTCGTTTCTTGTAACTTACCAACCAGGAAATGACGATGATATCAGCTTGTGGTGGATTGTGATTTGAAATTGCGTGGCTAATAAATATGCAAAAGTTTTTGATTATGCACTGAATCTTTACCGGTAACGAAAAGTTGGACTTTTGGCTTGACTGGAAAAATCTGAAGTGGATTTGGTTTTGATTTGACTATTGCATGTGTAAAAATATGTTTTGATGTGTAAAGGCTATGGCTACTAGATGGAATGTAATGTGTTTTATATTCTCTATTCCAAATGTCAGTACTACAGAATGAAAAGAGTGCCAGTGGTTCTCACGTATATCGTGTGCATCGTGTCAGTCAATTTTTCATTTGCCGATATATCGATATTTTGACCCATCACTAACACTTTATTCGGCTTTCTCTCTTTCTCTTCACCTGCAAAACCAAATCGAACACCTCTGACTTTGTAATCAATCTCAGTCTTATTCATAGTATCGTACGGTTTTGGTTGACGAACAAAAAAAAAGCAACATGGAGCTCGAAATTCTGAATGCAAAAAACAGCAAGCCCTACGGCAAGGTGACCGTCTCCTCGCCGGCGCTGTCCATAGCGGATTTGCGTGTGTTGATTCACAAGAGCCTCAAGCAGACACCGGATGCCAATCGGCAGTCCCTGCGACTGGATGCGCGTGGTAAAAGTGTTAAGGATACGGACACTTTGCAATCGCTGTCGCTGCGCGCTGGGGACAAGATCTATATCAAGGATTTGGGCCCACAAATTGGCTGGAAGACGGTGTTCCTGGCCGAATACGCTGGGCCACTGCTAGTCTACTTGATGTTCTATTTCCGTCCGGAGCTAGTCTATGGACAGGCAGCCAGCAAATCGATCTCACTGACCACGCAGTAAGTGTGTGTGGTGTGCGTGTGACTTTCACATCATTGGGTTTTCGTATACGACCCGCTTGACCCAGACTTATGCAAAGCAAAAAAAAAAAAAAACAGAAAACCGAAAACCTCAGCTTATGCATAATTAACTCGTTTTCACCCCGATTCCCTCTCTCATCTTTCTTCTAGCATTGCGGCCGCCTGTTACACTGTCCACTATGTGAAGCGTTTGCTGGAGACGATCTTTGTGCATCGATTCTCTCATGCCACCATGCCCTTGCGCAATCTGTTCAAGAATTGCAGCTACTATTGGGGATTTACGGCCTATGTGTCCTATCATGTGAACCATCCATTGTACACTTCGCCCTGCATGTGCACCGTGTGGGCTGCTCTGGGAGCTTTTGCTGTAAGTTTGGTCTTAAGATGTTTCTATTGTAGACGTTACAAATTCTCTTCCGACAGCTCTGTGAACTGGGCAACTTTTCGGTACACATTGCCTTGCGTAATCTACGTCCACCGGGCACTAAAGTTCGTAAAATTCCCGTACCCGATGCCAATCCTCTTACCAAGCTATTCAAGTAAGTGGTAAAACACTTCCTTATTCCAATTTGCCACTAAAAACTGTTTTTTCTCCACTTCTCAGCATGGTCTCTTGCCCCAACTACACTTACGAAATTGGAGCTTGGGTATCCTTTTCGGTTATGACCTCTTGCCTGGCGGCCTATCTGTTTGCCTTTGCTGGGGCCTTCCAAATGACTGTGTGGGCTCTGGCCAAGCACCGCAACTATAAGAAGGAGTTCAAGGACTATCCCCGTCAACGCCGTTCGATCTTCCCATTTGTCCTGTAAAATGGGCCATTTGAAGAAATATTGCATTTCACATATATTATTCCAAACGTTTATCCTAAGCATTAAATGGTTATTGAGATCTGAACTTTGCATGTTTGTACGGTACAAAGTAAATACAAAAATGGAGGAAGCGTGTGTGTAATTTTGTAATTTCTCTTGGACTTTGCACTGGTAGATTTTTGTCAATTTGAATAAGCGATAGAGCAATGTTGCCAGACCGATTATAGATATCGATATCGATAGCATTGGTCGAGAAAAAGCGTACAGTGGGACAGAGCGAAGTTACGGACTGTGAAAATTAAATTATGTTACCGATAACAGAACTTTTTATCTGTTTTTAAGAAATCTTGATAGCCAGACTTTGATTATGGCCACAGGATATAGCTAAAATGATACAGGAAACTAAAAAATGGCTCCATTCTTGAAAACTAATCATATAACAATATTGATGTCCTATTTGAGGTCAAAAGGTAAGCTAAATAACACAGCTAATATAACTAGCTAACAGCCAAAATAAGTTTTTATTTAAGTGATTGGAAATGCTGAACCTGTAAATTGTTTAGATTAGAGCTGATTCTCAATTAATAATAGCTGCTTGGAAAATTTTAAAAGATTTTCCCAGTTTATTGTCACATCTCGACCCACTGTACAAACGTGAAGTTGGCTGCGTTTGATTGGCGTTGCTGCAGTTTGCCGGCAAAAACCAAAACAAACCAAAACAGAACCATGATGAAAGGTAATCTCGCTGAAGAGCTGGACACCTTGGATCCCGCATCCAAGTTGGTGCCGCCGCGCATAGAGACGCCCACGCCCCACAAGATAGCGGTACTTATACTGCTGAAACAGTACGTAACGGTAAGTCTGCCGGCTGGCTTCAAGAATGTCAATATATCACAAATTTTGCAAGCAGGATAAAAAGTCTTCCATGGACACGGGCATCGGCATGCGTCCACAAAGGCGCCGCATGTTTTGCATGCTCATGTTCAAGCTGATCCAAGAGGCGGACATGAGCTACAATGAACTGCACAAGTTGATCACCACAAATCCCTTCAAGTTGGACACTCTGATGCTGGAAGCCTTCGAAAAGGCTATGTCCGAGTTCTGTGGTGCAGGCAGTCTGGAGGCCTTATTCGATTTTGCGGAAATGCAAAACATTGATAAGCTACTGAATGAGGATTGGGGCGTCAGTCAGTTCAGCATGGTGGGCGTGTATGTGCGACGAGTGGGCGTGGTGCTGGAAAGATTCAGTTTTGCCGAAATGATGGGCATGTATCGTAATATATGCGCCTACTATGAGCGCGGCATGAGAGCTTTGGCCAAGACAACTGGCGGCAAGTCCGTGGCCGGAGGCATACTGCACCGTGAGGATACACCGCCTCCGGCTGCTGCAGAAACAGTCAGCGATGCAGCAGCAGCGGCGGATGGAGCCAAAAAGGATGACATGTTGTTGTGGGAAGAATGCAATCCCCTAAGCAGATGGGCACCGAAGCAGGCCAAATACTTCATCAATCAGCAGTCCGAGCTGCTGGAGAATAATGAACGTCTGGCCTTAAATCCCAAAGAGCTGCAGCGCAAGGTGCAGGAAATCATACAGGATCTACCATTGACCACCACTCCCTATTTTCTGGGCTACATGAATCAGCTGCGGACTAGAGATTATTTCAATGCCTTGTCCGCCCTGCATCGTGCCTTGGATCGCAGTCCGGTGCGTCTGATGAGCCAGGAAAAGGGCTATCAGTATTTCTGCGTCAATCTGGCCGTACTACATGCCACCTTTGGTCATCGCGAGGAGGCCTTGGGTGCACTGCGCGAGAGTATTATGTTGGCTCAGGAACACGGCGATAAGCGAAGTCTTAATCTGGCCAACACTTGGCACTGTTTGCTCCGGAATGAGCTGCCCCTGTCCTATGTGCAACGGAGCGTGGCCGATGCCAATGAGGGAGATGGCTATCTGCTGCAGAACTGTACGTTGGCCTTGCATTTTGCTGTCAAATTGGGTACCGTGGCAGGATACCAGCCCCTGCGATTGTTCGATCTGCTGCAACTGAGCGATAATTTGACGAATCGCAATAACTTTGCTGATCATGCCTCGGAGGCATTGGCTTTGAGAAGCGCTGTCTGGTGTTCGTATGGACGACATGAGCTGGCCAATCTCTATTCACAGTTGTTGCTAAGCGCTCAGGACCGTGGCAGCAGTGGCTCTGCCGGTTTGGTTAGCTCTTTGGCCAGCTATGCCTTGTGGCTGCAGCTGCAGGGAGAATCACGCTTGGCCCGCCTGCTGCTACATCGTGCCCGAGAACGTTTTCCCCGCATGCCCTCGGCAGAGAGCTGGATGGTCAGTCAATGTCATGTTATCATTCAATCTGGCATATATCGTTGTCGCTGGCATGATGCCTTAAAAGCCTGCGATCAGTTGTATCTTCTAGATCCTTCAGATGCTTTAATGCAACGTGCTACCATTTATGTGGCCAAACGAGAGTTTTTCAATGCCCGCCGTTTGCTGGACAAGTTGGATGCAAAGCCAAATATACCCTTTCTGTTGCGCATGCGTGTCCAGGTGCTGCTGGGCTATTGCAGTCTGGCCGATGGCCGCTTCTCCAGTGAAACAGCCATTCTGTTGCTGAAAGTAGCCGAGGATATGGCCGATTCTCAAATGGATTACGAACTGGCCTTGGTGGATATGCTGCTGGCTCAGCTTTTGCTACTTTTGGGTATGCCTCAAAAGGCCTATCAGGCAATCAAACGCTCCATGGATGACATACACATCAATGGCGGACTCTACGATCGTGCCAAGGCAGATTTTATATTTGTACGCTGCCTGCTGGCCATTACCAACAATCAGGTGGAGGAGCGTAAGGCGCAGCTAATGAAATCCCTGCATATATTGGAAAGAGCGGCCAAATCTTTTAAGAAACTGTCTGCGCACTCCAAGGTTCTGGATGTGTATGTGTTTTTGGCCCAGCGATTCAATGAGTTTGGTGAACGTTCCCTGAGGAATAAGTATGCGGGAGAGTTTAAGCGATATTTTATGGATCATCCCATACCACGTGAATATCTGGGCAGCCCTTAAGATACAACAGCAGGTTAGCACTTTCAATAATTTTTTAGTTTAATTAATTTTATTTAAGTCGATTTTTAATATTTAATAAGAAACTACAAATTTGAAGCTGTTTTTCTCAGTTTTTAAGGGAACATTATGGTCCTTAGGGATGTCAATTTGAATATCGCCAAGGATATTCAACAGTTTATAGTAGATTTGTGCTTAATATTGCCAATTCTTACCCTTACTCAAAATAAGGCTGCATATATGTGTGCTACATTTGAAGCTTTCAGCTTTTGTTGTACCACTCTGAGTCTAAGTCATGCTTCATTGATATGATCAGTCCTATATATTCTTGTAATATCTGCAAAACCACTTTACAGACATACGGAAAGCCGAATCCTTGATAAGCAAAAACAATCACTGCCATGCATATCACTGCATATATACAGAATTTTATGCTTGAATCAAGCATGTTCAATGTTTGAGTAAATTTCTTTAATCCAAAAGCGAATTTCTTGAACATAAATGTTAATTTTGATACCGAATTTCTTGATTCTTGACTTTGCAACTCAAATTTCTTTAACTTGGTTTGCTTTCTCTGTGCAAATCCATATCCTTAGCTACAAAGTCCAAAATGACAAGCTTGATTATGAGAACTTCTGTTCTAAACGAAGTTAAAGAATGAAAAAATTTGCTTCATTTGCTTTTGTACTCAAATAGAAAAGATAGAAAGCTGGATTTCTCACAGCAAAATCTACATATGCTGAAAGTGAGTCAGATCTAAGATCCAGTTTTGGTATAATATGTCGGGGAAATATGGATAATTCGTAGAAAACTGTTGTATGAAACGTATTTGTTCTTCACCTGAATATGTTCAAACTTATTTTCTAAGATCTATATGAAAATGCAACAATCTTCCGGAAATGCATGGTCAAGTATGTTAGGCTAAAAGTTTAGAACCCAGCGATCAGCTCCAAACTTGTATTGGAAATTCGCTTGATATCTTTCAAACGTCTTTTCCACCAAAGAAAAGTTCTAAAGTTAAGGGGCCAAACCCTTATTTTCTTGTGCCAAAAGCACAACCTAAATAAATGATGTATCTGTCTTGTCCAATAGTCACCAAGTTGGAGATAACTTCAATGGTTCTGAAGAGCGAGTGCGTTCAACACGTGGGATGTCCAATTTAAGCTGAGTTAAGAAGCGTCTTTTTCGGGATGCTGTTTTCTATCGGAAGCCGAAGTCATCAATTTTATTAGGTTTTTCCTTTTCGCTTACATTTTTATACCCTTGCAAAGGGTATTATAATTTTGCCCAGAGTTTGCAACGCATAGAAATATTCATTTCCGACCCCAAAAACTATATTTATTCTTGATCAGGGCGACGAGCTGAGTCGATTCAGCTTTGTCCGTCCGTCTGTCTGTATGTTTCTACGCCAACTAGTCTCTCAGTTTTAAAGCTATCGAGCTGAAACAGAGTCTTCTTTTTGCTGCACACTACTAATATGTGTAGTTATTTTTGCCAAATCGGATAACTATAATCGTACATACGAACGATCGGTCGGAAAATGGGAAAAAGTATTTTTTTAAAAATACCTAACTTGCAGGGGTAAAAAACCTTTGGAACAGACGAAGTTAGCTTAGCTTTCTCGTTTTTTTTTTAAATCCATTCCACAATTCATCTAAATCTACTCGAATTTTTCCACTCCCTTTTTCAGTTTTCCGAATCTCTTGCGTTTCATTTTTAAATCTTCATATTAAGTGAATTAAATTTTATTTTTGTTAAGGAAACAAAGTCAAAACTTAAGCTAATGGCATTTATCTTGTCTTTAGCGTGTCCGATTTAAAACACTTGTCTCGTCTAACTCTTAATAAACATATCGTTTGTGTTTTTTTTTATTAATTTGTTTAAACAATAATTGTTTCTTTTACATAGTATTACGCCAACTCTACAATACTCTAAAAACCTATAGCAACTGCTTGCGGAAGGGTTGCTTTTCTTTTCTGTTTGATCAGAGATGAGTGTGCTTTAGATGTGGGAGGGGAGGGCGCGGCAATTCCAAATGGTGGCATCCAGACTAAATGCTCTCCAGCCTTTTGTTGGTCTATGGTTATGTTATTTTGCGGGTTACTGGTTTCTTATTTGGGATTGATTGATTGATATATTTCGCGATTAACTTAAACTTAAACGTGTGGCATTCTTTTCTCGTTATTTGGAGTCTCGCTGGTGGTTATTTGTAGATCTAATTATTGGTTATTTGGGTGTGTTAACGAATCAACGGTAAATTGGGCGACGGTCCAGACGGGGCCATGGCACTGCCTGGTCCCAGGAGCACTTGCTTTTGCTGCGATTTATGCATCTCCTCCATTTGGGCACGTTCTGTCTCAAATATTACAGGAGCAAACAGAATGACGGAGCTGGTGAAGAATATCCAAGAGGCATTGCAAGCGAATATGTACAAGCTGCGGCAGCTCTTGACTGTGGCGCCGGATACAGCGCCGGCTGCTAGTCGCACCGAGTCCGGGAACATTTCTGTCAGGCCCCAGACACGCTCTCCGAACGATTCCTCGGGTTCCTAACACGAAAGGGGTCATATTAGTACTTTGAGGTTAGATTTCATTTAGGCCGTTTTTTTTTTGTTGGTGCTTGTGTTTACAAACCACAAAAACAACAACTGTCCACTTACATCATCGAAATTCTCAACGTCGCGCTGCGGCTCATTGTTGGCGGCTGTCTGTAATGAGAAGGTAACCAAAAAAAGGCAATCAATAACGAGATTCATGTGGCCAGATGTTCTGGGGGTACGCCCCCCCACCCCGCCCACAACACCCCTCTAGCCATTACGTGAGCACGGGCGATCAGCACGTTTCTACTTACGGTGGCCACTGTGCGACGCTCGGGCGTTTCATCTTTGCTACCACCTAAAGAAGACATCCCGCTATCCTTTTCAATGAACTCAATTTCAGGATCAGAGTCCATCAAATCCTCAATTTTCACTGTTTCGGTATCCACTTTTGCGGCTTTAATTTAACACAAGTGGGGCAAACTATAACTCACTGGGTAACGTATTATCGTAACCCTTGTGGGACATAAACAATTGGGCAATACCAATTCAATTTTAACTCCAAATTTGTAACACAAAAAAAATTGATTTTATGTGGGGGCTCGTGCCGAATAGGGTTGTCGTCTTAAACTATCGTATTATCGATAGCCATTTTTTTTTTTATTATTTTAGAGATGAGTTACTTGGCAATGGTAACGAGTCACGAATGTGACGAAAGTGACACTGCACAAGGTAAATTGAAATTCTTTTAAGTAACAAAAAAGCTCGTTTTGCGTTCTCTTTCATTCAATCAAACATAGAGACAAGGGAAAAGTCAGCTGTTCGCTCAATGATTTCGTTATTGACAATGTCAGTCTTCCTCTAACGGTGTAACGAATCTATATGTCACTTTGTACTGAAGTCCATCCCATGTGTTTTACAAATCACCACCGAATTCCGTTTGAAAGTTTTAATCTATCCCATCCTAACCATAGACAATTTTTCTGATTAAAATAAGTAACGATAAAGTCACATTGCTCATCTCTTACAAGCATGTACATTCTTGGCCTTGCCGGACTATAAAATGCGGCAGCTATGGCCACATTATCAACTGCAGCATGCTCAAGGGCGCCAAGTTTTAAAATTTTAAGTATCTTGCCCCTTGTTCTACACAACAAAAAGGTTTAGCTTAGATTTAAGCGCTTAACGGGAAGAACTGATACCTTTGGCAAACTATCCTGAGCGAAATATTCGACGTCGCAAATGAAACGAACTGAAACTCTATCGCGTATAATCCCGCTATCGAATATTGTGTTCGTAGGTCCCCCATTATTCTTTAGTCCATTTAGACTTACCTTGTCTTCTTGATCGCCCATGACTTTTGTTTTACTTATTGATATAACCTGCAGTAAAACTAGTATTTTTCTTATATAAAATATACACGATATTTTATGCACAGCGGATAATTTAGAATTGTCGTTAAATTGTACAACACAAGTTTACGTACTGGTTAGAATCTGTTGATTTTACGTTTATGAAATTGACAACGAAAGGGACAAAGCCTACTTAAACTAAAAAAAAATATATAGAATTAATTTTAATTGTGGAGCATAAAAGGAGGGGTTTTCAGCTGTGATTCGATCATTAAAGTTGGCAAAGTCGACTACTTATCGCTCGCTAAGGGAGAAAAAATAAATAATATTAAAACATTGCTTGAGCGTTGGTGTATTTATTGTTTATTTATTAATGTTATTGTTATAACTCTTTCGTCTCTTTTTGCACACAATTTTAAATTATGACATTTGTAAGAAGTAATACTTAAATAAAATCTCTACCATTCTGTAAGTATGCATAGTATAGATAATGTCTTAAGTTGTGGGGTTTTCTTTTTTTTTTCCATAGTTTTCGAATAACATAAACAGCATATGTAAGTACATGTTAAGTATAAATTTGAAGCACATTTAGAAGTCATCAAAAAACTACTGAAGTTAAGTATCATATAATATATATGGTATATTATAATTTATCTGGTAGACCAATATATAAGTAGATTGTTAGGGTTAATATTGATTTCCATTCCATTTGTTTTTTTGTTTTGATTAACTCTCTGTGCTGTTCCTTTGTCCAGTTTGTAAATAACTTACAAAAATGTTTCATGTACTTTCCTGGTGATTCCATTTTGACTATTTGTACCTTTGACCTGATTTTTTTTTTGGTTTTCCAGCTTTAGATTTGTATTTTTTTATTTTATCGTTTGCTTCAAATATGAATCTATATAATAATTTCTTGTAATAAAAAAGAGCACTTTCTTGATGTGTGGTTTTTTGTTTGTTTAATGAATTATAAACAAAATTCATAACTAATTTGAAACCGCTATTCCGAATTTTCTTCTATGAATGGCTTTTTGTATATAAAAATAAATTTTTCTGTGTGTGTGTGTGTGTGTGTGTGTGTGTGTGTGTGTATACTCTTGCATTTTCAAACATTCTGCAGCCCTCAGCACTTATGCTGGGCAGCACTTCACACTGTTTGTGTGGCGCCACATTTTAAAAACATTTATAGATATAGTACTTATAACAGTCGGTCTTAGCCGAGTGTTTAGAGTGTTTACAGTTTCAATCATTTTATTTGGTTTAATTTCGAGAAACTCTCGTTACCAAGTGGTTTTCATACTGAGACCCGCTCAAAGCCCAAGCCTAAATTGAGGCTTATTTTTGATTGCTTCGTTCTGGAGTTATCGAAATTGATCCGAGCTAGAGTTATTGATCATTTTCAATATTTCAATATCGGTAATATTACACATCAAAATTCACAAAATTAGTATTTCAAATAACGAGTTTATCGGCATTCCTTTAAAAACATCTATTTAATTAGCCCTGTAAGCATCATGAGTAGTTTATCTTTCTAATTGATCTTTATGATAGAAGCACCAGCTAGACTTGTTTTTAAAAGTATGGACAGTAAATATGTCACAAAAGTAGCTAGACTTGATCAGAGATAGAATTTTGAGATTAAATACGATGAAATATCTGTTCTGCAAGTAAAGCCCGTAATAATATTAAACCATTTCTTTAATATTGTTGATCTTATAGAAGATTAAGGTAAGTGAAGCGCACAGAAATTGCTTTTATTTAAATTACATGACCCTGAAATCCCAGTTTCTATTCCAAAAAGCTAAAAAAAAAATCTATAAAAAATTTATATAGTGAACTGAACTATACTGAACCGCCTTTGAACTATTATAAGATACTGGAACCGATCTTTAGCATAGCCAAAATATATATGATCCGATTCGATAAAACGAAGCAGAGATATCTAAATGGGTTTGAAATGCGTCCAGGGAGACAATAATACATCAATACGAATCGATATAATTTCAGCAATGACCTATTTGAGAACCGAAACATTCTGTTATGACAATGTCGTTGAATAGGCCCCACAAGACGAAAGCCTATAAGTAAAAGTAAGAGTTTATGTTTATTTAAACCAAATGAAATATGGCTGACAACATAAATACTACCTGTTTTTCAGAAATATAGCTTTTAACAACAAGATCTCCAAACATTGAGCAGAACTTGCCAGAGGCCCTGCAAAATCAAACTATTTTGAAACGGTATGAATATGCAAGGGTATACAAGCTTTCGGCAAAGCCGAATATAGACTGATCATCCAGTTATTATAATTGTGTCAGCATTTCTTATGGCTAAGCCGGGACGGCAATGTAAGATGGACTTGAAAAAATTTCCTTTTATTTTGAATGAATTCCAAAACTTAAAAACTGTTTGAAATTAGGATGACTAGATTCTTAAAATATATTTTAAAAGATTTTGAAGCATACCTTGACTGAAATGTAACATTTTCTGGTTAACATTTTACATACAAATATATATATATATAGATAAATATATATTATTTCCAAAGTTTATACACATATGCATGCAACTTTATATAAATTGTTAACATTTATTTTGCTTAGACTAACAATGAATTGTTGAAACATTTAAAGCATAATAACGCATACATACAAATATTAGATTTCTTTTTGTTTGTTTTTGTTTTTGTGATGCAGCACCCTAAACACAATATCACTCACGCGTTCAGACTTATCCGAATATATGCAAATATGTTTTAAATGTATATTTATGTGTGACTTAACAGAATTTAGAAAAAAACTAAACCTTTTTTTTCTCGATTTTTGTTTTTCTGGGTGAAAAGAACCTAAAGACTATTTTACATGCTACGATTATTAGATGCACTTATTATGTGTGGGTGTTTTTTTTTTTTTTTTGGTTTTAAATGAAAGTCCAACGATCATCATTTGCCTTGCACTTTGCCCCTGCCTTTGTTTTTTTTTTTTATATTTTGTATTGTATAAATATTTATGTATATAGGGTTTTGTATAAAATATTAAGTAATTTTTCTTCCTTTTTTCTCTTATCCTTGTCTGAGTATATTCATATAATAATAGCTTTATAGTTTTACATATATTCATTCCATTTCTAATTGTTTGTGGCTGCTGTTTTTTTTTTCATTCTTGTTGGTTGACCCTGCTTACACACAAGTCGGGCGCGTGAGTTGCTTAGAGCAAAAGTCTCGTGAATTCTGTAATTGAAAAGAAAAACAAAAGAAAAGTTGCATTAAATATAATTGTAATAGCGTAGTTGAAATTATGTAAGTGTGACCTGACCTTTCGGTGCAACTTGACAGCTTTCTCTCGAAATGAGCAGAAAAGCACACAATGGATTTTACTTAAATGGGCGTTCCTAGTAGTATCAAAGTACTTATACGGGGAACTGGTTTTGTAAAAGGAACATGGAAAACGACTTATAAATAACCGGAAGGACCTTGATCCAGTAGAGACAACCTATGCTATCCAAATGGATCCATAAAATATATATATTCTTGATCAGGGTGACGAGCTGAGTTTCTGTTTCTGTCTGTCTGTTTCTACGCGAACTAGTCTCTCAGTTTTGAAGCTTTCGAGCTGAAATTTTGCACAGAGTCTTCTTTTTGCTGCACGCTACTAATATATCGGAACCGACCGGATCGAATGACTATATCTCATCGCTCCCATAGGAAAAATAAGTCCGAAATCTAGTTTTCGTATAAAAATTTTTTTTCCTTTCAATGAAAACGTCTCCAAACTTTGCATTCATAAGTATTTTATACTTTTTAATAATTCTGCCAAGTTTGATAAAAATCGGACAACTATATGGTATAGCTGCCATACAAAAGATAGGTCTGAAAAACAGTCTTAGTTAGAAAAACTTTTTTGTTTTTAATGGTAGCATCCTGCAATTTTGTATTGCATTGTTTTACATGCTTTCACCTAATTCTACAAATTTTTGTCCAAATCGGATGACTATATCATATGAAGGATCGATAGGAAAACGGGTCGTTGTGGAAAAAAATTATTTTTGAAAATATTTAAGAAGTTAGCTTAGCTTTCTCGTTCTCAATTTATAACAGCTGTGGTCCAATGTTTTCTTTAAAAAAACTGATTAATATATAGTCAGATTTCAGTGTCCACCGCTGCCTTCTATCTTCACACGCATTTTTCGCCCTCGCCTTAAGGTACTTGGCCAGCCAAATGGGCCATCACCAAGTAATTCCCTGACGAGGCATGAAATACATGTAATTTTTTTTGGGGGTTTCTTTCTGGTAAACAAGAACTAATACAGTGCCAAAGCACACACAAATGTGCACAGACATGGGCGGCCCCCGCAAAAGCTCGAGTGTCGGTCTTGCCTTTGTCTCTGGTCTGGGGGTTCCTCTCTATATCATTAGGTTCATATGCCATCGCTTTGCTAGTTGATACTTTGACCTTGTAACGCATCGACATGTCACCATGTCACCTCCTTCTCCCCATCCGTTTTGGTATGTTGGCATCTGCAATTTATTTACTTAATTTTGTTGTTGTTGTTGTTGTTGCTGTGTTTTACTTTATTTACTTTACACCGGCATCGTACCCAATTTATTTATTTTTGCTGACACTGCAATGTGCCGGGCAACAGCAACACGTACACTGCCCCCGGGCGGCGAACCTTTCAGCACATAAGCTGTTCAAGAATGGCCCATAAAGTCCATCTTGTGTTTGTTGATGGGTGGCGCAGGGGAGGGGATGGCGTGTAATCTAAAAGTTTACTCCTAGCACTTGGTCTATGGTGATAAAATTTTGTGCACTTGATGTGTTTATAAGAGGCAAAAAATATCAATAAAAGTAAATGGTCAATGAGAATGAGAAGTCAATTTTATGTCACATTTTTTTCTGGTTTCAAAAGTAAGTTGGCAATTTTGTATGTTTGAAAACTTGGGAGTTTGGTATAACTTATAATAATCTAAACACCTAAAAATCAGATTTATGGAAATACTATTTTTAGTAAATTTTTTGTTATATTTTCACAGAAAGTTCAAAATAACCAACGGATTTTTTGGTATTTCATGCACAAAAAAGTCAATCAAATCCGTCTTTAAAGAAGTCAAAGACAGTTGAATATGCGTTGAAAGTTATAGAGGCATTATTTTAGTATATACCTGAAATTAACTTCATTAGGTGTCTCCATCTAACTGAAGTGTTCATTAAATGTAAGCCACTTCCTTCTAAATGTTACCTAAACCTAAGAGTTTACCTAACTTTGAAGAGTTAGAGTCTGTGTATAGAGCTCTGTTTTGTTCAGGCTCACTATGTGTCCATTGCTGATAGATTGAAAAAGTTTAGATTGAATTAGTGAGCGAAAATATAGCCACGCCAGCTTTGACTTTGTCTGCTCTCTTGCAACAAGCCTTGGTAAATAGCGACCGCTGCGGGCCAGGCATGACTATCGCTGCACAATACACTTAAGAGAGAAACCACATGACCAAACGAAATAAATAAATGGAGAGACTAACCAATAGGGTACAACTGTAGCCTAGATATCTACCATCGTTTCATTAGAAATGGGGTAGAACCAATTGGGAATTTTAAGCACAAATTCGTTAAAAATTGTTTGCAATTTAGGTAAGTCAAGATTGCTTTTAGTACTCGACTTAAGATCGCCCTTTTCTTTCATTATTCGGATTGTTTTTGATCGCCCTTTTCTTTCATTTTTCGGCATACGAAAAATTTATGATTTAAGAACGTTTGTTCTCATTTCAATAACATTAACTATAGTTTTTTTTAAATTTGAGTCCGTCCAAAAACGCCACATTTTTTTAGTAGACGTGCCTAAAAGCACCTTATGCTTGCGTAGTCACCAATACAAATGTACAAAATTTCACCACAGGATAACGAAAAAGTAAACCGGTTATTGCCTTTTGCTGTGTGTGTGTGTGCTTGTGGCTGTCTGATGCATGATACCATAATCAAGGTAGGGAGCTCGCAGTGTGCGAGCTTAGCAAAGTACTTTAAACGTTCAGCGTTTCGCGAACTTTTGAAGCGTGAGGTTCTTTGCGGATCTCGTTTTTGTTGTTGTTTTGCGCACGTATACATAATTTGCGTCCGTGTGAGCCGTTCGCTCTAGCGCTCACTCTCGCTCTCTTCCTCAAAGTCACTCCCGTGCTCTTGGCAAAGATATTTAAAAAAATACTGGCACCGTGCCTTTATTGTTGTGTCATGGTCTGATGCCAACGCTATCTTTCGACGCACAACAACAAATGTTAGATATACAAACGCACGAGGCATAGAAGAGAAAGAGAAGAGAGATATGCAATATCGCTATGCACAAAGGGCTATGAGTTTAGCAAATCAATTTATGCACTTGGCTAGTATTTCCCAAAGTCCTTTATTTGCTTAGTTTGTATTGGAAGCAAGGTCATCGGCAGTAAAAATCCAACCCTTTCAGGTCGTCGGTGCCAGCAGTTTACTGCAAAACTTTCTCTTGTCTTCGGATAAACAAACAAATAAACATGCGTATATCCCATAAAGTGCGTTGGCGTCAGCCTCAGTGTCGTAGTCAACCGGGGTTGTTCAACCTGTAGGTGGGTTCTGCTGTTTTGTGTATTTGTCTAGCTGATTTATGAGTGAACCCGCTGCTGTTGCTGTCGCTCTGGCAAATATTGGCACAAGGTCATATTTTATGCTCTGGCTTGATTAACGCGGTTTTTATGTGTCCTTCGTCTGGCAGCGACTGCGTCAGCAGTGTCCTTTGTCTGCAGCATGCTGCACTTACCCTCGTAATTGATGCGACCATCCTGATCCAAATCGGCAATGGCCAGCAGCTGCTCCAATTGCTGTTCATTCAAGGGCTCGCCAATCATTTCCATGGCAGTTTGCAGCTCATCGCGCGTTATGAAACCATTGCCATCACGATCGAAAACTCTGAGAGGGGGTCAATTGTTAGCCAATTGTTGCATCGAACTCGGGGTTTGACTTACCTAAATGCAGCTATTAAATCTTCGGTGACATCATCGGCCTCATCTGCTGGCTTGCTATTGCTGGCGCTTTCCTCATGTTGTTGCTGGTCATCGCGCAACGCCTGAATTCGGCCCACCCACTGCAGGAATTCGGCCTCGTTGATTAAGCCATTGCCTGTAATTGAGAGATGATGTAGAGAGTGAAAATTTGCCAGTCCTCAGTTTGTTGCCTACTTTTGTGCGCTTAGCTGGCTGTCAAAAACATTTCTCGCTGGTTTTTTATTTTGCTTGCCTCTTTTATCTATGCATATTAACATTCCAACGGCTTAGGCCATGTTCTTAATGCTCTTTCTCTTCGTTTGCTTTCTGGACTTTGGCTAAAACTTTTATAATTAAAGTCATTTCGTGCGCAGCCTCTTGCTTGGGCTTACCACACACCTAACCTTGACCTTCAGCACTACACAAACAACATGAACAACCGCAACGGCAAAGTAGTCCAAATTAAAATGAAGTTAAAATCTGCGATTATCTAAGTCGCCGTACAGTTTTCGCGGCCAAAGCAAAGGCGTTGACAGGGACCGAGGATAAGGTTTTCTTTTTATTTTTTTCAAGGGGATTATTTTTAATTACATTTGGTTTGGCTAATAAACATAATTTGAAAGTTAATTAGAGAAATAGAAGAACTGGCGCTATGCAGTGCAGACGATGTGTACTCTACTCTGTGCAGGATTTGTTTATAAATTGTGATAAAAAATACCTTAAGTCAAAGTTGCTTAAAATGCACATTAGGACTCTTTTTTAAACACGTTTTATGCGAAATCTATACAACTGCTTTAACTCTTTTATATATTATTGTAAGTATTACCCCGTAGTTTAAAAATAAACTATCCCTAGCCATTTTGCGTTTTTTTTGAGCGAAGATATACCATTTTGAATACATGTGTTCAAAATTATTCAATTTTCTAGTGCCCAAAAATATGCTATGTTAATTCATTATAGTTGGCTCCTTTTGATTGATTGAATGCTGATGAAAATTGTCAACAACATCCTTTGCATACCTAAAGGCGGTGCAAAATTTTGGTCATTTTGAAAACATGTCTTAGGATAAAGGAAAGACTTCCCTTAAAAAAATCTTAGAAATATTTTGGACAGCTCATCTGAAAGCTTAGAAATATTACTAAAAGATATTATCGAAGTGATTCAAAACAAACAAAAAAAAGCCTTAACAGGTTAAAAATATGAAATTTAGCCAAATGTAGGCTCAAAGAAACATAATTTCGAAAACGAATCAACGGAAATTATCTAGAATCACCTCGAAAACGAATCAACGGAAATTATCTAGAATCACCTATAAAGCCTCTTAAAGTTACACAGAGTATATTATGTTTGTGCATGTTATGTGTCATTGCCAGATAGTAAGTAATAGGGGTGCGACTTGTGGGAAACCTTAGTTTCAGCCACGCCTCTCTTACCCCAGTAATATGGAAAAAATCGTAATTACTTCCACGGTTTTGTAGAAAAATCAATTGTACCTTCTTGACACCTTAAGTAAATGGAATTATGTATCGTTCAGCACAAGAAATGGTAAAGATTGAATGAACTGAAGTCAAGTTATGAACTGCTTTAAAACACATTATTATTTGCTGTTGGGAATTTAACGCACAGCGACCATTCTTGGTCTTTTTTGCAATTCTCCTAGCAGACCAATTTCTTGTACGAATGTCAGAATTTCCGAGGGTTGTAGGTAACTAATCTTGTTCGAGTAGAAGCTGTGTTCCCCAAATCTGATTAATCAGGCCTCGCTAGAGCATCACAGTGTGCTAATATATGTTCGATGGACTCCTCATTCTTTTCACAGAATCTACTTGGTTGGATGTTTGCGATTGCCAACTCGCACAGATGACCCCCGCAGCGAACAATGTCCCATGTAGAGCCCTGTCAATATTCTGAGGGCATTCGTTCCTTGTAGGATCAATTTCTGGAGCCCTTTTTGGTTGTGGTTCAGGATTTAATACTTTTGCTTGTCTTATGCCCATGGTGTTTACCCAGGAGGCTGTTCTGGGCGTATTCTCTTTTTTTCTAAGGAGTTTCCTAATGGTGTGTTGGCCTATGCCACAATAGGGTTCTGGTCCTACCATTGCGGTGGCCGCACACTTGCGTGCCAGTTCGTTGGCCATTTTTAAATACATACTGAGCATACACTTTCGTTGGTACGTAATTACAGTGAGGCTTGATAATACATAATCATTCATTGAACCAATCCAGCTTATTTAAGATCAGGTCAAGGGCTAAGCTTTCCCTAACCATCTCATTTGGAGTTAAAAAAGTTAAATACTTTTAAAAAAAGTCTTAAACTTTTCCTGCCCCTATATTAAAAATATAAAGTTCAATGCACATGTAAAATTTATGTGGCATTCTTTACGAACTACACCCACAACAAACAGAAAAGTCAGGTAATTTCCATAAATTGCAACCTTTGCCAAAATTTGGCCTGGTTGTCCTGCCAACTGGGTGTCAAATGTTAAAAAAAATATGAACAGATTTTCAGTGGCAAGGTTGCCAGCCAACAAAATGCCAAAAAGTAAAGGATAAAGGCCAAGGCAGAAAATCTGCAGCAACCTTTTTAGCCTTGATCAAAAGTTGACGATGCCATTTATTTGAGAATGGGCAGAAAAAGTCATAAAAACCGGATGCCACAATTCACAGCAATTAAACTCTGTTTTGCTGCTGCCTCTTCAGTTTAGTGGGCGATTGCGTAACAGTTCACACAGACAAATATTATTCCATCATTAAGGACAAGTGTTTTGTGTGCTATTTGGTCATATGTCCCACACACATGCACAACATGGCCATATTCTCATCATCATTTCGGTACCGATTTGCTGCAGTCTCCCCTTAGAGCACCATGTCTGTTTGCTAGTTTGGGCTGTTGTTGACATTTGTCTGACATTGGTATTTGTGGCCTTAGTGTGGGTGAGAAAGTGTTTTGTGGACGACGTTTTGAAAAAATATTTTCATTTGTGCTTAGCGCTCTTGGCTTATATTTGTTTGACTTGAGCCTGGGCTCTGGTGGCTTTGTTATTCACGATATATTTTCAAATAAGATCATAAGTGAGATTTAATACGCTGGAAACAATAAAGAAGTGTGATGTGATATTGCTGGCCTTTGGTGTCAAAGCTTTTATGCATATTATTGAACTGTTTTCGTTGGTCAAAGTCTACTGATGATTCCCAAGACAATGTTGCATCTTTAACAAGTTCCAAGTCTCTAAACTGGCCTTAAAACGGTTCAATAGCAATGTGCCACATATTTAAGTGTTGAACTGGTGCAAAGTAATTGAAAAATCGTCCATTATTAAATGTCAGTTGTTTCCATACATGTGTGAACGCCTGCCAGAGTCAGACCCCAAATTGATTTATATTTAAGTGTATTTAAACTGTCTCATATCAACAAAAGATTTACGTCTCTTGATTCTTATCTTAGAATTTTGCTTTCTTTTTCGAAATACAAAACTAAATGTTTGCCTGCAATATACATTATCATAGTACCAGGCAGCAATGGAAGCAGAAGAACTGCCTGGCGGTCTGCCTGTCTGTTTGTCTCCCTTTCTTTTTGTTTGCTTCTGCTGCTTGCAACAAAAAGGACAAGTCCAAGGATAATGAAAATGGCATCGCTGTTTGTGTGTGTGTGTGTGTGTGTGTTGACGTTGCCGCCATTGTAATGCTTCTGTCGTAAGGACATTGTATGGCATTGCCAGCGAGGGCGACTCTTTGTGCATATTTTGGGCAATGTCATAGAATGTATCCTGAATCTTATGACGAATATCTACTGCGGTGCCTCCAAGGCATATTGCTTGGTTACGCTTGGGTCGTTAAGCATGAAAATGATTTTCGAGCTTGACCTGCGAAATGATGGCTGGTCAAAAGGGGGTTGGCATTGATCGATGGCTTTGTTTAAGCTGGCGAGGAAGTTAAAATGTGTATATATATGTTGATAAGATTTTGGCTACATAAATTATTTACTTAATTAAGCTCTTAACTAAAAGTACTCATTATTTGAAACCAACTGATGTCCACTTGCGTCTACTTTAATGCCCAGTTACACACATAATGTTATAGATTGATGACTTGCAAAGTTCTTTGACTCTATTTCTAGTGACCTCCTGCAAGACAGATCGTTACGTCATGTCTTACACCTGCTTACGATAGTACACTCAGAAAAAAAAACGTTTGGAGAAATTATTAATTTGATTTTTCTATCAATTTCAGTGAAGTTTCTTTAAACATAATTGAATCAAGGCTGAAAACTTCAAAGGTTCTGTTCGGCTTAAAAAGCTAAAATTTGGTGAATTTTACATATGATTTACAGAGAGGACTGGATCTGCTAAGGTAAGTGGAATTTAAATTTGATACGGGATAATCCCAAAACTTGTTAAACTTAATATGCTGAATTTTAGAATCATTTTGTAAAACTTTACTAAATCATACTACTCTGCAATATTATTCATACCCTTGCAGAGGGTATATTGAAATAGTTCAGATGAGTGTGATGCATAGAAGGAAGCATTTCCGCCCACATAAAGTATATTATTGATCAGCATGACCCGAGCTGAGTTGATTTAGCCTTGTCCCTCTGTCCCACCGTATGATTCTATGCTATCTTCACCGTCAATTTTAAAGCTATCGACGCCAAACTTTGCACAAAGTCTTCTGGTACAAATACGCTGCACATTTGTCGGTACCGGCCGGATCGGATGACTATAACATATAGCTGCCATAGGAATGATCGGTCGAGAAACAAGTTTTAGTGAGAAAAACTTTTTTGTTTTCAAAGGAAACGTCTCCAATCTTTGTATTTACTAGTTTTCAATGCTTCTTCATGATTCTGCGAGGTTTGGTCGAAATCGGACACCTATATAGTATAGCTGCCATAGAAAAGGAAGGTTAGAAAATTAGACTTAGTGAGAAAAACTTATTTGTTTTCAATGTAAACCTCTTTAAAATTGGCATATATTCATTTTATAAGCTTTGACACAATTCTTGAAAGTTTTGTCAAAATCAGATGACTATAGTTTATAGCTGCCATAGGAATTATCGGTCGAAAACTAGTTCTAGTGAGAAAAACTTTTTTGTTTTTAATGCAAACGTCTCCAAACTCAGTATTTAATAGTTTTGTATGCTTCTTCATGTTTCAGCCAAGTTTGGTCGCAATCGGACATCTATATAGTATACCTGCCATATAAAAGTAAGGTTGTAAAAATAGTCTTAGTGAGAAAAACTTTTTTGTTTTCAATGTAAGCCTCTTCAAAATTGGCATTTATTTATTTTATAAGCTTTTACATAATTCTTCAAAGTTTTGTCAAAATCGGATGACTATAGGTTATAGCTGCCATAGGAATGTTCGGTCGAGAAACTAGTTCTAGTGAGAAAAACTTTTTAGTTTTCAAAGAAAACGACTCCAAACTTTGTATTTCTTAGTTTGCTATGCTTTCCCATGTTTCCACTAAGTTTTGTCGAAATCGGACATCTATATAGTATAGCTGTCACACAAAAGTATAGTCAGAAAAGTAGTCTTAGTGAGAAAAACTTGTTTGTTTTCAGTGGAAATGTCGTTCAAATTCGATCGAAATTATTTGGGAATCACTTATAATTCTACTTGTTTCAAAAGTAAATGAGTATTGGCTAATTCACCCTAAGAATGAGATCTAAAAGATCAATATACATCACAGAATCAGAATTGTGTGCTTACAAAATTTTCAATATTTTTTTTCTCCGAGTGTAAACTTAAGTAAAGCCACCCATGGAGCACTTTAAGCATTCAACGACATTACATTTTTGCTTTAGTAACAAATGGCAATTGCGGCTGTCAATGCATTTGGGGGCGTGCCAAAATGTGGGGGGGCTACCAGGCAACAACTTCATGCCAAAATGCAATCAATTATTGGCAAATGTACCAGCTCCTGGTGCTGACCTCATGCCAGCGGAAACGGAAGCCCGGCACACACTGGATGTGTGTGTGTGTTTGATTGTTGCTTGTTTGGCATAAGAGGGGCTTGGAAGGGGAGCAGCTGGGCAAGTAAGTGTTTGTGTAATTTAGCTACATTTTGCTTGTAAAACTTGCAATGAATGTGCGGACTGTGCTCCTGTGTGTAAGTGAAAGTCAGTGCACAATAAATTACCTCAAATGGCACCAACCGGCAGCTGGCCCATTAATTAAATGTTGAGGTTTGCATTCGGATTTTACCTTAAAATTGCACTTTGCAATTTGCCATGGCAGTTTTTAGGTGACCAACCGCAAAGTTGGTCAAATCAATGCCAATTGCTAAAGTCAAAGGAAAACGGGACATTGTAGGAATTACATTTTTAAAAGTTTTTTGATAAAAAGTCAATGAAACCGCACAGTTAAATTGTTCTATTGATCAGGAATTTCAAGGATTAGCACATCTTCGAGTGATAATTAATATAAGAATAAACAAAAGTCGTCTATACGTCCATTAAGGACCTTGTTTTCCGGTATATGTGTAGGTCGAAGTGTGTCACAGGCAGCTAACATTTTATAGCAGTAGTTAGCCACTTTCAGTCCAAATTTTAAGCAATTTAAATTTCAAAAGGGCCAACGTTTGAAAATTGATTTTCCCACTGACAAGGTTTTTTCAACTCTGTTTTCCTTTTCCACCCCCCTCCCCCTTGCTTGCCTGCATGTACACTTTCGCTTTACTTTCCTGTCTCTGACCCCTGTTTTTCTTTCTATGCCATTTTCATTTCACTTTCCCCATCTTTTTTTTTGTTGGTATTTTAAGCTGTATTTAATTCAGGCCATTTGAAATCTTGTTTGACTCCCCCCCACACTAAAATTGGTCATTTGTTATGTAAATTGGGTGACCACAGGCTAGGGGGATGGGTGGCGGAGTGCACGAGGCATCTACACTTTGATTCGATTAGGATGAATGCACAAAGGCAATTTCAATTTAAATACATGGTCATGCGGCGGGAGTAAGAGTAGATAATGATTGGGTGTGTTGGTGTTGGCAAGTTGGTGACATTTGGTTATAATGGTTGTATTTATGAACTGGGCACAATGGGAAAAGTGCACTACTTCTACGCAAAGTTTCAAATACCATGAACTGGAATTCAATAAAGATTTTTAAGATAAAAGATGAAAAGAAAACTTCTTATGCTAAGTAGGTAGTTAAGATTTATTTCAAAAGCTTCCTTCCACGAAAACTTAACAAAAACCTCAAATCTTCCATAATTTTGTAGGTAAAATGTTGAAATTGTAGTTATCTGTAGTTGCCAGCATTATTTGTTAACAACTCTCAAAGTTCGGTACCATACAGTAGAAAGAATAATGTTGTTAGTAGCGTTTTTTGCAAAAATAATAATTTCTTGTTAAACGCCCTTGGAAGTATGCTAGCTTTTTTTCTTTAATTCAGTTACCGCAGCTTGGCACATAAAAAACACCAGAGAATGACATTTTCCCATATTTTTTAATGTATACAAACTCTGTTTGCTCATCAGCTGCTAAAGTCAGGATATGCTATTGAAAGTGAAATTGCATAAATTTTATTCAATCAGTAGGTTTATTCGAATGTTTTTTTAATGGAATCTAGTCATTGTAGAAGAAACCAACTGTGTTATCCTTGCAGTGGAGGGTATTCGAGAGACATCTCACAAAAAAAAATGTGTTATACCCTTGCAAAGGGTATTATAATTTTGCCCAGAAGTTTGCAACGCATATTCATTTCCGACCCCATAAACTATATATATTCTTGATCAGGGTGACGAGCTGAGTCGATTGAGCTTTGTCCGTCCATCTGCCTGTCTGTTTCTGTGCCAACTAGTCCCTCAGTTTTAAAGCTATCGAGCTGAAATTTTGCACAGAGTCTTCTTTTTGCTGCACACCACTAATATGTCGGAACCGACCGGATCGGCTGAGTATATCTCATAGCTCCCATAGGAACAATCGGTCGGAAAACTAGTTTTAGTTAGAAAAACTTTTTTCTTTTCAAAGGGAACTTCTTCAAACTTTGTAATCGTAGGTTTTCTATGCTTTTTTTTATGATTCTACTAAGTTTTTTTAAAATCGGACAACTATATGATATAGCTGCCATACAAAAGACAGGTCTGAAAAACAGTCTTAGTTAGAAAAACTTTTTTGCTTTTATTGGTAGTATCCTGCAATTTTGTATTTGTTTGTTTTACCTGCTTTCACATAATTTTACAAATTTCTGATGACTATATCATATAGCTCCCATACGAACGATCGGTCGGAAAATGGGAAAAAGAGTACTTCTTGAAAATATTTCAGCGAGCACTTGCAAGGGTATAAAAACGTCGGTTCAGACGCAGTTAGCTTAGGTTGTATCCGGCCCATTTTCTCAATGTCCGGTTGGTCTTACTGACTGAATTTGAGTGTCTTATTCCATGTTTGGCAACAAACATAACCGCAGCTCATGCTCCGTTCAAATTGTAACCGCTGGATAAGTCTTCATGAAACTATCGATATTCTTATCGATAAATAAGCAATCAACTCTTACCCTTGCCTTGTAAATTTTGTTAATTGCTGCAATGAAATGTTTGTGAATAAGGAACGGAAATGGATGAATTAATAATGCAAAAGAGCATATGGAGAGACCTAATTATCATATCCTTTGATGATTAATAGGATATTTAAAACAAAAGCAGTCCAAATGGACACGGTCTCTGTGTAGGACTTTTAACAGCAATCATGCATTGTTGTCAGAAATATCAGAATGTTAAAATGGTTTTGTCATCTCGTGCAACAAATTTGACCTTAAGATGGTTTACCAGTAAACTAAGCCCAGGACAATCAACTTTTCTCTTTATAAATCTCTTGATTTTATAACCCAAAAAGTGTGCATCTTTCCACATGGTGATGCCATAAAACACCACAATGCCACAAGCACTCTTACACACATAAATATTATGTATACGCCACATAACAAAATTTGACCAATTCTGACTTTGGCACTTAACACAACACGAAATTACAAATTTAATGGTCTGGCACGAAATCTGTGCTGTTACATCCAAGCAGATTTTCACTGCATTTGTGAAAACTTTGTAACTTTTTTTTTTTTGTGGTCATCCGTCGCCATTAAATGTCAACTATTTTACAGCGTAAAATAATTGCTGCACTCCTAAAAGCAGGCTACAATTATACATTTTTTTTTTCTACAAAATGTCAACGCACATAAAATATCCATGCGACAATTGACCACAAAGCACGAGAAATACTTGGGTGGTCGAAGAAAATGCTGTCAATGCGCATAAATACACACACAGAAGCCTCCTTACATTTTATTGGTAACGCGGGCAGGTGGTCACTTAGCTGCGTGACCCCCACCCCCTTACTTGCCCCCAGTTTAAATCAGCGCCCTGGCCTGGACTGTGTCATTGAAACCTGGGGAATGTTAATGAAGCCATAAAGTGAGCGCTTTACGCAGCATTCAACAGTTTGTGGAAATGTTGCTAAAATAAAACGAAAGCAAAAACACAAAGGACAACGAAGAATGGCGAATGGAATATGGAGAGGCACAATGCAGACACAAAGCAAAGTGTTTGCTTTGATATTTCAATTGCTTGATTTGACTAGCATTTGTTGAAGGGTAAAGTGGAAAAGTTTTGCGGTTCTTGGATAGCCACAGGCGAGCTGTGAAAATCCTTTGGGGATTGAAGAGACGGCCAAGTGGATGAATGAATAAATAAATAAATTTTAAGTGAATTCTAAAGTCAATTTATATTTGTAAACTGCGTTTTTAAATCGATATTTATTTTAAAATGGATCTTGGTTTGTTAGTGTGCTTAAAACTTGAAAACCTCTGTACCTAATTGAATATATTCTTCTTGGGGTTGGTTTGTTATTGCTACTTGAAAGTATAGGAAAAAGAAAAGGTCTATAAATTGTCAACAGGTGGCTTTGTAGGCCCATGTGTCTTGCTTCGAATCAATTTCATTACAGTTCAACATGTGGTGCAGTAGGCGGTCAGCTTAGTTAATGCTCTGCCTGATTTGTTTTGTTTTTGACCCCTTCGTTTCACTGGTGAACTACACGAGGCTTAAAAATATGACTTTTTCTAGTATATTAAAGAATCTGCTGATTTTAGATGATTTTCTTAATCAGAAATGAACTATCACATCTAGATTTGTTTGCAATTTCAGCATAAACTTGCTTAAGATTACACTTTGGACCCTGTTTAGATACGTGTTATGTAGAAGCTGTATGAATGTTTTTACTCTCTTTGATATTGTCGGAAGTAACACCTCTTAGCTTTAAAACAAACCAAACAAAACAATTCTGCGATTTTTTCAAGCGAAAATATGCTATTTTGAGTATTTGGGCACAAAATTATTATTATAATCTATTGCCCAAAAGTATGCCATGTAATATCACTATAGTTGACTGAAGACTTGGTTTGAATCCTTAGGAAAATTTTTCACCACATTCATTGCATATCGTTGGGTGTTATTTTTGAGCACATAAAATTAACTTGGTATATCTTTGCTCAAAAAAAAATGACACAGTTATTTGGTATGGTGGATTTTAAAGCTAAGAAATAGTACTTAATGTGATCCAAAGCAAACATAAAAAGTTCCCCTTAAAACGACCTCAAAAAGGTATACTTATTATCAGATTTTTGCATTCATTACCAAAAGTATGGAAGTGATGAACTTTTTCCGAAAACTAAATCGTGTTCAGCACACTAAAATAGCTCAAAAAAAAGCTACTTGGCCATTGCTAACGATTTGCTTGGCTCAATTTAAGCGCTTTAAAAAAAATATGCGCGAGTTTTTTCAGGGTCTCACGTTCCACGCCCTGTGTTTCGGCCCGTGTTTACAGGCTGGAAGCATACTCGTGCACACAAATTTTTTTTTTTATAAATAAGTAGATATGTTCAGTTGAGAGTTCATCTGTTGCTGGCAACCATAAAACCATTGTTCGTGGCAGGGAGACTGTCAGTAACAGTGTCACTCGTTGGTGCGTTACATGATGCCTTTCAGTGGCATTTAACATTTCGGTTGCCTACTTTCAGGCGCACATGAAAATCACTTGAGCATTTAAATGCATAATTGTATTTTAAAATTTGTTTTTTTTTTTGGTTGCATTAACAATTGCATATTTAAATCTTTATGCAAATAAATGCTTAAAATTCAATTTTCTGTTGAGCTGATTTAATCTAATTTAAATGCAGTGGGAAATGACAGGAAAAAAGCACAAAATACCAGCTGCTTCGGGTGGGGGCAAAGCTGTGGTTTTAAATTAAATAAAAATTGCATAACTCAAAGAGTAAATTTAATCAAAAAAAAAAAATGACAGCAAGAAATTCCTCTAAAGTTTATTTCCTCCTCTATTTGCTTTGCTTGTTTACACCTGAGACACATACTCACATTTACCCAGTTATGTGTTGTGGTCTATGTGCACACACTTCCAAATGGTTCGCCGCACAATTTAATTACCATTCCCTAGCTCTATTTGCTTTCTCTTGGCCAAATGACTCAAACACATGATTTATTAAGGCGCAAATAAAAGGCAAGCAAACTGTTGCATACTTTTGAGCGTGAAGTAACTTGAGCCCCTCTCAAGTGGCCACTTCTTTTGTGCTGTTTTGTGTGTTGGCTGTCAGCAAATTTGTATGGCATGTTTATAAGTGGCACTCACCTGAATGGCTAGCCTCACGTATGAGATCGTGTATGATTTCATCACGCACATTTATGCCCAGATTCTTGAGCATAAACTGTAATTCATTGGCTGTAACGCGGCCGTCCCGATTTCTGTCTAATAGATCGAATGCTGTGCGTAAATCTGAAAGAAAGTAATGAACAAGCAGTTAGTTGGCGCAAGAATACAAGGTGGGGGATTGGTGCATTGGTTTATAAATATATAAATATTTGGGGTATTTCCAATACAAACTACTTTTTTATACCCTTGCAGAGGGTATATTGAAATTGTCCATATGTTTGTAACGCATAGAAGGAAGCATTTCCGACCACTTAAAGTATATATATTCTTGATCAGCATGACGAGCTGAGTTGATTTAGCCATGTCCGTCCGTCTCCTCCGTCAACTTTGAAGCTATCTTCTGATACAAATACGCTGCACATTTGTTGGAACCGTCCGGATCGGATGACTGTAACATATGGCTGCCATAGAAACGATCGTCCGAAAAACTAGTTCTAGTGAGAAAAACCTTTTTTGTTTTTAATGCAAACGTCTTAAAACTTTGTATTTCTTAGTTTGCTATGCTTTCCCATAAATTCACTAAGTTTGGTCGAAATCGGACATCTATATAGTATAGCTGTCATACAAAAGTAGAGTCAGAAAAGTAGTCTTAGTGAAAAAAACTTTTTTGTTTTCAATGTAAACCTCTTTAAAATTGGCACATATTTATTTTATAAGCTTTTACACAATTCTTGAAAGTTTTGTCAAAATCGGATGACTATACGTTATAGCTGCCATAGGAACGTTTGGTCGAAAAACTAGTTATAGTGAGAAAAACTTTTTTGTTTTCAATGCAAACGTCTCCAAACTCCGTATTTACTATTTTTCTATGCTTTTTTTTATGATTTTGCCATTTTTGGTAGAAATCGGACATCTATATAGTATAGCTGCCATAGAAAAGTAAGGTTAGAAAAATAGTCTTAGTGAAAAAAACTTTTTTGTTTTCAATGTAAACCTCTTTAAAATTGGCACATATTTATTTTATAAGCTTTTACGCAATTCTTGAAAGTTTTGTCAAAATCGGATGACTATAGGTTATAGCTGCCATAGGAACGTTTGGTCCAAAAACTAGTTCTAGTGAGAAAAACTTTTTTGTTTTTAATGCAAACGTCTCCAAACTCCGTATTTACTATTTTTCTATGCCTTTTTTATGATTTTGCCATTTTTGATAGAAATCGGACATCTATATAGTATAGCTGCCGTACAAAAGTAAAGTTAGAAAAATAGTCTTAGTAAGAAAAACTTTTTTGTTTTCAATGTAAACCTCTTTAAAATTGGCACATATTTATTTTATAAGCTTTTACACAATTCTTGAAAGTTTTGTCAAAATCGGATGACTATAGGTTATAGCTGCCATAGGAATGATCGGTCGAAAAACTAGTTTAAGTGAGAAAAACTTTTTTGTTTTTAATGCAAACGCCTCCAAAGTTTGTATTTCTTAGTTTGCTATGCTTTCCCATGAATTCACTAAGTTTGGTTCAAATCGGACATCTATATAGTATAGCTGTCATACAAAAGTAGAGTCAGAAAAGTAGTCTTAGTGAGAAAAACTTTTTTGTTTTCAGTGGAAATGTTTTTCAAATTAGTTGGAAAAACGTGCTGCAAGGGTATACAAACTTTGGCCGAGCTGAAGCTAAATTTCCTCTATTTTTTTTGTTATAAAGTCGTAGATTTGTTGACCATGTTACTTCCAAACAAAATCAATTGCGAGTATTCTCAGTTATGTATACTGGAAAACATTCTATAATTTTAAGTGTCCTTCACTCATTTGTGTGTTTATATTCTCTGCTTTTAAAGCACAATAAAAGCCACAAAAGTATAGGACATTCTCAAGCAACAAAACACACAAACCTACTCCCGCAACCCACATATACATAATTTAACTACAACTGCGTCTTAAGTGTAGACGCCACACAGGCTGTTCTTAGTAATAAAACCTAAAACGCAAATTCGCCAAAAAAAAAAAACAAAACAAAACACAGACCAAAACCAAAAACCAAACACAATCGTTAAAATCCCAGTCAGTTCCAGTGAAATGCGTGATTTATATGATTTATCCACTTAGAATGCAAATCGAGGACATTGCTATTGTTGTTGTTGTTGTTTTATGTAATAAAACGTTTAATGGGAAATGTTGCAAAGCTTTCATGTGGGTGTATTGCTTGATATGTGTACGTGTGCGTGCCAGAAATCTTTTGATGTTTGGTAAAATTATCAGGCGGAAATTGCAGTCGCCTTGTACAATAATTAAGGCCTTGCTGAAGGAACTGGGGGCAATGTTGGCAACGCCTTACTCTGCGGCACGCCAAGACAAGACCCTAACTCAATGCCAAATCGATCAAACTTGCAGTTGCCCAAGTTTTATGAGCCAAAAAACAAGGAGAACACAAACACAACGCATATTCTGCATAAAAACCCCACTTCCGGTGTTTTGGTGGAAGAACAATTATAGGCAAAAGTTTTGGCAAGCCAATTTGGTCGAACAGCCTTTTGGGCAAATTTCAATTGCATGCCACAAAAGTTGGTCAATAATAATGCCAGTATCAAACAAAAACTAGAGCAGCAGGATAACCTTGTCAGTGTTTTAATATTTTTAAGTGTTAGTGCACTCAATCTACAATTTGCTCCCTTTTTTCTCCCACTCAGCATAAAATCCGCAACAGATGAGGTGATTTGTTACCTTTCTTTGAAGGTCTTTCCAAAGCGATTCCCTTACATTTTGTTGCTTAGTTCAGAGGTGCCCATGATAACCTTATGCTCGCGTAATCACCAATACAAATAAAATAGAATTCAAAAATATTCGGAAGCAACAACAAAAACAACCAGGAAACGAAAGAGAGTACCGGTTATAGCCTTTTGAAGACGCAATCAATCGACGCACAACAACAAGTGTTCAATTCTGCAAGAGGCCTAGTAGAGAAAGAGCAGAGAGAGAAACAAATTGGAATGGCTATACGTAAAGCAACAACAAATGCGGCCGATGCGTATAGCTTGTGGGCACCCCTGCCGTAGATCGTTTAGCCAGGATCTGCTGTTTTTGCTTAAGTGTATAAGAATTCATTCTTAATTGCTAAAAGTTTATTTAAAAATTTAAATCCATTGACCAAGAACAAAATTATTAAAACTTATATTATTTTGCTCGTACTTTTAGTATAAATCCTTCTTAGCTTGCACAAATAAGAATATAAAACCCGAAATCGTAAGTTCTCTAAGAACAAAGCATCTCGATCCAAGGACAACTCCGAGAAAGAGTCGAAAAACAATTGATTTAAGAATAGAATGTTTATAGCCAGATAGAGCCAAGTGCAGAAATTGACTTTTTCTACTAGTTGATATTTATTTTAAATCAAAGAGGATTAGATTTTCCCTCTTTTACACTTAAGTTGTTGGAGTTCTATATACAAGCATTATTCCTTCCAAAACTATGCTTACAAAGGACTAATTTATGTCTCAGCCAGGCTTATATTGAGCTCTAAGAGTTCTTAAGCCATTCTTAATCCCTGCTTAACAAATCAAAACTGTTCTAAAAAAGCTTTTGAATCAAGAATTAGGTTCCCAAAACAGGAATTTATTGTTTTTTTTAATTTTGGAAATTTAAGGATTTTATCTTAAGTTTGTTTTCGTAAGAGTCCCTAATTGGTTTTTGGCAAATTAATTGTTGTGTTTTTCCATCCGCTTTGTTTCAGCTTTGTGAAGTTTTTCTGTGGTTCTTCGTTAAGTTTCTCTAAATAAGTCTCTCTCCAGATATTTTGCTTCTGGTTACTCTTCAGACTTTCTTATAGCTCCAGTTCATGTGAAAAGGATACCTTTTCTTTCTATATAACTCCATATTACCAACCTATACAGCTGATTTCATAGCTTCTGTTCTGGCTTGGCCACTGTTTTGAATTTTGATAATATTAGAATTCCAAAATTGTAAAACAGCAAAGCTTAAATAGTTACGAACGATTGAAAACTATTTTCGAACCAACTCACACAAACATTCCATTGACATTTTCTGTTAGATTGATCGCCTTTTTTGTGCCGCTTTTGCCCTGTTCTAGCCTGCAAGCAAAGCAATCAAGTTTTCATTTCACATCTCCCAGCCGCCCCCCACCGTATGCAACGATGCAAGAAAAAATGTGTGAAAATTGCAAGTAAATTGCTTTTGGGGCCAAACGATTGTGGTATTGCATTTCTCCTTTCCCCAACCAGTTTTCCACATGTATGAGTGAAGCATATCCGCTTGCAGGCTAGATTGTGAGTGTCGGTGTTTTTGTGTGGCTTGTAATTGCACACGTGTTTATACTTCACACATTGACACATTGACACCAATATTTCATAAAACACAGCAACGTCTGCACCAAGCCTGGCACTTTTGCTGACGGCTTGAACATATTGAGGTTACACCCAAACACACATTTGACAGGCATCTAGTTAAGTTGTGCGGCAAATTGGCAACTAGCAGCAGAAGTGATGCAACAATTGATGAAATTGGATAAATAAAGCAAGCGAATCGACAAAGTTTCCATCGTTTAAGCAAACTGTTGACACTTGCAATTATGCAAAGTTTTTAATTGCGATATTAAATCAGGGGAACAAGGACAAAGAAGTTCAGTTTCCTCTTTCTTTGTGAGAAAGTTGGCAATCTGTAAATGTCGCTGGAACTAATTGGTTGCCACAGCTCCATGATGGCCAGATGATGCTCCGAGGACAATGAAATTGAAGCTTGCTGTCGGCTGTCGGCTGTTGCGGCTGCTGCTGCATTTAAGCAATAAAAGTTTTGTTGCAAAAATATTTGTTGTTTACTTTTTCGTCTTCTGGTTCCTTGACACTGTTGGTTGTCTGTTGTCTGTCCTGGGATTATTTGCGCTGAGCTCTCTCCAGGGACCCATTCAGTGGGAACACACAATTTTCGTTTGGAAATGTAATTGAGTTTGGAAAACTTGTAAATACTTTCATGTGTGCACACATAACAAGAGTCGTAAATAAATTGCACTTGCATTTGCTCTCTTGTTGTCGTATACAACGCTTAAAAGTTAAGACTTGGCAAGAAACTTTTCTGCCTTGGCAAAGATTTTCTCAACTAAAAATGTAAAGTAGCCATGAAATATTATATATGGCTTAAGCACATCATACTAAATGTATGAACGATGAGTATGTATATCCTGACATTGATGATGATGATGATATTGTTTATCAAATTATATTTCAACTTTATGATATTGACATTGGGGTTGAACCAGCATGTTTATTACAAATGGTGTGAAAGTTAGTGAAAGAAAGTGTGTGTGTGAGATTGCAGAAATGTGCTTAAGAACGATAAATGAGGTTTTTGAAATTGAGTTGCATTTTAGTTAGTGATTTCAAAGACAGGATATCTTGTACATGGTTAAGGATTGGTTGATTCATGGTACGAGTCTACGCCAAATCTTGATAAAAGCATCTTTTTAGCAGAGATATAAGGAAATGTAACAGCCATTCTGTTTATCCGTAGTACTTCTGTGGGAATTCTTCATTCAAGGCTACATCAAAAACGCTACACCATTTCGGTGAAATAAGTGCTAAGTCGCTAGCTCTTCTGTGCTTTCTTTCGTCTTAGAACCCTCAGCTTAGATTTTGGGTTCTGAGAAAAAGGTTTTGAAATTGTTGCCCAAGCGGTTAAGTAGAAGTCTCTTCCTTAAGTCTTAGCATTCCTTTCTATATTCAGTGGAATGATATCTTCACTCGCAGTATAAGTTTTAAGAAGTTATAGTTTCCAGATTTTTGAGGTCTAAGAAAAGGGTTAACTAATCCGCCTGAAGGTTTTATCGCAGAGGTGCGCTTATACCCAGATATACGGCTGCAGTTCCCATCTTTTTCCTAAACTCCTCAATGTTGATTATCAGAACAGTTTTGAGTTCTAAATGCACCAACAGCACAATTGTTTTTGTAAAGCCTAGAAAGCCATCAGTTTTCTCTCTGCTCTTGGCTTGCTAAGTATTAATCTGTTTCGAAACTGAATAAGATCGAACACTAAAGTACTTTTGCCATGTTTTTGTAAGCCAAAATGTAAGTAGGCTTTCAGTAAAGTATCTTTCATAATATTACCATAAATACCTCTTAAATTTCCATAAATTTAGCTAACTTTTTAACCCACCTTCATGTCATTCGCTGTAGCCTATTAATATCCTAGCAACATGTTAATCCCTTTTCATTTCATGACACAAAATTAAATTATGCGACACGTGAAGGGGGAGACACTTTTGAACATTTTTCTCGTTCTGTTCAACACTTGAAACGTGTCATGTTGAAGTGTCTGCATTTGCCACCCTCACATGAAAATAAACGAGTGACGAGTGTACAACAACATAAACCAAAATTTAATACGTACATCATCCAAATTGAGCTTCCTAAGCTGCCGGAGACAACAGTTAACTGATTTAAATTATATGATGAATGTGTACATTACTCATGCACCACACACACACACACACTGATAACCATATCGAAACGTATTGTAATCAAATATAAAATACAGAAATTATTGTGTTGATTAGATTGGGAAATGCCGCTGAATATTTGCTTGGCTTGTCACACAAGTGGTCTTCGTTCTCCTTTTGCCCTAAGTACATACATAAAACATTCGCAAAACAGTGTATAACATTTTAGTAGAATTCCAGTGTTACATTTCGTATATCAAGTGCCATTGTTTGGTCATATTTAGCGCTTCAATAAACACAGTGTGAATAGTTATTTTTTTTTGCAAAAACAAAACACTTAACTCTGTTAATTTACAATTTGTGCTGGTGATGGCGGTGGTGCAGAGGTGCCGCCTAAGAGGGAAAGGGGGGGCGATGAAATTGCGAAATTAAATACTGTAATTACCAGCCGATGCCACAAGTTGTGTCACAAACGTGCTGCTGTTGGGAGGCCAAAGTAAAATGTTGCTTGTTTGTTTTTTTGGAATTCCATGTAAATAATTTGTAAATTGAAACTCATTGTATATGGATTTAAATCTTTAAATTTTGAAAGGATGTTAAGCTTTATAGCAATTTCGGTATTTTTATGACGATGTGATGTCTTTTAAATTGGTGAGAAACCTAAACATCCTTGAAATAAGGCCATATCATTACGTACAGCTTCAGTTCATGCGTAGTTTCAGTAGTGTTTCACTATTCATGATAGTCAGTCCTCATGCCAGCCATATTTTTAGTACCAACTTCTTTAAATCAGCGCTGATTTCAGTACTGTTTCGGTACTAAACCCAACTACTGGTTCTTATTAATATCGTGGCCCCATGATAACATTTGGCAAGTCTTCAGTCTTTAAATACTTTCAAAGAAATGGACCACTATGATTATTTAAATTCCCTTTGAATGACACAAATCAACTAAATTCCAGTACATAATTCTCAGTATTGAGATGAGAATATTGATATTTAAAACCAATCTTTTGTCAGCCTTTTTTTTTTGGTACTTTTGTTGTACATACTTAGACACGTACTCCCAAGAAAAAGCCGATATTCTGATTCCTTAGCGTTTTTCTGTCCCTTTTTCCAGAACTTTTTAAGTCTGAGCAACTGGAAATGGCAATTTTTTAAGTTATTGTTGGATTTCAGTCACAAAAACACATGTTTTCTTTGGTCTTAGCATTGAGCTACTATTAGTATATTTTTAACTGTTAGAAACATTTTTTCTTTAATAATCTAGCAACTTTTGGATCTCATATTCTGGCCACAATGCACACTAAAGCGGAAAAAAAGGGATGTACCTTCTATTTTGAGTTGTTTGAGGAAAAACTAAGTCGATTTTGTTATTTAAGAAATAAATATAATGATTTTATAAGAATACCATAGATAAATAAGAAAAAAAATGTTCAGGCTTGGGAGGAAACTCAATCCCAGGTCCACGGTTTTGCCATCTGTACCACCGGGCGGATTCGTGCCTTACATATAACTGAGTTCTCTGTTGACTGTGACCTTGACGCGTGAGTGTTTGATAGTCGTATGCGCTAAGGTGCCGCCCTAAGCGTTTTATGTGCCTTAGATGCTGCCTTTGATCAAGGTGAAGATAGTTTAAAAAAAATCAAATTTTGAGCTGAAGTAATCTATCAGACGAGCTCCCATTATCGTTTTCGTCAAAATTTTCGCATTTTGTGGACCAGATTTAATATCTAAGCCTTTGAAAAGTGAAAATTTCCGACAAGGGAAAGATTACACCCAAATTAGATGCTCGTATGCTGACGTCATAATATCATTAAAATATTTGCCAAAAATTTGGCTCTGTTTTCAAAAGTCAGTGAGAACGCCCACCCTTTAAGGTGGAAAGGAAATTAGAAACAGAAAGGATTCAAATCATGTTTTAAGGCTGAGATTTAGGACAGATCGTCAATAAACTTTCTACTTGTTATTTGATGCCTCAACTGACAAGACCACAACAATTTAACAAAATGCTCAAGATCATTTGCATAGACTTTTGCTTGAGCTGACATAACTACCTAAGGTAGTTCATTGTGAATTAGTTCAAAAAGTAAAGGTTCAGGTAGGCTAGTCGGCTTGCATAAAGAAACTGTAAGGCATCCACTTTAATAAAGTCGGGCCACAGCCCATAAGGTGACCACTTCTAGATAAGAAACCTATGAAGTGGCTGCTCAATAATTGATTTAAAAGTTTTGATGCCGTGTGGTCAAGACTAGATGAGTCAGCATGACAATGTGGCTGCACTTAATTAGAGACTAATTTGCTTTGCAATGTCTTTTGCGTAGTGAGTTAATATGAAAGGACATTAGCATTGAAATATGTCACAAGGGGAAGAATGTGATTATAGTAGATAGGCCTTATTTGCGTAAGCTACGTTCCAAAAGTGCGTACAGACACTAATTTAGATTTTGTCAAGTGAGGGTGCGTTCACAGACTGGCAGAATGTCATATTTTTAGGTGCCAGTTGCTGCCATACATGAGTGAAAACCTGTCAGTGTAGTGCCAGTTGACTGAAAATCTGTCAATATGCTCACGTATTTTACTCAGTCTGAATAGACTGACAGAAAACTGGCATAAAAATATATGGCAGCCTGCCAGTGTGTCTGCTATCACTTTAACAAGAGATGCTGGATGTGAAATTCTATGCGACAGCTGTGCACAATTTGTTGATATCAGTAAATATCACATTTACGTGGTCTGATGACTCGTAATTGCATAATAAGAGTGTTCTTTGTTAATCTAAAACATATATTGAATTCGAATAATGGTCCATACTTAGCTCACCTCGCACTTCACTTGCGATTGCTTTGTGATCCATCTCTAATGATTTGTTGTTGTTGCTGATGTTGTTTGTGGATATTTTCTTTCTAGTATTTATAGATTTAGTTCTTTTCACACACAATTTTCACAATGTTTTGTTAAAGATGATTTTGTTTATCCGCAGCAGCAGCAGAAAAGAGTTGGCTTTGTGAAAATAGCAAAACTGAAATAATAATTATGGCATAAACAAATTCTATATGGATTTGTACTCAATTTGCACGCACTTTGGCCTCACGCAATTTAATTGCAATTAATTACACAAATCAGCTCTTAGATTGAGGTCATTGAATTACGTTGTGTAGGCTAGGGTCAGGGTGTTTGATATGCTCTCATGTTGCGCCATCTGCTGCCTATTTTTTTTTTTTTCAAGGTCCCTTTGTCCACTTTTTTTTCTGGCACTTGTCGGCTTTCATCAATTTATAGATGTCTCATTTGTTCAAGTCGCCAGACTTGATGTTTCAATAATTATGCTGGTCCCTTGTTATTTTTGGCAGATTTTCACATGCATGTACTATATACGCATGTACATTGTACATATATGTCTTGTGTAATTTTGATATTAATTAATTTTAACAATTTTTCTACTTTTTGATTTGTAAAGAAAGTTGACCTCAACAAAAGGGATTGATTATGTGTACAGCTTGATTTACTAAGGAATGTGAATTAAGCTAACTTATTGTAACCAAATTTGAGTGTCTCGTACTGGTTTTTTCGAATAATTGAACACCTAACTTAACTGCAAACTCTGGTTTTTTTTAACTTCTGATTGAACTAGCGATAAAGTCATCTATAGGCAAACAGCTGATTTAGTTAGAGATTACAGAGAATGACGATATATCGATGCCATATTCCGATATATTATACTCCGATCAGCGAACTAAAGGATTAAAATCGACGATTTTTCTTATTATAATATAAGGTATTTGTAGAAATGTCCTTTAAGATCTGTTCCGTAATTAAGGAATGCTTTAGAAAATCACGATTTATCTATATTTCGATATCTAACTATAGATAAAGTGTCCGATATTTCTGAAATATTTTACAAACGATAAGAATATATCGAAACTCACGAAACAAAAACTGTCGAAACTGAACCGAAGAAGAATTAGGTATTTCATGTGTTGATATGGTCGATAATCGATATTTCTTATAGCGATATATCGAGCTCCGATCAGCAAACTAGAGGGTTAAAAACGGCGATTCTTCTTAAGGCAATTGTACAAATGCTCTTTAAAATATGTTCAATAAATGTTCAAAAAGGAAATCAAGATTTATCTATATTTCGTTATCTGACAAACTTAACATATAAAGAATAGATATGGATACAGATTCCGATATTTCGGAAATAATTGATAAGCGTTAAGAATTTTTCGAAACTGTCATCAAACTGAAACAGTCTAAAATGAACCGAACTTCTTACTTGTACTTAAGATAGCTCTTTGAAACAAGTTGTCAGTAGTTCAACTAACCTGGGCTTTGAGATATCCGCCCTTAGGCGTAATATGTGAGTAAAAAACGTTCAATTTTTGCCCCTAGGCTTATTATGTGTGTTAAAAACATTCGGTCTTTGGGAACTTCGAGCCTTCGAACCAGATCATGAAAGAATGAGATAGGTTGTTTAATATTCCTTCACCAATTTAACTAGAATAACCTGTTCGGTTGTTCCATCATCAATTAAATAGGCTTCAAATATTTAAGCATGATATTCAAGGCAACAAAGGAACTGCCAAAACAAATATACCAAAGGAGGCAATTCTTTTGTTTTGACCCAGATTTGAGAAACCTGCATTAATCATGGTTTATAAAGACTGAATTGCTGATGGCAAGGTCCCACAGCAACTGCTTGCTCTTGCTCGTTGCTCTTCTATTTATGATGGTAAAATATCAAAAAATTACTCTCGATAAGACACATTTTTATATCGGCAATGTGCGATAACTCTTGAAAAAACTAAAATCCATTTTTGAGCTATCGATAACCACACAGCAAAGTAGCAATCTAAGATTAGACTTTTTCTGCGAGTGGGTTTTGGGAACAAAGAGCACGCCAAAGGGCTGTGTTGCCAAAAGTTTTGTAAGAGTGATTTTTATATAGAGATTTTTAGTTATATGGTGTTTTTGGTAGTTGCTTTGTTGCAAGCATTTATTAGAATGTTAAGATTGGTCCACACAATCATCACAGATCAATTGTCTTGCATTCTCGACAGTCTAAAAAAAGTCAAGACCAGTAAAATCTGCACCGATTAATTGCTTTTCGCAAGCGTTAGAGCTTGCTCTTGTGCAACGTAACCAAACAAAACGCTTTAGAATCTATTAAAATTACACGTTCCCCACCCAACTGCGGGTGGGACTAAATCTCATCAATTGCCACACCTAAACAATTTCAATACAACAATTCATTCATATTTCCGTTAAAGGTGAGGTCACTGTCATCAACACGTTATTTTGCGGCATCATTTTTGTCCCAAAGATTATTTCTGTTGCGGCAACAGGAAACACTACATGTGTATGTAAATTTTTTTTTTTCTCAGCCCCATTCCCATTGTCTCAACACTCAACACTTTGTGGGATAAAAGTCTGTTAATATATATATAAATATATATACGTATTTGTGGCCCGCTTCCCACTTCTGAGAAGTGACATAACTGACTTTCATTGGATTCTCCGTCTCTGGTGCATCCTGCACCGCACTGCTGGTCTATGGCTGGCACATCAAGGACGTGTTACGCTCCAATTACTCGTATTATTAGTACAGTTCAAAGCATTCGTGAAAGGCGTGCCATTGACTGACAGACTGTCTGGACGCTCAAAGTGCGGCAAATTGATTGAGTTTCAAATTTAACAGAAAACAACAAAAAAAAAAAACAACTTTAATTATTACCTAAAAAATTGTGCACTTAAATCGTTAGGCAGTTTGAGATCTAAGTTAAAGTTCCAACTGATAGTAAAGATAGCGCACACAGACGGAATAAGTCGCCTAGTTGAGTTGTTAGTGGGTTAAATAACGAAATTGTGAACTCCGCCGCGTGATTTGTTCGCCTACGCGTCGACTTCGATACTGAACCTCATCCACGCCGTTGGCAATGTGTGGCAGCAGCTTCGTGCGGCCATTTTCCAACATTCGTTTCGTATGGCTTCGTGTGCCAGCCATATTCATTCATCGCTAAGGCAGCCAACAATTGTTTGTTTTTGTTTCACTTTTATTCTTTTTTGTTTTGTTGCAGCTTTTGTTTTTATTACGTTCTTCTTATAAAAAAATTTCAATTGGAGAGAGAAGAAAACGGAGAGAGATAGAGAGAGAGAGAGGGCGAGCGAAATAAGTGTTGTTGGTTGGAAAAGTGTTTTTGGCGGCGCATTCACGTGATAAGATTTTTGGTGTTGCTGTTTTTTGTGTGTGTCATATTCATATAACAAGGAATTTTCGAAGAACTTTTAAGCGGATGAAAGTTTTAAAGATTTTTATATAATTTCTTTGAGTTTTTTTGGGTTCTCAATTGACTATATACCAATTAATGCTGTTGGTACAAGGATTTTGATGATAAATTGAATACTTTTTTACACTAGATACCTTAAAGTCAGCTTGACTAATAGATCTCTTCACATCTGGAAGGAATAACTCGACCAATAACAGTAGACTTATCAATTATCATCCTTATATAAACGTATACTTAACATTTTTAAATCAAATCGCTTGTAAAAACCATTCCACGGAGCAAACAGAAGGCTTTAAAATGTTTTCAAGCTTGCGAACATAACTATTCTTTAAAGATTCAACCAAAAGTCTAAGAATGTTTCTCAAAAATGAACTCCTAACTAGTTATGAAAAGACTTTTGATAGTGTACTTTTTAAATACATCAATCTTTAATGTTACATAACAGAAATGTTAGCTTTACAGTATCCTCTTAATATAACAGTAGCTGTTAAGTATAGCGACTGCGAAAATATAATGTGAACCAAGTTAAATATATATTTTAATGCTCTTAAAACTTGTGTGGGAAAGGGTAAGACACAGCAGTAATGCTTTCTCTTGTCTGCTTCTCTTGTCTAGACAAGTTAGATCTTCCAAAATCTGCATCTAAAATAAACAGATCTATGTAGTTCTTCAAATTAACTAACTATCTCAGCATAGTTCGTCCTATGTAATACCCACAGAGCCATTATTAAGGTTTTCAAAGCAACTTCCTGTCTTTCCTTAATCTTTTGTAGGAATTTTGTTAAAGTGTAAGTCTTAAAACAAAACTAAAAACTATTTGGAGAAGGCTTGTTGTGTAATCGATTAAAACCACTGCTTCCCGAAGATTTTTAGAGGATATAGTTGAATGTGGTATTGAAAACAACTAAGGATCCAGGTACCTGAATCGGATGCGTTGGGTCCATAAAGAGACTAAGCGTTTCAACCCTTAAGAAAGGGACATATCGCGTAGCAATAAGAACATCCACTGCTCTGAGCTTTGAGCCGGTCACTCACAAACATTTTGTTTAGTCTTATATGGTAGTAGTAGTATATTAGTAGTAGTATAGTAGTAGTAGTATAGTAGTAGTAGTAGAAGTAGTAGTATAGCGATACTGCCCGATTGTATATAACTTTGATTAGAAAATGTTTCCTCATGATGTATCCTTTCCTTCCCTTATCGAAGTTTCTAATCAAAATGCACTTTTTCTCAATTTTTAAACCAATTCTCTCAATTGCCAAATCTTTAATAAAATAATTTAATTATAAATAATTTCCATTATATTTATTTTTAATTTAATTAGTTAAAGAGGTCTTATTATGCTTAAAAGGGAGACGAACACTTAAGCATTTCGTATGAAATCTGTGAAAAATGCCTCACGTTGAGTTGACTGACAAAAAACTCATAAGCGTATTCATATAGCCTACTTCTTCTACAGTCGTTCATATATTTGCATGCTTCTCAGATAACTCATTTAAAAAACTTGTACGATATATCAGACAAGTGAAAACTCAGCTGTAGGCTAACTTTAACATATTTATTTTCCTTAGAAATGTGTAAAAATTTTTATAAACTTTCTTTTAAAGAAAACTTAACATTATATATTACGCATACGCCCCCCTTGCACAAGTTAAGCACCCTGTATTCAGCTAAGCCCCTTTGGACAACAATCTACAAGGAAAAGTCTTCCAATAACCTTGTCGGACTTGCTGCCAATCCTGCCAAAAACATCAACAACAACAACAACGAGCTTTTTCTGCAGCATGCATTAAGAGCCAGCAGCACCAACCACACAGTTCCTAATGATGTGTGCGTGACTGCTCTCAGTCTCTCTCTTACTCTTTCTCTCTGCTGCTCTCGCTCTCGAATGGAGCTCTCTCCCTTTTTTTTTTTTTTTTGCTGGAATCGACCCTCTATCTCTCATTTCACTCAGCCGGGTGGGTGGCTGCCGCCGACATGTGTTGTCGGCTCAGCGAATTTGGGGAACAAAACAAATTGAAAGAAAAGCGTTTTGTTTTTGTTTTTGTAGGGCGGAGATGTTTATGCAACAATTTGGTGGGTTTTGTTTTATGTAATTTACAATTTAATTGAAAACCACCACGCGGCGTATACGTGATAAAAGAAAAATTTTACATTTCAATTGCTTGGCTAACCCATACCCATTTTCTATTTCATCATCTTCAGCTGTATTAGTAGGAATGCCGGGTTAAAGTACTTTAGCACATTTTTGGGGGTTTTCGCCTTAACAAATGAGCTTTTCACTGAATTTGGCTTCTCCCTTTTGATGTTGATTGAGCGTAGTCTAAGTTCATTCAACTCACAATGCAACGAACTTTTTAATGAAAATTAATTACGAAACCTTTTTAGACAGCAGAGTGGTCGTAGGGCACATTGTGCTACGTTTTGATATTATTTTAAACATTTTTGTATTGTACCAAAAAAATGGAAATTAATAGAGCAAACTGGGATGGAGCTACAACTGACTGAAATAGTCTCATTTAGAGTAAAAATTGAGAGATTTAACAAAATTTTAAAGAAGTTTAGTAAAGACCAATAAGCTGGCACATCTCGCAGGCACATTTAAGCCTCCAAAAGCAGAGTTTTGGTCAAGAAATAAGTTATCTGGCCCACAGTGCAGTGTGTTTAGCAATTATTCAAGGTACACTTCATTGCACATGAAACATATTTCTGGGTCCAAATAAGGCGAGAGTGAAAAATTATTTGAAATAAGCAAATGGGAACCCTGCAGGAGGCTGCACTGGCAAATAGGTGCTGAGTAACCCCCCCAAACCAATGGCCACATATTTCAGTGCTTACTTTTTGTTGAGGAGTAAGTACCCAAAACTGAAGCTAAAAAACGGTTATCTTTAACTAACTCCTTTCCCGAGCAATCGCCACCTGCCATACTGCAGACACATAAACTTAAATCTGAAACGCTCAAAACAGCAGCAGCAGCATCAAAGATAGACCTCAGAGTGTCACCCAAATGAAGTCACGTGCCAACGCCACGGGTGACATTTATTGCGACTGATTTTGACTGCTTAATAAGAAAAGGACCGCAAAATACTGAGCAAATCAGCTTAAGCTTTAAGTGCCTTACATCGAATATGTATTATTTCTATGCGCTGTCATAAAGTTCAGGTCTAGCCATGTGCACATAGATCGCAATCTGGGTGCTGGTCATGCATTAATATTCAAAAATCAATCGGATGCCACCGTTGCCATCATCAAAATGCTAATACAGAAAACGTGCAACGTAACGGCAAGCGAAGGCCAGGATGAATGAACGCACAAAAGCAGGCTACAAAAACAAAATGGTGCACTTTGAAATTGAATACATTTACGTGACCAAATTGCTGAAGCAAAGCAATGGAGCTTCAATCAATTTGAAACTACTCAGCAATGCGCCAAGAAGTTCATCAAAATATCAACAATTAGTTGAAGCTTTTTGGATAGACTTGCATTTTTAATGTAAAATGCAAGCGTTAATGAGACAGTCTGTGAAACTAGGGTAAATATCCTTAGAAAATCATTTGCCAAAAATACCTCTTAATACCTCTTTACTAATCCACACAAAGCACATTCAAATTAGGTTCTGAATCTTTAATTTTTTGGGTATAACTTTTGAATTTATATTTAAATTTAGCTTAGAAACTGAAATAATCAATCCGAAGACCTAAATCGGTCAATCATCTGTAAATTTTCGAATGTTTTAAATCTTATAAATATTAAATCTCTTGAACCTGGACCTAGTCCGGTTCCAAATGTTTAGAAAGAGGTACGGTTGAAGCTAAAGAACCGAAATTTCTGCAGAATTCAAGAGTTTTGCAACCTTAAAGTGAAAAACGAGAACATAAGTTAAGGTTGGCCCTCTCCGACGTCGATATACCCGTTACTCAGTAGAAGAAATGTTTAATGTCTTACACTTATGTTAATTAAAAGATTATTAACATTAATGTTAACGTATTAACATTATGTTAATAGAAAAATATGCAACTATTTTTAAACAGAAATATATGGCAAAAGTTGGTTTCTTATAGCTCCACTATTATCAAATCCTACGAATATCGGAGATTATAATATTGGGAATATAAATGTGATTTTAAAATTTCAAAACGATTTCTTCAAAATCGAGGAAGTTATTAATTTGCAATTTTTAAATTTGTGCTTAACCAAACCGAAAACTACAAATGAAGACGGTTCGAATCATTCCTTAAAGTGAAAATTTGATAAATTGGAAATAGGTCTGTTACTGGAAAGTTTAAAAGGCCCTTTAAATAGATAAATACATAACCCGATATAATTGTGATCATTTATTGGTTATTTAATAGCATCTAGTCCTGGGTTTGAAGTGACTAGAGAGAAGTGTGTAGGTTTTGGTAATACTTTTTGAACGATTTCAAACTTCAAGTTCTCCAAGTCACATCTCTATTTATTTCAGTTTCGATTCCTTTCCTACTTTCCCATAATAACATAACAGAAAGTTAATTTCCTGCGACTTATTTAATAACTGGTATAGTTTTTGTATGATTCTCCATATTGGGCCGCTTTTTCTAGCTGTTACCTATATGTTAATATGTTACAGATTTAAAACATCATTTGGAAAATCAGGTCATACTTTGATTTGATGTGTTAACAAGAACCGTATTCCTAGTTTTAAGAAATCTTTTGGAAGCTGCTTTCACAAGCACTGCTAAAATGTGGGTGGACTGAGGCGCACATTCAGTTGCTAACAAGCCTGCGTACACATATAAAGTACTTCGGCGGGAAGTTCTTTTGCAAAAATAGACTGTTTTAAAATTTTGCAAACAATTATTTAGAGGTCAGATCAATTTCCGTCAATGAATAATACTAAATTATTGGAAATATGTATTTACAGAATTTATACAATTTTAGAAAGGAACTCAATGCTGTCTAGTTTTTGTAGTCTTATTCTTAAATATTTAACTGGCAGCTTGAGTGAAGTGGTCATAACTCAGCTCAAGTATCACCAGCTTCACTCTCTACGCACCCACAAAAACAAAAAAAAAAGTGTCAACGTTGCGTAACCATAAATCAAAATGCAGGCGTGTCCCAATTTTGTTGCCACTGTCAGTTTCCATCAGATGGCAAAGTGGCAACAAATTAACTGCCAACGCTTCGTCCGGAGATAAATGTACTTACTGCCAAACGTTTAATTAGTTTTACAAGCGTGGCGACAAATTGGTATTGTGTCTGCCGGGAATTAGCCATATTCGGTACCAGTGTGTCAACGCGGAATATCGATAACACGATTAGGGTAGTTGCCGCTGACTAAAGTTCGATTTTGATTGGCCCATACTCACACTTATCATCTTTGCTCATATTTCCAATAAAATGTGCTAATTAAAAGCCTTCGACGATCGCTTAAGTCTCAAGAAACATTCACCTTTCACACTATCACACTATCAATCGTTCAATCAGTCAAACGATTGACTCGGCACGCGTACAAGACAAGGAAATTAGTTCAGTATTAGTGGGGAATTTTTCAGACACTTCTATCCGGACCGGGACATGAACTGGAAATACTCGGTTCTGGCTAAAAATGAGGCACGTTAAACGAACGTTTTGTGTTTGCCGCACGATTTATCTATGAAAACTCCAAGATAATGACTGACTGACTGACTGAACTGAACTTTTGTTTTTGGCCATGTTCGCATTTTGCGAGGGTCTCCACTTCCACCACATGAGAGGCATTCTTTTGTGTGTGCGTGTGAGTTATATTTCATTTTAGTGATAGCAGAGCAAAGGCAACAGCAACAGCAACAGCACCCGCACCTTCTTCCACCTTCCACCCAGAATGGTTCTGTTGGCAGCTGAGATAACTGTAACAGTATTAGAAGAACTTATCAGTTGACACTACCCAGTTGAGGATGGGGTGTGGGCTCGGCTGGTTGATTTCATTAAATATATAAGTAAATATATATATGCCGACTCTAAGCACAACACAGTATTAATATTATTATTTGGGCTACGTTCTGATTGTTGTTGATATTTTGTTCTGTTAACAGATTATGACCGGGTTTATGAGAGGCCTCATCCCAAAAATTCCGTTGAAGTATGAATGTGTTCTGTCAGTCGCGTACACTCGGAAAAAACTGTTATAACTTTGGTTTAACAAAAATTACCTAAGAAAAAATGGCAGAATTGTTTGGTATAGTTTATTTTAAGGCTAAGAAGTCATTCTGCATGAAAATGCCAAAGTGTGCTAATCGAATAGTTATAGTTTTCCAAATAACGAGTCTAAAAAGGGACAAAAATTACAATTTTAAGCCACTTTGAGCTCAAATTACTATAAATCTTCAGGTGATGGACTATTTCCGAAAACGGGTTCGTTCTCAGCACACGATAATCATCTACAGCAACCCTTCAAAATACTGCTAAAGGTCTAATTTTATTGCTTTGCGCTGTTTGCGAAGAGCAATCCTTCCCTTTGCCTTGAAAACAATGAAGAAGGTTAGATACGAGTATCTCGAATATATTATATTGTGAAGCTAATGATTCAGTTCCTGCGCTTATCTAACCTGTGGTGTTCGTTCAAATTTGAGTTCGTTGATGGTTGTATAGTTCCCACTGCCTACTGCCTCTACTATATTTCAATAGTTGGACACTATTCGGTTCAGAAGAATTAGTTCAGCTTATCAAGATCTATTTATCGATTCTGTACCATAATATTATGAATTTCAGTCATAGTATTAAGAAAGCTAGACATATTCTTAGAACTTAATTATAGTGATTGTCGACGTTTTTTTTTTACAAACAGAGGGTTCGGTTCGGGAGTTTAAAAGCTTGAAAGTTTCGGTTCATGGTACGATTAGATGAACCCACAGTAACCCATTAACAAAGACACTTAGTTTTGTATGTGAGAACTTCCAGCTCGCACAAGACAAAGGCGAATGGCGGGTATTATTTGCACCAGCTGAGACCGTCAAGTGTTTATGAAGAAGAAAGGAAATCTGTCCCAGATCCGAACATTAGACGTTTGAACAAGTTTCGACGCCTGAATGAATCTTCTTCAAAACTTCAGGTACTTGCAGACTTTAAGACAAAACTTCAAAACTTCTTCATTTTTAAAGTGCTTAAAAGTAAAGAAATCTGTGCGAGAAATGAGCCTTAGACTCTTGAGCCTACTCGAACGCCGGATTAAACCTTCCTTCTGAACCCGAAACCGTCCCTTCTTTGGGCTGTACTTTTGGCATGTGTAACCAACAAGAAATAGCGTTAAAAGCAACAACAAAAACCCGTTCTCAAAGAAGCATTCTTTGACGGTTTCACGCCTTAACAAAAGCGAATGGAACTTATCATCTCTTGGGAACTACTTCTTCAGTGAAAAAGAAGTATGAAAGATGTGCCTTTTTCATGGTGTCAGATCCGACTGGGTATAGTTTAGTTTTCTCAAAGCGAATTCAATAAATTCACTTACCAAGATTGTCTGCTTAGCTTCAGTATCTTTGGAGTATTGAAAACCGATAAAACCACTCTTCGCCATGACAAGTCTATTAACTGTGACTTGTTTATACCCGACCAGCTCTTCAGCTAAGAATACTGTTTGTTTTGTCAATTAATTGCAATATCACAACTAATTTAATTCTCTAACTTTCCAATGGCACTCTTAAACAATCCCCAAGAGCTAAAGAAAACAAACTCCAAACAAAATGACTTGTGGTATTTTGCGGCTAATCTAATCAACACAGCCCACAATCGGTGTGAATTTTAATTAACGCGGCTCCTTTTTTTTAAGCCGCCTCCACCCACACATCACGTGCCAAGTTAGCGTACAAATAAAATTTCCGACGAAATTAACAAACCAGTAAAACAACAACCACAACCAAATCTGCTTCACCTACACCATGTAGCAATAAAAAATAAGGCCAACAAATCACGTTACCCGGTACAATTAATTGTTTACCATTAAAACTCATCTCTGATAAGACGAAGACAGGCAAAAATATTGTGTCACAATAAACTTATTCACCACTTTACAACCTTCAGATAACAGGCCAAATCTGCCAGAAACTGATAAACAGATGAGAGTGTTCATAAAAGAGTTCCATTTCATTTGACATTTACCTTGTCAGGTGGCTGATGATAATAGCCAAGCTTAAATATTTGACACAAAAAAAAAATAAAATAAAAAAATTTCCACCAGCTCAATCAAAGTGCTTTCTTGTCAACTGATCAGCAACAACTTGACTCACATTTGGGCTTATCGAGTTGAAGTGTTAGATAACAAAAATCTGATCAATGGCAATCATATCAGCAATTAAGAGCTACAAGTAGCGAAGTATCTTCGGTTTAGGAAGTTCACTAGGACCCTATATCTTTGAAGTTCCTGGTTCTAGTCGATGTAAACCCATACTCATTTTAACTAACCTTATTCCGAATCAACAGAGTCTTCAGGGAATCAAATTGATTCCAAAAATCCTACACTTAGCACTGCACACATCAAAGACAGAATAAAAATTAAGCAGAATTGGTTTCTACACCATCTGACTGGCAGCCGAGCGCTCAATACAATCATTTAAAAGAGCGACATGAATGAGCATTAGCTGTTTATTCCTGTGGTGCAGCTTGAGCGAAGACAGTCTACAATTTGGCAAACGAAACAGTTTGCTTAGCTGCTCACATGACCACAGCAATTCTGTACTACCGCCCTGCTCTTCTGTGCTACCAAATATAAAAAAACCGATAAATATTTACATAAAAAGCTGTCGTTGACCGCTGCCATTTATTTACTCACCTTTGATTTCGACTTCTGTAAATGGTTTCTTCTTGACAGACTGTTCAATGGGTAGCATGAAAAAAAAAACAAATGAATTGAGAATAAAACTGAACTGTGGTCAAAAATGAAATTGGTGTCTTTTTGTTTACCTTGGGGGCACGTTTGCCCAGCAGCGCTGTTCCCAGCATCTGTGAAGTAAATAAGTACAAAGGAAATATAAATATTTATTAGATGTAGCCACAAGCCAAAATGTTAGTCTCTGCAATAAGTGTTGCATACTTTTAAGTGTTTGTCTTAAATCTATATATATATATAGTTATATATAAAAGTTCCGTCTTGATCTATTTTGACATTTTGTTTATTACGTCGCGTTGTAAATTCTGTTTTCACTATTTCTATTTAGTTCATGTTATTTTCGGTGCAAGAATTTTAAGCATTTTGTCGCAAAAAAAAAAGGTGGAAAAGTTCATTCATTTGGAAACTTAATTTCCCGACTAATTTTTGAATTTATTCAGGTTTGGCAATTACGTGATTTATTTTTGCGTTTCAACAATTTAAATTATATTTAATTTGTTTAACAATGAGCCAAAAATACATCAAAATATTGATATTTATGTCTGATTTTATGAGATTTTACACACCAAGACGTCATGCCAATTTATAGCCCATATAACTATAATTAAACAAGTATGAAGGGGGTTATTCGAACCGTTGCTGGTCGAGTAAAAAGGACGTACCAAGTAAATATACAGAAGTAGCACCCTCCCTTTGCCAAGTACCAACACTTGGGCACTCCCAAGTGAATTTGAAAAAATGCAAAGGAAAGATGATATCTGCTTGTCGCTGTCCAAAATGACAGCTGTCTGATATCGATACTTCGCATTGAATATAGCATAAAGCTAGCAATGCTTATACCCAACCGATGTCCACACTATGCTAATGGCAGAGCAGATATCAATACACATGATGAAAACAAGAGCGTAAGTTAAAGCCTCACTGCTTACTCAGATTTAGAAGTATTCAATAGCCATCCCTTATGTTAATTAACAGAGAATTAACATACATGTTAACATATTATCATTATGACACAGCCTCCTTTGTGGTGTTGTGTCTCTGTTTAAAGTTGTGCGAATGCATAATATGACCTCGAGCCGGCCAAAAACTGCAGGTTTACTATCATTATGTCAACAGACTGCGCATGTTTTCTGCGTTGTTTTTTGGTAAGCCCCATAAAACTAGTTGAAAAATTCTCCAATTAGGTATTCTTTTCAGCTAAAACTTCCATATATAGATGGATTATTTCCAAGTACAGATTCGTGCTCAGCACATCTAGAATCACCAACACTAAAATACTGAAAATAGTCCAGATTTGTGACCTTGTGTTTTAAAAAAAGAATCCAAAAAACTTCAAGAAACTCACTGCAGAATGTTCAATGTTTTACGATTTCTCTCAAAGCAAAGATCCAGCTTTGCCATCCAAATGTTTAAGACTAAATCCACCTTATCATTAACCAATCAACCTAAGCCTTGTTATATTGCTATGAATCGAATACAGAATTATCTTGGACTTAAAATGCTTAGTCTCACTCACAAAGTGTGCTTTACCTCACTTCCGGGAATTGAACTTGGGGAATTTGGACACCTACATGGCGCACGACTTGTGCTGCACGCGTAACTTACTAGTTTTGTTGAATTGAATTGAATTGAATTGTAACTTTCTTCTTAGAATTCCGTGCATGAACAGAATTGAATCTAAATGTCAAACATTTTGCTTTTACTTAGAAATCTAATGCTAAACTAGTATATTTTTTAAAAATGTTGAAATCAAAAGTGTATGCACTTTTAAATCAAAGACCCGCACAGTTGATCCTAAGGGCCGTTTTCTCATATTGCTGTTTTAGCAAATCAAGGTGAATGCACACTTCAATGCATAAAATCCATCTGTATTTGCCAAAACAGCAACATGAGAATGCGGATCTAAAGGGTTTGTTTTATTTTATGTTAACTTGGAATGCAAATAGACCATACTATAATCTTCGGAAGACTAAGATCTGAGGCTATTTGTTCAATGATTTAGGTACAAATCATAGAACGCCTGTGATTGATTGCAAAACGCTGATATATGTATATTGAAACACCAGAATAAACTTGCCTCTTCGTTCAAAAGAGCCAACTTACTCATACACACAGGTTTGCTGTTGACATTCAATCAATCAAACCTTATGTTCAGTTTTATTCCAATCAATTCGGTTATTCATTCGTTTGGCTCTACAAGTTATGAACGATTAGCAAAATTATAATACCCTTTGCAAGGGTATAATGACAATGGCTCACGTGTAAACAAATTAATAAATTAACAAAACAAAATCCCTTTTTTAATGCGCACTTTATTGGGTATTTGTTGTCCCATTTAAAATTGAAATTTTATTACAATTAAGTATATAAACGTTTTTTTATGTGAGAATTTTGGTATGCCAGAATCATAAATTATGGATAATACCTGGCATACATACATATATTTCTATATACACCACTGGCAAGATGTTTTGTTTTTTTTTTTCTTGCAAGGATAAATATGTATACCACTTCCCTGATCAAATGAAATCACTATTCTCATTCTCAACTTATACTTTCTACGTCGTATCACAAAATGGCATCATAAAAAAATGTGAGAAAAACTTAATAATCGCCATTGTTTATATTCGTCAAATATATTTTTTTTTTGGGGTAAACAATATCCCACTTTTTTGTTGTTGTTGTTGTATTTTAATGCCTTGGCAAACATTGAGCAGCCGCCGCCGTCGCATTATGATGCTAAAATATATATTATATATCGAACTTTTTGCACATTATGGAACATTAAGAAACCATTACGCTCTATATATGTACATATATAGGGGCGGGCACCACACTACTTGCATATATATGTATAGTCTGACTGACGTATTGTTGTATGTGCATTTTAATGATGTGCTTTTGGCTACAATGTTTAGGCGAGTTTTATGACCTGGCTGCCTGCTTGGCTAAATGCCCCATAAGGTCTTTGTTTATTTTCATTTTGTAGAATTTGTACAATTTTTTGCTTAATTGTCAGTCCAACGCAATCGTACAAATGATGCATTTCGACCACATTTCAAGTGGGGATAAAGTGTAAGGCACAAATCTGGGAAATCTGGCATGTTTTGCCTCATTAGCGGATTTTTGCTAATTCTTTTTTTCCAATGTTGCTGATAGCTGGCCATAAAAATGATATTAAAAATTATAATTTAAGTACCTGCTATATAGCTGTGAAATGATCAAATGATTTGTGCGGTCGTCTTGACAGCTAAACAAGCAATAAAATATGAAACTAGAATTGTTGTTGTACTTTATATACAAACTATTTATAGCCCTCCTCCCCCAAAGGCAGCCACAATTAATATTTGCGCATATTAAAAAATAAACAAAACATTTTTTCCAGCAGTTTTGGTAAATATTTACACAAATGAGTACAGGTACAAGATCAGTTGATAAAAGGTTGGTGGTTACTTACCTTCAGCTGTTGACGTAGTCCACTCATGGGGCTCATTCAATATTGATAACTGTAGGACAGGCCAAAGAATCGAAAAGAATTGCCAAACTTGAGGTGCGTATGAGTAATGTTTGCAATTATTGAAGGGGGTTTACTTGGCACAGTTTTTATTTTTTTCAAATTTTTCTTCACTTTTTCACTGGCACTGCAAAATCTGTTTGTGTTGCGCTGCGTGTTATCAATTAATTCAAATTTTGCCAAATAAACAAAACACCACAGAAAAAGTGAAAGGCAATTTCTAAAAATATTTGTATGTATTGTTTGATTCAGTTTGTGTTTTTTAAATAATTTATTTGATTTAATACGCGACTCGCGACTAGCCGTGTATACCGTGCGATTCGGACGACGATCGTTTCGCTACGAAAACCCAAACCATATTGAGCATTTCATGTGCTCCAACGCTCTCGAAAAAGCTGCCGAAATCTTGTCGAACCAACAACAATTTGCATATATTTATAACAGCAACAAAGTGAGCACAAAATGAGACCGAAAACCGGCAGCTGCCAGACGACTTTTGTTTTGTGTTTAGCTGTTCTTTCAAAGATTTTCAAAATTTTCTCAATTTGATTTTTTTTTTTTTTTTGATTTAAAAATAAAAATAATAAAAAAAAGTAATGTTATAATTTAGACATCATTATGCAGGTACTTTTCCATCAACTGAAACATAAGTTGTTTAGTTTATACTTAATTGCGATTGATTGAGTAGTCCAAGGCGTTGAAATGAGTTTTATTTACCGGAAAAAAACACCAACCAGAGCAATGCCAGCATTTGGCCAACAAAATTTAAATTTAGTCACAAGTCATTCAACCCGGTTGAATAGCAAATGACAAAACATAATAAATGTGCAATAAATATAAAATGCGCTTGTTGCACGCTGCGTATGCGTTATTTTTGGCACGCCTCACGCCAAGACACTATAGAACATTTTTTTGGCAAACGACAGCCAGCAAATATGAGTGTCGAGTCGAGAGCTAGCCCAAGGGACAGAATGTAAGAGCACTTTGATTATTTTAATTAGGCACCTGTCGTTGAACGTTGCGGCAGGCTATGGGACCCCCAGGTGAGACGTCCAGTTGTAAGTGCGCTCTGACGGGACTCAATTCACACTAATGTATAATAGTTATAACGATTTTGTTTGTTAAATGAATTGTGACAGCATCAATTAAGCGAATATGCCATATTATACACTAATTGTCTTTTCTAGTGTTTGTTTAACTGAAATGTATAGCCAAAACAACAGGTTGAGACTTATGAACAGGTATATAAATATCAAGGCTGTATTCTTGGTTTTTCTAAGCATATGTTGGTCTTTAAAGCTTCTGCAACTTCTTCAAAAGTGTTTAATTAAATTCCATAAAATATTATAAGGTTTTTAGCAAGCTTAAAATGTGGTGACGTTTAGTTGGTTTTCCTTTAAAGAAGTTGTTTCAATAAAGTTGTAGTATGCCCTCTTACTGATAGGCTCTCAATTCTTTGTCCTTGTTAGAACTTAAGCGGAATCTTTATATCCCATTCGTTTGTAGAAAGAATGATATCTTTATGTCGCAACTATTGAGAATAAGTATGCCAATATTTCAAGACGTGGTTCATAAAAATGTATATTTGAAACAGGAATGCAAACTGAATCAAACCAAACTGAACCGAATCAAACCCTGCCTTTTTTTTATACCCTTGCAGAGGGTGTATTAAAATTGTCCAGATGTTTGTAATTCATAGAAGGAAGCATTTCCGACCACATAAAGTATATATATTCTTGATCAGCATGACGAGCTGAGTCGATATAGCCATGTCCGTCTGTTTCTATGCTATCTTCTCCGCCAGTTCTGAAGCTATCGCGACCAATCTTTGCACAAAGTCTTCCGGTACAAATACGCTGCACATATGTCGAAACCGGCTGGATCAGATGACTATAACATATAGCTGCCATAGGAATGATCGGTCACAAAACTAGTTCTAGTGAGAAAAACTTTTTTGTTTTAAATGCAAACGTCTCCAAACTCTGTATTTACTTGTTTTCAATGACTCTCCATAATTCTGCCAAATTTGGTCGAAATCGGACCTCTATATAGTATAGCTGCCATAGAAAAGTAAGGTTAGAAAAATAGTCTTAGTAAGAAAAACCTTTTTGTTTTCAATGTGAGCCTTTTTTAAAATTGGCATATATGTATTTTATAAGCTTTCACACAATTCATCAAAGTCTTGTCAAAATCGGATGACTATAGGGTATAGCTGCCACAGGAATGATCGGTCGGAAAACTAGTTCTACTGAGAAAAACTTTTTTGTTTTCAAAGAAATCGCCTCCATACTTTGTATTTCTTAATTTTCTATGCTTTCCCATAATTCCGGTCAGTTTGGCCGAAATCTGACATCTATATAGTAAAGCTGTCATGGAAAAGTAAGGTTAGAAAAGTAGTCTTAGTGTGAAAAACTTGTTTGCTTTAAGTCCAGTCCAGTCACGTCCTTAAAATCAGTTGGAAAAACGTGCTGCAAGGGTATACAAGCTTCGGCCGAGCCGAAGTTAACTTTCCTGCATTTTTTTGTGATAAAACGTACCTTAAACCCAACTATAGATCCTTCGAAAAAGCTACCGAAAACCACAAAGTAAGGCTGCACCGTTTGGTTCAGTTGACTGAGGAGTCTTAAGCTATCAAGATCTAACCTTCTTATTTTAAGTGTTTTAATCATTTCTCATTCATCATTTCATTTAGCCTTTTATTATGAGTTGTTAACCTTTTCAACAAAAGAAGTGATTTCGCACATATCCTGCCATTGTTCTTCATTCTCATTAAATTAAATTCCTTTTTTGGAAGCCACTACTCGATTGGAGTGAGTGTCTTGTAGTCTCAATGCTACCATATTCCAAAGATTCTTTCATTCTTTATATTTGAATCAAGTTATCAAACTCTTAGTTTAAAGTTTTCTGGATAATTCTGAAAAATTCATTGTTGGGCCAGGAAACTCCCCCATTTGATTCAGAACTTTTGTTCTTAACGTACTTTTGACATTGAATATGGTTATTCCAAGTGTATACCTATTGATTGCCTATCATGTCTCATGTGCGGAATAGCGTAAAGGTAGCCTTAATTTGTTGTGGCTTCTACATTTGCTCTTGATTAAGCTTGCATTTCTGCACACAAGCAGCTGTTTTCCAACCAATTATTTCCATTTTATCTAATTTACATATTCCCCCGAATTCGTTTGAACTTGGCATGGTCCATTAGAGTTGGCAAATAGGAAGTCTAACTATTCCTGATTACCAAAATAGATTGAAGTAGCAATCAAACATTATTGGAGGCTGCCTTTTCTTGCCATTAATTAACTTTATCAGACTGGCAGCCATTATCCAGTGGAGTTTATGGGTTCCATATTAATTTTATAAGTGTGGTAAAAGTCACAGCTCTGCCTGTTTATCCATTATAAATTGAATAGCATAACTTTACTCATTCGATTTTGGCAATATTGTGTAAAACACATGAATGCAATAATTGTTCAATTGAGTGCCATCAACTTCGACTGTGTCTGTTTGTGTTGAGCAAACGAGAGGTTGTTTCGACCTTGTTATCACATTTCATCACCTGGCTGGAGAGTGGGTGCTTATCACAGCCCAAGTGCACAAATGATGTGTGGTAAATTAAGATTTACGATCTCATTATTGTCAGTTGTTGTTATTGTTGTTGTATTTAAATACAAAACAAAAAGAAATTTGTGCCAAAAATATATTTCAAATGGCAGAGAGAATTATGAAAGGCAATTGGTTGATGTGCCATCAAGGCACTGGCTCTTTGGTTTTTGCCATTTGCCGCCGTTTGTAATATATTTCCAATGTAAATATTTATACTGTTTATTTTTAAACATTTTACATACCTACACTTAGAGAAACAATCAATGAAAAACGCCAAAAAACTGGAAGGGATTTATTTATAGGTATTCGACTTCAAGGCTGGAAACTGAACCGGTTCAGGCTATATTATACCCTTGCAGAGTGTATATTGAAATTGTCCAGATGTTTGTAACGCATAGAAGAAAGCATTTCCGATCACATAATGTATATATATTCTTGATCAGCATGACGAGCTAAGTCGATATAGCCATGTCCGTCTGTTTTAAAGCTATCGCGTCCAAACTTTGCACGAAGTCTTCTGGTACAAATACGCTGCACATTTGTCGGAACCGGCGGGATCGGATGACTATAATATATAGCTGTCATAGGAACGATCGGTCGAAAAACTAGTTCTAGTGAGAAAAACTTTTTTCTTTTTAATGCATACGTGTTTAAACTCTGTATTTACTAGTTTTCAATGCTTCTCCATAATTCTGCCAAATTTGGTAGAAATCGTACATCTATATAGTATAGCTGCCATAGAAAAGTAAGGTTAGAAAAATAGTCTTTGTGAGAAAAACTTTTTTGTTTTCAATGTAAACCTCTTTAAAATTGGCATATATTTATTTTATAAGCTTTCACACAATTCTTGAAAGTTTTGTCAAAATCGGATGACTATAGGTTATAGCTGCCATAGGAATGGTCGGTCGCGAAACTAGTTTTAGTGAGAAAAACTTTTTGGCTTTCAAAGATATGCCTCCAAATTTAGTATTTCTTAGTTTGCTATGCTTTTTCAAAATTTTACAAAGTTTGGTCGATATGGGACATCTATATGGTATAGCTGTCAAAGAAAAGTAAGGTTAGGAAAGTAGTCTTAGTGAAAAAAAAATGTTGAATAAAAACATGCTGCAAGGGTCTACAAGCTTCGGGCGAGCCGAAGTTAACTTTCCTCTATTTTGTTCATTACAAGTTAATTTTCAACATTTTAAAAGTTTTTCTTAATTTAAAATTAAAAACTACTTAATTTTTTCTGAGTGTACTTATGCACACACACACCCGTACACGTTGATTTTGTGATCCTGTTAGATAAATATTATGAAACTTCTGGTATACAAATGAGTCTTGTGATTTATTCTTGGAAATCTGGCAAATTAATATTAATGAACCTGCGAAATTTGCTTATCGGCCAACACACTCACACATGTCACACATTTTAGCCATGATATCGTCCAAAAAAACTAAGAAAGAAAACCAAACACAAAAACACTTGTACTAGTACATACTATAACTACGGAGCCGTCTAAATCCAACTAATTGCTGCCAAACGAAGCGTAATTATCATTCAAGGTTAAATGCCAAAAAACCAAAAATTCCATCAACTTTATTAGGAAAAAAAGAAAAGCGGTTGCTACTCTCAGCTCATGTGGACTTACAGTCACAGGATTTTCACTATTCTCCACTTGTTCCGCAATTTTGGCGATTTTATTGTTCGTCTATTTAACCGACACACACGGAACAGCGACTTATCGTCTGACTGACACTTTTTGTACTGTGAACTAATTTGCGGTTTCCTTTCCGATTTCAGTAGACCAAATGGCGAGCGCACAAGACAGAGACACACCACCCACCCACCAACATACATACATATTGTACATATCCAAGCAAGATCAACCAAATGGCGACAGCCCCAAAAACACGAGTGATCAGCAGCATCAGTATCAGTCGCTTGTCAACCGTGGGTGGGAGGAGGGGGGTTCCATAGCTGACCATTGTGTCTTTTTCGCACATTTAACTTTTTTATTACTTATTTATGACGACGCAGCAGCAACTTTTCTCTTGAAAGCAATGTGGGAGAAAATATTAACTTTTTTTATGCCCATTTTCAATTGTGTATCGAACGCATGTTGTGTATATTTATATCGATTAATTCCAATTAATTTTGTAAAAATAGCACAAAACTGAAGAAACATTGTCTAAAATCTGACGAAGAATAGTTTAATGTCTTGTTTTTATGGGTTTAATTCGGGGGAAGTTTGTATAACGCACGAAACTAAATTTAGTAGGGGTTTCAGCATGATTTGGAATGGCCAACTAATTTGGCGCCAAGGCACAAATCAATAGGCTTATTACGATGGTGTTGACCGTGATTAAAAAGAAGGCTGATGAAACGACCGTGTGAGGTTTCGCTTTAGGCTTTAGTCTTTTAATTGATTGGCTTAGTTTGTATTCAATGACTGTAAGGAGGGTGCATCAAAAAAATAGAGGAAAGTTAAATTCGGCTCGGCCGAAGCTTGTATACCTTTGCAGCGCGTTTTTTAAAGACATTTCCACTGAAAACAAATAAGTTTTCCTCACTAAGACTACTTTTCCGACTCTACTTTTCTATGACAGCTATACTATATAGATGTCCCATATCGTCCAAACTTAGTGGAATCATGGGAAAGCATAGCAAACTATGAAATACAAAGTTTGGAGGCGTTTTCTTTGAAAACAAAAAAGTTTTTCTCACGAAAACTAGTTTCGCGATCGGTCATTTATATGGCAGCTATAACCTATAGTCATCCGATTTTAACAAAACTTTAATTTAACTTTAATAGAATTGTGTGAAAGAGTTTTAAATTGAAAACAAAAAAGTTTTTTTTCCTAAGACTATTTTTCTAACCTTACTTTTCTATGGCAGCTATACTATATAGATGTTCGATTTCGACCAAACTTGGCAGAATCATAAAGAAGCATAGATAACTAGTAAATGCAGAGTTTGGAGACGTTTGCATTAAAAACAAAAAAGTTTTTCTCACTAGAACTAATTTTTCGACCGTTCGTTCCTATGGCAGCTATATGCTATAGTCATCCGATTCGGCCGGTTACGACAAATGTGCAGCGTATTTGTACCAGAAGACTTCGTGCAAAATTCGAAATTCTCGAAATTCTTGATTTGAATACCAAACTCTCCATTCAAGAGAGTTCTGTAAAATTGTTTAAAGTCCTGAACTTGGCAACTCTTTGATTTAAGTACTATTAAAGCTCAATATTGACCAATCATAGATTTTAAGACCTGTATGGGCTAAGTTGAAGATCGAATAGTGCTTGGAAAACGAACTTTCATACTTATTAAAAATAAAATATACTTAATTTAAGTTTTGAAATTCGAAATATAGTCATCGTACATAAGCCACTAATAAGTATATATCCCTTCCCATTTGGCCCTTAATTCCATTAATCCCGATTTATATTAGAATTGATGTAGACTTGATTTTGAATTTCGAAGTTCCGTTCTCAGAGAAAGAGAATTGATGTAGCCTTGATTTTGAATTTCGAAGTTCCGTTCTCAGATCAGAACATCCGTTCTCCCTCGGTTGTTTCTTTGTTCTTATTTGTGCAAACTAATTTGTATAAAAATTAAAATAATTTTTTACTTTAGTAACGAAATGAACATTAATTCTTATAATTTTACTTGATTCAAGAATTTTATAAATTTGTTGTAGTCTGAACACAACAAATCTCGAAAATGATAAGTGATAAAGGTTTGAGATGTAGGGAACATGAACTTCTTATACTTCCAGGATAATTATGTATATTTTTATTTTATGCCACTTGCACTTGAAAAGGCGAAGGTAAATGGATTGGATTTACCTTCTTAAAGTCTTAAAAAAAATATTATAACTTCAAGATATGTGTCCTTAAGAACTTTAAGGTCCTGCACTTGATTCACTAACAAGGTCAGGGGACTAAAGGGTTCAAAACCCAAACCTCCAGTTATAACAATATCATATTTAGTTTCGATAATGACAATCCATTTTTTTCTTATATAAACAGCCTTTTACTGACGCTAGGAAGATACGAATTTTATTCATATATCATAATTGATTTAGATTCTACATATTAAAAACACAGATCATGTCAGTTCTAAGATGTAAAACTTAACAGCTAACAGAAATACTATATATTATATATTAGATGTATAAAGCAACGTTAGAGAAATGGCATAGCCCCACTTATTATCTACGAAATTTTAAAACATTAATTATTTTAATTGAAAATCGATTAGTTGTGCGCTGCTAGTTTTTTTGATCTATAACAAGTATCATCATCTATGCCTTAATATGCTTATGCTACAATATCACATTCTATGGATATTATTCAGTTTTCTCATGATCTAGTAAAATCTTTCTTCAATTAAATAACTTAATGGAAAACTTTCTTCTAAAGGTACTCGAATCGAACTATTTTGTGTGTAAAATTGTGTCCTGTAATGTGGAAGTATTTTGGTTTCTAGCTGATCTCTTAAGTGAAGCCTAAAAGCATTGGATGAGTCGTGTTTTTTTTTCATAATTTACACCTGCATGTAGCGATAGTTATTGGCCCCCATTCCCCCTTGGCGATAGTTGCACTCGCTTAATCTAATATATTGTCCCAAAAAGTTCAAAACCAATGGACTTCGACATATGGCATGCAGATAGCCCATTAAATAAGGCGTTGCGATCGTTGTCAGTATGTAGGCCAGCTGTGGCACTCGTTCCGTATGTCCCAGCGGGCAAAACCAATATCCTCGCCTCACTGCATCACGTGTATGATGTGTAATAAAGGCACAAAGTAGAGCACCCAGCATTAGGCTAGTGCGAAAATAGTTGAGGCACGCGGTGCAGATGTAGAACAACAGCATGACCACCACAATGCTGGAGCAGTGTAGAAACGGGCGACGCGTCAAATTGGTGGCATCCTGTAAGGGAAATTGAAATAGAATCAATTGTGCCACTGGCCTGCATATATTTACCTCCAAATACAGCGAACGCGCTTCCACAAAATGATCCAAGTCAATGAACGATGACACAACAAAGCAGCTGAAAATCAATATCCAGCCAAAGAGCTGCGACGTCTTCTCATAGAATTGCATGGCAAAGGCTATGCCCGTCAATGCTCCAATGGCCGCATGTGTGGCATTATCCGCCAGGGCCTTGAGCAGAGGATGCTGTGTCAGTTCCACGAAATTGTCACCCAACAAGCAGGTGATGGTCACCAAGGTGGTTAACACAATTCGCATATAAACCATTATGTGGCAGTGGGGCATCGATTTCTCTGTTAGATTGGAGGCTGTTCGGGGTCAGACACTTCAATTTGTGTGTGTTTTGGACGGATTGCTTAGATTGGAATGGCACAAACTTCTAGCATATTGCTTAATCAATAGCTATGATGAAATCACTGACACCTGTCGGGCACACCGACCACGTAATGTATGAGAATAGGAAATGTAAATAAAACCTAGCAAGAGATTATATTCAATTTCTGCTAAATTTCTCTCTCACGTGTTTGCGTTTGTGCCGCATGTAACTGTAACTGCATTGCAGTACGTTGCCTGCGCCTGCTCGGGGGTTGCAAGAACACGTATACGTACGTAGTCCGTTGTACCATGCCGCCAACTTCAGCAACAACAATGCCCCATAATTGGGTCCGAAAGACTCTTGCCGTGTTCACCCCCACCGAATGTTTTGGTTCTGTGCCCCCGAACCCAAAGACGTGAAGTGAGCGGCGCTAGCATCAGCTGTTCACATGTAAGCGGTCACAGAGGCGTACAACGTGAGGGGTACTTGATGCATGAATAATTGGCTTACCCGTTTGCAAAAAACAAAATTAACAAACAATTTATTTGAAATATAGAGGGTTCGTTGAAGTTGGAATTTCGAAAAACTTGACAACTAGAACAAGGTAAGCATGTGTCATCAAAATGGCCCTTTGCTTTTCACTTTTAAGGCCGTTTGTCATCTGTGTAAGTTATTTAGTCTTTGTTTTTAAACTAAACCGTTTACCTTTTACACGGATTTACGTAACAAAGTCATGTAATATCACATGTTATAACTCCTTTAGGGTTAGAAACAGGAGATTTGGTTCATTTCTTATTTGAAAACCCTGCAACTGTAGTTTCCGGAATATGAATGGAAAAAAAGGAAAAGGGATGCATAAAGTCATTGTGATTTGATGGAACTAAACTGGGAGTACTTAAATTCCTACTATTATCGGTCGGATTTTGTGCATGGTATATTTATTTTGGGGTAACTAGTGTTGATTCGTTCCCTTTTTCACACACGCCCTTGTCTGAAATTATACCAGTGCTGCCTTACCAGCAGAAAATGTTGTCGGAGTCTACAAGTCTGGCAGCACTGTAAAGCATCAGCTGCTTAGGCGCAGTATTTGAATCAACAGGCTTGACTTTAAGTATATAATTGTAATTATAATATACTGGCTAAAAGAATAGATATTCAAGAAAATGAAATGCTGTAAGATAAATCTAGATAAAGATCATGTTTTATCCGATGAAGATGATCTATGTTACATTCGGAAATTGTTGTTTGAAACGTATTTAACTATTATATTATAAAGTTGTGCTATCAAATGTGCGATTATTTAAAGTATTTATCGACTTATAAACTATATTAGTTTTATTTTAGCTTTTAAGAACACAAAAAGTGAAAAAAATAGACCAAGCCACGGGAAAAAGCACCAACAAAGGTACAGAATCTAAACAATTTTGATTTAAAAACTGTCCCAGCTCATTGAGTGTTCAGGTGTGTCCTCAAAATCTCTTTAGATCTGTGATTATCAGTTGCCTTTTGACCTAACTTAGATGACTTTGTGTGCCTAGTGATAAGAAATGGTTTTGAAGAAACCCCCTAAGAGTCAGGTTGAGCTTAGGCAGCCTTCACACTGTTTTTTCTTTCTTTCTTTTTCAAGAAACATGATTATATAGTAGTGCAGCACTCCAGCTTGTTTTGGTCTATGATTTTGATCAGAGATTCACTTATATAACACCCATAATGTGGGCCTACTAGACTATCATGTCTCATGTGTCGAACTGTGTAAAAGCATCTCTGCACTACACTATTTGATGCAAGAGACACGCCAATCTAGAAGCCCAGTATGTTGTGATGTTTTCAGTGTGAATAGCTTGTCAATTACATGGTCAAAACATGATGAAATGTAGGCACTCTAGATTATCAAGACTCATGCGTCGAACAGTGCAAGTCTGGCCTTTAACCTACTTGGATTTGTAAGTTCTCATGTCTTTTGTTTAACATACGTCATCTTAACTAGTAACTAAACTAGTCGCTTCGATTCAAAGGTAAATATATATCGTTCTCATTACTTTTGATGTTAAAACAAGAAAGAAAGTCGGTCAAGCCCGACTATAACATACTCTGTACCAAGAAAATTTGTCTTTTGATCATAACTCGAAAACGGTTCATCCGATCTTCTTCATTCCTTTGGCGGATCGATAAGTTATCCTAAAAACTAAATATGTCCAGAAGGAACAAGCCATCTATCTTCAAAACTGTGGGAGATATGACGTTTTTTCTAAATTGCGGGGGCGGGAGGGGGCGTGGCCAAAATTGAAAATAAACTTGATCTGCCTGCAGACATAAGAAGCATATGTCCCATACATGTCAAACCTCTATCTATTACCATCTCTGAGATCTGTGCGTTCATACGGACAGACAGACGGACAGACGGACAGACGGACAGACGGACATGGCTATATCGACTCGGCTGTTGATGCTGATCAAGAATATATATACTTTATGGGGTCGAAAATGCTTCCTTCTGGATGTTACATACTTTTGCACAAAGTTATAATACTCTATGTACCTTCGGTACAGAGTATAAAAACCCTAGAGCAAACCTAGCTTTCGCATCCTGAAAGAGTTAAGTGGAAAACTCATGTCTTTTATGAATGTAGCATTTGAAAAAGCCCGAAAAGGGTGTCTAGAGTATTAAGTAGAGTCGCATTGATCACCTTGCCTTATTTTCCTTGAGAAGTTCCTGTTCCATATGTGAAAGCATATCATGACCTATATCAGGCTTAAACTCCAGTGGTAACTGCAGGTGTAATGCCTAAAGAAATACTCGTATAATGTTCTTATACTTACATACTTACATAATATATTATATTATATGCAATGAATTGCAACCCATTATCATAATTTTTAAATATTACTGGACCATAACCCACACCATTATTTATATAGAATTTTCCCTATTTACTGTTTTAACTACACTTGACGGCCTATTTCATTAACCACAAAAGTTTAGTACCGTCAACCACAAAAGCTTTCGCTCTCCCTCCAAAGTTTAGAAATGTGAAAGATCAGTAATACAAGTTACCTAATCTTGATAAGGCCTAAGTATATATATTTGTATGCAAACATGTGTGTATTTGTCCACACTTGTAGATTTGTGATTGCTAAAATAATGTGTTAGCTGTGTAGAATACCTGATACCAATTTATTGTTTATATATTTCTCATAATATCACTTGACCATATTTTAAAATATGAATACAATCTTAAAATTCTAAATGAAAAGGATAATTTTGGTTCTTATTGGCATGAACCATGGGTATAAGACGCTCTCCCGTGTTATACGAATCTAGAACCTTATGATCTGCAGGACTCAGTTTAAAATCAAATATGTTGAAGTTCTCCTCAATACGCTTAGGATTAGAAGATTTGGGCAAGGGTACGGTGCCGATTTCGATCTGTAAATAGATTTTTAGAAAAAGGCAAACTCTCAAAGAGACCAGGACTACATACCAAATAACGTAGCACTACTTGAGCCGTAGTTTTCTTGTACTTATCGGCTATAGCCTGTACCTTGGCATCGTAAATGTAGCTGGGGGTTTTCTTGGCCGGCTCTGGCCTACCCAAGGGACAGTAAGCGGTGACTACTATATCATGCTGCTTGCATAGGGCAATCAGTTTCTTTTGATTCAGAGCAGGATGACATTCGATCTGTGTAGATAAAAGATGATGTAAGCTTACTGCCGCTTAATGTACTTCAAAGTTCATAAACAGACCTGATTATGTATGGGCTTGATTTTGCAGTTGGCCAATAGTCGAGCCAGTTGCTCCGAATTGAAATTGGAAACGCCAATACTTTTGGTCAGACCCAGCTCGACCAAATTTTCCATGGCACGCCAGGTGTCCAGATAGTCAATGTCACTAGAAGGAATGTATTAGATTTATTCAACTCTATCTGATAAGTTTTATGACTTACCTCATCTCAACCTCACCCTTGGCATTGGTGGGCATCAGTTCATTGTCGCCACGATGAACATACGAGTAGGGCCAATGCATGAGGTATACATCCACATAATCCAGTCCAAAGTTTGACAGAGTCTTACGACAGGCATACTCCACCCTTTCCGGCTCATGGAAGTGGCACCACAGCTTATAATAAGTAGAAGATTGAAATAAATACACCAAAATTTAGTGGAAGGGTTTTAGACTTTATCAGGTCGGCGAACCATTACGAGTTTTCAATAAGTCGAAACTGACTTAACCAAACGATTTAAACCTGAACCGGGACTCGTATTCAAACAATAGCAGAAACTAAAAGCACTAAACCGTAGCTCGAAATAGAACTTCTTTCTCATTTTAAAAGCTTTTCAGATTAAATGTTCGTCCATAAAGGGCCACTGTCTCCCCATCACTGATCTAATACTCACCTTGGTGGTAATAAAAATATCCTCTCGCTTGATGACACCCTCTGCGATTTTCTGCTTAACTGCCTTGCCCACTTCATGCTCATTCTCATAGAAATAGGCGGTGTCTATGTGCCGGTAGCCCACATCAATTGCATGCAGTGTGGCACGCTCACAATCGCCTCCCAGTGACTGCAAATGAAATGAAACGTCATTGAATAATGCTGTGGGATATATGTAATCTAAGGAAACTAGAGTACGCCACCCTGATAGGGTGTTCAAAATTCACGTCTATTTGCGATGTTGATTGTGGTTTACCTACCGTATAAGTGCCCAGTCCAATTGTATGGATTTGTGTGCCATTATTGTGCTTAACATACAGATTCTGTGTGGACGACATGGTCTTCGAAATTTAAATGGATTTCAATGGGGGGGAACTGATTGCTTCAACTGTTGATTGCTAACTGAGCTAGCCAGGCGTGCTCTAGTTTTATACCGCTTACTCTCGCAAAAGCTGGAAGTGTTCTAAAAAGCTTAAGAAAGCTTTGTAAAAGCTGTGACACATAAGAGGGTCGCCTGATAGGTTATCAGTGTAAGGTTTAGACAAGACAGTGGTACTTCTTTGATTAATTGTTTACAAGAGCTGAACACAAGTTTTTAGAAACTTTGAAATGGAATGAAATTCTAAGTTCGAATGGCTTGAAGCATTTCTAAACTCCTTGTATCAACCCGAAACTACATTTTACAAGTATGGAACAGTATTTAAGAATTTTAACCTATTGCAGACACGTTTTATGGGAAACTTATGCTATTGATTTAACTCTGATTGATATAATCATCAAGTATTATTTCAAAGCTTTAAGAAAAACTATCCCAAAGTATTTTGCGATTTTTTAAAGCGAAGAAATACCATTTTGAATGTTTTTAACACAATATTTAAGCTGTCTACGGCCCAAAAATATGTTATGCTAACTCACCGTACTTCATTTGTCCAGTTTATTGAATTCCTATAAAAGTTAACAGCAACATCCACTCTATTACTATGGGGAGAACATAAAATGGTCAGTTTTTTAACACATATACTCAAAATGGTATATGCTTTGCTTCAAAAAATTGGAGAAATATTAGTGATAGTTGTTTTTTAAGCTAAGATGTAGTTTTCTATGACAATATCAAAGTGAGCCGAGCAAACGAAAATGTACGCCAGAAAACGACCCTATCGGGGGTGTCCCAGAAATCTCTAGAGATTTTCGTGTAAACGCTTTCATTTCGAGCTACAACTGCTTGCCCGTTCTTGAATCATTTTGGTAGTGGAAATGATTCTGCTCTGACTTTTTATACTCTGTACCGAAGGTACATAGAGTATTATAACTTTGTGCAAAAGTATGTAACATCCAGAAGGAAGCATCTCCGACCCCATAAAGTATATATATTCTTGATCAGCATCAACAGCCGAGTCGATATAGCCATGTCCGTCGTCCGTCTATCCGTCTGTCCGTCCGTCCTTCTGTCTGTCCGTATGAACGCACAGATCTCAGAGATGGTAAGAGATAGAGGTTTGACATGTATGGGACATATGCTTCTTATGTATGCAGGCAGATCTAGTTTATTTTCAATTTTGGCCACGCTCCCTCCCGGCCCCGCAATTTAGAAAAAACGTCATATCTCCCACAGTTTTCAAGATAGATGGCTTGTTCCTTCTGGACATATTTAGTTATTAGGATAACTTATCGATCCACCAAATTAATGAAGAAGATCGGATGAACGGTTTTCGAGTTATGATCAAAAGACAAATTTTCTTGGTACAGAGTATGTTATAGTCGGGCTTGACCGACTTTCTTTCTTGTTTTCTATGAAACATTGGCACATTCTATATCAAAGTTAAAGAGTCAGTATTACCCATTTATTTATTCAATATGGAAAGGATAATTTTTGTGTTTAATAGCCTCTTCCATGCAAATGAGACGTTCACCCTTATTGTATGAGTCTAAAACCTTATGATCAGCTGCATTAAGTTTAAAATCAAAGATTTGAAAGTTCTCCTCAATACGCTTGGGATTGGAAGACTTGGGCAAGGGTACGGTGCCGATTTCGATCTGAAATATTGGTTTAATAAAAATTAAAAACTCTCAATGTGTTAAAAAACCACTCACCAAATAACGTAACACCACCTGAGCTGTAGTTTTCTTATACTTATCGGCTATAGCCTGCACCTTGGCATCGTAAATATAGTTGGGCGTTTTTTTGAATGGATCTGGCCTACCCAAGGGACAATATCCGGTGACTACTATATCGTGCTGCTTGCACAGAGCAATCAGTTTCTTTTGATTCAGAGCAGGATGACATTCAATCTGTGTGGATAAGAGATTTTATAAGCTAGCTTGTACAAATGTCATGGAGTGGCCTATTAACAGACCTGATTATGTATGGGCTTGATTTTGCAGTTGGCCAAGAGTCGTGTCAGTTGCACCGTATTGAAATTGGAAACGCCAATACTTTTGGTCAGACCGAGCTCTACCAACTTTTCCATGGCACGCCAGGTGTCTAGATAGTCAATTTCACTGTTGGAAAAGAGAGAGTAAATTTTCCATATTTTTAACAATTATTTTTAACTAAACAACTTACTTCATTTCCACTTCGCCCTTGTCGTTTGTGGGAGTCAGTTCATTGTCGCCACGATAAACAAATGAAAAAGGCTTATGCATGAGATATACATCCACATAATCCAGCCCAAAGTTAGCCAAAGTCTTACGACAGGCATGCTCCACCCTGTTCGGCTCATGGAAGGTGCACCACAGCTGATGAAATAAATAAAAGAAATAAAATTAATAAAATATATAACAAAAAATAAAGAAAAAAGAAGAAACAAAAGGAAATCAGAAGTGGGTTGCCATTAATTCTTTTGACTGTCAAACCAAATCACCTACACTCAGAAAACATTCGCCCCGAAATCTACAAATTCTCCCATGAAATACGTCCTAAGGCGATTCACCCTAAAATTAAAAAAAATATTTTCTGATTAATGGAAAATTTACAAAGTATCAGAAAATTTTTCCATAAATGAGAAAAAGTTTTCCTAATTTTACGGATTTTATAGGAGAATTTATAATTTCCAGGGCGAATTTTTTTATGAGTGTAGAAGTCGAATCTCGAGCAGTAAATCGTCGCGTTTTCGAGCTGCGGTGTGAACCTGTACCGTTCGATAGAGGTCCTGACAAATATTTCCATTGCCTTTTCATATCAGACTCACCTTGGTGGTAATAAACATATCCTCTCGCTTGATTACACCCTCTGCGATTTTCTGTTTAACTGCCTTGCCCACTTCATGCTCATTTTCATAGAAATAGGCGGTGTCTATGTGCCGGTAGCCCACATCAATTGCATGCAGTGTGGCACGCTCACAATCGCCACCCACTGACTGTGTACAAATTGAAAAGTCATTGGAGAATGCCATGTTGTTAAGGACTTACTAACCGCATAAGTGCCCAGTCCAATAGCCTGAATTTGTGTGCCATCATTGTGCCTAACATACTGATTCTGTGTAGGTGACATGGTTTTCCTTCGGTAGATTTTAGCTGACTGTCAGCTAGCAGAGTGTGGGTTCTAGTTTTAAAAACTGTGCCATATCTTTCTGATATGTTATCAGTCTAGGTCTAGTTGAGACAATGTCATTTCTTTAATCAAATTGCCATTTATTTTCTTATCTTCGGTCGATGCACTTAAATCAATGGTTCTTCAACTTGCTGGCAAATTGTGCTGCACTTTATTGCAAGTGCATAGAAACTATATATAATATATGAAATAGGAAATTATACACGTATTTCTTGCAAAGTTTTGATTAGAAATTGTTTCCCTGGGTTGTTCTCACCTTTTGTTTTAGTGAATTCTTAAGAAAGTTCTCGAAGGTACAGATTAGGCTACACTACACATATATATTGGAGCCGACCGGATCGGATGACTATATCCCATTGCTCCCATAGGAACAATCGGTCGGAAAACTAGTTTTAGTGAGAAAAGCTTTTTTCTTTTCAACGCAAACGTCTCCAAACTTTGTAATCGTAGGTTTACTAGGTTTTTTTTTATAATTCTACTAAGTTTTATTAAGATCAGACAACTATATGGTATAGCTGCCATACAAAAGATAGTTCTGAAAAACAGTTTTAGTTAGAAAAACTTTTTTTTTTTAATGGTAGCATCCTGCAATTTTGTATTTGTTTGTTTCACGTGCTTTCACATAATTTTACAAATTTTTGGCCAAATCGGATGACTATATCATATAGCTCCCATACGAACGATCGGTCGGAAAATGGGAAAAAGAGTATTTTTTGAAAATATTCAAGCGAGCACTTGCAAGGGTGTAAAAACTTCGGCACAGACGAAGTTAGCTTAGTTTTCTCTGTGAAGGAGTAATTAAAGCATAATATATGATCTATTCTAGTGATTCAAAATGCTGCCTGGTTATTATCCAAGAATTTCCGGGGCGTATTTGCATCGTTAGTATTTCGGTTTTCGTGATTTAGGCTATTTGAAGAATTCATGCTGTTTCATTTGTATTCGATCCTTGTGTTAAATATGCCAATAATATTTGTAAATTTCTTCAGAATTGAAATGTTATTTATAAGAAGACTCCAAAAGGAAGGTAAGGTGCCCACACTAAACCTAGGTACACTTAACCTAGACGTACCTTAAAACATTCTCTCAAAGCGCATGAGCGAGCTTTTGGCTTTAGTAGGAAACATTTGAAATTGGAACAACATCTGTTATTCAAAGTGGCACAAAATGTAGTCGTAGTCCTTGCAAACGTACCACCCTTACATGCCAGCACACCTAGGATTAAAAGAAGGCTGCAACTAAAGGAATTTTTATAATTTTAAGCGGGTGAGTTGTTGCCCAACCAAGTTGGTCTAGTTAATAGACACAAAAGTGTTGTATATAAACTCAATGTGTGGTGACAATAAAAGTGCATTAAAAAAACCTATTAAGAGTGAAAAAATCGAATGGGATACATAAATACCCAAAGTGTTTCTAGCTCTGCTCTATATTCAGAGTATAGTCAGTGAACCGATGTGCATGTCGCGATGTTATTAATATTCATTTAGTTTTGGTGAGAATTTGATGTCTTGGGCAGCTGAAAATTATTGTATTGTAATTTCAGTATACGCAGCACGCCTACAACTGCGCATGCCCCAGCCCCAGTTCCCCCCGCTAAATCCCAGCCCAGTCTCGAGGCCGAGACACATAGCAGCAGCAGGTGACAGCAACAGCAGCAGCAGCAGCGACTCCCCGTGAAATCTCAAGGCTATTTGGCCAATTGCTTCGATTTCCATTCGGCATGGCCGCCGTGGTTCATGGCTGCAGCAGTCCGCGTCAGCGCTCCTGCAATGGTAGCAGTTCACCTGGTGCCGCCCATCATGGGTCCACACCCTCGGCTCCGGCCATGTACACCACCATGCCCAAGTATTCGCGCACCGCCAGTCAGACTTTGTATGCCACCAGCCAGCAAATCTTTGGCAGCGGCATGGGCGTCAGCCTACCCGAGGGTCAGTACTCGAATGGTCCTGTATACATGTCGGGTGGACAGCGACCACTTTCCGCCTCCGCATTGCCAGAGACGGCGGCCGCCAGCCGCAGCTATTGGAGCCATCATCCCCAGGCCAATACCTTCTATCATACCAGTGGCCGGCATTACAATAAGCGCAAATCCGCTGTGGAACTACTTGCAGAGTCCAAGCCTTTCTATATCAAATCGGATGCGGTCTTTGAGCGACTGCAGCAATCCAGTTATCGAAGTGCTGGAGCAAATGGAGCCAGTGTTAAGCGGGGACGTCGCCCCGAAGAGGGCGGACACAATCATGGGCATGGCCATTATGGCGCACAGTATGATGATTTGGAGGATCGTCGCTATATGAGCATGTCCCGGCAGCAACAGCAGCAGGCCCAGCAATATCTGCACAATCATCACCAGCATCAGCAACAGCAACAACAGCAGCAGCAGCAGCAGCAACAGCAGCAGCACCAGCATCGTGGCCATGGCCAGGGCCAAGGTCAGCGTTCAGGTGGCACCACCGCCATGAATAACAATCTGCTACAGCACAAACTGCGCATGCTGCTGGGCTCCGAGGCAAACAAGTCGGGCGGCAATGGCGGCACCTTGCGACGTCATGAACTCAACGACGGCAGCTCCGAGCTGTTGCCCACCGATTATGGTGAGGAAGAGCTGGTGGTGGGTGGAGCCGGAGCCGCCTTAAGAATACCGCCGCCACTTTATATGCCAGCTCATGCCTTTGGCCGGGAATCCGATGAGCCATTAGTTTTGACCGAAAATTATAGACCCATCAGTCCGCCCGCTGAGTATGCTGCCAAATCGGGACAGGCCCATAACGATCGCTACAGGTGAGTGGGGCAAAATTAAGTCAGTGAAATGATTCGTCTCTTGCAATACCAATTTGGAGTCAATTCTTAAGAAAGTAAAATCAACAGTTTTGCTAGAAAATGTGTCACAATTACTTACAATTGCAATCCCTGGGTATGGTTTCAAATTATGCCCAAAAAGAATTTCTTGACAGTTTCTTACAGTTCGATCTGCATCTTCCATGGAAAAATTGCAGATTGAGGACAGAAATGTTTAGAAATTTGCAAGAAGTGGACCAAATCTGGAAGGCAATGGAGCCAGTTTGCAATCCTAGAATTTGTTGTACTTTAAGACATTAGAAGTGATGTAAACCTTTTGAATAGACATTAAAAATTTCCAAGATATATCAATCCGGTCGATGATATACTCCGAACCGAACCCATATCACTGCGGATTTCAGCTTCGGTTTGATACAATTCGGTTTACAACAGTTTTGAACCGATACTAAGGACAACAATAGGGGTTGTCATAGTACACTCCAATATATACACATTCACAGCAGAGCCTACATTTACCTCACTGACTGAATTTTGCAAGCTGAACTCATTTTTGAACCACTATGCCGTGCAATCTTATAAATCCTCTCCTCTCCGTAGATACAACTACCAGCGCTCGTATTCGCACTCGCATGAGGTGGCCCATGCCGAGGAGCGTGCCGCTTATCCTAGCGCCGACTTCAATATCAATAGCCACAAATCCCTACCAGATCTGCATACCCAAATCAGTCGTCACTCGCCGCACAGTGAAATCCTGAGCTGTTGTAGTCGCGGCAATCGCTCCATCAAATCAGCGGGGGAATCATCCATAAATCGTGATTCAGGCGGTAGCTCGGGTCACTACACACATCGCAGTGAGCCGTGCTATAAGCGAGAACGCCAACGGGAACCGAATGCAGGCACTGCGGCCAGCGGTGGAACCATCAAGAATTGTTGCACTCTGGTGGCTGGAACACGACGTGACAGTGGTTCCTCTACCCAGCACAGTGCGAACTCCTATTGTGGTTATGTTACACCCGCTGGGGAATATCATGGACGTCATGGCGAGTGCATAGATTGTCGCTGCAAACAGGATACAACACCTTTGAATAGTGGCTATGACAATGCCGGTTTGGCCGATTACTTGCTCAATTTTACACCCACACCGGAGGTACCCGAGGCTTTTCAGGATGACTACACGCCCACACCGCCCTCGCCGCGACTGAAGACACAAACGCCTCGGTATTCCAGCTCCTCGAGCCAGCAGATGCATACCAGTTCGCAGGGCTATACGAGCATCAATCACTCGCAGAGCTCACTGGTACAGAGTCCCGGCTCGGCGCCCTCCGTGGACGATATCAGTCCGCCGCCCATACAGTTCAAGCGGCAGCGTTGCATCCGGTTCAAGAATCGCAATCGCCTGCCCGTACAGTCGCGCACTTCGCCCATCAACAACAGCAACAGCGTGGACATGAGTGGAGGAAATGGGGGCGGCTCGGCTGGGTTTAAGCAGCCGCGTAGCATGGATCACGAGAATGTGTTCTTTCCCAAAGGTTTCTCCACAGATGGTGGCTATGCCAGCAATAACTCTCACAGCATGGACCTGGAGCGAGAGGCACTCAATGCCAGCATTTCGGAATTGGAAAAGTTCTTCGATCGTTTGGGTCTCAACGATGAGGCATTCCATGAAATCTACAGTCAGCCCCGTAGACAGCACAATCCGGAGACCGACTCGGATGACTCGAGCACCGTATTCTTTTCAGATGTCAGCACCGTGGACTCAATGCGCCTGCCCGACAGCACTGAGACCCAGCCGCAGGCCACACAAGCCTATCGCCCCTCGGAGCCGCCTTCGATTGTGGAGCGAAATGCGCGCATCATCAAATGGCTGTGCAATTGCAAGAAGTTGCAGTGCACCTGAGGATTACCCTGTAATTGTAGCTGTAGTCGGCCATAGCCGTTGTTTTTTTGAGTATTTTGTCTCTCTTGCAAGTACCCCGATATCTTAAACACACACCGCTCAAATGTCAAGTCAGTTCGAGTTCAATTGAAATAGCGTTCTTAGCGTCACCTAAACTGTACAATGGAATTTTTGGAATTACGGAATTTGCGAATTATGAATGTGCGTTTTATCCTCTTTTGCAGATCAATTAACACAATCGACATTGAAATTGATTACTAACCAACAAAAAAAAAAATAGCAAGTTCGTATTAATGTACTTATTACTCTTATACACAAGAAATGGTATTATTAGATGAATTATTGTACAATTAGTTCTTGTAATGTGTATTCTTATAGTCAAACTTACTCTACGCTACAATGCATACATACATACATACATACATACTTACGGTACATATTTGTATAACTAGTGGCCAAACCAGAAATCCCCCCTCCCCCACTTCCACGGACAAAAAAAAGAAAACACTATTCAAAATGTAATGAGATGGAAATTGAAATGAACCTACCTAAACTATTTATGTAAGTGTGTACATGATGTTTGCATGATGAATAAATATAGAAAATCGTAAGTTCATTGAATGTGGGTGTAAACGGTTCAGCCACGTTTTTTGGTACAAGGCAAATTGAGGACGGCCAACCCATTTACCCTAAAGCAGAGACAGACAAGTATAAGGGCGCTGCAGTCATCCTGGAAGTAGGCAACATTATTTAGCGGTTCTAGGCCCTGACTAACACACGGCACCCTTAACCTGTATAAAGTCAATTGTTTCGCTTATAGCTTTGGTGTTTTTTGTCCTATCTGATTGTATTTTTCTTTAGAAAAAATAGATATTGGGCCTTGCTTGATGTATACCAAACCTTGAGGCTCTAACTTGAAAATTGTTGATCCGACGGTTTGCAGGGTGTAAGATCTGACGGTTTTTGGAGTTAAAAGGGGGAATTTTTCAAATCTGAAACATACTTTATCTGCGTACCGTATACATCTACCTTCATGCAAAAATGTGTGGCTCTGAGCGTTCATACAGACAGACGGATGGGAGAACATGGTAATATCGAGTCGGCTGTTCATGCTGATCATGAATATATATACTTTATGCGGTTGGAAATGTTTCCTTCTCCCTGTTACATACATTCGCATAACTTTATGATTCCCCTCGCTCCTTTTCCCTTTTGATATCCTTGCAGAGGGTACATTGAAATTGTCCAGATGTTTGTAACGCATAGAAGAACGCATTTCCGACCACAAAAAGTATAAATACGTATTCATGATCAGCATGACGAGCTGAGTTGATTTGGCCTTGTCCGTCTGTTCATCTGATCGTCTGTCCGTCCTTCTGTTTCTATGCTACCCCCTCCGTCAGTTTTAAAGCTATCGCCACCAAACTTTGCACAAAGTCTGCTGCTACAAATACGCTGCACATTTGTCGGATTTGGCCGGATCGAATGACTATAGCTACGAACTGTCAAAAAACTAGTTCTAATGAGAAAAACTTTTTTGTTTTCAATGCAAACGTCTCTCAACTCAGTATTTACTAGTTTTCAATGCCTCTCCATGATTCTGCCAAATTTGGTCAAAATCAGACATCTATATGATATAGCTGCCATAGAAAAGTAAGGTCAGAAAAATAGTCTTAGTGAGAAAAACTTTTTTGGTTTCAATGTAAACCTCTTTAAAATTGGCAAACATTTAGTTTATAAGCTTTCACACAATTTTCCAAAGTTATGTCCAAATCGGATGACTATAGGTTATAGCTGCCATAGGAATGATCGGTGGAGAAACTAGCTTTGGTGAGAAAAACTTTTTTGTTTTCAAAGAAAACGCCTCCAATCTTTGTATTCCTTAGTTTGCTATGCTTTTCCATGATTCCACTGAGTTTGGTCGAAATTGGACAACTATATATCTATCTATGTATAGCTGTCATAAAAAAAAACACAGTCAGAAAGTATTCTAAGGGCCGTTTTATAATCTTCTACATAGAGCTATCTGTCCCATAAACCTACATTAAACAGAACAAAATCTAAGTTTATCTGACACATAGAAGCTATTAAGAAGATAAGAAATCGGCCCTTAGAGAGAAAAACTTATTTGATTTCAGTGGAAGTTTCGTTCAAATTAGTTAGAAAAACATGCTGCAAGGGTATACAAACTTCGGCCAAGCCAAAGTTAAATTTTCTCTTATTTTTCACGGTTTTTTTAAATCTCTCCAGTTCGAATTTCTATGGACTTTACGTTTCCGAGGCCTCCCAAGGACATCAAATTTTGTGTATTTAATCAGAATTTGTTGCATACTTGCAGGCTCTTGCATTTTCAATGAAATTAAAGCAATTCTGCTTTACTTTCAACTCTTTGAAATTCCTCAACCTCAATTAAATGAAAAGCATTTTGTATGGCATATTGTTCTGCCCACTGTTTACTGACCCCAAAAAGCAATCGAATTCGAATCTGAATCAGAGCAACTGCTGGTTTGCCTGACCCACTTAACAGAGAACATCTGTTCCGTGAGCCTTTAAAAGCAGTCGTCAAGTGGAACTACGCTATCAGTGAGAAGCTAAAGATAACTAAAACTGAAATGCAGTTACATTTAGTTGCTGTCATAACGCTAAGCGTATTGACGTTGGTAAGTAATAAGGCTAAGAGTGTATTTTTTTTGTTTACTAATTTTCAAAATCGTCTTGTGGAAAACAACAGGCTGCCGCGCACAATGTAAGTAATATTAAGAAATGCCTAGAAATTAAGCTAAAAGAGTGAATCCCCCTAGGAGCCGGCACCCACACCCACCAGAAAACCAGCACCAGTTCCTGTGCCCGTGCCTGTACCTGTACCCACACCTGGTGGAGTCGCTGGTACCTGCCCCAAGCCCTCGCCGGAGGCACTGAGAGTAAGTGTTTGGCTAGAAATGCATTTAGCAACTTTAAGACCTATGAAAATGTGAATTTCCAGTGCCTTCAACAATGGGCCTGTCAGCATGTCATTCGCCTGGATTTGCGGTAAGTGGTTGCCTACTCAATATGTGCACGGATATATATACATATATATATATATTTACTTGGTAATACTTTGACAGCTGCCTGCTGAACTTAAACGGCAACCCCTTGCTGGGCAATCTCATTTCCATACCGGGCATAACCGGCGGCAGCGGCACTGGCGGCGGTGGAGGCGGCATCCTGGGCAACTTGCTGGCTGGCAAATAGAGCGACTAACTTAAAATGTGCACACATTAGGCCAATAAAGTTGGGGCGGCCAGAACTCTAACTAAAGGGCCATCGAGTATCATTTGGTATGGGTGGCGCTCTGCTCTTAATGGTCAGCCAATAATCCTTAACATGCGATTGCCATTTGGATTGGCGATTGGCACTTTTGGCATAAAAATGGTGATAATCGTCCGCACATAACCGTTAACTCAATTATTGTTTAAGCGCTCGTTTGCACCGCAGCGCCAATTAAGTGAACCATTTTCAAATTAGCCCACAACCGGGCATTGAATTGCGATTCCGAATTTGTCCTTTAACCTTTTGGGCGAGCGATTTTAAAGCCGACGAGAACTTGTGGAGCGTTCGCATAAAGTCGCAAATCATTGAAGCATATGCAATTATTCATTTTGAGGTTGAATGCGCTCGAACGCACACCATGATACAAGAATACGGACATGGCATTGGCTCCACGTTACTGCACAGTGGTGCTGAAACGGCCGTAGAAGACAGGGAATCGTTTCACCAAAAAAGTGCCTTGATAAGAACTATATATGCTGCTATTTGAAGCGAGGAAGGTGGAGTTTTCCAAGTTCTAATTAACTGGACTAACATCTAAAAGATTGCTTTTTCAAGCGACTTTCCCAATTTTCTCTATTTGGAATACATTTTCCTGGCACTTAATGACTCCTCAGAACCACTGTGACTGTCTGGATCTGGATCTGTCTGTGTGTGTGTGTGTGTATGTGTGTTTGTTTGTGTTGTGGAGCAATGAAATTTAAATTCAGCAGCAGTTTTCTTAAACGAGGCTGCTCCATAAAAATTCGCTTTTACTACGCATAGTTTTTTCTTCCTTGTTTTTTTCTTTTTGCTTCCTTTTACCATCCATTTTAATGCCCTCGCTTTTCTTTTCGCTGATTTCGCTCTGAAGATATCACTTCCCCCCACTGCACCATCTTGGGTTAATCCATCACTTGCATTCACATCTCAATAGTCTGGGACCTTCAATTTCCTTTTGCCCTTTTATAATTAACTTTATGTGTATGTATTTAGTTTTATTGCTCGTTAGACAGCAGCACCCACACAGTCCGCCCCTGCTGCAGGACAAAGACAATGAAACAACAATTTGTGCCCAAACCGCTCCGCTCCCATCGTCGCTCCGTCGTCGCTCCAGTCTTCGCTCCTGACCGCAACGTGTGTAGGCCATTTTGGGATTTTACTTTGCCATCGGCCCAGCCGTTGCCATTATATTAATTACAAACGTTTGCGGGCTTCCAGCTTCCGCTCCTTGCACCCTAATGGGCACAACAAGTAAATCACACGCAAAGCTCTAAGGCGATTTGGAGACGAAAACGAACACCCAAATAATGTCCATTGAATGTGTGAAACTTGCCAAAGCAGTTAACGAGCCGGAGACCTCAGAAATTCATTTTAATATGCTAGACTGTATTTTGAGCTAGGGTCGAAAGCTAGAAACGACCATCTACTACAAATATCGTGTTTTAAAGGGGGAATGACTTAAAGTAATTATGGTTAAACTATTTTTATTCGACTTTCAGAAAACCACATTATTGACTGGTATTTTAAGGATTGCTTGCAGCTTAACTGCCAACTGCCATGAGTCCTTCGCTTGAATTTGTGCCTATATCTAAGAGCGACTTTCGCATGGGTTTTTGCATTACGAACTAGAATTGCAGTATAGAACGTTCATGTCTAAATCTTTCAGAACCTCCGAGCTGTTTAAAACCGACCGGTTCTTGAGATACTCCAACAGAACCAAAAACCGAACCCTGTTGAAAATTCATACTAAAATTCGAACCAAACCATTCTGTCTTATTTAGGGGATAGGTAACCTTGTTATACTCTGTACCGTAGGTACACAGAGTGCTATAAGTTTGTGCAAAAGTATGTAACATCAAGAAGGAAGCATGTCCGACCCTATAAAGTATATATATTCTTGATCAGCATCAACAGGCGAGTCATGTCCGTCTGTCTGTCCGTATGAACGCACAGATCTCAGAGATGGTAAGAGATAGAGGTTTGACATGCATGGGACATATGCTTCTTATGTCTGCAGGCAGATCAAGTTTATTTTCAATTTTGGCCACGCCCCCTGCCGCCCCCGCAATTTAGAAAAAACGTCATATCTCCCACAGTTTTAAAGATAGGTGGTTTGATCCTTCTGAATATATTTAGTAAAAAGGATAACTTATCGATTAGCCAAAGAAATGGTGAAAATTGGATGAACGGTTTTCGAGTTATGATCAAAAGTATGTTCGCTGCTGCAGCGCAGTAGCAGCGCTGCTTTCAGCTTTCAAAATTTATGCTGAGCGTAGAATTTCGTTGGTATTTCCTTCTTTCCTTCTTGTTCTAACTAAGACTGTTTTTCAGACCTATCTTTTATATGGCAGCTATACCATATAGTTGTCCGACTTGAAAAACCTTAGTAGAATTATAAAAAATCATAGAAAACCTTCGATTACAAAGTTTGGAGACGTTTCCATTGAAAAGAAAAAAGTTTTTCTCACTAAAACTAGTTTTCCGTCCGATTGTTCCTATGGGAGCTATAAGATATAGTCATCCGATCCGGTCGGTTCCGATATATTAGTAGTGTGCAGCAAAAAGAAGACTCAGTGCAAAATTTCAGCTCCATAGATTCAAAACTGAGAGACTAGTTCGCGTAGAAACAGACAGACAGACGGACGGACAAAGCTCAATCGACTCAGCTCGTCACCCTGATCAAGAATATATATAGTTTATGGGGTCGGAAATGAACTTCTGAGCAAAATTATAAAGCAATTAGCGGGTTTCCAACGTAAATTGCGAACTAAGTTTCCCATCAAAGCCTTTGCCCGTGTACAAAATTAGCCCACCATAACTTAACCTTTCCTCCCTAGACTTTCACTGCGTCTAGGTACATTTATTTAATAGAATTAACTTGTAAACTTAAGACGTTTAACAACATTGTTGTATTTATTCAATTGTATTATTCCGTTTTTCCTTTGATGGCATCAAAGCTGGCTATATCCGACTCGGTGGTTGTGGTTTTAGGCGACGAGGTAGAAGTCTCTGCCTCGCCGACTGAAGCAGACACTGGCGCTTCGGTAATCAAACTCTGTAATTTTCCCAAGAAAATCTGTAATTCTTTGGCACATTAATGAAAGGGTTTTGCAAAATTTATTCTTACCTCTGCCTGAATCGTGGCCTTATCCTGGCCCTCTTTGAATGCCTCGGCCAGGCCGGGATGAATTTCGTTTAAGGGCTCATCCCCGTGGCGTATATAGACGGGCACATGACCTTTGCGCGGTTCCAACTCCTGGTATGGTGCAGCTAAGAGAAATTTAATTACAAACCATTAAATCATTTCGTTTGCTGTTGCTTGGCCCTATCAGTTGGGGTAATCTTGTGGACACTGTAGACCCGGAAGCCTTGAATCACGACACAGCGTAATTATGACTAACGAGCTGAGAGACCACCAAAACCAACTGGCCCAACGTCACCCCCCCTAAACACGACGCCTGTGAGCGCAACTGATGACGCTTAATGGAAATCAAAAACCTGTTTCGGCGTCACAAAACAATGAAATTTCGAACAGATGTGCCATATTTTTATAATACAACAAACTTTAATGGCTTAATTAATTTTTGAGTGAAAAATAACTTACCACTGCACACATGGCACAGACTGCACACCACAATGGCCACTAAAATGATATTTCTGATGCAGTTAACCATGATCTTCACTCTCTATTTGTTTTTTGGCATGCGCCCAACTTGACTCCAGACTCAAGACTCAAGATAGATCGGGCGGCAGCTGTGCTTAAATCTTATAGCTGGTTCTCAGCTTCAGCTTCAGCTTCAGTCACAGCCTCAGCCTCCTACTACACTGCGCCTCCACGCGATTTCGTTTCGCTCCGGCAACAATAAACTTTTGCTTTGCAAATTACTCATGGGTAGATGATGATGATGGGAGCGTTGATGGCTGGTAATGAAGCTGTCGGCGGCGGCGAACTTTTGCCAGGCAGTGGTGAGGCATAAAAAGCTTTGCAACTTTACTACAATTGCCGGAGTAGTACGCGGGAGCATCAACAGAGGAGCCCAACATTTAGTGGCCTGTGGCGGTGCCCCGCTCTGTGGCCATAAAGCAGTTGCCGCTCTTCCAATTCAAACAATTTTTTTTGTTCTTCTTGTTTCAAATTAATTGGGTCGTTAGAGAAGCCATTTGCGCCGGTTCGTCTTTTTTGATATACCCTGGAATTGAGATTGAGGGGTATAGGGTATTGTAAGCTGGAGCAGTTTAGTCCAAGGGTTAGAAGGAAGCATCAGGCAGCCCATTTCTAACATCGCATTGGACAGTTTTGGCAAGCTGATGTCGACCTGCTGGCCTTGAAGCGCGGAATGCGCTTACCTGGAAGGTATAATAAGCGGGTGCTATGCAGTGCAAGGATCAGAAGGAAGCATCAAGCCCATTTCTAACCTCGAACTGACAAATTTAGTGTCAGCCGACGTCGACCTGCTTGCATTGAAGCACGTAGCGCGTTTACCTTCAAGGTATGGGGTGTATAATAAGCTAGAGCAATTTGGTGCTAGGGTCAGAAGGTAGCATCAAGCCCATCTCTGACATTGAATTGATCAATTTTGGGCATTGGCCTTTCTATAGCAAGCCGACGTTGACCTGCTTGCCTTGAAGCGCGGAATGCGACGGATTCTCTCTCAAGCAGTAAGACTCGGCCAGCATTCGGCTTGCTGAAATCGAATAAACATATCAAATAGCTCGCCCCCAACTAAATCGGATATTGTCACAACTTGGAGTACTTTCTGTAATCTCAAGGGTGCTGAGTACATTTCAGTCGAGCTTTGCCGACTTTCTTGCTTGCTTTTTTTCTCTTTTTTTTTTGTATTTTGAATTGTTTGCCCACTTTCGTTTTTGTTGAGTATTCAAATCGAGAAATTGCTGACATCTGTGGATGAATACCGCGGGTCGCAGCGCAACGCAGTCAGCCTCCTGTGCAAGTGCACAAGTCTCTCTCACTCTATTCTCTATCTATGCAAGTGGGGAGCACAGTTCGCGGAGCTGGAGGCGGAGGTCTGTTTGCCTACTTCGATTGTTCCGTTGAGTAGAGCGACGCTCGCGTCCTTGATACAATTCCATTTTGATTTTGTATGTAAGGGCGCCGGATTTCACATCAAATTGTTGAGCAAATATTCAACAGAGTAAATATGTTTATGCCGAATCAAGCAATTTCATTTAAACACACTCCACCCACACACACACACACACACACATACACAGGAGGGTATGCACTTGGGCCATACAAATTTCGATTATGTCAGATAAATATGTATAAATGCTGACAGCGAATTGTTTACTAAGCCATAGGCATGTGTGTGTGTGTGTTTGTGTGTGTGTGTGTGTGTTTGTGTGTGTGAGTGTATCTACTCCTCACTGAACCTGAATTGAATTAAAGCACTGATGCATAGCTTATTAGTAGTTGTATGGTAATTCGAACTGAACAAGGATACACAACTCGGATGCCAACTACAAATCTGTGTACCGGAAATGTAAATACATACAAAATAATACAACATATTCAAGCCGGCTATACACAATTGGACTTTAATATTTTTTAACAATGATTTAAATGGTTTCTACGTATGAAACATTTGAGAGTTGGTTACTTAACATTCGTATGACTTAACCAAATGATTGAAGTTCCTAAGTCAGGAAGAGTGTGTGACCTGACTGTCAGTTTTTCGAATCACTGGTGGCTAGTAAAAGGTTTCACCACCAGTGGCTAGAAAAATGACCAGGTATTTCAATTTTGTTGTTATAAATATATAAAATAAAACTTACTATAAGTTATTTTAGGTGTTTTCAGGTAGGTATGTCAAAAGATTACACTGAAATTACAAACTGGAATAAAATAGTAACTTTTGTAAATATGATCCTCTGTAAGGTCACAAATTATTCAAGAATCATTAGATGCATCTCGCTGGGAGGTCATAAATAAGGTACATCTTTAGACGTCTTCTTATAATAGCGCCTCTCCTGCTTCGTCTTCTCAATAGTCGTCTAGCATGACTCTTTGGATGACTCTTTGGATTTCTATAGTAAGCCGACGTCGACCTGCTTGCCTTGAAGCGCGGAATGAGAGTTCAGACATTTTCGAAGGATTTCGCACTCGCATATTGTTTAGATGGGAACTGCATCTCCGGTAGTCATTCATATCCATTGTAAATAATGTGTGAAGAGTCCAAGAACACGTCTCTGCATAACACCTGCTCTTATCGAGCTTACGCTTGATTCAACTCCGTCAAGGATCACAGAAAATCCTCTCTCCTCGAGGAAACTTCGTAAAATATAGATTTTTTTTGGGGGGAAGAAGAAGACCATTGTGCCATACTCCAACAAAGTCCTGTTTTATATCTTCAAAAGCTGATACAATGTATTCCTTAGCTTGATAACCATCAACAGGATTTAATTATTCCAGTGTGCCATAAGACTTCCTAAAGCCAAACTGGAAAGGGGGGATCCTACTTTCGACTTCGTTTAGTGCCAATATTCGACTTAGCAGGCATCTTTCAAACATTTTTGATACTGAGAACAAAAGGCTAAAAGGACTGTATAGACTCCAACTCCGAGGGACTCTTTCCAGGCTTCTGGAATCATGACGATTTGGGCTTTCTTTCAGCACTTTGAAACGCAAAGCAGCATTAAACATAAGGACCAGAAAGAGGAGAGCCTTGATGGAAAGTACTTTGAAGACTCTATTGTCCAGGCCATGATACAACAATACAGGTAAGGCGGCGTCAGTGTGAGTTCTCTTCACTTTCAGTGCTGCGCGTACTCTTCAAGCGTAAGCTTTTGACAAAAGTACTCATCACAGTGAAGCCGCCTTACCTGTTTTGTTGTATAATGGTCCAGGTCATCTTCACCTGGTGCCTTCTTACTATTCAGATCCATAATCTGTTCTTCCACCTCTTCGAGCGTTATGGGTGGAGATATTTCAATAATTCTATTGATGTGACTCAATGTTTCTAAGGGAAAGGATTACACATTTTTCTAGTTTTATTATCTCGCCAATGAACTAAACCGAACCGAACCGTTTTGCTTTGTGGTATTCGGTTTGTTGTATCAACTGGAATATGCGCTATGGTTTCGGTTTGGCTCGGTACGCTTCAGAACCGGTTTGCATCCCTGAAAGTATCATAGTTTACTCCACACTTACCTTGATCAATCCTCTCCGGTTCCTGCCCAAAATCGCCAGAAATACCAAAAGAAAACATTACACAGTACTCTCTTTCTTTTTTCTCTGTCGTTTATTTAATATGTAATGTATTTTATGTTTATGTTTTTATTTCCGAGGCTCTAAAAATAGTTACATGGCTGCACTAGTGTGTAGGTGTAGCTTTAATAACTATGTCACTAATTTATATTTCGATTTTGCGTGTTTTTTTTGTTTTTGCTTTTGTTTATTGGGATGGGGGGTGGGGAGGAGGGGCTTTACTCTTGTTGCTTTTAATTCTTTGTTTATATGTAGTATGTGTATGCATAATTCCATTAATGGATTCTGTGACTTTCTCGTATGTTAATTTAAGAATGGATAAGCTTTGTTATTGGGGATATAATAGGTTATATACTCTACATATTTTGCATGTATGCATGTTAGTTTGTGTGTGTGTGTGGTGTGTGTGTGTGTGTGTTTATAGACTGGGGTTAGCGTTTCTGCTATGGACTAAATCTCGCTCGGGTTGTCGCTTCTTACTGATTAGATTGTGGTTAAAACGCCTACAAAAGCTGAAACTATTATTTAATTGCTTGCTCATTCCCACAATGCGGATAGGGAAAACATTTTCTAACTAAAAGTAGAACGAGAACGAATGCTACATAAGTGTTTGTTTTTTTTTTTTTTTTTGCGAAAAAGGCATCGCATTAAACTCGCTGCCGCTATGGACCTAAATTAGTATGCCGGTATTTTGTATGTACGAGTATGTACGTGTATGTACCTATAATCTTGAACAACATGGTATAAGTGGTCTATTTTGCAATTGAATATGCGTTCCTTTGAATACTTGAGGGGATTTCTATCGTTTTCATTGAAAAGAGTTATATGGGTCTCTGTAAGCATTTATAAATAAGTTTCAAATATATATGTATATATATATATGTGTCTATATATATATTTTTTACTGAAGTATACAATATAAATTGCAAATTTTAAATGTATATATAACTGTTTCAAGTCTTTTTGCATCTCTAATATATGAATATATAAATTAATATCTTTACGTTATTTTCAGTGTTTGGTTTTTTGTTGTTGTTTCGGTTCTCATTTTATAAAATATCCATTTTGGGTTTGTCTTTTTTTCGTTTTTTTGTTTTTTTTTTTTTTGTTGTATAATAATAAAAATTTAATTGGTGTCATTGATTTTTAAATTATTCGCTTCATATGTATGTTTGTATGCGAGAGTGCGTGCGGGTGTGTGTGTGTGTGTGTGTGTGTACGTTTAACCGCATATCTCTGTGTTCATTCAGTAAAAATATTAATCAAAACTTAATTCTGACAACTGAAACTTCATGCAGAAGTTTGAAAGCTGTGCGTATTGTTGTTGTATCGTCCTTCAATTATGTGATATGCCTTCTAGAGTGAACCAGCTGGTGTTGGCTTGCATTTCCGACTTGAATAGAGCAAAAGCGGCACAAAAAACCAATTTTAAAGTGCGTGCAAATTAGGTGTTACTAAGTAAAATGTGTAGCCTACTTAAGCAAATAAAGTTTAAATAAAAAGCTGAATGCCAGCAGAGATATGTGATCAAGTGTAGGCCTGAACAAATCTGTGGGTAAGGCGGGGTGTTATTAACCACACTTCTCGAGATTGGGGGGAGGGGGGAGGTTCGGGGAGGTATACAAAAACCAAGTTGTTACGGTGTAAAAATATTCATTTCTTTGTGTATAAATAAATCTTACATGTAAATGAATTCAATTAAACGCTTGCCTCAATATATAATAATATATTCGTAATTAGTTTCATATATATTTTTTTTGTTTTTGTTTTGAATGTAAAATTGCAAATCACATAATTGTTTACCACTACTGTTCAATGGAATTTATTTATTCATTTATGTATATCTGTATATAGGCATTTAATGCTATTTAAAACGCTATCAATAATCATCAATAAAGCCATGCATAAACACGATTTCGAACTATGGCCCTATAAACAATTGCACATAGCACACTGTGGTCTAAATTCTAATTTCAATTAAGTGTGTGTCGGCTTGCTATTTGATACGGCATATGTACGATATATGCGCTTTTCTGATTGGTTGTTATAAAATTGTGTACGTGTGTGTGTCGTCTGTGTGAATGTGCCTGTCCATGTACCTCCGAAGTTTTCTTTTGGTTTTTTGTTTGTTCTCGTTGTATAATTAAGTTCGAATGGTTTTCAATATTTTTGTTATTCTTCTGCCTTTAGTACTAGGTTGAATTTCGATATAAAACTTGCCTCTTTTCTTATTAAATATATATATCTATATATGTATCTATTTATATATATATGCTTTTAAAAAATAACCTCTATCAGCATCTGCTTCTCAATTCTTAAATTAAGAAATAATTTGTAATTGACAATTTAATTAAATTGTTTACCATTTTTGCGTTTATCTGGTTGTCTGGAATAAAAACTACGCGTAAAATAAATACATTATTTTTGTGTGTATATATATGAATACTTCTCGATTTGCTTTTCATTGAATTACAAATGTTTAAAAACTATGTCACTTAACTTTGGAATTGCTTTTAGTTATCATTTTGTTTTACAAGTGCGCATCGGCGTCTACGGTATATGCACGGTATACTAACCGAATCTCTTAAGATGACCTGTGCAAAAAAAAACAACAACATTGTGGCTAATCGGGAGATTAATGCGTTGAGTCTACGTGTTGGATCCTCAACCACAATCCGATACTATGAAAGCATCTACCCAGAATAGAGAGAAGCTAATGGTTTTGCAATTTCTTTAAAGAACGCCAAGTAATTGTTAGAACTCTTCTACTTCTTCACAACACTAAAAGTGTTTACTGCGACCCTAAAAAAAAGAAAAGATTTTACAGTCCTGATTTATATCAAAAGCAAGTGCCTAAAGGTGATACAGTGGCTTCAAAACCACTGTAACCATTGTTACAGTCGTATACATACGTTGACGTGCTTGCTTAGATGCGCGAAAACTTTTAATACAAATGTGGTTCTGATCCGTATTTTTGTAGGCAATCTTAAAGCAGCTTCCAAAAGCATATTTACACATATTTTCCAATTAAGAGGAAAGAATCGAAATCGATTTCTGTTACCATTACTCAAAAATCTTTTCACTGATTACTGTTTTTCACTCTATTTGTTTCCAGATACTGAAAGATAACAAAGTTATCTCCAGAAATGGTGAAATGATTGTAAAAACTAGTCGAACCACGGATTTAGTCAGGTAAGTTCTATATCTCAAGCTTTAAAATATCTTAAGCTTTTATTTTTCTTTTTTGGAAAAAGAAACGTCTTAAGTTTACAAAACTTTGCGACCCTTATCTTTTGGTTTAGACCAGCGATGCCCACGCTTTATACGCTTCATGCGCTTATGTTGTTGTAATGCGCGAACGCCTCAGCCATGCGCAACAAAATTGCAACCAGGTTTGTCTCTCTTCTCTTTCTCTCCTATGCTCTTGCGGAATTAAAGACAACTACAATACGTGTAGACAGCGCTGGTTTCTCTTTCGTTTCCTTGTGGTGGTTGTTGTTTCTGATTTTGTTTTTTTTTTTTTGTTTGTGTGAGTAAAAACGTACTCATAAGAAGCTGTTGGGCACCTCTGGTTTAAACCGTTTAGCAAAGTTCCTTGGGTCGCTTGGGAGATTGGTCTCTATTGTCAGGCCAGGTGAATGAAGTGCTTTAAGTGCTCATCTTCATTTTGATGAGGTCAAAAAGCCCATATTAACCATTGTGATAAGTGCTTTACATTTTGCTCTCCCAAGTGTCCCAGCGAATTCATTAAAATGTATGCAGTCCTTACTCTACACAGAAAGTGATCGAAAAAAGATCGATTTGGACAGAATGGGGTTTCAGCTTACTTTTAAACATCCAAGGGTGCTGAAAATCATCCAAAGAATGATCTTTTATTATATCCTTTGGATGATTTTCAGCTTCGTTGGGTTTCTAGTTTTCTCTCTTGATATTACACGAACAATCTTACATCGTTTACCCGGAGAGCAAGTTAAGCATACGTATGTATTGGTAGTTTAGCTCGGCTTGGCCCTTTGGGGCTGAAAAGTCAATTATTATGTTTGATATTGAAGATCTCTGGTTCATACATCTTGAGATCTGAAGCGACCTCTTCTATTGCTTTGAAAGTGCTTGGTCTTTAAAATTGGAGGGTAGCCTCTACCTTTTCTGCATTCAACGTTAGGATAGTAGTAAGAAAATATAAGAATAATAGTAAGAAAATTATATGAGTTTTTGTTAAAGAGACGGAAGTGTTATTTTAAATCGTTTTTCAAACTTATTAAGTTCGGTTCCGAAGGTCTAAAGCTTAAAAGGTTCGCTTTGTGGTCCAGTTCGAGTTACCCAGACACAAGAACCAAACTGGCTCTACGAGGTTGGGTTCTGCTACAGTTTTGCAGCCTTGCTTATTTGATAAAAACATCTTAGCATTCAACATCATTCAGATTAACTATAAATCAGAATCAGTAAGCCATCCCCCTGCTAACTTGCAAAACCATTGGACTGATCTCCATACCAGGCAATTCTAGCATTGAACTACCGTCGAATATTCAGTATATCTCAAATATTTTGATAATCTTTTCTGTTGTTTTTTAAGCATAACTTTTTTTTGTGTAAATTTACAAATTAGTTTCTTTTGCACAGGTCATAAATCTTTGGCTGTGCCAAAGTGTTGTTTCACTCTTTGTATAAAATTGCTTATAACCTTGAATATAGGTGTAGGTGTATGTATGTATGTAAGTATATATGCATGCTATGTACATGAGTTTATTCTAATAATAAAATAACTATTCCGCCAGTATTTGGTGTGTGTGTATGTGTGTGGGTGTGAGTGTGAGTGTGTGTGTATGTGTGTTAGTGTTATCTATCTGCTTTTTGTTGGATTTTACATATTCATTTGATCAATTTCAATGTATTTATGTTTAAGTATTGTCCTTGTGATATGTTTCTAAATTGTTTTCTCTTTTTCATCTTTTTTGTTTATTTTGTTTTTTTTTGTTTTTTAATTTCTAAGTAATTGAAGTAGGTTTTTGTTTATCGAGTTTAGAGCATATTATGGAAGTTATTCATCTTAAATAGGGGTTTTTAGAGTGTAAAGTTTTGCGTTTGCAGTTTAAAAACGTGTGTGAGTATTACCAATTTCCAATTTGCTAAATCTTTGTGTGATCTACCGAACTTTTGTTAAGAGTTATTCAGAAGAATTCTAAGAACGAGAGAGTTTTTTTGTTTTATAGAAAAGTGCTATAAGTCCACTAGTTGATTAGTTGCTAAGATGTGAAATGAGCTGTATTCATTTTAAGTTTCGATGGATCTACTACATAAATTGATCGGTCGTCTTGGGTGTGAGTATATCTGTGTATTTGTGTCACCGAACTGAACTGAGTTTGTTCATTTACTCACTGACTTGTTTGACGTACTTCAGTTTTGGTTGGTTGCATACCTAATTGCTCTTTTTGGTTCAGTTACTCACTTACTTGCTCTTTTTTGAGTCAACGCCATCAAATGTGAGCAACTGAACAAAATAGAGGGCAAGTGAGCAAAGAGCCCTTCAACTCACTTAAAACTGAGCGGTTCTATCTCAAACACTTGTGTGTGAGTGTGTGTTAGTGGGGAGGGGTAGGAAGGGGCGAGCATCGAATACAGACCTAATACTCGTAATACAGTTGGGTAGTAGCATATATATATATATGTTTACTATAAACTCTAGAGCCCTAAAACGATGCCTTAAAGTACATATTTTTATATTTTTTGGTTTACCATTAAAACATGCAAATTGGTTCTGCTCGCTAGGTATTATTCATATAGTTCATATATATATATATATATATATATATATAGGTATGTATATATATAATTTTTTTGATCTGTGTATATATAGAATTTCTACTTATGTTCCATAATATTCGTTGTGTCAGATTTTTACTATAAGTTACGTTTTGGATTTTTTAAACCTTTTGTTTTTGCCATTTTTGTTTCAATTTCAATCAATCAACCAATCAATCGTTCAATAAAAGTTGTAACTTTCTGAAGGTCAGATCATAATAATAAAGTACATAAGTGTGTTGATAAGTATATAGAAAACATGCTATTGAGTTGAGATCCACCGCTTCCAGCTCCGTCCTCCTACCTACTCGTATAAGCCGCGATTTTCTTCTTTTTTTTTTTTTAATTTGATAAGGGTGCTCGAGTATATTGCTTTTAGGATTTGTTGGTGTATAAAGTATTTTTGAGATTAAGGTAAAACGTTCGTTCGATCGGTGGCCTAGGCCACCACTATATCCTGGCTGTTCTCATCACTGTCCAGCTCATCGCCCTCGAACTCATCCTGGTCGGGCTCATCGTCTGGGTCGCATTCGCCCTTCGTTATGGCGCCCGCATCCCTCAGGCAGGCGGACTCCAGATGCTTGTTGAGGTACGACTTGAGGGCGAACGTCTTGTTGCAGCGATGGCACTTGAAGTTCTTGTCGCCCGAATGCGTCTGCATGTGGGCCCTCAGATTGGAGCGATCCGCGAAAGCCTTGCCGCAGTGCACACAGGCGTAGGGTTTCTCGCCGGTGTGCGAGCGCAGGTGACCCTGCAGCAGCCAGGGCCGCGAGAAGAGCTTGCCGCAGATGTCGCAGCTGTGCGAAAGTTTGTGCGTTAAGAGGTGCATGGCCAGGGCGGGCATGGACACGTAGGCCTTGCCGCAGGTATTGCATTTTTTCGCCGACTGCGAGTCCAGCGAGCGATGCGTCTGCTTGTGACGCGACAGATTGCTCGAGGTGGCATACTGTTTGCCACACTCGGAGCACTTGTAGCAGCCCCGCTTGCGCTTGGCATAGTTCTCGCCATTGCTGCCGCTGGTGGATCCGCTGCCGCCGGAAGCGCTGCCTACGTTGGATGGCTCACTGGAGGTGGAACTAGCTTCACCCGCCACACTGCCGCTGCTCTTGGGCCGCAGCTCCTTCTCCTTGCCGGCGGCCGCCTTGCTGGCCTTGGTGCGTCCATCCAGCATATTGAGACACATCTTCAATGCTGAGGCACGCTGCTGCTGCGGCGGCAGTGCCTGCTTGTTGTTCCAGTGCAATTGGCCGGATTCGGATGACGAGGACATATCAATGTCCACATCTGAGCTGTGGTCGGAATTTGGCGGCGTCAGCGGCGAGCAGTTGTTCGAGGTCTCCGGCACACCACTGTGGTGCATCATGTCGTAGGAACTGCTGCCGATGAATCGTATATTTGACTGCGGTGATGTGGGCACGGATTTGGAAGCGTTCGAGATCTCCTGCAAATGCTCGGGCGACTTGTGCGTCGCCATGTCCTGTTTCATGATAGTCACCACGCAGGGTGGTATTAGCGGCGGCAGGCTCTGCGACAGCGAGAGCAGATCATGCGCCGCCTCTGTTTCCTCCACGCTGCGTCCTCGATAAATGGACGACGAGGACGAGGCGGCCGCTGTGTTAGCCACTTGTTGCTCACGTTCCCGCTTGATGGCCATCACCGGCTCAGGCTGCCGGGCAGCACCGTTAGCATTGGCCGGCGGCGCATAGAAGATGACCTTGCCGTCTTCGGCCGGAGCCCGGCCAACGGCCACTGGACGGCGCATCGAGACTGAAAAAGTTTTCGAATGGTTATTGCCAAAGCTGGGCAAGAATATCACCAGGACTAAAAGACTAACGATCTAGGGGCATGTGCCAGGACTCCATTTCAGATATAACGATTAGCTTTTGAAAAAAAAACGTGCCATCAGCAGTTTAACTTGTTGAGTTTAGCTTTTGTAGTGGCCAGTGTTGGGTAGGGAATTCATGTGAAGCTCACAGTCTGGCAGCTACCAACACTGATTGTTAGTAAAAGGGGATTCCAGTGTTTACACGTGATTGGAAGTTGCGACAATTGTTGAGATTTTGAATGTGTATCGATTAATGCCTTAAAAACGAGATTTCTACTCAATGATCATTTAATGGAAATAGAGAAATACTCAAAAGTGGAGGTATATAATCTTTAAGGTTCCAAAAATATATTAATTTAGGTTGTGGTTCTGGTATTTTAGTTATGCGGTATGAAATACCTACAAATGATGTTCGACAAACTTAAACTTGGGTAAATATAGTATTTTTTAATAGGCTCTGGTGCTGTTTGAACATAGTGGGCAGGTTTAGTAACTGGCTATAATGCTTTTTAAATAGTAAGTCTTTGTATTAACAGCAAGTCCTGGCTTAAAACAGACAGGCTTATGAGCAGCCACCTGTGAAACCTTTTAAGGATACGCGGCTTTTGTGATTTCAGTAGCTTGTTGATTCTTGTGGCAACAGAGCATACAGCTCGTTGTTTGGTCTTAATCTCAGGTCGACGACGGCAGGTCAGAGCTAGATTGTGGTGCTTCGCACACTCCCACGATTTGTCCTTGCGTTTCTTAAACAATTCTGCATTGGAACGCTGTATGTTGCAGGTATTCTCTTAATATATTTTCACTATTTTCATCCGATCTGGCTTTATAAATGTAAGTTTTCTTGAATCACATAGCCAGAAAATACTGAAATATTATATACTTCGTCTTCTTTGGATTGTTGTTGCCTTTTGTGAGTATCAGCTTTCGCAGCTCTGCTGTATTCAACTTCATTATGACTACTAAGCTTTCTCTATGAACTAATCTTTGGTGTTATGCATTCTGGATGCAAATCAGAAATTAGATGCCAATGCTTAGCTAGGAATACTCGTTTTTTGTTTCACATGCGTCATTTATAACATATCTAAACCTTTGAAAGTATTTTACTCGACTGAACTCAGCTTACAAAGGGTAAAGCTTCAATTGACAGACAGATTAGCAATGATTTTTTTGCTAGTTGGTTTTTTAGTGCACATTGTTGACACCTCACGAGTGATTCATTACATGTGGCAACGTCAAAAATGCTCAGTAAGGTTGGCTATTTCTATAAGAATGGATAAACAAACAAGCAACGCTGGCAAATTATTAAATTTCATTATCAAAATTCGTGTTGTGTGAAAAAGGTGTCAGAATAAGCTGCATTATTTTAAATACATAACAGTATAAGCTATATACGAGTCGTTTCTTCTTAACCTCATTCTTGAGCTGACGATTGCATGGAGAGACAGTCGAAAAAAAGCAGGCAGTAGTGAGAACCCACTGAAGAGAGAGAATCGGGAGATTCTTAATACTGTGCTGCCTAGGCAAGCAGCTCTTTTTAGAGCACAATGCATAGGTTGCTTACAGTTGTAAACAATCGCTGCTCTCTCGACCTCGACTCACCCTAACTCGCTAATTATTTCCAGTTAATGTACTAGATGAGCCTCCGATATCGTATCTTTTACATAGAGCTGTCTGTCACATAAACCTACAAATAAGTAAGCCAAATCTAAGATTATCTGCCAAGTAGCAGCTATTTAGCAGATGAGAAGTTGGTCCCAAGTCTATTTATTGATGGATTGAGCTTAGGTGAAGACTGTTTCTTAAATATTCTATGAACCCTTGTTTGGTAGTAACTGAACTAGATTTATTCCCCTCTGGGTTAGAAGTTCGAAAGTGATCAATACAAAAATTGGTTTCTACACAGAAAAAAGGTCGAAAAAATATCCATTTGAGAAGAATATGTCTTAAATATCCTTTTAATCATCCAACGAAGCTGAAAAATTATCCCAAGTATGATCCTTTTTCATATCCTTAGGATGATTTTCAGCTCCGTTGTATGATTAAAATGATTTTTAAGCCATATCCTTTTGAAATGGATACAGGAAAGCAATCAATGTATATTTTTTTATATACTTTTCTTCTCTGTGTAGTTTTACACTGGAATGGTATTTAAGTTTTGTGGCACTTTAACAGAAAAGCACACTTTAATAAGTTACTAATGTTCAAGCAATGATTTCCAATTGACAACCTGTCAAAGTGTCACTTTATCATTTATACAAGCAAGTGTCATTTACCCAAAGATTTAAGACCGTCTCTCAACTCATTACAATAACAATAGCAATGTGTGTAAGTCCTGCCGCCTCTCAATCCCTTCCACACAAAACCATTTCATAAATGCACATTTTGTCAGTTCATGACGCAATGTTTTTTGGTTTGAGTCGCCAAAGCTGACCTGTTACATTTTGAGTCTCTCAATCGATACGACATGTGACTTGGGGCCCCCCACCCCACTTGAATGGCCGCCCCATCTCCCACCACCTCCCCCCATCCCTTACAGCGTGAATGGCGCTGCGTGTTTGCTTTCGTGTTTGCATTTGCTTCTTCGCCTTTGTCAAGAGCAACAAGCTAAAAGCAACGACAAGAAGGCAACGCAAACATGAAAAATGCCAACATACGCTAAAAAGATTAGCTAAGGGCGACAATGTCAAACAAGAGGGAGCAGCAGTAGATTCAGTTAGTGGGGGAAGGGGGACGGGGGAGAGAACGGCCAGTGGACTATGGTCCAAGGGTGGCATGTTTTATGTTTGGTACCATTTCTTAACTTTAAAATAAACCAACCCAAACAATTGTGTGATTTTTTTAAGCCAAGTTAGGCCATTTACTATTGCATACTTATGGGCATTACCTACTTTTCTCTGCTGGGAAAAGACCAACTTTTGCCCATAGTGCAGTGGCAGTAGTAGCCATAGCTTTGGTCATAACCAAGGCAAAGGCAAACAACACACAGCCAATGTGGGTGGCCATAAAGCGTTTGCTGTCGGCCCTTAGGAAGTATGTCGGTGGGGTAGGAAAGAGTGGGGGGGTGGGGGGCAGGCTAAGGGCTACTAAAAATAAATACGAGTACACAAATTGTCGCAGCCACCTGTTCACAATGTTGTGACGCAACTTTGGGCTACCCAATGGGAAACGGAAACGGAAAAGTGGTTAACTGTTGCACACACACACACACATACCTGAAGTGGGGATTGTGACGGCTCCTGTTGTTGATATTACTCCTGCTCCTGCTGCTCCCCCTTCTACTGTTCGTCGCTGTTTCTCCTGCTTCGAATTCATTTGGACCAGCGACTGTGCCGCTGACCACTCCAGATGCGGCTCTACAACACCCAAATCATCATTATCATCATCGTCCAGCTCGATTATATCACGCCTCAGCACAGATCTGGAGCTACGCTTGGATGCCGCCAGCTTTGAGCTAGACTTGAGCGTGGACTTGTTGCCATTGGCATTGCGCAGCACCGAATACTTCTCCTCACCCGACGCCAATCCCGGCTTCAGTAGCTTCCGCAACGTCGGCTGGCTATTCCTGGGCAACTTGGGACGACGCCAGCTCTGGTGCTGGTGCTGGTGCTGGTGCTGATGCTGCTGGTCACTGCCTGTGGTGGCTGCTGTCGCATATTTCTTGGCATAGGCAATCGTTTGTATCTTGTTGCGATTGGGCAGTATAAAGTCCACGGACATTGTGGCTCCGTCTTCGCGCAAGTCAAACTTTTTGGATTGCCTCTGCACCCGGCTGTGGGGTCGCCCTTGGGTCTGGTGTTTGTTTTTGTTTTTGTGGCTTATGTTTATATTTGTTTTGTATTTACTATGTAGATATAGCACAACCTTCTTTGACATCGACTCCAGCGTCGTCTGCAGTAAAATGCTTTTGGCCTGGCTCCGACTTCAACTTTGACATTGACATGAGATGCCTTGAGAGTAAGAGTAGCGCTGCGGCTGCTGCTCCTTCCTATTGTTGTTGCCGTTCCCCTGCCGGCTGCGGCTGGCGGGCATCCTCGAGATCTGGCACTGGCAATGGACTGCCCTTTTATTCTTGTATTTGTATCTAAAGCATCAGCAGCAGCAGCAGTTTGTATAACATTATCTTAGAGCTGGCTGGCCAAAATCACTTTGCCACAGTTTAAGGTATTGCTTTCGTTGTTGCGTTGCCGTTGCCGTGCGCATTTATCGAGGTCCTTCAAGGAAGAAGAAAAGAAGACGAATTACATGAGAGACATGTGGATAGAGTTTTGACTGACCAAGTTAATGGTGTTTATAATAAGGGATCATGTATAAGTCATAGACCGCTTATAGAACGAATTGATTCTTGCGTTGTGATCCTGTTAGCCTTTTGAAATTGCCCTCTAATCATTATCATGTATTATCATGTATTATGTTTGTAACAGCCAAAAGAAAGCATCTCCGACCGCATAAAGTACCTATATATTCTTGATCAGCTACAACAGCCGAGTTGTCAGTCCGTTATTGTTATATTCAGAGATTATAAGATACAAAGGTTCAACATGCATGGTACCTTAAGCTTCTTATACTTACAGGCAAGTCAAGTTTATTTGGAAAAGCTTCATATCTAACATAGTTTTGTGACTAAAAGGTTCGTATTTTTGGACATATTTAGTATTCGAGATAATTCATCTCTCCACCAGATATTGGTAAAGATCGGATGAATGTGGGGCAAGTAGAGAGCAAAAGAATATTTTCTGCTGCAGCGCAGTAGCATCACTGCTCTTAGCTTCCATTACAGCTGCAAAATGCATGAAGAGCATACACTTTCGCTGGCACAGAGTATATTTTAGTTCGGCTTGACCGACTCTCTTACATGTTTAAAGGTTGATTCTATGTCATCTATTTGATAAATCATATTTACATAAGCATTTTATTAAAATTGACCTTATAGAACCAATATATTGATTGATTTGGAGAAACCGAAAGCTGAGAAACTTTTTAGCGGAAAGATCGTTACAGAGTTACTACATTGCATCGATGCATGGAGAAGGATTTGGCATTTAAGATGTATGCTGGGGGCTTTTCAAGTCTAACACAGTAAGACTCTTAAAAAAGATTCTTCTGTAAGCATCACCTCCCATTTACACATTTTTTGAAGTGTGCCCTAGGTTCGCGCTCTTTAGTTACCTTTGTTTTAGCAACGCGCAGCGAGCTGAATATTTGGCTTAACTCAACATTTTCTTGCATACCCATAACTTATTGAACAATCTGGGTTAATATGCAGTGTCCATTATCTATATCGCGGCCATAACTGGCCTCATTCTAATTGATAATTACTTAAACAAAAAAAGGTATCATACTTTGAAGAGCATTAAACTCGAATAATTAGGTGTGTATAAATATAGTATTATTAAACAAGGACAGAATCGTAGGGAAAACATAATTAAAACAAAAGGCTTAGGTGAGAAAGAGAAGAGACACGCGGACGAAGTTATTGTTGCATTTTTGTTATGCGCAAGCCGCTTTGCGCATTGGAATGGCTATACGTATAGCAACTACAATTGCGGCGGATGCGTATTGCTTGTGGGCACCCCTGCTATGGGACCATATAGATATACTTGACCACTTGGATTATATAGCTATAAACTTGATCTGCCTGCACGTATATGAAGCTTAAGTAGGGTCGAAGATGCTCCATTTAGGCTGTTATTTACATTTGCACAGACTTAAAATACTTTATATACCAAAGGTACTGAGTATACAAATGTCCCACACTGCATTGTCAGTTTCACCGGCTTTGGTCCGTGGCTAGAAGTTGAAATCAGGTTACCAAAACTATGGAACTATCTTATGCTGCTTGGACGTATATTGGGACTTTTTCTTATATTTTATTTTAACAAACTGTGTGAAGGGTTGCATTTGTTCTGCTAGTGAAATCGGGCATTCTGAAGCTATTCGCACCCTGAATTGAAGATGCAGTCAGATTTAATGTTTAAGCATAGTTCTTGAATTTAGAAAAACATAGAGGTGTGCAAATGAAAGATAGTTAACAACATAAAATTGCAGTGTGTATTGCTGTGTATGCAGTTGTCTTGCAATAAACTTAGCCTAGAAACTACATCACTTGATAGCCGACATAAAAACCGGCTGCACATTCATTGAAAGACTCCACAACTTCACTGGATGATTTTGTCATAGCTCGCTTTATATATTCAAACAAGTGCCATCAATTTAATGTGAAAACGTCATTTGCTTGATTGAGCACTATAACATTTCCGGTGATTTGGTCTATAAATCAATCCGCACCACTTCCGTTCGATGGGGCCGACTCAAACACTCACAAATTGCATAATTTACACTTAAAATTTTCCACTAGAACTGTAAACAAGTGCCCTTTGGCATTCGTTCGCACATCCATAATAATATTTACATTGAAAAATAGCGGTGGAAGCGACGAACACCCTACATCATCCCCACACCACCCACACACCGGGTTAAACTCTCGCCCAACCGAGACGGTCGCAGGAGGCACTGGAGAACATTTGGGCCGCACACACTTGATTATACTTAATTGATAAATTGTTATCCTTTCTGCACTAAATTGCATAGTTTATACATAGTTGGGGCAGTTCATTTTCTATACCGAAAGTGTTGGAATCAAAGGCAGGCAGGCAGGCTCTTCCAGTGGTGGAAGGCGCACACGCACGCACGGACACGAAACTATCTATCCCTATCCCACTTTTTAAAATGGCGCATACACTCGCTGCGGTTGTTTAGGAAATGCAGACGACAGTTGCAGCGGGGTTTTTTGGGGCTTGCATTTTGTTTAACATGCAAACACACTCACACACACACGCACACACACTCCGGATTACATCATAAAGTTGAGTAAATTTTGGATTATATTCTGCACACGATTTGATAATTGATTATAAAATTTCTTCTTTTTTTGTACGTTGAACGCTGTGTTTCAGCGACAACAACTTGTTTCACTCTGCACTTGTCGAATGTTTTGTGAACTGGAATTGGAATTGAGTGTGTGAGTGGCAGAGGGAGAGAGAGAGAGAGAGAGATTGAGAGAGGCTACGCATCCCAGAGAGCCGACGAGTGGCGAGTGACGAGAGCGGCTAACATGCAACAAATAGTCAACTGTTGGTTGCCTTAGCCTACCTCACTGTCGACCCCGCTCCATCCTCTGCTCTCCCCCACCCCACACACACACTTGGCACTTTTGAGCTGCACATAAACAATGCGAGATTTTATTGCATACTTTACTGCGTGCAGCAGCGAGTGTCGCTGTACACATACACACGCTCATACGTCACTTTTGTTGCATACGTCACATGCAACACGAGATGAAGCTGAACCCATTAATTTCAATTCCACTCAATGAATTTTCACACACTTGCCCACAATGCCCATAACTTCTTGCCAGGACACAGGAAGTACTTGCAAAGCTAGATATCTGTATGTATGGATGGGGGTTAGGTGGGTGGCTCTCTCTCTCTCTCTCTCTCTCTCTATAGCACTCGCTCTGATTTGTTGCCTGTTGAAAATGTTATAGTTTCACACGGTTTTTCTTTACATTTTTTTCTTTCTCTTTGTTTTGGTTTGTGTTGTGTCGATTTTTGCACTTGCTTTTTGCTTTTACTTGTTGGACTTTAGTTTTATATATTTTACAGATTTTATTATTATTTTTTTTAAGCTATGGACTTGTTTCCTTGCGCTGTGCGTCAGTTTTTGACGTACCACTCCCTTCTACTGTGCGCTTAGTTTTCGCAGCTTTTTCGCTGCTGCCTCCGTCACGTCACAGTTGTGTGTGTGTGTGTGTGTGTAATTTACAGCGAGTGTGCGTGATTTCGGGTCAGCAGCAATTCCCATCCCACACACCAATGCAACCCCCGCCACCTCAAGTCAAGGGTTGGAGTATAGAAAAAGGGTGGCTTTTAGCTAAATTTGCTAATGCCTAATCCAAGCTCTGTTGTTCTGTTAACAGTGATTTATCAGCCAAAGATCGATACACCGCCATTTGATGGATTCTTTTAATTGGAAGGGGGGCCTTGGGAGTACCAACACAAAGACACAACAAGTAGCCAGGCCGCCCCATTCAACAACCCCCGAACGAGAGAGAGAGAGAGCAAGAGCGAGAGTTGCACAATGCGACTGCGCTGTCGCTCGCCCAAAGTCCAACGAGTATCCCACACTCACACACAGGCAGTCACTCCACACACACTTGTGGATTGCCGAAAATTATGCAACAGCACCAGGCACGACACCGCGCCACCAGGCAGGAACAGGAGCAGCGGCAACAGCAGCAGGCATAAACAGGGGTTGGTTCGTACCGACGCTGCTGCTTACATTTCCACCCGGGGTGTGTTTTGGTGTCTGCCACTTGGCTGCCTGGCAGCCCAGAATTTTGGCACGGCGCTGGGTTAAAAAGAATACCAAACCAGAGTAGCTAGAAAATATTTCCATTTTCTGCGTGGCGGGGGAAGGCTTTTGGATAAATTATGAGGCTCATCTAAGCGCCACTTGCGAGGAGTATGAAATGTCGTTTTACTAAGCGTTTAATTTGATATTTTTTGAATTTGTACAATTTCCTGCATTTCTACTGCTACTACTACAGTTGACCCAAAAGCTGACACACGAAAAACTTTTGCCGGAGCCGGCGGCAAAGGATAGCGAGCACACGCACAGTGCTTTAGGAGTGATTTTGGGTAACTTTTGAGTAGAGAGACGCTTTAATAAGGTTAAATATTTGAACACTGAACAGACAAATTTACCCATTCTGACTACGAACCAAACCGAATCCGCATACCGCTTAGCAATGCAATGGCAATTGTTTTCGTCGTTTCATTTCGTAGTTAAGTCGGGTTTTAATGTGAAGTAACTAAAATATATGCAGCTCTAACAGACATATCAAACATTATTAGGAAATTCATTCTAGACTTATCGCAGCCTACAATTATTTGCATAAAATTCTACCTAATAGTCCCTCTGTTTGAGCTGTTCAAGTAAATAACTTACCTAAATGATCTAATTTCGGTTCATAGTTTCACTTTAGGCTCTACATTTCGAATAACTTAGACTTAAAAACGAGTAGATTTTGTAAATATGTTAATCCAATGTAAGCTGAACTCACGAAACAGGTTTTAATGGTATTAAGAACTCCTAAAATCGTAATATCTGTTCTAAAAGTAAAAGAAAAACCAATTAAAATCGTAATATCTTTTCTAAAAGTAAAAGAAAACCAATCTGAATGTTTGAATCGTAATATCTCTTTTCTAAACGAAAAAGAAAACCAATTTAAATAGTGTTAAAAGTGGAGAAACACTTGAGTAAGTCCATGGTCTTTTTACTAAACCATAGTTCCAGCGCGGAACTTAAGTGCATTTCTTTTCTGCTATTTGGCTTAAAAGTAAATCGCTTATTGACTATAAAGGCACATGACATAGCATTTCCAAATCTTGCATTTCTTACCAATAACATATCGCCGTATCGACTTATCGATAAGATATTGACAACCCCTGATTCAGGCAGGACAGTTAATTTAAGTGAAAGACTCGTTTGCTGGTCTTGCTCAACCTGAATAGAATAGGTAGTAAAAGAACTTAATTGCTGCCTGGTTATACCCTTGCAAAGGGTATAATATTTTGGCCCAGAAGTTTGCAACGCAAAGAAATATCCATTTCCGACCCCATAAACCCTATATATTCTTGATCAGGGTGATCAGGCTGAGTCGATTGAGCTTTGTCCGTCTGTTTCTACGCGAACTACTCTCTCAGTTTTGAAGCTATCGAGCTAAAATTTTGCGCAGCGTCTTCTTTTTGCTGCACACTATTAATATGTCAAAACCGACCGGATCGGATGACTATATCTCATAGCTCCCATAGGAACAATCGGTCGGAAAACTAGTTTTAGTATGAAAAACTTTTTTCTTTTCAATGAAAACGTCTCCAAACTTTGTAGTCGTTGTTTTTCCATGTTTTTTTATAATTCTACCAAGTTTTATCAATATCGGACTACTATATGGGATAGCTGCCCTACAAAAGATAGGTCTGAAAAACAGTCTTAGTGAGAAAAACTTTTTTGTTTTTAATGGTAGCATTCTGCAATTTTGTATTTGTTTGTTTCACATGCTATCACATAATTTAACAAATTTTTGGCCAAATCGGATGACTATATCATATAGCTCCCATATAAGAGAATAAGAGTATTTTTTTAAATTATTTCAGAGAGCACTTGCAAGGGTATAAAAACTTCGGCACAGACGAAGTTAGCTTAGCTTTCTCGTTTTATACTATTTTTTGGTGATAAACGAAGTGAAAGAGCTTGCAATAAACTTAGAACATTCAAATCAATTAGGGCTGATGTGTCATCATCTGGATTGCCATATCTGTCACATAAACTTACTAATAACAAAAGTTAATTCTAAGTTTAACTGATACATCGCTGCTTTGTGAAAGATAAGAAATAGGTAACTAAGCTAAAATATGATTTGTGTTAGATGACAGTGTTTTAGAGACAAATGATTCAACATGAGTCATTGATCGGCAAGGGCTAACTATAGTTTCCAAGCATGAAGCCTTCTCGGCTCCTCCAAATGTAGCCTAAAATAGATACAAAACAGATTAATCTTTATAATCTCTATTCTAGAAAGGAATGCAGACTGTTGTTAGATATATTAAGAGGTCGGAGGACAATTGCTTAAAATGTTGGAAAAACTGAAATTGTCGCTTACAGCTCCTCTCTATCGGGAAACTTCTGAGACACAACATGCCTACATGCAGTTTCATAGGTTTTTAGGTTTCTTAGGGGAAGATGCCTTGTCATTAAACTGAGCTGAACCGAACAGATTTCGGCTGGGTAAGACATAAGAACCAAATCTGATCCAACATATTGGAAAACTTTTAAGCAAGTAAAAATGGGAGTATGGTGAATACCCAGGGCAGCCAGGCAGCAGCTAAGACTATACTGGTCTTGTTCTATAGAAATTGGCGAAATGATCGCATTATTTAACCAGATTTAGGTGGATTGTGAGTAGTAAACTCAGTTTCAGAACCTTTTTTAATCGTATCTTTTCGCAAAACAAAACCGTTTCAACTTTGGGAACATTTCAACCAAATGTTGAATGTTTATCTAGCCCAAATCCAACCGTGTTGTCATTTCCAACACATTCGATTTTTTGAACAACAAAACTGCAGTAGCTATTCGTAGATACATGTTAGAGCATCGTTAGCCAAATTGTTCCATTTGTATGCCAACACAAATTTTCTAAGCGCGTTTGTGCAACAATTTCTTCAGCAACTATTGCCACAAAAAATGTACATAGCCGAAACACTGTGGGCCGTGTTGTCCTTTTTAACGTTTTGAGGTTTGGGCTTATTTCGTTACGTTTCGTTTCGTTTGGTTTGGTTTGGTTTGGTTTTGTTTTGTTTGCACAGCCCCAAAAACCAAATCAAAAGGGGACTTCATGGCCCGTGGCCCATTATTGTCCATGCCACACCGCCACCGTCTGCCCTTTGCCCATTCCCAGCCACTGTTCTGTCCTGTCCCTTGTGGTTTTTTCGGGCCTCTGCGCCGCTGCGTTGACATCAGCGCTTCCGTTGCGGGCTTCCTTATTATTCCTGTCACTAAGCCGCCCTTTAAATTCGCAATGAATGCCAAACAGTTAAATGTTTTTCGAGCAGCGGAAGTGCAACACCAACCAAGCGACCAGAGACCCAAAAGGGCGGAAGAGACTGGCAACAACCGCAAGGTTACCCCGCCATGGGGTAGCTAGCTGTAGCTGTGATGTCCTGCCGGGCGGCGGTCGCCTTGGCGGTTACATTGACCCTTTTTCGCTTTTCGCTCTTGTGTCTTTTGTTATGCTTTCTTCTCGTCAACGCTAATGGAGCTTAAAAAGTTGTCAAAGCGGCGCGGGATTTATATTTTAATTTCAAAGTGCCAAAATAGAAAATGAAATGGAGCAATCGGCGTTGGGGGGGAGGTGGTGGACAATGGCAAGCAAAGACGCCCGCGAAGGTAGATGGCGCGTTTTCCGACCCACACGAGCCATCTAGAATTAGTATATCTCTTTGGTTGAATTCATTAAAAAGGCTCAGCAGTGGCAGGCATCAAATCAACTGGAGTTCTGCCGCCTCCTGCCCATCACAAATCAGACGCCAATCGTCGACATTTCAGCCCACCACTCTCTGCCCACCATCCGTGACCCATTCCTCGTCCCGGCCAGCGCATTTATTGCCATATGCTGACAGTGTTGCTCCAGGCAGGCAGCCGCGTCGGCGGTGGCGGCGGCGGCGGCGGCGACGGGGGCCAATTTGAGCTGTCATAAAAATGTACAACAACTGGCTACAAAGCAAACAATGCGACGAGTGCCAACAGCAACACAAACAGCAGCAGCAGCAACAGCAACAGCAGCAGCAGCAGCGGCAACAACTACAACTACACGGCAGCAACAGCAATGGCCGCATTCAGCAATTGTGCAAACAAATTGCTGTTGCACTTTACTTTTATTTTACGAGTGCGAATGCGAGTGTTTTCTTCATTCTTTTGCCCAGTTTTTCTTCCTTTTTTTGTTGTTGTTGTTGTTGTTGTTGGTGCCCCCCCAGATCCTGTGGAGGGAGTCCGTCCTGCTGCCCAATTTGCATTTTACTATCGTTGCAGGTTTTATAGTTGTTGCTTTTGCTCTTCTTGTTGCTCTTACTTTTGTGATGCCTCACTCTAGCGACGGTTTTATTTGCGCCCAGCAATTTTCTTTCGCCTCCTCGTGCTGACTTTTCTCTGGCCATAAAGTTTACTTAACATACCGCCGCTTTTTGTGAGGCTGTTAGATTGCGGATTGCAAAAGTCAAGCTGCTTACCACGGCCAAGGCGCAGGCAGGACCACAACCCAAGAGGTCGGCCATGTTAATTCTCCAAGTCGAGACCCTCCTGGCAAATCCAAAATGTTCTATGTAACTGTGGGCCATAAATTATATCAAAATGTTTGGCCTGGAGCCTGCTTTTGGTTTCTTTGTTGAGGGCACAACCACTTGATGTGGTTCGCAGGCGGTTTTGTGGTTCAAGCTACTCCACTTAAGAAGCAGCGGAAGCACAAAGGTAAGTCCCAATTCGAAAAGATTCATTGACAACAACAGCTGGTGCATTAGCCAAATTCCAAGAGTTTTCAAATGATTTCAAGATTTATTTGGTCAATTTTAGGAACAGATACAAAAGTGTAAGAGGATTTCAAATAACGTAAAACTATTTCTTAGAACACTTCGGACAGGAGACAGCGGTGCGGAAAATATGTGACATTTTTTCACATTATGTGTTATGGCTTTGAAGCAATCTTCATATAAGCAATCAGCAGAGTTCCCCAAACAGAGAGGTTCTCTGTCTCTCACAGATGCTTTACCCTGCCAAGCATTCGGGTGGAGTTGCAGACTGTGATCGGTCCCCAGGGGCTATAGCTGAGTAAAACTGGCATACCTAGTGAGAGAAAGCAAGTGAATAGTCTACTTGTCACATACTTCTCACATCTCAAGGTTAAGGATTTGTTTCAAAAGTCACCAAATAGGCATATCAATGTGTGCTCTTGGCTTTGCTTAATGATGAGCCTAGGAATAAAACGACTCCTAATAGCTCCAAACATTTATTTGTCTTCTTAGAAGCATAGACTACGCTTAATTGATCTCAAATCTGTTGAGTTCTCCAGAAGTTCCTATTTCATGTTTGATAAGAATCGCAGCATTATATCGTAAAGTCGCCATAGGACGATTACATCACTTCTCAAGGTGGAGTCCTTCCTGGGCTATACAAATTTCGATAACAATAGCCAGATTTTTCTTTTAAAATGCTTCTATTTATCTTTGAACTGTGGTCTTAAATTCGCCTAACTTTTGACATTCGATGTCCCATTCAACCAAGAATTATTTACAAGTCTTGAGAGAGTCCATTTGCGGGGATAGGGTGATCTACCAAGGCCACCGTAAGAATAGGTCCCTCGTTAAGACCAAAAACTTATAGCAACAAGATGCATAACGATCATACAAATGAATGTAAGTGCGATTTGAAGAGAAATATCAATGTGGACCTTCGATTTTTTGCATGTGTGTAAAGTTTGGATGTAAAATCGAAGGTTCACATTGAAACTTCTCCATGCCATTCACTTGTACCAATTCTAAACCTTCGCCTGAAAAGAACAACGCGGTCTCCCTTGGTGTTCTTGCCAGTTTGTTTGGGTGTTGCGATAACTTGTCAAGACAAGATTGAAAATGACAAACAAATCTTAGGTTGAACAATTAAGTAAGGTTGCGATGGTAGTAGCGTTGCAGCTTCTTTACTTATACCAATTGTAGGTCCTTTGTACCATTTAGCCACTAACTTTTCCTTTTAGACAGTAAACCCTACCGGTCATCGCTTTTAGCACAAACTTGAGTAGCAATGCAATCTATATTTCGAAGACTACACAGAGAGAAAAAAGGATATTAAAGAATGTCCAATGGATGATTTCCGGTATCCATTTGGACGTGATATGTCTTAAATATTCTTTTAATCATCCAACGAAGCTGAAAATCATACAACGGATATGCAAAATTATGATCATTTGAATGATTTTGCAGCTCCGCTGGATGATTAAAAGTATATTAAAGACATAACCAGTCCAAATATAACTTTTTTGGAGCTTTCTTTCCCCTGTGTACTAATATGTCGGGTAGAAAATGCACACCTAGGATGGTGTATCGTTTGCTACTCAGCGCTGGACAGTATCAAAGGAGCTGCTGTGCGCTTTCTTCTTCATCAGCTGAACTGCAGCTTTTACAGTAGAGATAGTGGTTGTTACCAAGACTAGCAGAGTGCCTTCCTTGAAGACAGTGTCCCTTGAATTTTTCTAAGAATAGAAAGCTATTCTGCTTGCCTAGTTGCAGTAGTGTTAGAGTTTCCTAAAAATGAAGAGAGTTCCAGGAGAGCCTAGAGATGTCTCAAGCGTAAATTGATCTCCAAATGATCGTAAGCAGTTTGTAGACTAACAGCAAAGGCTACCTTATGCGGTAGGAGCTGGGCAGTAGTACCAAGTTTAGCAACTTGGTGGGTCGGTCGGTCGGTTTTCAGGCACCCATAAGAGACGTCATCTGAAGTGAGGTTCTTAGAATATAAAAAGACTAGCTCCAAATACCTATCAGTAGTGCGTCTTCTCTTGCGAAACAAAATAATGGAACACCAGGCCTGAAAAATCTCATAAATCAGGTGATCTCACAGTCGATCCTTACATATATAAATATTGATAAAAGAAATCTTAGGTGAGTATAACTCTAACCCTTAATCGCTAAGCGAAAGGCCAACTGAATATATCGATGCTGCAGATTTAATACATCTAGAAATCAACTCATTAGCCCAAAAACCATTTCTGGTTCAAAGCCACTGATTTTGGCATATCTAAAACTGTATTGTAATAAGATTTAAACAAGATTTGGTTTGGCAGTTGTTGCCCGTTCAAAGATCGAAGATCGAGAGGTTTTTGAACAAAACTACACATTTTTATAGTGTAAAAACTGAAAGAACTGGCAACCAATGAAGAATACAGATTGCAAAACGATTATAAGCAATGCAGAGCTATCAAATCGAGTGCATATGGTCAAAGCAGTTCGAAAACTGTTATCCAAATCTCTTATCCCTCTTTCAATTCATAAGTAAATACACTTAATGAGCTGCCACTTCGAATGACTTTTGTGCCAAATCCATAAACTGTATTCACAACCTGTTTTACTAGCTGCTGCGGTTCACTTTTCCAGGCGATATACAATTTGGTTTATTACACAAAAAGGCATCAGCCAGAGGAGGAGAGTCTTAAAACTCGTTTTTTGCCATCCCTGCATTTTACAGCAACATTCACAACATTTGTATTTATTTGCCGTCATGAGTTTAAGATGTTGTTGATATATGTTTACCGTTGTGTGACACAGACACACACGTGGCCATGCCATGCCCTGCCATGCCCTGCCAACGGCTGCAGCAGCAGCAGCTCCACATAAGTAAATTAGGATTTATGCTTTGTTCTATTTGAGCGCTGCAAAAGCCATAAACGATTTTTTATGCACAGCCACTTGGCGAAGTGGAATACTCGCACTCGTACGTAGGGAAGCTGGGAGTCTTGGAGTAGGTGGAGATTGGCAAAGCAGTTCGCACCTTGCCGAATACGATTTACGACTTTGCGCATGTGAGAACGTAAAATTGTTATAAATTTGCATGTGCAGAAGGGGTGAGGGTAGGCTAGGGTAGGGGGTGCGGCGAGTTGGCCCATAAACCCAACTTACAGCCAAGATCAATCGCAACGGCTTGCAAGTTAATGGCACATGAAACTGAGCTGAAAGAGTGCACTTAAAGCAAAAACCAGAAGGTAAACACAACTATTCACACTTGCGACAATCGTTGGCATTCCATTATTTTTATCAGTGTACCTTCTGAGGAAACCCCTCCGCCTTTCCACTTCCGTCGAGGCGTAATTAATGCTCGCATATTTATCAAGCTGCATTAGGGGCAATGAATGAAACCTGTAACTCATTTTGTCACAGAAAGTAAACAATGTAAAACTGTTGCTAAGCCTCCTGTTCAGGCGGCGCGCGACATCGCCATCGCGTGTGCATATGCCTGGGAATGACACCAAAGTTTTTTCTTTTTGACCCACATGCCGCCCTTTTTCCGATGACGCAAATCTTAAAGCCGTTGTCGGAGCCGGAGCCGGGGCCGTAAGATGTTGCCAGCAGATAGTCGCGGCTGGATTAATGCTGCCATAATTCCTGTTGCCTGTGGGGAGTGGCCCGTTTCGAGTGGAGTGGAGTTCATTTAATATATCCGATAAAAGTATTTGCAATAAATCCTGTAAAAGCTAATGATTAATTGCTCTGTAGCTTTTAACGTCAACGCGCATAGTAGGCACGGATTGTGTCAGACGCCAAACAACGACCACGGCGAACGTGGCGTATGAGTAATTCGACTTTGACGGCGCAGCGCCGTTGCGCGTGGTTTGCCTACAGCAACACACACACACACACACACTCGCACACACACACATTTGTCTCTGTTGCTGTCGCTGTAACTGTGTTCATGTTTTGCGTTATTGTCGCTCCAAGTAAAAACACAAAAATATTTATTTCAAATGAGTCTGTGTACAACTGGGACTGTGACTACGGAACTGCGGAACTGGTAAACAGAATGGTTATTCTGCGCTATTCACACCCTGTTGCCATATGAGGTATACCCAGGCTGGGGTGAAAGTGAGCGACTTGAGAGTAAAACTAATTTTGGAATACTTTTATTTGATCTAACCGAAAATATATTCCAAATTGAAATGATTTTTTGAGTAGCAGGTTCGATTTATACGCTGAAAACTTAGGCTGCAGTTTCTAAAAACATTGAATCGTAGGTTTTAGTCTGAAAACTGGTTCCAAGTTTCAACATTTTTTGTATTATGAAAAATCCTTAAAAAGATTTTGTGTTTTTTGGCGATTTTGAAGCCATGTTTGTGTATTTGGTGAATTGAACCTTAGGTCAAGTATTTCCCTTCTACACAGAGGAAAAAAAAGGATGATTTCCGGTATCCATTTGGGTAGGATATGTCTGAAATATACTTTTAGTCATCCAAAGGATATGAAATATGATCCTTGGGATGATTTTTCAGCTCCGTTGGATGATTAAACGTATATTTAAGACATATCCCTCCCAAATGGATACTTTTTTGGATCTATGTACATTTTTTTTCTGTGTACCATTTCGGTGGCTTCCTTCCGATAGGATTGCTATATGGTAGCTCTTTCCCATATTAAGATCTGTTCTCTGATAAGGTCATCGGGGAATAGATTTTCTTGTAGATTTTCCCATTGACCCAAACCTTTTCTTTGCAAGTACAGCTATTTGGGGTGTCAGAGACCCTTCTGTGTATCACTGAATTGTGTATGGTTGCATGTTGTATATCTGTTCTACTGAAATCCGTACTCTCTTATTACTTTGGTGTAAAGTGAAATTATTGTCAGAGTGGAGCTATGCCACCATATTGATTCTGTGCTGGAGAATAATAGACACTTCTTTCTCCAACGTCTCAGAGATCCTTAGACTACAGTTACAGTGGACTTCTAGGGCTGCTGTTGGAAAGGTACGCAAGGCTCTGGCTATGCATATACAAGCCAGTCATTTTAGCCTCTGCAGTTGCCTGCTAATGGTGATTCGATTTTCCCTATGTCATCACCACGAGGAGCTATAGTTATGACAAGCCAAGAATCAATAAGATTTCAGAAGGAAATTGGCGAAAACGAAATGCAGAAATAAGCTATATTTTAAGCTAGAAGTTTGCCTACCCATCTCTTTAAAAACAGAGCCAACTTTAAGGTACTGCACTGGCTTAAGTTATATTGTAAGAGAAACACTAGTTTCACAAGTAAAACATGAAAGAATATCGGTCAAGCCCGACTGTAACAGTAACAGCTGAAAGCAGCGAGGCTACTGCGATGCAGCAGCGAGGCTACTGCGATGCAGCAGCGAGGCTACTGCGATGCAGCAGCGAGGCTACTGCGATGCAGCAGCGAACAGTCCTTTGATCATAACTCGACAACCCTTCATCCCATCTTCACCATTTCTTTGGCTGATCGATAAGTATTCCTGATTACTAAATATGTCTAGAAGGTACGAACTATTTATCTTTAAAACTGTGGAAGATATGACGTTTTTTCCAAATTGCGGGGGCGGGAGGGGCCGTGGCCAAAATTGAAAATAAACTTGATCTGCCTGCAGAAATAAGAAGCATGTGTCCCATGCATGTCAAACCTCTATCTCGTACCATCTCTGAGATCTGTGTACGGACAGACAGACGGACAGAAGAACATGACTCGGCTGTTGATGCTGATCAAGAATATATATATTTTATTGAGTCGGCGATGCCTCCTTCTGGCAGTTACATACTCTGCAGTTTAAACATAAATGCCTGCATCTCAGCCCATACGACTACCAAGCACTCGCGAGGCATTGCCGCAAATCATAGTCATAAAGGGAAGTGATAAGCGATGATGAGCGAATGGATCAACCACACTTTTCTTGTAGATTTTCTATACGTAGTATTCAGCATTTGAAATCCTAAACTTTTATTTAGAAAACCTACATGTTGCATGTGAACAAATCCCTATCTTTGAGTAGTAATGCTAGTAGAAGTGGCTGTTATTCTACATTTGCTTTGGATTCTACATATATTACAAGGGAAAACCAAGAAAGGGGAATGTTTTGAAAGAGAATTTTGTCATTTCCCAAATTCATGAAACGGGGGATGATTGGGAACAGCCTGGAAAATGGAGATACTTGACTCCAAGTTGTGCAAAAGTTAAAGAAATGACCCTGGCTATACTCAAGTGAATATTATTCAGGGACTTTACCCACTTGTTTATGCCAATTTATAAGTACAGCCATAATTATAGTCGTGTTTCTGTAGATTTTAAGTGTTTTTTGTTGTTTTTTCTTCGATCAACTGGAATGTGTTTAATAGCACTAGCTTACTTTAAAGACAGGGGCTTTAAGACAGTTCACTTCCTCGCATAGTTCAGTAAACATAGTCTTGACTCAGTTGTCTGGCATGGGAATGTAAGAGAGCAATTCATTTTTGGATGTGAAGTAAGGCAGCTTCACTTCAGGTACAGGTCCTTTCCATTCCGAGAATTTGTTATCAGGATAAGAAAGCCATCGCATATGATGAAGTATCAGCTAGTCGAGCCACTGATTACATTTGACTTAACTTGTTTTTTCGAATTGCTTCTTTTTTTTCGTTTTTTGGTGGGTGGCAAAAATTACAGTAGTCAGGGGGTTGATTTGTTCGTTTGGCGCCTTTCCTGTGGCAGGGCCAGGGTGAAAGACAGCATTTGCCATAAATTGTGAAAGTGTCAACGAAAGGCAAAAACACACACACACACACAGTCACACGCACGCACGCACAGTGGAAAAAAACAATGGCAACAGCATACAAACAAACAAATCTATACTTATGAATGTTCTGAAGGAGCGGGAGTGGGGGGAAGCAACACGCACGCATATTTATTTTGAACATATCTTTTTATCTCCTCTTCTTGTTTTTTTTCGGCCAGCTACAAACGATACAAGCGATATATGTATAAATATTGCCATACATACACATTTACGCATATTGTTCTAATCAGTGGCGCTGTCCTCGCTCCCTGCTCCTGCTCCTCCTGCTCCTCCTCCATCGGGTTGACTGTGGCTTTAATGACAGTCCCATGGCCTGGGCAGGAATGTCAATTTTTCGTTGCCTAATTTATTTCGGCAATCGAGAATGGGGCACGGGCACCCAGAAACATGGCATTGGCTCCCAAATACGCATATTTGTGGCCTGTGACTGGAAACAGACCAGAAACTACCCCATTGCCCAGAACCCAACCCACTTTTGACACCATGCGGAGACGCTGCTGATTATTGTCACGACAAATTCCAACGTCGAGGGGAGTGGCTGGTACCAATTTTGCCTGAGATTTTGGCGCTTTTGCATAAGCTGCCGCTGACATCTCAGAGAAGATAGATAGTTTTGTGCCATATCGGTTGGTAAATTGGTCAGGTACTTGAACGGCAACGTTATATTTATGGGGGAGGGCCACAAAGTGTGACCTTCCCTTGACCGGACCACTGGTTACGAATGGAAGTAGCTTAAAATATTGTTTTCAGATTAGGGGCCGATTTCTCATCTTGTGGATAGCAATTTACATTTGTGCCACAGATAAGGCTAGCTTGAAAATGAGAAAGCTGTTTTACATTTGCATAAATATTCTTAAATATATTGAATATACCATTCTGTTAATATGACTTAAGCTCTTGATATAACTTAAAGCCAAATTGGTAAGAAATTGGAGATTTTCTCATTGGGCAGTCTCTCTCTCTCCTTGGCAGCTTGTATCATATGCACAGCCTACTGCGTCTAATTCTCAATAGAAAACTCTTTTTTGAATCTCCATTCTTTGGCCAAGATCACTTCACACCGTTTGACATACTTTCCTTGCCAACCACCGTTTGCATAATCTTTTAAAGAAATGCAATAAAATGGGAAAATCTTAAGGGTTCACTTAGTTAGATGCTTGAAATGAAATAAGCTAGACCAGATCTTAATGAAAAAGAAAAAAAAAGGGCTCTCAATTGATATTTCGAATCAATATTACATCTTTGTTGTCACCTAAAAACTTTAAAACTTTATGATACTAAATCAAACAAACTATATTTTTGCATTGGTCAGAGAGGTTACCCCTTCTACGCTACAGTCCAAAATTAGGAGGCATTATCTCATTAGAGATATTGAGCCGAATTGGTTTTGGTAAAACTTAAGAATTGGGTGACGGTCTACCTCATCTTGTAGAGTTCTGCAGAAGTCATTTAAGTGAGCAGAAAATGTGTCTTCAAATGTCCTGAAATGTGACTTTCGATTCTGCATTTTGCGAGCTTTAGCCATTTCTGCTCAGCATTCAGCTCGAAGTGTCTTATTAAATGAACCCTCCAGTGGCAACTCCCTCATTCGGGATTTCCTGCTTTTCAGTTACTCTTAATGTCCGGGTGGCCTGTAATCGTTTCTGTTATCGTCATGCAGGATATCAGCCCAAATGACATGGTCACTCTTGGTTTTATTGGATAGTGGGAAAAGCATTCAAGTAAATGCAAGAAGTATGGGAACTTTTGCGGAACTACCGCAAAGTATTACTCCACAGGGGGGGAGTTGGAATAAGGGCCTCCACTAGATTCCTTTCTAGGGATTGAACTTGAACTGAGCTGTCGTTTAGAGCGAGGCAAGGACTTTAGAATCTCAGCAGAATCTCATTGCGGTGTGACCACACGTGTGTCCGTTGGTGGAGTGCGTAATAAGTGAATGCAAGTCCTGAGTTCAATCCCCAGTCAAGGAGAGGTAATACAAATTATTTGTATACCCTTGCAGAGGGTGTATTGAAATTATCCAGATGTTTGTAACGCATAGAAGGAATCATTTCCGACCACATAAAGTATACATATTCTTAATCAGCATGACGAGCTGAGTCGGTACAGCCATGTCCTGTTTCTATGCTATCCCCTCCGTCAGTTTTAGAGCTATCACCACCAAACTTTGCACGAAGTCTTATGGTACAAATACGCTGCACATTTGTCGGATTTGGCTGGATCGGATGACTATAACATATAGCTGCCATAGAAACGATCGATCGAAAAACTAGTTCTAGTGAGAAAAACTTTTTTGCTTTTAATGCAAACGTCTCCAAAGTTTGGTCGAAATCGGACATCTATATAGTATAGCTGTTATAGAAAATAGCTGAAGTCTTATGGTACAAATACGCTGCACATTTGTCGGATTTGGCCGGATCGAATGTCTATAACATATAGCTGCCATAGGAACGATCGGTCGAAAAACTAGTTCTAGTGAGAAAAACTTTTTTGCTTTTAATGCAAACGTCTCCAAACTCCGTATTTACTAGTTTTCTATGCTTCTCCACGATTCTGACAAGTTTGGTCGAAAACGGACATCTATATAGTATAGCTGCCATAGAAAAGTAAGGTTTGAAAAATATTCTTAGTAAGAAAAACTTGTTTGTTTTCAATGTAAACCTCTTTAAAATTGGCACATATTTATAATACAAGCTTTTACACAATTCTTCAAAGTTTTGTCGAAATCGGATGACTTTATGTTATAGCTGCCATAGGAATAATCGGTCGAGAAACTAGTCTTAGTGAGAAAAACTTTTTTGTTTTCAAAGAAAATGCCTCCAAACTTTGTATTTCTTAGTTTGCTATGCTTTCGCATGATTCCACCAAGTTTGGTCGAAATCGGACATCTTTATAGTATAGCTGTCATACAAGAGTAGAGTCAGAATAGTAGTCTTATTGGGAAAAACTTGTTTGTTTTCAGTGTATTTGTCTTTAAAATTATTTAAAGGGTATACAAACTTCGGACAAGCCGAAGTTAACTTTCCTCACCATTTTAAAAAAGATACTGCTAGACATTTTTGCGATTTGGTTCGGTTTCGAACTGGTTCTGCCTCCCTGCACCATACTTATTCATATCACTGCACTCCCATCTTTATAAATTCCTGTTTTATCTTATCCCTTTCAAACAAAACCCCAAACTTTGCCAAACATGGCGATTTCTTCAACTACATTTGATTGAACAAGCAATTAAGCATGTTTCTGTTGCAGAACCCTCCCTCCCCTCCCCACGCCAATTAATCTACTTATTTCAGCCAGCTAATACGTCAGATTATGAATCACAAAATAGAAAAAAAAAAAAGAAATGCCACCAGCAACAACAACAACAACCACTTACCACAATTATTGTATTAATTTCTTTCCGCTTTCACCCTAAATTTGGCTAGAAATTGCCAACATGGCCTGAGGGTGGGGGTGAGGGGAAAAACGGAACGGAACGCTCATAATAATCATCTTGTGTGCGCTCCAGAGACCGCCAAGCAATTGCAGACAACCAGCACTTCGGGGCGTTGGTCCAGTGTTCCACTAAATTGGACACATCTGCACAGTTTTCCTTTTCCTTGTTTCTACCACCCCAATCCGATTTCCTTCTGCCAGCAGCGTGTCAATCTTGCAAGTCAAATGGCGGCACGCATGGCGAAGTTTTCATCTGGCAGGCCTGGCCTGGCCAGGAGCTGGGAGCTGGGAGCTGGCTCAAATCCCCGCACGTTTCCACATTTCCACACTCGCATTTGCATGTACATGCAGACACACAATTTGTATGCTTAAGTAAAGCCGCCTGCGTGCATGTTTCTAATGGGCGGCACAAAAGGTTACCTGATGCTGAAAAAGAGATGAAAACAACAACAACAACAACAAAAAACCCCAAAAACTGGAAACTCATTTCGCCCTCGGGCGTGACTTTTATAGCACTTTGTTACCCAAGAATAACCGAAAAAAAAGAAAGAAATGAAATGGAAGAAAATCAGTGAAAAATGGTAACGAATTTCTAATACACTTGATGAGATCGATTGGAGATATATTGAAACTAGATATGTGGTCTCGAAATTTCTCTAATACTCACAGTTTTGGTTCAGTTCCTGCTCATTTTGGAACCATTTTGGATTCAGCGTAGCAAACATCTGCGTAAAATTTGAATACACTTTGCAAGTGTATGAAAATGAGAAGCAAAGGAAACAAATGGATTTTTGTCAGTAACAACCACCCCACCCCACCCCTAGAGAAAACTTTTGCCTACCGAAATGCCATAGACATTTTGGTTCATGTTGTTGTTGCTGAACTTATCAACACGCCGATCACTTGCGACAGTTTCCGTTCCACAGCACAGACGCCTAATTGCCCCTCACCCAGTTTAAGTTCCATTCGAATTCGGCTTCAGCAATCGCACAGCACCTCCCCCATCCCCCCCCCCCCCCTCCCAGTCAAGGTGAGAGCAATGTAAAAACTTCCTGTGCACTCATTTGCCTTGTTCCTGCTGCTGCTGCTGCTGCTGTTGAAGTCCTTATATAAGCGGCTCTCACGCCTTACACACAAAAAAAAAAACAGAAATAAAACGAGTGCAGAGAACAATACCAAAAAGGGGCAAAAAAAAAAACGGATATAGAAATTCAATACTTTGATTCGTGCCAACGAAGGAAGTGCAACCATACAAGGTAACCAAATAGCAGGACAACACGTACCAAGCGCACTTGTTGTTGTATGTACGACAAGGGGGGCGGGCAGGGGGGAGATAGAAGGAAGTTGGTACAGATTTCCCCACTGCAACTTGGGAAACATTGCTGCATTATACTTAGTGGTTTCCACTTGATTGATGCCATCTGTCCGCGTTCACTTCCACAACTGACACTCAATTGGTTGTGTGTCCGAGCCAGCGATCGACCAAGGAAACAGCAAAACACTATTGTAATTGCTGAGTGCAGAGCCACTAATAACAACAGCACGCAATATCCTTGGCGTGGGAACCTCGTGCACTATGGGAAAGTACCTAACGTTTGTCTAATTACTGCTACTTTTATGGGACAGAGAGAGAGTGAGAGGGAGAGAAGAGATATTGTATCCTGCGCCGCTTGACTATTAGCAGTCGGCTCGCATTCGCATCCGGTTATCGGGTGGGGGGAGGGGGCGGAGAAGAAGGAAAAGCTCAAGGCTCGCACACAACTCACATGTCTGCCAATTATAAGCAACTAAACCGCAGATAAGAGAGGATGCTGCCAGACCCAGCTTTACTACTCCCGCCTTCCGCCTCCCGCTCCCGCTTCGGGGCTGGGCTGTCAAAGCGACGTGACTAAGTGGTGAAAAATGATTTCGTGGAAACGTGTGGCTCTCGGTGGGAACGGGCGTTAAGCGTTCACGGCTTCCTCTCTACGTCCCAGCCAGCTATCGAGAGGGTCACTTGACGAGCTACCTTGGGGGAGATTGAAGTAGGAGATGGCAGATGGAGCTGGCAAATGGAGGCGGAGACTGCAATCGTCAAAGGATCTAATATATATATAGTTTAGAGATGGTTTAGAGATGGTTTTTAAGAAGGTAAAGTTCTTAGAGTATGGGAATTAGAAAGTTTAGAATATTGAAGTCAACATTCAATTTGCATCCAACTAGAAGAAGTTCTGAGTTTTCCAATAAAATTCTCAAATTCAAATAGCCAATTTCGGAAATGCTTCTTCTCTGCGCTGAGAATATCTAAAATACTCTTTACAAGTGATTAAATAGCCATAAAAAATGCACACCTGGAAGTGGAAGTAAACTCACTACGACGAAAGCAAATATCCTACCGTCTGCACCACGGTGCTTTTTTCATACTAAGTGTGCTCAAAGCATTACCTCAATCTTTATCGCGATTTTTCGCAAAGAAGCTATTCCAGCTGGTCGCAAACCGAAGAAAACATTGAGCCAGTTTTTAAGCAAGTATATTTAAGTTGGGAACTTAAGTTCCCTTCAAAGAACAAGTTAAGTATTAAAACCGACTCGTATTCCGGAACAGGGCCCGATAGTTGAGCTCTTAATGAAAATTTCCATTGTCTTTCTTGAAATGAAGCACTTTACTTGGAAGACTTTTCTGAAAAGATGAATCTTAATAAGAACAGAATTTGAATTTTTGACAACAAATGACGTGTGTGGCGTGGCGTAGTGAGCTAACGAGTCGCCGCCGTTGAGTGCAAAAAGGTAGGGGATAATTCAAAAAGGTCCGATAACAATTTCTCTTTGTGAAGAAGTGAATTGAAAATTGCAACTGAATAATCAACTGAATCCTTTTGCTAATTTTTAGACTAGTAAACACACATATATTGATTTACTTGACTACTCATCCTGCTTATTCTTTCAAGCTACCTAAGATGAGTTTCAGTCGTACCAATTGTACACATCCGCAGCTGTTGCTTAATACGTTTTAAAGGGTTAGAGCTCAAAGATTAGGTTGTGTTTGTAGGGTAAAGCGTTAAAGCTTCCTCTTTGTCCTAAGTTAAGCCCCTTCTTTTTTTTTGTTTTTGAAAAACTTAAGCAAGGTTCCTACCACATCGATAGTTGCATAATCTTAAGCAACAAAACAGGCAGCCGAAGATAGAAAAGGCTGACCTAGGACTAAGATCCACTTCTCTAACAGCAGCTTCTAAATTTTCTTTTCTTTATTTTCTGACTAAAAGTCCCCACAAGAATCATTGTGATTGCTTCCAGGCCGTACGATATGCCTGCCGGTGGAACATTCCTCTAATCTCGTAATCCCCTCGAGAAGGGATGTTGTAGCGGGCAAAGTCCTCTCAGATAAGGCACAGAAATGAGTTGATGTTTAGCGATTTGTGGCTATTCTGTGGGCACATTTTCTTTGGATTGAACTCCATGAGCCATAATGTTGTTGTGCTTAAAACTCTTTTTAGTTGATTCTAAATGCAATTTATTCGTGATAAATAGAAAACCCAAACAGAAGTTCTGATTCGTGCTACACCACTGCATTTCCTTCGAGGCTCCCATCTCAAGGGCTATTCCATGTCGTCTACATCGTCATGCTGCCAAGTAGCACTCCAAGTGAGTTTGCGACGCATTGCCGCATTGTCGCTACTTCATCAGCAACGCCGCTGCCGTCGACGGCAACGACATCAAGTGCAAGTATCATGTCCTCGCCGTGCCAGGCTGCACTTGTGCAACATCTCTTCATCTCTCTGGCCGGAGAATGTTGCCAGTTGGCAACTGAGCGTCCGCAGGAAATGAATACGTGTTGAATATTTGTCGAGTTGAAGCTGAAGAGTGGTTGGGAGGATGAGGATGAGGATGAGGATGGGGGTATGGGTTGCCAGTCACATTCGTTGTATCTACATAGCAAATATGTATCCAACTAAGTAAGTATGTTTGTATGTGTGTATGTAGGCATGTGTGTGGGCTCCATGTGTCGCTTAGCCTTGCTGGCTTGGCTAATGCGCAGACCAAATATGATATATATGCCATGTATGCCATGGCATCTGCTGCAAAGATTTGCAAGCGTTTCATATTTACAATAATAGCAATAGCAGCAGCAGCAACAACAGCAGCAACAGCAGCAACAACACAACAGCAACAAGCTGCAAGGACTGCCAGCTGCTGCAAATGGCACGCATGAAAATGAAAGGCCCATCGAATGGGCGCGCTCATTGAGAATTTATTTCAATAAGAGGCCGAGGGACCAAGCAGATGAGATGCCGGATAGAGGAGGAGGTAGCCCGGCCGCACTAAAGGCTATCGGAAACTACGTACTTATGTACACATACATATAAGCGAGAGTATATGCATGTGGATGTGAATGTGAATGGCTGCCATCGTGTGTGCAAGTGTATACATCAGGCTGTCAGGATATGGCTAAGTGCCCTTGTTGCATGCTGCACAGCCCAAAGCGAGTATCAAGCGCGCCACGAGCAGTTGCCAAATGAAACAAATAATTAAGATTAGTGACTTAATCTGTAGGAAAAACATACAAACATACAAACAAACAAGTAGTCGCTGGTATGTACATACGTGATGCTTAGCAGTCGTGTATATTAAAGCATTTGTGTGTGTTGTCTGGCTTTATTTTTCTAGACAGGATGCATGAAAACATATCAGCGCTTATTGTGTATCTAAAAGATACTATCTGCAGCGATGGGAAGCCACATCAAGCAACACAATAAATTGACTTCAAACTAAACTCATTTCGAGCTATGATTTAAAAAATCAAATTTTTTATGAATTTTAAGGGTTTGATAAATTCAACAATCGATCAGTTAAATCCGATTAATGTTTACATATTTCAATAGCAAAGTCCTTAGCACCATTTTATATTGTAGTTGTATCAAAATTTAGTCAATGTGTTGTATACTTTCAGTTCAGCTGAGTACTGAATCACGGCTGAATCAGACCTGAAATGGAAGGGCTGATACTTAATCCATGGCAACTCTTATATAAGCTTCAGCCATGAATTCAGCAAAGCAATGTAATGCTAAGTCATGAGTCATGACCGTAGCTGATTTCAGTACTCAACTTATGAGTGAAATTCATGGGAAATATTGACATATACATGAATTAAGTTATTCCTCTCTGCATTCTGCCCTGCAAAATAAGGTACTGCAAAGCAGAATTGCAGTGAAAGCTTCCTTGTTTTGCGAATTAGTTATTTAACTTTGGAATTGAGTATCGAAAACCCTAAAAACTTGAAAACCTTTAAAAATATTCAAAAGGTTCGGCGTGGAAGTGTAAGACTCGGTTCGTGAACCGGTTTCTTATATAAAAGAACATAAAGAATAGGTTCTTTTTTACATTTTAACCTCTATTTTCGGTTAAATGCCGCAATATTTTATCTGTCACAGTCTTGTAGAAGTATATATTTCATATAGCTTTCAAAGGCTATTGATTTAGTCGAATGGCACACAGTTATTAATGCTGTCATACAACCCCTTCTAAAGTCTCTGGACCTTTTCCCAAACAAAGGAGATATATCATAAATCCCCTACTAAAGTCTCTAGACCTTTTCCCAAACAAAGTTGATCCAATTTAGGTTCATAAAACCTAAATAAGTACTTGGCTTTACACAGCTCCCAAGAGCAAAGCCGTGCTTCTCTCAATCTCTAAACTTGTGTGTTTTTAGTTTTTTTTTCACAAGAGAAGTGGACCTACAGTTTAAAGCCAAATCCGAACGGCACAGTTTGAGCAGCTTTTTTTTAAGGATACTTAATTTAAAGCTGGCGCCAATTGCTACTAAGGGTGACTGGGTGTGTAAGTTTTTGAAAGAAAAAAAAAACGAGAAAGCTAAGCTAACTTCGTCTGTGACGAAGTGCTCGCTAAAATATTTTCAAAAATAATTTTTTCCCCACAACGAACTGTTTTCCGACCAATCGTTCATATGGTAGCTATATGATATAGTCATCCGATTTGGACAAAAAATTTCATGTAAAACAAACAAATACAAAATTGCAAGCTGCTATCATAAAAAACAAAAATGTTTTTCTAACTAAGACTGTTTTTCAGACCTATCTTTTGTATGGCAGCTATACCATATAGTTGTCCGATTTTCATTAAACTTGGCAAAATTATAAAAAAGCATAGAAAACTTATGAATACAAAGTTTGTAGACGTTTCCTTTGAAAAGAAAAAAGTTTTTCAAGCTAGAACTAGTTCTCTGACCGATTGTTCGTATGGGAGCTATGAGATATAGTCATTCGATCCAGTCGGTTCCGACATACTAGTAGCGTGCAGCAAAAAGAAGACTCTGTGCAAAATTTCAGCTCGATAGCTTAAAAACTGAGAGAATAGTTCGAGTAGGACAAAGCTCAATCGACTCAGCTCGTCACCCTGATCAGGAATATATATGGTTTATGGGGTCGGAAATTAATATTTCTATGTGTTGCAAACTTCTGTGCAAAATTATAATACCCCTTGCTAGGGTATAAAAAGGATTATCATTAGGTATTCCGAAGCGGGATCGAACCCTACGGCAGCCAACCGCTTCGGGTTTAGGTTCGAGAAATAGTTGACTTTGAAGGTCCGACCCAACTAAGTCGTACCAAGCCGGCTTTAAGCAGTTCGATTTCGTACCAGTTTGCAGCCTTGGTTGCCATATTATTACTTTGAGGGGCAACTTTACTTTAATGTTTACACTTTGAATTAACGTTTTTCAAGTAATAATTGAAAATAGTTTAATATTTTTATCTCTTAAGTTTTTTTTTTCCAATTAAGTTAAGCTCAGTTATTAATTCATGAGCTTAGAGTAGTATCCTATTGGATTTGGAATGCTAAGACCAATCCAGCACTTCGATTTCGGAAACCACGAATTATACAAATTTCAATATAAATCTATTTACTTACTCTGTGATTGGAACTCGGAATCCTTCGTCAGAGCAAGATTGGACTGCCGTCTTAACGCGATTGCGTCTATTGAAATGCATCTACCAGGTGAATAAGACCGCTTGTAATTCTCAAGTTGGAACTCCGTGGATTGGAAGTATAAGAGGTGCAACTGAAATTCGGTGTTTCAGACAGTTTTAAGTCAAATAAGTCAAATTGTCTTAGGGCCGATTTCTAAACTTCTACATAGAGCTATCTGTCGCATTACCCTACAAATAACAGAGCAAAATCTAGGTATATCTAACTCATAGCAGCTATGTAGAAGATGTGAAATCGGTCCTTAATTTATGTTAGCCTTAGTTTTTAGTATGACTCTTTTCCTAAAATTACTAATTCTGATAGTGAAGCCGCTCAAAGATCAGTTGACATCCGTATATCAACTGAATCTTGTACATTTGTAAACTTCAAGCATTTTTTTCTGCACTTTATTTGTGCCTTATTTAGTAAACCAAAACCTGGACTTGTCTAACCCAGCATAAACATGGCCGAATATTTTTCTCCAAAATTGTGTGGCTTTTCTTTTGCACCCTAATCGAATCAACAGCTTCAATTCCTGTCGTGGATATTTCATACATTTTTGCCTGCCATCAAATTTATGAATCAACAAATGCCAAAGGGCACTAACCTAAGCCCGAAACCCAAAATGAAATACAAGAACTGGGTGCAGCCGTCGGGGCCAGCAAAACCGGCACAAGACCAGGAACCAGAAACCAGGGTCAGGAATCAGCTGCTAAGGAAAAATAATAATAATGCAAACGTGGACAGCTGTCGGGAAAATTTGTTGAAAAGCGAATGAAAAGCGGCGCTCGCAGAGAACTCGCCCTTTTTTTTTTTTTTTAGTTTTACCCGGCTAGCATCTCCCAATCATCATTATGATCATCCACATCCCATGCTGTTGTGCACACTCGTCGTAGTTTATATGTAGATCGTTCGTCAAATGATGTCCCGTCTGGGTCCTTTTTTTTTTACCTGGCTCGTCTCGGGTACGTGCCCTTTCTTCACATATCGACGAGGTCTTTGAACTCATCTAACGATTTGTGGGTTTCATTTGGCTTTGTTTGAGGAAGAAAACAAAACAGCTGCCGCGTCCCGATCAGCCCGAAAGGGCAATGGCAATGGCAATGGCAATGTGTTGATTCGCAGTGAGATTTCGTCCTTTTTTTTTTTTTTGGTTTTTTGGCCCATGTCCAAAACAAATGTAATTAAAAATACTCGAAGAAAGTTTCAAATTACCCGGAATGAAAAGTGAGCGCGCGTGTGTCCAGGGAATCCGCACAAGTTTCTATATCCTGTTGCAGGATATGCTAATAAGTTTGCCCATCAAAAAGAGTAAAGTGCAATTTGGCGATGACGTAAACGTACTTGTTTCCTTTTTTTATTCTTTGTTTCGTATTGTTATTGTTGTTGTTGTTGTTTTACCTGTTTGCTGTTTCTATGCAGACGCCAAATGCCAAACAGGGTTGAGGGGTTGGGTTGGGTTGGGTTGGGTTGGGTATTGGTATGGTGGTGGTGGTGTTGCTGCTGCTGCTGCCGCTGTTGCTGATGATGATGATGATGATGGGGTGGTTGCAAAGCCATTCAAAAGAAGTAACAATGAAATTACAGCAGAAACAGGAATAAATAGCATTTGGGAAAAACTCGACAGCGCCGGGACGAGACCAAACCCGAGACAGACAATGTACAAGTACAACCAGAATTGAACGCTGGATGTGTACAGGTAATACAAGAGCGAAGGCTGTATACGCTTACAATAAACCCACAAGGTTGAATGTGAGACCATTTTGAGGGGTCCATTTCTGAGTTCTATAATGGTCACTTCAGTAGATACGAACCAGAGGGTCGCCAGATGCAATCTACACAAAATGTGGTGCGCTTTGTTGATGTAGCTTTTGTATGTTGCGCGTATACCATCACCAACCGAATTCAAATCAAACCAAAATAGTGAAAATATGCCAGAAATCAATATAAAGGGGAGGGATGTTTTGAATTTTCAGCTTGGGATCGTAAAAAACTCTCCCAATGAGAGCAATCTTCCTGCAAACGCTGCACTACTCTCTGGCAGAGTATAACATACAAAAATTCAGCCTCAACACAACTCGTCCTCGTGCTATTTGCACTTTAATACATCATTGAATGGAAAACAGAAAGAGCATGCCAGACACCTGGCTCACTTGGGCAGCGTCTGGCTCTCGCTGGCTGGCTGTCTGTCTATCGCCCTGTGCTATGCTTTGGGTGCGGGGCAGGATCAACAGTTTCTGGTTATGTTTCTGTTACAGCTGCCGTCACTTCCGCGTGGTCTGTGCCACGCGAGCGTCACACTTCACTCGATTGTTTGGGGTGAGAGATTTAGAGAGACAGAGAAAGAGGGCGCCAGGGGGGGAGTATGGTGATTTCGCTAGGCAACCTAAACGCTACGTTGGCTACCGCCCACTCCAACTCCCACTCCCACCCCGGCACTCTCATTTACATGGCCAAAACAGCCAACAGCCAACAGCTGGGCCAGCTGCACTTGTAGAGCATTTCCTGCTTTTTGCACGCTCGCAAACGCGCTCAACTGGATCCCAGGTCCTAAAGCTGCGCGGCACCCCATTTGGAAACGTACCGAACAAAAATACTAATAACGCTCGCCGCCTTAATAAAATATATATATATATATGTGTATAAAACACGACAGGAAAGGCTGTCGCTGCATTAACCATATTGTCCTTGTTCCAGGTGAGCGACCGCCGTTCGTCTCCGTCGGCTGCATATTCTTTGGTTTCCTGTCGTGACGCGTGGCCCCTGGCCGCTAGCGCTAGCCATATGGACATTACTATGCCGCGCCTCAGTGCATCTGCGCCTGCGCGTGTTTCGCCGCGATCAAGGATCGGGGTAGCGGGCTAACGAAGCGCAACAATACCGTCTTAAGTTTTGCTCTTAACTAGGAAAAGCAGATTACCATTTCGTTGGCATACTTATTATTTAAACAAAAAAAAAAGAAAAGAAGTCCATCCAACCAAGTGGTGGTGTTTCAGTTGGATTGGGCTGGGTGACGGCTGGTGTAGGGCTTCGGCAGCCATAGGTGTCCCCCGAACTTCATTGGTAATTAGTGCATACAAATTCCACAGATGGCCCATACGTTACATTTTGTAAATGCAATTCATTTCAAGGAATGCGCTTTGGAGGTCCTTAAGGTCTGACAGTGAGATGGCCCGCTAAAGTGGTGGACATTGAGAGAGGCCCTATAAAGTCTATCCATCTGGTTTGTTGATTTTGGTGTCAGCCCGAAATGGATACGCTGGAAAGAGGCTCACCATTTCTAGCTAAACTTCGGTTTAGTCAGAAAAAGATCAAAGCAAACAACGTGAATATTTCTCAGGATCGGCAAACAACAAGAAAACGAACATAGTTTGTTTGATTGACTTTAAAGGATCAATGACCGAAGAAATTTGATATTTCTGATAGATTCATTCATTCATTTGCGGTAATTGTATTTCGGGTTTGATTTGTTCATCTAAATTAACTTTCTGTTGACAGCCTGGCCTTGTCAATTTGGCTTAACTATCCATTTCATACTCTCTATTGTTCTCTTGATCTCAGAGATTATTGAGAGTCCACTGCCCAAAGCTAAGTGATGACTTAACACTGAGCAATTTAGTATTTTTTAGAATATCCGGTTTGCAACTAAAGCAATCAATTGAACAAATCTCGTTTACTATTTTGGATTGCTAATGCAAATTTTAGCTCAAACATTTCTCTTTTTGTTTTGAAATTGAACTCCTTTAAGCCATTCAAATAGCTTTGAATCTCAATCAAATCGAAACTTAAATGTCATAATACTTGGTGAAAGTATTCTATCCTCTAATATCCTCTACAAAAGTGGTATACAATACGAACCAAAGCGTACCATGTCGCTAAAATGTCCTCGTAGACGGAACCAAGAACAAAATCGATGTCTCGTTTGAGATTGTTGAAACCAACCTATAATGTTCATATAACAAATCAATCCAAATATGTGAATTTCAGTGTAAATACTTGCACGAGAGTTTTCGTAACATATGGCTACGCCAAAAATGCTCAGTAAGGTTTGCCGTTTTAACATCGACCATTGCAAATCATTGAATTCTATCATCAAATTCGCGAGAAAAGTGTTTCGTAAATAAAGTTACTTTTATGTTCATAATATTCGACCAAACCAACGGGCTATTCTAGCTATTGCGACCAATTTTTAAGCCTGCCGTGTGAGGAAAGTGCGTACCAAGTATTATAATGCTGATGTCAATGAAAATTGCGTTATCGCGTTGTTCGATGACCTGGAAAATGTTACCCATATGTAAGGACCTTAGTATGATTCCCTACAGAATACAGAACTGATAGAAAGATCCACTTTTTTTTTATCGAAAGTTGGCTTTTTGGTCTTCTACACATCCAGAAATTAGCTCTTAGGTTCGATTTTCCTACTAGAATTCCTGCAATTTCATGAATAGTCACTTTTAAACTGACTACATTAGATGTGAAGATGACGGCTGAGTAAAAGCCTAAAGGCCAATTTTACATCTAATTTATCGCTCTATCTGACACATACACTTACATACAACAGTGTAAATTCCAAGCTTATATATGTGGGCTATCTGGGAGATGAGAAATCTTCCCTCAATCATTTTATTTGAAAGTTTGACAACAGGATCTAAACTCCAATCTTCACTTGCCCCTCTACATTTCTTTCCTGCAAACGAAAGCTTTTTCAAGGATTTCATAAAGTATGCTCCATCTTATAAATCCAGTCTAAGGTTCGTTATGCAGATGTGTTTCCTCGCTAATATTATTCAAACATTGGTGTAAAAATTGTTGTTTGTGGTTTATTACTTAGCTAAAACTGTCAATAAAATGAAATCAAACACATTTAAACAGTTTCAACCATATTTTCTGCAATTGAAACATTTGCCAAGCAAATAATCAAATTTCTTTAAACAAAACTTAATACATAAGAAAAGTCTCCAATAGGAAAATTGGAGCAATTCTGTGGGTTTCCTTAAAGGCTTCAACACTTTTTCCTGGCAAAATCAATCGCCAATGGGTTATCAATTTAAACTGGTTTTAATTGCAAAAACCCCCTCAAACCGCCCCCCGCACACTGCCCAAAACTGTCAATCAAACTATCCAACAAAACAAGCTTCAATTAATCATCTTCAGCTTTAAGTCCCAATCTGAACTTTGATCTACCCAAATGGTGGGCACTTATTCATAGTCATGTAGAGCGACTACTATCCATCTTCTGGTAACGGAGTTAGTCAAAGGTCTAACGACTGTTGCGTCGTTGTCCCCCCAAATCCCCAACCCCCTGGCTCCCATAACCCAGCCCAAGCCAAGCCGACTCGGCCCAACCCCACCTCCAATCCCATCCACCAGCCGCGTCGCTGGCAATTTGTTCAAAATCAGAGTTCAGCAACAAATGCAATGCAACAGCAATTAACTCTGGCACAACTGCCACATTCAAGGCACGCTGTTGCAAAAATCCACCCCGTAATGTTCAATAACAAAAAGGAGCCATGAGCCAATTCAGGTATGGCCAAGCGGAGCAGCAGCAGCAGCAGCAGGACAGGAGCAAGAAGAGAGACCGAGAGAGAGAGAGAGAGAGAGACGCAACAATTTTGAGCACAAGGCGAACGAAATGGGAATGAAACGCTTCCTGAGAGAAAGGTCCTGTGCTCTCTGTGTGTGTGTGTGCGGGGCTGTGCTACACGGTCAGATAAGCTTAAAATGACTTAATACCCTAAAGGTTTGGTTGGGCGTGCTAAATAAATTGAAAGGGAAAGCTTATAAAGGAGCTTTTAAACCTTACTGACTGATTGTCAGTCCACAGCCCAAGCGCTAAACCTAGAGAACTAAGACAAAGACCTTTGTCTAGTTATAAAATACATTTTGAAGTATTCCAAATTTGCTTTGAGCTTTCTTCAAGCTTGAAGTCTTCCGCTTAACTACGCTATGTTTAAAACTCACATGACGTTTAGTAATTGACTTAATGTTTAGAAACTTCCACTCGAATCGAAAGTTTGGTAAGGGACGAGATATAATTTAAGATGTTGTATCTAAGTTGATTTGCTGAATCAACTTTTAGCAAAGTTTGGTCCTATTTTTAGCTCCCAAAATCATCAATTTACTTGCAACTGAAGACTAAAAGTTTAACAACTGCCTCTACTTGCAATTTGCAGTTGGGTACTGCAAAAAATGAAAGCTAAAAAGTACAAACAAAACTAGAAGACAGCTTTTAGATGAAAAGCTTGAGCTTTTAAACTGACGCTGCTGAGTGAGAGAGCTTTAGGCTGACGAGTTAAGTTGAAGATGAAATAAATCGATTTTTTGTTAATCTATAGAGCTCGTAGGTACACAGAAAAAACGAAGATCCAAAAAAAGAGCCATTTGGACTGGATATGTATCTAATATCCTTTTAATCATCCAGTAGAGCTGCAAAATCATCCAAATTGTCATCATTTTTTATATCCTTTGGATGATTTTTAGCTCTGTTGGATGATTAAAAGGATATTTAAGTCATATCCCGTCCAGATGGATACCGGAAATCATCCAGTGGACATTTTTTAATATCCTTATTTTTGTCTGTGTAGAGTTTTTCAATGATAACTCTTCTAGCAAAGAAATGTTTAGGCTGTAATGGTCAAGCCCGTTTAGTTCTTAGTAGAAGTACAGATTATTCGTTCTTAAAGTCATCTCATTTTTAATATCAGCCCCAAAACATCATAGAAACAACATAAGAGTACTTCAAAGAAGTACAAAATGTTCTCTATTGTTCAAATTCCAATTAATTTCTAGAGCGAGGATTCTCTATTGAACTTAAGTAGGCTGGAATATCCAAGGTCCATGAATTAACCAAAGATCAAGATGGAATTCCATAAGGAATCTCCAAAGCAGAGGCTATACAGATTTACACACCTTTTGGCGCACGCATTTTGAGTCGATGTTGTTCTAAAACAAACATACTTTGTTCTTAAACTAAGAACGACTTTTTTCGAACTTGTTCAAATACTGTAAGTATGAAATGTTCTTGACATAAAGTCATTTGCTCTAATTTGCATAAAATAAAGTTTTATATTATGATTATAGAATGTTTTGTACTGTAATATTTTCCACTTCCGTTTGCTTGCAACTCTACCGTACTTTCAAGGACTAGGTTCAAACATCAGAACTACTTCACACTACCCCCTTCTGCAAGGGTATTTCCCAAAAAAAAAGCCCAAATTTCGACGTGTGCAGCTGCCCCACGTAACAAGCAACAGCAAATAGCAACAGCTACTGGCCATTTGGGGGTTGTCAGTTTTAGGGGCTGTGTTTTGGTTGGGTGTGTGCGCCCGTGTGTTCCCTGGCTCTTCCGTTTGTTCCTTTGCCATTTCGTTCTGTGTTCCCCCTTGTTGGGCCACCCTTATAAGCGACGTTTCGTTCAGTTCGATTCTCATAAGCATTCAAGAGTTGCTTACGTTCGGTTCGTTCGCATTTCTTCTCTATCTTATATAATATTATATTTTCTCCTAAATCAATTTTTTCACTACCAAACAACAACAACAACAACAACAATAATAACAAATTCAAACTCAACTCTTCTCAAACTCGCGTCAAAACTTAACTTTAACCTTTACAACTTTACAACGCCTCTACTTTTGGTTATTATTTCAAACAAAACCCAAAAAAAAAAAAAAATAAACACATCAAACATAATTTCACTCCGCATTTGGTTTGGAAATTGATTTGAAAATAATTAAAAAAATTGAAACGAAACGAAACGCTATGTTTTGAGAGCGCATTCTGTGTAAAAACAAATGTAAACGTGTAAAAATCGATAAGCCACACGCAGCCAACGCGAATATAGCAAAACGTGTCCGTGTCGCAGACCAAAAAGTTGACCAGAAGGTGGCCGCTCCCCTAACCCCTCCATGCCCCCCACACCCGCTAACCGCAAAGTGAGACTACATTTTGGTACTGAATGAAGAAGGGTCTGAAATTAAGCGCAGAAATGTGTGAAGTGGCTGTGAATTTTGAGGAGTCCTAACCAACAAAAAAAACCAAAAAAAGAAAGCAAACCAACAAACCAAATAAACCAATTTACCAAAACATGATTTAATACCACAACGAAAGTCCACAAGGAGCGCAGCCATGCGATATGCCAAGCTACAACCTCTATAAGTAAACTCTAAAAACTTAAATTTCGGCGAGCCAAATCTATTTATTTTTCACGAAATAAAAAACAGCAACACTTCCTTTCCGCTTTTGCCCACAACGTATACCCCCTAAGACGGTCTTTGCTCGTTCGAAAACAAACACTCGCTTCAGCGCTTAAACTCAAACTCAACTAGCCTCAACTCTGACAACCGATCTACCAGCTCAACTACCAGCGCCTAGCCTCTAGTCCTCCCTCAACTTAAAACCAACAGTCACCATTGCACTCATCATGCCACGCTGTCTGATAGCCAAGAAATGGAAGGCCTATCCCTGGCTGGATCGTACCGAGGACAATGCACAGCAGCAACAGCAACAGCAGCAACAGCAACAGCAGCAGCAGGCGACAAATGCATCCAACACTTCCAGAGATGAGCCCAGTCTCAAGTCGCGTCGCTCCACACTCGATGATGATGAGGAGATCGATGTCGTCGGCGATAAGTATTTGACCAAATTGGAAAAGCAACGCACAATAATTGCCGCCTCGGCGGATACGAAAACAACAGCAACAGCAGCAGTAGCAGAAGCCACAAACAGCAACAACGAGAGCACAACAGCAACCACGGCCAAGTGCTGGGGACCCAGCTCACCCACAGCGGGCACAACGGCTCCTAGTCCACCGCCCCACTCGCCGGAGGCAGCGACGCGAATAGCCAGCAATGTTTACAACGGTAAGTTGCGTCAAAAGTTTGTCCAAAGGAATTGGAATTTCGTGGTTTGGGGGGGGGAAAGAAGATGGTGTAGGTGGGCGGTTGGTTGGTTGTTGGGTAGCGTGTAATCACTGTCATTGATGAAGGCAATTTCGATTACGAAACTATTCTAGTTAAATTTAAGTGGCAGCAGTTCTGGGGAATTCAATTGAACGGAGGTGTACTTCAGAGGAATCTACTACTTGTTATGTAGAGGGAGTGAATAAGTTAAGTAGACAAATTGTTTTTTCAATAAACAATAATATAACTTTAAACGGGCTTATAATTCTCAACTAGAACTTCTTTGCATTAACGATAAGAAAAACTGACCTTGCTTAGTGAAATTCAATACCAGAAAGAAGGTGTCTGGTGGAGAGGTGTATTTATCTCAAAGCAGTCCTGCAACTTTACAGTAGAGTTTTTTGGCTGGCAAGTTCTGAGATGCCAACAATTGAAAAAATTAAAGAACTTAAGTCCATTACAAGTCGATCCTTTATCTCTTGTCATCTCTAAGATCTGTTTGTTCATACGGATAGACGGTTGTTTATGCTGAACAACCATAACTATACTTTATGGGGTTGCTGATGCTTCCTTCCAGCTATTACATATTTTTACACAAACTTTATATACTCTGGAAGCTTTGATTAAAGAGTATTAAAATCTCACTGCATAAAAAACCTTCACTTGATAGCAAACTCTAAGCTTGAGTCCAATCAGAGCTTCGGGATTTGATTCAAAAATAAGAGGATTTTCTACAAATTTACAACAGGCAAAATAATATTCGATATTTCTACATATTAGAAAAAGTTGACAACTCAGGGACGATTTCTCATAATTACAATGCTTCTCCCATGCTGCTACTTAGTTTATGCGACAGATGGAGCTATCTAGAAGATGAAAAATCAAGCCTTAGATTTGAGTCGATTAAGATTTAGAAAGCTTAAAGGCTCAAATAATTTCACTTAGCCTTTTATGACATATAACACCGATGTGTCGGTTAGCTTCTTGCTTTTGAGATGCATTCAAAAACTCAAAGCGAATCTCTTTCCACAAAAACTACCAGAGAGCAAAACAAAATGGCACAAAGCTATTAATGTTTTCTTTTGGTTCAACCGAACCGGATGTTTGGTCTCAATTATTTGCCACACTTGATTCGGTTTAAGGTTTCGTTCACAGTAAAAAGTATGTTCCAGGGTATAGTCCGGTTCTTTTAAGCCCGGTTTTGCAGCCCTGTTTCAAACATTTATATCTTTATATCTACCATCAATAAAAAAGGAAAGGGCCAGTCAATAAAGTTAAACTAGTATCCGTAGACTTAATTTTGTTAAAGCGGAAGCAAGATGCGTTCTTCAAACTAAAGAACAATTACCTCAACTTTAAAAGTTGAACAACTTGAATGCAAAACATTTTAAGCAATTGTCAGAAATAGTCTGAAAACTAATCGGCTTGATTGTAACTTATACATATTCTAAGTATAGGTTAGGCTCAATATTATAGGAAATCAATGATTTTGATTTACGTTTTGCGTTGTACTAAAGTATCACAAAGTTTATTTAGCTTATTCAAAAGTATGGACACATATCGGACCCTATAAAGTATATCACTATCAACATCAGATCAGCATCAACAGACGAGTCAATATATTTGCCTGACTATTTCCAACCTCCACAAATTAGAAAAAATATCTTAAATCTGCCCTTAGTTGGATAGATAGATGGTTCGTTCGTGATATATCGTTCCGCCAAAGAGTAGATAAAGATCAAATGGTAGAGAGTGAAGTTGTGATCAACAGAAAGTTCGCTGCCGCTAGTGGCAGAGCTACTACAGCAGCAGCAACATACATACATAGAGTATTATAAGTTTGTGCAAAAGTATGTAACATCCAGAAGGAAGCATCTCCGACCCCATAAAGTATATATATTCTTGATCAGCAACAACAGCCGAGTCGATATAGCCATGTCCGTCTGTCCGTCCGTCTGACTGTCCGTATGAACGCACAGATCTCAGAGATGGTAAGAGATAGAGGTTTGACATGTATGGGACATATGCTTCTTATGTCTGCAGGCAGATCAAGTTTATTTTCAATTTTGGCCACGCCCCCTCCCGCCCCCGCAATTTAGAAAAAACGTCATATCTCCCACAGTTTTGAAGATAGATGGCTTGTTCCTTCTGGACATAATTAGTTATTAGGATAACTTATCGATCCGCCAAAGGAATGAAGAAGATCGGATGAACGGTTTTCGAGTTATGATCAAAAGACGAATTTTCTTGGTACATAGTATGTTATAGTCGGGCTTGACCGACTTTCTTTCTTGTTTGGTACTGAGTTTATTAGAGTCTGACGCGAACGACTTTCCTTTTTGATCTTAAATATAAGATCAAAGCATTTACTTTGAGAGCAGTTCGTTTTGATTGTACCTTTCCAATTAACTTTAGGGACTTCAGGCAGAAATCAATTGAACTTTAAAATGGACAATTTATAACTAGAATTGAACTGGTTAAGGGGGGGTGCTCGATTTAAAATGATGCGAGAGAATAAATCTAAGGAGTTCCATGAGCTCCTATGACCATACCACTCCTTGTCGGCCCATTAAACAGAGCTTTATTAAAGGGTTTCTAGTAATTCATAAATGATACCAAAAGACAGTTTGAAGTAGCAGAACTACCGAAAAAGTGTCCAGTCAGAAGATATGAACTTTTATAGTACAGATCGTAGAATAGTATACAATTACTGCCTTCGAAATCGGAATCTAATATCCCTTCTTCAACCCATTCCTATGCTCATCCACTTGCAGACTACACCCGCGAATTGTCCCCATTGCATTACACTGCGTACCTGCCCAGAATGGAGAGCGAAATTACGGTTATACGCGCTGCTGCCACGGCGCTGGTAGCGGCCGCCTCCACCAACAGTGCGGGAGAGCAACAGCATCTGGCCGCATATCAGACACCGCCCTCATCAACCACATCGTCGCCTTCGTGCTCGCCCAGCGGAGCTGGTCACGGCGATCGCTACAGTCCCCTGGCGGGAGCGATGCACATCAAAACGGAGACAATGGGTGAACGGAAATGCTTTAGCAGCACGGGTGCCACCCTATCGCTGCCGCCCAAAAAGAAAGACATCTATAGGCCTTACTCGTTGGACGACAAGCCAGTGGTTGTCCAGGGCTATCGCAGACGTGTGCCGGCCGAGGAGGATCTGCATGCAGCTCATGCCATACTCGACCTGAGCGCCTCGACCGCATTCCACCCGCCCACACAGCCCCATCAGCTGCATCAGCACTTACCTCTGCAACAGCAGCACGCTCTGGCCCACACCCACTCCCACTCGCACGTTCCAGCATTGGAGACGCATGCGCATCTGCGTAGCACGTCATCGATTGCCGAATTGGCTGCTGCAGCCAGCGTGGTGAACGAACAACGCCCCTTGAGCAATGCCTCCAGTGCCAGTAGCCAGCATCATCATGTCATCATGCCCAGCAGTCCGGCCAGCAGTAACTCCAGCGGTAGTGTGCAAAACGAGAATAGCAACACCACCAATACCAACCAGGCGCCGGATGACTGCGATGGCGACCGTGACGGTGGGTCAACGCAGGCGGCCAAGACCGTTGCCTACACCTATGAGGCCTTCTTTGTCAGCGACGGACGGTCCAAGCGCAAACACGTGGCCGATCCGGCGGCCATTGTGGTGCAGGATCAACAGAAGACCAAATACACCTGCTCCGAGTGCGGCAAACAGTATGCCACCTCCAGCAACCTGTCGCGTCACAAGCAGACGCATCGTTCCTTGGACTCGCAGTCGGCCAAGAAGTGTCACACGTGCGGCAAGGCCTATGTATCCATGCCAGCGCTGGCCATGCACGTTCTGACGCACAAATTGTCGCACAGCTGCGGCGTTTGCGGCAAACTGTTCTCGCGACCCTGGCTGCTGCAGGGACATCTGCGTTCGCACACGGGCGAGAAACCCTACGGCTGTGCGCACTGCGGCAAGGCATTCGCGGATCGGTCCAACCTGCGGGCACACATGCAAACGCACTCGGTGGACAAGAATTTTGAGTGCAAACGCTGTCACAAGACCTTCGCATTGAAATCGTACCTCAACAAGCATCTGGAGTCCGCCTGCCTTAAGGATGAGGAGGAGCTGATGATGGCCATGTCGTTGCATGGCCATAGTGGGGATAGCAATAGCGAGAGTGGAGCCAGTTTGGCGTCGCCCACGCACGAGTTCATGGAGCGGGTGAAGGTGGAGGTTGGTGGTGGGATGGCAACAGCAGCCGGCGGACCGACCTATGCCATGTAATAGCGTAAGTGTGCAATGGGCAACAATGGCAGATGCAATGCTGGTTAGTTAATGAACCGTTAAAGTTAAAGTTACCGTTAGCCGTTTTTATATAGGGTACATCTATACATACTTACATACATACTTGACATCACAATACGTCCAAAAAACAAAAAACAAAAAAACAAACAAACAAACAAGCAAAGTGTAGTAGAGTAACACAGAGACTGTAGACATTCGCAATTAGACACTTTAGGCAGCAAAAACCACATCGGGTTCTTCTTTTAATCTTAAGCGAGTTGAAAATTCCTAAAAATCCCCTTGAAAAAAAGACACCCTTCCCTTCCCCCATACACACAAACACACTTACACATACGTACACCAGTGTTGGGTTGTTCAGAAGTTAGTGCTCTGCTTTGTTCAGTTGTTCAGTGACCGAAAAGTAAGGTCTACAAGTTTAAACAGTATGAAATATCCTGAATCGGTATTATATCAAAGATTTCGTGATCTAAAAAACACTTCTTGTTTGAAGTACAAAATTCTAGATATTTTTTCTAAAGAGTACAGATTTTCGTTCCATTTAAGCTGATTTATGGAATTATGAAGTCACTGAACAAAAAAAGGCACTTGAAAAGGGTAGTTTCACCCAACACTAACACACTCACACACCCACAGACACACACACACACACACACAGAGGAGCCTTTTGCAGGCGGTGCCAGCCGCAGGCAAACCATAACCTGAAATTAAGCAATTCTACGCTAGTGCGCAGCCTATCTATCTAATCTATCTACTTACCAAATACATTTATATATATATATATATACGATATATATACTATAGTGTACTATAACCTGTAGCAAACAAAACACAACAACAACAACCACAACTTTTAATCTCTTTAAACAAAAAATCTCTCTACTATTCTCTCCCTATAAAACACTCTAACTCTAAACCTAAACCTAAACCTAAACCTAAACCAAAACAACAACAAAAAAAAACCAAACTAAAGAAAACAAAAAATTCTCTTTAATCGAAAACGTTGACGAAGACGAAGTGATTAAAATTAATGCAACGAATACAAAAAGCAAATGCAATGTTTCTCAAACAACGAATTAGGTCTTAAGGGCAGCCTAACTATTAAGCAGAGTAATTAGTAGGCCATTTCACTACATTTTTAACAACTAAGTCACTTACTTAGCAGCCAAAAACAAAAAAAACAAAAAGAAAATGGGCTAAAACCGTAGTAGAGCCACTCACACACAAAAAAAAAAACACACATTAAAGCACTTGAGAATTATTTTGTTTAAGTAATCAAAGGTCGAAAAACAAAACCTCAAAACCCATGTGCAGGCAGGCGGTGTCGTAGGGCTCGAGAGTGGTTGAGAGAAGCAGAAGGGTTAAGAGTTTTGGATACTTTTTGGCATAGATTTTTACTTATTTTACAGTTACTTTTCACTTTTACTTGTACGCTTCATATCGATGGTATGGCCCGTTGTAGTTTCAAACGGTAACTCTTTTAAACGAGCGTCGGGAAATAACACCGCAAACGGAAATCATTAACCAACATAAAATCCCTTTCGAATCGCGCTTAACTGTTAAAAATGTAGTATTTTTTGGAAACCGACTACAGTTTATGGTTTCAGTTGAAACTGTTAGACCCACCACCATTCCACAACGATGAAATCGGTACCATGCTGCATTTTATGATACTAGAAATATCGGAATGGTCAGCATATTTAACGGAATTACTTAATTCGGGACATACCGGAACCAAGCTCGTGCGTTTACCGAAACAGTCAGTATCATTAGCCGATTTACCCATTTTGGGACGTACTAAACCCGAGCTACGTTACGAATTTGATCACTTTATCAAACGCTTATCGAAACGGTCAGTATCTTCACTTATTTCGGAACGTTTCGGGACCGAGCTTCTTTCGAAATTAAGCCGTATTGCAAAGCGGTCCGGTCGGACGTATTAGAAAATGAATCCCTATTTAAAAACGCTCGGTTTCTTTTACTCAATTCGTATTTCGAACCGGTCAGTATCTTAACCGACTCACTTATTTCGGCACCTACGGCAACCGTAATTCGTTTCGATGTTAATCTGTTACTATTTTACTATACACACCAAATTATTCGTGATTAATGCTCTTCAAAGTATGCAAGCATTATTTCCCTAAGTAATTATCTATTAGATCGGAGTTCTTGCAAGCCAGCTATGGCCGCATCATATATAATCGACACTGAGTGTAAGTTATGGGTATGCATCAAAATGTTAAGTAAAGAGATTGAAAAGAAATACTTAACAAAAATTAATATTTTCATATGCCATAGCATACTTTATGGGGCATTAAGGATGATATACTTTGTGTATATAAACGTAGAATAGGGCATGTAGATAGTATAGTAACAGAGGAGATCTCTTCGGTATCCAAAGGTTCGATTCTGAAGGCTACCAGATTTTTGTATGCCATCTATCGGTCAGACTGTTTAGACTGAGTAAAATACATGGAAATGTTGACAGATTTCTGTGACAGTCAACTGGCACTGCCTTTGGCAGGTGGTCACGCATGTATGGCAGCACCTGAAAACCTGACAGTGAATCTGGACGCACCCTTACACTTTAAAATATTATCAATTCTATGCATTAATCGATTAAATTCGATGCACAGTTTCGGTTCGGGTAAGGGTTTGATTTTGTGAAAAGAAATAATACAAAATATTTAATATAGAATCTATTTCAAATCTGAGTTGATTATTCCCATGTGTTCAGGATTAAACTGTTCAATGTATATGGAAATAAATCTGTGACCCTTAAAAAGATTCGCTGCTTAGAAGATTTGCTCAGTATTAAGAGAATCGAGGCTCTAAGCTTAACCTCTTTTTTTTTGTAAAAACATTTTCGGTTCGGGTATCGGTTTGATTTCGTGAAAGAAATAATTCGACTGACTTAACTTGAAATAACATTTTCTTAGTCTATCTGATACGAATCTATGTTTATTCTTGCTTTATAAACAAAGAGAATCATCATTCTACCTTTGATCTATTCCTCTTTAATTTGATGCTGGATTGAATTGTAAAGTGTAATTTATCGATAAATCGTGCTATCGTGAGTTAAAATCAAACTGTACAAGGCAATATTAAAGACTTAAAATTTTGTTAGACCGAATCTTGAAATAAAAGTATCAAGTTTAGTTCAGTTTTATACTGTTAGCGATACTACAACCTCAGGAGTTGTTTTTATAACTTTGGAAAGACTTCCAGGTATAACAAAAGTTTCGCATTTTTCAGTCGCTTTCAAAATAACCCAACACTCAACCACTTTCGAGCCCCTAGACTTGTCTTAAAAGACCCATTTCAATATTACTCACCTGTAGAGCATCTAGAAAATCCCTTTAGTTTGCCTTAAGTTCTCAGTTTAAGGCTAGAAGAGCATTTGGAATAGAGGGGAATCAAACATTTTTGGGCTTACAAATTTGATTTACCTTTCTTACGGCCCAGGCTCACTCTCACTTCATATCCTTAGTTTTACGTTTATATAGTCAATTAGCAACATTCCAAAAAAAAACAAAAAAAAACAGCATAAATATACCAAAACAACTCACACACACACACAAATCTAGAACTTAATTATCTATAGAAAAAAGAATTATCTAGTCGCTGTACAACAGCAAAAAACCAATTGAAATTCCCTGCAGTCCCAGTTTATAGTTTATAGAAAAACATTGCATTCCGTTTTAGGCCCATTAAAACAAACATACATACTTACACACATATATATATATATATTATATATATGTGTGACCAAGACCAAAACCGTATTTGAACGCAGCAGTAACAGCGCCCCTCATATACCAGAAAATACCGAGTGTGATCTAGTCTCAAGCATTTAACAGTACACTTCGTCCATGCGTGAATAATACTTTTTGCACTTTTCCAACTAAGAACGGATATTACTTACACCTTAACTTATGTATCTCATTTATTACACACTTACCCACACCCACACACACACACACACACACACCAAACGCTGCACCACCATTTGTAAATAGTCTATACATAAATCATTCTCAACTGAAATCAGCTTCAGCAACCGATCTCAAAATAATAAAAAAAAGTGCAACGAACATAGTTGTAGCGAAACGTTAGTCTAGCAGCCATGTTGGGTATGTTTAAGCTAGAATACGTATGTAGTTGCGTAATATTTACAAGACCCATATATATATATATATATATATATATATATATATATATATACACACATATATAGGCCTACCTAGCATACATAAGTTAACCTAGTAAGTACCATAATCACGAAATTATTTTTATACTGTTGAATGAAGAGGAAGCGGAAGTGGAAGCAGGAGCGAGCGAAACTTTTACGAAAGCGAAATCGGCTAAAGTACCAAAGCAATACTCAATAAATAAACAAAAGCAAGCAACAACAAAAGCAAATTGAAAAAAAATTATTATTAAATCAACACTAAAACTATACTTATATACACATACACCACTTAAACATATATATATATATATATATATATATTTATTATTTATTGTATTAAATTTGCATATGGAAAAATGTTGAATTACAGAGCCCGGCAATAATATTAAATTTTAAATTTTTTGTATAACAATGTATGATAAATTGAGGAAACCCCCCAGCCCCCTCCCCAAAAGAAAGCTTACAAATTCAAAATGAAAGCAATAACATTTAACAATTAAAAACGGTTAATCCATTTATTAGTCTTAAAGAGTATTATAAGTACATAAGATTGAAACTACTTACAATTAGCAATGGAAAAGCACACACTTGTATTTCAAGATTGAAACGAAACAACACCATGCATACACATAAAGTTACAAATATACAATACATATTATGAATACCACAACACACACACACACACTTTACATGCAACAAACATTAAACAATGGTTTTTTTATTTAAATGCAGAACAAAAACAAACAAACGAATATTATTTTGTACAAATTTGTTTCGGATTGGTTTTTTATGATTTCGAATTGGGTACACAGCTCAAGCGAAATGGAAGCAATGAAAGGGATATATGGTGGCAGGTATTTATGATTTCAATCTCAGTTCAAAAATCTGTTTTTAAATACCTTCAGCAAAAGGTTAAGAATTTTGGACTCATTTGAGGTTAGGCACACAAAAATATAACGAAAATCAGCCACTAAATGCCTATTGCTGAGCTAAAACCTTAAAGATGGAACCTAAGTCAAACAAATGAAGCGCCAATATCATCAAATGATAGGAAATGTGACTCGCAGATAATTCTTTAATTCTCGGGACTTCACTGATACATTCCTTATACAAAAAATAACAGTATAGAATTGAAAAAGTCGATTTTCGTGTAAGCGGGAGCTCAATTGAGTTCTTCATATTTTAGAAAACAATATGCGAGTTTAAAAACATATCTACGATTACTTGATTCGGTTTGAGATCAGCCGCAGTCTTTACACTTGTCATATATCTCTGAATAAAAGGCTTAATCAAAAAGAACCTATCCTATTTCATCTCAGAAGGCTTAACTTTCTTAATATTTTTGAGATATTGTCAGAGAAACTCTTTAGAAAAGTTGCATGGCAGCTTTAAGTAGTTAAAACGTTCGTCATAAACGGGTGTGTCCCAGAAATCTCTCGTAGAACTGTTTGCCTATATCTACAAAATGTTGCCAAAATGGTAGGCTTTTAAATAAAATAGGAAAAGTTGAAGGATTTGAAACCAACTGCTTAAAGCCAAGCGGATTTGATGCATTCGCTTATGCTTCCTATGCTGCTATAATCTAGTAGCCTGCAACATATATACGTGACGTTCCAGTCACTTTACATCTAAAACTCTTCTACTTTAGTTCAAATTTAAATCATTTAAAGATATCGCTATCAAAAGAGTCGAAAATATTTCCAATTTTAAAAAGAGTAAAGCCAACTTTTACAGAAAAAGTGTTACTAGATTAGACATCGTAATTCGGGTTGGTCTTTTACATGCGAAAAGTAAAATAGACCCATTTATTCAGCAAATCTCTTCAGATCTCAGTTCAGTGGCGTGCTCGCGTTATATGCATATGCAAATATGTGATCCCAACTTGGAAAACCTTTGTATATGTAGGATAAAACTATCGAAAACTGTTAAGATAATCTGATCATTTTTATAACATGATTAGTTTTATCTGCCAAAGATCTTTTGTATACTTATACTTTAAGGAAGATGTTCGCACACTTCTTTTAATGGTAGTCAGAAATAGACAATTCTTATAAAAACCCCAAAAACCAGACGAGCCACTTTTCAAACATGGTTTGTTCGAGTGGTCGCTTTTCGGCTCAGGAAACACTTAAATGCTAGTGACAAGCGAGACTTATTTAAGTTCCCTAAAGCTCAGTTCTATTAATGGGTTCTCCGAAACGAATCAGATTACAAAATTTAACCTATAATCGAGAAATAATGTTATTACTGCTAGTTTTAAATTGTTTTCATACATAAATCCAAGCGGATTGTAGCCAGTTTCGAACCTCAACTATATTCCACAATAATGAAACATTTATATTTAGTTTATATTATCTGTGAGAACTATTATTAAGAGAAAATTCTCTTATATATCACTTAAGAATTAGAAGTTCATTGGCTTAATAAATTTCATTTCTATCTGGAGAAACTAGAACAATTTCCTGATGTATGCAACAATAAGATAAAGCCATGCTTCGAAAATCGGGCATGCCCACACCCTGCTGAGGAATAGAATCAAATAAATAAAATCACTTCTCAAGCAAGAAAGAGTGGGGCAAGCGTTAAATACCAAGGCAGGTAGCTCTGAAGGTGAGCACGTCTGTAAGCTTATGGCTGCATGCTGTACAACAACACTTTGTTTATCAAGAGCATAGAAAGTGGTCGCCGCTGAAGTAGAACATAATCTTCATAATATAATATAACTTAGGTAAAGAGACTTTGCTGATATAAAAAAAGTATCCTAGGTTTTCTATAAATCATTTTTAATGTATATTTTAAAAATTAGAAGTACTTTTCGCCAATCAATAAGAAAGCATCAAATCAGATTTCGTGCTTAGACGTGCATGTTCGTGTCACGTATATAGGTCATAAATCTTAGTTTCTTTCCTGCCACCATATCAACTTTAATTAAAGACAAAAACTAAATCTTCCGATCAAAACTTGACAATTTAATGCCATTTCGCTGAAGCTGTAAACTTATATTTTGTAATTTTCTTATTCTGCTGAGTGATTTTACATGAACAACGTTTAGTTGTTAGCTTAAATGAACCATCGTCAATATACAACAAAAAGAACAACAACAAAAGAATCCGAAAGCAATTCGAATATTGTGATAAACCAGACACAAAACAAACACATACACACACACACACAATTAACCCATAACGACCGAGAACAACTTCATTAATTTTGCTCAACAAATAATGAAAGGAAATTCAAACTTCAAAAGGAGCTCCCACAACTCATTAAAAATAGTATAACGTGTATCGAAAAGCAATAATTGAAGCGTAGTGGAATAAAAATATGTACTTCCTACATATATACAAACATATATATACAAGAAGAAGAGTATTTTCCAAAAAAAAAAAAAAGAACCTTAAAATAGTAACTAGGGGGAACCCCAACCTATGTAGATATATATATATATATATTTGGAAAAGCTTTACTCCAAAACATTTTGGTATTCACCTTTTCGTTCATCCTTATTTTGGGTTCGTCAACCACGCACACACACACACACACGTACGTACACACATGTTATGGGTTCAGGATCAGGACAAATTGTTATACAAAAATTGTTAAAGCTGAAGCACACCGACACAACTTTAAGGGCAATTGTTGAATTCCGTTGCCCCCAACCCTCAATGACAATGTCAGCACTTTTAACGAGCGCTCGTTAATTCCAAATTATAATTTACTTTGGGTCCTGTACATACAAACATCAACACACACACACACACACACCCACACTTACTTATACATTTAGAATGCCCCCTTTATGACTTATTTATCAGCAAATGCATATAAATAATTGAGGCGATTCGAACAAACAAACAAATGTTTAAACCAAAAAAAGACTTAGCACGTTAACACTAATAATTCAACAAGTTATAAATAATTAATTAACTAATAAAACAACAACGAATAAACAGCAACAACAAAAATAAAAGACTTAACACTTTGAATATATAAAATAAAAAACCAAAAAACAAAAAAAAAAAAAAAAACTTATTTACAACTATTGTATTGTATATGAGAATATGATATAATCCCCCAATGAGAAACAAAAAACAACAACGAAAGGCAACCGATTAAGCAATAGAAGCAGCCCCTCAACCCAAAAAGCAATAGAGCCTTAAGGTTACCAACAAAAGTATTACCAAAAAACAAAAAACAAAACAAAAAACTAATAAGAAACCAAACGCATGGAATTCGTTATAGAAATGCGTTAAGCAAATATTTATGGCACTTATACACTACTATAGCATAACTAACAAAAATGAAAACTATATATTATATATATACATATATATATATATATATATACATATATGAATACAAATTTAGTTTAAAGGCCGTAGGGATTTTTTGGATTTAGCCTGGCATAAAGAATTGATTAGTAGTGTTGTTTTTTGCATATATTGTTATCGCAACGTTTTGTGCTGCTTGACGAGACCAATTGATGTACTTTATACAACGAAATTGAAAAAAAAACAAAATAACAAAACCAAAAAAAAAAATTCCAAATCTTATGTTTTTTGGCATAGGTGCATTGTTGCGATAGAAAAGATACACACACAACCACACAACCACACACATAAGTACATACGAACATAAATAGTTGAAGAAGTTACAGCGTAGGAATAAAATCATTTTATCTTGTATTAGAGCACACACACACACACAAACACACACACACTGACACACTGCAAATCGGAATTAACAAGATGATATACTCTTCTTAAAGTTGACTTCATCGTGTAAACTCCGATTTTGTTACAGGGTTTGATAAGAACTATTAAGTTTACATTTGTTATATGAAACATTTACCTGTTTCTTACCTATTCTTTTAAAAACTAAGATAATCGCTTAACTTTTTTGTTTCGGAAGGCAAAATCTAACCCAAGGAAAGGGCAACAAAAGTGAAGATTTAAAATCGATGAATAGAATTCTTGCTTCTTAAGCCAAGCCGTGGGTAGCAAGTTTGCAGTGGGACACTACATGACCGTTGCTCTTCTTAACTGTCGATATTACACAAATTCATAGTTAAGACTTGCTAAAAATTGCCAAGAATTTTATTTTATAGTCAGGAATGATAATCGCCCCGGAATTCGGAACAGCGCTCTTGTTAAAGGATTATAAATGCGCGATCAGTTGTGCTTTATGGATCATAAATGAAGCACTTGCATTTGCAAAGTACTTTACAGACTGCAGAAAAGCTACAATAATAAACAGATCTTGCATCCAAAAAGTACGGCTAATCTCTCAACAACAACAGTCTGTACCTATCAATTTTTTGGGAAATTCAACCCTTAAAATTAAATATTTTTGGTTTGGTCTTCGTGGCTGGAGCTGAAATCCTGATATTCGGTAATAAGGATACACTCGTAAGTTTTTACACTCCGTGGCGTAAGCTGGAATTGTGAGGTCCGGAATATCATAATACTTCGGTAATCATAGTGTTATAAAATATAAGATACTTGACTGGCCAGATATTTCTGCGAGATCCTAAACGCCCTTATCTCTAAACCATTGTTCTACACTGCTTCGCAGTCGAACCGTTCCAGAGACCGCATGTGCGGAACCTGAACCGAACCTGAATTCGAGAGTTCCTTATTTAACTGCTTAACTGAATTGGAGCATATCAAAGCCAAAGAAAAAGGTTCGATTCTAAACAATATTTATATTTTCAAATTTAAGCAAACTTTGCATATTCCCAAGTTAAAAGTATTTTACGTGCTGGTCTCTGATCTCACAAAGGTGAATAGGAAAAATATTTGCTTGAACCTGGGCTCAAACCTGAATATATCTAATGTCTGGGAGGTGACAATAGCTATCAGCTGGAGTACTTACCCTGAATACACAAAGATAAATATGGGGAGATAAAGTCAAGCTTAAAAAAAAGGATTTTATATTGACCTTCGAATAGAAATTTCAAGCAAAAGTCGTACCATCGAGATGAAGTCAATCGTATATGCATTTGTAATGAAAAAGTCCGGGATTGACCGACTTCTGACAACGTTTGGTATTGATTTAATCTCGAATTTCGAAGCGATTGTGATACCTTTTCGCTCTACAAGTATATAATGTAGTAAGTACCGACGAACAGAGTACCCTTTTAGTAAAGAAGCGTCCTTAAAAAAGTGACCAGAATTAAAAGTTTTGCATTTATGCGAAAAAGTGTTCGGTACCTACTTCGCTGCTTACATGTTAAGCAAAGAGTGAGCAACTAAGTTACCCCCTAGGACACGTCCAGCAAAAAAAGTAAGCACTGAAATGCAATACTGTTGGGTTCTGGTTACTAGTAAGTACCGAACTCAGCACCCATGAACTAGTGCAAAGTACTGCAGGATAGTTAAAATACAGACAATACATAGAACTAACAGTTTTGTGTATTCAAACCCCGAAGTAAACTTCCAGGAGTTTATAGTTAAGTTTAACTTATATGTTAATAAAAGTGAAGATCTTCAAGGATCTTCTATTATTATATTAAATTATTTCATTGCCTACTTTTAGGAGTCATACAAAATTCATATTCATTTAAATGCCTTGATCTCAAGATCAAGCTCAAGGTAACAAAAATGTATTTCAAATGAAAACTTCATGTTTTTTTTCAAACCCTGCTCACACTCTCACACACCCAGTTACACACCCACACTAGTATGGTAGCATTGTAGAAAAGTAGAGTTTGCAGCGTTTAAATTTAAGCTTATGTTTAGAGTATGACTAACAAACAGCACCTTAGTGAGCCAGCAAAAGAATTCTGTACCAAGAACTAAAAAGAAAAACATACACACATACATACATCCATTCCAACATACATGCATACATACTTATGTATTGATTACAACAACTCAAAATATATATAACACATATATATATACATATATATATACAAATCTAAAATTATATACACAAATACCAGTAAATTTTAAATTATATGCATTATGTATATGACATTCATGTACACACACCACCACCCCCGCCCCATGTAATCCCAGGCCTGGCCTGCCAATCACCTGACTGGGCAAGCAGCAGACATGAACCAGAATGATACGATTGTACATACATACAAACAAACATACAAACATGCTCGTACTCGGGTCCCTTGGCCATTACACGCCTGCCCCTCAGAAGTCAATTTTTGATAAATCGTCAATTTCAATTAAAACTCGTTTCGCGTTTCAGTAGATTTATGCCATAAGTTGTTGAAATTGAGCAGCGAATTTATTAAGTCTTCAGTTCGATGCGTGGTTTCCAAAAGTACACGAATATATATATATATAAACATACATACATACATACATATTTATATATTTTGTACTTAACCAATTGATTTGTATAATCCATATACTTGCACATAGTTATTACCCAAATCACACCTACACACACACACACACACACACACACACACAGACACACTTAACCACATAAAGCCCTGGCTAATTAATGCATAGTTACTAAACCAACAACAACAACAACAAGAGCCAAGCATTCTGTAAAACATTAACGTACATAAGTATATTATATTTTCATAACACATGACAAATTTATACATGAAACAAAAAGCAAAGAAGAAAAAAAAAAAACAAAAAAAGAAATTGAAAAATGCGACGATGCAAACAAACTTGCGTAGTAAATGAGAAACCAAAAACATAGTGAATACAAATAAAAATCTGAAAAAATATACAAAAAAAAAACTAGAGCAAAGTGCGTTTTATTTGGGTTTTTGTAAGTTTCAGAGCTCGAAGGGTAAGTAGGTGGAAGACCCAAATACGGACCATTGGGTGATCGCGGTGGCATCCAAAATGTACAGTTATCGAAAGATTTTACACGATTTTGTGGGATCCCTTGAAAAGTTTCGGCTAAGTTTGATATTATCGATAAGTACTATTTCTAAGCTTTAAAATAAAGTACTACAAATAATTATACGATTTTTTTAAGCAAAGATACACCACTTTGAAGGCATGTCTTAAGAACTAAAATGCAAATTCAATACAAATGCCCATAAAACCTTAGTGATTTTGCATAGCATACTTTTGGGCAGCAGACAGCATACTATTTGTGAACACATTTATTACAAATGTTATAGCTTTGCTTGAAAAAATCACAGAATTGTTTGAGATATTTTATTTTAAAGTTAATGAGTAGAACTAGAAGATGATATTAAAGAGCGTTAAAATAATAGTATAGGTTCCCCATAAAAAGTGTTTAAAAAAGGTAAAATATGGTATAATAATCAACTTTATGCTCAAATTATTAAAAATCTAGATGCGATGTAACATTTCCCAAAACAGATTTGTGTTCATGCTATGGAAATCCTTTTGAATCACTAACAACTCTTTAATATACCGAAAAATTACCTATTTTGTTGTCTTGTGTTAGTTTTCAAATAACAACAACCGCAAGAAAAGGGAGGGAGAAACTTCTTTGCGGTGTGTTTACGAATGGATGCGTGCTTTACAACAACAGTGTATAGACTGATTATGGTTTCATGGAATAGTCATTTTTTAGGGTACTTCTTGGGCTCCAATTTCAAATGACACATAAAAAGTAAACAATATAATATAATTGTAGTGAGAATTCAGTTTCTACTGTAGTTCTGATGCGGCTTCTATGCCATAGGCGGCATTTATATTAATGTTATCAGGAAGAAACTTGGCAAATGTACAACTAAGAAGATGGAAATGAGAAATTAACGCGGCTTTACTTAAGGACTTACGATCGTAGTCTTATCCTGTTTAAGCTAAAAGATAGTTCCATTCCATTCCAAAAAGATGCTACCTCAACTATACAAATTTAAGGTCGGGCTTGTATGAGATCTCTGTTGCACCTCTGTTGGTACCGCTAAATGGAATTAGTATACTACAACTTATATAAAATTAGATAATGAAGTAGTGTCTAACCTTAAAGGCCTCCCTTAGATATAAAATTAGATCAGCACTGGCCAATTCAGTTCGTGGGTAATGCATTTTTTGACATTTCCTGATCATTTTGCAGGCCCCGAAAAAGTAGCTTTTCACCAAGGCTCCAAACCATTAAAATAAACCATGAGGTCCGGTCCGGGGGTTCGAACCCATTGCAAAATTCAAGGTTCGGTTTGCGGACCGGTTTGCAGCCTTGCTTTTCACATATATCCACATCATCTCTATAGTAGTCGTTTTTAAAGAGGTTGTACTCAAGGCATTTGATCCATCCTACATGGTTCACTTAGTCTTTCCATGAAGATTGCATCATCAAAGCTTTGTTTATGTATCGGAAAGGCAGATGGCTTATTGTTAACCCTCTTACTTTTACTCTTACTCTGTTAATTCTCTTACTTCGACAGGGTTTTTCTCACACCTAATTTCAAGTGAGTTTTTTGAAATCTTTGGGGTTAGTAAAATCTGAACTATTAACGGAAGGCTACATCGTATTTATATATAAGGATCGATCAAATCGTGAACTACATATTATATTTTGAAATATTGTAGATAATTCTCAAAAAGCTCAAGGATCAAGTTGTTATAACAGAAGAAGCAGATTTCAAAGAATAATTCATATTTGAAGCAGTGGAAAAACCAATTTCCTTCTTAATGGCCAGCATAACCAATGACAATATAATGGAATTTCCCAGCGGAGCATATGACACCGACTTGGTATAAGATGCAAAATTAATTATTGTTTCGTCTTGGTGTTACACTACAGACATCCAACTTAAAGTAAACCCCAGCTAAAATGCCAGCCAAGCTATACAGATTTCCCTCCAAATTCGCTGAACCCTTTGACTTATGCGGCTGTCAGCTAGCTAAGCTCCCAGCCAGCCAACTGTAGCTGTAACAGAATGCCAAAAATGGTTCAAAACATAAACAGCCTCATGGATTTGCTTCGGCTTCCGTTTTTGCTGTTGCTGTTGCTGTTGTTGTTGTTGTTGTTGTCGTGATGGTTCCTTGTTGTTTGTTGCGCATATTTTCACATATCATAAGTTTTTATGCTTATTAAAAGCCAAAAGAAAAATTGAGCATAATTTATATGATTTGCCTATGAGGCAATAACAAAGCAAAAATGCTGTTTATGGGCCCGATCAATGCCATGAAGGCGAGGCGATGTTTTTAGTAGATTGTGCACAGACGATGGCATATTTATATGGGCTTAGTCGTTTTGCACTATGGTCAAAGAGTTGACATTTTTTGGGGAATATTTTCAAATATTTACAAATTAATGTTATTATAAGTATGACCACTACTAGCTTAAGATGGAACCATATCGATAAGAATAAGAGTATGTTACTTTTGGAACTCAGAATGGACACTTTAACATGCCTTACCATATGGTAATATTGTGGTGAAAAGTATTTTACAGAAAGGATTACAAAAAGATCGGAATAAAGTCTTTACGCACTTCAAGTATAACGCCGCTTAAAATAAATCTAGTTCGAAAAGAAGGATTCAAGATGAATATAAAAATAAAAAGGAAGTTCTTATGAGATGTTCTTTGCTTGATTCAAGTACAAAATTGAATGCTTTTAATACGAAAGATATTAACAATGGAAGTCCAATAAAGTATGCAACGTAAAATGAAACTGCCTATAAAATTCTCAACTGGTTCAAGTGGTTTAGTCGTTGATTAAGTCAAGACATTGTCATCTCATCAGCGGCAATGTTTTCTATATCAAAATCTAGTTAAAAGACCTATCAAAGTCATTTACAGCAACTAATTTTTGGCAATATATTAACTTAAATGTTTAACTCCGATTTTTCTTGGTTCTTGTTGAATGCACCGGAGTCACAATGACCCACTTGAGTGCTACAAGATATCACTTCTTGGCACGTACAATTTTGGGCCTTGTCATCAATTTAGAAAACTGGTTTCATTTGGTTTAAAAATATCTCAGACTCATCTCAGGTTAATTCAAGAAAAAAAGAAGGACTTTCATACCATAGTCCATTGTCCTAGCAGTAGATTGCCCAGTAGCACAGATAGTTTTGAAACTGTGTGTGTGTGAGTGTGTTGTTGTTGTTTTGCTGTGCCTTGCGGGGACGTATACACAACCCTTGGGGGCGATTCCATCATCCTCGTATAGGCGGGCAACGGATGGGCGACAGCGAAATCAAAATACGCTGGCAACAGGGTTTGGTTCGTGAATGAATGGGGGGTGCGGGATGGGGATGGGGATGGAGATGGAGATGGCGATGGTAGAAGCAAAGTCGTGGCCGTTATCCAGCAAAACAATCAACAGCGCGCTTTTTAAGCCAAGCCAGATATATTTTCTAATGCTTTTTTTCTGTAACTTTCCACATTCACCCTTGTTTTTCACGCTTCGAGCGCTTTATGGCCGACATCCTAGGCTCAATTGGGGGTCTGGAATGACAATGGCAATGGGATTGGGCCTGGGATTGGGCCTGGTTTTCTTTTTGTTTTCCTCGCTGTCGCCATGTCATGTGTCGGACTGTGAGCTGTGTAGATGTATCTACAAGTAGTATCCCGCTTTTGTTGCGCGTGAATTGTTGGCTTGTTTACTATGCCCTTCAAATTATGCACTATCTGGGCGAGTGGTTGTGTGGGGGGGGGTTTCGGGGGGTGGCAAAGCGGAGGCGAAGGCGAGTGAAGATTGCATTAAGATAAATTTAACTGAATCAATTTGCTTAATAGCCAATTGAAGAGCAAGCCAGCGCAAACAAAAACAACAACAAAATGAGCAGCCACAGTCAGGCGAAAGAAAAAATGGAAACAAAAACAACAACAACAACAACAAAAAAACACTGTCTCCAGTTTTAGTGTCATTTATTTTAACGTTGATTTCTTCCTATCCATTTATTTACATTGCATACTTCTCTGAGCGCCAGGGCTGTAGTGTCTCCTCATCCTCCTCCAGCTCCTCTTAAGCCGCCACCACCACCACCACCACCATCGCCACACTTTCTGGTAATGAAACGTCCAGCTGGCTTAATGCCGAAAAAGAGACACAAAAAACCAAGGAAAATTTATAAATCTCAAACTGGCGGGAAAATTACATAAGCTCAGTTAAGGCGTTTCTTTCGCTACAATTTCAATTCAATTTAACACCCAAAACCTGTCTATAGTCCGGGGTGGGACGGCAGAGTATGTATATGGATGATGAGTATGGACGATTGCAAGTGTCTAACCCCATTACATAAGCGCCAAATGCCTGGCATTTAGAAACGGATGTTCCGATTCGCATTTCGCAAACGCAAAATGATAAACTTGACCGGTTCCGGCAGTAGCTAGAAATGAGGCCCAGGACACGGTAGGTGATTAGAAGTGATGCGGCAAAAAATAATTACAATAGCCTGTGACTAAGGAAAACCAGAGAGTTAAGGGTTTTGAAAAAGAAAATATTTCAGATTGAAAAGGGAATTCGAAGAAATTCCAGTTTGAATAGTTACTTGGATTAGGATTATGGCTTGATAGTTGTATCACAGTTTAGCACAGAATATTGTACGAAAAATCATTCTTACACAGAAAACTTTTACTTTTCTCGTATTTTCGTGAAATATCATTGTAGTTGGTTATTTAAAAAACTCTGATCAAATTATCCTGAGAACTTACAAGAATTAAGATGTATTTAACTACGTTTTATCATTTTTTATAATTTTACTATCATTCTTAAGTTGTTGTTTCCTGTCACAGTGGACTGTTAACAGGTAGAACCTCACATTCAATTCTTCGTTTAATCTGAAAATCTGTTGGAGGGCAACTTTCCACAAAAACTTTCCGTAATTTCGAACTCAATTTACACTCATGTCATCGTATTTGTAGCGATGAAACCTACTCCATTCATTATGAATACGCGAACGTCTATACATCTCCGGTAGAAACTTCCAGTGATTTAATATAGAATTGCTCATTAACTTCAACAAAAGATGAACTCTTCATGTAAATATATCCTGACAGTATTCAAAATGATTCTTTCTATTTGATAGATTGATCCGTAGGCGCATTTTTTTTTGGCAGCGAATGTGTTGATGGGAATTACTTAAATTGGGTTATTTACAATCAAATTCCGGTACAAACATGTCAATCGCGTTGATAATAAAGACAAAGTCATAAATTATCGAATATGTTGGATCTGTCGGGCTTCGAAATGTTCATGCCCCGAAACTGTGCAATTGAACCCGACTGATTGTGATGAATCTTATGATAGTTGCAAATTCTTGGAAGGGGCTGTTCAAGGGAGAAAAAGTCAAATTCCACGAACTGCATTGACGTCAACCAAGTTCCATTTCTAACTTATTTAATGCCCTGTGATATCAAAAACCAGCTAAAAGGGTATTCGCTGCAGCTTAAGTTTGGAAATATCATGCTATATGTGGCGTGTCCTCGAGTTGACAAAACGTTTGCATTCTTCTTTTACGCTCCGAGAGCAAAAATTGGTAAAAATTAGTTTAAGCTGTATTTTCACATGTCGGAATATCAAATACCTCTGCTTACTGTGGAAGGCTGTCAAAATAGTTCAAAGAGAACTCAGATGGCCTACTTCTTAAGCAGCTTTTCATATATTTTGGTGCTGCTCAGTCTACACTTGTCTGATATCTCACCTGAGCAACTTCTATGAGATATCAGACAAGTTAAACTACAGCTTTAGCAGTCTTAAATTGAATACAATCTTTGGTCCATTCTTATTTTTGAATTGCGCCATCTATTAACAAAATCTATCAAAAGTTGAAAAATTCTTCAAAACTTTGCACAGTTTTGGACAAGTCTTTGGCACTTCATATTGCAAAATAATATCTATCATCAGATCATTTCAAGTGTAGATTAAGCAACCTATGCGAAGAGTGCTAGAGCAATTAGAAAACTTCAAAAATTTTGATAGCCAATTAAAACAGTTGAGTTATATTTTTTACCAAGTTCGAGGTATAAGGCTACCTATAAATGGACCATGAACATAACATTTGAAGCTAATAACCATATAATTATAATCACAATTGGTGCTAACTTCATTTAGGAAGATTTTTGGACTCTGTACCGTAGGTACATAGAGTACTATAAGTTTGGGCAAAAGTATGTAAGAGCCAGAAGGAAGCATCTCCGACCCTATAAAGCATATATATTCTTGATCAGCATCCACAGCTGAGTCGATATAGCCATGTCCGTATGAACGCACAGTTCTCAGAGATGGTAAGAGATGGAGGTTTGACATGTATGGGACATATGCTTCTTATGTCTGCAGGCAGATCAAGTTTATTTTCAATTTTGGCCACGCCCCCTGCCGCCCCCACAATATAGAAAAGACGTCATATCTCCCACAGTTTCAAAGATAGATAGTTCGTTCCTTCTGGACATATTTAGTAATAAGCATAACTTATTGATCAGCCAAAGGAATGGTGAAGATCGGATGAACGGTTGTCGAGCTATGATCAAAAGACTGTATGAGAGTTTGAAAAAAGGCTAACCTTCGCTCTGGTGAAGATTACACATTCATTGTTTGGGTTTAAGAAGTCTTGGTCTTAAAAATGGACAAACTTAATGGTTCCTCCTTTGTTTGGGTTTTAAGTGCAATCACTGTGATGTGTAAATACCAATCACACGGCTTTCACCGTGACCAAATGGTATCACCGATACGATTGAACGGACTTCACGCATGTAATGGGAGGGAGGGGTTTGGATGGGCGAGGGTGTGAGCTCATCGGAGGTGGAAGGCCACCACCAACTGATTTGCATGACAGCAAAGGTGCGTAGGCGTTTACTCGGAACTCAAAGCGCGCTTATCTCGAATGCGGAATCTATTTCGAGTTGTTTTGGATTGAAGGTAATTGCTACGAAGCGCCCATTTTTCGCACGGATCGCTTACGCACATGTCCATAAAAATAGATAAAGATAGCGATTGGACGTTTAGCCTATGCAAGCAACTAATTACAGGGAGAGAGTAGCGGATTTTAATTATCGCACTGTGCTCGCTCAGCTGTTGCCGTTTGGTAGACCCCTCCAACTGTTTGGTTTCTGGGTGCAGGCTGGCGCTGTCAGTCAGCAGGTTTCCCGAGCTTCCGAGCCTAGGCACGCCCCGAGCGACAGTTACAAACAGCCGGGTTGGTTGGCAATGGCTAGAAATCGATTGATTGTGGCCAAACACGCAGTGTTAAACTTGGACAGGATAAATCAAGCACCCTGACATTTTCCTTCTTTGGCTTTCTGGCTTGGCCTGGCCTGGCCTGGCCTGGCCTGGCCTGGCCTGGCATTGGCGTGCGTGAATTTCGTTAATGCAGGGCAACGGCGGCAACAGGCCCCATGGATATAAAAGCCGATATCCAATTCCCAAAACTCGAACAGCGCGTAATGGACTTGAAATCCAATACAGAAATATGCATGACATGCACTGAGAAAAAGGAAAGTTTGTGCAGCTCTTTTCCTGTTATTAAATAAACATTCTTGATTCGAAGTAGTTTTCGGACCTAAGAAGGTGATGCCAAATTCATGAAAATCTCTCGCTGGAGCAAGCCACAGCACTAAACCGTGGAATTGGCTTGCCAGCCCTATTAAGTATGCAACGGAAAATGTGATCCTTTCTTACTCCTTTCTTAATTTGAAGACTTTTACATGTTTTCAAATCTAAACTTGCACTTATAAGTGTTACAATTTTGTGTCTCTTAGAGTTCTTTGCTCAAAACATGCATTTTGCATCGATTCTTCTCCTCAGTGTACACTTTCACATTTAGAGCGAAAGGGGATGGCAGAGTCAGAGACAGAGAGACAGACACAGACACAGACTCCCACACAGATGTCAAGGAAATATGCGCCGTTTAGTCACAACTGTCAGTTTTCAATTGATTTGTCGAGCCAATCGGTGGTTCCGGGTTGCGGGAGCTGGGGAAGATGCGTCCATCAAAGCCAACAAAGCAAATGTGAAAACATTAAAGCCATTTCTGGCCAAAAATATGAAATATAGCCCCCCCTTCTTTCCATTTCAGTTGGCCATGCGCTGTTCCGGTTGGCCGCCAGAAAACTTGTTTGCCAGTCATAGTCATGGAGCAGTCAATTTTTGTATCGTCATTGTTAACATCATCAATTTGTGTGCTTAATTTGGAAACTGACGCACAACAATAGGCGACCGGGCAGCAGGATCAAGACCAAGACCAGCAAGGCAGCACCTTAAAGGCCAGCCGTATAAATTGAGTTGCTGCTGCAGCCATAAAGCAGTTGTTCCTCGCATGGTTTATTACATTTTTGGCACACTTGACGAGCGTAGAACGTAGAAGCCAAGGCGATAAATACATCAGAAGCGAAGATGAGTTTATGCTAGAGACGAAAGCAAACACACACACAAACAGTTGGTTTACAAATCATATAGCTGCTCTTTTTTTGGGTTTACTTTCGTTGTCAGTCATATAAAAATGTAAATTTGTACATTTTTCATTATTTATGAAACGAATCTAATCATTAATCATATATAAGTTATATGAAATCACATTTGTCATTGATGCATTTTTAATGATATGAGAAAAAACAACTATTTAACATTTTATTTTTGGCAAAAAGTCATTTTAAATTTACGGAAAATAAAGTTAAAGTTGCAGTTAACATATTTAATTCACGATGCCCGACCCGCATGTCTTATTAAACCGTAACTGAATTGAGCAACTCAACCACAGAACATCTAAACATTTGGGGTTTCTCGAATTCTCATCTTCTAAATACCTGCTATGTGTCAGATAAACTTTGATTTTGCTATTTTATTTATAGGTTTATTTGACTGATTGATCTATGTAGAAGATGTGAAATCAGCCCTTATTCACATATATCAGATATGTAAAGAATTAGACGTTTGACATGTATGCAACATAGTCTCCTAACACTTGTAGGCTAATCAAGTTTACCTAAAGTTTTCTCCATACTTTCTGGCTTCCCCTCAACTCGAAAAAAACGACATAACGCCCATAGTTTTCTAAATCGTTGGTTCGTAGTACCTTCTAAAGAAATAAGTAATTAATGCTAAATATAGAAGAACCAAATGATTGTCAAAGATCGAATAATCAATAGTAAAGTTTATAGTAAATACTTTCTTCGAACAACGTACGAGGTATGTCCTTGTCTGGGATTCAAAATCAAGACATCGGGAACTTAAGCAAAAAAAAAAGATGGCATCTTAGCGCAAACGACAATCAAACACTCCCGTGGCTTTGTCAAGAATCACAATGATGAATGAAGCTGACCTAAAATGTTTTAATTCCAGTAAGGAAGACGGCCCAAAAGAACCCTATTTGGAACACCATAACACAGACAAAAATTAAATATTTTCTGTAATTATATTTATAATGCATCTTAACCATCTGATTTTTTAATTGAACTATACTTTGATTATAACTATTTTTATATTAAAGGTGCAAAATTTCAAAAATGGGGAAAAGTAGAGTTGAAAGATTAACTTATAACAAATTGTTTACTTTTAAGATTTTAGTTCGAAAAAAACCATTACTGAAAACTTTTTCGTAAATATTTATATATAAATATATTAATTTCTCATATTTTGGAAAACGGTTATAGATGGCTTCTTTGAAAACTCTACCAGATGTCATATGCTTTCGGATAATATAAATACTTTGAACCGAAACCTAAACTGGATTTGTTGAAAAACTTTAGAAAGACTGGAAATATGACTTAAATTCGAACCATATGCAGATATTGTACAATGAACAACAAATCTGTGTTTCATCGAATCTTTGAATAGCAAGATAACATTATGAAGAACTATAAATTGTTTAAGGAACAAAGAAAAGCTTTGGATCGAAAGCCCTTGAATTAGCTGTATAGAAAACCTGCTATATATATATATGAAATGTAAACGGGGGTTTTTCGGTTTTTTCTGTTTATTTCACTATGTACAATTTGTCCGAGCTTCGCACGTCCGGCACCAACGGTCGTCGATCAATTAATGTGACCGTGCTCGGCTCGCTTAAAAATACCTTATAATTAGATATCATGCTTATCGATATACTTACACATATTTACATATTGGCGGTTATTTCAAACAATTTGTCCAAAGACTACATTCGGCCAATCTGACTACTAGATCGCCCTCGATCTCAACAGGATTCAATAGTTTTCGTACAGCAACGCATCCACGGTTTAAGCCTAGCGGGTTCTAATATCCCTTTGTACGGGATCTGCGTAAGCTGACATTCATCGACATCGGTGACCTCATAACGGTCGTTGGGCAACACGCGGCTGATTTTATAGGGGCCACGGTATTTCGGTGCAAGCTTCTTGCAAGAACCTGCGGTAGTGTCGACATTGCGAATAGCGACGAAATCGTTTACTTTGTATTGCAGAGGGGCATGATGTCTTAGTGCATACCTCCTTTCATTCTGCTCTTGGGCATGTCTCATTTTGAGGTCGGCTTCTTTCCTAACGGATTCGAAGTCACATCGACTTTCAGAATTCAACTTTTCTTCGAGATACTCGGTCAACTCATCAACGACTGGACCACGTTGATCACATCCAAACAGCAACACACACGGGGACTTACCCGTGCTTCTTTGAACCGAATTGTTCAATGCAAATTCTACTCGATTAACTAATTTGTACCAGTCAGATTGATTAAGGGGTTCCGACAATTTGCCTAACATCGGCGTCAATATTCTATTGACTCGTTCGATCTGCCCATTTGCTTGAGGTGCGGCGGTGGCGACTTTTATATGCGCGATACTACGATCGGTCAAGAATTCAGCGAATTCGAAAGATGTAAAGCAGGTACCACGATCGGATATTATTCTACGGGGCCGGCTGTAATACTCGAAATATTTCTTCAAGGAATCGATTGCTTCACGGGTACTTGTCGAATTCACTGGGTACAACTTAACATGTTTTGTAAAAGCGTCAATAATGGCAAGCAGATGCTTTCTTTTTGAAGTAATGCTTGGTAACGGTCCTAAATGATCGATGTGTATCGTATCAAACGGAATTGCCGCTTTCGGTATACTATGCAAAGTACGATGATGTATACTTCTAGGGACGGAGTGCAAAATGCACGGCAAACAATTTCGAATGTAAAGGTCCACTTTGCTCCTCATGGACGGGAACCAATACTTGGCTCTAAGGTCGTCTACACACTTATCACCAGAGAGGTGGCCTAACTTTTCGTGGCACATTCGAATCAGTTGGTTCTGTAGAAATTCAGGGGCATACAAAAGGAATTTGTATCCATCGACCCGTCTATACACCATGCCATCTATTAGCTCGAAAACATCATCAGATGCACTCTCCAATTTGTCACGAAGCTTGCTTATCTCAGGATCTCTCATTTGCTCCGTATGCAGAAGCAAATCTATATCGTTCGGGGTCGCGCCAACAACTCCTACAAGACTTTCGGCGGGAATGGCTTAAGGGACAATCGTTTTCCGACGAGGATGAATTCGGAGAACTCACAGACTCATTCGAATTTATCGGCTCCGCGGATCTAATGCAAGGATCGGCAAGACTATCCATCTCGGATTCTAATAGTTCGGTCTGCCTGCTTAAAGCATCTACATGGGGCATACTAGATCCGGGTCGGTGTGCTTTCGAATAGTTATAATTTTCTAGTTCTAACGACCACCGAGCGATGCGGGGATGTATGGATTTCTTATCCAAGGTTTGCACTAGAGAATTGCAATCGGTTACGATTAAGAACGGACGGTGCTGTAAATAAACACGGAATCGGCGTAGTGCATAGATAATGGCCAAGGTTTCCAGTTCGAAACTGTGGTAACGGGACTCGGCAGCGGTGGTTTTCCGAGAATAAAAGAATACAGGGTGCATCTTTCCATCAGCCTGCCTTTGCATAAGTACGGCCCCAAATCCATGGGAACTAGCATCGGTATGCAATTCGGTTTCGTAAAGGGGATTATACAAGGAGAGGACTGGCGGATTTGATAAGGCGGTTTTCAGAGTCATAAACGCTTCCTTTTCAAGCTTTCTCATGGGAAATGGACCACCATTTTTAAGAAGTTCTGTCATTGGCTTGGCAATGCGAGAAAACGACGGAACAAATTTACGGAAGTACGAGAATAAACCCAAACATGAGTGCAGGGCTTTACAATTGAGGGGTTCGGGGTATTCTAGTATTGCTTTTATGTGAGCACTATTAGGCAATATGCCCTTGGAGCTGACATCGTATCCCAAATAATCAATTCGCTTCTGGAGGAATATACTTTTCTTGTAACTGATCAGCAGGTAGTTCTCAGTAAGGCGGTTTAACAGTTTTGCCAAAAGCTCAAAATGTTCTTCTAGGGTTCGGGTAGCAAGGATGATATCGTCCATGTACACAACAACCTGACGGTTCCGGACCATGTCACAGAGAGTATTAGAAATGAATCGCTGAAATACAGCAGGTCCATTCTTCAAACCGAAGGGCATTCTTAGGTATTCGAAATGTCCATCGGGTGTTACGAAAGCGGTATACTTGATTGAATCTTCATCCATTCCTATTTGATGGAATCCGTTCTTCAAATCAAGCACGGAAAATACAGTCTTTCCCTCCAAGTATTCCAAACAGTCTTCTATAAGCGGCAATGGGAAGTTGTCGCGCACGGTTACTTTATTTATCCCACGGTAGTCCTGGCACATTCTAATTTCTTTATTCTTCTTAGTTACCAGCACAATGGGTGAGGCATACGGTGATTCACTGGGTCGGATGACATTATTTGCCAACAATTCTTTAACTTTTTCATTCACAATACCTCGCTCATAATGAGATAACCTTCGGGGTGCGCAATGAAATGGCGTTGTATCCGTTAGGCGGATGCTCATCGAACACTTTGGTTTGCTGCTGCAAGCAGCTCGCTTATTAATATAGTTCTCGTACAGGACCTTCCTGCAGTTGCTAACCGCTTCGCTACCGAACTCTTCACCTATGCTCAAACCGTCGTCACTTGTCACAGCAGCGCAAACATTTTGCATTTCCAATAACCAGTTCGTACACGCTTCGCTTGCAACCGGGGATACGTTACTGTTTACAGATTGATCAAAGCCATTATCGGATACATACTTAGCTAATTTAGCAAACAGGGATGCACAGAAAGATTCATAAACAAAGGCAATACTTTTATTTTCAATACTTAGGTCAGATTTGTATTCAAATTGTCTTAACCTTTTTGCAAGTTTCATGTCAAAAATCTTAAGAACATCTCTACCCAACAGAAGGGGCGTCGGCAAAATTAAATCGGGGATAACATAACAGGTAATTTCTTTCGTTTCATTGTCCATTTTAACTAAACATTGTACTTTTCCATATGTACTAATCGGGCTACCATTTAGACCACGGAATTCACTTCTTTTAAGGGCTCTCTCGTTAGGCGAATTCGGCAATAACGCTTTACTTATGAAGCTTACTGGGCTTCCGGTATCTAATAGTGCAAAAAGTTCATTAAAATCTGTGCATTCCTCTTTGCTTTTTACTTTTAAACTTACGAGTCTTACGAACGATTTTTCATCTGAGGCGCCTTCCTCGTCTCCAGCTCCAACCAAACCAACAACTCGCTTCGGGCACTGTCGGTACTGATGTCCTGTTTCAAAGCAATTGAAGCAACCATTAAGGGGCCTCTTCGGTTTTTTACATTCTCCAGCGATATGACCAAAACGGCGGCAATTGTAACAGCGGACTTCGGCTGCAGCTTCATCACGAGACTGTTCGACACACTTAGCGGCGGCTCTAGCGGTGACTATGCTGGCTGCGGACAGTTTGCGGTCACGATCAGGGCGCACGGATTGAAAACGCAAGAGCTTTTGTCGCAACTCGTACAATGTAGAGCAGAAGTACAACACTGATGCACAGCCAGAGCGGTCTCCCAACCCATCGACGATGTACTTAATGACGTCAGCGTCTTCGAAGTTGCCTTGCCTGGCAATGTTGCGCATGGTGATGAAATACTGGATCAGCGATTCGCCTTTGGCCAACGTACGTTCCTGTAGCAGTTTGGAAACCTCACGGTTGGACATCTTATAGCCAAACGTCTCCACTAGGATACTTCTCAATTCTTGCCAAGTAGCCGCTTGTTCGTACATAATGCACTCCTTGGCCGATCCTCGCAGCAATCTTATTCCAAGTGACATGCATTGAGACTGACTTAGGTGATGGACTTCTGCAGCTCTGTCCATTTCGGAGACCCAAACGAGGACGGATAAGGTGTCATCTCCGGAAAAGACGGGCATCATAGCGGCAATGTCACTTAGTTCGACGCGATGTTCACCAGCTTCTGCTTTAATTGTCTGCTTTAGTTCAGCGATCGACAATTCGAGTTTTTTCGCGTACTTGCGGGCGTTGTTCAGCTCAGTCGATAGTGCCGTCTCCCTCTCGCACTCATGAACAGATGTGCACGACTCAATTTCATCATAAGCGGTCGCCATGTTGCTTTTAATTTGTAACTGCGCATTTCCAGGTATTTCGCAATAGCTTTGTTCGGCGACGCTTGTCTTGGCGTCGTCTGCACTTGGCGGAAAAATGGCGGCCATCGCGGCAACGGCTTGGCTGGACGTACTTGGAATCACCTCTTCCACGCTATCTGCTAGGTCTCCAGCAGGATCGACTCCTCTTCTAGCGGCTGACATTATGGTTTTTGTCAAGGAACGGAGTTGATGTACGGATAGGTCTGCGGCCACGGGGACGTGTTTTTCAGCAAGGAGCTCCAACAATTCGGATTTAGTTAACTTTTGTATTTCGGCGTAACGCATTTAGTACACAATTTGGGCTTTACCCCACACCTGATTTGTAAACGGGGGTTTTTCGGTTTTTTCTGTTTATTTCACTATGTACAATTTGTCCGAGCTTCGCACGTCCGGCACCAACGGTCGTCGATCAATTAATGTGACCGTGCTCGGCTCGCTTAAAAATACCTTATAATTAGATATCATGCTTATCGATATACTTACACATATTTACATATTGGCGGTTATTTCAAACAATTTGTCCAAAGACTACAGAAAGGAATTTTGTATCATGTGGGATTTTGGTACTTAAACTTAAGACTCATTAGGCTGGGATGGGAATTTCAAAGTAGAATCATTTATGTTAGCCCAGTTTTTGGGGTATGCATGTGGCTCCCCCATCCATCTGTTTGCAGTGTTCTTGAAAACACTTTCGTTTTGTTGTTTCCGATTTGTATAAAATTTTAATTTCCATCTACTTTCACCACCAGACCATCTCCCAATGCATCAACGGGGAGTGATTTTTATTATTTTTGTTCCGAAAAGTCAACTCATATATATTTATCGAAATCGATGGATGGGGGGGAGGATAAGACGACGGCCCTGGGCCAGAAATCAAAACAATTGCAGCTCAATTCAATTGGTGGCACTGTGGCATGAGTGGCATGGCTACTTAATGTTGCCGGGTGTGAGGCAAAGTTCGTGAGGTTATGATTTGGGCTCTGCTCTGCCAACCCCAGAGTAAACAGTTACGATTGTGTTACAATTTGTTACATCTGTAAATGTGTGAGTGGAAAGCTCTCGAGGGACTTTTTAGCCAATATAAATTTTGATCCTTCTTGAAAAATGGAAGCAAACATAAATAGCATCAAGTGGAAAACTGAACGTTAACGAACAAGCGTGGGAGGGGGTGGGGGAGGGGTGGCACATCGACGACATAAATGAGTGGCGGGCTGAACGCACACATTTAGCAGCAAACAAACAGATTCGCAAACACACACACACACACACACAGACAGACAGACACGCACAGGGACTGTGAAGGACACACAATGTTAGAGCTGCTGCTCCACATGTGTCCCTGTGTGTGTCTGTGTGTGTGTAAGTTTGTAATAAAAGCGATGAAAATGGCAACAACAACAATGACAGCAGAAAGGAAAACGAAATGGCAAAATAAATTGAAAGAGAAACAAATAAAAATCAACGAGAAAGGCTGCAAAAAAAAAAAAAAAGAGAAGAAGGAAAGAGAGTCAGAGTCAGCAGCAAGCAAATATTGAACGAAAAAGGCAGCAGCAGCAGCAACAACAATAATACAGAACCAAAAGAAAATAATCGGCGATAAAAAGCTGGCGCCAAGATACCCGTAATATGAGCTAACCACTGCCCCCAGCAACCGATAGAGACCCACCCCGCTCCCGCAACACGCTGGCAAGTGGCTTCGGCACATCACAGGGCATTATTGGGTGACATGTGAAAGAGCTCTAGGCCTAAAGCCTATGAAATGGCTTTAGCCACTTGAGTTTGTGTTTTACAAGATACAATTCACTAATTCCAAACAAAAAGTTAGTCCTGCTCTGGCAGCTCGAAGTGCTCCCAGTTACTGTGAAGTGGCTATTTGACACTTGGCGTCTTAAATTTGTAGGGTAATTTCGTTTCAAAAAAAAACATTCAAAATGTGGGCAGCTTCATCGAATGTAACACTAATAAAACGAACCGCTTCAGAATCGGAGGCTCCGAACCGAACCTGAACCGCAGCAAGAGGAGAAATGGTCCATATTTAAAAACAGCTTAAAAGTATGCCACACTTTTTGTTGACAACTGACGATCGCTGTTATCGATATCAGCTCTGCCTTACTGCTAACATTTTGGGCGCGCAATTCGAAAATGCAATTTGATTCAAAATATTTAGTTTTCCTAGAATATGTAAAACCTAAGCTTTGTTCATTTTTCGAATTTTTAAATAAAAATATATAAATAAATGTTTACCCACAACTTATGCAATTTCATGCTTCTGTTCTGCCAGTTTAACCCATTTTATTTTTGTGTCAAATCACCTTAAATGGCTTCCATTTAAAATATAAAATTTAAGCCCTGAAAATGTGAACCATAAGCTGACGTCACGTTCCCGTTCACAGCTCCCAATGGCTTAAAATTTATGACATAAATAAAAATATTGGGCGGGGGGGCATCCAGGGCCATCCAATGCCGCAACGTTTTCTACTTTTCGTTTCTATGAGCTTTGGCTGGCGGGCAAAAACTTCGATTCGATTGGAATTGGATGCCGCAGTCGTCGCCCCCTTCCCCTTGCCAACGAAAACAGCAAAAAAAAAATGGTCAATCACCTGCCAATGCGCAAAAGAAATGAAAACACAAATAAATTAATATTTGGCTTAGTGAAATTCAATTTCTTCCGAAAGTGGAGTGTCCAGCGGCGATAAAACGCTTTCGTTTTCAGGTAAATTGCTTGTAAGTGACATAAACATTGTCCAGCCAAGTGACAATGGTACAAATTGCAAATGCTTTTGGCACAAATTCAATTTACTGTTAATATGCAAAAAAGTAAAAGCTTTTAACCTACCAAGCTTTATCGAGTAGTATAGAGTTTGGGTATATATCCTTACCACTTGAGGTGCTTAATCTACAATCTCCACAATTTTAGTTTCCAATTTGGATCCATGCCGCCCACTGTGAAAACTTTATGGTTTAGCCCCAAACACGCGCTTCCCATTTCAAATATTAACGGTAACAGAGCCATGCCACTGTTTATCGCTACTGGCCATAACAGCCCTGTCGCTGCAGCCGCCGCTGTTGCTGGTCGAATAACAGCCCTGTCTAACATAACAGCTGATGCATTGAAGGAGTGTGTGTGTGTGCGTTTGTTAGTGTTGGTTTTGTGTGTGGCAAAAATTAGTAAACGAAATTTAATTAATTCTCTTGGAAAAACCGGCCCCTTTTTTGTTCAGAGAGTGAGGAAGAGCATGCCCAGCAGTTGCCGCCATTATGTCTAGTGCACTCCAAGCAAAATCCCTTCTAATACGTGCCGTCGAATGCGATCAGATCGGCCGAATTCTGGAGGCTCAGCATTTATATCAAGAAGGCATTTCCCAGCTAATGTCGTTTGTCAATGGTGAGCCAGATGAGACCAAACGGCGGGGATTTCTAACACGCATTAAGGAATACATCGATCGTTCGACATGCATCAAGGAGCGAGTCAATGGCAAACTGATGCTGGGCGAGGTGGTTACTCACATTTCAATCGAAGAGAATGCCACTGGCTATGATTATGATCAAATATTTGGAAAGTATATGGATGGCAATACAGTTGAGATCCTACTCGAGGAACCCTACATGGCGGCCAACTATCAGGTATGCATCATTCTGCTTTGCGGGAGCTTGATCGAGCGATAATAATTGAGACTACGTTCCAACTGAAGTATCAAAACCTCATCCGATTCTTGGAGTTGGCTGTGACAAACTGTTCCAATTTAAAGTATTTACGTTTGGTCACCAAAGAGGACCTTAAGAATCAGGATCAACAAAAGACCAACATGGGACAAATCAAAGCAGATCTGGAAAGAAGAGGCATTGCCTTTTCTGTCAAGTATGAGGATTCGTTGCACGATCGGAGGATTTAGTAAGTATTTGTTTACACAATCAATTGAAAAATGCTATTCCATGAGGTAACTCAGTGGCGATGGCTAACCCCCATTATCTGGAGCGCATATCGCAGCTTTGGGGAAATTCAAGCCTAGATGGCAGAATTAATAAAGGGCTAGAACATACTAAAAATTCAAAAAGCTGCAATCAAGTAAGTCAGGAAATCAAACTTTCATTTCATTAGAAGACCTTTAAAATCACTTGAACACCAGTTACTAGCCATACAATTCGCACTGGGCTTATATAGAATGTTCTTAAAACACGTTCGGCAATGAAAGTACATTTTTTAAGCAACAAAATACACAAAAACAGAAAATATCAACCTGTGGTCGGACTATCCAACTATAAAGTGGTTTGGATCTGGCAATAAACCTGGCGTAATGTGTCCAAAGCAAACTGACTACGATCCGAAACACACTATTAAGATAATTAAGCATAATAAAGTCAGTAGAATACTATGGGGATATTTTCCGATTCTGGTGATAACTCCCAATTTTGAATACAAGACAAAATGTGTGCGCCAGAATTCTATTACAGCCTCACTAGAGTAATGCTGCCCATCTCCGAGGAGTATATTCTGTTAAGAAGCGCTTTTCAAATCTTCAAAAACAAAAATCGGGTTCTAGGAAAACAAAATGAATTTAACTAACTAACTCAACTTATCTCCATCCTATTAAACACTTAAGGGGGGTTAAATAAAAAAAAAGGGAAATGTAGGCTTTTAAATCAAAATCATGGAAGATTTGTGGAAACAAGTTAAGTCCGTCAAGGTTATTGATTTCCCATTTTATGACAATCTTGCAAGCGGAGCTCAGAAGAATGCTACTGGTATGCCGTCAAGCGGATTGAAGATCTGTGAAAACGCCAGAACAGGTGAGCAATCTATGCCAGCAATTTCATTTACACATCGCATGGTGGTACGGTTGGCAAAGATCTAACTTTATAACGAATTTAGATTATCAGGAAGATTTGATAGACGGAAATTGTAAAAAAAAAAGCTTCTATTCTTCGTTTTGAGCAACGCAGACCGTAAACACATTCAACAAGCTCATGAACATCAAAGTGAAGCGGAAATGTTTCTACTTAAGAAAGCACCCTGACGAAATTAAATTTTTGTCGTTAAAATAATGAAATTTAACACAGTTTTAGCAAATATTACGAAAATTGAAAGATAGTGAAATAAAAGAGCTCCTTTCTTACATTTTTTCCATACTTAGCCTATTAAGTCCTCAAAAAAAAGGGTTATACAGGTTATAAAGTTAAGGCGCGCAAAAGTTAAGTATACGGAAAAGTTAAGAACATTTCCGTCAAGCTAATATTTCTAGTTCAGCCAGCAGTTTGACATCTTGTTATTTATTTTTCGATATTTATGTGAGTAGTGCAGCTTATGTTTGAAAAAGGGGAACCCCCATGTTGACGCTCGAATTGCGTTGTATTCATAGGTTCGGTGGAATCTTGTCTCGCTGTCCACGTATCGTTTTTTATGACTCGCAGCATTCAGGGCATATTTGGTTGTAAACGCAATAATGTGTCAGCAGTACGTAAATAAAAGAGGTTATCTTGAAAAAGTTGAGAATTCGTTTGCAAGTCTCTAGTGTACCTCTGCATCGATGGGGATGGGATCGAATTTGAAATATGTTTCTTTACGATTCCAAAGTTTTTGTGATGAATGAACAAACCCGTCGAAAAAACTACCTTTTTGCTGAAAAATCCTACATATAACACCCTTGAAGGGAATTATGTTAAAGAGTAAATCGAAATTTTAGGGGAAAACTCGCTTAACACCCTGAAGTTCTCCCCTTTTCGTACGCTCCTGAGTTATCTTATCTCCGAGTTTTTTTCTTGGCCTCTATCTATACAATTTTTTTTTATGATTTGCAGCTTAAGCAATGGCTATATCATCAAAATCGGACGTGGTCTTCACTTCTACAAGCCCTCCAATCCCATGTATTCCATTGGTTTGATGAATTTCAAGTTCAGAAAGTGTTTGCAAACGGATGTGGATATTTGGCGCAACTCAAGCTCTTCTTAATAATGATGGGACAGAGGAGTAATTGTTTTTTTTTTCTTACATGCGCACACATTTCAATATTTTTACTTATATCCATCTAAATAAAGCTTTCAATATTTTTGTAATCTTTGTTTTTCTTTCCTTTACTTTTCGTTAGTTCCACCCACAATTGCAGATTTTTGGGCGCTATAAATCTAGAGTCGCCGCCAAGAAGACACTACGAGAATATATGGATGTGGCATGCAGCAGGGGCGTTTTTTTTTTCAGCAAATGTTTAAAATTCATAACTTTCACGCCACTTCGCAAAAGCGAAGGCAGCCGGCACAGCTGGTGAGCTGAAATGTTGGCTGCCGGTTTGAATGCCGCTGCCAGCGGGTGGTCCATGCAGTTGCATAAAAGACAGAAACGGAAGAGTTTGCCTTGCTGCTGCAATGTCCTTAACATTTACTTAAAGCCCCACACCGCCACCGCCACCCATGTCTCTCAATGTGGATACGGATGCCAAAAGACATGTGCGTGGATAATTAGAACTGCGACACAGTTCGCTGCACATTCAGAGTCCACCTTTTGGTTGGGGACATTTTCAATTTACTTGGTGGCATGCCAAGGATTTATCAACAGATGAAGGCAATTGTTACGCAAAGGCACAAAATGCGCTAATAAATTGCACCAGAGAGCTAAAATGCTTTGCTCGCTTTTAAATTTTATGGCGCGTAAGAAGGGCACACACACACACACGCACACTCTAATGCGAGACACCGCCCACTTTTGCCACCCCTAATTTCGGGTTTTAGCACGACTTGAGCCCCAGAGCCTGAGGGGGCTGAAGCTTTCATTTGCCTAAGCTGGCTATTCATTTCATAGATATTCTAAACAAGCAACAAGAAAAACCATCCCATCATCATCATCCAGCAATTGTGGATTGCCTGGAGCTGCCTGGGTAGGATTTCCACAATTTGTGTTTGGGCTTGTGGGGTGGTGGTGGGGGGGTGCGGCTAACGATAACCTTATTGATCAATTAGATGGTTCAGTTATTTTAGATAAATCAACAATTTTTAAATATTCCTGAATCCAGCCACACATCAGTCGTTGGTTGTAAGTATTTTCCATTTAAAGCCTCAGTACTCAGCTTTTATGTTTAAGCGAGCTCTGAAATTCCATATTAATGACTGGAAAACCCGACGAAATGATTAATAACATAATTGCACGATCCAAAAACTGAACCAAAGCACTGAAAATCGGGGCTGCTGAAACATAGACTACTAGAAAGATGACCAGGAGATGAGGCGGAGTAAGCTTCACTGTTCTGAGACACGTCTGCTAAAAACAAACATCTGTCAAATCGCGCAAATGTTTCCAGATAATATAGTTCGATTTGAGTTTCGGAAAAGTTTTGCATTGTTAATAGCGTTCTCAGAGAGTGTTAGCTTTGAGTCAGTTCAGACCGAATCGGCACCATTCTTGAATCAAAATTTAGTATTACCAAAGACCAAAGATAGTTGATGACACTTCAAAAGAATGGCAAAGGAAAACGTCAATGTGATCCTTCGACTTTATATGAAACTTTGCACACATATGTATGTAATATCTAAGGTCCACGTGGCAACTGAAACTAAAATCATCTTGTATGGCCACTTCGCATCCATTTGAGTTCTAGGTCTTTGGTATAAACAACCGACACCACTATTTCAAGATCAAAGATCAAATAATTTCTGAGATATGATTTTGAACAACCTTTTTTTTACCAACAAACATAGGTTGTATAATTTCAGCGCACTTTCTCTCGGGATAATACTGTACTCAAAGCTTAAATAATTGGTGGAGAAAGACTGTTTTAAGGATTTCTTGTAAGTTTGACGCTTGAATGTGAAAAGTTTGTTTGAAAATTTATTTTTCTAAGTATTGTCCACCTATTGCCACTGCTATATCCCTTTATTCTGGCAATTTTCGGATACCATCTTGATTTGCGATTGATGCGATCCATGAATTGTTTGTTTTTTGCTTTTGGACACAATATCGCTTTCATTTTGCCGTTGGAACAGCTGTTAGCGACATTCGACGTCTGTGTTCTTCAGTAAGACCATTAATACCCAAAATTTCGAATCATTCCAAACATATACGGCTTGTGGAGTCACTTCCCGTGCGTCGCTGTTTGTCTTCGGTACTAAAAGCTTCACTTTTAAAACGTCTATACCAAAATTCACTTGTGGAAAGCGAAAAAAAAAACTATGCTTCTTACACTTCAGCGAAACTACACATACTGAAAACTGGATATGTCCGTTTTCTCTATAACTCGAAGAAATAGAAATAAATAGTTAAAATAAATAATTGATTAGTATGATTTGGGCGAGTTTGATTTAAGAAGAAATTTTCTTTAAGTTGTTAGGCCCTATAGTTGAAAAAAAACTCGGATATATCTTCAAGTTCAAGCTTTTAGAAACTTTTCAAGATAGATTTCAAGGAAAACCAAGAACTGCAGTTGAAGAACAAGTATCAGAAGCTTTGAGTAAAACACCAAGTGATTGGGAACAAAAACGATTTAAAGAAGAGTTAAAAGAGAGATAAAAGACATACTAACATTAAAGAAAAGAAAGCGAAAGATAAAAGTCACAAAAAAAAAATGTAAAAGAAAATGTATATCGAGAAAAGAATACAAAATTCTGGGGGAAAAACTAATTTGGTAAAAAGCCCCCCACAACCCAACTTTAATGGGTAAGCAAAATACGTTTTCCCAAATATTTTCAAATGCCTCAATGTACTTTTCAGTAATTTGATACGAGCTGCTCGTCTGCCCATTAACCGCTAAGAGCCCAACATCGTTTATCCACTCAGTGCCAAACCAAATATCTAGTATCTATCCATCTCGGGTTTAAAATCTTCAGCAAACAAAAAAAAAACCCTAAATAAAAGCAAGGAGGAGAGAGAGAGATTTAGGCAGCGTTAGTCCTTTAATATGCCTAGATTGACGTCGATTATGCATTAATAGGACACGCACTATAAATAACGCGCCTTTTGCGTATCCTTGCCGTGACGTCTATGGCCTAATGAACGCTTTTTTGCGAAGCATACGTTCCACGTTGCCGCCTACCCAGTGTACCACCCGCTTCGAATTTGCGCTGACATTGATTGATTATAAATCGGCATACATTGCAAATCCAAAGCAACTGCTTCTGCTGCTGCTGCTGCTCCTGCTTCTGCTGCTGTTGCTTATCCTTTGTGAGTTGTGGCTGCCGCTGCTGCGGTTGCCATCCTTTGTTTGGTCTGTGACAGCTTTTAATCTAGCACAAGGCAACAACAAAAGGCAACTAAAGTGCCCCGGACTCTGCCATATTTGAAAATCACTTTACTTCATATTCGGACACTTTCCTACATACGAGGGCAGTTTCATTAAGCCATGCCATCTTATAATTAAGCAAGCGAAACTATTTAAACAGGAAGCTAGCTGAATGTGAAGAATGTAGATGGTGGATTAAAATATATTAAAATTATCCTGGGGAAACGATTGAAATTCTGAACACAACTTTTCCCTATGTGTGGGCAAGCTAAAAGGTACTAGAATATGATAATTCAAATACTTCGTTTATACACACCAAATTATTTGTGTTAAATGCCCTTTAAAGTATGCAAGCTTTGTTTCCTAAGGTAATTATCTATTAAAACAAAGCCATTGCAAGTCAGTTGTGGCTGCATCATAGATAAGCCACACTGCATAATCACCCAGATTGTTGGGTAAGTAATGGGAAATACAAGCAAATGTTGAGTTAAGACATATATAAACTTAATACTTGATTAAAACACTATTTCGTATATCGTAGCATACTTTAAAGGGCATTAATGATGATAAGTTTTGTGTGTATAAACATGGTAAGAGTTAAGGTAAGATAGGTACACAAAATTTATATCTAGTCTCGGGTACATGACTATAAAACCAACTACATAGAAATTCCCTGAAACTGAACTAGGGTTAAAAACTATTCTATCAAAAAATTCGAGTTGAAAAATTCTCAAATCTAACAATTCCCCTAAATACATCAGACATCAGTTTGACAAGTATTGGTATAATTTGAAGATAAGAGTCTCAGCTTGTAATCCAAGATGAAATTTCAACAGATAGTCTTAAATTTTGCACTGTAATTTGGAAGCTTATGTGATAGATTATAAAAAAAAATATAATATAATATAAATATAATATATATTAAAAAAAAAAAAACGGACTTAGCCTAACTTTCCGTGCAGTACCTTAATTTTGAATGTTCTTAAATCAATATAACCGGTTTTTGTGGGACAGAATAAGCTTTTAAAAGAGTTTTAATATATTTTTCCCTTGCAAAGGGTATTATAATTTTGCCCAGAAGTTTGCAACGCATATACATATTCATTTCCGACCCCATAAACTATATATATGCTTGATCAGAGTGACGAGCTGAGTCGATTGAGCTTTGACCGTCCGTCTGTCTGTCTATTTCTAAGCGAACTAGTCTCTCAGTTTTAAAGCTATCGAGCTGAAATTTTGCACAGAGTCTTCTTTTTGCTGCACACTACAAATATGTTGGAACAGACCGGATCGGAGAACTATATCTCATAGCACCCATGGGAACAATCGGTCAGAAAACTAGTTTTAGTGAGAAAAACTTTTTTCTTTTCCATGGGAACGTCTTAAAACTTTGTAGTCGTAGGTTTTGTGTGGTTTTTTATAATTTTACCAAGTTTTATTAAGATCGGACAACTGTATGGTATAGCTGTCATACAAAAGATCGTTTTGAAAAACAGTCTTAGTTTGAAAAACTTTTTTGTTTTTAAAGGTAACATCCTGCAGTTTTGTATTTGTTTTATTTCACATGCTTTCACATTATTTTGCAAATTTTTGGCCAAATCGGATGATTATTTCATACAGCTCCCATACGAATGATAGGTCGGAAAATGGCAAAAAGAGTATTTTTTGAAAATATTTAAGGGAGCACTTGCAAGGGTATAAAAACTTCTCGTTTTATTTCTTTATTATTTATGTTCTTCAACTTCTTTGCAATGGATTCCGACCGACTTATCCAACTGCCCTCGTACATACATATAGCCTGAGACTTTGGCCAGTTGTCATTTAGTTTCTAATGGACATGGCGTTAATGATGCGGTTTCTTTTTTTTTTTTTTTTGGTCAGCACCAGTTACGATACCCTGCTTACATTGATCAAAGATGCTATCGTGAACTGGACTCCGTTGATGGCACGTTTTTGATTTCAATTGCTATTGCCAGTAGTTTCACTTGACTTTATGTACGTTTCTGTCTGGCCTATATAGGTTGCTTGGCGCCATTTTATGGTACGTAGCAAAACAAAAGTTATGGCTCGATTTTGCCAGCGGAGGTGGGGATGTGGGTGCGTCCATCTTGTAACAAGTGGGACATTTGCCAGTTGTCGTCGTTGTCGTTGTCGTTGCTGTTGCTGTTGCTGGCAGCAATAAAATAACGAAAAAAAATTGTTGACGCCACCCTTTTCGTCTAACGCATAAGTAGATGTGTACATAATACATACGAATCCTAGTTTGCTCCTAGGATAATTTTAAGCAACAAAACAAGGCCCAAAATACAAGGAGCAAAGTCAATTACGTGGCGCTTTCACAAATCTTGTCAGGGTTCAGGAGGGGTGGCTTTTAGCTATTGCAAATTAATAGAGAACACACACACACACACACACATACTCATACCCGCCGTACACACCCATCAGACCCAGGCACACACATAAAATGTAATGTCATAAGTGCCCGAACCTAAAAACATTCCGCTTAGCGTGCTCCACTCATATCGTTCCCCGTAATAGAAAAGTAGCTTCTTCTACTTGTTCCGGAGGGCTAAAATATTCGGATTAGTTATGCTCTTGGTTGCCGGAGGGTGGTTGGTTTCTTCACTCCAAGACTATATCTAATTCCATGGTTATGTATTGTAGTTTCCTTTCAGCTTCATTCTGTTGCATTCATTGCGCACAAATTGGCAGGCAACAACTGAAGGATTTGCTGTCACTTGGATGGGGTGGCGGATGAAGGTTGGGTTAGGAGGGGGAGTGTACAAGTACTAACTGTTGCTTGTGTAGGAATGCTGGTTATTTAGCCAGTAAGTTATTTGTATGCCAGCATCACCAGCTACTGTTTTCTGTTTCCTTCACCCGGTGTATATACACACACATATGGCTTGCGGGAGTTGACACGAAAACTTACAAATGTACTATTTAAGATGTTTCTGAGCGCTTTGTTAATGTAGCTTGCTTATGGTTTTCTGTTTAAGCCCTACGCTTTAAAGAAACCACTCCACTTTTAAGTTTTAAATTGCTAAAGGAGTTAATTGTTAAAGAAGTGCAGCCTGTTTCATGGCTTTGTCGCTGAAAAAGAATCGTCCAAAAATGCTGATGTGTGGGGGCTTCAAATGAAACTACTTTCTTATTCCAATTTTAACGAGTCATCGAAGTAATAAGCTACTGAGAAGATAATGCTGTGCGAGAGCAGCTTACCTCATCATTGCATCATGACAAAAACTTTGAAACTTTTACTGCCACTTTTGTTTTCTGGTTTCAGTTGATTTGTACTTTGATACAACTATAGATGGAACTTTAGTCTGACCTACATATCATGACTACAAAGTTGTATCGAGTTCTGTAACAAGACACTAAAGCTTTTGTAGAAAGCAAGAGCAAAAGCTTCGCGTAGACTAAGAGCTGCCAAGCACATGTATTATTAACCAAGGCTGCAAGCTTTTGCAATTCTGAAAAAAGCTTTAGGTTCGGTTCTCTTAGCCTATCCAAGCAAAGGTTTTCGTTTGACGCTTGGTTTATGGATTCTAAAAATCGTTGAGACACATTTTAAGGAATCGTTTAGGAATTCTGAAATCAATCCGAAACGGGATTGAAAACAGGGTAGTCCCGGAACAGAATTAAAGTGGTCCTGGCTCTTGGGATTACAAAAAAAGTGTAAGGCCAATCAATCTTTTCTCGGATCGGATCAAGAGTATCAGAGATTACCCTGTTTTCAATCCCGTTTCGGATTGAATTCTTTTTTCAGTGTAGCTATTCTAAACTTAAACAAACACGGGACTAGAACATATTCATTATTGTTATCTTTAATGAGTATAGGAGTCAAAAGTGCCTGGAATTAGAAGCTTGGAAGCCAGCCTCACCTTCTTTGTATTACAAATAGACTTATTTCCTTCCAAAGTCGTAATATGTAAAGCTTGGACATAAATACTCCGATTTAGCACTTTAAGAATAACATTGTCCGGTAATAATATTGAAAACATGGAAGCTACGCTAACTTTTTTCTGTGCTCGCTTAAATATTTTCCAAAATAATCTTTCTCCCATTTTCCGACCAATCGTTCGTATGGGAGCTATATGATATAGTCATCCGATTTGGCCAAAAATTTGGAAAATTATGTGAAAGCATGTGAAACAAACAAATACAACATTGCAGGATTCTACCATTAAAAACAAAAAAGTTTTTCAAACTAAGACTGTTTTTTAGACCTATCTTTTGTATGGCAGCTATACCATATAGTTGTCCGATTTTAATAAAACTTTGTAGAATTATAAAAAAACATAGAAAACTTACGATTACAAAGTTTGGAGACGTTTCCATTGAAAAGAAAAAAGTTTCTTTCACTAAAACTAGTTTTCTGACCGATTGTTCCTATGGGAGCTATGAGATTTAGTCATCCGATCCGGTCTGTTCCTACATATAAGTAGTGTACAGCAAAAAGAAGACTCTGTGCAAAATTTCAGCTCGATAGCTTTAAAACTGAGAGACTAGTTCAGGTAGAAACAGACAGACTGACGGTTGGACAAAGCTCAATTGACTCAGCTCGTCACCCTGATCAAGAATAAATACAGTTTATGGGGTCGGAAATGAATATTTCTATGCGTTGCAAACTTCTGGGTATAAAAACTGAAGAAGGGATTGTTTAAGTCGAACCTATTTCGTTCCTAGCAGAGGGGTTCGTTCGGCTTTGAATGTTAACAATTTAAAAGGTTGTGTTTTGGGTTCGGTTCAATGGGACCGTTTCTTTCGATTCAGCCTGGTTTTATACATTCCTTTAACTTACATCAGACAGTAAAGACAAGCAAGTCCGATAGTCAGCTTTTATTTATCTTAAAGTTCACGCCCATATTGGCCCCACCATCGTCATCTCTCTAGCAGGCGGATGTTTAATGACCAAAGGAGGCTTTGACAGCGTTGACAACAACTAAGAACTTGAATAAGTCGCGGGCATTAAAAGCCAAAATTGTAATTTGAGTAATTAAAATTTGACACGATAATCGAATTGTCAGGTGGAGCGGGCGGATTGCCCAGCCCTTTCGCCAGATTACAACTTGAGGCGGCATTAATAGACCGGAGTGGGAGTAAGTACATATATATAGACTTCTTTGGCTGGTGGGTATTGTGAATGTCAAACCACAGACTATTAAATACACACGCAGGCACGCAAAAGTGCTGAAAAACAAAGCTAAGCGGCAGCTTCCATAATTCGCCTGACGACGACGACGACGACGACAATGACGACTCTGGGATTCGTGGGGAGTAGAGGCCATTAAAGTAACAACCAGGCACAGCACGTTTTTACGGCGCACGGTAGCGGGGCCGGGGATGGGATGGGTTGGGGATGGAAGGGGGTTTAGGGGATGGCAAACTCAATTGTAAGCGCAGCAGTCAGCGTCATAAACGACGGCGTCGGCATTTAGAAAGCGCAGATATTCCTGTCAAAACGATAAGCGCGCGCCTTACGCCCAGCTCCAGCTACCCAGACATGGCAGCATTTTTATGCCAAGTGCTGAAGCTGGATCTGCCAGGTCTTTAAACGTTTTGTGGCTGAATCCTGTCCCAGTGCCAGTGCCAGTGCCTGTGCCTGGCATTGTCATTTATGTATCTATTCCGAGAGCCTTTCTTGCATTGGTTAAATGCCTTACGGTAATTTCATTCACTTACGCGCACATAACTTGCAGAACTCACGTATTCGCATTCGCATTCGCACTTTTTCCCCGTGCCCGATGGGTGTACGGTTGGGTGGGTGGGTGGAGAAGGGGCTCAAAGTTATGGGCAGGCAAGGTGCGTAATGACATTCATGTGATAAGCACACGCACGCGTCTGCCCCCCCTCAGGATAGGTAAAACGGGAGATGCGACACCGGGCAGCTTCTAATGCAGCTAATGAGGCACAATTTAACAACAAACAAATATGGACATAAATCCTAAACTGGTCACAGTTGTTGGCCATTTAAAATGGCGATCGTTTTTATAAGCGAGGGTTGCCACTTGAGTTTCTGGGCCATTTAAATGAGTTTTTTCGTTCGTTTGGTGCAAAGCTTTACAATTATTTTGTCGGTAAAATGCTTTAGAAATATATGTATGCTCTAAAGCAGCGATGTTCAAGAAGAGAGGCTCTCTGTAGCTCTCTGTCTCTCTCTAACACTCACTGAAGCATTACTTCGGCAAGCATTCGGCATGAATTGCCTAAAGTGTTCGGCCCCTGGCGGCTATGGGTGAACATCGCTGCTCTAAAGCAGTGGTGGGCAAGCCTTTGCTTTCATTTTCAAATAGAGCCGCTCAGTTGCATGTAAATACAGAATCTCTTCTTGGCGCCAGCTCGCACAAGTAGTCAGAACGACATAAGCAATTGCTTCGCTTCAAAGCACACTCACTGTGCGATCGAGACGATTGCAAAAACAAGTATATGCAGTGTGTGTCTGGTTTGTCGACTCGAGTCTCTGTAATCCGGGTGTTTTTTTTTGTTGTTGTTGTTGGACTGCTCCCAAACTCAACATTTCCTGTCCTAAAGCTGGGTTCTCACACTAGCTAAGTGCTGAGATTGACACTTACTAAAGTGTGGACAACTTAAGATCCTTCTATGGCTTTGACATTTAACATTTTTAAGAATATAACATCTTATCAATGTCATGTCAGTTTCATCAACAGAATTCTTAGTTCATAGATCCTTTAAACTAATTTTGTATGATCAAAACTAAAGGGATTCTGAATAGTAGTTCGAACATTAAACACATGGTTTCCGATTTTCAATATAAATGAAAAGGGGAATTTTTCTAAACCAAATCTGTGAATAAGTGGGGGCAAGTGACTTCTGAAAAATTCTAGCTGGTTAATGAAAGTGTAACTGGAAATCGCAATGGCAACCCTCTTACGGATTTGCTGCCTAATCACCTACAGCGTTTTACTTTTCATGGGCTTGGGGGACATGGGCGCCTAAGTCGCACAAATCCTGAAAATATTTCACAAGTTTATCCCCTTAGGTGGGATTTTGTGGGCACGCAAAAATACAAAAAAAAAACAAATACAACAACAACAACAGCGCCAAACGAGCATCGGGAACAGGCAGCACGTTAATCAAAATATAAGGAGCCTGGCGGCCAGATATCGCCAGAGCCAAAAAAAAAAAAAAAAAAAAACAAAAAATAGAAAGGAACACAAGCACTTGAGCAGGCCAGAGAAAATTTTAATGGCTCAATAAAAATGCCATTTGCGCCCGCAGAAACTTGGCTTTAAAGGGGGGAGGTGCAACCCAAAATAAAATATATAAAAATCCAAAAAAAAAAAAACACAAAAAAAACAAAAGCCCTAACAAGGCTTAACACATTTTTCCCCAAATGCTTATCTAATCAGCGTAAAGTATCCTGACACCTGAGAAGCCAACGGCAAGGCAGAGGCAGCTGTCAGGGCCCTAATCTGCCGTTTTTCCTGCTACCCAAACGAATCAAATGTAAATCAGAGGCCATTTTTCCATCGAACTAGTTGCACATCCAATAGGAGGAAGGGACGGGGGACTTCTTTTTGCCACCCATTTTGTTGTGGCTTTGTGGCGCGCATTTTATCAAACAGAAAATTTAAAAAACAAATAGCAGCAGCCGCAACAACAACAACAAAGCGCTGCCATTAATTTTTTATTGGTTCCCCGAAATCCGATTCATGCCTTTTACACAGATTTCTCAAACATTTGAAAAGTGCGAAAAGATCAAAGCGAATTCCCAGTTATTGTCTCGCTTCCAACACCCCCCACCTCCCCCCCTTATCCCCCTCGACCCTGTGTAACAAGCTGAAAAAACTATAAATTCCCTGGCCTCAAATGTAACAAAAGTCAACGCTAGGACTTCTCTTCAGAGCTTCACTCTGGATGATGTGGCGTATTTGCTTGTAAACATTTGACGAGTAAAAACTGGACCACCCACACCCCCCCCCACATATCCACATTTCCACCCGGAAGAAAGTCGGCCACGGCCCGGAGCTTTCGAAATTAAATCAGCTACCGAAAGCCCAAAGCTACGGTGCTATTTGCTGCAATGGCAAACTGATATTTTGCTGGCTCTGCCAAACCGCATATCAAACTGTCGACCATCTACCATTGAGGCTACAACGAGGTGCGGGCCCGTGCCAAGTGGTTTTGGCTGCCGTTGTTTTCATAACATGGTCTCCCTCTCTCACTCTCTCTCTCTCACTCTCCGCCCTTTCACCCTCGCCCCACGAAGGCACGGGCCACATTTTGACGCCACTCTGTCTGCCGCGCCACGCCTTGGCGGCCTGCATTCGTATAACTGAGAGAAAAACAATATATGTACAAAAAATTGTAAATGCCCTTTTTATTATACACCCTAAAGGGATGGAGTATAGGGACTATGCTGCTCACTTGGAAAGAAATCGATTCTATTATTTTTAAGGAAGTTCTAAGTAAAGTAGGAGATTGTGTACTTGGGTCAAGCTTTGCTCTTGCTTAAATATCACTTTAAATTAGAAGAGAGACATCTCTTGTGGTTAGTACTAGTGATTTTCTTAACCACCAATGGTGAGACCTTTCGTTAGCTACCAATGTGACTGCTGATCGCTGAATGCCACCGGTGGTGAGTCCTTTTGTTAGATACCTCTTTAACATAGCCAGATGATAACTAGTGATTTTCCAAAACCTTTTTGTTAGCTGCCACTAGCTACTTTTCTAAAGAAAGATTTTCCTAACCACCAGTGATGAGACATTCCCTTGGCTATCACTATGGCAGTTGCACGCTGAGTAATAGTGATTTTCCTAAACACCGATGGTGAGCCCTTTCGTTAGCTACCTTTGTGACTGCTGATCGCATCCCATCCCAGTGGTATCCTTTCTTTAAATACCACTCTGGCATAGTCAGATGACAACTAGTGATTTTCCAAACCACTGGTGGACAGCCTTTTCGTTAGGTACCAAGTGTCCACTGAATACTGGTAATTTTACTAACCATCTGTGATAATCCCCTCAGTTAGCTACCACTTTGGCAATTGACCACAAAGAACGAGTGATTTCCGCTCGTGAGTACTAGTGAAATGAATGGCCACCGGTGGAGAGTCCTTTCGTTAACTACCACCGGTGGGAAGCCCTTTCATAAGCTAAAAGCATGGCAATTCCACACTGAGCACATACTAGTGATTTTCCTAGCCACTAGTGATGAGTTCTTTCGCTAGCTACCACTATGGCAATTGGTCGCTGGTGGCGAGTCCTTTCCTTAGCTAAAAGTAGTATTCATATTCACAACCGCCATTATGGCAATTATCCTTTATATACTTGTGACTTTCTTTATCTCCCACCCAGCAGTGCAGCATTTCCCCTTTTTGAAACTGTCGGCTCACTTTTTTTAGCATGAGAACAAGCTTGGAACCAAAAATTGTTGAGTTTCAAATGCACCACAACTTTGTTTCATAAGTTTGAATGAAGGCCAACGTACATATACTGCTGAGCTGCTGCTGCCTTATAAAGGTATGAACTTAAGCGAGGGATAACATCGGGAATCTCTTTTACTTCTTTCATAAAAATTCGGCTTGTATAATTGGGTTCCGAAGTTATTCTTGTAACTTCACATATAGTCAATCAAGTTTAGTGAAATAACTTATACCGAAATCTCGAAAGACTTCCAGGAGCAATCGGATCTATCATAAAGTCAAGCAAGTTTAGTGAAATAACTTATGCCGAAATCTCGAACTACTTCCAAGAGGAATCGGAGTTATCATAATAGAGAAGTTATATAAGGTCGGTCCGAAATTGGTTGTAAAGTTACTAAAAGATCGCTTCTTTAAATGGTACTGCCTCTAGTATTTGTGTATCGAAACTTAACTCTTCTGTGCACCAACATATCGCTTCTTCACATGGTACTGCCTCTAGTATTTGTGTATCGAAACTCAACTCTTCTTTGCACCAATATTTTTCGATCTAATACCCGACCTCAATTGGATTCGCTGCGGTCCTTAATGAAAAATTGTTCTGTGCAGAACTTGCCTGATATTTTCGATCTTATTGGGGGAATTTTTTAAAGTCTAAGACTAACTTCAAATTTGTGGTTCTGGCTCAGTTTTTGGGTAGTTCTTAAAACTTAATAAGTCTAACTTTTTGGTACTATTTAGCAGGTTTACATTTGAATAGATTATAAAGCTCAGATCGAAAACTTAGAAAAACTGTTCTACACCCACTGAAAGCGTTCACCTTTCTTGACTTCAGCATGTGAATTCACTTCACGCCTTCCATCCTTCTGTGTCCATTTGTCTCGAAAACTCGAACACATAAAGTAACTTAAGTATGGAAACTAATGCAAATTAGCTACCCAAGGGTATAAAAACTTCGTCGTGCCAACAAGTGCTGGTGCTTTACTTGTTTTTTTTTTGGATTTTTTTTTTGCTGTTATATCGTCACTTGTGGGGAACTACCGCTGGGTCGGGGACTGGCTCCGGTTGTTTACACGTGCCTTTGTTGCGCCGCAGATGCGATGCGTGTGTTCCGGACCAAGTCCGGAGCACTGCATGAAGTTTTGCGTACTTGTATTTACATACAAACACACACGAGGCACACATAAACAGGCAGCGGCAGCAGCAGCAACCGATTGCCAAGTGCAACAGTAGAGGCAGCCCCCATAGTTGACTTTCCCATGAAAATAAACATGACTTTTGCTCTGGCAGTCGCCAAGAAGTCTGCGCTGGGCTCACCTGGGGTGTGGTGTGCCGGCTTGGAGGGGGGAGGGTGGGGAGGCGTCAGAAGGTGTCAGGATGTTGCCATTGCCATATTTTAATAATGCATCGAAATGAAAGTGGCTGTCAACTTGAGATTTGACAGCTGCTTTGGCGCACGACAAGGATCGATGATGGTGTGTCAGGTGCGTAGACTGTTTTGACTTTCCCCGAGATTATTTCACTTACTGGGCAATAATGTGAGATAATTAGATGGAACATCGAGCACCTAATGATGCCGCTGGTGCGCGGGGGGGTGGGGTAGTGGGGGAGTGGAAGCGGAATCGCCGTCTCATTAGCACTTGGCATTCCCCGTTACTCATAAATGCCATAGATCTTTTGGGGGGCCCACCAGCTGGCCCACTTGATGGCATAAACACACAGACACACCACATTGCATGGCATGGCTCTTTGAAGTGCAAATTACCCGCGGGGTCAAACCATCGTTTCGGGGGCTCAGCTAATACATCTTGGAAATCTGTTTAATGGCTCTTCGCCTCGCCTCGCCTCGCCTTGCCTTGCCGTACACTTGAGAAGCTTTTGAAGCTGTTGTTGCTATTTTAATGTGGTCGATATTCTAAATTTAAACAAATAAACAAACATACGCACCAACAAATACAAATTGCTGTTACTGCGGAATTGTTTCTTGTTGAAAGTTTATTGTTTTTAAACCTGTGCTACCAACACAAAACTGTTTGATATTCCTTTCCGCCTTGAGTAGCCGATAATTTGCCACTTAAAATGTGCGAAATTCATTCAGAGTTTCGTTGGATTCATTCGGAAAGCGAAAAAGGCAAATGAAATTGTGCCTAAATACATATATACGGACGAGTACATAAATATTAAACAAAATTTTAGAGAATTGCTTCATTAAATGAATGAAGAGATTTTAGTTTGTTTGTTTTTTCACAATTGCTTAAAACATTTCATAGTTTAGAATATAATAGAATAAAAATGGAATATTTTGATACGAAATATGGTTGAAATATTTTCGAATAAATGAAATTTGGAATTTAGAATCGGAATTTTTAAGAGGTGCAAGCCGTTCGGAAACAAGCACTGGTTCGGTTCAGTGGTTTTGAACCTGACATTTGGTTTATTATCTGCTCTTTGGAGCCAACTGAACGCCGCATTCGGTTCGGTTCAATGGTTCACTTGTAATTTGTTATATATTTTATATAGACACATTTTCGTTTTCGCATTTTATAATTTCTTAAGTGAATCTATGACTTTTCGATCACTTTCGAACTTGAATTCCTAGAAATCATTTGAATAGCTCTACAATAGATTAAAAAAATTGTCCCACATGAATGTAGTCAGATGAAAGAGTGAAAGTCTGTGAACAATTGCAGAAGATGTACGGAATGACATGATTTATAATGGTGACAGTCATCCTTAAAAGCTACATCAACTCGCTATTGCTAAGGATCAATACGGTCTACGTATAGAGGCATCGCTTTAGAGTTTCAAATTAAACTTGTTTAGGGAATTGATCAAATTTTTCAAATATCCTTGTTTGAAGCTGGAAGTTTAATGTCTAAAGCCTCGTCATTTGTCTGAACCAAACCGAACCATTAAGTTTGGTGGTTTTTGGTTCGACTAAGCATTTTAAAAACGAAGCCGGTTCGGCTTGTGGTTCGCTATTTATAGCGGTTCGTTTACAGTTGGGTTTGGTACGATTGAGAACCGGTTTGAATCCCTGATTAATTAACAATACCTCTTACTTTTAGCGTAAAAAGAGTATACCAAAGTCGTGCAATTGTATGCAGCAGTCAGAAGGAAACATCTCCGACCCCATTAAGAATATATATTTAACAGCCGATTCTGGACGTCCGTCCGTCTGTTTGTCTGTATGATCTCTGAAATCTAGACCAAAAGAGCTAGACCAACCAATTTTTAAATGTAGACTAGTATTGTCTGCACGCAGATCAAGGTTTGTTTCAATGTTGTTGTTGTACATCTTCCACAATATCTAAAATATTTGTATCGGATAATGAATGCCAGAGTTATAAAGGTTATAAAATAAACGTAGCATACTTTTCAGATAATGATAATATGTGTGCATTAATGTTAATGCTCTATAAAGGTCCAGCTGTTTTCTGTTATTCATTTTAATATCGAAATATCCCAACACTATACCCATTATTTTGAAAGGTTGTTTGAGACCCCTTCGTTTTTTAGTAAGCTCAAGTACCTCCTTGTAATTGGAGTGGTTTACCATTTCTTCTGAAAATTTCAAACAATTATATGTTCAATTCAACATCAACTCCAAATATCCCAAGGTTCCTGGTTCACATGGTTCATTATGAAAACTGTCATCCGAGCAGCACAGGGTCAATGGTCTTTTAATCGTGTGTAGAATACTTTTCCTTGATTTTCAAACCGCATCACATCTACTATAAAGCATCTGGGGTTGTATACCAGACAACAGCCACAAGCCACGCAACTAGTGTCAAGAATCGCATAAATTTCCAATTCGGAGCCACAAACAAAATACGTTGGACTCAAAGTGTGCCATTTAATGGCCACCAAAGGTCACGTTCACACCGTCGTCGTAATGGCTAATGGGCGCCCGGTCTGACAATTCAGGTAATGTGGATAATTTGCTGTCAATGATGTGTAACGCCGCCGACGTCGTCGAGCGGTCCTTGTATTTGTTGTTAAACAACAACAAGCAGGCAGCTAATAGTAGAAAACGGGAGGCTGCATTTTACGGCGCCTATAAATAGGCACTACAGCCAGAAAATATCAGCACCATACACTCAGAAAAAAACAAGCGAAAGGGATGAAGTTTTCTGGCTCTACTTTACTATGACAGCTATACTACATATAGATGTCCGATTTCGACCAAAATTAGTGGAATCATGGAAAAGCATAGCAAACTAAGAAATTCAAAGTTTGGATACGTTTTCTTTGAAAACAAAAAAGGTTTTTCTCACTAAAACGAGTTTCTCGACCGATCATTCCTATGGCAGCGATAACCTATAGTCATCCGATTTTGACTAAACTTTGAAAAATTGTGTGAAAGCTTTTAAATTAAGAATATGCCAATTTTAAAGAGGTTTTCATTTAAAACAACAAAGTTTTTCTTACTAGGACTGTTTTTCTAACCTTACTTTTCTATGGCAGCTATACTATATAGATGTCCGATTTCGACCAAACTTGGCAGAAACATGGAGAAGCATAAAGAACTAGTCAATACGGAGTTTGAAGACGTTTGCATAAAAAACAAAAAAGTTTTTTTCACTAGAACTAGTTTTTCGACCGATCGTTCCTATGGCAGCTATATGTTATAGTAATCCGATCCGGCCGGTTGCAACAAATGTGTAGAGTATTTGTACCAAAAGACTTCGTGTAAAGTTTGGTGGCGATAGCTTTAAAACTGACGGAGGAGATAGCATAGAAACAGACGGACGGACGGACGGACGGACGGACGGACGGACGGACGGACGGACAGACGGAAAAGGCTAAATCGATTCAGCTCGTCATGCTGGTCAAGAATATATATACTTTATGTGGTCGGAAATGCTTCCTTCTATAAAAAAAAGCTGCTTACTTATGGATTTGACTAAAATTCTATACTTCCACAGTTTCCCTTAATAATGCAGGACCCTTTGAACCTTCTAAATCTTCATCCGCCTGAACCTGTGCCCAAGCCGATCCTATGCTGGTAGCTTTCCTTCCATCAAAAACATGTCTGATTTTGTACCAATTGTGGTCTCAACGAACTAAGATTCCATATATACATAAGATTCGAACCAAAACCTAAGAAACCTGTCCGATAACCGAACCTTTATCTTTCCAACGGGCTCGTCCAAGCCTTTTCCAAACAAAAGGGTTTTTAGAACTCCACTTAGAGCACTGTACGGCCGAATTTGATATATTTGGAATATGTCGATAATATCCAATCCAAAATATCAATCCAGAAATGATACTATATGAATATTTTTATGATATCCTTCAACCCTAGTTCAAACTAAAAACTGGTTATACGTAAAGATATTTGGATATCGGAAGAAGTAAGCAGCCTTGTTACTTGATTCAAGTACAACATACTACTTAATTTTTTTTCCCCAAGTGTACATGTTCGTGTTAATGTTCCCGATGAAGTGCACGGAGTGGGCAGGAAAGAGCCATCGAATTTTGACAAATCGCTCTTTTGTTGAGCAGCCGCCACAAATCCGGGGGCCAACAAGCCCTGATCGATGATTTGTTATTTTTGATTTAAATGCAACTTCGTGCCGAGTGAGCAAATCAAATTTTTGACAAGGTGTTGAGTGCCCCCAAGAAGTGCTGTAAAATCTGTGGGGAGCCGCACATAAATCAACGGCCATGGAAAGACAACAAACGCAATCCTCACGCACTAAACTATAACTGAAACTGTAATTATTAAGCAACGATTAACTTGCGGTTGGAGCCAACAGCAAACTAAGTAAACAGACCGAGAGGCGTTTTATGGCTTAACGTGACGATCAGTCAAAACTAAATAGAAAACATTGTTGTTTCAGACTTGTGATGATGTTTGCTTTTTGCGTGCTGCACAGAGCGGCCATAAAAAACACAATATTTGTTTCCAATACTATTCCCGGCATAGGTCTAAAAATAATCAAAGCAAAACACAGCGCGACCGAGCGACATCTCGTACGTAGGCGACCCCGCCGCCGCTCTTCTTTGTATACCAGGATAACCCATTGTTTTATGACCCATTTTTCCAGCGGTAAGCGATCGTTAAATCTGCATAGACTGCCTAAAGAGAGAGAGCGTGAAAAATCCTTCCACATGTGTGTGTGCGTGTGTGTTGGGAGTCTCGTAACTTCAACTTCAATTGGCTTGTATTTATGGAGTATTTATTGTTTTTATTTCTTTCCAATGAGCTCTGCTTTCTACTTGAGACCAAAAACACAGAGCACATGGGTCGTAAAACCGATCGCGTAGTCCTGTCCCGAAATGTATACACAATTGTTTTACGACCTTTCAAGATATGGCAAAAGACTTTCTTTCGTTTATTCCACACAAAACCAAAAATGGCGCACTTGACTGATACACCGTGTGTACGTACGTATACGTTTGGTACCCAGAGTACTTGTGAAAAGTCGTAAAATTCCGAAAAGGAAATGTAATGATAACGGTGTCAATGTCGATGCCCAGATAAACCAAATCCTCGGAGATATGTATGGCTACTATGTGCAGCTGTTTTCGTATGTTTATGGGCAAGTCATTTCTGAATTTAATGATAATTTGAATCATGTTTGTTAAGAATCTTGCTTAATTGCTAGATAAATGTTTACACAAAGTAACGTGAAATAATGTTTGAAATTTCTTTAAAAAAAAAAACACAAATATGGAAACGTAAGATCAAAACTGCAATTCTGGATAGGTGATGATAATTCTCAATGCTCTGTTCCAAAACTATCAGACAAAAACTATTATACATGTGCAGATTTGTGGTTATTTTTATGTAAAATTGTTGACAAGTCTTTCTTAAATGATACATCGAACCATTTTAGCTCTATATGAATGGCATTCATTGGATTAGCGGTTCGGTTCCATTCAGAACCGATGGCAAAAATTTAAAAATAAACTTGATCTGCCTGCAAGTATCACAAATTTTTATCCCATACAAGTCAACGCTCTAACTCTTACTATCTTTGAGATCTGTCCGTCCATACGATCAGCTGATCAAGTATATACGTAAACCTTATAGGATCGAAGACGCTTCCTTCTGGCTGTACACTTGGTAACGAGTATAAAAAGCCAAGAGATTGAAAGAAGCTCGGCTGTATTGTATATATAATGAAAATACCCCATATCTATTGCGGTTTTCGGTTCCCTTTAGTGTTTTTCAAATAACACAGAAGAGCAAACATAACAGCAAGACCCAGAGCCGACACAACTCGCTAACATTAAAAGATTTGCCAGGTAAATTTCATGTTATAAAAGTTGATGAAGGTTAACTTCGGCTCGGCTGAAGTTTGTATACCCTTGCAGCACGTTCTTTTAACTAATACTACTTTTCGGACCATACTTTTCTATGGGAGCTATACTTAATGGATATACGATTTCCACCAAACTTTGCAAAATCATGTAAAAGCCTAAAAAATGAACATGTAAAAAATTTGGAGTCGTTTACATTTAAAACAAAAAAGTTTTTTTCAATAAAACTGCTTTTTCGACCCATCAATCGTACTGCAGCTATATGCTATAGTCATCCGATTTTGACAAAACTTTGTCAAATTGTGTAAAAGCATTTCAAATAAAAAAGTGCCCATTTTAAGGACATTTCCATTGAGAACAAAAAAGTTTTTCTCACTAAGACTTCTTTTCAGACTCTACTTTTCTATGACAGCTATACTATATAGATGTCCGATCTCGACCAAACTTGGTATAATCATGGGAAAGCATGGCAAACTAAGAAATACAAAGTTTGGAGCGTTTCCATTAAAAGCAAAAACGTTTTTCTCCCTAAAACTAGTTTTTCGGCCAATCGTTCCTATGACAGCTATATGCTATAGTCCTCCAATTCTGCCGGTTCCTTTAAATGTGCAACATATTTGTACTAAAAGTCTACCTGCAAAGTTTGGTGAAGATAGCTCTCAAACTGATGGAGAATATGGCATAGAAGCAGACGAACATGGCTAAATTAACTCAGCTTGTCGTGCTGATGAAGAATATTATATATACTTAATGTGGAAGGGAATGCTTCCTTATACCCTTTGCAAGGACATAAAACAGATCAGCTCGGCCTTCTTCTGAATAAACTCAAGATGATATGATCGAGTCCTTATATAATATGTAGGAGTAAATAGTATCCCTTTTGAAATGTAAATAGTTATATTATAAGGACAAGTTTGATATAGGAATTGATATATCTGCAGATTTTTTCCTGTATACTTAAGTTAAGCCTAGATATTTAGAGTTCAGAACGGTATAAAGTTCGTTGCTAGTTTTTCGGGAATATAATGAATCACTTTATACAGGAAATACCATTATAATGCTTATTATTTAAAATGTTAAGTTTACAACTCGGGAACCCCCAAAGACTTATCAAAATTTTGCCTCCTGCCTTATCAAGCACTCTATTTAGGGTGCCAAAGTACAGCTGCGGTCAGGTGGTCAGTGATGAGCACCTACTACTAGTAATGATACTATGCTAATATTACTACAACTCTGAAACTCATTTCTGAGTACAAAAACTATAGGGCGTACTCCTTCGTGGAGTTGTGTTTAAAAAACGAAAAGTATCAATGATACTAATGAACTGATAGACAAATGTTTAAGTGGTTTCCAGGAAATCTTTGAGGACCATATCCCATAGCTCATAGACACCGCAGAAGGTTTAAAGATGCCAGGCCAGATATGAGACTGAACAGTAAGGAAACAGACCAAGAAATGGAGAATAAGATTTGGACTTATAAGCCAGAGTGTTTTAGCATAGCTCAGATATTAAGAAAGGGATTTAAAGAATTTCGACGCAAACTTAGTATACGAAAAAGAAAACAAAAGTCTTAACTTATAAAGTTAGTCAGAATAATAAAAATATCTTTTCGAAAATTTAAGAAGAAAGAATTTCCAAGCAAATCTTTTTGATTATAAATCCATAACAAAAAGCTGTCTGTTCTTACATATCAATATGTATGTAAATATGTAAAATTGCTCACTTTTCATTTGTTGAAAGATCATAGCATTCCATGTTAACTTAAACACACACAGGGAACCTTTTGGCTCCACCCACCTAAAAAAAAATTTGGGCAAATGAGAGACATGGTGAAAGAATATCACACACACACACATACAAATACCACCACATGTGCATAAATAAACATTTGGTGCGATCTGAAGAGAGAAGCGACACCTCCCACCGGAACTCTGGCTGCAACCAATCAAAGGTTAAGGTCCGCATTTAGCTCAGGCGAGGCCTATCTGTTGGCATTGAAGGTGTACTAGGATAGTTAAAGAAAGCTTATTTCTCTAGAGAAATCCTTAAAAACACACCCCTCTCTTTCCACCCAAAGATCTTTAACGTACTCTAGGAGTGTGAGCACGAGCATGTGTGCACGCATGCACAGAAAGATGTACACTGAGAGAAAAATGGTATGGTGAACCATCTACTTAAGATAAGAAATGAAAATATTATATAATATTATAGAGAAAACTTGACTTGGAGGAGACTAATAGAACTCCTAATTAGGTTTAATCAAGTAAAATCTTGATGCTAGAAAAATATCCAATACCCATTGAAAATGGGAAAAGGGGGATCATGAAGTTGTGCGAATGTATGGGAGAAGTAAACATTTCCGACCCCATATAGTATATGTATTCTTGATCAGCATGAACAGCCGAATCGATATAGCCATGTCCGTCTGTCCGACTGTCCGTCTGTCTGTCTGTATGAACGCGTCGATCTCAGAGACTATAAGAGATGGAGCCACAAATTGTTGCATGAAGGTAGACTTATGCTGTACGCAGATCAAGTTTGTTTCAGATTTGGGTAATTCCACCCCGTGCCCCTTTTATCCCCAAAAAACCAAGACCTCCTCTAGCCATCCTAGACCAAAAAAACCGTCAGATCCACAATTTTTAATTTAGAGTCTCGTGGTTTAGTATACATCAAGATAGGCCCAGTTTATTTATTTTATTTTTTTTAGTATATTAGTTCGAAACTGATAAAATTTTGATCTGAATTTCGTACCATCCCAATAATATGAACCATTTTTCCAGTCTCATTCCAAAAAACCAACTTAAACTAACCTTTTCGTCTCGAAGATTTGAAATAGAAAATTTTAATACTATATCCTTCGATCGGGTATCTTTGTTTGGGTCTCAAGGGTACTCGGCTACCATCTTTAACTTAAAAATGTGCTCAATTTGGATCATTTTCCCTTTAGGTTTGCTCTCAAACTTAGAAAAATATTTAAAAAGTAGCCAGAAATCAACACAACTTAAAATTTAACACGCTCAAAATAATTTTGAACATTTTCACACTTTTTGTACTCACTTTGCGTCCCATGTTCTCTGTTATTTCTCTCTGTGTATACATGTCTTCTCAGTCGTATATGCTCTCCCCCACACATGCATACATCTGCACGGGAATTACAAGTGCTCTTTTCCAAAGACAGCCCACCATATCCATTTAGATGTCGATCGGAACTCTCGACTGACGCAACGTACCAGTCACGCTCGCAAAGCAGAGAACTTCGGTTGGTTTACGGATACGTCGTGATTACGGGAAAAGTTGATGAAGTGTAGTACAAAACAGTGATTTAGCAAGAATTAATAAAAAAAAAAATATATATATACTTACTTAGAAAATGCTTCCCTCATCTTGCTACACAAATTCCACGTCACCGCTGCAGGACAATGAGGAGCTGGTCAACTCCTTGTTGGCTAGTCCGGAGTTTTTCCGCACCGCCAATCCATTGGGGGGCCACCCATCTACCGTCGGTGGTGGTGTTAATATGATGGATAGTCTTGTGTGCAATGCATTTCCCTCGGCATTTTACTACCAGGGCATGGATAATTTTTTAGCCCTTCAAAATAATATCTGGACATTGCCCATTTCCTTTCTGCATAACTCTCATCGTCCGGAAAAGCCGCCCTTCTCTTACATAGCCCTCATTGCAATGGCCATCAGTAGTGCACCCAGTCAACGATTGACCCTCAGCGGCATCTACAAATTCATCATGGATAAGTAATAATTCATTTTTTATTGATTTGTGAGCTTTTATCTGGAGAGAGTTTTAAAATGTTAGAAATGAACAAAGAGCAAAGTCTATTGAATCGTTAAAAACTGATGTACGTCATTTTTATTGAATTTAAAATATATATATTTGATGTTTATGGTAGAGCTATATCAAAACCTATTAATTTAGAACATGTCATTGTTTTTAATAAATTCTTATACCCTTTTACAACTGCCACAAGTGTCTAGTGGTTAAGTCGGATATGTCGACAGCATATTAAAGATATAGCTCTACTTAGTATTGTACAATATACCTAATTTTAAAGGGGAACCGAACACGACGATTTCAAAAATCATATAGCTAAATGAACCACTTATCTCCAATTACACAATCCAAGAGATTTATAACCTAACTTTAGAAAATTATTCGAGGATAGGAAACAAAAGATTCCAGGTTCGGTTTAGGTTCGAAATATCATTAATATGTTAGCTCCTATTCAAGGCTCAAGCTCAACATAAACTGACTTAAACCGATTCAGGATTGATTGAGAAGGGTAAGCTTCGCTTACTTTGTCTGTGCAGAGGTTTTTTACCACTGCAAGTGCTCGTTTTCAAGAACTTCGGGTATTCTGTGCAGATTACAATAGTCTATTTCGAGGGAAGGAAACCGCTTGAAAATAATTTACAACTAGTGCAACTTACTATTATAGCTTCAGATCGGTTCTTTAGACGGTTTTTAAAGCTTACCTAAGCGCGTTTCGAGTTTGGTTTAGCGATTTACTCTTAATTCCCAACCAGAATTGTTTCCGTATTCGAAATTTTTAACATTTCTATCGTGATTTCTGCTATTTACTTTTCGAAGGTTATTACCTGTAAATGTGGCTCGCGGCTACGTCTTAGTTGGCCTATCCGTAAGCTACAATTTAGGCATAGTTTTTACAGCATTTCGGCCGGTATCTCATCCAAAGGCCAGCTAAAATGTTGTCTCCCAGAGCTGCAGCTGTGGCTAGCTTGTTACTGTTCAAAATAGACTCCACATAGCCCTACAAAAAATAGTCAAAACAGATAATCTTTGAGGTCATTGGACTGATACAAAACGAAACATTACTTTCTTACCCAAATCATCTCTCCATTGGTCCATGGTTTGCCCACCGTATGACATGTAGCACCGTCTTGTTGAAACCCCATGTTAATCGAGTATATTTCTTCCATTTTGGTCGATAGTCATCCCACGGTACTTGGTTTCATTAACTGTAACGATGCAATTTTCATTATTTTTTTTACCGCACCAAACACTTCTCTTCTCAAGGTTCATTAGCAGCTCCCGAATTACCTCTGACCTTTCTGGCCTTTCTGTTTGTGGATGAACCCATTGAGTCAAAATTTTTTCGATAAAAAGTGGTCCTTCGGTATACTATTCTAATGGCTTCGTAGGTCATCCGTCTTCAGTTATTCCTTTCAGCCTTCATTTTGTATGGTTTTAATACGAGGTCCTTACGTAACATCTTCCAGTTGATCGAATAGTGCAAGCCCATTTATTAAGAACGGCTACGAGTTGATCATCATTGACATTCTCGGTACACACACGGTATGGTGGATTCATGGGCAATCAAGTGAATCTGATTTGAAGCTTGGTCACAATAGCTTGAACAACTTTATTGATGGGTCGATCATTAGATTACCCTAAAATGGATACTTGCAATCGTTGTTCCTTTGTTGGTCAATACATGACGAAATGGCAAGCCTTACTTAGCATTTTTGGTGTTGCCACCTGTACGAAACACGTGTGTGTGAATCAAAATGTCAAATGTAAACTAAGATACAAATATCATTAATATCACCCATTTATAAGGGTTTCAAATATATGAAGTCGGAAAGAACGATTGAACTGTTGAGCCAACAAATATCAGAGTAAACAGTGAGTATATCCGTCACAGAATAATACGTATCAAACTTCTTACATTTGAAAAAGGGAAGACTGAAAAACTATAATTTGATACGTTAGACTGATGACAGGTATATTAGGTGGTAGAAAGTCAAATTCCGGAGATGTATCAAATTACGCGTGCGTCAAGCGTGCTTAAAATATGAAACGCTTTAAATGTACAAGCTTGATATCATTTAGAAAACCACCCCCTGCAGAGAAACTGACAACTACATAGAAAAGAAAGGATATTAAAATATATCCAGTGGATGATTTCCAGTAACCATTTGGACTGGGATTTTAATCATCCAACGAAACTGAATATCATCCAAAGGATATGAAAAACGATCATAATTTGGATGATTAAAAGTATATTAAGGACATATACAGTTCAAATGGATATATTTTGGATCTTTTTGGATCATTTCTGTGTAGTACAAAGAAAATGCTGTCCTACAACTAGATGTAATGGAACTAGAAATTAACTGGTGGCAAAATAGCTAGATTCGGGAGAGTTCGGCAACTGTGCAGACGAAATTAGAAGTGAATATTACTGCAAAGTGTACAAAATCACGAGGACTAAGTCAAAGTTGGCGCAAAGATTTGTCAAAACATGAAAAACTCTAAAGTAAAGTACAAACAAAATATGTAGATTGCACACATGGACCTTAAGGTCCTAATAATAAGGCCCGGTGATTATTTGACTCAGAAATGACTTAGAAATTGCATATTGGGTGGGTTAAAATATGTCCAGAATCTCACAAAACTTAAATAGACAGCTATAAGGCTACACAAAGGCAAACTGGTCTTCAAGTGGTTGCAAATGACAATTCTTTTCCGCCATCTGGTATTAAACTAGTTGGAAATGGCTGTTGCATCGGACAATTGGTATTAAACTGGTTGCAAATGGCTGCTGCCGGGGATTGTTGTCCCAAACACATTGATTTGGATACGAAGAGAAACCAGCTGCGAGAGAGACTGTTATACATACACATTCTCTGCACGGGCTTTAGAACAAGAAACTTAACAGTCAACTTCCAATTCCGGTTCAGATTAGACCCTGTAGTTCTACTGCACACTTCGTAGTCAGCACTTGCCACCTGTACAACCACCAGTCAAGTATTTGCCTAACGAATTTTGAATGGAAATGTCCGTAAAAATAAACTATCATGTATTTGACTAGCTCTGTAATGCATTCAACTGTTGTTAACAACGTACTAACGCTCAATGATGCATCAGGTCGTTGGGCCTAGTAGTGTCCTGACACCAGCAGAGCTAGAAGGGAGTTTTAATAAGTACGGATGGGTTTCCAAGCTGGTATTAGCGGTCCGGTTCGGTTCAGTACTGGCCTGCATGTCTATTGGGCGATACCTAAATGCTGTATTAGTATATAAAGATAGTCAGCCTTTCCTTAATTCCGTTTCCACAATAATTTTGTGATTTCAACTGGTTTTTGTATTTGATTTGGTGTCCAAATCTCAATACTTTTAAGGATGCGAAATTGAGAACAATGCTGACTACTTAATAGGACACTTAAAGATAATTTAGAGGGAGAAGTAACTATAGATTATAATCTGGCTACAAAGTCCAGTTTATAAAAGAGTTGATGTTGATTCTAGTTGAATTTGTCTGTTTTTGAACTCTAGTCACGTCTATTCCGATTCAAAACTTTTTAATAAACTTAACCTCATTATTTCTTCCAATTTCCCTTAGATTTCCCTATTACCGCGAGAATAAGCAAGGCTGGCAAAACTCCATCAGGCATAATCTCTCTCTAAACGATTGTTTTGTGAAGGTTCCGCGGGATAAGAACACCATCGATGACAATGACAGTGCTGGCAAAGGGAGTTACTGGATGCTGGATGCCTCCGCCTCTGATATGTTTGAGCAGGGCAACTACCGACGGCGTCGTACACGCCGTCAAAGGCACTGTGCCAACAGCAGTCGCTTTGAACGGGATGCAGCAAGCAAGGTAAGCATCATATAAAATGTATAAATATCCAATCTCTTCATGTATATGTGTATATCTATAGGACGCCAGTGGCAGCAACGATGTCAGCAGTGGAGAGGTCAGATCATCGAGTGACTCGTTAGCCGATTTCGATCTCTTCTGCACCGAGAGACCCAACTATTCGGATCGCATTACGGATCTACATCGTCAATATCTCTCAGTATCCTTTGGCTTTCACAATCTCTTCAATAATAATGAAACACGCCAGAGCCCCCCGCAAAGATTATTGCCCAGTACAAGTGATGTGGTTAGAGACGCCTCCTCTGACAGCTCCAGCAAGACGGAAGTTGCAGCAACAAGTACTCCGGATAATGCATTTCATGAAGAGTTACATTCCCCGAGCGCCTTTACTCCACCTCTGCTGAATCGCAGGGATCCGCCGGCCACATTTGAAGCAATTAAGGGGTTACAGGATTTACTGGATGATACGCCAACTGCACCAGCGGCAAGCAACCGATCAAAGACAACGCTTTTCACCATTGAGAACATTATGGGGAAACCCTAAGCGATTTTTCTGTGCCTAAGAATAAAGAGTGTTTAAAAGATATTTTACAAAATGTTTGTAATTAAAACACCTTTTGGTTTTCTTCTGCGATATTTGGGTTGGGCATCATCACCATGTTATAGATGTCTTCGAAGTCGCCTGCGTATGGCTGACAGTAAGACGGAGCTGGCATATCCCTCAATTCTTAAGTGGCGGCCATTCCCGTTCAAAGGTTCCCCAACTCTGTTCATTCCCTTAAATCCCAATGCTAAAAACAATGTTTCTGCCTTTCCCCGTACAGTAAAAGTGAGAGTACAATATCAATTCCGGGTTATTAACAGATTTTTTTTCTTCTTTATTCTCGAGTAGAAAACAGCTCCAGCTCTTTATCCCCAATGGATACCATTTTATTCAGGCTTCTTGGCCTTGACGGGCAAAGGCTTCTGGGAACGCAGAACGGCAGAGGCGCGGCGGAGAGCAGCCTGCAATGGCAAATTAAGTAGAAAATGGCAATAGAATCGATTAAGAAATCCAGACAGCATCTCATTTGGCAAATCATTTTTAAGATATTGGACCTCAGACAAAGTTTTCAACACGGATCTTCAGCGATCTTGGTTGGTTAAAAAGGATCATCATATACCAATATTTCGGTGATTTTTGTTATAGAGCATTATGCTTAATGCTAATTACCTGTGTCAGATCCTTGCGGTACTTGGAACCGATCAACAGGTTCTTCAGCTTTTTCAGGGAGCGTCTGGGGCCAGACTTGAACTCAACGCGCACGTTGCTTTTGGAAGGACGCTGTCCATATTTGCCCTTCTTTAGCACGGCGCTGAAACCCTTCTTATCGGCAGCTGGGACGACGGAAACCGTCTTCTTGTGCACAACACCACTGTAGCGGTAAGAGCTGACATTGGTCAAGTTGTTGGGCTCCTGTAAGTGACAAGAAGTTGAATTAGTAAAATGTTCGCTGGGAGAGATGAGAGCCAAAAATGCAACCAACTTTGCTCAGATTATAAGTTACTATCAAGTTGTATTCAAATATCATTGTGAAAGTTTAGTTGGAAACATCATTGTCAAAAGTGGAGAATCATTTGAGACTGGGGAAAGGTTCGGTACTTACTGTGCTGAAGGGTTTCTTAACATCACGTCTCTTCAACAAGTAGGCGTTGTTGTTGCGTATGATCAACCAATTGAGGTGCGAAGAGGTTGCCATCTCAAGTCTGCAAGGAATTGAGAAAAACACGAAGTTAATAATGGTTTGCTAGAGATGGTTAAACATAAGGAGGCTAAAGGTTATTCAGTCTTGGGTGATGAATATAGTCTTCAAGAACTCTTCTGCTCAAATCAATCATCAGATAATTGTAAAATAGTATAATTTACAGTTAGCTGTAGGGCTTACCTTAAGACACACGCACAGAGAGCAAGAGAGAGAGAGAGAGCAAGCGGATGGTCAGTCACATAGAAGAGAAGGATATTGTAAATTTGATACATGTTTAAAGCAAACACTTAATAAAATAATATATTTGAGATTTTGTCAGTCTTGGGTGATGAATATAGTCTTCAAGAACTCTTCCGCTCAAATCAATCATCATGCAGGCTAGGGAAACATACAGCTGCTTGGGACATGTGCTTACCTGATGAATTCGGTAGCGACAGCGAGACAGCAACAGGAAATAGAATAAAAGAGAAAAAGGAACTTTAAAATTGTTGTACAAACCAAGGCTTTTTTTAAACTAATCAACTTCGTAGAACATTACTGAGAGGGTCTGTCTTTCCGGCCATTTTGCCCAGTGTGCACGTGTGTGTGCGTGTTGGCTCAACCAGCAAAAGCGACACAAAAATTTACCTCGCATTTGTTTTATATTAGCGGCCTCTTTATACCAAAGCACATGGTTTCCCTTTGTTACTCAACGCATGTTGATCACTTTGGTATTATTTCACTTAGCTCTGTCAGCCATTACTTTACCAATTCAAGACAAAAAGCGAAATGCATACCTTTTTCGTTGAAAGACCAGCAGGAAAGAGCTATGGCAGCCGCGGCACAAAGTGAAGTTAGCTGCGATTAAACAGGCAGGGTTGCATTTTGTGGTGTTATCGACATTTGTGACAAGTGGTCAGCCTTATTTAGGGAAGGTAGGCAGAAAGTCGCTAAATATTTAATATTTTGCTTTATTCTTAAAATTGTATGTTTAACTTGATATATATTTAGTCTAAATTATAAAGAAATTAATTATTTCCGAAACTATTTACTAACGCCAGATTGAATTGTTTAATAATCATTATTAAAACCCAGATTTTGTGTGGTAGCTCAGCATACTTTTTTTTATACTACTCAATCGCTAACCAATTTCCACCTATCGATAGTTTTTGGCTTCAACTCGCTTGCCTGAGAGGGTCACACTGATTGACAAGAAGAAGAAGAAGACAAACTCATTTCCGAAAAAATCGCACCCTAATACAAATTAGACGTTCAGATATCAAGAAATCAGTTCCACAAAGTTTTTGTTTTAGGCTGTGGTTTGTTTTTATTGTCGTATGTCCATCCAGAATTTAAACACTCGTGGTAAGTAGGCGGCGTCTATGAAAACCTCTGGCGAAAGGCAGGCGCATTTTGTCAAACTTTCCACTGGGGCCCCAAAATGGCTGCTCGTGGCACGATATGCACACGCACACACACACATACATACAAGCTACCTGCATATGTATGCACATGTGTTACAACAGTTTTTCTAAGTTTTTTTTTTTTTTTTTGAGACGGAGATTGATTCTGATTCACTATTTATACTATCTATAATCCATATAGACCCCTTTGCTGACGCAATCAAGGGCAATGATGATGATATTCAAGACGGGCTTGTGCATATAAGAATCCAGCAGAGGAACGGTCGCAAGACATTGACCACTGTTCAGGGCCTATCCGCGGAGTATGACTTGAAGAAAATTGTACGCTCCTGTAAAAAGGTATGTAATATAAAGGGCATTCGCTTGACCCAGATTCACTTCACTCAACCGCTGCATTTGTTCTCCTAGGAATTCGCGTGCAATGGCACTGTGATTGAACATCCAGAGTATGGTGAGGTGCTGCAACTTCAGGGCGATCAACGTGAAAACATCTGCCAATGGTTGACCAAAGTGGGATTAGCTAAGCCAGATCAATTGAAGGTTCACGGCTTCTAAGCTGCTGCTGCCAAGGAACAAAACACTCTTCGTACGACAGAGTCCCTTCATTCTTAAGCTACACCAAACTTGCAAGAAGTTCTTTGTTCAGATTTAATTAAACATCAACTTACACTTGATATATATATATAGAACATTTACATTTACATTATAAAGACAACAACAAAGCAATAGACCCATTAACTGCGAACAATGTTATAAATAAAATTAAATGTTCAATTTAAATAAATCAATTCTATATAGTGGAAATTTGTGTGGCGCGGTGGCGAAGGAGGGGTGAAGGAGATGGGATTTTGAGGGTGTGGCTTGATTAACAGAGAAAGTTCTTGCTGAAACAATTTGATTGCTGTGCGAAATGACCTTGAAGTCTTTTATTACCCAACCTTGGGTTAGATTTTGCAAGACAATATCAAAAAATTCAAGTTTTTCAAGGAATTTTTGGAATTAAAATTGAAGTTTTTCCGCTGAAATCTAAAATATGTGAACAGATTCATAAATTGCTTTGTTTTGATGATTCAAATATACATTTTTCCTACGGTTTTTTTTGTACCTGATCCGAAATTTCTAGAGAACTCAACCGATTTTTAACATAATTTTAGGTAAAAGCTAACTAATTTAAAAATTTTTTTTTCAAAAATAAAGCAAAACATTTACTTTCAAATTTTACTGTAAAAATTATTTTTATAAAAATTGGAAATAAAAATGGATCCCGATTTTAAATGTCCGGCTCTAAAGTTGTGTTCTGGTACTTCCCCCTTTTTACATAGGACCGTATCGTTTAGAAAAACTTGTACAATATTTGTTTTCCATAACTGTTATTTTCGATCCCTGGGCTTATACCTTTTATCTCCTTATTTTGAATCAATTTTTTTTCATTTAATTTAATTTCTCGCTCTTCTATTTCGTTTTTAAGAATTTCGTAACAAGTGGAGACCATTTTTAATGGAACACTGATGACATTTTAGCTATTTTGTTGGTAGATCTAGCAGTTTTCAAAGTGGATATGGCAAAATTATGAAATTGATGGTATCAATTTTTTTTTTTTAATTTGTTAAGATATTTTTATCTATTTGAGATGTGAAAGACTTGAAAAATTCTAGCTGTAGAGCAGTTTTTAGGAATGTGTATATGAAACTGATTGAGAACTATTTTTTTTTTTGTAAGTTATTGTTTCGTTTTAGTTACAAAACACATATTTTTGCTCAGGTTAGCCGTTTTTTGTTTTGTTATATTTTATTTATTTAATAGGTTCTGGCAACATTTGTTACCATCTTCCTTAACTTTAACTGTTTTCTTGCTCAGTTTCATTCATCTTCCCTCAATTACTTGTATTCCTCTTTGTATGCCGACCCCACTTAATCATCAATCCCTTAGATTTCATTAAATATTTAGTTATTTTTGTGTGCTGTACTTTTTAATTGTGATTTCCTTTGCCAAGTATTTTCCACATAGGTTGGCAGCCCTTAATTTTGGTATTTCTAGTTCATTTCATATTTTCAGTATTTAAACCAAAGTCCCCCACAGTCATACTGTAAAAACTAAAATCCCACCGCTAGCGGTCACACTGTCGAAGCTATTGAGGGAAGCGACGCGGGATTTAATTTTATTTGCGGAATAATTAATTAGAGTTAATAATAATTAGAACACGAATTAGTTAACCAGTCGAGTTATAAAATTGTTTAATTTGTTGTGGCAATAACGTAACGTGCAGCGCCGCGATTCGGTTTCGTTGTGTACGTGTACCACGCGTTCTGTTTCGTTTCGTCGACGGCCAAGAACATAACAAGTGGTTTTCAACTTCATAAGGGCTAATTAAGCTGGGCAAGCGACTGATAGCAGCAGGAAGGATTTATTTCTATCCAAGAGAGGCAAGTGCATTTGTTACCAATTTACTGCAAATACTGTTTTTGATGTGCCAGGCTATTATTGATATTGGTCAGTTGACCTAAAATCGTTTAATTAATTGGGGAGTGCTGTGGTGGTGGTCATTTAATATGCAAATAGCGTGTTTAGTGTTATCCTCGGTCGGGGGCATTTAATTTTGATGTTTTGGGGCTATCGAAACAGTGACACATGACATTCTTAACGAATGGGGAGGAGGGTGCGGGTCTATCGAAATCGTTGGTAGTATCGAAACACTGGCAAGCGAAATTGGAGTCCTTGAAAGCTTTTTATGGGGGAGAGTTGCAAAAGTATCGATATCTGCGATGGGCACGAGATTCCGTGGTGGCTTTCAAAATCATAATACAATTATTCTATTTATTTGTCAAAAATAATACAAACAAATAAGATTAGAGATGCTCGCGTGAGCGACATTTATTCACGTCACGAGGGCTGTACGCACGACTCACGCACATCACTTTCAGAGCGCTGCGTGTCACACATGACGCACGATATAAATTATGTTCCATTAATATTAAATAAGCATCATATTCACTTAAAAATATATATATACATTGAATATATCATCCATTCATTATTTATTAAATATTTATCATCTTATAAACAGCCAGCAGCAGCATACTTGCTTAGTCTATTTCTGTATCAGAAAAAGTATTAATTTTAGTTACTTTTAAAGTGTTGAGTACTTTTGATGGATATATTCTTCATCAGAAACTGTCTATCTGTTGCAAACAATATCAATTTATTAAGCATTCAAATAGATCTGCAAAATTTGACCATCAAATATCGACAATGTCCCATATTTATTCCTGTCGGTCACAGAATGCATCTGAACACATTAAAAAATTCTACAAATATTTGGAACTAGGGATTCTTAACGATTTGTGCATACAAATTAGTAAATTCAAAACATCATTATTATATATTGTACCACGATATCAGTCTTACTTCTTATTTAATGCTATTTTAAAACTGATTTTAATAAATAAATGTACCTTGCAGATAGTCAGATTCCTCTAATTCAAATAAAATGCCGATTATTTTGAATTTTGTTATTTTGACATTTCTACAAGATACTGTCATCCCTAGCGATAGGCTTATCGATAACAACGCTGATAATCCGATACTTCTGCACCTCTCCAATCGAACCCACAGAAGATGAGAAGAAAGTGTGACGACGATGACGACAAGTTCGTTGTGAAACAAGAAGAAAAATAATAGAAAAACAATAACTAATATTCATTTAGAACATTTGCAAGCAATAAATCTCCCTAATTTGTTCCAACACTGGCTGGTGCGGGCGGTGCAACTTGTATGTGAAATCGGAAAATCAATTTCATTTTCAATTCTCTGCGTATTCTTCTGTGTGTGCGAGTGTGTGTGTGTGTGTGTGTGCAAAAAAAAAAAAGACCCGAAGAAAGAAAAGAACGCCTTGTAATCAAGTTGCAGGCCCCATAAAAATCAGAATATCAAGTGAAAATCAAATTTTCCAAATACAAAAAAAGCCTCATCGTCAACTGGGTGGCAACGCGACTGCCACTGTGTGTGTGTGTGTGAGAGTGTGTGTGCGAGTGTGAGCGTGTGTGTGTGTGCCGCGTGTGATTGTACGAGGGGGGAAAGGAAATAGCAAAGAAAATATAAAGAGAAAAAAAGAGCCGAGTGTGTCTTTGTGTGGAATTTCTTGATAATTCCAACCATACGTTACCATGGAATATTACCTAGGTTAGTAGTAAAACTATTTAAATATCTAAAACAAAGCCATATGCATAGATGCCACCCACACACACCCACCCACCAGCCCATCCACCCACTCACCCTCCAACCAATGTTGCACTTTAAGGTGAGGCAAAGTTTTTTTTTTGCAGCAGCAGCAGAAGCAGCAGCTCCCCCATTTGTGGTTATGTTTGGCATCAAATTCAGTTATTTGTTTGTGCCATAAGAATTGGGTTCCAATTCTCAGTGTTTTGTCTAGCCTGAGTGCGCCCCCCTCCTCCACCTACTCTTATTACGAAAGTTTCCCCTTACGTCTCTTATAGGAGGATATGTCTACATGAACGGAGATGCAGTCAAAATCCAGCCGCCTGTCTATACGAATGTTCCTGTTGAAACGGCAATGTTAGCTACCAATCTGTTTGGCACCACCACACAAATCGCAGCAGCCCCCACGGCCACAGCCCACCACCACATACCGTTGATCACAGCAGCCCAAGCAGCTGGAGTCGGAGTAGCAGCCGGAGCAGCGCCCACCGCAACACAAGTGGCAGCAGCCGTGGCAGCGCCAACTCAAACATCCGTTGCCCAGCATCCGCATTCACACCATCATCAGATAATTTCACACGCCGCCGCCGCCGCCCATCACCACCAACAACAACAGCAGCATCAGCAGCAACAACAACAGCAGCAGCAGCAGCAACAGTCTCCTCATCCCGCACAGCATCTGCCATACGGCCATCCGCCGCCGCCACAGGCACAGGGCGTGGCCAATACTGCTGGAACAGCAGTCGGAGGAGTAGCAGGCGGAGTTGTTGCCGCTGGTGAGAGCATCGAGAATTCTGAATTTGCCGCCATCATGAATGGAGCCATAGCCCAAACGCAAGATGGCACTGTCGTCTGCTACACAACGGATGCTCTGGTACCTGGTGTTAATAATACGAATTTAGTTGCCCTCGAACCGCAGCCGCAGCATATTGTGGTACCGGTTCAGGTTCCAGTGCCCGTGCAAGTGCCGGTCACAGCTGTGCCGGCCAATGGACCGCTTCCTGCCCAGGCCCAGCCACCAGAGCAGCAGCAGCAGCAACAACAACAGCAACAGCATCAGCTACAGCAGCAACATAACCATAATAATGCATCAGCTGGAGATGATGGAGGCATACCACTGGATAAGCTTAAGCAAATGCTGGCCACACAGCTTGAGTACTACTTTTCCAGGTAAGCCAGCCGATTGTTGAATGTTAAAGATCTCTCTCAAGAAGCTCAACCATTTCAGAATTAAGCTAGTTGCTTCTGTAGTTTGAAGTTTAGTCAAACTATTTGGTAATTACTCTTATACAGATAAAAGACTTTTTAAGTCCCAACTAATTGCGAACATAGTTTTATGATATCCTTCAAGCTTGGAGTTGATGTTTTCCTTAATTTTTTAGCTATTCTTGAGGAACCTACAACTTAAACTTAGTTAATTAAAGGACAACAGTTTCTCTGTAGTTCCAAGCAAAGCAAACACATTATTTACGTCTTTCCTACAAACCCTCTTGCTCAGATTTGCAATGAGGCAGTGTGTCCAGAGGTCAGAGGACGCATTCCATCGGCTTCTCTCTAGACTTTGTGGTTTTCAGCAGTACGCGTTGGCTAGTGAGTCTCTGTCCTCCTAGGCCGCCAGCTCAACGTTAGCAAGAGAATGGAGTTTAAAATCTTTGCAGATATAAATCGCCAGTTTCCAAACTGGAGCTGCGTAAAACCTTATAGTCCCAGCAAACAGACAGCCAAGCCAAGCAGAGCTTAAGAAATTTACTTACAATGCTATAGCTTCTGCTTCATTTTGTTCTGTCTTTAATGTGTGCATAATATGTCATGTCGTTTATTGACGATTGTGTAAAGCCTTGATGAAAGGGAATACCATTCGAAGTAAAACCAATTCCACCATTGATTGACATTGTGAACAAATTATTAGTTAGGTTCCATTTCCTAGCCCTAAGCGGGAGTAACATCCAAAATCTACTAACAAATTATTAATAAATGATATAATTCTGCCCGTACTTCTTTTAAGAACTAAAGGACTGCTACAACAAAACGTATGTAAGCATAGTCTTTCAATTTCCCTAATCATTAGGCATTTTTATACAAAACTATCTCTTGAGTTCCAGTTTTGTAAAGAGAACAACTAAGAAATATTTACTGCATTGTTATTTGTTCTTAGGGAAGTCCTGGTCTATGTTCTCCAAATCTGTTCAATCTGCGATGCTAGAGCATAGTTGTTTAGAGATCTCGTCCTTCTCTTCACAGAATCTACATAATGGGGTGTTTATTATTCCTCACTTGTACAGGTGTCTCCACAGTTTCACGTAGAGCCATTATTGAAATACTTTTTTGAACCCTTTTGATCTTGTGGCTTACTATTATTGCTTTTGCTTTTCTCATCAATACCCAGGAACTTGCCTAGGATATAGTTCTAAGGGTATTCTCTACTTTTCTAAGAAATTTCTTAATGGTGTATTGGTCCATGTTGCATTAGGGTTCTGGGAATACCATTGCTGTGACTTTTCTGTGGCTCTTCTAGTGAGATGCATTCCATTCCAGGATTACCAATCTCTACTAATGTTGGAGTGTGGTTGAGAAAATGGAATTCTCCCCCACAAACTCAGATTTAACTGATGGAAAACAACTTCAATTACATTTACAACTATTTATGAAGGAATTTAAACCAATGACTGGAATATTAAGAGTACAAAGTAGAACATTTGTTGTAGAAACGCCTAAACAACGGATCTAAAACCATCATTTAACTGAAGTAGTACTCCAGTTTCTTGCTGTCAAAGAAAGTAATAGTATTTTTTATGGTTTTTCCTCCGGCTAGGTTCAGTAGAACTTAGAAGTTGCTTGTAGTTTAACCTTTTTACTTTGTTTTCAGGGTTGAAATCTTAATAGATCTATAAAAAAGAGCTTCGGGCTTGATTGGTCTTGATTTTAATTCATTACAAGGCCTCTCTGGGTAAGTTTTTGGGTGAATTTCTGTTAAATGCTGGTTTTTTAGGGTCCTAAATATTTGTAGGAAGTGCGTGCTGGTCGGCAAAGAGAGCAGAGACGTTGGCAGAGATAGGTTGTCCATGTACATTCATACAACGAGCTTTAAAAACGTCTCTTTTCTGTCTCTTCTGCCAAAAAGAGAAGCTTTTGAAAGCTCTCTACCCTTTTCATATATTTTCTCAGTAAAATTGTCTAAAGTTCAGTGAAAAGTTCTCTGCTGACAATATCGAACCAAAGCCTTGGAACAAGAAGGCCAGGGATAAATTTCATTGTGGACCAGCGATTTTACACGAGAGTGCTGTGCGTGTGCAAACAAACTTTGCACACATACAGCACACATATCAATAATAGAAGGTCCACATTGCAAATTTCTCTTTAAATTTCACTGACACTCACTTGTGAGACCCACCTTATGCATCGATTTGTTCTAGGTCTTGGGTCGAACCCTACTTTAGAGGTATAACATTTTGAAAAAGATAAAAGTTTCTTAAGGAATTACTTGAAAGAGCACCCCAAAGCTAAAAAGAA